>OY982556.1:13590961-15000471 GCA_963859965.1 Ceramica pisi
TTCAACAAATTCGGTTTGTTAATTTCCAAGTAATCCAACTTGCAAGTTTGTCTGAAATACCATGAAGAGTTAACGCGCATAAAGGCTCAAACCCACCACGGCGTACGCTGTCTAAGTGCAAGCGGCTCATTATATCCTTGTTTTTTCATTTGATTAATCACATGGGTCTACGTTGCCACTGCAGTACACACGCCTCCGTTCCACATAACGTATCTGAAAACTGTGCTACAATACAGCTAGACTCGTGCAAAGCGTGTACACCACCGCATGCACAGCGTGCATGGCGTTGACAGCGCCACGCATGTACCAATGACGTCAACTGATGCGTAGCGTGTCCGTGGGTTGCAGTGGACACAATCACATACATTTTCTTGCAAGCGAAGCTTAAGCTACTACCACACTTATTCAGCTCAATTCGCGTTTCGCTGAACGATTTTGGTCACACTTACAGTGCGATTATTATTTCTTTGCCGCTCCGAAGTTAGCTTTTAGTGACGACCGCGCAGGTCCCATCGCGTAAAAAAATGTGTTACGTTCGTAGATTATTTTTCTGATTTATACGTTTTGTATTAATAACAAGTAAGAAACACAACCAGTAACAATTACAAGGTCACAAAGTAACACAACAAACATAATTATATTACACAAAACAAAAACGAAACAGTAAGAAAAACTAAAATAAATAATTTACAACCGACTTCTAAAAAAAAACACTACAAAGTAAAAAATAACTTTAAATTCGGAAGTCGGTGTTTTTGTTAGTTTCTTCGTATTTTGACACCGACTTCCGAATTTAAAGTAATTTTTGACTTAGTAGTGTTTTTTTTTAGAAGTCGGTTGTATTTTTTTGTAAAAAGTTTTTTATTTTTCACTTTTTAGTGGTGCCCCACACCTAACAACACCACTGAAAAATCGCAGAAAAGCAAAATACGCAATTTCGATTATCAAAGAATCATCTAAATAGTCAAATTCCAGCGATTTCGATTTAAAATCCAAAGTTCGCAATCGATTTTGATATGATTTAAATGGGACCAATCTGCAAGTATATCCTTTCAGATAAAACAAAAACTTTTCAAATCGGTTCATAATTGTCGGAGTTATGAGGTAAGGTAACAAACATTAAAAAAAAACATACAACTGAATTGATAACCTCCTCCTTTTTGGGAAGTCGGTTAAAAACAATAACACTTTTCGTATCAACAGTCGTTGTTTTCTATGGGCATAAGCTGAATAGATTTGAATAAGTGTAGAGTAATCCCTTACACACGTGCGTAGCCTCTCCGTGTGGGTTTGCGCCTCTAAGGGCGGGTTGTATCAAACAGTTGGTTAACGTAACATACGTACGTGAAAAAGTTACGATTACGGACGATGTTTGACGTTCGTTAAATTAGAAGCGTTGTTTCAAAACATTCTGGTATAAATTCCTGCTCATCCCAATGGCTAAGTTATTGACACGGGTCCTACCTAAATAGCTTTTTATGCATTCCACCACTTATTTGTGTCATCAGAAGAACTGGTATTGAGGAATTCAAAAGAATTTTCACAATATTGTTCTATTTGACGCAACTAAAGTTACGTCAGACCATCTGTTAACGTAAACGTTATATTTTACGTGCGTTAACGCTGACATTTTGTGAAACAACTAAATTTTTTGATTTGACGATAGTTAGCACCATTTTTAACGTTTACGCGTGCGTTAAGTGTAGTTGAAACAACCCGCCCTTAATGTAGATGTTATAGAGAAAAGAACGGGTGCGTATCTCACCTGAGGGAAGAAAGGCGCGATGACGGGGCCAACGATATCGTCTTCTCGCTCTAACGACACTTCGACCACAATCGGCTTGCCGGCGCGCAGGTGACGCTCGTTCTTTACCTGGAAATTATAAATATATTAGAAAAAATAATGCTTTCTAATGTCATCATCATCTGCCTGGTCTTTTGCGGACTATATTGAACCGGTTTCCAGTCAAACCAAGGGGCTGCTCTATGTCCGTCGCCCCCCATTGGTCCGGAGCCGAGGTGGCGGCGCGTGGTGTTCCCGTGCGCCCCTCTCTGACGTCGCGGGGGAGTCTAACACTGCCGGAGTCGCGGGACTATTCGAAAGAGCTACCGTGACTCCGGAACACAAAGGGCAATGAAGGAAGATGGATGGGTTTTAGTCAGTAAGAGTCTGACACTCCCTTGCGCTCCGCCCAGAGCGGGGGAAGTCATTAACTCTCTAAGCCCGAAGTCCGTATAGTTTCGGGCTTATTTGTGGGCGTATTCTAATCCATATCACCTAACTACTAAGAATTAATGACAACACAATTTGATTGTTATAGGCTAGTTTCCATCATCCACAAATTGCAAGTCTATTTAGTCCGTCAGTTAAAGTATTGAAAAATAATGGACACATATTTTTTGGTTTTGTAAATCAATGAATATTGATAAAGATAAAACGCATCAAAACTCGGGATTGGAGGCTCGTGACGTCATTACCCGCAAAAAATTATGCGACCGCGTAACATTTTGAGAATTTTAAAAGCGTCGTAACTTCGTCAATTTTGGTTCCCGTAACAAAGAAAAAATATGTGTCAAATATTTTTTGATAATCTAACTGACGGACTAATTAGATTTTTTCAGTAAACAAGCCTATTGACAAATCGTGTTGTCTTAGAGAGCAGCTCAGAGCAGCAGCTGTTCAGCTGAATCTGGGGGTTCAGCTGAATCTGGGGGTTCAGCTGAATCTGGGGGTTCAGCTGAACACCAGTATTATGAGTAGATTGAGTGATTTGACACTATAATGTATGAGTGGAAATGCCTGGAAGACTGAAGAATTCTGTTGGAGGTTCCTTGAAAGATTAGGAACGAAGATTTTAATATTTATTAATTCTATAGATGATTGATTTAAGGAATATCGGAGGACATTTTTGCACGTTTTTCTCCATAGAGATTTACGCTTTGCTTTGCTTACCATCACATACACACAATTCCCGTTTGTGTGATGGTAAGCAACACTGCAAAAGATTATTTGATTTCAGCCGAAAGCCTTGCCTGCTTGACATGGTCCTCCCAAGTCTCGCAGTCAGCTGTCTACAGCGCTCTTTAAAAGGTGATCGACCCCCTGAGGTTGGTTTCATAGTAAAAGCTGTGGGCCATGATGATGGTCGAAGATGGCCTGTGTTGTTTTTTTTATTGGCAACGACGGTCGAAAATGGCTTATGCTGGATCACAATGGGCCATGATGGTAGACGATGGCTCATAGTGGTTAATAATAGGTCATGACGGTATAATTATGAATGATGGCCCATGCTTGTTCATAATGATTCATGATGGTAGATTATGGCCAATGTTGGTTCACAATGGGCCATGATGGTGGATGATGGCCCATGCTGGCCCACTGTTTCTCTTGACTATCTTTATCATGTTACCTCATACGTGAGCTCGACGTTGGGGTATCTGTTACAGAAGCGCGCGACATCCGCCATCTCGGTGGGGGACAGTTGTAACAATTTGGCGCGCGCGTTGTCTTCCAGCTCCATCACGTCGAATACTGTTTCAACGCCCTGCGGATTAAAAACAACATTAGTTCCGTTTAATTGAGAAATTTGTTTCACAATTCTTAAAAGATTATTTATAACGAGCTGACCCGCGCAACGTCGTCTGCGTCACATTTTCCATTACTGCTCCGCTCCTATTTGTCTTAGCGTGATGATATATAGCCTAAATAAATAAAATAAATAAATATCCTTGGACATTTCACACAACGCCATATAGTCCCAAGCTAAGCAACCTAATGCTTGTGTTATGGTAACGAGATGGCTGATAAATAAACTACTTATATACATTTTTTTTTTGTAAATACATACATATTATAGATAGAAAAACACCCAGACTCGGAACAAATACATGTAGGTCGTACAAATATTTGTTCCGTGCGGGAATCGAACCCGCGACATGCTGCACAGCAGTCAATCGCTCAACCACTGCGCCAACCGTGTCGTCAGCCTATAGCCTTCCTCGATTAATGGGCTATCTAACACTGAAAGAATTATTCAAATCGGACCAGTACTTCCTGAGATTAGCGCGTTCAACCAAACAAACAAACTCTTCTGCTTTATAATATTAGTACATAGTATAGATAATAGCTCATTTTAGAAACACTACGGCGACCACGCTGAACAATAATGCCGAGACTACAATGTCCGAGAAAGTCGACAATGGCACGTCCTGACAAGACCGTGGACATATTGGCCTACACTACACCGTCAATAATGATCCAATAACGGCATATAATACTGGGCGACAATGGCCACTTATGGCCCATGATGTACAACAATGGCCCATGTCGGACAACAATTGCCAATGATGGTAGACAATGGTAAACAAACATTAACTCCGCCTCAGTACATTTGTATTTTGTGTGCATGAAATTTAAATTAAATAATAGCCTATGCTGCCATAGAGATATAAAAAATGGCCTAAGATGGCCACAATGGACCATGATGGCCCATGATGGCAGACAATGGTCTAAGCTTGTCGACAACGGCCAAAAAATGATGGCCGACAATGGGCCATGACGGACTACAATGGCTAACCCTTCAAAACACTTTTCGTTACCTTATCAGAGCAGCGCTGCACTAGGTCGGCGGTGAAATGCGGCAGCTGCCTCAGGTAGGAGTCCTTGGCCCACATGGCCTGCGTCACCATCTGCGCCAGCTCCATGGCCGCCACCGCGGGGGACAGCCAGCCGCTACTGGACACCACGTCCACGCATGCGCAGATCAGCCGGATTGCCTGGGGTAACAAGGCTTTTGGTTAAAAACAATCTTTACAATTTATAGTAAGAAGTGGATTTCCTGAGGAGCTCGTGGCTAAATGATAACAGCCGCACAGGTCGATCTTCAAGGTTAAGCAACGCTTGCCGAGGTTGGTCTGTGGATGGGTGACCGTCTTATCATACCAAGTTTCCTCCGTGCCTCGGAAAGCACGTTAAGCTGTTGGTCCCGGCTGTCATTTGCAGATCTTTGGCAGTCGTTACGGACAGTCAGAAGCCAGAAAATCTGACACCAGTCTTGCCAAGAAGTACCATGTTACCCAGTTAATGGGTTGTGGAGGTCTGGTAGGCAGCCGCTCCATGTAAAATATTGGTATTCAGCTGAATCCGGTTTGACTGGAAACCGATCCCCTATATAGTTGGGAAAAGGCTAGGCAGATGATGAAATAGAATTCCTTGCCTGTATTTCCTGATAGCTATAACCTGAGGATTTCAAGTCATGTGAGTGTAGCGGCATCAATGCCGACACAAGAACATCAAACGAATCGAAATTTATACAGCAACGCCATCTATCCAACCAGCAGCGAACTTCTAACGAAATTCTGCATCGCGGTATGAGAGTTCTCCGCGCGATTTATACATAAACATAGCCTGGATATCAACTATCGGGCAATTGCCCACCGGAGAGAACATAGTCCCGTCGCAAGATCCTCACTTTCCAAGGGACGTCTGCGGATCTTTAACCATCATTGTAACGCATACCCTCTAAACGTGAATAGGTTTAGCTTTTAAAGCCAGGAATAAGTTAGAATAGATTCCTGGAAACACTTGCGGTATGGGTTTTTGTTTGAATTCAAAATATTTTGACAGGACATCTGTCAGGCTAGCTACAAAAATATTTGAAATAGTTACCTTAGCCAGCACAAGCGCGGTGTCAGCCTGCAGCTCGGCCGGCAGCTGCATCCTGGAGAGGTGCGCTTGTAGCAAAACGTGCGCCTTCACGTGAGGGTCGTTGTACTTCACGTTGCCGCCAGAAGGCGCCGATGGCTTGTGTGGGACTCTGCGGGAAAGAGAGGTGTTAAAATAGTATTGTTAATATTAGCACTAGTGAGAGAAATGGAGCCCAGAACCTTGACAATGCCGCAACGCCATCTTTCCCACAAGCAGCGAACTACTGAGGAAATCCAGCCTCACGGTACCAGAGTTCTCCATGCGATTTGAATATGTACAATAGTCCGAATATCGATTATCGGGCAGTTGCCCAGCGGTCATAACTACCGTCCGATTGGAGCATCCTGACTATTCAGTTGAAGTCTGCGGGACTTTCCTCTCTGTACCGGCCATGCCTAATCTATATCTATACTATAATACATAACAAATCAATTGCAGTTTTATTGGAAAACTTTTTGCTTGAATGTAAAGGTCAGTTATTTACGACAATTCAACAGCTTTTCGCTTCGCACAAATAGTATTTCAGTACTATTAAATCAAGGTTTATGACTCCCTGGCGGTTGGGAGTGTCACGCTCACTCAAAAGCCTAGCTGATGGTGGCGTATGCGTTAGATTATTTGGCTCCATTCAAAATGTTTGAGACGTATGGGGCTGGCGCATGTCATGGCTTCGTTGGTTGGGACTGGTCACTTCTCAGCTGCAATGGTTTATTTTAATTATTTCTTTGAATTGTTCCTTTTTTAGTCCGGACGTTTTTATCATGCTCGTCACATCGTTCTCACATGTATGTATAATTTCAACACGATTTCAACAAAACTTTGTAACTTTTTTTTTTTAAAGAGTTTCCGTGGAGTTTCTGGCGTAGATCTCTATGGAGAAGAACGGGCACGTTCTTCTCCATAGAGATCTACGCTTTGGAACGTGCAAATAGCTTCATCTTTTTTGGACCGACCAACCTTGACAATTCAAAAGTGCCTGTTAATGGTTTAATTGAAATAAATGTTTGAATCTTTGAGTCTCAGCTTATTGCTGGCAACTCACATCGTATGTATTTCTGCGAAAATATTCGCCTAAATATTTATTTTATAAAATAATTTCATTTTCTATCAACTTAGGGTATATTTTCTATTATCCAAATCACGCGAATATTGATCAACTATGATTATTTCCAAAAATCCTTAGCTAGCGAATTTCAAAGCTATTTCACTTTATATATTTTCAGCAGAATATTCGTGGTCATATATAATGCGTGTTGAGCGTTTAAATAATAAAAGAAGAGGTGGGTAACCTGCAGCCCGCTTGAGTACGCGATTCGTGACCATTGTTTGCACGAAACTAAATGAGGTCCTATTTTAATAAATGGAACTGAAATTGTATCTGCCTAAAATAGACACAAACACACGGCAGTTTTTTTTGTTTATATTTACTCTATGTTTTCTCCGATATTTTAATGGCAGCTTTTTACAAATCTGTAGTGTACATAAATAAACTTACGCGTATTAATAATAAATAATAAAACGCTGCTGTATGATACTATACTCTCTGATGCCTCCAAAAAATTGATGAGTTCTAAGAGCCCATGGAAAAAAATGCGGAAATAATATCTTTCTGCCAGCGCTGTTAAAAGTTTTTATCCCAACTAGTATTATGAGGTGGTTAAATTGACAAGGATATTATGTAAAATTTTGTGTAATACCTAAGTCAAAATCTGTTGCTACTTTGTTGTTTTTTTGCTGTGCCCGACAGGGTCCATATTTGTTCTTTAACCATTTTAAACCATCTATGTAATACATATGGAATGCAATAAATTATTGAGTAGGGTTTCGAACATTCGTAAAAAACGTAACCCATAGGATCACTTCGTGTGTCTGTCTGTCCGTCTGTCACAGCCAATTTTCTCCGGATCTACTGGACCGATTCTGTTGAAATTTGGTATACATATATAGACTTCTGTGACCTAAATACGGACGCGTTACGTTAATAAATATTTTTTTGGTATGGGTGTCACTCTTGGGGATGAAACTAGAAAATTAAAAAATTAAAGTTTTTCAGATCGTAGGTATCTATACTAATATTCTAAAAAGGTAAAATTTGTTTGTAAGTTTATATGTAGGGGGTAATCTCAGGAACTACTGGTCCGATTTGAAAAATTATTTCAGTATTAGATAAACCATGTATCGAGGAAGGATATAGGCTACATATCATCACGCCAAGACTAAAAGGAGCCGAGCATAAATGGAAAATGTGACGCAGACGAATTTGCGCGGGTCAGCTAGTCTATACTAATATTATAAAGAGGTAACATTTGTTTGTAAGTTTGTATGTAGGGGGTAATCTCCGGAAGTAATGAACCAATTTTAAAAATTGTTTCACTGGTAGAAAGCTACATTATTCGTGAGTGCTATAGGCTATAAAAAAAGATATGCATATTAGCCGAACTATCTCAATTTTTGTCTATCCAGGCGGAAAAAAATAGCTCTTACAACAGAGTTATTTGCGTGCGCTGCCTTAACAGTTGTATATAATTGAAAACAATGTATAGCAACCTGGTTCGCTTTGAATAGTTCTACAAAAAAGTCCGCGGCACCATATTTCTATCTTTTATATTTTAGCAGATATAGTAGCTTTTATGTATTAAAAAAAGTATTTTTCGACGTACTTATCTTTGGACGATTTTTTAAACAACAAAATATTAAACTTTGTCGAAAAAAATATTATTATGATCGCAAGAACATCATAGAGATACGATTTACAAACAGTATGTCAATTGGTTGAATAGTTTCGAAGATAATATAAAATTACTAAATCGCAAAACGCCGCCCGCGCCGTCCATTCACGAACCGCATTAGAACATGCTTTGTACGGACGTTTTATCCATTTACCCGATAGCGTTGTGCAATTACGTTATTTTTCTGAATCGTGGTGTTAAGGTTTTCCGCGGATTAATGACCCTCTCCAGTTATTATTTAACTTTTGTCGTTAGGTAGGTGAGTTGTACCTACGTAGTTGGTTGAATGTTGTTGGTCTTTAAAATTGTTTGGTTGCTCGGTTTCACAATACTACTTCGTTCTCATTTTTCGAGTTCGAAGCTGTGGTATTTCTGTTTTTGGGATATCGGACAGTTTCAGCGATTATTTATCATGCCTAAAAGGAAATCACAACTTTCCCGTCAGACATCCCAGACATGAGACAAGAGCAGCTCGAGTACGCCGTACGGAAGAGTCTGCTCTTTTGAAAATCATTAGCGCCTCTCGAGGAATAGAGAAAATATTTCGCAAGCACGCGCTGGGGAATCTGGCTCCGAGCGTTCACAGCGGCTTGCTAACCAAAGCTGGAGAACACCGCAGGTCCGTGCTCGGGAATCTAGCGCTGAACGTGCGCAGCGTCTCAGTCTCATGCAGCATGTCTCTGCAACAAGGGATAGGGAGTCTAGCGCTGAGCACTCGCAGCGGCTCGCTAGCCTAGCTACATACATATGCAATAAAAACAAAACCATCCTTTTGGCAGTCAGGAAATAAATCATAGCACTCAGTACTAACCGAACCACACTCATAATTTCATCACAAGTTAAAATGTTTACCGCCCAACGAAGTGGGCACGGGTCAGCTAGTGTTAAATAAAAGCGCTTACTGTGAGAGCTTTAAATATATTTTTAATACAAATAGTTTTGAAGTTATTTAAGAAAAAAGACTAAAATTACCATTCTCCCCCGTTATCTCCGAAACTACCAAGCCTAAAATTTTGGACAAAATGCAAATAATGGTTGATACCTTAACATTACAGGAAACTTAAAAGAAGTCAGTCGTATTAAAATGGAGAAATTGTTTCGGAACCCTTTGCACGCGAGTCCTACCGCATTTGGTCGGATTTTCAGAGTTGGAGTACCATTTTACACACAGTGACTTTCCATCTGAACTCTACAACCCGGTAATTGGCTAACACGATGCACTTTTGCAAGACAGGAGTCAGACCTACCCACACATACACCACCACACCTCCCTAAGTGGAAACCTGTCTAAGGTTACTTTGTAACGAGCCCTTTTGTCTCGTCACATGCTTCCGCGTTTCTTAGTCGATTTCCGAACGCACATCTCTAGTTTTTTATTCTATCTGTGGTATGCGAATCGTTTGACGTTTTCACTTTTTCGGCACGCATAGAACGATGAAGTCGCTGTTTTCAAAATTTTAATTAATCTTAAGGAATCCTGATTATTTTGGGACAGTTTAACGTCCAATAAGCTTGAACAAGCTACCCAGGATGACGCTATGGAGATATTGCCGTAATTTGTGGTAAGATAGAATTCTTCTAGACGAAATGTCTTGTTCCAAAACCCCAACGAGAATATTACGAATTAAATTGTTATTTTCAGATATTGTTGTCTATAATACAACGCACACAACCCCTATATGGAGGCGCGTGGTGATTGCGTGACGATTTTATAAGGAAACGGTAAGTTTTTGTACAAAAAGCGCACGTAAGCCACGTGTTTTTATATTGGTGATCTTCTGGTGGCTAATCTGGTAATTTTGTTTCAGCCAGCACATTTGTTTGGCGTTTCCTTCAGTTTCCTTCTACGTTTCCTACTCACTTCTACGTGTTCTTCTCAGTTTCCATTTCCATTTTTCTTCTGGACTTGTTTTCTACAATTGGATTTTTCATGACATGAACGGAGACGTGCTGTCATGCCAACAGGAGACTCTTTCTTCCTTTGGATTTTTCATGACATGAACTGAACCGTGCTTTCATGCCAAAAAAAAAAAATTAACTTGGTATTTTTTTTTTTTTTTTATAAACAGTAATCTGGTATGAAATTTATATCTATTTTCAATAACTTTTACAACAGGAAGATGCAATAGTATCCATATTCAATACTATCTTTAGTAATTATTATCCCTAATCAATAGTATCTAGTCTTAAACTTTAATTATAAGTTTAGATTAAATCTTGCAAAGCCCTGTATTTTGGAAGCTACTGGCTTATGAATAGAGAAAGTCAAAAGAGTTTAATTTGTTTTATTTTTCTATTCAGCTACCCACCGGCAGATTAAAGGTTCGACTCTTCCGATAGATAGGTACTTTCCGGCATAATTTATTTTGATGTGGTCTCCAAGGCGCCCGAAATTGAATCTTAGTTTATTTTAGTTTTTTTTTTATTAGGAGAACACAAGCCTTTCTTTACACCCACATTATTTTTATTTATTACAACTTTTAAACCGATAAAAAATGAGCAATAGGCTTGTCCTGAGAAAATCTATTAGTCCGTCAGTTAGATTATCAAAAAATATTTGTCCCGTGTTTTTCTTTTGTTACGGGAACCAAAATTGACGAAGTTACGACGCTTTTAAAATTCTCAATACGACACACCTTCGCATAATTTTTTGTGTCGTGACGTCAAGAACCCCCACTCCCGAGTTTTGATGCGTTTTATCTTTGTCAATCAATATTCATGGATTTACAATAACAAAAAATACGTGTCCATTATTTTTCAATACTCCAACTGACGAACTAAATAGTTTTGCAATTTGTGGATTATGGAATCTAGCCTATTCCTGTTGTATTGGCCACGGAAGTTAGCTGGAGGAAGAACTTAGAACTCGTTACTCACTTGGCAGCAAGCGCCTTGATGATATTCTCCTCGCGGTGTCTGATGCAGAGCTCGGAGTACTCCGCCGCCGAGGATATGATCTCCAGAAGGCCACGGATCTTCGTCTTGTTCGTGAGGGACAGGCTGAATAGTTCTGTAACAAAATGAGAGTATCAGAGCGGCTGAACTTTATTATTATTTTTTTAGGCGTACGCTTGGCCTGATGTTAAGCGACGATGCGGTCTAAAATGGAGCACGTTTGCCTAGAAGTAACCTATTCACCCTTGACTTAAAGACTCCCAGGTTGTAGCTATCAGGAAACACAGACTCTGGCAGATAATTCCACTCCTTAGCTTTACGCACAATGAATGTGTTCCCAAAATGTTTTGTAAAGGTGATGGCCCGTTTTGTGCGTATTCTGCGTATAGGTGATGGTCATCAGTGTCCCATCCTGGCCTACAATGGGCCATGATGGTCGACATTGACCCATACTGGTCGACACTGGCCATGCTGGCCTACAATGGGCGGTTCAAAAATTATCTATAGTTTACGCCAGATAAACGTGGAATAAAGTACATTGACCCACATACTTTTATTGACTTTCTTAAGATAAAAATCTGAAATAATGACATAAAGGTGTCCTGAATCGACTTCTATCGTGATCCTTTACGTTTTCTAGTAATGAAAAATAGTTCAAAATTTATTGTTCTAGTATGTACGAAGAGATATTAGGGAAAGGTCAATGTACTTTATTCCACGTTTATCTGGCGTAAACTATAGACGTTATCTCACCGAGTAGTAGGAAGCGATCATACCCAGGTTGAGAGGCTGCACGTCCATGTCGTCCTCTATGGCGATACATTCGACTGCTATAGTTCTGTAAGAGTTGTCTCTACTACCTGATGGCCATGCTAGAGGCCAGTGATGGGTGAAAAGTCCCATGCTGGCCGACAATGGCCCATGATGGTCGTCAATGGCCCATGATCGTCGACATTGGGTCATGATCGTCGATATTGGGTCATGATGGTCGACAATGGCCAAACATGGTTTCCCTTGGTGGTCGTCAGTGTCCAATACTGGCCTTCAATGGACCATAATTGACGACAATGGCCCATGCTGGCCTACAACGGGCGGTTCGAATATTAAATAGATATTATTTATGACCCACATTGGCCGACAATGGCCCATAATTTTCTTTATTGTATGTGTTTTTTTAGCTGCAAGTCCTCCATGTAGGTACTAAATCAATAAAATAATGGTCGCCAATGGCCCATTTTCGTCGACATTGGGTCATGATGGTCGACAATGGCCGACCATGGTTGACATTGGCCCTTGATGGTCGTCAGTGTACCATGCCGGCCTAATATGGGTCATGATGGTCGACAATGGCCCATGCTGGCCTACAAAGGATGATTCAATTAAATATTTCTTACCTATAGTGGTATAATTGATGTAGTAGTAGGAAGCGATCATGCCCAGGTTGAGAGGCTGCACGTCCATGTCGTCCTCTATGGCGATACATTTCGACTGCTCTAGGTCTGTGAGAGTTGTCTCTACCAGCTCCGAAAGGTGGTCTGATAGATGTCTGTGGACAAAATAATGTGATTTAATAACTTTCAGATATGGGGAAATGTATCTATAAATTCTCGTGTCACAATGTTAGTTACCTTACTCCTCCGAAACGGCTTTACCGATTTTTACCAAATTTTATATAAATATTCAGTAGGTCTGAGAATCGGCTACTATCTATTTTTATACCCCTAAGTGATAAGGGTTGTCCACACCTAACATTTTTTTTAATTTTTGGACATTTTTTTTTATTTTTCTATAATGTGGCATTAAAAAATACAAACACCCCTAAATTTTTACCCTTCTATCACCAACCCTTATTTTTTAATAGCGATATTATTCATGAATAATGTGACGCAGACGAAGTTGCGCGGGTCAGCTAGTAATGATATAATTATTCAATTGAGCCTGACTCTTTCGAACAAATTCCACAACCCCAGCAGGCACAATTTGCTATGCGTTGACCATTTTGCACAGATGTGATCGTGACGCTTGGTCGTGGTGAGACTTAACTCTTACCTGTGCGTAACTCCTTGCAAGTTGTAGTAATTAGGGTTCTGCGTCAGCCGTCTGTATAAGAACGTCCACGTGAGGTAGTCTACGGCGTCTTGCTTATTCTCTACGGTCTTGGTGACGATCTCCGCGTTCATGTGGTCGTGTAGCCTATGGTCGAGGTGGCTCTGCGAGACAAACGAGAAATTATAACAAATAAGAAAGATTAATTCATTCATTTAGCACAAACTTATAGATAGGTACAACAAAATACGTTAACTGTACAAACAAAATTATACAAAAATATATAAAAAACGCTGTTTCTAGAACGTCAGAAAAACGTCGTTTATAATGCGCACAGCAAAAGAGAGGAACTCTCTACCTGCGTCTGTGTTTCCGATCGCTTACAACCCTAATCTCTTCAAAGTTAGAGTGAACAGGCTCCTTCTGGGTAAGCTCGCTCTATCGTAGACTTTGTCTCTGTCATCTCTGACCAAGACTAGAGTCAAGAGCAAACCTGTGTGTTTGGCTCAACTTATGTTTTTTTCAATGACTTTGTTGCCTTCATGTGCTTCTTGATAGCCAGCAATGTACCATCCATAATGGATAAATGACCCACAATTGATAGATCATGTACTAATCAATCAATGAACTTTAATAGGCGACAACAGCTTAGGACTCTAAGTCTTGGTCAGAGATGACAGAGACAAAGTCTACGATGGAGCGAGCTTACCCAGAAGTAGCCTGTTCACTATAACTTTGAAGAGATTAGAGTTGTAAGCGATCGGAAACACAGACGCAGGCAGAGTTTTCCACTCCTTTGCTGTGCGCATTATAAAAGACGTTTGGAAACGCTTAGTGCGAATTGGCGGAATAGCAAAAAGGTAGGGATGGTAAGTTGCAGTGCGTCTGGACGTCTGATGGTAAAGGGGGCCGGTGGGATGAGGTCGTGGCTTCGCACATCTTGTGGATTTGCCAAAGTCAAGTTATTAACAGCTTCTTCTTCTCCATAATATTGTTACGCGCCAGAATGAATGCCGGGTACACAACGTACTACTAACGCCATCTAGTATCGAGTAGTGGAACTAATTGGGTCACGATCTTTCTAGAATTTTCGATGCTAGAACATTCTCGATGTTTCGACACCTAGTCAGTCGGGACCGGTATGTTCCCGAACTTTCTAGATATTTCCATTCTCGAAGGTTCTGGAAATTACTGTCGGACTATATAAGGTGCGCAAAGCTCGCGACTCGGGCAGTATTGAATTGGCGATACAAGCGAATCTTCGGAAGCGATCTTCAACTGCGAGTTAAGTGAAGTGAAGTGTTTAATAGTGCGATTGTGGTTGTAATTAGTGTGTTTAAAGTGTTAATTAGTTTTGATAATTAAAGTGTCATTTTTTTGGTTAAATAATCGGCTGTTTTTATTGTCACGAACCCCAAGCTCGTAACAATATCGTGTGAGCAGTACGGTCTAACGACCCACACACCCTAGTGTCAGAGTTTCTAAACCGCCTCAAGGGCCTCTGACATGGTTTATTTGACGACCGCCATTTGGCGGCCGGGACCACCGGCTTATACGACAACAGCTTAAGAGGAAATGTGGGCTTGTAGACTTCGTATGTAAAAAGTTGTATTTCGAGGTTTGGCTCTCGCCTGTTTCCTCCTCCAATATTAAATCGATTCAAAAGATATTACACAAGCTGAATAAGAAGAATATAAACTGTGCCGCTATGTTTTTCTTTATTCATTAATAGTTGCCAAACTTGTTCAGTAAGGCTCTTTTGACAGCAGTTCATTGGACAATTTTGAGCATGTTTTGAGGGTCCTAGTGCTTTTACGTTTAATATATCATCAAAAAAGAAAACATAGCGGCACAAAATATATTCTTCTTATTCAGTTCACGAAATATCTCTTAAATCTGTGCAATATTGAAGAAGGAAACAGGCGAGAGCCAAACCTCGAATTATGACTATTTACATACAAAGTCTCTCCGCCCGCGTTTCCTCTTAAAACTGACAACAATAGCCCATGCTGACCGAGAATGACCCTGATGTATGTAAGCCAACACGACCAATTCCGGCCCATTTTCAGTAATACTGGTCGACAATGGCCCAAGTTGGTCCAAAATGGCCCCTGCTGGTCCACAATGGCCGATAATGGTCCACAATGGCCGATAATGGTCGACAATGGCCCATGTAGGTCGACAATGGCCAATCAAAAAAACAGTATTTCCTTACCTCTAGCGGCAGACAGTCGTTCAACAGCTTCGTGAAGAACGTCTTGTGATGCGCCACACACATGAGTACGGCGACGGCATGCTCATCCTCCAAGGGTCGGCAGGCTCGCCCCACCATCTGTAGAACTGTCGTGATCGGGTACTGCTCGTAGGCGTGCAGTTTGCCGTTGTAGCTGTGGAAGAGATAATCATGTTTTACTGATGCGCGACAGGGACCTTTCTCTCGCTCTCATGTAATTTCTGGTAGTAATTTCGGGAAAAAGGGCGAAGTGTGTAAAGGAAGCAGGGGTAGCGCGAGCTATTTGAGTTGAGAAGTGAGCGCGCATGGTTCTGAGACCATGCGAAGACCGTCAGAAAGTTCCAACACATTTTTCAAGAGGTGGACACACCACGCACAGCTGCACGGCGCCAGGTCATGACCACAGAGATCATGTCAGTTGTTATGGACTCGTTCAACAACTAGACCCATGATGACCGACTATGATTCATGTAACCGACAATGACCCATGACGACCGACAATTCATTCATTTATTTATTTCGGTTTTTTTACACTCTTTTTTTATTTTGGGCCAGTGTCGGCCCAAGATAGCCGACAATAGTCCATTATGGCCAATGATGGCTGACAATGGCCTATGATGATCAACAAAATAACCATAATAGCCATTAATGACCGACAACAGCCCACGATGGCCGACAATGGCCCATACTGGCCAACAGTGGCCCATGCTGGCCGACCATAGGCCTAATTTTTCAGTCTGTTAGACATTATCTACTCACACATGTGTATCGGCGATGATGACGGTGTGCACATGCGCAGCCAGCGCCCAGGCCAGCTCGGCGGCCACCACGCACAGCTGTTAGACATTATCTACTCACACATGTGTATCGGCGATGATGACGGTGTGCACATGCGCAGCCAGCGCCCAGGCCAGCTCGGCGGCCACCACGCACAGCTGTTAGACATTATCTACTCACACATGTGTATCGGCGATGATGACGGTGTGCACATGCGCAGCCAGCGCCCAGGCCAGCTCGGCGGCCACCACGCACAGCTGTTAGACATTATCTACTCACACATGTGTATCGGCGATGATGACGGTGTGCACATGCGCAGCCAGCGCCCAGGCCAGCTCGGCGGCCACCACGCACAGCTGTTAGACATTATCTACTCACACATGTGTATCGGCGATGATGACGGTGTGCACATGCGCAGCCAGCGCCCAGGCCAGCTCGGCGGCCACCACGCACAGCTGTTAGACATTATCTACTCACACATGTGTATCGGCGATGATGACGGTGTGCACATGCGCAGCCAGCGCCCAGGCCAGCTCGGCGGCCACCACGCACAGCTGTTAGACATTATCTACTCACACATGTGTATCGGCGATGATGACGGTGTGCACATGCGCAGCCAGCGCCCAGGCCAGCTCGGCGGCCACCACGCACAGCTGTTAGACATTATCTACTCACACATGTGTATCGGCGATGATGACGGTGTGCACATGCGCAGCCAGCGCCCAGGCCAGCTCGGCGGCCACCACGCACAGCTGTTAGACATTATCTACTCACACATGTGTATCGGCGATGATGACGGTGTGCACATGCGCAGCCAGCGCCCAGGCCAGCTCGGCGGCCACCACGCACAGCTGTTAGACATTATCTACTCACACATGTGTATCGGCGATGATGACGGTGTGCACATGCGCAGCCAGCGCCCAGGCCAGCTCGGCGGCCACCACGCACAGCTGTTAGACATTATCTACTCACACATGTGTATCGGCGATGATGACGGTGTGCACATGCGCAGCCAGCGCCCAGGCCAGCTCGGCGGCCACCACGCACAGCTGCACGGCGCCCGACTCCACCAGCTGCTGCACGAGGCGCCGGTCGCCTGGCTCCACGCCCTCGTGCAGGTACGCCACGCCCGCAGCTAGGGTTTCCTTCAGCATCTGTAACAGATGACATGGAATGAGAACCTAGCGTCGTCAATTCGAAACTTTTCCCTCATAAGTCTTGAGATCGTCACTTCTGTGCTGCTGTCTATAGTTGCTTTAGCCGCAAATAACATCCACAAAAACCATGTACCAAAATAAACAATTCGAACCAAGAAATTGGAACATCACAAGATGCTCAATATGGAAACTGCATAACGGCGAGTTATGCCGCTTGTTGCTGGCGTAGCGGATTACTTTTTTACTATTTATAGGCACGCGTTTGACCACTATCTCACCTGATGGCAAGCGATGATGCGGTCTAAGATGTACCACGCTTGCCCAGAAGTAACCTTTTCACTCTTGACTTAAAGACTCCCAGGTTGTAGCTATCAGGAAACACACGACTCCGGCAGATAATTACCACTCCTTAGCTGTACGCACAATGAATGTGTTCCCAAACCCTGGATGGCCCTGTCTCATGTGACTTAAATTGTTGTAGATAGTCTGCCTACCTTGTCATGCACTCTCTTGAGGAAGGGCTGCAGCATGTCCGGCCTGGCCCTCAGGAACCTGGTGGGCGAGGAGTGCGCGGCCGCCAGCGCCAGCAGGTCGGCGGCCAGCAGGCGCGAGTGCCGGCTTGTTGTAGATAGTCTGCCTACCTTGTCATGCACCCTCTTGAGGAAGGGCTGCAGCATGTCCGGCCTGGCCCTCAGGAACCTGGTGGGCGAGGAGTGCGCGGCCGCCAGCGCCAGCAGGTCGGCGGCCAGCAGGCGCGAGTGCCGGCTTGTTGTAGATAGTCTGCCTACCTTGTCATGCACCCTCTTGAGGAAGGGCTGCAGCATGTCCGGCCTGGCCCTCAGGAACCTGGTGGGCGAGGAGTGCGCGGCCGCCAGCGCCAGCAGGTCGGCGGCCAGCAGGCGCGAGTGCCGGCTTGTTGTAGATAGTCTGCCTACCTTGTCATGCACCCTCTTGAGGAAGGGCTGCAGCATGTCCGGCCTGGCCCTCAGGAACCTGGTGGGCGAGGAGTGCGCGGCCGCCAGCGCCAGCAGGTCGGGGGCCAGCAGGCGCGAGTGCCGGCTTGTTGTAGATAGTCTGCCTACCTTGTCATGCACCCTCTTGAGGAAGGGCTGCAGCATGTCCGGCCTGGCCCTCAGGAACCTGGTGGGCGAGGAGTGCGCGGCCGCCAGCGCCAGCAGGTCGGCGGCCAGCAGGCGCGAGTGCCGGCTTGTTGTAGATAGTCTGCCTACCTTGTCATGCACCCTCTTGAGGAAGGGCTGCAGCATGTCCGGCCTGGCCCTCAGGAACCTGGTGGGCGAGGAGTGCGCGGCCGCCAGCGCCAGCAGGTCGGCGGCCAGCAGGCGCGAGTGCCGGCTTGTTGTAGATAGTCTGCCTACCTTGTCATGCACCCTCTTGAGGAAGGGCTGCAGCATGTCCGGCCTGGCCCTCAGGAACCTGGTGGGCGAGGAGTGCGCGGCCGCCAGCGCCAGCAGGTCGGCGGCCAGCAGGCGCGAGTGCCGGCTTGTTGTAGATAGTCTGCCTACCTTGTCATGCACCCTCTTGAGGAAGGGCTGCAGCATGTCCGGCCTGGCCCTCAGGAACCTGGTGGGCGAGGAGTGCGCGGCCGCCAGCGCCAGCAGGTCGGCGGCCAGCAGGCGCGAGTGCCGGCTTGTTGTAGATAGTCTGCCTACCTTGTCATGCACCCTCTTGAGGAAGGGCTGCAGCATGTCCGGCCTGGCCCTCAGGAACCTGGTGGGCGAGGAGTGCGCGGCCGCCAGCGCCAGCAGGTCGGCGGCCAGCAGGCGCGAGTGCCGGCTTGTTGTAGATAGTCTGCCTACCTTGTCATGCACCCTCTTGAGGAAGGGCTGCAGCATGTCCGGCCTGGCCCTCAGGAACCTGGTGGGCGAGGAGTGCGCGGCCGCCAGCGCCAGCAGGTCGGCGGCCAGCAGGCGCGAGTGCCGGCTTGTTGTAGATAGTCTGCCTACCTTGTCATGCACCCTCTTGAGGAAGGGCTGCAGCATGTCCGGCCTGGCCCTCAGGAACCTGGTGGGCGAGGAGTGCGCGGCCGCCAGCGCCAGCAGGTCGGCGGCCAGCAGGCGCGAGTGCCGGCTTGTTGTAGATAGTCTGCCTACCTTGTCATGCACCCTCTTGAGGAAGGGCTGCAGCATGTCCGGCCTGGCCCTCAGGAACCTGGTGGGCGAGGAGTGCGCGGCCGCCAGCGCCAGCAGGTCGGCGGCCAGCAGGCGCGAGTGCCGGCGCGACGGCACGAACACGGCGCACGGCTTGTTGCCGGCATAGCGGATCACTGAGTTGTAGATAGGCTTCGTCATGGCCGCCAGGCGGGAAGCCGCGTGGGAAATGTTGAAGCCCTGTGAACAATGTATTGGGTTACTTAAGATATACAACTAAAATCACTGGGAATATCTGCAGTACACGCTGCAGCCGAGCCACTGTTGCGCCATCTATACTGCCATGAGAAAAACGAAACGAAGCGAAATTTGTCCACTTGACCACGATGGCCCATGCTAGACCATATTTGCCTCACATTTTTTTCTATGAAATTGACGTCGGTACCTGTATGTGCAGCTGCAGAGGCAGTGGTCTGACGCTGGGATGGAAGTTGAAGGAACAGTTGGCGTTACATCCGAGCCACTGCGACACGTCCCGAGCGTCCGCCAGGGGGAGCGACAGTGCTACTATGCGGATTTGTCGACCTGGGGAACAAAATAACTTCGTAAACCCGTTGAACGTAAGCAAACAAATAAATTTTCAAGGGATAAAAAGTTCAAATATCAATTAAATATTAATTTTAGAATTAAAGTTCAAGGGGTATTTTTTTGTATAAAATACAAATAATAAAAAACTTTATCAGTACATATTATAAAACAAAGTCGCTTCCCGCAGTCTGTCCCTATGTATGCTTAGATTGTTAAACTTAAAATTAAAACTACGCAACGGATTTTGATGCGGTTTTTTTAATAGATAGAGTGATTCAAGAGGATAGTTTATAATGTATAAAACATGCATAATATAGTAGTGAAACACTGATAATTTTAGAGGTTATTTTGCCTATGCATCTATGGGACGTTAATAGGGAACATGCATGAGATTTTTAATTTGCAAAATTAAATACTTATAATAATAATAATAATATAGCCTCTTTATTTCCTTAATAAAAAATAAAAAAAAAATTACAATAAAATAACACAAGTAATAATACATTTCAATAATTAATAATTTTACCTACATAAAATTTTTACTTATTACATTAAATTATTATATTAAATTAATTTCAGAATTTTCAATTTATATAGGTGCACTTAAATAAGGTTTTTTTTTTTTATTTATATTATTAAGGACCTCTCTACGAGTAAAGGCCTCCTCCATATTTTTCCAAATATCTCTATCTTTAGCCTTTGTAAACCAATCTTTTCCAGCTATTTTCTCTATATCATAGCTCCATCCTTCTCTTGGTCTTCCTTTTTTACGTTTGTTTTGTGGACCTGTCCATGTAGTTATTTGGTTTGCCCATTTATTATTATCCATACGCGCTACATGGCCAGCCCATTTCCATTTCAGTTTTTTACAATGTTCTAAAGCGTCTATTACGTTTGTTGTCTTCCTTATATCTGTATTTCGTTTCTTATCAATTTTCTTTATATTTAGAATGCTGCGTTCCATTGCTCTTTGGCACGTCTGAATTTTACTTGTTGTGGTTTTATTGTATAACCAAGTTTGACTGCCGTATGACAGGCATGGGAGAATACAGGAATCTAGAACTTTTTTCTTTAGTTTGACTGGAAGATCTGATTTGAGTACTTCTTTGTAGCACCAGAATTTGTTCCAAGATAGGTTTATTCGTCTTTTTACTTCATTTATATGTCTTGACTTATTAAATGATATTTGTTTACCTAAATAAACGTATTCTTCTACATATTCAAGCTGTTTGTTGTTCACATAGATGGGTCTCTTTGTGGAATTTGTCATGACTTTTGTTTTAGCAGTATTTAATTGCAAACCAATTTTATTACTCACAGCTTGAAGTTCGCAAACCATGGTTTCTAGCTGAGTTGCAGATTCTGAGAAAAGAATAATGTCGTCGGCGAACCGCAGGTTGTTTAAGTACTTGCCTTTCAGCAATATTCCTTTACTCTTCCAGTTTAAGTCTTTCATTATACTTTCAAGAACAGTCACGAAGATTCTAGGTGATAGAGGGTCACCCTGTCTGACTCCTCTGCATATATTTATTACCGGGCCCTTTGTTTCCATTTTTACGCGAGATACGCTTTTATTATATTATATCTTTTATAAGCTCTATGGTTTCAGTTGGAACATCGCACTCATGTAATGCTTGCCACATACTATTGTGAGAAATAGAGTCAAACGCCTTCGCATAATCAATAAAGGCCAGGTAGAGGGGTGTTTGACGCTCTTCATACTTTTCTATTATCAGGTCCAACGTGTGGATGTGGTCTGTTGTTGAAAAACCCTTTCTAAAACCGGCTTGTTCTAGTGGTTGATGTTTTTCAGTACATTTTGCTAGACGTTCTTCAAGGCATGAGGCAAATAATTTATAAATATTTGGTTGTAGGCTTATAGGTCGGTAGTTACCTATATCTGCAGGATCTCCTTTTTTGTACAGCAGGATGATGTCGGATTCTGCCCATTCTTTAGGTATTTTTCTAGTATCAAGAATCTGGTTGAACAGTTCAGTTAAATGAGATACAAGTAGAAATTTGCCTACTTTTAAAGCTTCATTGGTAATTTCGTCCGGGCCTGGGCTTTTATCCGATTTCAATCTTTCGATTTTCTTCATGATTTCTGTAGAAGAAAATCTGTCTATAGCGGTAGAGTTTATCGCTAGTGGTTGGTAATCATCCTGGTTTGTGTCGTGTAAGGAATAAAGATTTTTATAAAATGAAGTGGCAGTTTCTATTATTTTTACATACTTATAGCTTTAGCGTTAAAATTAAATACTTATAGCTCTAGTAAACAATCATGAAATTATTTTTTGAATATTTTCATCAACTATGAAGTTATAGCTTCAAAGATTACAATTAGAAAAAAAAAGTCCGATATGGACTTTGACGAGTCCATGACGTCTATACAGCTGCCATTGAAAAAAGCGTTCTCACGCGAGGGACAGAGACACAAAAAAGAAACACAACACACAAAAGCACAGTCACATAACACTGGAAAATACAAATAATTAAATAAAAATGAAAAAGGCAGAATGTATGGCATTCATCGGAACGGAATAATTTGCCAGATTACCTACCTACATAAAAAAAACTTTTTTTTTTTTGGGACAAGCCCGCCACACATTCCCAACCACTGCAACTCCTGAAAGCCAGAATCAACAGTGGCGACCACCAGAAAAACGCAGAGCTAATGAAGCCCGACGAGTCCCGGAGAAACGATTCAACTGTCTTGGATCCCGCAACGAAATTAATCAGAAGAGTACAGCGGAGGAGTAGAGCTGACCCGCGCAACTTCGTCTGCGTCACATTTTTCATTACTGCTCCGCTCCTATTTGTCTTAGCGTGATGATATATATCCTATAACCTTCCTCGATAAATGGGCTATCTAACACTGAAAGAATGTTTCAAATCGGACCAGTAGTTCCTGAGATTAGCGCGTTCAACCAAACAAACAAACAAACTCTTCTGCTTTATAATATTAGTATAGATAGGCACGTGTTTGACCACTATCTCACCTGATGATAAGCGATGATGCGAGTGGTCTAAGATGGAGCAAGCTTGTCTAGAAGTAACCTATTCACTCTTGACTGAAAGACTCCCAAGTTGTAGCTATCAGGAAGCACAGACTCCAGCAGGGAATTCCACTCCTTTGCTGTGTGGACTATGAATTTGTAGCCAAAAAATTTTGTGCGTTTTAAACAATTAATACTCACCAATTTGAGAGGAAATGTATCTCATCCTGGAGCAGACGACCTCGAGCACCGGTCCTTCTTCTCCGCCCAACAGTTGTAGCGCATCCACTATGAAGAGCGACACGCTTTGCACGCTCTTACGTACTTTCCACCTGAGGGATAAAGATTATGTAGAAGCTAGTGGCTAAATAATAACAACCACACAGGTCGATTCTTCAACGTTAAGCAACGCTTGCCAAGGTTGGTCTGTGGATGGGTGACCATCTCAACATACCGAGTTTCTTCCGTGTCTCGGAAAGCACGTTAAGCCGTTGGTCTCGACTCTCATTTGTAGATCTTTGGCAGTCGTTACGGATAGTCAGAAGCCAGAAAATCTGACTCAAGTCTTGCCAAGGAGTACCGTGTTACCCAGTTAATGGGTTGTGGAGATCTGGTAGGCAGCCGCTCCATGTAAAATATTGGTTTTCAGTTAAAATCCGGTTCGACTGAAAGCCGACCCCAATATAGTTGGGAAAAGGCTAGGCAGATCATGAATTTATTAACATTATAATCAGTTAGTTTACCTTCTGGACAGTATGTCCCATTTATCAGCCGTTGTGATGATGATCTGTCCTTTGTTCAATAGCTTATGGTCGGTGGCAGTCTCACCAGTTAGCTGTACCACCTGAAAAAAAAAGAACAATTAGTATTCTTAATCATAATCTCAAGAAGAAAATTTATTTTGGTATTTGATTTATTTATAGAACAAACTATACTGCGTGTATCTGACATCGACGCACAAACGATTTCCATGGGTCCAGGGCATGATTCTGGACACCCTAGACTTAGAATTTTTCGTCGGCTTTTTTCTCATTTTTTCATTTTTTTCAAGGGTTCTATTTACTTTAGACTACTCATAATCGTTATTCTGACCTAACCCAATGAGATTTTTAATAAAAAAATTGTTAATTAACTACTTTCACTAAAAAGAGCAATCTGAATAAAACCACAAATAGATATCAGCTCAGCTGAGCTGATACCTATTTGTGGTACTCTTGAAAAAAAATGATAAAATGAGAAAAGAACCGACGAAAAATTCCAACACTGTCCAGAATCATGCCCTGGACCCATGGAAATCGTTTGTGCGTCGATGTCAGAAACACGCGGTATACACTTAAAATAGAAAAAAAAACTCCTAATTAAAATATGGGGTCAAAAAATTCGTCTCCATCGCTATCGACTGGAAGTGAGCACAAAAGACTGGCTGCATTGCCACGTTGTATGGCAATGCTTATCCTCTGTCCTAGGTAAAGGCCAGCTCTTGGGTCACTCGAAGTGTCAACTAAGCATTTTGCTAGATATTTAATTAGGACGTGAGCACTCGGACCCCACGGTCCAAGAGATTCAACCCCAAACGGCTCAAAAATGTAGTTGCCAATAAGGCAACTATATTGCCGCTATTATATTTCAAGAAGTGAAATTGTAAGTTGGGCTGTTTGTAAAGTGTCTCTGGAAGAACTGGGGATCTAAATAGGCCACTTTAGTTGAGAATTATATTATTGACCACACAAAATCTGTCCAATTTCATTTTTATCTTTATTGTTAACGCATTAGGTTCAAGGTTGATTGGGAACATTTGACAGTGTCGGATAGCGTGATGTGCTTTCTGATTCTGCTAAAGTGGACTTATTGGACCCACTAGTCTATGGGACAATTCCACTATTTATTAATTTTGACAGATGTCTACTGGTTTGTGTTAACGAAAGTAAAGCATGATGGCCTATGCTAGTCCACGATGGCCTATGACGGCCCAAGCTGGCCCATGCTGTAACATGATGACCAATGCTGGACTATGCTGGACCATGATAGCCTATGATAGTCCACGATGGCTTATGACGGCCCATGCTGGCTAAAGTGAGAGATACCAATGCTAGACAGGCCAGTGGTGATGGTAATGACCAGTGATGGCCCATGCTGGAACATGATGACCAATGCTGGACTATGCTGGACCATGATAGTCCACGATGGCTTATGACGGCCCATGCTGGATAAAGTGAGAGATACCAATTCAAGATAGGCTTGTGGTTGATGGTAATCACCAGTGATGGCCCATGCTGGAACATGATGACCAATGCTGGACTATGTTGGACGATGATGACCCATGCTGTCCCACTAAGGCCTATGACGGCCCAAGCTGGCCTATGCTGGCTAAAGTGAGAGATACCAATGCTAGACTGGCTTCTGGTTGATAGTAATGACCAGTGATGGCCCATGCTGGAACATGATGACCAATGCTGGACTATGTTGGACGATGATGACCCATGCTGTCCCACTAAGGCCTATGACGGCCCAAGCTGGCCAATGCTGGCTAAAGTGAGAGATACCAATGTTAGACTGGCTTCTGGTTGATAGTAATGACCAGTGATGGCCCATGCTGGAACATGATGACCAATGCTGGACTATGTTGGACGATGATGACCCATGCTGTCCCACTAAGGCCTATGACGGCCCAAGCTGGCCAATGCTGGCTAAAGTGAGAGATACCAATGCTAGACTGGCTTCTGGTTGATAGTAATGACCAGTGATGGCCCATGCTGGAACATGATGACCAATGCTGGACTATGTTGGACGATGATGACCCATGCTGTCCCACTAAGGCCTATGACGGCCCAAGCTGGCCAATGCTGGCTAAAGTGAGAGATACCAATGTTAGACTGGCTTCTGGTTGATAGTAATGACCAGTGATGGCCCATGCTGGAACATGATGACCAATGCTGGACTATGTTGGACGATGATGACCCATGCTGTCCCACTAAGGCCTATGACGGCCCAAGCTGGCCAATGCTGGCTAAAGTGAGAGATACCAATGCTAGACTGGCTTCTGGTTGATAGTAATGACCAGTGATGGCCCATGCTGGAACATGATGACCAATGCTGGACTATGTTGGACGATGATGACCCATGCTGTCCCACTAAGGCCTATGACGGCCCAAGCTGGCCAATGCTGGCTAAAGTGAGAGATACCAATGCTAGACTGGCTTCTGGTTGATAGTAATGACCAGTGATGGCCCATGCTGGAACATGATGACCAATGCTGGACTATGTTGGACGATGATGACCCATGCTGTCCCACTAAGGCCTATGACGGCCCAAGCTGGCCAATGCTGGCTAAAGTGAGAGATACCAATGCTAGACAGGCTTGTGGTGATGGTATTAATGACCAGTGATGGCCCATGCTGGACCATGATGACCAATGCTGGACTATACTAGACCATGAAGGCCCATGCTAGTCCAGGATGGCCTATACGGCCCATGATGGCCGACATTTTAGACAGCAGAATATCGACTCACCTTCAAATTGAACCTTGTACCAAACTTGTGATAACAATCAGCGAAGACGATGTCGGCTAGCGCATCCTTGGGCAGCAGGTAGACGGCGCGGCCGGCAGGGTTGGTGCTGAGCATGCGCAGGAGCGCCAGCTCGGCGATGACGGACTTGCCCGAGCCGGACGGCGCGCCCACGAACACGTTGTCGTCGGAATTGTACACTGCGTTGAACACCTGGGAAACACATTTTATTATAATAACTGACCCACGCAACTTCGTCTGCGTCACATTTTCCATTAATGCTCGGCTCCTTTTAGTCTTAGCGTGATGATATATAGCCTATAGCCTTTCTCGATAAATGGGCTATCTAATACCAGTAGTTCCCGAGATTCCGCATTCAAGCAAACAAACTCTTTAGCTTTATAATATTATGTACTAGCTGCTCCCGAGGCTTCGCTCCCGTCAACTCCAACTTTTTTTCATTCATGAGACTAATTCTTTTTCTGTTGTGTGAAAAAGTATTAGCAAAATCGGTCCAACCGTTCACGCGTGATGCGATGACTAAGGGAAATAGGTATTCATTTTTATATATAGATAAACTATTTTATATTATCTTTCAAAAATCTCTTGTTATACCCATTTATCGAGGAAGGTTATAAGCTATATATCATCACGCTAAGACAAATAGGAGCGGAGCAATAATGGAAAATGTGACTCAGGCGAAGTTGCGCGGGTCAGCTAGTAGATAGATATAGGGTTTCAGAAAGAAAAGAAATAAAACACGTACCTGAGTCTGCACCGGATTAAACTGCGGGAAGGTCTCAGAATAAAGCTCTTCGTACTTCGGGTTCCTGAGCGCCGATATAGGGAGTGGCTGTAAGTCCAGCAGTTCTGTGGGCGGCAGGTTCTTCTCCGGCAGTATGAGGTGGCGGAACGAGACCGGTAGTTGGGTCTCTGCTGCTATCCATCTGGAAGAGGGAGAGTTTGAATAGGCTTGTGTCCTGAAGTCTGACGTCACGAGCCCCCACTCCCGAGTTTTGATGCGTTTTATCATATTCATTGATTTACAAAAACAAAAAATATGTGTCCATTATTTTTCAATACTCTAACTGACGGACTAAATAGTTTTGCAATTTGTGGATGATGGAATCTAGCCTATTCTGACTGGCGAGACAGATCCAGTGTCATGATGGTTTTGAGAATGTTGGATATAAGTAACCGATGACATGGTGGTGGTCGC
Source organism: Ceramica pisi (assembly GCA_963859965.1). NCBI lineage: Eukaryota > Metazoa > Arthropoda > Insecta > Lepidoptera > Noctuidae > Ceramica > Ceramica pisi. The sequence continues at coordinate 13,618,924 of OY982556.1, forward strand.
GGGAATAGTTGCAGTTAAGTTCAAGTTTGAGTGATAAACGGTAATCTTGTAATCTTTCAACTGCGCGTAAGCTGCGCGTGAACTGCACGTCAACTGTACGACAGCCAAACTTTACCAAACTTGCTTGTGGTGTGGCGTATGTGTGGTGTGGTGTGGTGTTTACATTTCAATGAATATGACGTTATTATAATATCAAAACTTAAACTTTTAAGCTGTCATTTTGAGACGTCAAACAAATAGTAGAATACCGATCATGTTGCGTTCCGAAGCACGCACCAAAGCCGCGCAACAGTAGGTAGCCGTTATTGCGAGCGTGACGCGAACTTGACGCGAGCGTGTCTGACACACGTCAGTGGTCTGACAGCGGTAGAGAATACGAAAGGCGTTGTATTGATCGAAACTTAACTTCAACTGCACTGCAACATCACTTATTTAGTTACGTGAATTAGCCAACAGGTTGAGATGTATGAACGTGAACGAAGAACAAGCTGGCATACAAATAAAAAAACTAAAACCCCGTTACGTCCGTAGTTGTGTTCATTTAATATTATTTATTTTATTTTTTCTTTTAAATTTATTTATCGGACTATGTCGGTCAATCTTTTTTTTTACTCATTTATTTAATCCACATACGTCAACACTTGCTTGAGTGTGTATTTTTGTTTTAGTGTTATAGTGTGCTAGCTGACAAGTGATTTTTTTTTTGTGTCATGTATTAACTACTTTGCATACTAATTATTGTATAAATTCTAGTTCTTAAAACGTACATAACGGACATGTGTTTCTGTGGAGTTTGTTGGCTACTTCTTCTCCACAGCTAAAACACTAGGAAGTGGTGACGGGCGGTCGTTTTGGGGGACTGTCTTTTGACAAAAAGTGCTGGCTCTCAGCCTAATTTGAATAAATGACTTTTGTATTTTGAATTTTTGAGTTGCACTCTCACTAGCGACGCCTTAAGCCAAGGTCCGTAGCCCGCAGGGGGTGCCCCTAGTGTGAAATCGCTTAGTTTTACAAAGAGTATGCGGAACAGAGTGTAATGTCTCGCACACCTCTATTGAAAAGGGCGGATCCTCCAACCGGACGGTCAGGTGGGCAACTGCCTGATAGTTGATATTCGGACTGTTGTATGTGGTCAAATCGAATGCTAATCTTAGTTCGCTTCTGGCAGAAAAGATGGCATTACTTTTCGTTTTGATGGCGCTACAGTTTTAGGCTTTAATTCTTATCAAGGCCGCTACTTATTATTTACAGACGCCTTCATTCGTTGACCTGCGATGCGAGCACATTGAGGTGAACCTACAGCTCACCTGTCAGACACGACGGTGAGGAAGTACTGCGGCGGCAGCGGCTCGAACACGGGCACGAACAGCTTCACGTGGTGCTCGTCCTACAGCTCACCTGTCAGACACGACGGTGAGGAAGTACTGCGGCGGCAGCGGCTCGAACACGGGCACGAACAGCTTCACGTGGTGCTCGTCCTACAGCTCACCTGTCAGACACGACGGTGAGGAAGTACTGCGGCGGCAGCGGCTCGAACACGGGCACGAACAGCTTCACGTGGTGTTCATCCTTGCAGTACTTCTCCTTGAGGAGGAAGTATTCGTGGTGGAGTACCACCTCGCCGTCTACATCTTCGACGAGGATCCAGAACGCTTCTGATTGGCCGTGGATCTGGAAGAGAGGGATTTATACTAATTATCGTATAAATTCTAGTTCCTAAAACGTAACAGACGGTTGTGTTGCTGGGGAGTTTGTTGGCCACTTCTTCTCCACAGCTAAAACACTAGGAAGTGGTGACGGGCGGGCGTTTTGGGGGACTGTCTTTTGTAAAACTTGACGTTCAAAAAGTGTTGGCTCTCAGCCTTATTTGATGATTTTTTGTGAATTTCTTCACTAACTAATATACAGGCAGACGAAAATTGGTACTTGGCGCTAAGGAACTTTGAGCCGAAGCCATACGCTTGCCAAACTTCATAAATCCGTCACAATGATAGACGGGGATAGTGCAAATCCGCGGAACTACCATCGGACTTCCAGACCACATTGTAACTTACCATCCCTACCTTTTTGCTATTCCACCAATTCGCACTAAGCGTTTCCAAACGTCTTTTATAATGCGCACAGCAAGGGAGTGGAACTCTCTGCCTGCGTCTGTGTTTGCGATCGCTTACAACCCTAATCTCTTCAAAGTTAGAGTGAACAGGCTCCTTCTGGGTAAGCTCGCTCCATCGTAAACTTTGTCTCTGTCATCTCTGAACAAGACTAGAGTCAAGAGCAAACCCATCTCAAATTAAAAAAAAAACTAGCTTTGTATAATTTCGCCTATCTGCACTCCATGTAGGTTTACAGGGGAAGGTTATAAGTTAATGTTTTTCTTATATAAACGGCTCATGACCTCATTTTTACATAGAGAATAATAATTAATGAGTTTTAGGTAATGTTCACAGTGGAAATCTATATTCTATACTAGCTGACCCTTTTGCAAAACCAACAATGACCATGCATAACTATCATGGACCACTAACTGACGACACTATGTTCAATGCTGGGCCATCATGGGCCACGTTGAGCCACCATGGGTCATGTAGGACTATACTGTACTACTGTAGGCCTGTAGGCCATTGCCTGTACACAATGGACGATATTTTTTCGCCTTACCTTCTCATCCCAATGGAAGTCAGGAGTGATAGTCAGCTCCACCCTCAGCGTAGACCTGGTGATGGGCTGGATATGTGTCGCTAACTCCAGCATAGGAAACTGATGCACGAGTTGTATATCATCTTACCTTGTAGCTAGCTCACTGACCACCATCGTACTCTTACTAGTGTGATGCTGTACGGACGGCTGGGCTGATAGAAACCACATTGGTCATTGGTGGATCATCATGGCTCATGTTAGACATCAAGAGCTACTATTTTTGGGCCAACAATGGCCTTGCATAACCATCATGGACCACTAACTGACGACACTATGCTCAATGCTGAGACATCATGGGCCACGTTGAGCCACTATGGGCCATGTTGGACCATCATGAGTTGTTATTTTTGGGCTAACAATTGCCATGCATAACCATCATGGACCACTAACTGACGACACTATGCTCAATGCTGCGACATCATGGGCCACGTTGAGCCACCATGGGCCATGTTGCACCATCATGAGTTATTATTTTTGGGCTAACAATTGCCATAACCATCATGGGCCACTACGTTAAGACACTAAGGTCAATGCTGGGCCATCGTGAGCTATGCTGGAACACAATGGGCCATACTAGACCTACATGGGCCATGTTGAACCATCATGGGCCATGTTGGACCATCATAGACCATTGGCTGTACACAATGGCCAATTTTTTTTCGCCTTACCTTCTCATCCCAATGGAAGTCAGGAGTGATAGTCAGCTCCACCCTCAGCGTAGACCTGGTGATGGGCTGGATATGTGTCGCTAACTCCAGCATAGGGAACTGATGCACGAGTTGTATATCATCTTACCTTGTAGCTAGCTCACTGACCACCATCGTACTCTTACTAGTGTGATGCTGTACTGGGCTGATAGAAACCATATTGGTCATTGGTGGCTCATCATGGGTCATGTTAGACATCAAGAGCTACTATTTTTGGGCCAACAATGGCCTTGCATAACCATCATGGACCACTAACTGACTACACTGCTCAATGCTGGGCCATCATGGGCCACGTTGAGCCACCATGGGCCATGTTGGGCCATCGTGAGTTATTATTTTTGGGATAACAATTGCCATGCATAATGATAAGGGCCACTGAGTTAAGACACTAAGGTCAATGCTTGGCCATCGCGGGCCATGTAGGAACACAATGGGCCATGCTAGACTACATGGGCCATGTTGAACCATCATGGGCAATGTTGGACTATCATGGACCATTAAATGATAAATGATAATTATTTATTCTGTAAGTAGGTTGTAAATAACACTTTTACACGTCAATCTTTTTTGGTCATTTTAAACTAGATGAGGCTGTACACAATGGACAATATTTTTTTGCCTTACCTTCTCATCCCAGTGGAAGTCAGGAGTGATAGTCAGCTCCACCCTCAGCGTAGACCTGGTGATGGGCTGGATATGCGTCGCTAACTCCAGCTTAGGGAACTGGTGCACGTATTTGTGTATCATCTTGCCCAGTTTGGGCGCTCGGACCAGCTCGCCTATTTCATTTGGTCCCAATTCGTACAATTTCTCCCATGGGAAGTTCTTCTTTTCAAGTTTCTTTATTACCTGTGGAGAAGGAAAAACTGCTATAACAATAAATCGATTTTTTGACTAGTTGGTTATATGAGAATGCAATCTTATTTATTTTAATGTACACACATATAATAAAAAAAATAGAAATAAGCATCACCAACAAAGGTGATGCTTTTTCTATAGATTTTTTTCCAGATATTGTACACATCGTGTGTTACTTATAAATAGGTTCGTATTAATTTTGAATTGTTAGTCTCTGGAACTATTGTTTTTCTTTCTGATTATTTACGAGAATAACTGAACAATAAAAATACCCGTTGGACATATATTTTTATTTTAAAATAGGTCTCAAATACATTGATAATACTCACTTCTTCAGGCATTTTCCTGAATTGTCGAAGCGGCGACATGGACTGCCACATTCTTCGATCCACCATTTTGCACAAAGCCAACGTTTTGTCTACCAACTGTGCCCATCCTGTGAACAAATGAAATGTTTAAATTGTGACCTAAAAATTAAAATACTAGAGAATGATGTTAGCATGAAATGTGTTTTGGGCTTTCGGCAAGTGAAATGAAATACAAAAAAAAAAAGCTGTGTGATTCTGGACGAGCGCATGCACGATTGTCCAGAATTTACCTACATAAAAAGAAAGATAGAAACATGTGCCACGATAAATCATCATTGGCCACTATGAACCACGATGGACCTCTATTGGTCATTACGGGCCACGGTGAACTAACATGTGAAATGATGGAACAACACAGGTCACGATTGGAACATCAATGGCCCTGGTGGACCATGATGGTCCATCACCCATGGGTCATCATGGGACAACATTGCCATTGGCAAAAAAGTTCCAGCATGGGCCACAGTCGACTATCATGGGCCACGATGGGCGAACATGGGCCATTCGCCATTATTGAAAAAAGTGAGCGTTTCTTACCTCGATGCAGCACAATCTCGAAGATGGCCCTCAGCAGTCGACAAGCTGATTGAGTGACATACACCATGTCCGCCATCAGCGCGAACCCTTCTAACTTCAGTTGAGATATGTACGCTTGCAGTAGCACGTTAATCTTAGCTGAAGGCTCTTCGATGCTCTCTTTTATGGGGATCGGTACCTGGTGGAGATAGGTTTAGATTAATATACGATTACTGAATAACAAACAATTGCCCCTAGTACTACTTATGTAGGGGTAGGTATGGCACCGGTCTCTACAATAAATAAAAAGGAAAAACCAGTCATGTATGAGTCGGCCTCTCACACGAAGGTTTCCGTAGCATAAACTGAAAAAACACATTTCCTAGAACTCCCTTAGTTCTCTAGAAATTATGTGGGGCAATATTGGCTGTTGTGTGTGATGGTCAATATACTTGTAAATCCATCATTCATCATAATGGACTAGCTTAGACCATTATGGCCAATAATAGACAGTATGGCCGAACTTGAACCATACTATGCGAGCATGGACAATATGGTAATGTCCAGCATGGACCATCACAGTCCATCATGGGCCATCGTGGACTAGCATGGGCCATCATTGGCCAGCGTGGACCATCGTGATCAAGCATGAGCCATCGTGGTCCAGCATGAGCCATCGTTGGCCATACTGGTTCGTTATGCAAAAAATACAACTCTCACCCTCTCTATAAGCTTGCACAGCTCTAATTTCAACGCTTCGCGATAGCGAGAACTCTTGGACCAGCATGGGCCATCGTGGTCCAGCATGGGCCATCGTGGTCCAGCATGGGCCATCATAGACCAGCATGGGCCATGGACCATTGCTGGCCATTCTGGTTCGTAATGCAAAAAATACAACTCTCACCCTCTCCATAAGCTTGCACAGCTCTAGTTTCTTCTCGTCGCGCACCGCAATATGCTTGAACTCCGCCGACAGCGAGAACTCTTGGACCAGCATGGGCCATCATGGTCCAGCATGGGTCATTATAGACCAACATGGCCCATGGACCATTGCAGGCCATTCTGGTTCGTAATGCAAAAAAATACAACTCTCACCCTCTCCATAAGCTTGCACAGCTCTAGTTTCTCCTCTTCGCGCACGGCAATATGCTTGAACTCCGCCGACAGCGAGAACACTCGGAACAGCTCGATCTCCCCTAACGTCGGCTTGAGCAGCTGAGCGTAGCACTGCATGGTCTCGTATGAGCAGTAGAAATGCGACGCTATGCGCCCGATCTCCGTCGGCTGGAAGTGCCCGGATTTACGTTCGTATCGAATTAGGCCGGCCCTGGAAGAAAGACGAAAGGTTGGATTTTCTATTCATCATAAATACAAGGTGGCCTTATGGCGGACATGCACGCTAGGGTTTGCCAATGAGGGTTTTCAGGGAAATTTTTCAGGCCCGTATTAATAAACATCTCTCAACAACGTACTCAAGTGCGTTATCATTTGATACGCCATTATGACGTCATCAGCATCTTAAGATTATTCCTTATTAATAGACACATAAATACAGTATCTCAGTTACCAAGATCAGCTCCTTACCTAGCTGTACTTGATGCCTTGATCGCGTGAACGATGACATCACATTGACCGAAGTTTTGAATGAGACTTGTCGCATTTCGTTGTCGCATTTCGTTATTGCCATGTTATTAGATGTAAAACTTTTGATTTTAATACTTGTATTTCATTAAATCTTTAATGAATAGCGGTAATAGGTACCCGTTATAAATTTATAAGGTTATTTGCTACCCCAGAAAGCGTTAATTTTTTTAAAAGAGGTTGAGGATTGAGGTTGTGTATTTATTTCCCAATATGACATAATTGTTGTACGCGGCGGCGAACGCTCGATGCCCCGCTTCTCCGCTAACGCAATGTACCTAGCATCAGTGTCAAAAAAGGAACGCCAAACATTTGTTTACTTTGTTTACTACGAGTAACACGAACATCGCACGAATATAAATAAATTATATTCGTAATTTATTAAAATGGTTCTAGAAAAATCTCTTAGCGTCAGCGTTTCCAAATATAATTTTATTCTACCCGACATTAGATGACGACACACACACACGACATGACACGACACGACACGACACGACACGACATGTGAACTAAATATATTTACGTAGATCTCAGTGTTAATATATTTTAATAATCATATGTAGTGGAATTAGTAAGTTCAACATTCATTCCTAAAGATCCTTTAATCGCCAAAATATTATTTTCGTAGTTTTTATATCATTGTGTAAACAGGCCGCCATCTATCGTCAGCTATAAATAACAAACATAAACTTAGCAAAAAGACAGGGCAGTACTTGGAAGCCAATTATTTTACCGAATGTCCCGCGACTGTCGCATTTAAAACATAATACGCTGGACATTTATAAGTACAATCTTTTATAAATTTAATATTCTATCATATAGATAGATACTATGCATATAATAAATCTGTAAGAAAGTCGATTTTTTACAACGGAAATACAAAAAAAAAACTTTTTACAAAAAAATACAACCGACTTCCAAAAAAAAAAAGCACAACAAAGTAAAAAATAACATTAATTTCGGAACTCGGTGTTTTTGTTAATTTGTTCGTTTTTTAACACCGACTTCCGAAATTAAAGTTATTTTTTACTTTGTTGTTTTTTTTTTGGAAGTCGGTTGTATTTTTTTGTAAAAAGTTTTTTATTTTTCACTTTTGAGTGGTACCCAACACCTAACAACACCACTGCAAAATCGCAGAAAAGCAAAATACAAACGCACTAGTTGCCCATACGATTTTCGAAAGTTCCCCTCGACTTCTCTGGGATGCCATCATCGGATCCTGGTTTCCTTATCATGGGACCATTTGGGAAGTATTCCCTTTCCAACAAAAAAATCATTTTTAAAATCGGTTGGCAAGCGACGGAGTTATGCCTGAACAAACAAAAAAATACAAACATCCGAATTGAGAACCTCCTCCTTTTTGGGAAGTCGGTTAAAAAACCACGGGTTGCACTCTGGGAGTGCCGGCAGAAGTGCAAACTTGAACTTAACGCTGTGCATTTTTGAATCATCCGTCGTACGAATTTTCGATCTGGTCACGTGTATATTTTCGATCTGGAGGGCTACTCTCTAAGCCCGAAGTCCGTTGTTTCGGGCTTAGTTGCGGGCGTATTCTACTCCATCACCTACGGACTTACGATTATTCGAGAACCTGAACTAAGAATTAAGAACAACACAATTAGACAGTAACTGGCAAGTCGTGTTGTCATCAATTCTTGGTGATTAGGTGATACGGAGTAAAATACACCCGCAACTAAGCCCGAAAAATAAAAAATGGAACAGTTAAAAGGTCTTTGATAAAATAATGTCGAATGATCTTCATTCGTCATTCATAAAATAATAGTATCACTGTTTCAATGAATAAAATACGTATCAAGATGGTTCGCAAAATTAATTCACAGAAATCCCTGTTAATTGTTAGTACGACCCAGTTGCATGCTGCACTTAGTGACATTTAGTGTGAGATAGTTTCGTAACTTCAAAACAAATTCGACAGAACGAGCGAGTAGTTTTGCTATTGACCGGCAGATGGCAAATAAACAAATGGGCGGAGTCTAACACCCCCTCACCCCGCAAAATGTCACGCATTGCTTCATAAGGAAATCCCATTACAGCATCTCCTCTTTGTACTTGCTCCGTGGTTACAACCATCATGGAGTACTAACCATATTTGGCATTCCTACCTTGTATTCCACCAACTCGCACTAAGCGCTTCCAAGCGTCTTTCATAATGCGCACAGCAAAGGAGTGGAACTCTTTGCCTGGCTCTGTATTTCCGAACACTTACAACCCTAATCTTTTCAAAGTTAGAGTGAACAGGCTCCTTCTGGGTAAGCTCGCTCCATCGTAGACTTTGTCTCTGTCATCTCTGACCAATACTAGAGTCAAGAGCAAACCCATACCAAGTAAAAAAAAAAAACTTCGTCCAAGTTTTATTTTTTCTTCCTCAGTCCTGGTCCTGGTCATCAGTCAATTTGGAAGGTTAACAAGTCAGCAAGTACATACTGACTACCGATAAAAAGTACTGTGTTACCCAGTTTATGGGTTGTGGAGGACTGGTAAGCAGCCGTTCCACGTAAAATATTGGTATTCAGCTGAATACGGGTTTAGTCACATAGTGAACCCCTTTTTCTTATTCGAAAAAGAGCTTTATTCCGAAATAGTCCCATTTAAATTTCGTAAAGTTCTGATGAAAAACTTCTGAGATAGACTGTTTAATATGTATGGACTGGTTGGGATTTTAAGGGGCTACCCCTAAAAATCTAATCAGTCCATATCTTACTCTCGACCAGTTCATACTTCATCATCTGCCTAGCCTTTTCCCAACTATATTGGGGTCGGCTTCCAGTCAAACCGGATTCAGCTGAATATCAGTGTTTTACGTGGAGCGGCTGCCTACCAGACCTCCACAACCCATTAACTGGGTAACACGGTACTCCTTGGTAAGACTGGTGTCAGATTTACTCCTGACAATCCGTAACGACTGCCAAAAATCTACAAATGACAGCCGGGACCAACGGCTTAACGTGCTTTCCGAGGCACGGAGGAAACTCGGTATGTTAAAATGGTCACCCATACACAGACTAACCTTGGCAAGCGTTGCTTAACCGTAAATACCGACCCGTGCGGCTGTTAATATTTAGCCGCGAGCCAGTTCATACTTAAGGTGGAAGCGCCAGGGTAGCCCGCGAAATTCAAGTTCATACAACTCGATTGAATGACTTTTTCACGAAATAACATTCAATCGAGTTGTATGAACTTAGAGAGTTATATTGATGATTCAAATGGTTATAATCCTTTAGGTAAATGCTTTTTACGATCGCGAACCGTATTCTGTTCAACATACAGCTTCACACTGACCGACAAATTGCAAAAAACTTTAAAATATTTGAATTTCGCGGGCTACCCTGGAGCTTTCCACCTTTATAGTGAAAAATAACACTACTACAAAATGCGAGATATATGAATGACTACTAATGATGTGCGAAGCCAAACTCCTCTGAGGAGGGAAAAAAAAAAAAAAAAAAAAAAAATACTACTAACTTGTCCAAGAGACTGGCAGCCGTGTGGACTAGATCAGCTCTGTGCAGTTCTAGCAGAGAGTCTTCTGCGAACTTCTCCTGTGTGATGCCGTAGAGAGCTGGCTGACGCAGCATCCGGATGTAGAGGTATGTGTAGCCTTAGGGACAAATCAGAGGTCGGATTAATAACACAGATTTTGATGGGTATACTGGGTTAATTTTTAAAGGCACTGATTTAAAGAGGCATTTGTAAATAGCAGTTTTGGTAAGTTAAAAATTATAAATGGCAAGTTTAATAACTAGTTCAGCAGTTAAAACTAAGCAGTAAAGTAAACAAAAATGAGTACTAAAAAATTATTAAATGGATCAGTGAATATGTATAGGAAAATAATTAAATGGGCGGTAAAAATTATTGAACGAGCGGTTACGTGTGGGCAGTAAATAATAAATCGGAATTTGTCGGTAAGAAATCTCATTCTAAGCAATTCTTTAAGCAATGAGGTGGTAAAATGAAATATAAAAAGACTAACCTAACCCAAGTAACGAACATTTACCTCTCTTTTCAATGAATTTGAGTTCGGGTGTCACCACTCGCTATGATCTGCCGAACTATTTATCGAACCGCTCATTCCATCATTTTTACCGCTCGTTCAGTTATTGGACTGCTCAATTATTTTTAGAATTGACATTGTATGATAAAATAACCGGCTCATTGATTTTTTATTACTGTCCATGTTTTACTGTCGCAATAATTAATCAACCGCCATTAAATTAAATAACTGCTCAATATGTTTTCCAACTGATCATAATAACGAATATTTAAACAACAGCTAAAAAAAATTAGTCCCCGTTTTTAAAGTGTTCCTTCTCCATCTCAAAGAAGGTTGTCAAAAAACATTTCCAAGCATGTTTGAGAAAATCTATACTAATATTATAAAGCAGAAGAGTTTGTTTGTTTGTCTGTTTGCTTGGTAGAACGCGATAATTACAGGAACTACTGGTCAGATTTGGAAAATTCTTTCAGTGTTAGATAGCCTATTTATCGAGGAAGGTTATAGGCTACATATCATCACGCTAAGACGAAAAGGAGCGGAGCATTCATGAAAAATGTGACGCAGACGAAGTTGCGCGGGTCATCTAGTTATATATAATAAACTAGCTGACCCACGCAACTACGTCTGCGTCACATTTTCCCTGAATTTCGTTTGCTACAATTCTCAGGGAGCCCGAGACCTTTCTAACGAATGCAAAACCGTGGAAATCGGTTCGTGCGTTCTGGAGTTATAGCGTCAGGAAGGAAAACCCGACTTATTTTTATATTATAGATAAATATGAGTCACCTAGCCAAGTGACCGCATCCCGGACACTCTGCACGGAGCCGAGCACGATCTCCGCGTTGAGCATGTCCGCCAGCTTGCTGACCAGCTGCGACTCTATGGGCAGCTGCTGGTTCAGCAGCGACAGGTAGTACTGCAGCTCCGAGTGGTTCGTTATGAGGATGCCTGCCGACAAAAATATCCACTTGTATTTCGTATTTTAGTGTCAAAAAATAAGGACATTTGAAAGTTGTTGTTATTTGAGTTTCTCTGAAATCCAGATCCGGGTCTGGTAAAATTATACACCAGCGGGGACATGGGCCACAGTGGTCCAGTCTGGAGTGCTAAAAACCAGCAGTGGCCAGCATGGGCCACTATGGTCCAGCGTCAGCCATTATAAGCCAGTGTGGGTCACCATGGGCCATCATGGGCCACTATGGTCCAGCATGGTCCACAAAGTGCCAGCATGGGCCATTACGTTCCAGTTTGGGCCACCGTGGTCCAGCATTGCCCACTATAGGCCATCATGGGCCACAATGGGCTATCGCGGTCCAGCATGGGCCACAATAGGCCATCGCGGTCCAGCATGGGCCACTATGGTCCAGCAGGAGCTACTATGGTCTGGCATGTTTCACTATATGCCAGCATGGGCCACCGTGGTTCATCACAGGCCACTACGGGCCAGCATGCGGCACTATAGTACAGTTGAGCCCCTCACCTTCCCCCTTGGTGTCGTACTGCGGGCGGCCCGCCCTGCCCAACATCTGCAGCACGTCGAGCGCGCCCAGTTCGCTCCAGCGCCCCTTCTCCGGCGAGTACACTTGCGTGCCCTTCACTATGACGGTGTGCGCGGGAAGGTTCACACCCCACGCTAGGGTGGCGGTGGACACTAGGACCTGTGGAATGATAAAAATAACAGTAGTTTTATTAATCAAATTTTCTGTGTTGCTGGGAAAAAGCCTCTCCCAAACCATTCCAAGTGTAGCGGCATCAATGCTATCAACAACCGCCTAGTCTTAGGATCCGCCCTTTCCAATGGAGGTCTGCCGGAATTCACTCTCTATACCTCTAAACAGGTATTCTTTGCCCGACCCAACATGAGTCAGGCCCTGCGGTCATATTAGGAGGCCATATTAGGCGTCTAGGTCGTTTTGCCGACTTTTGAGCGAATTTAAGGTATAAACTTACAATGAAGATGCTTCCAAGTGCCTCAATCTTTTCTTCAGAACATATCCAAGTTATATTACAGACATGTTTGGGCTGTATTCTAGTCCTGACAAGGCCATTAAAGATTGTCGTTCAAGTAATATTTGGGTGTTAATAATCATCTGCCTAGCCTTTTCCTAACTATACTGGGATCGGCATCCAGTCAAACCGGATTCAGCTGAATACCTATATAATTTTACGTGGAGTGGCTGCCTACCAGACCTCCACAAACCCATTAATTGGGTAACATGATACTTTTTGGTAAGACTGGAGTCAGATTTATTGGCTTCTGACTATCCGAAACGACTGCCAAGGATCTACAAATGACAGCCGAGACCAACGGCTTAACGTGCTTGCCGAGACATGGGGGGAACTCTGTATCTTAAGATGGTCACCCATCCACAAAAGATCCTTGGCAAGCGTTGCTTAACCTTAAAGATCGGCCCGTGCGGCTGTTATTATTTAGCCACGAGCTCTTTATATTATGGTTGTTCATAATTAAACAAATTCTGCTGATACTACGGATATATTTTAGCTTCAATTGAGTGTTTATCTTTACTTTAATATTATAAAGCTAAAGAGTTTGTTTTTTTGCTTGAGCGCACTAATCTTAGGAACTACGTGGTCCGATTTGAAAAAATATTTCAATGTTAGATAGCCCATTTATCAAGGAAGGCTATAGGTTATATATCATCACGCTAAGACCAATAGGAGCGAAGCAGTAATGAAAAATAAAAAACCTTTTTACAAAAGAATACAACCGACTTCAAAAAAAAAAAACTTCCAAGTAAAAAATAACTTTAATTTTGTAGCGTTTTTTTTTTATTTTGGAAGTCGGTTGTATTTTTTTATAATTTTTTTTTTTATTTTTCACTTTTTAGTGGTACCTCACACCTAACAACACCACTGCAAAATCGCAGAAAAGCAAAACACGGAATTTCGATTACTTGGATGTCATAAAACTATCATCCAAGTAGACGAATTCCAGCTATTTCGATTTAAAATCCAAAGTTCGAAACCGATATTGATAAAATTTAAATGGGACCAATCTGTAAGTAAATATATTCTTTCAGATAAAACAAGAATTCTTCAAATCGGTTCATAATAATTGTCGGAGTTATGTGGTAACAAACATAAAAAAAATATATACAAGCGAATTGAGAACCTCCTCTTTGGGAAGTCGGTTAAAAATGTGACGCAGACGACGTCGCACGGGTCAACTAATAGTTTAATAATCTCACCTGTATATGCCTATCAGCGAACAGATCCTCGACCAGCGTCCTGTCGACCCTGCTCATGCCGGCGTGATGGATGGCGAACCCGTACGGCAGCAGCTCACGCAGCTCCGGGTTCTTCACCTGCTCCGCTTCAGTGCGGAGCACTTCCATACTCGCTGACCCTTCCCTGGGAGACAAACATTGGGATTATGTAGGCTGGAGTCACATGCATTGTTTTCAAGACGGAATTTTGAAGTATTAAGTATTGATTAGTAAATTTTCAAATAGAATCTTTAAATTAGAATGTGTATTTTGAAATGGCAGACTTTCAAATGTACTTTATGAAATTACTAGCTGTACCCCGCGGCTTCGCTCCCGTTTTACCCGCACAGTTCCCGTTCCCGTGGGATTTCCGGGATAAAAACTACCCTATGTACTTCCTCGGATCTCAAACTATCTTTGTACAAAATTTCATCCAAATCGGTCCAGTAGTTTCGGAGCCTATTCAAAACAAACAAAAAATCTTTCCTCTTTATAATATTAGTGTAGATAAATTACATTTGAAAGACTGCATTCAAGGTTTTTTCTATGAAATTCAGTTTTCTAGAAATGTAATGTCATTCAATCTAATGTAATGTCATGTCATGTCATTTCTGACCTAGAGTCAAGACTCTAGGTCAGAAATTACAGAGTTGGAGTGAACAGGCTCCTTCTGGGTAAGCTCGCTCCGTCGTCGAATTTGACTCTGTCATCTCTGACCTAGACAAGAATCAAGAGCAAACCCATTTCTACTAATTTCTAGCAAAAAAAAAAATGGCCAAGTGCGAGTCGGACTCGCGTGCAAAGCGTTCCGACACAATTTAATTTTTTTAACAAGTTATTTTCATACTACAGAGTTATTTTAGGGGTTTCCTGTAATCTTTAAGCATAGAACAGCCTGCTAATATCTGCAACTTTTTTTTTTCAAAATATTTGGGTTAAATAGTTTCGGAAATACGGTGGGGAATTTTAATTTTTGGTCTTATATCTTGTATAACTTCAAAATAATTTATTTAAAATTATGAAAAAAAATAATTAATTAAAACCCTCACAGTAAACCCTTTTAATTGATTTGCCTGACAATACAGTTTGAATATTTGTTAGTTTTTAGTTGACCCTATAAGTTACCCCCATACTAAAAAAAATATTTATCTACGTAATGTGTTTGTGTTTGGGTCACAAAAGTCTATATGTATACCAAATTTACGAACGATTTTTTTAAAACGGAACTTTTTAGCTAGATTCCATCATCCACACATTGCAAAACTATTTAGTCCGTCAGTTAGAGTATTGAAAAATGGACACGTATTTTTTGTTTTTGTAAATCAATGAATATTGACAAAGATAAAACGCATCAAAACTCGGGAGTAGGGGCTTGTGACGTCACGACTCACTAAAAATTATGCGAAGGTGTGACGTATTGAGAATTTTAAAAGCGTCGTAACTTCGTCAATTTTGGTTCACGTAACAAAAGAAAAAACACGGGTCAAATATTTTTTGATAATCTAACTGACGGACTAATTAGATTTTTTCAGGACACAAGCCTATTCTAAAAAAACTTAACCAAGCATATGTTTTTCATAATATTTCCATCGTTTTGTGTATTGCACGGGCTCTTTTGTTAAATTTTAAAAGTGTTTTTATTCTATTTGATGTTCTGCTCCTTTTAGTTCAACTTACCTTAAAAATTGTCCAAGTGTATCCTTTTCTAAGCACATATCACGAATGGCACGAGCAGTCTTCCCTGTTTCTTTACGCGAATGAACAAACACCAGGATCTAGAAATAAAATGCTGTTGAGTGTTTTAAAGGGCTTATGGATCAAGAATAAATATATAGAAAAAAAGAAACATTGTGACGGCCATGTCACCGGTTAGTTGCAAAACACGACCCTAAGTCCACAAAATCGATAAAATGTAAATTAAACATTAGGAATGCTTTTTTACACATCAAAGTTGGATAGTTTATAGTGTCTCGAATTCATTCAGATAATTTGTGAATTGAAATAAAATGTTTTTTTTTTTTTATTTTTATTTTTTTTTTTTTTTTTTATACAAAACGGGGAAACTCTTGGCCTAAATCTCACCTGATGGAAAGTGATGATTAGGCCGAAGATGGAAGCGAGTTTCACCCGGAATCCTCTTACACAGAGGAACTGGCAATCATACCTCTAACTGCCGGAACACAACAATGCTGATAACATTGTTGTTATGGCGACAGACTTAGACATGATGGTGGTAGCTTGCCAAATGTCGACCAATCAGAGCACAAGTCTACAAGAAACTACACTCTCATTGGGTTGTTCAGATTAGACGTCACGTGTGCGCCTTAGAGTTTTGTTCTCGGAATTAATTCGAGAAATTATAAACTATAAAATGTTGATGTGTAAAACAGCATTCCAAATGTTCAATTATCTCAAGTTAATTTATAATCTTACGAAGCTTGCCATTTTCCGGTGATAGCCAGATTAGGTTTTTATGCGGGGCGAATTAGGTTCTCTTATACTGAAGTTAAGTTGGTCATCTGATCCGTCAATGAGATTATCATCTTACAATGGGAATGTATTTTTTGTTATACTAATAAAATAAAATTACTAAGGGCTGATTTTTCCGACGCCAGATAACTTTATCGGAGGAATAATTTTGAATTTTTGACAGTTCTTCCATACAAAAGCTGTCAAACGTTAAATTTATTCCACGAATAAAAGTTATCTGGCGTTGGAAAAATCAGCCCTAAGACGGTAGTTTTATTTAAGTGCATCAAAATTAGCGGGACTAAAAGGCCACTTTAGCAGAATCAGAAAGCACATCACTGTCAAATTCCCAATCAACCTTCAACCTAATGCGTTAGCGATAAAGATGAAAATTACATTTGACAGATTGTTGTGTGATTAATATTACGATTCTAATGATTCTCCTAAAGTGGCCTTTTTATCTCATTAGACGTCGAAACCTTGGAATGTCCCAGCATACAAAAGTCTAGAAAAATCTTGACTCTTACAAGTTCTGCTACTCAAACCAAAAAATATTTATTTTGCAAACAGGTTACATGTAACTCTTTTATACGTCATTTTTTTTTTCCTAGATGAGGCCGGTGTTTCCCAGCTGACTATCCTGAGAAGAAACACCGAATCAAACTCAGAGGACAAAGTTTCTTTTGAAGTCTTACACAATCGTGAATTTCATAATATATGAAAACCATGTAGGTTCACGTCTTTGGTGGCCTTTTGAGGAAAGTAGCACGCAAGTTTGAGTGGACCTGTCCAGACAGTGCAAGCATTTGTCAGTTATCGTGTAGCTCAAACTTAGAACTTTGAAGAGCTTGATACTAGATGGCGCTAGCAGTAGCTAATATCGTTACGTACAATGCTTTTCAAATAAGAATAAGAACGTCAATGACCTCTAACTGTCAAATGTCTCTTGAAAAGTACGGTTTGCAAAGAAAACTTAGTAGCATATCAATAACGGTTTATTTTACTTTGTTCAAAACAGTCCAACCAAATTTAAACAAAAAAGTTCTATAGTAGTAAATTAGCTAAATATAATATGTGTTTATTTAAAGTCATTATTAGTTATTTTAAAGCATACCATAACACTTATTTCACTCAATATTGGTAAATAAAAATTAAAAAAAAAACCGGCCCAGTGCGAGCCGGACTCGCGCACTGAGGGTTCCGTAAGCAGAAGTTGCGATTTACGATTTATGACGTATTAAAAAAAACTACTTACTAGATCTCGTTCAAACCAATTTTCGCTGGTAGTTTACATGGGTACATCATATATTAATTTTAATTTCATCATTCTCTTATTTTAGAAGTTAAGGGGGGGGGGACACATTTTACCACTTTGGAAGTGTCTGTCGCGCAAAATATTCAGTTTAGAAAAAAATGATCTTAGAAACCTTAATATCATTTTTGAAGACCTATCCATAGATACGTATGGGTACGATGAAAAAAAAAAATAGTTTCAGTTCTAAGCATGGGGACCCCCAAAATTTATTGTTTTTTTTTTTCTATTTTTTGTGTGAAAATCTTTATGCGGTTCACAAAATACATCTACTTACCAAATTTCAACAGCATAGTTCTTATAGTTTCGGAGAAAAGTGGCTGTGACATACGGACGGACGGACGGACGGACAGACAGACAGACAGACAGACAGACATGACGAATCTATAAGGGTTCCGTTTTTGCCATTTGGCTACGGAACCCTAAAAACATTAACCTTGCTTTGCTCGCCCTACCTAATTGGTTTGAATTGACAGCTATGACGACACAATATGGCGCTAAGTCGATCCTTATTCTTATTTGAATCGTATTGTACCCGGCATTAAATTTGGCACGTAACTTACCTGATTCCTGCCAGCATGCTCCATAGTCTTCTCGTAAACAATATCGTTCATAACTTGGAATCTTTTCAGAGCCTTCTTTTCTGTTACACCAATGTATTGCTGTTCTAGAGCTACAGGCCTGAAAATAATTCAATTATAATTAATTGATCCTCCTAAAGTCGAAATCTACAATTCTACACTAATCTTATCTTTTTAAATAAAACAAAGACGGGTTTGTTACAACACTTATAACTCGAGATCTGCTGAACTAATTTTCATGGTTATTGATTCGTTGGATTTGTCTCCGACCCGAATAGCAGAATACATCTTAAAAACAATGAAAACTCGATGTGCAATAGCAAGTATTATATAGAGGAAAGATTTGTTTGTTTGAATAGGCTGCGAAACTACTGAACCGATTTGAAAAATTCTTTTAGTGTTAGATAGCCCATTTATCGAGGAAGGTTATAGGCTATATATCATCACGCTAAGACAAATAGGAGCGGAGCAATAATGGAAAATGTGACGCAGACGAAGTTGCGCGGGTCAGCTAGTAATCTATAAAGTCGTATTTGACAGCAGGATACAACATTGTTTTACTATTGTTTACGCCAGATAAACGTGGAATAAAGTACATTGACCTTTCCCTAATATCCCTTCGTAGATGCTAGAACAATAAATTTTGTACCATTTTTCATTACTAGAGAACGTAAAGGATCACACTAGAAGTCGATTCAGGACACCTTTATGTCATTTTTTCTGAATTTGATCTTAAGAAAGTCAATAAATGTATGTGGGTCAATGTACTCTATTCCACGTTTATCTGGCGTAAACTATAGTAAGGCAGTATAAAGCCATCTTCCGTCCCTCTCTACTTAGCTATCAAATCGGACTTCTTCAACTGTATAAAGTTTAATACATAAAATTCTCCCATTACTGAATGATTTAGTGAATGACAGACAACGCACAGCCGAAACTGTTGGTCGCAGAATGCTGAAATTTGGTAAGTGTTGAGGAGTGTAGAGCGCCAAGTTTTTTTTAAACGTCTACGGGAAAGAGATATCCGCGAACGAAGTCGCGTGCAAAATCTAGTTATTTTATACTAGCTGACCCACGCAACTTCGTCTGCGTCACATTTTCCATTAATGCTCGGCTCCTTTTAGTCTTAGCGTGATGATATGTAGCCTATAGCATTCCTCGATAAATGGGCTATCTAATACTAAAAGAATTTTTCAAATCGGTTCAGTAGTTTCGCAGCCTATTCAAACAAACAAATCTTTCCTCTATATAATACTAGCTATTGCACATCGAGTTTTCATTGTTTTTAAGATGTATTCTGCTATTCGGGTCGGAGACAAATCCAACGAATCAATAACCACGAAAATTGGTTCAGCAGATCTCGAGTTATAAGTGTTGTAACAAACCCGTCTTTGTTTTATATATATAGAAAAAAATATTATTCTAGTATCTACGAAGAGATATTAGGGAAAGGTCAATGTACTTTATTCCACGTTTATCTGGCGTAAACAATAGTAAAACAATGTTGTATCCTGCTGTCAAATACGACTTTATAGATTACTAGCTGACCCGCGCAACTTCGTCTGCGTCACATTTTCCATTATTGCTCCGCTCCTATTTGTCTTAGCGTGATTATATGTAGCCTATAACCTTCCTCGATAAATGGGCTATCTAACACTGAAATAATTTTTCAAATCGGACCAGTAGTTCCTGAGATTACCCCCTACATACAAACTTACAAACAATATTGTTACCTCTTTATAATATTAAAGTATAAAGTATAGATGAGTATAGAAGACGACATAGTACAAATTCAATCATACAAACAATCAATGTGCTTGTCTTCCCATCCGTGTTCCTCCTTATACCCTTTAAGGGTTATTTACTATTTAAGGTAATCTACATTAATATTATAAAGAGGAAAGATTTGTTTCTTTGAATTGAATAGGCTCCGAAACTACTGGACCGATTTAAAAATTATTTCAGTGTCAGATAGACCATTTATCGAAGAATGCTATAGGCTACATATATCATCATGCTAAGACAAATTGGGTTATTTACTATATAAGGTCATCTGCCTAGCGTTTTCCCAACTATATTGTGTTCGGCTTCCAATCAAACCGGATTCAGCTGAATACCGGTATTTTACGTGAAGCGGCTGCCTACCAGACCTCCACAACCCATTAACTGGGTAACACGGTGCTCCTTGGCAAGACTGGTGTCAGATATTTCTGGTTTCTGACTATCCGTAACGACTGCCAAAGATCTCCAAATGACAGCCGGGACCAACAGCTTAACATGCTTTCCGAGGCACGGAGGAAACTCGGTATGTTAAGATGGTCCCAACCTCGGCAAGCGTTGCTTAACCTTGAAAATGGACCTATGTGGCTGTTATTATTTAGCCACGAGCTCCACAAATTTGAACATGACAGATGACAGATAATAACACTAATTGACAGATAAAAGACTGACACTACAAGCAGTGTTGCCAGACAAAATAATATAATTAATTAAATGTTGGGGATGCCAATACCTACAACCCTTTGAGGTCCAGGGCCCTAGTTATTATCTACGAGGGGGACGAGGGGGGATGGTTAAAAATAACTAACGGCTTGTAAATATCACATTTATCGAATATTTGACTCAAGGACAAGTCGGTTCCCGCACGATTTCGTTCGTTTTACTACTAAAACTTACCTGAACGAGTTATCGAAGTAGAAAAGTCCATGTTCAGGCTTGACTCTCAGGAAGGCAGCCACGTCTGTGTAGTTAGGCAGCGTGGCGGAAAGTCCTACAAGGCGGACCTGTAACAATGATTATAAATGAATAAAAACCGGCGCCTCGTCGATGTAGCTAGTGAGACAATAGGAACAAAGTACAGACCTCTTCCTGCGTCTGCTCCACTGTCCTCAAGGTCGTGGCGACCAGCGCCTCGTCGATGTAGCTAGTGAGACAATAGGAACAAAGTACAGACCTCTTCCTGCGTCTGCTCCACTGTCCTCAAGGTCGTGGCGACCAGCGCCTCGTCGATGTAGCTAGTGAGACAATAGGAACAAAGTACAGACCTCTTCCTGCGTCTGCTCCACTGTCCTCAAGGTCGTGGCGAGCAGCGCCTCGTCGATGTAGCTAGTGAGACAATAGGAACAAAGTACAGACCTCTTCCTGCGTCTGCTCCACTGTCCTCAAGGTCGTGGCGAGCAGCGCCTCGTCGATGTAGCTAGTGAGACAATAGGAACAAAGTACAGACCTCTTCCTGCGTCTGCTCCACTGTCCTCAAGGTCGTGGCGAGCAGCGCCTCGTCGATGTAGCTAGTGAGACAATAGGAACAAAGTACAGACCTCTTCCTGCGTCTGCTCCACTGTCCTCAAGCTCCTGGCGAGCAGCGCCTCGTCGATGTAGCTAGTGAGACAATAGGAACAAAGTACAGTCCTCTTCCTGCGTCTGCTCCACTGTCCTCAAGGTCGTGGCGAGCAGCGCCTCGTCGATGTAGCTAGTGAGACAATAGGAACAAAGTACAGACCTCTTCCTGCGTCTGCTCCACTGTCCTCAAGGTCGTGGCGAGCAGCGCCTCGTCGATGTAGCTAGTGAGACAATAGGAACAAAGTACAGACCTCTTCCTGCGTCTGCTCCACTGTCCTCAAAGTCCTGGCGACCAGCGCCTCGAGAACAGGTCCACGCTCGTCGTGCAGAAGGTGCACCTCGTCGATGATGATAAGTCGCACCAGGTTCGTGAACGAACGCTCGCCACCTGGGAATCAAAGTACACATTAGAACTTACATAAAACTAGTGAGTGAATATAGGAATAAAGTACTAGGGGTTCCATTCAAATAACAGGCGGGCAGACAGGCTTAGAAATAGGGATCCGTAGGCATTTATCTGAAATGTTAAGGTGATGGCGCGACTACGACCAGGGGGGCTACTCTCTAAGCCCGAAGTCCGTAGTTTCGGGCTTAGTTGCGGGCGTATTCTACTCCATATCACTTACGGACTTATGTTCAGTCCAGAACCTTATAGTTAGGTGACCGAGGAGACCGTGGCCAGAGACTGGAGACCGCGACCGGTACCGGTCTAGGTCGACGAGACTGCCTCCTTTAAAAAGAGTTTGAAACCCTATCCAGTTAATAAGATCTAATTCTAAGGAACTTAAACATGTCCCCCCAAAAGAGGATATGGCGAAGCCTCTTTTGGAGGTACATGTTTAAGTTTCATAGAAAGAGAGTTTATTACCTTCTTTCTGCTTTCACCTTTGCACCATACAGTTGTGATGTCTTCTTACCTTTCCTAGTGATAATATCCCACTTCTCCGGAGTGCACACTATCAGCTGGGTCGCTTCAATCTGCTCGCGCGTCAACTGGTGGTCTCCTGTCAACTCCGAAACCTTCATGTTGTAGGCAGCCAGGCGTTTGCTGAAGTTGCCCACCTGTGGGGGAAGACATATAGTCAGTATCTATACTAATATTATAAAGCTGAAGAGTTTGTTTGTTTGCTTAATCTCAGGAACTACTGGTCCGATATGAAAAATTATTTCGGAGTTTGATAGCCCATTTATCGAGGTAGGCTATAGGATATACATCATCACGCTAAGACAAATAGGAGCGGAGCGTTAATGGAAAATGTGACTGAGACGAAGTTGCGCGGGTCAGCTAGTAATTCGGAAAATACGTAAGCCACATGTTGTAGTACCCCAAGGGGATTTCATAATTTCCTGTAAAGAGACTCACCATCTCCTGCACCAGCGACCTCATGGGTGCCACGTAGATCATCTTGAAGTCGTGCACGTTGACGGTGCCGTCATCATTGACGTGCTTGCCCACCTCCCGCAGGATGGTCAGCAGCGCCACGTTGGTCTTGTTAAGGGACTCACCATCTCCTGCACCAGCGACCTCATGGGTGCCACGTAGATCATCTTGAAGTCGTGCACGTTGACGGTGCCGTCATCATTGACGTGCTTGCCCACCTCCCGCAGGATGGTCAGCAGCGCCACGTTGGTCTTGTTAAGGGACTCACCATCTCCTGCACCAGCGACCTCATGGGTGCCACGTAGATCATCTTGAAGTCGTGCACGTTGACGGTGCCGTCATCATTGACGTGCTTGCCCACCTCCCGCAGGATGGTCAGCAGCGCCACGTTGGTCTTGTTAAGGGACTCACCATCTCCTGCACCAGCGACCTCATGGGTGCCACGTAGATCATCTTGAAGTCGTGCACGTTGACGGTGCCGTCATCATTGACGTGCTTGCCCACCTCCCGCAGGATGGTCAGCAGCGCCACGTTGGTCTTGTTAAGGGACTCACCATCTCCTGCACCAGCGACCTCATGGGTGCCACGTAGATCATCTTGAAGTCGTGCACGTTGACGGTGCCGTCATCATTGACGTGCTTGCCCACCTCCCGCAGGATGGTCAGCAGCGCCACGTTGGTCTTGTTAAGGGACTCACCATCTCCTGCACCAGCGACCTCATGGGTGCCACGTAGATCATCTTGAAGTCGTGCACGTTGACGGTGCCGTCATCATTGACGTGCTTGCCCACCTCCCGCAGGATGGTCAGCAGCGCCACGTTGGTCTTGTTAAGGGACTCACCATCTCCTGCACCAGCGACCTCATGGGTGCCACGTAGATCATCTTGAAGTCGTGCACGTTGACGGTGCCGTCATCATTGACGTGCTTGCCCACCTCCCGCAGGATGGTCAGCAGCGCCACGTTGGTCTTGTTAAGGGACTCACCATCTCCTGCACCAGCGACCTCATGGGTGCCACGTAGATCATCTTGAAGTCGTGCACGTTGACGGTGCCGTCATCATTGACGTGCTTGCCCACCTCCCGCAGGATGGTCAGCAGCGCCACGTTGGTCTTGTTAAGGGACTCACCATCTCCTGCACCAGCGACCTCATGGGTGCCACGTAGATCATCTTGAAGTCGTGCACGTTGACGGTGCCGTCATCATTGACGTGCTTGCCCACCTCCCGCAGGATGGTCAGCAGCGCCACGTTGGTCTTGTTAAGGGACTCACCATCTCCTGCACCAGCGACCTCATGGGTGCCACGTAGATCATCTTGAAGTCGTGCACGTTGACGGTGCCGTCATCATTGACGTGCTTGCCCACCTCCCGCAGGATGGTCAGCAGCGCCACGTTGGTCTTGTTAAGGGACTCACCATCTCCTGCACCAGCGACCTCATGGGTGCCACGTAGATCATCTTGAAGTCGTGCACGTTGACGGTGCCGTCATCATTGACGTGCTTGCCCACCTCCCGCAGGATGGTCAGCAGCGCCACGTTGGTCTTGTTAAGGGACTCACCATCTCCTGCACCAGCGACCTCATGGGTGCCACGTAGATCATCTTGAAGTCGTGCACGTTGACGGTGCCGTCATCATTGACGTGCTTGCCCACCTCCCGCAGGATGGTCAGCAGCGCCACGTTGGTCTTGTTAAGGGACTCACCATCTCCTGCACCAGCGACCTCATGGGTGCCACGTAGATCATCTTGAAGTCGTGCACGTTGACGGTGCCGTCATCATTGACGTGCTTGCCCACCTCCCGCAGGATGGTCAGCAGCGCCACGTTGGTCTTGTTAAGGGACTCACCATCTCCTGCACCAGCGACCTCATGGGTGCCACGTAGATCATCTTGAAGTCGTGCACGTTGACGGTGCCGTCATCATTGACGTGCTTGCCCACCTCCCGCAGGATGGTCAGCAGCGCCACGTTGGTCTTGTTAAGGGACTCACCATCTCCTGCACCAGCGACCTCATGGGTGCCACGTAGATCATCTTGAAGTCGTGCACGTTGACGGTGCCGTCATCATTGACGTGCTTGCCCACCTCCCGCAGGATGGTCAGCAGCGCCACGTTGGTCTTGTTAAGGGACTCACCATCTCCTGCACCAGCGACCTCATGGGTGCCACGTAGATCATCTTGAAGTCGTGCACGTTGACGGTGCCGTCATCATTGACGTGCTTGCCCACCTCCCGCAGGATGGTCAGCAGCGCCACATTGGTCTTGCCGGCGCCCGTGGGAGCGCACACCAGCAGGTTCTCGTCGGTCTCCAGCGCTGCTTTAGATATGCGGGACTGTGGAAAGAGTTACATCAAATAATTATTTATTGTGGTGTGATGTCACGTACTCGTGCATCAGCACGTCACGTATAGCACATAGTTTAAGTAAGATATGTTCATAGTTTTATTATAATAACATCACGCACGCACTATGTATATATATCGCTCTTAACAATTAAAGATGGTCTCAGACTTCAGTCTCAGGGCTCAGACTTCAGTCTTCAGTCTTGAGCTGAGTCATGGAGAAGTACTCATTATGGTGTTTACTTAACCCCTCCTTCTCCCTACATCGCATGGCGATCCTGCCAGGAATGGTATAAGGGGTAGTTTACGAGCTATAGGTTATGTATATTAAAAGTTGTAATTCAGACAATGTGCGTTCGTGTTTAAGTTTTATATATTTGATAATTTACTATGTAAGTCAGTTGGGAGAAACAAATGTTTGTGATACGGACCCCGTGGTGTCTAGGACTGATCACCCTAGGATCGTGGAAGTTTTAAAAAGCAAGGCGGTGACGTAGAAATATGTTTAAATGAATGGGAGAAAATGTTACGTAACACTACTTGTATAAAAATATTGTCAAAGTCGCGCAAATTAATGCATTGAATGTATATGCCAAGAAAACTCGAGTATTTATGTAAACTATGAATCTTTATCGGCATCATCGCGAGACGAGTTGACGAAAGACATAGTAACTATTTGTAATGAGAAAGGCATAAAAGAAAATGTTATTTTGAGTTGTTGTTTTGTTTGTTGTTATTTTTATCGTTATCGTGTCGTTATTGTTTTTTTGTGTAATCGTTATCATTAATTTTAATAGATATTTTTTTTATTTTATGAGATTTTAGAAGATAGATGTAATACACAAAAATAGGACAATGTTATACTGTAAGAGCTAGAATGTAAGTTAATAATGGGGTGAAATGGAAAAAAAAAACAATGCAAGTTAGTTTTTTTTTTTTGTTTAAGAGGGGTGATGTGGTGTGATGTCACGTACTCGTGCATCAGCACGTCACGTATAGCACATAGTTTAAGTAAGATATGTTCATAGTTTTATTATAATAACATCACGCACGCACTATGTATATATATCGCTCTTAACAATTAAAGATGGTCTCAGACTTCAGTCTCAGGGCTCAGACTTCAGTCTTCAGTCTTGAGCTGAGTCATGGAGAAGTACTCATTATGGTGTTTACTTAACCCCTCCTTCTCCCTACATCGCAATATAACTAGAGGCCGCCCGCGACTTCATCCGCGTATAAATTCTCGTTATTCCCGTGTACATCCCGATCCCTCGGAAACTCCGAGATAAAAAGTAGCCTATGTGTTATTCTGGGTCTTCAGCTACTTATAATATTAGTAGGTATAATATTAGTAGGTACGCACAGTAATCTACTATAGATTACTGTGCGTAGTATGAATGTGTACCCAAAACGTTTTGTGCGTATAGGTGGGATGTCCACCATGTACCGGTGGCGCGTCGCCGTACGTCTTGTGGTCCGATGGTGGAACGGGCTTGGCGGAATTAAATTATGCAATTTCGTCGCACATTCCCTAAAATGCAACCGGTAGAAAACCGACAGACCAGCAACTTGGCGACGATGCTCAAGACTTTGGAGCTTACCTTATTTTTATTTCTTAAAATTTTCTTTAATAATAAGTTTTTTAGGTTTTTTTTTGATAAATCACCCGAAATTAGATTACAGCCGTCCGAAGCCGGTTAGCTTGGTGTCCTACTTAATCTTTTAATATAACATGTCACGTTGTTTGTCCGCAATGGACTCCTAAACTACTTAACCGATTTTAATCAAAGCACACCGTGTGCAGTTTGATCGTGTATTTTGTTTTATAGTATCATAGAATCATAGTGTGCTAGGTGTTATTTTTTTTTTGTTTTGTGTCATGTATTTATTACTTTGCATTCTTCTCAGTGTATAAATTCTAGTTCATAAAACGTAACAGACAGATGTGTTGCTGGGGAGTTTGTTGGCCACTTCTTCTAAAGCTAAAACACTAGGAAGTGGTGACGGGCGGGCGTATTGGGGGAC
This sequence comes from Ceramica pisi, assembly GCA_963859965.1. Lineage (NCBI taxonomy): Eukaryota > Metazoa > Arthropoda > Insecta > Lepidoptera > Noctuidae > Ceramica > Ceramica pisi. Next base: position 13,646,394 of record OY982556.1, read on the forward strand.
TGTCTTTTGTAGAACATGACGTTCAAAAAGTGCTGGCTCTCAGCCTAATTTGAATAAATTACTTTTGAATTTTGATCCAACTTGAAAGATAGGGTACCTTACATCTCAATTTGTTGCAATATTATTTAGGAGCGGAAAATGTGACGCAGACGAAGTTGGGCGGGTCAGCTAGTTAATATTATACATGTGAATGTAAGTTTGTTTGTTACGCTTTCACGCGAAAACTACTTAGCCGATCATCATGAAACTTTCCACACATATTCTTGGCGGTATAAGAAGTTACATTGGATACGTTTTATTAATAAAAAAAATTACACGCGAACGAAGTCGCGGGTAACAGGTAGTAATTATCATATTATCTGCCTAGCCTTTTCCCAACTATAATGGGGTCGGCTTCTAGTCAAACCGTATTCAGCTGAATACCAGTATTTTACGTGGAGCGGCTGCCTACCAGACCTCCACAACCCGTTAACTGGGTAACACGGTACTCCTTGGCAAGACTGGTGTCAGATTTTCTGGCTTCTGACTATCCGTAACGACTGCCAAAGATTTCCAAATGACAGCCGGGACCAACAGCTTAACGTGCTTTCCGAGGCACAGAGGAAACTCGGTATGTTAAGATGGTCACCCATCCACAGACCAACCTCGGCAAGCGTTGCTTAACCTTGAAGATCGACCTGTGCGGCTGTTATTGTTTAGCCACGAGCTCCTCGTAACAAGTAGTAACAGGTAGTTATTAATAAATTATTATACCTGTATCCTATTCAGCGTCTTGAATCCTTCGAAGGCAGGCTGCACATACTTGGGCAGCTTGTCAACGGGCATCAGAGTTTCCCCCTCATCGAATGGCTTGGGCTTCAGAGCTGGCACGTGGACTTCTTCGTAACCTGGTGGTGGAAGAGGAGAAATATGTAATTTCTTGGTGTCATCATCTACCTAGCCTTTTTCCAACTGTATTGAGGTCGGCTTTCAGTGAAACCGGGTTTAGGTGAATATCAGTATTTTACGTAGAGCTTGCCTACCAAGCCTCCTCAACCCGTTACTACGATACTGCCACAAGGAACTCCACTCTTCCACGACGAATACGTGTAATGCTAAACACCTCCAGGATGTAGTTATCAGGACACAGACTCCGGAAGGCCCTTCCACTCTTCCACGACAAATACTAGTTATACTAAGGACCCCCAGAAATTAGCTATCAGGAATAATCGGTCATGTCATACGTCGACCTGACGACCACATGACCAAGAAAGTGCTGCAACTGGAGTCGGGACCATGAGCCAGACCCCGTTCTACATGAATGTTATTCATAAAAAAAGACCTCAGTGTTGTGAATTAGGAGAGCCGACTCCAATTAGAAACGGAAAAAGGCAAAGAAATCCACTCTTCCATAACAAATATTAGTAATACTAAAGACCCTCAGGATGTAGTTATCAGGAAACATAGACTGCTGCAAGGAACTCCACTCTTCCACGATGAATACTAGTACTTCTAAAGACCCCTAGGATGTAGCTAGCACGCATTTGACCACTATCTCACCAGATAGTAAGCGATGATGTGGTCTAAGATGAAGCACGCTTGTCTAGAAGTAACCTATTCACTCTTGAGTTAAATACTCCCAGTTTGTAGCTATCAGGAAACACAGACTCCGGCAAGGAACTCTACTCTTCCACGACGAATACCAGTAGTTCTAAAGACCCCTAGGATGTAGCTATGCACATCTGATAGGCACGCATTTGGCCACTATCACATGGTAAGCGACGATGCGGTCTAAGATGGAGCACCCTTGCCTAGAAGTAACCTATTCAATCTTGACGTAAAGACTCCCAGGTTGTCGCTATCAGGAAACACAGCCTTCGGCTGGGAACCGCACTCTTCCAAGACGAAAACTAGTTACAATGTAGTATTATTTTATGCTGTTCAATATCTTACCTTTCCTCTGCTTCCTGAAGGATCCAGGTGGCAGCTGACACCTCTTGTTCGCCATGAAGTGCGCTCCGGCCGCGAACATGAGCTCGTCGAGCTGCAGCACCTTGCGGCTGCCCGTGACCTGCCCTGTGCCCGATGTCACTTCCGCCTCCGTCTTGTGGCGCTTGCGAGGGGCTTCGGAGGACTGTTGGGCGGTCTGCAAGGGAATAGATACTTTGAATACCAAAGGCCTATTTTGAAAGCGCTAAATCGTTTGCGCACAGGTAGGCCGCTGCAAACACAAACTCAAACCCAAGCATTTATTTCAATTTAACTATTTACAGACACTTTTGAATTGTCAAGGTCAGTCGGTCCAAAAAGATGAAGCTATTTGCACGTACCAAAGCGTAGATCCCTATGGTAAACGCATATGCCACCATCAGATACACTTTTGAGTGAGCATGACACCCAACCGCCAGGGTACATTAAAGTAAAAAAAAAACCTTAAAATTGATAGCTAAAGTTAAAGTTAAAGGTACACAGTACTCACACATGTGCAGTTAATGCTTGAAATTATAATGCTAAATAAACTGAGTCTATACAATGCAAATATTGCTTACGATCTTCCAATCTTCAACCGGTCCAACATCATCAGCCTATTTCCTGTGACATATAATACACATTCTATGTATGTTACACAAACCTCATCATCCCCCTTGCCGGTCTCCAGCTGCGCTAGAATCTTCTGCAAGTGAGGTTGTTTGGACATTTCTTCTCTGATGGCAGCCCTCTCGCTTTCCGACTGAGACGAGGCTAGCTTCGTGCAGTACAGTACTGTGGAAGAAGTAAAAAAATATAAGTCTAGTTGTATCTTAGTTGAAACAATCACAATTGACACATGGATAAGTAGTTGCCCACCCTTCCAGTTTCCAATCTCAGCAAATGTTGCTTACCAGTCAGTGTTACTTTAAGTACTTGTCAACCCATCCAGTTCCAAGCCCCATAAAGTGTTGTCTAACTTAGATACTTACTATTATTATTATGTACTGACACAACCACTGTTGTTAAACTTAGAAACTCACCAGTAACAGTGTAGTATATAGTGCTATGTATGTGCCAACCCATCTAGTTCCATATCTCAGCGCTTGTCGCTTACCCTAGCCTACCCACTCACCTGTGTAGCGGTACTTGTTGAGCAGCTTGACGAACTCGAAGCAGTCGTACCCCAGCAGCAACACCAGATTTTTCTGTCGTCGCCCACCCATCCAGTTCCACACCTCAGCGCCAGTCGCTTACCCTAGCCTACCCACTCACCGGTGTAGCGGTACTTGTTGAGCAGCTTGACGAACTCGAAGCAGTCATATCCCAGCAGTAACACCAGCCTGTTTTCCAGATCTCTGTCATCAGCCGCGTCTCCAAGCGCAGTGAGGACCTCCACAGACTTGGCTTGCGACAGCATAGCGTCTGGGAAGTGTCTGGAGAGGCGTCGCTGAAGCCAGTAAGCGTCAATGTCCATTGGGTGGAGCGTGGCGTCGCGTCGCTTTTGGGATTGTTCTTCGGTGAGCTGAAGGAGATGAGAGATTAGTGCGATGTTTAAGCCTTCTGCCTAGCTTTAAGGTGAATGCTCCAACCAGCCCGCGAAATTCAAAAATTTCTTGCGTTTGTTTGCAGGCCATAATATTATGTAGTTACAGAGTTATAATCATCAAAATCACCAATACAACCCTCCAAGTTCATAAAGGCCTAGGAACAAAAAAAAACAGAAAAAGTCATTCCTAGAGCTTTATGAACTTAGAGTGTTGTATTGAAAATTTTGATTATTATAATTCTGTTACTACATATTATGTCTCACAGCCGCGAATAATATTTTAATCAACATACAACCTAGCACTGGCCTGCAAATTGCAAAAAACGTAAGAAAATTTGAATTTCGCAGACTGGTTGGGGCATTCACCTTAATATATTGGGGTCACTTCCAGTCCAACCGGATGCAAATGAGTACCAGTATTTTACATGGGTCTGACCTCCACAAACCAGTAATTGACAAGACTTGTCAGTTTTCCTGGCTTCTGACTCATCATCTGCCTAGCCTTTTTCTAACTGTATAGTTGTCGGCTTCCAGCCAAACCGGATATAGCTGAATACCAGCATTTTAAGTAGAGCGGCTGCCTACCAGACCTCCACAACCCGTCAACTGGGTACTTCTTGGCAAGACTGGTGTCATATATTCTGGCTTCTGACTATCCGTAACGACTGCCAAAGATCTCCAAATGACAGCAGGGACCAACAGCTCTACGTGTTTTCCGAGGCACGGAGCCTATATATGTGCCACTAGGCCAGTTTTGTCAGTCAATCTATAATACTCTATACTAATATTATAAAGCAGAAGAGTTTGTTTGGTTGAACGCGCTAATCTCAGGAACTACTGGTCCGATTTGAAAAATTATTTCAGTGTTAGATAGCCCATTTATCGAGGAAGGTTATAGGCTATATATCATCACGCTAAGACAAATAGGAGCAGAGCAGTAATGGAAAATGTGACGCAGACGAAGTTGCGCGGGTCAGCTAGTATTACATACTAGCTTTGGCCCGGAACGTCGTACGCGCATATCCCATTTTTCCACATTCCCGTAGGAATTTTGGGAAATCCTATCTTAGTGCTCCCTACACTCTCTAAGAGACCTGCATGCCAAATTTCAGCCTTCTAAGACCAGTAGCGATAAACTCAAAAACTACTGCACCGATTTTCATGATGTTTTCACCAATGGCAAGATTGTTTCTCTAGGAAGATTTTAGTAAGTATATAATATGTCAAGCTGCCGAAGCCGCGTGAATCAGCTAGTTATATACCGCGTGTATCTGACATCGACGCACAAACGATTTCCATGGGTCCAGGGCATGATTCTGGACACCCGACTTAGAATTTTTCGTCGGCTTTTTTCTCATTTTTTTCAAGGGATTTTTTACTTTAGACTGCTCATAATCGTTATTCTGACCTAACCCAATGAGATTTTTTGTAAAAAAATAATTAATTAACTACTTACACTAAAAAGAGCAATCTGAATAAAACCACAAATAGATATCAGCTCAGCTGAGCTGATACCTATTTGTGGTACTCTTGAAAAAAAATGAGAAAAGAACCGACGAAAAATTCCAACACTGGGGTGTCCAGAATCATGCCCTGGACCCATGGAAATCGTTTGTGCGTCGATGTCAGATACACGCGGTATATATTACCGCATATCTACTCACATTGGCATGTATAGCATTCTTCTTGCCCTCTCCATCACTGTCCTCATCAGCACTGCTGTCTTTCTCCTTTTCATTCTCTGAACCTTCACCATCTTCTTTATCTTCTTCGCGGACCTAGAAGTAAACAGAAGATGAGTAAAAAAAAACCGGCCAAGTGCGAGTCAAGAGCACAAGTCCGATCCTGTATGGAGTATTGCAGCCACCTTTAGAATGGCTCAGCTAAGTACCAGCTTGCCGCGGTTGACTCGGTGGAACGCAGAGCTGAGGGGCTCGTCGGTGACGAAAAACTGGTGGATGCCAAGCTTCACAGCTTGGCTTATCGCCGCAAGGTTGCCTGCTTGTCGGTCTTCTAAAGATTGTACTTCGGCGAATGTGCCCAAGAACTCCACGACCTCATTCCACCGGCCCCCTTCTACCATCGGACAGCCAGACGCACTGCAACTTACCATCCTTACCTTGTTGATATTCCACGAATTCACACTAAGCGATTCCAAACGTCTTTTATAATGCGGACAGCAAATGAGTGGAATTCTCTGCCTGCGTCTGTGTTTCGGAACGCTTACAACCCTAATCTCTTCAAAGTTAGATTAACTCCTTCTGGGTAAGCTCGCTCCATCGTAGACTTTGTCTCTGTCATTTCTGACCAAGACTAAGGTCAAGAGCAAACACATCACAAATAAAAAAAACTCTGACTCGCGCTCCGAGGGTTCCGTACAAACCAGTAGGTATTATATTATAAGCAGAAGTTGCGATTTACGATTTATGACGTATTAAAAAAAACTATTTACTAGATCTCGTTCAAACCAATTTTCGCTGGTAGTTTACATGGTAATGTACATTTTTTTAGTTTTATCATTCCCTTATTTTAGAAGTTAGGCCCCCTCCTTAACTTCTAAAACAAGGGACATACATTTTACCACTTTGGAAGTGTCTCTCGCGCAAACTATTCAGTTTAGAAAAAAATGATATCAGAATCCTCAATATCATTCACACGTATGGGTTCGATGACGAATCTATAATGGTTCCGTTTTTGCCATTTGGCTACGGAACCCTAAAAAACCAAACATTTAAAACTGCATCTTGAATGAGTCCCACACTAATAACCATTTTTAAAATCAAAACGGACGCGACGCTCTGCACTGCACTATCACCACAGCGGACGGCATTGAATGAAACGAGTCAGAGCCGCTGCGAATCGTAAAACGCAACTACGCGCGTGAGTGCGTAAAAAGACCCGCACGATGATGCAGTCTGCACTCCCGCAAGTAGGCGCGTAGGTGCGTTGACACGCAACATGCAGCATGATGCGTGGCAGAGTGATAACCGCCTTAGTTGGACCGATGACCTCGTGAAGGGCCACGGGAATTCATGCGAGATGCACAGGATCGGTTGATGTGGGGACTCTTGGGGGAAGCCTATTTCCAGCAGTGGATGCATTTGGGTCCTCTGGGTTGCGCGTAGGTCTGTACGATCATTATCAAATCAATATCAGTGTAATTTTTTTATTTTTTTTAGTGATGGGAAATCATCCAATGTTCCTTCATTGCCTTTGTGTTCCGGAAGCACGGTATCTCTTTCGAATAGTCCCGCGACTCCGGCAGGCGTCGGCACTTTCGGGCCCCTCTGTGTGCTGACTCTCTTTGAGGCGCGCGTGGAACACTAACGCGCCGTCGACACGGCCTGTCGTCACTAGACGGACGGACGGCGAGCCACCCATAGCTTGCCGTCCAAAGGCCCATGTAATTCCACTCCTAAGGGTAAATTTTTATGAACACAGTTCCTCACCTCCCCATATGCATCTTCATCGTCCTCTTCTGAAGACTCCTCGAACTGCACATTGATGCCGTATGTCTCGTCAATCTCGGTATTGCTCTCAGCCGCTGAGCTGATGTTGAAGTCTGTGATTTTCTTGCCTGTGAAGTAAATGTGTAAATTAACAACATTGCCATGAAAAAATTTTACAGTATGACCAACATAAGCAAAAAGCCAACCGATATAAAATGTTTCATGAGTACTGAGACTGCTCATCCAAAAACGTCAAACTGTCCATCTATTTTGTTAAGAAGAAATCCCTAGAAAAACTAATTGAATGTCATAATTTTAATTCGTATCAAATTAGGTTTTATGTCATTGTCATAAATTTGTCGTAGTCAAGATGGTATGGGCAGAAGCTTGCATAATAATATGGCTATTTGAATTGGATCCAACTAAACGCACTCAAGATATAATTTCTGTCTCTTATTGATTTCTCTATTGATATAAGTATTTTCATCATAGCAAGCACTATTACATTAACTTAACATACAAGAAAAGATTAACTGCCTCCGTGGTTGAGTAGTTTAGGCACTTGCCTTGTGACCAGACCTTGGTCGTGGGTTCGATTCCCACGGTAAAGCATACTTTGTAAAGTTGTTTCCAGTTTGGGTAGGACATTGCAGGCTTAAATCACCTGAGGGCTAATTCACGTAATGTTATGACGCACCGATTAAGTTTTAGTGCAGTTGCAATTAAGTTTAAGAGTGTGTATTCCGTCCACTAGCGCCGCCAATCGTTTTTTATTAATTGTGGTAAATTTAAGACACGTAGATAAAAAACCGCTCTGTAGTGTACCTACTGAAGAAATGTATCTATTACTTTTTGACAGCTATTTTTAATACATAACTCATGGCTAAATAGCCAAAACGGCAATTATTGCTAAAAGTAGCGACTTTGGCAATTATTTATGTTCAAAAGTACAAAACATAACTCTCAAAACATAATAAATACATTTCTTCAGTACACTACAGAGCGGTTTTTTATCTACGTGTCTTAAATTTACCACAAATTTCAATGAATGTAGATGTTATTATAATATTAAAAATTAAACTTAAGCTTATAAGCTGTCATTTTGGGACGTCAAACAAATAGTATATGTTGCGTTCCGAAGCACGCACCAAAGACGCGCAACAGTAGAATACCGTTATTGCGCTCGCGTGACGCAAACTTGACGCGAGCGTGTCTGACAGCGTTAAAGAATACGAATAGCGTTGTTTTGATCGAAACTTAACTTCAACTGCACTTCAACAGCACTTATTTAGTTACGTGAATTAGCCTACTGATTGCCGGTGGTCCCGGTCGACAAATGGTGGTCGTCAAATAAACCATGTCAGAGACCCTTGAGGTGGTTTAGAAACTCTGACACTAGGGTGTGTGGGATCGTTAGACCTTACTGTCTACACGAGAAGAAGACATGAAAAGATGATAGAACTTTCAAAACATAAAGTAGCCTCCATAATATTCCCGAAGTTGATCGAAGTTGAGCGAATACGATAGTGTGGAGGGGCACTTCGCTTCGCCTCGTGCAACTCCGCTTCGCCTCGGGCGACTTCCAGTTGTTGTCGGTTTTTGCGCCCCAGTCAAAGGACTCGAAGTTCGAACACGAAGCGTCTGTCCACACTACTCGGGTCACTTCGGTTCGCGTCAGCCATAGTAAATACGCACGTATTTTTATTACGCGAGAGTACTTTTTGCCACATGAACATTATCCATTATGCCTATCGTGAGGGGAACGGGGGGAACGGGCGACTGAGCTCCTCGCGAAGTTGCTCGAGGTGTGTGGACACCTACTTCGGACTTCGATCAACTTCGGAGAGCACTTCGCCTCGTGCAACTTCGGAATAGTGTGGAGGACGCTTAATGAAAAACTTACCCAAATTAACAAGCAATGCAAATCTCTCATCAGCAACTGGCCCCAACAGCATCTCAATCTCCTTCTTCTTGTCAAGATCCTTCAGCTTATCATTCTTCAGGACAACCAACACTTCATCACAAGCTCCACACAAGATGTCCCTCGGCTGGTCTCCGAGTGCACTCTGCATAAATGTTAGGAGCATCTCGTAAGCGTGCCTCGTGTGTTGGGCCCGCGGACGGTATAGGACCCCAGGGGTGTCATCTGCCCAGGCTACACGAGATGTCTTTGATTTGGAAAGTTCGTAGGACGCTTCATCTCTTTTCTGCCGCCTGGAAGATAGAATTAGGAGAACTTCATTTTAAACTAGTTGAACAAAGGTCGACTAGGAGAGGGTGGCTAAATTAAACACCGGACTTGTACTAAGCGCGTATAATACAATAAATCACAGTGCTTGCTGCTCACAAAGAAAAAATTTCATACGTCCTGACCTAGTCAAACGACGGAGAATCTTAACATCGTGATTCAGAAATCGCCGCTCAACTAACAACGCCATCTATCGAAAAAGTACCCAACAAATTTCACAAATTTCACAAATTTCACAATAGATGGCGCAAGTAACCAATATAAATGTAAACATTCCGCCCACCAAGGACATTATGGCGAATGTCCTTCAAGACTGACTACCGTAAATAATTTAAACAATTTTAAATTTAGAACAGCCTTGATGCAATTAACTAATTACTAATAATTTTAAAACATGAATATAAACCACACAATTTAAAAACAATGAACTTATAACTAACAACTTTAAAAACAATGCACCTATAACTAACACAATTTCTAGTAATATAATTACTTAATACCACAACATATGAAACACATAACAAAAAAAATAAACTTAAAATAATAGCCCGTTTTTTAAAAATAACCTTATATTAAACATAACCTTATATTAATTTGTTACAGGCAATACACATAATTTAGACGTAGGTCTTTTCATAGTAGACGATGACGTTCGTAATGTCACCACCCGTGTAATACCATCAGATCCGGGATGTTTCTGTTCTACCTTACCTAACAACCACCTGCCAGGGGGCAAATTGTCCTCCTTGACTAATATTACGTCACCAACACATGGCTCCGGAATTTTATGTTGCCATTTATGCCGTTGTAAAAATTGGTGAAGATAGTCGTGCGACCAGCGGCGCCAAAAGTCCTGCATCATACGTTGATGCAGTTGCCATCGCTTTAAGCTAACAACATTTGCCCTTTCATAATTTAAATCAGGTGGCAAAACAAGTGGTTCCCCCACCAGAAAGTGACCCGGAGTCAAAATTGTAAGTTTGTCCTGATCCTCAACATATGACAATGGTCTCGAATTAAGGCACGCCTCAATTTGCGCCAATACTGTGGCAATCTCCTCAAAAGTCAGCGTTGAATGGCCAATAACCCTCTTTAGATGATGCTTTGTGGATTTTATCCCTGCCTCCCAAAGACCTCCAAAATTGGGGGATTGAGGAGGAATAAAGTGCCATTCCGTGCCATTGTTCCCTAACTCATCTGCTAATTCAGGATTTATTCCGGACTTTTCTACATTGAATAAATGAAGTAACTCTCGCGCTGCCCCTACAAAATTCGTCCCATTATCGCTGTGCAGTTCCGCACATCGACCACGTCTGGCTACAAACCGCTTAAAAGCCGCCAAAAATCCCCTTGTGCTTAACTCACTAACTGCTTCCAAATGCACCGCCCTTGTGGCCATACATATAAACAAGGCTATGTAGCCCTTGTAGGACTTATTACCACGACCCTTTGACGTTCTAATACTTATTGGTCCCGCGTAATCTACCCCGCTCCGTAGAAAAGGTTTGCTAGGGGTTACCCTAGAGGATGGTAGCTGACCCATAAGTTGTGTCCTCACCTTAGCTGTATACCGAATACACTTAACACAACTCCTTACATATCCCTTAGCCAAAGTCTTTATTCCCACGATCCAATACTTTGACCGTAAGTATGTAATCATTAATTGCGGACCCCCGTGCATAGTTTTATTATGTGCGTCGGCAATCAATAGTTTAGTTAAAAACGAATCCTTTGGTATTAGGATGGGATGCGCTCTTTCATAACCCAACTGCGACATCTCAAGCCTACCTCCTACTCTGATTATTCCCTTCGAATCTAAAAATACATTTAGTGATTTTAAATTTGCGTTTTTCTCTACTAATTTTCCGGTTTTTAAATTTTCCAACTCGTTTTCGAAACCTTCTTCCTGACATTTTTTGACACATATTTCCGTTGCGCATTCTAATTCCAGTGTAGATAACTGTAACGACCTTGTACTATTACCCGATGCTACCCTATTCCTCAAGTTTAAAAATCTACGACAATATGCAATCACTCGAATTAATCTTGATAACGAAGAAAATCTGTTCCAAAGTGAAACATCTACCGTACTCGTATGCGCCTTGATTTCTTCTAAATGTGTGGCAAGATGCTTCGGTCTTTTATATTCTACTACCGGTTCCTTTAAAAAGCTTGGACCTTCCCACCAGAGGGAAACACTTGCAAGTTCCGCCGGAGATATCCCGCGTGAAGCACAATCAGCAGGATTTTGTTTCGATGCCACATGGGCCCAATGATGAGTATCCAAATTGCTCAAAATTTCGGAAACTCGATTACCAACAAACGTCTTCCAACGACTCGGATGACTATTCAACCACGCTAATACCACTTCGCTATCTGTGAAGGCATGAATGTTCTCCTTTTGTATATTCATAATTTCGGCTACTTCCAGAATAAGCTTGGTCAAAAGAACTGCCCCGCAAAGTTCAAGCCTTGGAATGGAGACTTGCTTTATAGGCGCCACCTTCGTTTTAGCAGCCACTAAGGAAATGTGAATATTCCCCATCTCATCTACTGCTCTATGGTATACAACTGCTGCATATGCGACTTTCGAGGCGTCCGAAAACCCGTATAACTCTTGTTTTGTTTTCTTACCCGTATTTAACCAGCGCGGTATTTTTAGGTCAACTAAAGACGCTAAGTTTTCACGGTAAGTTACCCATTCTTTTACTAAATGATTTGGAACTTCTTCGTCCCATTGCAACCCGGCTAACCACAGCCTTTGTATTAACACCTTTGCTATGATTATGCTTGGTGCTAGCCACCCTAATGGATCGAATAACCTTGCAATATCAGATATAATTTTTCTTTTCGTTACAGAACCAGTTACTGGCTTAAGTACCAGAGAGTATTGGAAGCAATCATCGCGCGAGTTCCAGGTAAGTCCTAATATTTTTGTTATATCGTCGATTTTAATCTCTAATGCTTCATTATTCCTATATCTGATACTATTTAATAAATCTTCGCTATTGCTTTTCCATTTTTGTAGTTGAAATCCGCCTTTTGCTAGCACCTTTGTTAACTCCGTATAAATTTTTAACGCATCTTCTTGAGTTTCCGCTCCTGACATTAAATCGTCCATATAAAAATCACTTACGATTATTTTAGCGATATCTGCATTATCCCCGCATTCATCAACTGCAAGCTGTTGAAGAGCCCGTACCGCTAAGTATGGTGCCGAGGCTGTCCCGAATGTAACGGTTATCAATTCGTATGCCTTTATTTCCTTTTCAGGACTATCCCGCCAAAGGATTCTTTGCATGGGAGTATCTTCCCTATTTACGAGAACTTGCCGGTACATTTTTACAATATCAGCCACTATACAAATCTTGTGCACCCTCCAGCGTATAATAATATGACGAAGTTCGTCTTGCAAAGACGGACCCACCATTAGGTCATCGTTAAGTGACCTCCCGTTGCTACGCTTGCAGGACGCATCGAACACAACACGCACCTTGGTTGTGTCCTTATCCTCCCGGACGACAGCGTGATGCGGTAAGTAGACACCCCTTTTATTATCTTTATCCCTTTCGTCTACTTCTACCATGTGATTAAGAGTTAAATATTCCTGTATGACTTTAACGTAGTCCGCTTTTAATTTATCATCTTTTGCTAACCGTGTTTCTAACCCTTTTAATCTTTTTTGAGCTATCCCTTTGGATTCACCGCCGCTGCCAACCAGGTTTGTATCCCGTAACGGCAATCTTACTATATATCTGCCGTCTGTATTTCTTTCCGTTGTATTTTTAAACAATTCTTCACATTTTGTTTCCTCCTCTGTAAGCATCCTTTTTGTTCCAGATGTTTCTTCCAGTTCCCAGAATTTTCTCAATAATTCATCATCTTGGACGCTGGTATGCATTACAGTTATTTTTGAGGGAGAACTTATACCTTGGTCAACTTCAAACGCACCCGACAATACCCATCCTAAAGTAGTTTCTTGCGCTAATAGAGTCCCGTTTGTATTCTTTTTAACCCCGTGCTGAATGACCTGACTATATATTTCAGCGCCCAATAAAATATCGATTTTATTAGGTCTGAAGTAACCCGGATCAGCCAAATCATTTTCGTTCAATTCTACCCATTCCACTCTAGCCACTTTAGAGGACGGAAGAAGAGACGTTACCGATTTCAAAACGTAAGCATTCACTTTTATTTTAAATGAAGAATTTACTCTTGACCGAAGATTTATTACTACTTTAGCCGTCGAAGTTGTACCTTTGTCTCCCACACCGAGCACCGTATTTTTGGACGGTATTTTCTTTAGACCCAAATACTGAACCATTGATTCCGTAACAAAGGACCCTTGTGATCCCTGATCTAGTAATGCCCTAACCACGTGGTATGTCCCATTCTTCGATTCGGCCTTTACTAACGCCGTCGTTAGTAAGACCGTTTTACTGTTCCCTTTCGCAAGACATGAGACTATCGGCGCCGTATTAGACCCCTCCGCTTGATTAGCGGCTATATTATTTTCATTTGAGGATTCTGCGCGAGCAGCACTACTACCCTCACCAATTTCCGACCCTACACCACCCGGTTGGTGTAATAATGAATGGTGGCGTCTTTTGCACACCTGGCACTTCAGAGTGTTTTTACAAAACCTAACATGGTGGTTGTCAAGCAAGCAAACAAAACATAACTTTTTCTTGAGAACATAGTCTCTCCGATTTTCAATACTTTCATTAATGAATTTTTTACAGACATTTATTTTATGCTCACCTGCACAAAATGCACAGGATCCCCTTTTATCTTTCACTACGTGTAGTGCCTGTGTAGTCCTTTGGACCCTATCTACCTTAGTATCTAAATTCTCTAACCCCCTAAAACGATTAATCAAAAATTCTTTTAGTTGATCAAAGGTAGGAAGATCATCGCTTGGATCTGATGCTACCTTTAATTCCCAAGCCCTTCTAGTAGCTTTATCCAATTTTTCAGTTACAATATGAACAATTAAAAATGATGCAAGATCTATATCCAAATTTTTTATTGACTCTAAACAATCGGTAGTTGTACTTAAAAGTTTTTTAATTTCAGGTGCGGATTCTCCTGTTAATGTTCTTTGATTAAATAAACATTTTACAATACCATTCGCTAAAAATCTTTTATTATTATACATGGACTCTAATTTTTCCCAACTTGAACTATAATTTTCAGATGTTACTTTTACATTTTTTAATAACAGTTCCGCTTCCCCGGTTAAGTACCCTTTTAAATAATACAATTTTTGTGCATCATCTAGTCTACTATTTTTGTGTATTAACCCCATGAACAAATCTCTAAAGGTAACCCACTCGTGATATTTACCAGAAAACATTGGTATTTTTACTTCTGGTAACCGAAAGTTATTGAATTCTTTATTACCGCTAATTCCCAGGCTATTGTTACTATCGCCACTAGGTACACAATTATCTTTTCTGAGTAACTCTTTTAAAGAACTTTTTATTTGAATATATAATTCTTCAACTTCGTCATAAAAACAATCTTTATGATAACTCGAACTATGTAATTCGGATTTCGTAACGTCACTAATTATTTTAACGTGCGTATTATAGAAAAGTTGCCATAATTGTTCTAAACTTTCTAAACGTGTTTCAATATACGAAATTGTAAGCCTATCTTTTGGGCATTTTTTAAAGTTACTCCAAGACTTTTCAATTTTAATTTTAACATCTTCTTGGATATCGATCAATGAATCCATTTTGGAAACACGATTTATACACAAACACACAATAAAAAAATAACAAAGACACAAAAAAATAACACAAACAATAAAATTTCTAGCACAATAAACAACAATACAGAGAAATAATACAATCTTGAAGTAAACTTGTTCTGAACTTAAAGTCAATCTCCAGCCAAAACACAAGTTTTAATAAAAGTTCAATTTCTGTGTCAAAACGGGCATAGGTTCCCCGTATGACACCACTTTAGATTTAATAAGGTTGAAAGTACTCACGTTTTTTCACCAGATACACTCACTGACACACACACTGACGACGTCACGTCGCGATGTACTGCACCACACAAGTGGCGCCCTCTGCTTGCTTGACCACGAACTGTAGTCCCTCTTCCTTCTTTGCGCCGCCCGTCCAGTTGAAGCCGACCGCCCACCAGTGATGCTTCGCTGCTTGAACCACCAACTGCTCCCGGCTCCTTCCGGTTCCACCTCCAGGTACAGGTCCAAGAACCTCTCACCTGGTACCCCAATCAAGGGGATGCTCTGGACAGCGATCCACTGCCCAGTAATGACGCGAAGGATGGTATACTACCACCACCGGAACCACCAAAACACTCCCGTACCACACCCGGCTCTCGAAGGACCATGAACAAAGGTCGACTAGGAGAGGGTGGCTAAATTAAACACCGGACTTGTACTAAGCGCGTATAATACAATAAATCACAGTGCTTGCTGCTCACAAAGAAAAAATTTCATACGTCCTGACCTAGTCAAACGACGGAGAATCTTAACATCGTGATTCAGAAATCGCCGCTCAACTAACAACGCCATCTATCGAAAAAGTACCCAACAAATTTCACAAATTTCACAAATTTCACAATAGATGGCGCAAGTAACCAATATAAATGTAAACACTAGTGGAAATTATATTTATTTTTCCTACTCCTCCGCTGTACTCTTCTGATTAATTTCGTTGCGGGATCCAAGACAGTTGAATCGTTTCTCCGGGACTCGTCGGGTTTCATTAACTCGGCGTTTTTCTGGTGGTCGCCACTGTTGATTCTGGCTTTCAGGAGTTGCAGTGGTTGGGAATGTGTGGCGGGCTTGTCCCATAAAAAAAAAAAAAAAATAACGGACCCGTGCAACGTCGTCTGCGTAACATTTTTCATTACTGCTCCGCTCCTATTGGTCTTAGCGTGATGATATATAGCCTATAGCTTTCCTCGATAAATGGGCTATCTAATACTGAAAGAATTTTTCAAATCGGACCAGTAGTTCCTGAGATTAGCGCGTTCAACCAAACAAACAAACAAACTCTTCTGCTTTATAATATTAGTATAGATGGTGGTCAAAATTTTCCCTGTGTTATGTTTCTATTGAACAATGGCGTGATTGAGATTGATAGCAATAGTTCTTTAAGAATGTTACACAATACATGGACAAATAAGAAAAAAATACTGGTCAAGTGAGAGTCGGACTCAAGTGCAAAGGGTTCGCAAGAAATTTTTTTTTTTTAACCTTTTATTTTAACATTACAGACTTCTTACAGGTTTACCTGTAATCTTTAGATATGGAACTATTATCTCTATTTTTTTTTTGGGCTCTGTAGTTTCAGAGATTAATCTTTTGTCGTATATCTTGAATAACTTCAAAACTATTTATTTTAAAATTTCGAAAAAAATATAATTAAAACCCTCATAGTAAGCCCTTTCATTTGATATGTCACACGAAACAGTTAAAAAAAACTTTTTTTTTTCTAGATTGATCCTGAAAAGTGACCACCATACTCAACAATTATTAATTTACTTAACTGAATGTTTGGGTCACAAAACTTCATATGAGTACCAAGTTTCAACAGAAACGGTCCAGTATCAGATCTGGTGAAAGCTTGCTGTGACAGACGGACAGACAGACAGACAGGCAGACATCCAATATTTTTATTTGTTGACATATTATTATTAACAGAGAATGTGAATATGTGCATGCTTTTTTTATTATATTTTCACACAACAGCATAGCCATTTACAACTACTTGATACCATCCCAAAACAGGGAGTTTGTCAGGTTCATAATGGAGAATAATACAATCTCGCTAAACGAAAGCAAGTCATAATGAATCAAACATGTAAATTATCAGGTTGTAATATTATCCTAATACAGAACTTGCAGTGGGTCTAAAAAGGTCACTTTAGCAGAAACAGAAAGCAACCCGTCACTGTCAAATATTCCTTCAACCTTGAACCTAAAGTGTTAGAGATAAAGATGTAAATTAACAGATTGTAGTGTGATCAATATTAAGATTCTAATACAATTCTGCTAGAGTGGCCTTTTAACACCCCCAGATCCATGTTTTGTTTTTGAATAAAATATTTGGGATTAACTATGCAGAGATTCTCAATTAATACAGCTCTGTCAACAATCCAACATGAGTTTGTCAATAAAATGTCACCATAATACAGAAAGAATGCCAGAAAGATGCAATAGTTAAAACTTACTTGACTTTTCTCTCCTCCGTTTTATCAGGCTTGGTACGCTGTGCCCTGTCGCCCATGCGAGTCCCAGTGAGTTTCCCCGACAAGGACAAAACCTCACCGGTCGCCTCATCACGACCACGACGCTCTATGAGCCTCACATCCGCTTGCAGGACCAAATTCGAGTTCTACGGAAAATATCAAGCAAAACATTTGAGCAATCTCCAAAGGCGCACATAACTTCATATAATGGTGGAAAATCCGTGTTTCAACAGTTAGGGTGAGTAAATTGGCACTTAAACTTAATTAAAGCAAAGAAAATTAGAAAAAATTGCACAATAACAAGCAATAATCTAACCAAAATAATGCGTATCAGAATAATTTACTTACGGCTTTGTATTCATATTGCAACTGTCTCGCAGCCGCATCAGCCATGTCTAATTATTTATTATACACACAATTCAATACTATTTAATCACTCTATATCGTTTTATGTCGCAAAATTCTAAAAGATAACACGACAAAACAATATTTGCGAGGTTATGCCGCTGTCGCCATGTTTGACATAGATTAAAAAATGAACTGTTTAAAAAAACCAAAATCAGGACTGAGTATCAGGTTTTTAATCATTTCGAAAACCTGACACGTGGAAAAAGTATGTTTTCATAGTAGCTCATTAATTCCTGAATGTTGGTATTTATTTATACATTTTACACACTGACGTATAAATCATTACGTCAGTGATTTTACAAAACTAAATTCGACGTAGGCTATGATGTAAAATGACGCATTAATTATGATAAACAAAAAAGGTTACAATTATTCAACAATACAGCTGATTCATAGCGCAGCTGCTTAGTCGTTTAGCGAATAAATGCACTAAAATTATGAAACTGTAAAATGTAGCATATTTTTAGGAGCTTTCAGATAAAACAACGTTCATACCGTTGCAACATTTATTTTCAAGAAAAAGGTTATCGCTTATTTGCTTCTAGTAAGTACGATGTTACGTACCTACAATATCAATATTACGAAGCGGTCATTAGCATCACCTGGGTTGATGACCGCGAAAAACAATAAATAAGTACCTACTTCGCTTGCAAAGTAGTAATGCGCTGTTCAGTATTTTTTATCAATGAATTTCATATTTAATAATAGAGGAATAAAACAAGCAGCAGATTGCTACTGATACTCGCGGAAGGTTTTATTTTCTTATAAAACTAACAACTGGCTCAGGCTTTGCACGTGACTACGTGAGCGTAATAGGTATATATCCATATTGATAGCCATAGAAACTTTCCCTAAGTTGCTTGTATTATAAAAAGTGAGTAGAGAAACAGATTCAGGCGGAAAATTATTTTTTTATAACTGTTTAAAGACGAAGAGATAAAGATTTATTATCGAAGTAAAAAACTTAGCTTCGTTATCACTTATTTAATTAAGTACTACAAGGTACTTGCACAAAGAATAAAAATAGACAGAAATTACTCTATAGACAGCTAATCATAAATGGAGAAAAACAAGATTGAAACTTTTGAAGACATGAAAATATATGGAAACGGGGTTTTGTACAGTCGCTATCCGACATCAAGCTATCCGAAACTGTCAAATTTTCCCAATCAAATTTGAATCCAATCACTTCAGCAATAAAGTTGAAAATGTAACAAAGAAATTTGACAGATTGTTGTAGCTACATGTGCTGGCGACTGTACGAAGCACGTGGCCGGCCACAGGTGAACAGACGACCGTGAAGGTCGCTCGCGGGAAGTCTTCGTAATAGCGTTTGGCTCATTTTTTCACATACATCTTTGTGGAAAAATTTAAGTCTTTGTAGAGGAAAATCATTCAGTGTGATTGGGCCTCATGAAGGATGATAATTATTTAGGTTATGAAAAAAAAACGCAAATTTGACTTTCAATTTTGTAAAAGTAACCACAGTGCATATCTATACATAAAAATAAAATTGGAGTGTCTGTTTGTAATATTGAAATAACCGTTTTTTACTACATGTAAAAATGAATATAATTATATACGGTACTTACACCAAAATAACATTTTTTACAATTTTTGTCTGTCTGTCTGTATGTTTTTTCCGGCTAGTCTCTGAAATGGCTGGACCCGATTTTGACGGGACTTTTATTGGCAGGTAGCTGATGAGTAACTTAGGCTACGCTTATTTTAGAAAAAAAATTAAAATATTAAAGAATCGACTGTTAGGTGGAACGAAGCTCGCCGGGTCAGCTAGTATAGAATAAATTAAAATCTGATTGATAAACAATTGGCGCCTGGCTTCTCATACCAAAAAAAAGCAAGGGCTTTGTATGTAGGTATTTATAATAAGCCAGAAGTTACTGCTCGTTTCGAATTGGTCGTTACTGAGTAAGTACTCGTAAGACAAAGTTACGTAGGTAAATAGAGAATCCCTAACCAAATCAAACACCGTCCCCGGGAGAAAACAGTTTTTTAGAAGTAAACTTGACGTCAAGCCCATGCTTCAAAGTTTACAAACATAAGATCACGTGATGTAAACATTGACATGCGCTCGAGCACTAAACGCGCAACACGACGCGACGCGGCTGCGACAGCCGGCTCGGAAATTTATTTCTACAAGTTGCCAGCACTGCCAAGCCCTATTCGGCATCTTTCATTACGACTCCTTCCTTCTCTTTCTGAAAATTTCTGATTATCTTGTCGCGTACCCGGTCCCTGTATCATCCATTTAAAAATTTGGGCACTAGATCCATTTCTTTGCATTTCTATTGATGTATTGTATATAGTTTTAGAAACGTTACGGTCATTAAGATTCATTGAGGCGCTTAGGTCCGTTAGTTCGTACCTTGACCTAAACAGACTTTCTGTAAAGTTCGACTTTCTGAATGACAGCTTCATCTTCATTCTTCATTTCCGGAAAGACTTTCATAGCAAAAAACAGCCTAATTTCCGCACCAGCCCTAATTTATTGATCCCTAAACAGAGACAGTAAAATTCCATGCCCCAAAGCGAGAGTGAGAAGGCAACATAGTTGTGAATGTGGTAGTGATGTGCGTGAATCACACTTACAATAAGGTTCACTTCTGTCACGGAGGCACATAAACAAACAGCACCGAGTTAAATGTGACGCAAAAATGGCGGCACCGTCAAACGGTAGTGGTAATCTAGTGGAAGAATTTGAAGAATCTTTTCAGGTGAGCCCTATTTACTCATTACAAATCGTATTTTCATGAAAATAACGATAAATTGCATTTCATTCATAACCTCAACAAAATAGTTTTATCTATAAACGTCAAATTACGATATGGTTGTACCAACCTAACAAAACTAAACTAATCGTGGCCCGGTGTTGCTACTTAATAGAAGCTTCGTATGGTGAATAAAATCTCTCTCCGGGAAATGTCGAACAACTTTCGTGTGTACGTGACCCATATTGGCTTATGAAGCTTCTACTAACTCGCGACTGTCGTGAAGGGATTTTGTTGCAAGCGCATCTCGATCAAGTCGGCCATTTTACTGATAATGTTTTCCCATCATTACGAAAGGTTTATCGCGTGTTTATTAATTCAATTAGCGGACTGAGAGCTGTAAAATGTTATGTTGTGTCGCGTAATTCATCAATAAAAACGTGTATAATTTGTGAACGATGGTGTAATAGTGACTGAAGTGTGATGAAACATTGTTGATTGATTTTTGGTGTTTGTGATCATTAAAAGGAGCATGTCTGTGGCTGGGGACGAAGCAAATATGTCTTCAAACGGGATGTCAATACAGGTATTCCGCCCTACATGGGAGGAATTCAAAGATTTCAACAAATACATTCAGTACATGGAATCGAAGGGGGCTCATAAGGCTGGCCTTGCGAAAGTGATTCCACCACCAGAATGGGTCCCTCGGAAGTCTGGATACGATCTGGAGCAGCTGAACGTGACGATCCCATCGCCTATATGCCAGGTAGTGACTGGCAAGCAAGGTTTGTTTCAACAAATAAATATTCAAAAGAAAGCTATGACGGTCAAGCAGTTTGCTGTCATGGCCAACTCCGCCAAGTATTGCACCCCACGTCACACGGGTTTCGACGATTTAGAACGTAAATACTGGAAAAATGTCACTTATGTAGCACCTATCTATGGGGCTGATGTGAATGGTAGCATAACAGATCCTGATGTTAAAGAATGGAACATTAACAGCCTAGGCACTATCCTCGACTTTGTAAACTCAGACTATGGCATTGAAATTGATGGAGTCAACACTGCTTACCTATACTTTGGCATGTGGAAGACTACCTTCGCTTGGCATACTGAAGACATGGACTTGTACTCTATAAACTATCTCCACTTCGGAGATCCTAAAACTTGGTACTCAATCCCACCAGAACATGGTAAACGATTTGAACGAATAGCCTCCGGTTTCTTCCCAACCTCAGCTAAAACTTGCCAAGCGTTCCTCAGACACAAGATGACACTAATATCTCCTCAAATCCTAAAGCAATATTCAGTTCCTGTAAATAAGATCACTCAAGAGGCTGGCGAGATAATGATTACGTTCCCGTATGGTTATCATGCTGGATTCAACCATGGCTTCAACTGTGCTGAGTCCACTAACTTTGCTGCCCCACGTTGGGTTGAATACGGCAAGCGAGCTACTCAATGTACCTGCAGTAATGATATGGTTAAGATATCAATGGATACATTTGTGAAACGATTCCAACCTGACCGCTACGAGCTTTGGTTGAAGGGACAGGATATTGGTTGTCACCCTGAACAACCAGAAAAAATGGTTCCGGCCCCTCATCCGTCAGGCCAAGATATTTTATGCAATAAAAACAATACCGAGCTACCGGAATCATTTATAGAAGCCGAGGAAGAAGGGCTTAAGAAGAAGAAGCGACATCCATTACATTTGAAGAGAGCAATGGCCAGTAAGAGCATCTCTGAGGGGGCTATAGCTGTCTCTATACTGGGTCATGACATCATGGATGATGATGAGATGACCATGGCTGAAGGAGACCTTGACATGATGACATCAATGAAGAGACCAAACTTGCCTTTACAACCTGATGAAAACCAACTTGATGCTCTCGAAGACATCTGGCTTAAAGGGGATGAAATGGATCCATCAGAGGCACAGCTACCTGATGTAGGATACATAGATTCTGACAAAGATTCAGACTATGAAGCACCAAAGAACAAGAAGAATTCTAAAACACGTAAAAAGCGTAAGGACAGCATGAAGAAAGAAGTTAAAGTAAAGAAGGAAATTAAAGAAGAAGATGGCAAACCTAAAGAGGGAGAAGAGGACAATGGAACAGAGAAAGAGAAGGAAGCGGGAGATAAGAAGAAGGCACCTGCTCAGAAGAGAGGCGCTAATAAAAAAGTCAAGTCAAAGAAATTGTCGGATGAACAACTTGAAACTATGGCAGCTCTAGTCTCGAATTGGGAGTCTCCTCCTCATGTTGAGGAAGAGATACCGATCTTAAAACCAGCGCCAGTTACTGATGATCCCCTGACCACAGCTGAAGGAGCCCCTACCACCCATACTCCGATTCAAGCTCAGCCAACGCCAGCTCCTGTTACCCCCGCCGTCAAAAAGGAAACGAAGAAACGAAAATCTCCAAAAGCCGAAGGCGAGAAAGTTGAGAAACCTAAGAAGGAAAGAAAAAAGAGGGAACCTAAACCCAAGGACCCTAACGCACCTGTCAAAGAGAAGAAACCACGGAAACCTAGAACACCTAAGAAGACTACATACGAATATAATTCGCCCGTCGAACCTATAATGGCGAAGCCAGTTCAGTCGTACCGACCAACGACGGCAACCAAACCTGGCCTGACCTACACACTCGCTGATATAGCTATACCATCTTCAACAATTACATCAAACTCCACTTACACTCATACGTCAACTCTATCACCAAAAATTGAGCGAAAACCAAGTCCGCCACGACCACCAAAAACTTACTCCGCCATACTCCTAGACCCGAGTTTAAGAGTACCTAAAGTGATCCCGCCGATAAATAAGAATCCAAGTGCGTTCGAAGGCGAGTTTCATAAGTTTATGTCGAAGAAAGCGTCCTCTCCACAACCGCAAAAGATGATTCATCTACCTCGGAACCCGGCGCCAAAAGTGTCTCCAAGCGCGCCAAAAGTGGTCGTTGAGAGTCTCGAGCAGGCGCCAACGCCGCAGACGCCAACGCCGCAGACGCCAACGCCGCAGACTCAACACCAACCGCAAAGGGACTGGTCGATGCCTATAGGGCAGTACAATGACTCCATATTCCTTAACTCGCCTCTAGATTATAGGACCCATCCTGGCGCTGAAAGGCTCCAACCTCCCATGGACAGGAGCCAATGGAGGCCTGAGTATTACCACCAACAGCCCATGCACAATTCCACTGTGCCACCATCTCCTATGTACCCTCAAATGTCAAATAATTACTATAGGAGTCCGTATCAATCTCCTTGGCAGTATGGTTATCAGAAATAAGCAGTATTTGTATTAATTAGTTTTTAGGCAATGTCCACGATTTTGTCTCATTTGTGCAATGTTTCGAAGTCTAGTTTTTTGTTAATATGTTGATAGTACTTAAAAGAGAAAAGTGTAGTCATATTGACTACTAATTCGTTCGTAATTCTCAGCAATTTATTTAATGTGAATTGTTTACGGTTTTCGTAAAAATCTCGACTTGTTCGTAAACAATTTTTTAAAGTTTCTTGTTGATACTAGTCTAGTTTTTGAGTATGTATGCCTTAAAAACATACAAAAAAACATTTTCATCGTCAATCTTGAGAATATTTCCGATTCAATTCACATATTTATACTTACATGTATAAACGTAAAACGTCGAATTTCCATTTCTCATATTATATACTATATTAAGTTGCAAGATAATAGGAGAATATATTTATAATATAGATAATATATATATATTAGTGAATACATTATGTAGCGAATGACAGGCAGCAATAACTTATTAGATTTCTAAACAATGCATGGTGAGACTTCACTAATGATTTCGGAATTTCTACTTTTGAGAAGCAATAGAAAATGGGGAAAATGCGAAAATGTACAACTTACTACCCCATGGTCGCAAACTCAAGCACAGCTCAGCAGCAAGTCATTTCATGAATTCCCATCATAAAAAGGGATTGTGGAGATCAGACTGGCAGTCGCTCGATCTAAGATTCTGGCATTCAACTCCATTATTCCATTTTAAATATTATAGAAAGTAGAACTTCCGTCTTCGTCTTAGACTAATTTATTTATCTTACAAGAAATCAATATCGATTGAAGAAAACCGTTATAATTGTAAATTCTATTAACCATTTACGACGACTGATAAAAGCGGTTCATTTTAAGATCATTTATGAGGTTTTTTAAGTTTGTAAAGTACTTTGTAGGGTTTCGTACTTACACGCGTCCAATCTACACCCTATTAAGACCTGTAGATATCTATCATACCTTAGACCTAGTTTACATTGTGATAAGAAATCGCGCGATGTACGTTACTATTGATAAAAGAGTTGGGTAAAACTGTGTCCTTGGCTTTTTAACATGGAAATTTTATATGTGCTTTTCCAAAGACTTCAAGACAAAATAATAGTTCTAATCGATTACGACCATGGTGGCCATTTTCAGCGGAGGCTAGCTATCGGCCGAAGGGGGCCACTCTCTTTTTTTTTTTTTTTAGGGTTGGGAAATCATCCAATGACTCCTCCCGCTCTGGGTGTAGCGGGAGCGAGTGTCAGACTTCTACTGACTAAAACCCATCCATGTTCCTTCATTGCCCTTTGTGTTCCGGAGCCACGGTGTCTCTTGCGAATAATCCCGCGACTCCGGCAGGCGTCGGCCCTTTCGGGCCCCTCTGTGTGCTGACTCTCTTTGAGGCGCGCGGCTTCCACCACGGCGGCTGGGACGAGAGGTTCTCCTCTCCCTCTCCGCCACCTCCTTCGCTAGCATGACTGCTTCGCAGAAGGAGGCAACGGCGTCCCATTCCGTCTCGCTCCGGACCATGGCTTGGACCAGGGCCGTACGCGAGAGGTCGCTGCAGGGGGCCACTCTCTAAGCCCGAATTCCGTAGTTTCGGCCTCGGTATCGGACTTATTCTACCTACTCCGTTTATTTTATTTCCTAACGATATTTTTCTTCACCGTTTTGAGAACATTAGTCTTGAAATACATTATCATAGATAAGTCAAAGATTTATTGCTTGAAAATCGCGCGATTTTTAGTCATACTGCAGACTAGGTGTAAGTAAAATCCAATTATAATACAGGTCATGGCACATTGACAGACGAAGTGAAAATGTAAAAAAATGCATAGCATATTGACCCCTATTCCCATGACGTTAATGCGCACATTTCTATTCAGATCAAAAGACGCGCGTATTCTACCAAATTCTGCTCTACCGTCGATTTGCTACACTATTTATAAACTTTTCGCTTCGTCTCTGCGCCGATGTGGTTTGATACTAATCTGCTTTGGGTGTAATATTTGAACGTATGTAAGTCTCTAGATGTATAGTCTAGCGGGTTATATGTCAAACAAGAAATGATGAGCAATTTACTTGTAAAAAATTATCAAATGTATGAATTGCTACGAATATTAGGACGACAATAATTGACCAGGAAATTTGGGCATGCCCAACATTAAATATCCGGTCAGAATTCGGGAAAAATTTAATAATTTTTGCCGTGATATTTCAGATTGATCCACTTTAAAATTTATAAATTACAATTTGACATGTAACTTGCTTATTTCAGCTTTATTTTAGACATAATTAAAATTAAGATTTTTTAATTTCGTCATTCAGAATTACGGAGTGAAATATTTTGGTTTTTATAAATTGCGCAAAGCTAACCTATTGTAAGTTGATGTAAAAAAGTCTGTAAAATGGTTTCAGACATCGGAGTATTATCGAGAGAGGTCTAGTACTTTGGATGTTAACTGAAAAAGCTTAAATTGTAAAATAAATGCTTTATTGTATTTGTTCGAAATTATTTAAAATACCACTCAAGTTCTCGGCCAATCGATTATCGCTGTTATGGCCATAGAAATAAGATAGTGGTCGACCGGGATCTTGCAGGTACACGTATGTATAGGATAAATTGTGTTTTGTCAAAGAAATATTGAATTTCTAGTGTTTATCAAGCGCAAATCTGACCTAACTTTTGATTACAAAAAATAAATCTGACGTTTTTTGTTTTAACGTTCAAAAAAATAATTAAAAATATTTCTCACTGAATATGACAAAAATACTTAACCCTGAATTATTGTATCAAAAGTATTTATATCTGCGCTATACAAGTGACACTGATAATTTTAAAATAATGTAATGCTCTGCACACACTGTTATTTTGTGAACTCAAGATATTGTAAAATGGAGAAAGTAAACTAAATTTAAAAAGTAGCGTTTGGAGGTATCAAACTGACCCTTACTACTTGTGGACTTCCTCTTGAGGTCTTATCTTTAAATTATTGACAGAATGTCGTCGTCAAGATGGTAGGCAATGCACCTGTGGTACTGCTGGTATTATAGATGTCCTGCTTGTCTCCCTCTCTATGGCATCAAAAAACAAGACAATGTGTTTAGGGTGAAGCCAGACGAGCGTAATTTTGTGAGTCGCGTAAAATGAGTCTGCGGAATTTGCGCTGCATTCGGTTTCATACTAAAGTCCTGTTTGTGCCACACGGAGACGCAAATGAGTTGGACTTTAGCATGAAACCGAATTCTGCTGACTCATTTTACGCGACTCACATCATAACTCAAAAAATTACGTTCGTGTGGCCTCATCCTTAGTTGTGTCAAACCCACTTGCGAAACTATATAACGCACCGCCCCTGGGGTGGAAACTGATTCTCAAAGCAGTATGGTGATGATAGTTTCACCCTTTTCGCTCTAGCCGGGGAACTATAAACAAAGTCCCGCGAAAATTCCGCGCCAAACCGAGCGTTTATGGCCTTGCTCTGAGCAGCGAATAACATAGGTTTGAAAATGCCTTTTAAATAATTTGTTGCCTGAAAACTCTTTTCAATTACATATCTTGAGCTCACAAGTTACCATTGGACAGAAAACGTGAGAAATTGTATAAAATGATAGTCATAGATCGTACCTAATGTAATTTTGAACTCGTGGTTACTTTGTCTGAAGAAATGTTTTGACGTTTCGCTCATTTTGTGAAGTGAGAATGTAAGTTGGTTATGGTATTCTTCGCTATTCCGTCAGCGTCGTATCGTGTAAACTTAGGTGGAGTAATTGTGAACTGTCTTTCCATCTTGTTTGTATTGTTTGACAGCTTATGTTCAGTTCACCTAAGCTTACATTGAGAGATGTTTACAGAATCGCCACTGCTGATCATTACGCTTGTGAAGAAACTTAATTGTATGAAAAGCAATACTGCAAAGCAATACAACATTGAGTGTAAAGAGGCCACTTTAGCAGAATCATAGGTACCTACTAGAAACATAATATTAACCATTCATTTTCATCTTTATCGATAACAGTGACGGGGTAGCGTGATGTGCTTTCTGATTCTGCTAAAGTGGTATTTTTAGGCCCCCATGTAAAACTATTTTTCCACCCCTTAGTACATGCGATCTAGAGCCTATGCACATGGCGTTTTTTTTAACACGCCGACTACGCTCGTTTTGGGAACGCGCGCTTGCGTATGGTAACCAGCAAAAAGCAGTACTGCCTGCGTTTTTAGCGCGTTAGTGCGTCATCTGCGCGTCGCTGGCGCGAAAAGAAAACGCCGCTCAAAGGCCCTTAAATACAAGCGGTGTTATTTATTTGTAACTTCTATGTAAGACGATAAATGTATAGATATATTTATTTATGTAAGTAAATGGCAATATGAAACTTAGTGCCTACAGATTTTCAGAGCGAAACATCATAAGATTAGCAAAATACGAGTAACCACAAGTTTGTGTTAGCTGTAGATTTATTTGATAGCGTATAATTTAAAATGCTGTTTTAAAAATGAAGTTCTTTCAATTAAAATAATGATGAGTATTCTGGATTTTCATTTGTTGGACCTTAACTACGTCTCCACACCAATGTCACACGAAAAGGTATTTTATACATTTATTATATTTGAGATGGGTTTGTTCTTGACTCAAGTCTAGGTCAGAGATGACAGACAAAGTCTACGATCGAGCGAGCTTACCAAGAAGTAGCCTGTTCTCTCCAACTTTGAAAAGATTAGGGTTGTGTAAGCGTTCGGAAACACAGATACGGGCGGAGAGTTCCACTCTTTTGCTGTGCGCATTATGTAAGAGGCTTCGAAACGCTTAGTGCGAGTTGGTGGAATAGCAACAAGGTAGGGATGATTGGTAAGTTGCAGTGCGTCTGGATGTCCGATGGTAGTTTTGCTTCATTTGGGAATATTTTGCAATAACAGCAGAGGTATGTAGAGTAGATGCCCGACCCGAAGGCAAAGCTGTCAGGAAATTCGGTGACGGTAATGACAAAATAATGCCCACGTGTATCAAACGTCGATTTTCAACACACTCAAAAAAAAAAGACATGTACGAAACACCGTCCTTGTGCGAGTCGGACTGGCGTGCAAATGATTGCGAACCAATTTATTTTTTAAACATTTTATTTTACCATCACAGACTGCTTAAATATAGGTT
This sequence comes from Ceramica pisi, assembly GCA_963859965.1. Lineage (NCBI taxonomy): Eukaryota > Metazoa > Arthropoda > Insecta > Lepidoptera > Noctuidae > Ceramica > Ceramica pisi. The sequence continues at coordinate 13,675,398 of OY982556.1, forward strand.
TTTCTGTAAACTTTAGGTAAAGAGACATTACCGGCATTATTTTCAATTTTTTACGCTCAGTAACGGTAATTTTTGGTCTTGAATAATTTCCAAACTATTTATTTAAAAATTATGAAAACAATATAATTAAAACTTTCACTGTAAGCCCTTTTCATTTGACATGTCACACGATAAAGATTGATAAAAACTGGCTGTGACAGACAGACAGACAGACACCTTTTTTATTTTATTTTTATAGGTATGGGAAATCATCCAATGACTCCTCCCGCTCTGGGCGGAGCGAGAGGGAGTGTCAGACTCTTACTGACTAAAATCCATCCATGTTCCTTCAGTGCCCGTTGTGTTCCGGAGCCACGGTATCTCTTTCGAATAGTCCCGCGACTCCGGCAGGCAGACACACCTGAGTGATCAAATTCAAATTCAAGCATTTATTTCAATTAAACCATTTACAGGCACAGATCCTATAAGGGTTTCGCTTTTCACGGATGTTCGGACCCTAAAAACAAAAAAATAACGCGTCCAATATGTTTTGGTAATCTAACTATACAAAATCCTTTATTTCAAATATACCAGTTTACAGGCACTTTTCAATACTTAGTCAAGGTCTGTCAGTCAAATAGATGAAGCTAATCTGCCGCGCTAGTGACAAGAGCAGCAAGATATTCTGCAACAAAACACACTCACCGACCCTATCTCCAGCGCGGCAGTTGCACGTTCCAAAGAGTACCTAGATCCTATGGAGAAAAACTTGCAAGAGACTCCATGGACACTCTTTTAAACACTGACTTTTTACAAAATCATGGTTACATTATTTAATGAGTATACAATCTATCACGAGCACTATATTTATATTCCTAAAATCGGAAAAACGTGATCGGTTTTTATGGAAAAACATCATCATCGCCGCAAGGTTGCCTGCTTGTCGGTCTTCTACAGATTGTACTTCGGTGAGTGTGCCCAAGAACTCCACGACCTCAATCCACCGGCCCCCTTCTATCATCTTACATCCAGACGCACTGGCAGACTGCAACTTGCCATCCATACCTTGTTGCTATTCCACCAATTCGCACTAAGCGTTTTCAAACGTCTTTTATAATGCGCACAGCAAAGGAGTGGAACTCTCTGCCTGCGTCTCGCGTCTGTGTTCCCGATTCCTTACAACCCTAATCTCTTCAAAGTTAGAGTGAACAGGCTCCTTCTGAGTAAGCTCGCTCCACGTAGACTTTGTCTCTGTCATCTCTGACCAAGACTAGAGTCAAGAGCAACCCATCTCAAAAGAAAAACTATGCTGTTTATCAGTGGTCACCTAGGCATCAGTGGAGTGTTCCGTAGGACAGATCATCATCCAAAGAGTCTTTGCAGGCATGTCTGAACGTGTTGACGAAGCAAGAAGCGTCTCCGTGCGTCGAAAAGGAAGAGGTAAAAGTAGAAGTGGAGCGATTCATCGACCTGGCTCGACAGATGGAGGCTTTCTTCTTGCAGAAGAGGTTTGTAGCTTTGGAGGTGTGATTGGGAAACTGTGGTGGTGGACTGCTAGGTAGATATTATTATAACATCAAAGTCAAAATGTTTATTTCAATTAGGCCATTAAACGGCACTTTTGTAAGTCATCGTTACATTTAAAATCTTCTTATATATTCGTTTCTTTTTAAATTTTCTTATATACAGGGTGGGCCAGAAAGGCGTACGATTTTAAAAACACTCTTGCGTTGGAAGCTTTAGAGAGGGGACTGCGCGGGTGGTGGGGTTAAATAGCTCGGTTCTCGGAAATTTAGTCGCGATGGATCACTTCACCGGAGCGCAACGTGCATTATTACAAAAATCACGATTCGTGCGCTATTGTTCGGCGTTTATTTCGGCGTGAGTTTGGATTACATGACCTAAATCAGTGTCCGAAGCAAAGTGTGATTCGATCTTGGGTCAGAAAGATCGAAGCTACTGGTTCGACTCTCAAACAAAAGCCTGCGGGACGCCCAAGGTCAATAAGAACGGAAGACACAATTTAACAAGTTGAGAGCTTCAGTTGGCCGTAATCCTGCTCTATCGACTCGAAAGCGACAGCCGAACTTGTGGTATCCAGAACATCTTTGCGTCGTATTTTGTTGAAAGATCTGAAATTGCACCCGTATAAAATTCAACTTGTGCAGGAATTACAGCCAAATGATCCAATTTTACGACGAGCTTTTGTTGAAAACTGATATCGCGCCAAGGTGACATTGCATGGCCTCCTAGAAGTCATGATGTAACGATACCGGACTTTTTTTTGTGGGAATACCTAAAAAGTAGTCTACTCCAATAACCCAGCCACGATTAACCAGTTGAAGACCAATATCCGGAAAGAAATGGCAGCTATTCCCCGTGCAATGTGCCAGCGAGTTTTTACCAATTTGTGGTTCAGATTCGAAGAATGTTTGCAGCGCGATGATGCATACCTGGATGACGTTATTTCTAAGAAATGAATTTCCCAGATGTCAATTTTTATAGAAATATGAATTAGAATGTGAATTGTACTTAGTTTTTTTTAAATGATTTTTTCAAATTCGCAATTCTTTCTGGCCCACCCTGTATATAAAAATGAATGTCTCGCTAAAACTCGAGAACGGCTCTGGCGAGTTGAATAATTCTTTTTCGCCACAATACAGGGAAGGTATAAAAGCAAAAAACAAAATGGGTAAGTAGGGTAGCCAGTTGACGGGCGTGATTCTACTGTCCATTCGGAAAGGTAGATCCTGATGGAAAAGAATGGGTAACAAGTTTGACTTACATAACAGGGAATATGCATGCGATTTTATTATTTGCAAAATTAAATACTTATTAGCTCTAGTAAACAATCATGAAAATATTTTTTAAAAACCTTTATCAGTGATGAAGTTTTAAAGCTTCAAAGATTAAAATTACAAAAAGAACTGAATGAATGAAACTGAACTTTGACGAAGTCCAAGACAACTGTTCAGCTGCAATAGCATTTTCGCGAGAGGGACAGATATATTTGTGTAAAATTATATCTCGTTTGCTTTTCGAGTAATTTTGATTATATTTACTATAGAGTTACTTTCGCATTTATAACATTACAAAAACACATTTTGAAAATGTGAATAGAAATTGAGTTCATCAAAGATGTATCTGAGGGGTTAGTGTGAGTTTTTTAACGTTCTCGATCGCGTTAGCGTAAATGCCAATTTGTATTGAAACTGAATAAGCGCCGCCTGGTGAGAATAACGGATAACCTTTTTTTTCTATACACTTTGACATAAGCAAACGTTTACGTTAACGCGATCGGCAACAGCCCTCTTCATCAAAAGTGGCAGTCCTACCATGTGCCGATAACATAATTGGCGGCTTCTATAGTTATGTATTTATTTTATTGTTATTTTATTTTATGTTTTTACTAGCTGACCCGCGCAACTTCGTCTGCGTCATATTTTCCATTACTGCTCCGCTCCTATTTGTCTTAGCGTGATGATATATAGCCTATAGCCTTCCTCGATAAATGGGCTATCTAACACTGAAATAATTTTTCAAATCGGACCAGTAGTTCCTGAGATTAGCGCGTTCAACCAAACAAACAAACAAACAAACAAACTCTTCTGCTTTATAATATTAGTATAGATGTGTATGTTGTATTGGATGTTAATCTGGAAATAAATAAATTCATTCATTCATTCATAAAACTCACACTAAGCCCTCAGCACACTTGCTAATTGGTTGCGGTATTTGTTCGAAGAAGATAACAAGGGTGGGTTTTCGTCTGTAAAAGTTTGACACTCCTTTGACGCTCCGCGCAGTGGAAGAATTCATGTGCTAATTTCCCATAAAAAAGGGGAATTTTTAATTGCACCTCTATTTAAAATTCAAGCTAACTAAATCTCCCAATTAATTACCTACCCACTGTACAACAAAAATACTGATTTACAAAAATACGACACTAAATAATGACGGTCAATGTCAAGGGTCAGTGACAAGGTTCGGTTAGTTAGGTTCCTTTAAACCCTGCAGACAGAAATCCGTCGACCTGCTGACGAAAACGCTAACCCTAGACGGTCGACGTCACGGAGAGTTAGATAATTTTTAGTTAACAGATAGTCATTCAGTAAAACAGTTTAGCTTTAAAGATCAAACAGTATAATACATTTGATTAGCAAATTTAGTGTGCAATTCAGTGGTAACTTCGAAATATTTGAATAGAAAAAATTGGATATTACAGTTGTAGGATTTAATACTACCCAAATAACAGTTCAGTCTGGTTTTTTCCTAAAACTTCGAACCTCATCGGCTTTGTATGTTGCAGCGAAGAAATCGTTTTGGTTGCAATTTTTAGCTAAGTATTGCGTACGAATGTGAACATCGCATCGTTCGAACGATGTTATCAATCATCTTTCAATATTTATAAAATCCTTCCGTTACTGTGTGTCTGGGTGAGTGCGTGATAGACAACGCACAGCTGAACTACTGATCGTAAAAAGCTGAAATAAGGCATGGGCAAGGTCCTGGCGGCCTCCGGCTACCGTAGGCGCGGGCCTGTGGACGGTGAGCTATGGGCAGCTCGCCGTCCGTCCGTCTTATGACGAAAGGCCGTGTCGACGGCGCGTTCGTGTTCCACGCGCGCCTCAAAGAGAGTCAGCACACAGAAAGGCCCGAAAGGGCCGACGCCTGCCGGAGTTGCGGGACCATAGAGTACTATATATTGCGGGACTATTCGAAAGAGATACCGCGGCTCCGGAACACAAAGGGCAATGAAGGAAAATTGATGGGTTTTAGTCAGTAGAAGTCTGACACTCCCTCTCGCTCGCGGGAGAAGTCATTGGACGATTTCCCATCCCTAAAAAAAAAGGCATGGGCAAGGTTCCTTGCAGAGTGTAGGGAGGATTCCCCCAGAATTCCTACGGGATTGTGCGTACGAAGTCGCGGACAAAATCTAGGCGTTCAAAATCGAACAAAACGCTTGTTCTCATTCGTAGACCGTAATATCTACATCTACATTTACACTAATATTATAAAGAGGACATATTTGTTTGTTTGAAATGAATAGGCTCCGAAACTACTGGACCAATTTGAAAAATTCTTTCAGTGTTAGATAGCCCATTTGTCGAGGAAGGCTATAGGCTATACACCATCACGCTACGACTAAAAGGAGTGGAGCATTAATGGAAAATGTGAGGCAGACGAAGTTGCGCGGGTCAGCTAGTTTATAAAGAACTAGAGCGACCTGCCCCGACTTCGCACGGGTGCAATGCTGATACACTACAGAAAAACTGTGATGTTATCTATACTAATATTATAAAGCAGAAGAGTTTGTTTGTTTGTTTGTTTGGTTGAACGCGCTAATCTCAGGAACTACTGGTCCGATTTGAAAAATTCTTTCAGTGTTAGATAGCCCATTTATCGAGGAAGGCTATAGGCTATATATCATCACGCTAAGACAAATAGGAGCGGAGCAGTAATGGAAAATGTGACGCAGACGAAGTTGCGCGGGTCAGCTAGTTATACATATAAACCTTCTTCTTCAATCACTCTATCTATTAAAAAACCGCATCAAAACCCGTTGCGTAGTTTTAAAGATTTAAGCATACATAGGGATATAGGGTAAGAGAAAGCGACTTTGTTTTATACTAGGTATGTAGTGATCTAGCAGGGGTAGCTATCGCCTTATCAGCCGTGGGTATAAAAGATACTGGGCCCAGGGAATACTAGAGCCCCGTCATGTGGACGCAAAGTTATACATTTGATCCTACCATTTACCTCATGGACTGGCAAGACAGTTCTGGGCTAGTAGGTTTATGTCTCCTAAAGACGGGCCCCAAAAATGTTTGAAACAGGGCCCTTTAAGACTAGCTTCGCCACTGGAATCTAGATATTATAGTTTTTAAGTTATACGAGTCGCCACGTTGTAGATAAGATATCAATAATGTTTTTGCAAAACCTTGGTATTTCATTCCCTAATCGATAAGTACCTATTCTGTTTTAATTATCTCATTACCTAATAAATAATATCATCAAAATAATTTGTAATACGGGCAATTTGTAAATGAGTGTTTAATCATCTTGTTTTGTTACATACTAAAGGAGTTGGTTGTTTATGATAGTGATGTCTATTTTCTTAATATTCATTTAGTAATTAATGTAGTTAGTAACTACCTATTCATAATTATTTACAAATGCCCTTATCCGAAATTATTTTGGTTGACGCAACATGATTTCTCTTCGAGCTGGTAACGACAGATCCTCGATAGAATAACCCAACCCCACAAAAACATTGAATGTAATAAATAAGGCGAAGTCTCTCTATGCAATCTTTCCACCGTAAAACAGTTTTCAGATCTCAAGAAAGCATTTAGTTACTGTATCAATAGTTTTTTTTATTTATAGTATAACTAGCTGACCCGCGCAACTTCGTCTGCGTCACATTTTCCATTAATGCTCCGCTCCTATTTGTCTTAGCGTGATGATATATAGCCTATAAACTTCCTCGATAAATGGGCTATCTAACACTGAAATAATTTTTCAAATCGGACCAGTTGTTCCTGAGATTAGCGTGTTCAACCAAACAAACAAACTCTTCTGCTTTATAATATTAGTATAGAAGTATAGATTAAGTATTGGCAATTACCACAAGAAGAAACAAACGGCATATTTGGAAGAGTTGAAAGTAACAAACGACGCACGCTTATAAAGTTTTCACTACACTAATAAAAATTCTTTCAGTGTTAGATAGCCCATTTATCAATATCAGAGCAATAATGGAAAATGTGACGCAGACGAAGTTGCGCGGGTCAGCTAGTCTATACTAATAATCTATACTTCTATACTAATATTATAAAGAGGTAAAATTTGTTTGTAAGTTTGTATGTTTGTAAGTTTGTATGTAGGGGGTAATCTCAGGAACTACTGGTCCGATTTGAAAAATTCTTTCAGTGTTAGATAGCCCATTTATCGAAGAATGCTATAGGCTATATATCATCACGCTAAGACAAATAGGAGCGGAGCAATAATTGAAATGTGTTGCAGACGAAGTTGCGCGGGTCAGCTAGTAATATTATAAAGAGGTAAAATTTGTTTGTAACTTTATATGTAAGGGGGTAATCTCAGGAACTACTGGTCCGATTTGAAAAAATATTTCAGTGTTAGATAGCCCATTTATCGAAGAATGCTATAGGCTATATATCATCACGCTAAGACAAATAGGAACGGAGCAATAATGGAAAATGTGACGCAGACGAAGTTGCGCGGGTCAGCTAGTCTATACTAATAATAATATTATAAAGAGGTAAAATTTGTTTGTAACTTTATATGTAGGGGGTAATCTCAGGAACTACTGGTCCGATTTGAAAAATTCTTTCAGTGTTAGATAGCCCATTTATCGAAGAATGCTATAGGCTATTTATATCATCACGCTAAGACAAATAGGAGCGGAGCAATAATTGAAATGTGTTGCAGACGAAGTTGCGCGGGTCAGCTAGTAATATTATAAAGAGGTAAAATTTGTTTGTAACTTTATATGTAGGGGGTAATCTCAGGAACTACTGGTCCGATTTGAAAAATTCTTTCAGTGTTAGATAGCCCATTTATCGAAGAATGCTATAGGCTATATATCATCACGCTAAGACAAAAAGGAGCGGAGCAATAATGGAAATGTGGTGCAGACGAAGTTGCGCGGGTCAGCTAGTAAGTATTCTATAGTCACAGAATTCATATTCTTTTGAACACACATAACTCAACGCAGCAAGCAGGTTTTAATTTGTGCTCATTGCAAAGTCACTATAATTATAATGATGTATAACACTGCAATCCGGGAAACGAACCCATGATCTTCCAAGTGTTATTCAAATTCAAATTGAATTTGAATTTGAATAACACTGCAATCCGGGAAACGAACCCATGATCTTCCTATGCATATTTAATTTTTTTTTTTTTTTTTTTTATTTTTTTTTTTATTATATTTTTTTATTAAAACATAAGTATTTATGATCTTTACAGTTAATAAAAAAATATACAAAAATATGATACTAACAGTGAAATTTGCTCGAAAATAAAACGAGATATAATTATGTTTAAGCAAATATATCTGTCCCTCTCGCGAAAACGCTGTTTTCTTTCGCAGCTGTACTATGGGCGTCATGGACTTTGACGTCAAAGTCCATGTCAGACTTCTTTTTCTAATTGTAACCTTTGAAGCTTTATAACTTCATCCCTGATGAAATTATTAAAAAAAATAATTTCATGATTGTTTACTAGAGCTAATAAGTGTGTCATTTTGCAAATAAAAAAATTGCATGCATATATATATGTAGAAATACAAAATCTGTGAACATTTTAAGTGTCTACGTATTACGGTTCTTGAGATACAACCCGCAGACAGACAGACAGACAGACGGACAGCGAAGGCTTAGTAATAGGGTCCCGTTGGTTACCCTTTTGGGTACGAAACCCTAAAAAGGTTTAGCTATATTTGGGGTGTCAAGTGCGCGAGCGCTAGTTTAATATGTACTGTGGGTTTAGTGCGGTTTTTAAATGTTCTCGAAACTGAATAAGCGCCGTATGGTCAGGGCTGGGCAAAATACATGCTTTGCTTTAATTGAAATACAAATTACAAAATACTGTATCGGAAGTAATTAAAATACGAAATACAAAATATCTTTAAGTAAGGTATTTGAAATATAAAATACAAAATACAGTATTTTATCTATTTTTAATTGAAATACAAATTACAAAATAAGTAATCTAGACCAGGGGGCCGAGTCTGCTATTGCAATAGTGTCGGAATGGTGGATCATTGATTTTTAGGGTTCCGTAGACAAATGACAAAAAACGGAACCCTTATAGATTTGTCATGTCTGTCTGTTTGTTTGTTTATCCGTCCGTATGTCACAGCATTTTTTCTGAAACTATAAGAACTATTCTGTCGAAACTTGGTAAGTATATATTCTGTGAAACGCATTAAGATTTTAGCAATAAAAAAAACAATTCATTTTGTGGATCCCGATACTTAGAACTAAAACTCAATTTTTTTTTCATCAAGCCCACACGTGTGTGGATAGGTCTTCAAAAATTATATTGAGGTTTCTTATATCATTTTTTTCTAAACTGAATAGTTATGTACCTAAACTTTCACCGAAAATTGGTTTGAACGAGTTCTAGTAAGTACTTTTTTTTAAATACACTCTCGTGGTCTCGCCTTGCACTCACACTCACAAACACTCACGATCGCTAAATGATGGTGAAATGTATTTTATTGTTAAAATGTATTTTGAAGCCTCAAGTATTTGAAATACTAATTACAAAATACCTCGGCGTCAGGTATTTGAAATACGAAATACAAATTACATTTTAAAGAAGTAATTGAAATACAAATACCAAATACGTATTTGTATTTCAATTACGTATTTTAATTACAAGTAATCAAATACTGCCCAACCCTGCGTATGGTCACATAGGGTTCCGTACCTGAAGGGTTACCAACGGAACCCTATTACTGAGATCGCCGTCTCCATATGTATATCTTCGTTCATCTTCTAGGTTCCTTCTATCAGCGATGCGGCCGGAATTATTAGTAAAAGAAGACAATAACGAGCTAAAATGTGAACTACAGAGGAAAGAAGAATTGCTAAGAAGACATTACGACAAGATCAGCCAATGGCAGAACTTGCTGGCAGATTTACAGGTTAGTCGTGATTTGAGAATATTCTGGGTGAGGGTAGTATGTTGCCTGCCAAATTTGTTATTTGCCAGATTTTTTCAAGTACCTACCCTTACTTAAAAAAAAAAATAGTCCATCAGACGGATTTCCAAAAATAATGGACAGGATTTTTTTCTATTTTCACGTTAACAAAAGCCTAAGACGTTACACTACGTTGAAAATTGTCGTGACGTCACATTGCAGTACTGTTTTTACTAAAATGCGACGTCATCAGCCCCCACTCTTGAACTTTGATGCGCTTTATCTTTATTACATTTTTATCGTTTTGAAATGGAAATAAAAACTTGTTCAATATTTCTCCAAAATCTAGTCCGGATGTAAGATTTTGGAGAAATATTGATCAAGTTTTTATTTCCATTTCATCAAGTACACTAAATAGTAGTATTTTTATATAAATTTATTAATTAATTGCCGTCTAACCTAAGTCCCGAAAAGGGAGGAGTTCGTGGCTAAATAATAACAGCTGCACGAGTCGATCTTCAAGGTTAAGCAACACTTGCCAAGGTTGGTCTGTGGATGGGTGACCAACTTAACATACTTACCGAGTTTCCCCCCGTGCCTCGTAAAGCACGTTAAGCCGTTGGTCAAGGCTATCATTTGTGGATCTTTGGCAGTCTACGCACTGTCAGAAGCCAGTAAATCTGACTTCAGTCTTGGCAAAAAATACCGTGTTACCCAGTTAATGGGTTGTGGAGGTCTGGTAGGCAGCCGCTCCACGTAAAATACTGGTATTCAGCTGAATCCAGTTTGACGCGAAATGACCTCAATAAAGTTGGGAAAAGTCTACGCCATTGACAAAACTAACACTTGGTGGTTGAACTACTTACATCGGGAAAAAGGTACCAACGCAATCTCTAGGCTAAGTGTCAATATATTCGTTTTGTTTTCTGATCGTAGAACATTTCTGCCCAGGGCCACACGGTGTACAATAAGTGTCAGCAACAGAACACGCAGGCTCCACAGGCGGTGCAACAGGCGCCCGCGCCGCAACATGTAGTGCAACAGAGTGTGCAGGTATGTCAAGGATTTTAGACTTAATGTCTGCGTAGGGCCACACGGTGTACAATAAGTGCCAGCAACAGAACACACAAGTGCCGCAGGCGTTGCATTAGTCGCCCGCGCCGCAACATTTAGTGCAACAGTGTGCAGGTATGTTGCTAGGATTTTAAACTTAATGTGTGCGTAGGGCCACACGGTGTAAAATAAGTGCCAGCAACAGAACACACAAGTGCCGCAGGCGTTGCATTAGTCGCCCGCGCCGCAACATGTAGTGCAACAGTGTGCAGGTATGTTACTAGGATTTTAAACTTAATGTGTGCGTAGGGCCACACGGTGTACAATAAGTGCCAGCAACAGAACACACAAGTGCCGCAGGCGTTGCATTAGTCGCCCGCGCCGCAACATGTAGTGCAACAGTGTGCAGGTATGTTACTAGGATTTTAAACTTAATGTGTGCGTAGGGCCACACGGTGTACAATAAGTGCCAGCAACAGAACACACAAGTGCCGCAGGCGTTGTATTAGTCGCCCGCGCCGCAACATGTAGTGCAACAGTGTGCAGGTATGTTACTAGGATTTTAAACTTAATGTGTGCGTAGGGCCACACGGTGTACAATAAGTGCCAGCAACAGAACACACAAGTGCCTTAGGCGTTGCATTAGTCGCCCGCGCCGCAACATGTAGTGCAACAGTGTGCAGGTATGTTACTATAGGATTTTAAACTTAATGTGTGCGTAGGGCCACACGGTGTACAATAAGTGCCAGCAACAGGACAAGCAAACGCCGCAGGCGGTGCAAAAGACGCCCGCGCCGCAACTTAGTGTGCAGGTATGTTGCAAAGGAATTATAACGGATTGGTTGACCTACGGTGTACAAAAATAACAAGGGGGGCTACTCTCTCAGCCCGAAGTCCATTGTTTGGGCTTAGTTGCGGGCGTATTCTACTCCGTCTCACCTACGGAGTTACGATTAGTCGCGAACCCGAACTAAGCATGAATGACAAGACAACACTATTTGACAGTAAATGTTAAATCGTGTTGTCATGAATTCTTAGTGGTTAGGTGATAAGGAGTAGATTACGCCCGCAACTAAGCCTGGAACTACGGACTTCGGGCTTAGAGAGTAGCCCCCCAGTAACAGAAAACACAGGCTCCACAGGCAGTGCAACAGTCGCCCGCGCCGCAACATGTAGTGCAACAGAGAGTGCAGGTATGTTGCATGGGATTTCAGACGGATTGGGAGGGGTATTTTAGCGCAGCGTACATATATACAATAGTAGTTCTAAAGCTGCAAAATTAAGTTTTTCGTAAAAATACACATGACAATCTCTTGAATTTCTTAGTTATTCAAGTTCGGACTATACAGTATAAAGTGGCAACGGTACTTGATAGACTTCACACCCCTACGCTCATAACGTTTTAGGAACACATTCACTGTGCGGCCAACAAAGGAGTGGAATTCCCTGCCGGAGTCTGTGTTTCCTGATAGCTGCAACATGAGGGTCATTTATTTTCTTTTTAGGCTCTTCCTATCCCGCGCAACTTCATCTGCGTCTCATTTTTCATTAAGAGGCCTATTACAAAAAAAACGCGATAGTGTAAGAATTCATCGTTGAAACTGCATCGTTTTCGTTGATTAATATGCCATCTATTAAATAATGAATACTTGAAAAAAATAGATCGTTTCCTCTTCTAAAGTAGTACAAGAACCAAATTCTGGAAAATTATGTATTTAATTCGTATTCTTCATTTTCCCGAAGCATTGTTTAGAAAAATCGCGCGGAGACCTGTTTTGCAAGCTCAAACTTGAGAATTGCATCGAATAAAATCCATTTAATAATTTTTTTTCATATTACCAAGATTCAGAACTTGAAGTTCACATTTTAGTTTTTTTTCTTAAAATTCGAGAAAAAAAATCAAATGTTTACTCATTTTTCGATTGGCTCTGGCTTCAAAATAACTCGATATTTCTCCGAAATTCCACATTATTTAGATTTTAAATATATACCAAAAGGAACTGTAACATTTGATTATAACATTTACATTATTTTTTGTTTACTAATTGCTACTGTATAATTTTTAGCTCCGCTCCTTTTTGTCTTAGCGTGATGATATATCCTTCCTATGGCCTATAGCCTTCCTTTATAAATTGGCTATCTAACACGGAAATAATTTTTCAAATCGGACCAGTAGTTTATTTATTTATTTAACACTTTAAGCACAAATGTACAGAGGCGGGCTTAATGCCATAGGCATTCTCTACCAGTCAACCTTTGGGTGATGAAGAGACAAATCGTGGTAGGTGCAATATTGAGAACAGAATTTCGAATTGTAGTTTCCTGATATTAGCGCGTTCAAGCAAACAAACAAACAAAAGCTCTTCAGCTTTAATATAATACTAGCTGACCCACGCAACTTCGTCTGCGTCATATTTTCCATTTGCTCGGCTCCTTTTAGTCTTAGCGTGATGATATGTGATGCCTATATCCTTCCTCGATACATGGGCTATCTAATACTGAAAGAATTTTCCAAATCGGACCCGTAGTTCCTGAGATTACCCCCTACATACAAACTTACAAACAAATGTTACCTCTTTATAATATTAGTATAGATTAGTATGGATAAGTATAGATAAGTATAGATGAGGCTATGTATAGAGACTCAATTAAGACATCTCAAATCTGAAGTCTTTTAGAAACTTCGATGTGGTATTATTGAACTTATTATTATTACTGTCTCCTGAGATACAGGTTAACTACCTAGTTCAGGAGGCAGAGCTTTATGTAAAAGTGCCACTTGTTTGCAAATAAATGAATTTATGATTTATGGTATTATTGAACGAAGTTTAGAAACGAATTGTCTGCTTTGTAATCATGCTTGGCCTCTGCAACAATCAACCTGTTTACTACGGTAGCAATAATATTTACACTATCGACGCGATACAGCTTGTAAACACGTGTGAACTCTATAAATATGATACCTTCACACGTTCGGTGGCGAAATGTATCTAAAATGCGTTTCAAATGAGCATAGGAACGTCAATGACCTCTATTCTTGAAAAGTACAGTTTGCAAAGAAAATTTAGTACTTTGCAGATCGGTAACGGTTTATTTAACTTTGTTTGAATATGTCTTAAATCAAATTTAAATAAAAGCGTTCAAGAATTATATTTAGCTCAATTACTACTGTAATTAAAGTCATTATTAGTTATTTTAAACCATACCAAAACACTTTTTCACTCAATGTTTATAATAAAAATAATAATTAAAAAATAATAATCTTGCTTTGCTCACCCTACCGAATTGGTTTACATTGACAGCTATGACGTCACAATATTGTATCTACGCGTATTTCATATAGGAAATCATGAAAAAATCAGCTTACGATTTCCGGCCTCATCTAGTTTAAAATGACCAAAAAAAGATTGACGTGTAAAAGTGTTATTTACAACCTACTTACAGAATAAATATCATTTATCATTTACTAGCTGACCCACGCAACTTCGTCTGCGTCACATTTTCTATTATTGCTCCGCTCCTATCCTGACTTCCTGTCTTAGAGTGATGATATATAGCCTATAACCTTCCTCGATAAATGGGCTATCTAACACGGAAAGAATTTTTCAAATCGGTCCAGTAGTTCCTGAGATTAGCGCGTTCAACCAAACAAACAAACTCTTCTGCTTTATAATATTAGTATAGATGGAAATGATTTCTAGGGTGTTGATTTTGATAGCCCTCTTGAAACCATTCTGTATGTTGAGGAATCATCATTATCATCCACAGGTCAATTTGGCCCACTGCTGAGTATAGGTCTCTCTTTTCTGGTGCCAATCCCCACGCTCCTGTGCCAGCATCATGCAGGTTCTACCCGCGATGAACAAACTTCTTCCAGTCCTTCGACGCCACTTGGTCATTTTTTACTATTGATAGGCATACGTTTGACCGCTATCTCACCTTATGTTAAGCGATGATGCTGTCTAACGTGGAGCACGCTTGCCTAGAAGTAACCTATTCACTTTTGGCTTAAAGACTTCCAGGTTATAGCTATCAGGAAACACAGACTCCGGCAGGGAATTCCACTCCTTAGCTGTAAGCACAATGAATGACGTTTTGTACGTATAGGTGGGATGTCCACCATGTACCGGTGGTGCATCGCCGTACGTGGTCTGATGGTGGAACGGGCTTGGCGGAACTAAATTATGCAATTCCGTCGCACACTCCCCAAAATGTAACCGACAGGACAGCAAATCGGCGTCGATGCTCAAGACTTTGGAGCTTCGATTCGACGAGCCTTTCATTGCCGATGATCCTCTTGGCTCGTTTTTCAAGGGGCATCAAGCTGGTATCTGGCAGATCCGTCCCAAAGATGAGAGCAGTACTCCATACACGATCGAACTTGCGCATTACCTTACTCCACCTATCATCATCGTACCTTGTCAGGCCCAGCCCAGCTCCATTCCAGTTCAGTAAAAAATCTTCCTGGATTACACTATATCTTGGCAAAATACATGTTACAGGCGCAACAGATGGCAGCAGCAGCCGCCGCGCAACAAGCGGCGTTGCAGCAACAAGCAGCATTGCAACAACAGCAGGTACCGCGTCCCCCGCACCCGCCCGCGTACCCCGCAACCGTGCAACGTCGGTAGTTGCATTACTCGTTACAACGTTGTGAACGCTGGATCTGAAATAATGAACATGTAAATCGGTGATTTAGAAGTTGCCTGGTGATTTGAGTATCGTCCTGTAAAATAATTAGAATGATAGTAAATTTTGATAAGTAAAACAAGTGTAAATTGGTATTCAGACAACTTTTGGAAAGTTAGTCTCTTTGAATCAGGAATGCCTGGTTTTCGAGGTCCTTAGATTCATTCTGAACTGTTGCAATGGACTTCTATTAAGAGCCGATCTTGTCAAATAAATATCTGAAGAATAAAAGAAAGAACAAAAAATATGATGATTTGGCAGACTACAGACAGATACACGCAATGGAGGAACAAAATAAACACGATCTCATGCATATTATATTATGGGTACTCCTGTACCCACAACAAAAGTTAGGAACATCGTGCCCAAAAGTGTCATAAAGTAAATGTTTAGTTAAAGTCACCATGCGACAATAATGACTTTCATTCATCAACATAAGTAACTAGCTGTCCCGCGCAACTTCGTCTGCGTCACATTTTTCATGAATGCTCCGCTCCTATTTGTCTTAGCGTGATGATATATACTCATCCAGATGATACTACCTCGATAAATGGGCTATCTAACACCGAAAGATTTTTTCAAATCGGACTAGTAGTTCCTGAGCTTAGCGCGTTCAAGATAACAAACAAACTCTTCAGCTTTTTAATATTAATAATATATACATAAGTATAGATTTCCTAACTTAATTTAGTATGATAGAAACACGGAAAAATCCTCGGAAATCATGCATAAAAAATTGTAAGATATAATTTTTAAACTTACCAATTTACTTTTAAGTAATTATTATTTAAGCATTCAGTTTTCTTTTGTTTAGTAGATAGATTGCAACTTAATTTTAATTTTTCAAAAATATATTTTTGATTTTCTTATTATTTTTTGTTTTATTTATTTTTTTACCTTTCCATACTGCTTAAAGGTGGGTATTGAGGGTCTACGATTTTTTTTATTTGAGATGGCATTGCTCTTGACTCTAGTCTTGGTCAGAGATGACAGAGACAAAGTCTACGATGGAGCGAGCTTACCCAGAAGGAGCATGTTCCCTGTAACTGGAAGCCGACCCCTAAATAGTTGGGAAAAGGCTAGGCAGATGGAGTAGGCATCTCACGAAACGTCGTGTTCTCGAGTTATGTGCGCGTGTTCGTTTCCACGCACTTACTACACGAATGCACGATTTGACACATGTTGCGTTACATGTTATGTTACGCCCCGTAACACCAGTCAGTACCCAGCTTTAGAGTTTTTGACATGGCAGCACTTGCAAGGTATGTAGTTTTTTTGTTATTTTGTTTTCTATAAAACAGGCTTTTGCACACATAATTAATATTAGTTGTTGTTTTTTGTGTTGCCTACTGCTGGCTTTTGATAAAGCATTTCACAATAATAAACGCAATACCTGAATAAGGGTCATTATGAAACACTTCAACTATAGTTATTACTAGCTGACCCGGCGAACTTTTTTCCGCCTAACAGTCGATTCTTTAAAAAAATATTTTTTCTAAAATAAAAGTAGCCTAAGTTACTCCTGATTACATCAGCTACCTACCAATAAAAGTCCCGTCTAAATCGGTCCAGCTATTTCAGAGATTAGCCGGAATGTAAATGTTTTAATGATATATTTATAAATTGTTTAGAATGATGTGTACAATTTTATTGTTTTTCGGCTTTTGCGTTTGTCCTTTTACATGTTGTAGGTAGGTAATGTACCTATGCAAAAGTTTGACAGATTATAGTTTAGAAATGATTATCTACCATTTCCAACATCACCCAGGAAGGAGCTCGTGACTAAATAATGACAGCCGCACAGTTCGATCTTCAAGGTTAAGCAACGCTTGCCGAGGTTGCTCTGTGGATGGGCGACCATCTTAACATACCGAGTTTCCGCCGTGCCTCGGAAAGCACGTTAAGCTGTTGGTCGGGCTGTCATTTGGAGATCTTTGGCAGTCATTACGGATAGACAGAAGCCAGAAAATCTGACAGCAGTCTTGCCAAGGAGTACCGTGTTACCCAGTTAATGGGTTGTGGAGTTCTGGTAGGCAGCCGCTCCATACAGAGTGAATTAATTCGGGCTGTCGAGCTGTTTGTTTCGGGTGTTCATCTTATGGGTCAGGATACAGTAGGTAGGGGAAGGAATACACACAAGTGATGCGAAAGATGTACTTTAACGTGTAACTAACGCTTGCTTAGGGACTGAAATAAGATTTACTCAAATGAAAGGTTTGTTGTAGGTACTAAGTCTGAACTAACTCATAACTTATTTATATTACCTTAAAACTGATAAAAAGTGACTTGAAGTTTCGCCATATAGAGCTTATGCTTTGCAAATGATGCGCAATTCCAGTATTTCGAGAAAAACCTCAGTTAGTATTTCTCGTGAAAGGGTTCAAGGTCTTATCGTTTCGTTAATAGGCTTGTGTCCTGAAAAAATCTAATTACCTAGTCCGTCAGTTAGATTATCAAAAAATATTTGACCCGTGTTTTTTCTTTTGTTACGGGAACCAAAATTGACGAAGTTACGACGCTTTCAAAATTCTCAATACGGCACACCTTCGCATAATTTTTAGTGAGTCGTGACGTCACGAGCCCCCACTCCCGAGTTTTGATGCGTTTTATCTTTGTCAATATTCATTGATTTACAAAAACAAAAAATACGTTTCCATTATTTTTTAATACTCTAACTGATGGACTAAATAGTTTTGCAATTTGTGGATGATGGAATCTAGCCTATTAGGAAGGTTGAAGGAACTACACAGAAAGCTACTTGGAGTGATTCCAACGAGAGCGAGTTTATGGGGTTATTTACTTAGGATTTTTAGTTACCTCAACAATCAGCAACAGCAGTGCGATTCTGTAAACATGTCGAAGTGAACACTAAGGCAAAGTGAACGACAAGTGAGCTGTCAAACCATACAAACAAGATGCCATGACAGCTCACTTGTCGTTCACTCCACCTTAGTGATCACGGTGAGATGTCAACAGAATCGACCAGCAGAGTCGCTTAGCTCTCCATACTTTCCATTCCATACTTAGTTGGAGCCACTGTTCGACTGGTGCACCAAATTTAAGACTGTAAGTATAATCGGTCTTTCCAGACGAATGTGAACCTTATTCGTGAAAATACTACAGTCTATTACCTATCCTATGAAACGCTTGCTTAGCGACAGAAATAAGATTTAATCAAATGACAGGTCTGTTGTACTAAGTCTGATCTAACTCATAACTTATTTATATTACCTTAAAACTGATAAAAAGTGACTTGAAGTTTCGCCATACAGAGCTTATGCTTTACAAATGAGGCGCAATTCCAGTATTTCGAGAACAACCGCAGTCGAATAATTAGTATTTCTCCTGAAAGAGTTCAAGGTCTTATCGTTTAATTTATTCTCAACGTCGCGGTGCGCCTGTTGTAACACTACATGCATTTATACAACGGGCGAGCGTTTGCTATGACTTTTTGTTCAGGCGCACGTCTGACAAATCCTGCACTTGCAAAGATACAAAGGCGCCGACAGGACTATTTTTAGGCAGATTGCATCTTTAAAGCTCAGCCTTGAATAGGATTAGTTTGTTTTATCACTTCGTTGACTTATGCAGAGAAGCTTGAGAACACGAGAAGATGGGTTTAAGGCCGAGTGAAGAAAGGTCGATGCGCCTACTTCAACTCGGATTGGCTAGGTTCTCTTTCATTGCGATTGACTTCATAATAATATAAATCGCGGCTTAGCCTCGCGGCTGCTATCAAATGGATCGATTATTCTTACAAGATCTATATTTTTATCCCGTTGAACAAGTGTTCGAAAGCGTGACTGCTGAGCGTGGGGTTTTGGGTTCGATTCCCAGGTCGGACATAAAGTGTAATTGAGATTTTTATCAGGAATTTCTTTCAGCCTAAAGTTTAGAAGTTTTGGTGTCACACTGTGCCTTGGAAAGTGTGTTAAGTCGTTGGTCTTGTACCTAATTTCGCTCCGATCGTTTCGTATTATCATTCCATAGGAAGAGAGAGTGCTCCTGTGTTAGCGCACATACTTTTGCACTAAAATATCTTCCGCATCGATGGCTATGTTCAGCTGAGACTTTTTCATAGGAGATCATCAAATGACTACTCCCGCTCTACTCAGACCGGAAGCGAGTGTCAGACTCTTAATGTTAATGTAATTGTGAAAGTTGTAATTACTGCTCCCGCTCTGGGTGCAGCAGAGGGGAGTGTCAGACTCTTACTGACTAAAACCCATCCGTGTTCCTCATAGCGCCCTTTGCGTTCCAGGGCCGCGGTGACTCTTTCGAACAAATTCCGCAACCCCTGCAGGCACTGACCCTAGCGGGCCCCGTCTATTAAGCTGACATCACAGAGGCGCGCGTGGAACACAACGCGCCGTCGACCCGGCCTGGTTCTGATTAGAAAGCGAGCCAATCAATGCTCGCCGTGTGCAGGTCCGAATTCCACAACCCTGGCAATCAAATAATTGACTTACGACTGATACAGATGCAGAACAGCTTGGCGCAGGGCATGTTCCTAGCAGGAGGGAGGGGGGCGTATGCTGGCACCCCTCTTCAAGGACCTTTGGCCTACCTTGAGAAGACTGCTACAAATATAGGTAAGATTACGGCCAATTGTCCCCTAAACAAACATCTTAGCACAGCCCACTCTGCAGGCGAACCAGCCGGCCCCGTCATCTTGGAATGCCAGGTCGTGGCACGGTGCCTTGGTACGGTGAGGTTGTTCTGCAAAGCCGGTGAAGTTCCCAGGAGGCTACTGTTTTTTTGGGCGGAGCTAGGCTGGCTACGTTAGAGAGGCACGACGGACTGAATGGGAGTCGAAGTGCGGATAACGTTGTATTCTCTAGGTAAGATCATCTGGCTATAGTTTCTTAGTTATAGAAGGTGTAGATGTTACCGGAAAGTGACAGACACCGTAAGATCGTAATAAATCTTGATTAAATATTATGGAAAAATTCGTTTTGTATAAAATATAATATATCCCATCCAAATTCAATAGCTTCCAATACATCCCTGTCTTATTTAGGAAAAAAAGTTGTCAATTTCACGCGACTTGGTGCGCCATGCCAACGTGACATAGATGATAAAGAATAGGTGTAGTCAGTAAAAAAAAAATTTCCAAAAATCGTTTTCATCAGCTGATCAAAATTAGTACGGGAGTAACCTTTTTTTTTTTGGAAATTGACTTTGACTTCCTTGAAGAAAGCCATGACACCGATAATGCGACGTTTTGCTCAGTTCACGACACAATAATTATGTCGGGAACAAAGAAGTTTTTAAATGTTTTTGAGTAAGTTTAAATAAGGATTATCGATTTGAGACATTTTTTTTTAATATTGTGAAGCATACGTTTGACCACTATCTGATTCTCACCTGATGTTAAGCGATGATGCGGTCTAAGATGGAGCACACTTGCCTAGGAGTAACCTATTAACTCTTGACTTAAAGACTCCCAGGTTGTAGCTATCAGGAAACACAGACTCAGGCAGGGAATTCCACTCCTTAGCTGTACGCACAATGAACGTATTTCCACATTGCTGCAATCGAGTGAGCGACCAGCTGATCGTCTGCTTGTATGGATATTGACTTATTGAATGCCCTGTGACGTTTCAGACATGGTGGGTCTGGGCGATGGAAGAAGGTGACGCGGCCGCGGGAGGGGCAGGGGCAGAGGCCGCGGCAGAGGCCGAGGTATGTACTCAACTACATTTCAACTCGAATACTAAGAGATAGAGTTACAATACGATTATTTTTTCTTTGACGCTTCGAAGTTAGCTTTTAGTGACGACCGCGCAGGTCCCATCGCGTAAAACAGTGTTAAGTTCGTAGAATGTTTTTCTGATTCATACGTGTTGTATTATTAACAAGTAAGAAACACAATCAGTAACAATTACAAGGTCACAAAGTAACACAACAAACATATACACCACAAAAACACACAAAACACAAATGAAACAGTAAGAAAAACCAAAATAAATAATGTAAACAATAACACTTTTCGTATCAACAGTCGTATTGCATTGAGTAAGCGGGACACAAGTATGCATCGAACGTATACGAGGGACTGAGACTGTACGCGACCTACCCGCGCATGCGCTGTTCTATGTTTCTTGTCAAATTGACATCCTGCGCAATCGATTGCGACGTACTTCGCATAGGCAAAGAAAAAATAATCGTACTGTAGATAGAGTCGCTTGTCTTGGTATGGTCTTGTAAACAGGAGGGAGGAAACGCATTTAACTAAAAAAGTAATGAACATAAATGTGGATGGATGGAAAGGGAGAGGAAGGCCAAAGAAAAGATGGATGGATTGTGTGAGGAGCGATATGAAAGAAAAGGGATTTAGTGATAGTTTGACGGCTGATAAGGCAGAGTGGAAGAAAACGTGTTACATCCACCCCAAGTAACATGGGATAAGGGCAGGAAGATCACTAAGAGATAGAGTTAAAAGAAACACTTGATTCGTACAACCAAACCGAATCGGGGAATCCAGAAAAAGGAAAGTCACAATAAGTATCCGATTTTTAGGGTTCCGTAGCCAAAAGGCAAAAACGGAACCCTTATAGATTCGTCATGTCTGTCTGTCTGTCTGTCCGTCCGTATGTCACAACCACTTCTCCGAAACTATAAGAACTATGCTGTTGAAATTTGGTAATTAGATGTTTTCCGTGAACTGTATAAAGATTTTCACACAAAAATAGAAAAAAAAAAAACAATAAATTTTGGGGTATACTTAGAACTGAAACTCAAAAAAATTGTTTTCATCAAACTCATACGTGTGGGGATGTGTATCTATGGATAGGTCTTCAAAAATTATATTGTGTTTTTTTTCTAAACTGAATAGTTTGCGTGAGAGACACTTCCAAAGTGGTAAAGAGAATGTAAAATCTAAAATAAATATATGATGTACATTACCATGTAAACTACCAGCGAAAACTGGTTTGAACGAGATCTAGTAAGTAGTTTTTTTAATACGTCATAAATCGTAAATCGCAACTTCTGCTTATAATTTAATACCTACTGGTTTGTACGGAACCCTCGGTGCGCGAGTCCGACTCGCACTTGGCCGGTTTTTTTATTTGTGATGGGTTTGCTCTTGACTCAGATAGTCTTGGTCAGAGATGACAGAGACAAAGTCTACGATGGAGCGAGCTTACCCAGAAGGAGCCTGTTCACTCTAACTTTGAAGAGAATTAATGAAACAAGCTTATATTCTGTTCCAAATTATACTCTGTCAACCTGCGAAATCTACGTGAAAATCCGTCAGAAGTTTCGGAGATGTGCTCTACAAACAAACACGGTTGGCGCAGTGGTTGAGCGATTGACTGCTGCACAGCATGTCGCGGGTTCGATTCCCGCACGGAACAAATATTTGTACGACCTACAAGTGTTTGTTCTGAGTCTGGGTGTTTTTCTATCTATAATATGTATGTATTTACAAAAAAAAAATGTATATATGTAGTTTATCAGCCATCTCGTTACCATAACACAAGCATTATGTTGCTTAGCTTGGGACTAAATGGCGTTGTGTGAAATGTCCAAGGATATAAACAGAAAAACAAACACGACGTTAAATAGTTCTAATCTATTCTATTTCTCTTCTTTAGTTGAGATTCATCCACATATCCTTTTATCTTTTTACTTTCAATGTACAGACTCATGTCCTGCTGTTTAGTCATCAGTCTAGCCTTTTCCCAACTATATTGGGGTCAGCTTCCAGTCAAACCGGATTCAGCTGAATACCAGTATTTTACGTGGAGCGGCTGCCTACCAGACCTCCACAACCCATTAACTGGGTAACACGGTACTTCATGGAAAGACTGGAGTCAGATGAACTGGCTTCTGACTATTCGTAACGACTGCCAAAGAACTACAAATGACAGCCGGGATCAACGGCTTAACGTGCTTTCCGAGGCACGGATGAAACTCGGTATGTTAAGATGGTCACCTATCCACAGACCAACAAGGTACTTCTTGGCAAGACTGTAAGTGTCGGATTTTCCGACTTCTGACACTCCGTAACGACTGCCAGAGAGCCACTCCGTAACGAGATCTACAAATCTGGTCCTGCTTGTGTATTATATGTATAAATTACAACCCCTGTCTTTTAATCTTCCAGGTCGTGGAGCATCCCCTGAGTATGGTGGCAGCATGACTCCCCCATAGCGCGCCCCCCTCCCGGCGGCGACCGCGTCACACACACAAGCAAGCAAACTACCAAGCATACAAACAAACACACACACAAATATGGTACTGATGTCGCTGGCATATTGAATGATTCGTCTGTATACGTTTTTGTATTGATTTTCGAGGAGCTCGTCTCTAAATTAAAAAAAAAAACCGGCCAAGTGCGAGTTGTGCTCGCATGTGAAGGCTTGCATTCCATAAACCTTAATTGTTATTATTTTTATTTTGTTTTGTTTCTCGGGTCCCTGGAGACCCGGTCCTTTGGTAGGCGTACGAGGGGCCGAAACCAACTCGCAGAGGCTAAGACATTTCAAATTTAATGGGGCACCAACCGGCGATTATCCCTGTATGCACTGTGAAAGTAGGATTACCTTACCTATTCCCAAGGACAATCCCCGGTTGGAGCAAGACTATTGCAGAATAGCGGCAATATACTCGTAGTTACACAATCTGTGAAAATTTCAACTGTCGGACTACTAGGTACGGTTCTTGAGATACAGTCCGCCCGCAGACAGACAGACGGACGGACGGACAGCAGAGGCTATTATTAATAGGGTCCCGTTGGTTACCCTTTGGGTACGGAACCCTAAAAACAGCCACTCAGATCGATCATCAACGTTAAGCAACGCTTGCCGAGGTTAGTCTGTGGATGGGTGACCATCTCAATAATGAGAGAGTTTCCTCCGTGCCTCGGAAAGCACGTTAAGCCGTTGGTGCGACTGTCATTTGTAGATCTTTGGCAAGCGCTACAGATTGTCAAGAAGTTCCGTGTTACCCAGTCTATGGGTTGTGGAGGTCTGGTAGGCAGCCGCTCCACGTAAATACTAGTATTCAGCTGAATATGGTTTGATTGGAAGCCGACCCCAATATACCTAGTTGGCAGATATGCGACGATGAGGTCGAAGATGGAGCACGCTTGTCTAGATGTAACCTATTCACTCTTGACTTAAAGACTCCCAGGTTGTAGCTATCAGGAAACACACACAATGAAAGTGTTTTAAAGTACCGGTGGTGCATCGCCGTACAAATCCGATGATGAACAGGGGGGCTACTCTCTAAGCCCGAAGTCCGTAGTTTCGGGTTTAGTTACGGGCGTATTCTCCTACGTATCACCTAACCACTAAGTATTAATGACAACACGATTTGACAGTTACTATTAAATCGTGTTGTCTTTCATTATTAGTTCGAGTTTGGGACTAATCGTAAATTCGAAGATAATACAGAGTAGAATACGCCCGCAACTAAGCCCGAAACTACGAACGTCTGGCTTAGAGAGTAGCCCCCCAGGCCAGACGGAATTAAATTGTAATCTTGGTCACCGTTTAGGTGCTTGTTCACACAGAGGTATGTTTTTCAGGCCCGTTTTATCACATATGTTTTTATACGTGGTATGTATGGTAGGTTTTCTGTAATATCGAGCACCAGTTTGCAGCACCGAGGCGTCAGACCCAAACAACCTATCAAATCGCTTGTTTTCTGACATTTGTATATGTCAATTTCAATGTTGTTAATGTCAAAGTCACTTTTTCAATAAAGAGGACCTCTCGCCTATGTTGAGCCAACTGGTGGAGTAGGTAAATTTTCCTGAAAACCCTCGTTCTACTAATTTTTAAACGACTTTCGCATTCGCATGTCAAACGCAAACTGTCAAAAAAGTCTTATTTTTTCATACATTTTTGAAAGATTGAAATTGAGATGCGAATTTGAAAATTAGTTGAATTGACACTTCGATAAATGTGCAAAAGCGGCTATTTATCCACATACATTTATGGACTTTTTACATCACATTTTTTTTCTGTTTTTGTTAAAAAGAGAGAAAAGGAAATGAAACTGTCTTGAATCGACTTTTATTGTGATAATTTACGTTCTCTAGTGCTGAAAAAGGTTCAGAATTTAATGTTCATGTATCTACAAAGGGACAATAGGGAAAGGTCAATGTACTTTATTGCAAGTATATCTCGCCATTGTTGTATAAGCGAGTTCACATCGCATCCGTAGGTATAAACGGTAGGTACTACATACTTATGTCGTAGTAGCGACGGATCCGTTAAAACGGACCTGGAATTACGGATGTTCTGTGAACGAGCCTCTACAAGAGATTCGGCATTTTACATAACAGCGACAATTTGTAAACAGACGGCGCCGTATTAAAAATGACGAATCATACAATCTGCCTGCGACATTAACGCAAGGTGTTATTTTGTCGGTTATGTTGAGGAATTTAATCAGCGGGTCTAAAAGACCACTTTAGCAGAATCAGAAAGCACATCACGCTACCCGACACTGTCAAATTTTCCCAATCAACCTTGAACCTAATGCTAAAGCAATACAGACGTAAACGAAATAAGACAGATTGCTTATTTAATTTTCTCTAGAAAATTTGAATAAAAAATATATTCATCAGATGTTAATATTATAATTCTAATATGGTTCTGCTAAATTGGCCTTTTTAGACCTGCAGTTCTACTAATAAATTCAATCTACTTTTCTGACACACAATTTAGGGATCAAAAATTAAGGTGACCAATAGGGAATATGCATGAAAAAAATATTTACTATCTACACATTCTATCTAAAAATATAATACTAACAGTGAAAATAGAATCAAAATTGCTCGAAAGATAAAGGAGATATAACTATTTAAAACAAATATATCTGTCCCTCTCACGAAAACGCTGTTTTATATAGCAGCTGTATAGGCGTCATGGAATTTGACGTCAAAGTGCATATCGGACTTCTCTTTCTAATTGTAATCTTTGAAGCTTTATAACTTCATCGCTGATGAAGGTATTAAAACAATAATTTCATGCTTGTTTTCTAGAGCTAATTAGTATTTCATTTTTCAAATAAAAAAAACGCATGCATATTCCGTATTGTCAACAACAGCGAAAATTGTTTATTTATAAGTATTTGACTACTTCTAAAAATCTGCAGTCTTACTACAAAAAAGTTAAACATCTGTTGAGCACGTGTTTGAAAAAAGTGTTACCACCAAACTGCGTTTTATGATTGTTTAGAGATAGACACGCTTTCAACACGGTTTTAATTTAAACACCCGAACAACCTTGTTTTGCAAGTGTCTAACCTCAAAATTTTGTGACAGAACCACTGTTATATATGCTGTTAACTCGTGTAGAATGGATTTTCTAAATTCTGTAAACTTTATCGACAAATGATGTCGAATACATGGAAAATTTTCGTGACAATACTATAATCCGTGTGAGAATTAATCTGGAACAATATGACGACGAGCGATTACTAGGAGACAGTGGTTATGCGTGTACACCATACCTTTTTAAACCTGTGCTTAATCCGAGCAATGATAGAGAGGAGGCTTAGAATAGAGCCCATAATAAGGACCAGAAATACTATAGAAAGGTGATTCGGCTTATGGAAACAACGATTTAGGGGCTTATTGAGAGGAATGTTCATGAAACTAACAGTGAACGCAAATATTGCGATACATTCGCCAACCGTCGAGATCACAGACTCAGAGAGCTACAGTTAGGGGTGCAATAATAAGACAATGTTTCATTAATCAACATTTTAATTATTTAAATCAACATGAGCACTTCTAATATAAACTTGTAGGTACTTATAATTTAAATTGATTGATTTTTATTATTATTTGTTGAGTTTTTTTTTTAATAGCTACCTATATTTCTAATTGTTTTTTTCCCTTATCTAGTAGATATTTAAATCTTCCATGTTTGATTTAATAATATATTTATTTTGCGTTAAAAAGCACAAGTATTACAACAACACAACAAAAAACGAATTACGAAAAAAAAACTGTTAGTGAGTGACAGATAATGACAGTGACAGGCAATACGAGTGTCAAATTGACATTAGACAGCGTTCCGGTTGACATCATTGGACTTTACCGTTTTTGTTCTGTTTCTACACGGCTTTGCTCCAAAAAGTAAAATTGACGATTTAATTACATGAATTACCAAAAATACCATAACTTCATTTTATTGAAGTGTTAAAAACATTATATAAAATTAATCCATCACGAAAAAGTATGCAATTACTTGTAAGTTATCTGCATAGAATGGTACCTACAGATGAACGAATGATTTGATTTAATGTGATCGACGTTGTCTAGGAAGGCACGCATTAAACTTGGTTTTGTGGTAACGAAAATTAAACAGCTGCTAACCACGTGTTTAGCGCTTTGAACAGTGTTTAGCTAAACTCGTGTTAGACCACTGTTTAAATCCTTTTTTGTAGTAAGACGGATTGTGTCTTCTGGAACGGTTTTCGTTATGTACCTATTGCATCCTAAGTCCTGCAACTGCTTTGAGCGTGTCGCAGTTATTAAAGAAAAATTTAACAGTCTTACTACAAAAAAGTTAAACATCTGTTGAGCACGTGTTTGAAAAAAGTGTTACCACCAAACTGCGTTTTATGATTGTTTAGAGATAGACAAGCTTTCAACACGGTTTTAAATTTAAACACCCGAACAACCTTGTTTTGCAAGTGTCTAACCTCAAAATTTTGTGACAGAACCACTGTTATATATGCTGTTAACTCGTGTAGAATGGATTTTCTAAATTCTGTAAACTTTATCGACAAATGATGTCGAATACATAGAAAATTTTCGTGACAATACTATAATCCGTGTGAGAATTAATCTGGAACAATATGACGACGAGCGATTACTAGGAGACAGTGGTTATGCGTGTACACCATACCTTTTTAAACCTGTGCTTAATCCGAGCAATGATAGAGAGGAGGCTTAGAATAGAGCCCATAATAAGGACCAGAAATACTATAGAAAGGTGATTCGGCTTATGGAAACAACGATTTAGGGGCCTATTGAGAGGAATGTTCATGAAACTAACAGTGAACGCAAACATTGCGATACATTCGCCAACCGTCGAGATCGCAGACTCAGAGAGCTACAGTTAGGGGTGCCATAATAAGACAATGTTTCATTAATCAACATTTTAATTATTAAAATCAACATAAGTACTTCTAATATAAACTTGTAGGTAAGTACTTATAATTTAAATTGATTGATTTATATTATTATTTATTGAGTTTTTTTTTAATAGCTATATTTCTAATTGTTTTTTTCCCTTATCTAATAGATATTTAAATCTTCCATGTTTGATTTAATAATATATTTATTTTGCGTTATAAAGCACAAGTATTACAACAACAACAAGAAACGAATTACGAAAAAAATAACTGTTAGTGAGTGACAGATAATGACAGTGACAGGCAATACGAGTGTCAAATTGACATTAGACAGTGTTCCGGTTGACATCATTGGACTTTACCGTTTTTGTTCTGTTTCTACACGGCTTTGCTCCAAAAAGTAAAATTGACGATTTAATTACATGAATTACCTAAAATACCTTCATTTTATTGAAGTGTTAAAAACATTATATAAAATTAATCCATCACGAAAAAGTATGCAATTACTTGTAAGTTATCTGCATAGAATGGTACCTACAGATGAACGAATGATTTTATCGACGTTGTCTAGGAAGGCACGCATTAAACTTGGTTTTGTGGTAACGAAAATTAAACAGCTGCTAAGCACGTGTTTAGCGCTTTGAACAGTGTTTAGCTAAACTCGTGTTAGACCACTGTTTAAATCCTTTTTTGTAGTAAGACGGCTGATGTTTTGTAAAATAGTACGACAATGGTATGACTGCCGAATGACGTCACGCGCAATTACTGTCTCTGTTTTTTTATTAGTTGTTTTAAAACTCTCACAGCTCCGGATTTTTTTTATCTTTTCTCGAGGTTCCTTCTAAGAAATGTATTAAAATAATGTAGGTACTCAAAACCCAATTTCGGTTAAGTTCTAATGTGGCGACAATTTTGTTCCAAAAACCAGGTGAAATAGTTTAATTGTAAATTCGTGAAAAGACAAAAAATAAATTGTAGCTTTGGATATGTACCGGAAAATTTCAGACACCGTAAGATTGTAATAAATCTTGCTTAGATTATAATTTCTCCAAATATTTTGCAACAGTCGCTTTATACCGCGTGTATCTGACATCGACGCACAAACGATTTCCATGGGTCCAGGGCATGATTCTGGACACCCCAGTGTTGGAATTTTTCGTCGGTTCTTTTCTCATTTTTTCGTTTTTTTCAAGAGTACCACAAATAGGTATCAGCTCAGCTGAGCTGATATCATTTGTGGTTTTATTTAGATTGCTCTTTTTAGTGAAAGTAGTTAATTAATCTTTTTTTTTATTAAAAATCTCTTTGGGTTAGGTCAGAATAACGATTATGAGCAGTCTAAAGTAAAAAAACCCTTGAAAAAAATGAAAAGATTAGAAAAAAGCCGACGGAAAATTCTAAGTCTAGGGTGTCCAGAATCATGCCCTGGACCCATGGAAATCGTTTTTGCGTCGATGTCAGATACACGCGGTATATAATAAACCCCTAGTTTTCAATATATCCATGTCTTATTTTTTTTTTATAGTTTACAATTTCACGCGATATTATACAATCTCACGGAGTTTGCAATTTTCCGATGACAGATACTGTTAACAAACACAAATAACACCTTGAAATAATATTAGTAAACAAATATAAAAAAAAATGTGTTAAATCTGATAACAGCATTCGTATAAAAAGGACCGGTGATCACACGGCGCACCCCGCGCCCCACCTCATACCACCAAATAGATCGATAAATCGCCTAATGCGCAGCTTCACCGCCAGCGTTCTTTTTACATGACGCGACCTGTACCTATATCTACTACAACCATTAATCCTATAATATTTATAAAAATAATAACTAAGAATAGTTAATAACGGAATTGCTACCATGTACGTTTTTATTTGCGGATTTCCGATATTTCGGCACTGTTGCAAGCGCCATGTTCACGGAGTAACTGAAGATCTTGCGGGTGGGATGTTATTGGCAGACATATCGATCTACCCTCTTTCATAGTCTTTTATTACGAACATCACCGGTACCACTGTCCACATACTCACTTTTAAAATATCGGAAACTCGCAAATATAAAGGTACATGGTAGCAATCCCGTTATTAACTATCGAATGTTAGTGACAATTAAAGTTTAAAACAATAGGGAATATGCATGAAAAAAATATTTATTATCTACACAGTTCATCTAAAAATATACAAAATTGTAATACTTACTAACAGTGAAAATAGAATCAAAATCACTCGAAAACCAAACGAGTTATCATTATTCTAAACAAATGTATCTGTCCCTCTCGCGAAAACGCTGTAATGTATGGCATCTGTATAGGCGTCATGGAATCTGACGTCAAATTTCATATCAGACTTCTCTTTCTAATTGTAATCTTTGAAGCTTTATTACTTCATCAGTGATGAAGATATTTAAAAAACAATTTTATGATTGTGTTTTAGAGCTAAAAAGTATTTCATTTAGCAAATAAAAAAATTTCATGCATATTCCCTTAGTACCAGAAGGCTTCAAATCACGCAAAGGGCAATGGAGAACGCAGTGCTCGGAGTTTCCTTGCGTGATCAAATCAGAAATTATGATATCCGCAAGAGAACCAAGGTAACCGAAAAAGCCCAAACAATCATAATAACATAAGTTCTACCATCGGACATCCAGACGCACTGCAACTTGCCATCCCTACCTTGTTGCTATTCCACCAACTCGCACTAAGCGCTTCCAAGCGTCTTTCATAATGCGCACAGCAAAGGAGTGGAACTCTTTGCCTGCGTCTGTGTTTCCGAATGCTTACAACCCTAATCTTTTCAAAGTTAGAGTGAACAGGTTCCTTCTGGGTAAGCTCGCTCCATCGTAGACTTTGTCTCTGTCATCTCTGACCAAGACTAGAGTCAAGAGAAAACCCATACCAAATAAAAAAAAAAGGTTTAATTTTAAAGCATATTTAAAAACTTCAAGAGTTTTATAACTAAGGAGATTGGATTTAGACATAATTATGAAAAAGTATAATATCGAAATGTATTATCAGGAAACATAATAGCTATGACAAATGTCTTATAGTCAATGTTCTGAATTCCATCAAATTAGATTGCTAGTAGAATAAAAGGGCCTCTTTCACCACCCTTGAGTAAAGTATCGAGTAGACAAATCGCCAATTAAAGTCACCCGTAACTGCACGTGTCAATTTCACGACGTTCGAGTAGCACTAATCAATGATTAAACTGACCAGTAACTTACTTGCCACGTCGTCTGCCAATTAGAGTGTTTACTTGACGGTTAACAAAATTCACTATACATTTTTGGAAATATCTCAAAAACCATAAGTCCTATCAACTCAATTCTTTTTGTAAAAGTGGTTTTGGGTCAAGACCTTTATTTTAAAACTAATTTCAAAACCCTATCACTTAAAACAAAAAATCACATTTTCAATCTACGTAATTATTCACAATACAAAAACCTTACATCTAAATTCGCATTTAAACCAGAATCTAATTAACCTATGATGCGAAAATATCCTTATAACACTAATTAGAGAATGCTAAACCTAATCTAATCTGATTCAATTATAATTCTAATTAGTTTTCCTTACAATTTCCTTGTTTGATACGGTCGCGTCCACCATTACTTGCGCCTATGGACGCGGACGGGGTCTTATCGCCGACACTAACACAGTTTGGTATTTCTGTTCAAGTGAAAAGTTTGCACTTCTGTCTCTTTTAACTTTATCCATGATAATTAATAAAAAAAAAATCCACACGCAATAATTTCCTAACCAAAAACACAACAAACAATACACAAAATGAAATGACAAATGACAGCTAACCTGACAATGACGTTTGACGAGTAACGTTGACGTAATATTTAACGAATGCTACGTATGATTTGTTAAGTCATTCACTTAACCGGTAAGTTGCTACTCGAAGCTTTATTTTCGCTTGTGAAATTGACAGAAGATACTCGTAGGTTTTACTTGCCGATTAACTTTAATTGGGAAGTAACTAATCAACGCTTTACTTGGAGATGGTGAAAGAGGCCCTAAGTAGACTAAAATATAGGTAATTTCAATAATTGTTAATTATTAGGTAACATTCGGGGGCTCGTGGCTATATATAATAAAAAGCCACACTGGTCGATCTTCAAGGTTAAGCAACGCTTGCTAAGGTTGGTCTGTGGATGGGTGACCATCTTAACATACCGAGTTTCCTCCGTGCCTCGGAAAGCACGTTTAGCCGTTGGTCCCGGCTGTCGTTTGTAGATCTATGGCAGTTGTTACGGATAGTCAGAAGCCAGTTAATCTGACTCCAGTCTTTCCATGAAGTACCGTGTTTACCCAGTTACTGGGTTGTGGAGGTCTGGTAGGCAGCCGCTCCGCGTAAAATACTGGTACTCAGCTAAATCCGGTTTGACTGGAAGCCGACCCCAATTTAGTTGAGAAAAGGCTAGG
The DNA here is from genome assembly GCA_963859965.1 of Ceramica pisi. Classification (NCBI taxonomy): domain Eukaryota; kingdom Metazoa; phylum Arthropoda; class Insecta; order Lepidoptera; family Noctuidae; genus Ceramica; species Ceramica pisi. Next base: position 13,708,344 of record OY982556.1, read on the forward strand.
CAGATAATGATGATTCGGGGGCAGACTAAGGGGGTAAGTTCCCCCTGCAATACCCAAATTTCTTTTGGTAGGGTGTGCGATATGTCTGTGGGCGACTGAAATCGGAACTAAACGTTTTAGTTTTATAAGAATGCTAATTATTATAATCTAGCCATCTGCCTAGCCTTTTCCCAACTATATTGGGGTCGGCTTCCAGTCAAACCAGATTCAGCTGAATGCCAGTTTTTTACGTGGAGCGGCTGCCTACCAGACCTCCACAACCCATTAACTAGGTAACACGGTACTCCTTGGCAAGACTGGTGTCAGATTTTCTGGCTACTGACAATCCGTAACGACTGCCAAAGATCTACAAATGACAGCCGGGACCAACAGCTTAACATGCTTTCCGAGGCACGGAGGAAACTCGGTATGTTAAGATGGTCACCCATCCACAGACCAACCTCGGCAAGGGTTGCTTAACCTTGAGATAATTAATGTAGATAAGGCCTTCAATTTGCTTCATACTTATCTTCCGCGCGCTCTAGTCTCCAAGCCAACCATGTCATTGAAGAACTCAAGAAAAGTAATCCAAGGAGACTCGTTAAGCGTTTAGCTAAATAAAATGTTTTGTTTTTTCTAGCAGATAGTTAAATCACGTTGGTAAATAACTCTCTTAATATTCTTATAGCACACCTGTGTACCAATTCTACTAATTTTCACATCAGCAGCATTGCATTCGAATACTCAATCGCAAACTGTCAAAATGGGCTTTTTTGACAGTTTGAGATTGACATGCGAATTCGAAAGTTGTTTAAAAGTTAGTAGAATTGGGCCTTTATACATAACATAATACGCTACTTTTTATAACACTCTGTTTTATTGAAAGAAATATTCTGTAATATTGCTGTAGAAGAGCGGAGTCTCCTATCACAAGCATTACTTGCTTAAAAGGAGGCTCCAATGAATAAGTACCTACCTAATGTAAAATTTTTGGTATATGAATAAAGATTTGTATTTGTATTGTAGATGTTTAGTAAAGACTTAATTTCATATCCAATAATTCTAAATCAAAAGATTTCTAATTTCATTCTGACTTGTCTTTTTGGTACCTACCTAAATAAAGATTTGTCTTGTAAATTTAAGACTTAATTTTATATGCAATTTCATTCTGACTTTGCTTTTTGGTACATAAATAAAGATTTGTATTTGTATCGTAGATTTGTATTAAAGACTTAATTTCATATCCAATAATTCCTATATCAAATGACCTCTAATTTCATTCTGACTTAACTTGCAAAGGATGATTAGGTACGAGACTCGTCACATTGTAAACATATATGCTTCTGATTGGTCGGTGTAAGTGGCAGCACTTTCACAGCTCACGTGTTAAAATAGACCAATTAATGTTTACAATTTGACGAGTCAAAGAAAATTAGATAGATTGTAGAACTATGCACTGATTGGTCGCCAGTTCATGTCCGTTCTAGAATATTGATAACCCGGCATGACACAGAGAGGTTAATTATAATAAGTATCGAATTTTGATGTGTGATCAATCCTAACACTTTATCAGGCATAGTTAGATAGGTACACAAGTGAAGGATATATTATTGAGCCCGGATTCTGAAAGCTTACCTTGGTTTTTATCATTTTTGTAATCACAGTGACAGACATTGCTAAAGAGCGACTATAATTCACCCAATGTTTCATAATTATAAACTTTCAAGTCCAATGAGGACTTGACCTACATTAAATATACACAATCAAAATCATAAAAATTGTTCAAGCCGTTTCAGAGGAGTTCGAAAATAAACACCGTGACACTAGATTTTTATTAGAAGATATAATGTCTATGACCTCAGGCTTTCGGAATCCGGATTTTGTTTGTAAGTAGCATTAAATATTTCTTGTAAAATGTTTGAATAAATGAATTTTAGCGTGCATAAAGGATTGTTTTATTTTTCACCCAACAGCCACAGAAGGGTAATGTTTTTAGATACTATGTTTTATACATTTTTGTTGGTAGGTATGTCTATTTCTTTGGTAAGCACTGTTATAATAACTACTGCCAATATATAATTAAATAGTTATACCCCAACTTTGACTTTGACGACACGGTTGGCGCAGTAGCTGAGCGATTGACTGCTGCGCAGCATGTCGCGGGTTCGATTCCCGCACGGAACAAATATTTGTACGACCTACAAGTATTTGTTCTGAGTCTGGGTGTTTTTCTATCTATTATAAGTATGTATTTACAAAAAAAAAATGCATCTAAGTAGTTTATCAGCCATATCGTTACCATAACACAAGCATTAGGTTGCTTAGCTTGGGACTATATGGCGTTGTGTGAAATGTCAAAAAAAAAAAAAACTTCCATGCGATGCCGTTGGCAATCCCGTAGAATATTAAAAAATCGATTTTTTAAACATAAAGTTCTCCATTCTGAATTCATTCATTTAAAACCTTCATAAGTGTCAAAATCGAAGCTTCTTATCAGAGTAACAATACCTACCTACCACAATTTTTTAGGGTTCTGTACTCAAAGAGTAACTAAAGGAACCCTTTTTCTAAGCCTTCGTTGTCCATCTGTCTGTCTGTCAGCGGGCTATATCTCTTTTTTATTATGGGACAAGCCCGCCACACATTCCCAACCACTGCAACTTCTGAAAGCCAGAATCAACAGTGGCGACCACTAGAAAAACGCCGAGCTAATGAAACCCGACGAGTCCCGGAGATACGATTCAACTGTCTTGGATCCCGCAACGAAATTAATCAAAAGATAGGAAAAAATAAATATAATTTCCACTTCCCTCCTTATCAAGCAGGAGACAGATTAGAGCTAGGCCAATAGGCACCAAGGGACATATACCTACAACTGGGTTAAGCCTAGTTGCCAACCACCGGGCTATATCTTAAGGTAATAGGTAGATACTAGATAGTGCAAATTTTCACAGTGTGTATTTCTATTGCCGCTTTTACAAAACTAAAATAATATAAATAGGGGCTCCCATGCAAAAAGCGTCTTTTTTTCGGTTGTTGGTACGGAACCCTTCGTGTCAGAGTCCGACTCGCACTTGGCCGGTTTTAAGCAGCGTTCGTATTAGCATCTCTGTCCCGATCTGTCAATGCGAATGTTAGATACATAAAAAATTTTAAAATTAGCATTCAGTTCGTGGTGAATGAAATCATTTTGCGCGAACTAATTTGACGCCAACGCCATCTAGGGAACGTCTATATCAACTTTTAACCTATGCGTTTGGAAATACAAAATGAAATTTAAAAGTAAATAATTTTCTTTCATTGGAAAACGAGAAGCATTTTCATTTGAATTCTGTTATTTCTTAATTAGATTACTATTTCTTATTTATGTTTGCCCATGCTGGGCGCCAATAACAACATGATTTTTATCTAAATAATATTTGAAATTACCGCAACCCCACCTTTGAAGTACCTAACCCTAAGGCTGACGAATTAAATCAAGTTTTAAAAATGTTTTTTGTATATTGATTTCATACAAAACACTTCTGTTGGGGGTTCAGTGTTTTCAAACGAAACTCCCGTATCGAGTTAGGTGTATAATTTTGATAATAACTGATTTACATTAGAACATACCTATGTGGAGCGCACAAGTTCACGACTACGTGAAAAAATACAACCTACTTCCAAATAAAAAAAAACACTACAAAGTAAAAAAAACTGTAATTTCGGAAGTCGGTGTTTTTGTTACTTTCTTCGTATTTTGACACCGACTTCAAAAATTTTGAATTTTTTAAAGAATTCCGAAATGAGTAGTGCATCCTATGCCCTATATAAACTTGCGCCAACTGTAAATACAGATGCAGTTCTCACAGCATATCATGGTCTTGTCGGCGATAAGACCCCTTCTGCGTCCCTAGGCGCAAGTAGTGATGGACGCGACCGTATGAAATAAGGAAATTTGTAAGGAAAACTAATTAGAATCTTATTTGAATCAGATTAGATTAGTTTAACATTCTTTAATTAGTGTCATAGGGATATTTTCGCATCATAGGTTTAGTTAGAATATAGTTTAAATGCGAATTTAATGTTTTATCTTATGTTTTGTTTGTACAGAAAGGTTTAATTAATTATTTGATGAAATTATGTTTTAATTACTTTCTAATTAGTTTTATTAGTTTTATGTTTACATATTAGGTCCAATAAAACTCCAATGCGAACGAATTTTGATAGTTTATAAGGATATTTAGATGTAAGGTTTTTGTATTGAACATAATTACGTAGTTTGAAAATGTGATTTTTTGTCTTAGGTGATAGCGTTTTGTAATTAGTGTTAAAATAAAGGTCTTGACCCAAAACCACCTTGGCAAAAAGAATTAAGTTGATAGGACTTATAGTTTTCGAAATATTTCCTAAAATGTGTAGTGAAAATTTGTTAAGGTACAAAATTAGAAGTTTTAGTTCTAGAAACTTTTTGTATTGTAAGGATATTGAAATATTTGTGTTCCATATTGTTAAGCAAGGTTTAAGGAATCTAAAAATATATATATTGTAAGGGTTTTTATATAAAACATAATAAATAAAGGCTCCAAAGGTTTCGGCTCATAGAGAAAATGACACACGAATCGACTTCAAAAATCACGGTTCTCTATAAGGTAACGACGGGCAGTATATAAACAGAGCCGAATCTCGGCTCAATCGCAGTCGCAGCACAGCCGTCGAAGAGGCAACACTACAAGAAGATAGGAGCCGAAACCTGCGGGTCAAGATTTCCTGTGAAGAGTTGTTTTATTGCCTCCCCGGCTCTTCGTCTCCGTCTCCCGAGGTCCCTTTAACAGTAGTCGAAAAACGTTACGCATTCAGGGGTGCGTGGTGACGTACGTAACCAGCGCAAGGTAGTACAAGGGGCGTACGTCAAATTACGTGGGAGATTGTCCCAGGACGACAGCGCGAGCATTGGACGTGTTCCTGCCGTCCGAAACAGTTGGTCCTTCGAGACGGGATCCCTGCAGAAGAGTGCAGAAGAATCCAGAAGAAGTCCAGAAGATAAGAAGATTGCGTCAAGATGCCGGTAACCAGGTCGCAGAAGGATGCTCCCTCACGTTCCGGGTCCCGTCCTTCGGATAAGGACGCGACAGAAGATATGTCGGGATCAGAAGGGGTCACGTCTGCGTCAGCGTCAGCATCATCAGGGACAGCAACTACGTCGGATTCAAACGCTTCTTCGGGCACTACGAACACAGAGGGCACCACGACGATGGGGACTACGGTAGCGACTGCGACCACGGCGGCGTCCGAGAAGAACGGACAGAAGAAGGATGAAGCCGCACAGAAGGAAACGACCAAGAAGACTCCAGAGGATGTTCCGGACAAGGGTGTTCGCGGATCAGCAGCAACCCTTAAGCCAAAGGGGGTCGGTCGTCATGCCAGGTCTACGAAGACCACGAGCTCCTCAGCCAGAAGACGCGAGCTGGAAGCCAGAGAAGAATTAGCACGCCTGGAGTTGAAGCAAGCTCAGGCTGCGGCGAAGCTAGCCCGTGTCAGGTTGGAACTGGCACAGTGTGAAGATGAGGACTCCGTGGATGAAGACCAGGAAGACAGAACAGCACAGGTGCAGAACTGGATCGAGACATCCGTATTAGAAGAAGGCAACATGGAACAGCCCGAGCGACGAGGTCAGCTACCTTCAGAAGAGCCACAGAAGGTGAAGCCTGAAGAGATCTCCTCAACGAAAGGGGGTACGAGCGAAATTCAAGCGCTAGCAGCAGTGTTGAAGGAAGCCCTTACCACAAAAGGAGGACCAGTATCGCAGCCGAAGTATATTCACGAGTTACCCTACTTCGACGGCAACAGCAGCGAGTGGTTGGCCTTCAAGGTTGTCTATGAAGATACAGCACCGATGTTCAACGAAGTTCAAAACATGGCTCGACTAAGAAGAGCACTGAAGGGCAATGCAAGAGAAGCTATCAAGAGTCTGCTGTATTCTGAAGCATCTCCATTGGAAGTGATGCAGGCCCTCAGAAGAAGATATGGAAGACCTGATGCGCTGGTGCTGGCGGAATTGGACAAGGTCAAGGCATTACCGAAGATATCTGAAAATCCAAGGGACATATGCATCTTCGCAAGCCAGATCAACAACAGCGTAGCAGCAATAAGGGGTTTGAAGAAACCACAGTACCTGCATTCACCTGAAATGGTGAAACAAATCATCGAGAAGATGCCGACGATTCTCAAGTTCCGTTGGTATGACTTCACTGCAGCAACAGAAGAAGGCGAGTTCTCCGACCTGACATTGGTCTCCAAGTTCCTGAACATGGAAGCAGACAAGTGTGGAGCCTTCGCGACATCAGAAGAAAAGACTGGATTCAAGAGGACTCATCGACAGGCGACGCATTCAACAAGGGAAAGGGACTTCAAGGAAAAGGATTCAAGACATCCAGCAGAGAAGATATGTCCTATGTGTGAAGGTGGACACTTCCTCGTCGACTGTCAGAAGTTCCAGAAGACGTCAGTACAAGATCGGTGGGCAACAGTGAAGAAAAGTCGCGTTTGCTTCAAATGCCTTCAAGGGAGACATCGAAAGGAGAGCTGCAGGAAACCACCGTGCAAGGAATGCAAGAGGTGGCATCATCATCTGCTGCACGTGGAATCAGAAGACAGGACCTCGGGAGACAAGAAAACGGAGACACAAGAAGAAGTAGCTAGCGTCATGGCATCAGTGAATGCAGTCAACAATGCAAGGGCATACCTGAAGATAGTTCCAGTTGAAGTCTTCGGGTCGAAAGGATCAAAAAGGATATTGGCCCTGATGGATGAGGGGTCCACGGTGTCACTCATTGATGAAAAGGTGGCACAAGAAGTCGGCGCTCAAGGCAAGGAAGAGGAACTAGCGATCGAGACAATAGGAGGCAGGCTGATTAAGAAGAAGGATTCACAGATGCTGGACCTTACGGTCAAGGGGGTTCATCAAGGAAACAAGAAGACCTTGAAGAGAGTCCGAACAATCAACGAGTTGAAGCTTGCACCACAGTTCCTGGAAAAGAAAAGGATAGAAGAATGCCAACATTTAAAGAAGATCGCCGATTCTCTATATTATGAAGGGGAGTCACCACAGCTGCTCATCGGGCAAGACAATTGGGAGCTGATAGTGACTCAAGAAGTAAGAAGAGGGAAACCAGGAGAACCAGTTGCTTCAAGAACAGGACTAGGATGGGTACTCCATGGGTCAGACGTCGGGGCTGCAAGAGTTGTATACTTCTTGAACTCTTGCCTACACGTCAGCACGCGAGAAGAGGAAATGCATCAAGCCATTAAGGACCACTTCGCGATCGAGGCGCTTGGTGTACAACCGCGAAGACCCACTACAGACTCAGAAGGAAAAGCACTTGCCATCCTAGAGAAGACCTGCAGAAGATTGGAAGATGGGCGATTCGAAGCTGGACTCTTGTGGAAGAATGAAGATGAACAAATGCCTGAAAGCTACACGTCTGCCAAGAACCGGTTGTTCAACATAGAAAAGAAGATGGACAAAGACCCTCAGCTGAAGGCGGAATACATCAAACAGATCCAGCATCTTATCGACAGCAAGTATGCAGAAGAAGCACCTGTAGGACAAGAAGACCCCAAGAAGAAATGGTACCTCCCTCACTTCTCCGTGGTACATCCGTTGAAGAAAAAGATAAGGATCGTCTTCGACGCTGCAGCAAAGTCGAAAGGAAGAAGCCTCAACGATGCTCTACTACCAGGACCAGATCTACTGCAATCACTCTTCGGAATATTATTGAGGTTCAGACAAGGACCAATAGCTGTGGCAGCCGACATCAAGGAAATGTTCCTGCAAGTGCGCATTCGACCAGAAGACAGAGATAGCCTGAGGTTCCTGTGGCGCGGAGATCATCGAGACGCGTCACCGAAGGAATACAGAATGACATCAGTCATCTTCGGCGCGACATCATCTCCTAGCACGGCAATCTACGTCAAGAACCGGAACGCAGCGGAATACAAGGAGCAGTTTCCAGAGGCAGCAAGGGCAATCGAGTTGAATCATTACATGGATGATTACCTGCACAGCTTCCATTCAGAAGAGAACTTCAGAAGAGTGACGGCGCAGGTGGACTACATACACAAGAAAGCAGGCTTCGAACTCAGGGGATGGGCGTCAAATCAACCTGAGCTGCTGCGAGACTTGAAGACTGATGCCATAGACAAGACAGAAGTTGACATTGGGGAGAAGGAAGAAAAGACACTGGGACTTCGTTGGTTCACGACGAAAGACTCCATCGGCTTCAGGGCAAACCTCCGGAACACACCAGAGGAAATAGCCAAAGGACTTCAAGTACCTACGAAGAGAGAAGTCACCAGTGCAGTGATGTCGACCTTCGATCCATTGGGGCTGGCGTCACCAGTTCTCATCCAGGGAAAGAAGCTGCTTCAAAGCATTTGGCGAAGTGGCGTCGGTTGGGATGAAGAAATAGAAGGAAAGGAGTACGAAGCATGGAAGACTTACCTGGAGAAAATGAAGCTGCTCCAAGACCTACAGGTTCCAAGATGCCTGGCGCCACATTGCACCGAGGGGGAGCTGCACACATTCACGGACGCGAGCGAGTCGGCATATGCAGCAGCGGTCTATTGGAGGACTGAAGATGGAAATGGAACCTACTATGTTAGCTTAGTAGCGGCGAAGGCAAGAGTCACTCCATTGAAGCCGGTGTCGATCCCAAGACTCGAACTGCAAGCAGCCCTCCTAGGAAGCAGACTGGCACATTCAGTAGAGGAAGAAATGGACCTGAAGGTAGCAAAGAAGACATTTTGGACGGACTCCAGCATCGTACTTTCATGGATAAAGACGGACCCCAGAACCTTCAAGACGTTCGTGGCTCATCGCTTAGCGGAAATTGAAGATCTTACGAAGCCGCAAGACTGGAGATGGGTGCCCACAGCGCAGAACCCTGCTGATGATGCAACGCGCAACGTGCCAGAAGATTTCGACTACAATCACCGATGGTACAACGGACCAAGCTTCCTGAAACAAGATGAAGCGCATTGGCCGGCACCGAGAACCTTTAAGAAGGAAACCACCGGCGAAGAAAAGGCAGTGGACGTCGCGGCAGCAACGAGCACCTCTCACCCATCACCAGATCCTGACAGATTTTCCTCATGGAGAAGACTCTGGCGAGCCACAGCTAGAGTACTGCAGTTCCTACAACTCTGCGGAAGAAGAGCAAAGGTCAACGTCTGCAAAGAAGATCCCACCTGGAAGATGACGCAAGCAAAGAAGGCGAAGACTGTTGAGAAACCACAGAAGTCTTCAAAACCAATAGAAAGGAAATACGTACCGCTAAACGCCGGACTACTAGAGCAAGCTGAAACTCTTTTGCTAAAGAGAAGCCAGGAAAGAAGCTTCAGAGATGACATCAAGTGTCTGCAGCAAGGAAAGCAATTGGAGGGCAGCAGCAAATTGAAGAAGCTCGACGTAGTACTCGAAGAAGGTCTACTGCGGTTAAAAGGAAGAATCGACGCGATACAGGGTGTGACAAGAGATTACAAGCGACCCATCGTGCTCGACAGCAAGGAAAGGACAACACGACTCATCATCGAGGAATTCCACTGCCGCTTCAACCATGGAAATCACGCAACCGTGATGAACGAGATTCGACAACGCTTCTGGGTACTGGGATTAAGGTCAGCGATCAAGGCAGTTCAACATCAATGCCAGTGGTGCAAAACGAAGAAGGCAAAACCACAAGAACTACCGACTGGCAACCTACCTGTTGAAAGGCTGATGCACGGAAACCCTCCTTTTACGTGCACTGGCGTAGATTACTTCGGCCCTATGACGATCACCGTGGGAAGACGACACGAAAAAAGATGGGGAGCTCTATTCACATGCCTCACAACCAGGGCAGTGCACATTGAGCTGACTCCTTCGCTCTCCACCGACAGCATGATCATGGCGCTACGAAGATTCGCCGCAAGAAGAGGAATGCCGAAGACAATCTACAGCGACAACGGGACCAACTTCGTCGGCGCTAATAAAGAACTGAAGGAAGCGCTCGACACCCTGAAGCAAGAAGACCTCGTCTCAGAAGCAGAAAAGATCGGCGTGCAGTGGAAATTCATCCCCCCTGGTGCGCCAAACATGGGCGGCGCATGGGAGCGACTGGTGCGATCCATTAAAACCGCACTAGGCGCCACACTCCACGAAAGGCATCCACGTGAGGAGGTACTCCAAACTCTCCTCCTAGAGGCCGAGCACATCGTCAACTCTCGACCTCTCACCCATCTCTCCGAGCATCCTGAGGAGGAAGCACTCACGCCAAACCACTTCCTCATTGGGCGATCCTGCGGCGCTGCGAGAGTCGGCAACTTCGGGGACAGCGAGCTGGTGGGCAGGCCCACCTGGAAGGCCACGCAGCTACTTGCCGACCACTTCTGGCAACGTTGGCTGCGAGAATACCTGCCCACTCTTCTGCCGAGGAAGACGAATGGAAGAACCAGCGCCACAGACCTGCAAGTCGGAGACATCGTGCTGATCATCGACCACAGCCTGCCGAGATGCACCTGGCCACGCGGAAGAATCCTGCGGGTGTATCCTGGACCAGACGGGCGAACGAGGATCGTCGACGTCGAGACGCGCGGAGGTGAGCTGCGGAGACCCAGTTCGAGAGTGGTGCTGTTGGTGCCGGGAGTATCGCCGAGCCAGGAGGATGGTGCGGTGCACGAGGGGGAGACTGTCGGCGATAAGACCCCTTCTGCGTCCCTAGGCGCAAGTAGTGATGGACGCGACCGTATGAAATAAGGAAATTTGTAAGGAAAACTAATTAGAATCTTATTTGAATCAGATTAGATTAGTTTAACATTCTTTAATTAGTGTCATAGGGATATTTTCGCATCATAGGTTTAGTTAGAATATAGTTTAAATGCGAATTTAATGTTTTATCTTATGTTTTGTTTGTACAGAAAGGTTTAATTAATTATTTGATGAAATTATGTTTTAATTACTTTCTAATTAGTTTTATTAGTTTTATGTTTACATATTAGGTCCAATAAAACTCCAATGCGAACGAATTTTGATAGTTTATAAGGATATTTAGATGTAAGGTTTTTGTATTGAACATAATTACGTAGTTTGAAAATGTGATTTTTTGTCTTAGGTGATAGCGTTTTGTAATTAGTGTTAAAATAAAGGTCTTGACCCAAAACCACCTTGGCAAAAAGAATTAAGTTGATAGGACTTATAGTTTTCGAAATATTTCCTAAAATGTGTAGTGAAAATTTGTTAAGGTACAAAATTAGAAGTTTTAGTTCTAGAAACTTTTTGTATTGTAAGGATATTGAAATATTTGTGTTCCATATTGTTAAGCAAGGTTTAAGGAATCTAAAAATATATATATTGTAAGGGTTTTTATATAAAACATAATAAATAAAGGCTCCAAAGGTTTCGGCTCATAGAGAAAATGACACACGAATCGACTTCAAAAATCACGGTTCTCTATAAGGTAACGACGGGCAGTATATAAACAGAGCCGAATCTCGGCTCAATCGCAGTCGCAGCACAGCCGTCGAAGAGGCAACACTACAAGAAGATAGGAGCCGAAACCTGCGGGTCAAGATTTCCTGTGAAGAGTTGTTTTATTGCCTCCCCGGCTCTTCGTCTCCGTCTCCCGAGGTCCCTTTAACAGTAGTCGAAAAACGTTACGCATTCAGGGGTGCGTGGTGACGTACGTAACCAGCGCAAGGTAGTACAAGGGGCGTACGTCAAATTACGTGGGAGATTGTCCCAGGACGACAGCGCGAGCATTGGACGTGTTCCTGCCGTCCGAAACAGTCTTGTGGCATCTATATTAAGATACGGTATTATCTTCTGGGGTAATTCTACAGATAGGGAAGCCGCTTTTAAAGCGCAAAAACGATGCATCTGATGCATCGTTTTTGCGCTTTAAAAGCGGCCATGTTTGGACTACAAGTAACTGACAGTTGAGAACCATATTTCATAAAATACAAAATTCTGACACTCCCGGCCCTGTATATTTATGAAACTGCCTTATTTGTTAAGTTAAATCCACATTTGTTTCCTCACCTATCAGATACCTGTTAATCGTAACAGGCGTTACGATTGTTACGCGGACGTAGAGCTAAAACAGCCCTAATGAGGAAAAGCATCTTCTGCATAGCCTCGCAAGATTTCAACAAGATTCCAAATTTAATTAAAGACTCAAATTTAAACGGATTTAAAAGGAAGTTCAAAGACCTATTATGTAATAAATGTTATTATAAGTTAAATGACTATTTGAATGATAATAATTTGACATTGAATTAAAAAAAATATTTTGACTTCTACTATTTGATACTCTCGGCATTAAATGATAATCTGACATCCTAGGTAACTTGTGTGTGTGTAAATGTGTGTTCTTTTAAATATTATTTTTGATTGACATTTATTGGAAATATTGTACCTATGTAATTTTAATAATTCGTAATTATTTATTCTTTGACATCTATTCTGGATATATTGTGTGTTTCATATATATATATTTTTTTTGATAAATCCAAAATATTGTTATTTTAATTCGGTTGCAATCAATTTCTAATGTTAATGCTTGCTTTATTATCTATATGTGCCTAGCACTGAATTTGCACGCCACAATTGGCTGAATGTGATGACACCACATATTTATTATTAAGACCATTATGTACCATATTCTCTCAAATAAATGATTATGATTATGATGATGATTATGATTAAAGTTATTTTTTATTTTGTAGTTTTTTTTTTATTAGGAAGTCGGTTGTATTTTTTTGCAAAAGTTTTTTATATTTCACTTTTATGTGGTACCCCACACTTAAGAACACCACTGCAAAATACGCAATTTCGATTACTTGGATAACAAAAATCTATCATCCCAGTAAACGAATTCCAGCTATTTCAATTTAAAATCCAAACTTCGTAACCGATTTATATAAAATTTAAATGGGACCAATCTGCAAGTATATCCTTTCAGATAAAACTCGGAATGAAACTCTTTGAATTTTTCAAATCGGTTCATAATAAATTGACGGAGTTATGAGGTAACAATCATAAGAAAAAAAAACATATAACCGAATTGAGTACCTCCTCCTTTTTGGGAAGTCGGTTAAAAACTGTGAAGGTGTTTGTAAAAATTAAATCCGAAGTGGACGCCTGACCCTTTTGAATAGCAACGCGAACACTGACGTCTTCACAGGCGTTAACAACTTCCTTTATTGAGATACTAGCTGACCCGCGAAACTTCGTCTGCGTCATACTTTCCTATAATGCTCCGCTATCTAACACTGAAAGAATGTTTCAAATCGGATCAGTACCTAGTTCCTGAGATTACCGCGTTCAACCAACCAAACAAACAAACAAACTCTTCTGCTTTATAATTATAGATGAAGTCTTTCGAAAGTTTACGGATCGAGTAAAGGTTTAAAAAAAATATTTCCACAGAATTTAATTTATAAAATTTTATTTTCTAATTCCGTACTGTTGAGATATGTATTTCATTCCGTATCATCGCAATGCGTGAAATAGAGAACACATTCTCCCTTCTCTTTCATATTCGAGCAATTATCGTGCAACTAGTAGATAAGTATTATACGTAGGTACAGACCGACAGTACGACATATTTATTGCCGCATGTGGCGAAATAGAGAACTAACATGAATTGTACAGGATTGAACATCGTTCCTTGACCAGCAGCGCCCCCATTTCATTAACAGGAATGTTTTGTTTTTTAATCAACCTACGTACAGTCATCAAGCTTCAACAAATTTCTGTATTAGATTTTCAACTTTATAGCTAAATCGATTAAGTTTAATTTTGATTGGAAAAATATGAAAGTTTATAGATTCGACATAATTCGACACATTTATCACTGCATGTGGCGAAAAAGAGAACTAACATATTTTGACAGCTTTTTGATATGATTCCTTAGCAAGAGACGCCCCCAACAAACGCATAAAACACTTTGTCAGCCATATCGAGCGTATTGAACATATATTTTTACCTCAAACGACATAATTTTAAGGTTCAAAATGCCTGTACGACATTGTGTCGCTTTCGACAAGTCTAGATATATTGATCTAAAGTTATGACTTGCGCAGTGAAGTTAGATTTTTCTAGTCTAGACTTCCTTTGCCGTAGGTACGGCAGTCCACCGTCTGCTTTAGCTGGGGTAGGGCGGGCGGTGGACTCGGTGTGTGCTGAGTTGGTCCATCGATTGAGGCCTACAGACTTGTTTAATTGTACTGCAGCCGATTTAACAGGTGAGTGTTTGATTTTATTCTTCTGATTTTATAATCGTTTTTTAACTAAGATATTCTTGTAGCGAATGATAAGGCGTAGGTGTTATTTTATTATGCCAGGGCTGCGGAATTTGTTCGAACTGCGGTCCTGGAATGCAAAGGGCATTAGGAATCAACACGGATGGGTTTTTGTCAGTAAGAGTCTGACACTCCCTTCCGTTTCGCCCAAAGTAGGAGGAGTCATTTGTTTGATGATTTCCCATCAATAAAAAAATGTGTTATTTTGTTAGAGCATAGATGGATGAGAAACCGGTCGATAAGCCGATGCTTGTGGGGCGTAGGTAAGATGGCGGGACACTTTACGAATTGGCAAGAAGTGGTGAGGAACCGGAAACGTTGGAAGGAATGGAGGGAGGCCTTGACCAGCAGTGGATCAGTTTGGTTTAAATCTATACTAATATTATAAAGCTGAAGAGTTGTTTGTTTGTTTGCTTGAACGCGCTAATCTCAGGAACTAGTGGTCCGATTTGAAAAATTATTACGGTGTTAGGATAGCCCATTTATCGAGGAAGGCTATAGGCATATGTCACGCTAAGACAAAAAGGAGCGAAGCTTTAATGGAAAATGTGACGCAGGCGAAGTGCGCGGGTCAGCTTTATAATAATCAAAATGTTTCCATAGTTCCACGGTGGCGAGTGCCAAATCAAGCGGCGGGTGTTTTTTGGAAATTATGAACTTTTCTGACATCAAAAACTATCTATGTGACTGTTATATCAATGTCTTAGAAGTATTGGTGTTCCGTTTCAGAGTCTACTTGTGGGCGAATTCCTCGGCAGGTGAGGGATTGCACCTGAGCGAGAGAAGCCGCCCAATAGGTCTTCAGGTACCCAAATGATTTATTGTTATTTTTATTTTACGCTTCGTGTTTAGATATTTCAACTATTATCATATAATGGAGCCGCCATGTTGAATTCTCCTCGTGTGCCGCACCTATAAATAGAATCAAAATGGCGGCGGGCGTTGCCACGAGCTCTCTGTCGCCATATTGATTTTCAAAGGTCTTTCCATATTGAAGTATGTTCTTTGTTCTTTTTGTGGGAACTGTTATGCAAATGTAATGATTTATTGTTTTGTTTTCGAAAGTATAGTGAATACAATGTGAAGTTGCCCATTGTCTTGATAGTCAGGATTTGAGAAAATATGTATGTATATTTATAAATAAATAAATAAATGTATCTACTGCAAACCTAAATAGAAAATGACGTCCAAATAAAAGTGTTTCTGTGAATTTGTACGTGAGAGGGCATGATTAGCCATTTTTACTTCGTTTTTAAAGGTGAGGGTTATTTTTTCGCCATTCTGCGTGTCGGAAGACGTAGCGTTGGAAAGTCTCCTACAAGTTAGAACGATGACCGATGTGGCGACACTTGGGGGAGGCTTATGCCTAGCGACGTTTTCCGGGTGGCATGACGATGTTGATGAATCTGTTGAATGCAAGAAGCACAAGATAACTCGATGCAGCGACGCTTGGGAGAGGCTTAACTATATCAATTATAACAGTGGATATTTTTCGGAATGATGAAGATTTTTGATCCCAAAACTGGTCTCCTATGTGCATGTTATAACAATTTTTTTTTTCATTTTTTTTATTTATTATGCCAAAAATACAGATCTCAAACTATTGATAAAACCGCACTAGGTCTAATCACTTTCAGTACAGGAGACACTGAGAACATACAAATAACAAAAAAAAGTGCTCTTAAAGACTGTTACACAAAAACGTAAAAAGAACCTTGCACAAAAACGTATAAACGTCTTTCTTTTTGCAACATTTAATGGTATTTCACCGCAGAAACCTTTTTGAGCGCATTGTTCTAACGGTTTCCCTGAGGTTACTTTTGTGAAAGCGCAAGGTTATTGACATGATGTACAACTGCCTTAGTTACCGTAAGCACTTGGGTCTCTTGGTACAAGAGGTCCGTGGGGTACCTGTACGGTACTGTGCTGTGAAAATTCAACTTTGAATTGGTAGATTTTTGCAGCCGCTCCCCAAGACACAATATAGTAGGTACTCTAAAATTCACTGACGAATTTCTAAGGAGATTTGGTGTTCTGTTTCAGGGTCTACTCTTAGTGGGCGAACTTCCAGACAGGTCAGCATGTATATATTGCTGTTTATCCTGCATGCTGACTTGTGCTAGAGAAGCCGTCCTATAGGTCTTCAGGTAAGCGATTAACTATTGTTTGCAAGTTTTTTTTTTACTGTTGATCGTTTGGCCACTATCTGACCTAATGGTAAGCGATGAAGCGTTCTAATATGGACTACGCTTGCTTAGAAGTAAACTATTCACTCTTGACTTAAAGACTCCCAGGTTGTAGCTATAGGGAAACAGATACCGGCAGGGAATTCCATTCCTTAGCTGTTTATGAATTGGTATGTCATCCAAGTCTGGTGTTTTTGTTAGTTTCTTCGTATTTTGACACCGACTTCTGAAATTAAAGTTATATTTTACTTTGTAGTGTTTTTTTTTTTGGAAGTCGGTTGTTGTGTTTTTTTTATTTTTCACTTTTTAGTGGTCACACGGTCACACCTAACAACACCACTGTAAAATCGCAGAAAAGCAAAATACGCAATTTCGATTACTTGGATGACATAAAACCATCTTCCAAGTAAACGAATTCCAGCTATTTCGATTTAAAATCTTAAGTTCGTAACCGATTTTGATAAAATTTAAATGGAACCAATCTGCAAGTAGGTATATCCTTTCAGATTAAACAAGAATTTTTCAAATCGGTTCATAATTGTCGGAGTTATGAGGTAACAAACATAAAAAAAATACAACCGAATTGACAACCTCCTCATTTTTGGGTCTGTTAAAAGTATCTCAAATAAGTCGAGATTCATGAATCATGAATCATGATACTATGTCCAACAAATGAGGAGCTCGTGGCTAAATGCCAACAGCCGCACGAGTTGATTTGAATTGTAAATCCTTGGCAGTCGTTACAGATTGTCAGAAGCCAGTAAATCTGACTCCAGTCTGGCCAAGAAATACTGTGTTACCCAGTTAATGGGTTGTGGAGCTCTGGTAGGCTGCCGCTCCACGTAAAATACTGGTATTCAGCTGAATCCAGTTTCACTGGATGCCGACCCCAATGTAGTTAGGAAATGGCTAGGCAGATCTTCTCGTCTTCCATCTAAAATGATGAACAAAACTTTCCGAAATTAATTTGTCTTACACTTCAGAATCTTGAAGCTCAGCCCCCTCAATCAACACGTTATAAGTACACCGCGTTCCTACTGAACCGTTTCAAATTTTTTAACATTATGCTTTTTACTTCACAGGTCCAGATGAACGAGTACCATCATCCACTCTACTCTGACTGCGTCTGTGTGACTTCATTCTATCTGCAGGATTCCGTCCCTGTTGAACAATGATGAGGATCACACACAACATCCAGCGTCGTCCTGAGGGCGAGTTCTCCTATTTTTTAAGCAACTTTTGCAATTGTATCTCAGTCGCAATCTGTAAAAATAACAAAATAAATGCAGTACCTGGTGAAGGGTCATTGAACTCATCATAAACAACTTTTATCACTGAAATTGCCAAAAAAAACAACTGCTCTCTTTCTGGTCTGGTTCCATTGTAAGAGTTGTTCATAATGATGAGTACAATGACCTCTGAAGAGGTATTACGTTTATCTTGCAAAGATTTGTTTTTTTTGAAGGATTGGGACTGAATAAATGCGAACGTTGTTTAAAAACGATTAAATTTGGCACTATAATAAGCGATCCGCGCGGACAATCGATTTACGTGTTTATTTGTTTCCCAAACCCAAACGCGCCTTCACGTTGACAGGGGGCGCTCCCTGGAGTTCGGTGACAAATGATCGCGACGATCGCAGTTTCACGCGATGATCGCTTTCAGTACGGCTAGGACGACGTGCAAGGTCACAGTCTGGACAAGTTAATGTCATTCTGCAGTACTCCGGCTGAGGTAGGCACAGTTGAAGCCAGCAGGAGCACTGCAGACGGATAATAACCTGGCAACTGCAGCATATTGAGCAAACAAGACGAAATATTCTCTTGGTTCATCAATAAGTTTCCGTTGCCAAGTCATCACTAAATGAAGTATCAAATCGTCATATCAACTGAGCACCCTCCGGGGTGTAAGTGGCTCTATCAACACCTGCAGAGCCAAAGCCAACCTCACCTGCCCGCGGTGCACCCTGCTGAAAATACTAACGAGGCTCTGACGGTCCCTTGGACTCCCCGACGTTGAAAAGACCATTGCGTTCTGTAGAAGCCAAGGCAACTTAGAGGACCAATGGGGCTTTTCAAACTCGGGGAAAAAAGGGGATTTTGTAAATAGCTCCCTTAAACTGCCCGACGTAGAAAAGGCACTTTGGCAATCTGGAGAAGCAAAGGCAACACTTGGAGTACCAATGGAGCCTTTTAGCATACTCGGTAAACAGGGGATTTTGTAAATACCTCCCTTGGATTCTCCGACGCTGAAAAGGCGCCTTGGCAATCTGGAGAAGCCAAAGCAACACCTAGAGCGCTAATGGTGCTTTTCAGCAAAATCGGGAACAAGGGAATTTGTAAATACCTCCCTCGGACTCCCCATAGTTGAAGAGACGACATGGAGTTCTGGATATGCAAAAGCAACATCTAGAGACCCAATGGAGTCTTTCAGCATACTGGAGAACAAGGGGATTTTGTAAATACCTCCCTTGGTCTCTCCATCGTTGAAGAGACGACATGGAGTTCTGGATATGCAAAAGCAACATCTAGAGACCCAATGGAGTCTTTCAGCATACTGGGGAAAAAGGGGATTTTGTAAATACTTCCCTTGGACTGCCCGACCGACGTTGAAAAGCGCCTTGGCAATCAGGAGAAGCAAAAGCAACACCTAGAGCACCAATGAAGCCTTTTAGCATACTCGGGAAAAAAGGGGGAAAATTTGTAAATACTTATCATTTTTCATGGCAGGGGCAGATTCAGGTAGGGGGTACATAGGCGCCACTGGACCGGTCATGTCTTCTGGTCCTTTGAACTTCCTTCTATGATCTTGGATCCGCACCTGACAACAAAATTTCAACTTTTATTTTCGCAGACACTGTTATAATTAATGAATCTAGGATAAGTTAGCTAGTACTTAAGTAATCTATTAATTTTATTGATGAACATGTATTTATCAGAATAAACAGATATAATAATAATAATTATAATAGTTCGTTTTATTTCTTAAAACTCCAAAAGCGCTACGACAGCAATTTTATTTTTATTTGGTACTAGCTGACCCGCGCAACTTCGTCTGCGTCACATTTTTCATTATTGCTCCGATCCTTTTTGTCTTAGCGGGATGATATAATTATAATAAAGCCTATAACTTTCTCGATAAATGGGCTATATAACACTGAAATAATTTTTCAAATCGGACCAGTAGTTCCTGAGATTAGCGCGTTCAACCAAACAAATAAACAAACAAACAAGCAAACAAACAAACAAACAAACTTTTCTGCTTTATAATATTAGTATAGAAGTATATAGTATACCGCGTGTATCGATTTTCATGGGTCCATGTTAACTACTTTCACTAAAAAGAGCAATCTGAATAAGACCCTCCCTCTTGAAAAAAATGAGAAAAGAACCGACGAAAAATTCCAACACTGGGGTGTCCAGAATCAGGCCCTGGACCCATGGAAATCGTTTGTGCGTTGATGTCAGATACACGCGGTATAGTATATAGTAAATAGTATATAGTATAGATATATTCAGCTCGTGTTTGACATTTTCTCACTTGATGGTAAGTGATGTGGTGGACGATGGACCACTCTTGTCTAGAAGTAACCTATTCATTCTTGACTTACAGACACCCCAGGTTGTAGCTATCAGGAAACACAGGCTCTGCCAGGAAATTCCACTCCTTAGCTGTACGCAAAATGAATGTGTTCACAAAAAGTTTTGTCCGTATGGCTGGGATGTCTTACTTGCTTTTACAAAGGAAAGTCATCATCTGCCTCGCCTTTTCCCAACTATATTGATGTCGGCTTCCAGTCAAACCGGATTTAGTTGAGTACCAGTATTTTGCGCGGAGCGGCTGCCTACCAGAACTCCACAGCCCATTAACTGGGTAACACGGTACTTCATGGCAAGACTGCAGGCGTCAGATTAACTGGCTTCTGACTATCCGTAACGACTGCCAAAGATGTACAAATGACAGCCGGGACCAACGGCTTAACGTGCTTTCCGAGGCACGGAGGAAACTCGGTATGTTAAGATGGTCACCCATCCACAGACCAACCTTGGCAAGCGTTGCTTAACCTTGAAGATCGACCCGTGCGGCTTGCATTATTCAGCCATGAGCTCCTCTTTTACAAAGGAAAGTATGACATTAAAAAATATATTGCCCACGCTGGGCGCCAATAGCAACAAGTTTTTTTATCATAAATATTTATATCGAATCGCTTGCCTTGGTATGGTCATGTGAACAGAAGGGAGGAAACGCATTTAACTAAAATAGTAATGAACATAAATGTGAACGGATGGAGAGGGAGAGGAAGGCCAAAGAAAAGATGGATGGATTGTGTGAGGAGTGAAATGAAAGAAATGGGAGTTAGTGTCAGTTTGACGGCCGATAGGGCAGATGAAAGAAAAAAATTGGCAAAGGTCGAGTCGGACTCGCGCACGAAGTATTCCGTGCCATTATCTATAAAACGGCAAAAAAAACAAGTTTATTATATGGGAGACCCCTTAAATATTTATTTTATTCGGTTTTTAGTATTTGTTGTTATAGCGGCAACAGAAATACATCATCTGTGAAAATTTCATCTGTCTAGCTAGCGCGGTTCTTGAGATACAGCCTGATGACAGACAGACACCGAAGTCTAGTAGTAGTAATAGGGTCCCATTTTTACCCTTTGGTGCGCCGTAACATGGGATAAGGGTAGGAAGACGATGAAGATGGTGATGATTAAAATTTATATAGCAAGACCAACCTGTTTAGCTTTTTGCTTACTTTCTCAGGATCAGTCTAAGCGAATGTAGATGAATACTAATATTCTACATGAAGTGTGTGTTTAAACAAAAAACATAAATATCGCTGCATGCGAGATATAAAAAAATAATCTTGTAAAAGAATAATGATAATAAAAGTGAGTATACAACATTTATTTCAGGCGAATAATTAAACATGAAATACTAAAGTTAAAACAATTTTTAAGAAATTTTTCAATATCTCGAAGCTTTCACCTAAAATGAAAATCAAGTATTATAAGGTTGGCAAAACACGCGAAGGGTTTATAAAGTAGCCCGCGAAATTTAATTTGCATTCAATGGACGCGGGTTACTTCAATGGTCATTTTAAGTATTTTTCATTAACGTCCTACAGAATTTTGTAAAACTAATTTACTATGACAGAGGAAGATAAAAACAGATAAAAACATATTAGTTAAACAATAAAGGTTGCTAACATGACTTCACATATTCGAACACTAGGCGCATTTTTGTGCAAGTCATGATGCGACAAGTTCATGATATGGCTTGGTTAAATAAAAGTAGCCTACTTAGAAATCTATAGTACTCTTTCTAACTCATTGAAAGAGTCATATCGTAGACAGAGACTTTGCTATTCTAAAGGGCTGCCTTTGTCAAACATGATAGATAGCTAGTTTAGTTATTTGGACAACCACTAGATGTCGCTGTCGGTGCAAATATTGCAGGCAGAATTCTGATGTTAAGCGGCATATTTATAAAAAGTATAGGCGTTAACAGCATCAAAGTATTGATCGGCATCTTGTGACCTGCGCAGTGCAGCTAGCTGATCTAGACTAGACTCCCTTTGTGCAATGCCGCAGTGCGCCACCCGCCGTCTGCCGAGCAAGGCGTATTGCTGCAAGCTGCCGCCGGGGCTACTGCCCCTGCAGGCCTGCATTTTCGTGCAGGTGAAATAAAGGTAAGTGTTCTAGTTTCACTTCTATTTAACCATTGTTTTATTTTGTCAGGGAATGTGACTTGATGGTTTTCATCTGCATTCTTTGTGACATTTTGTTTTATCTACGTGTTAATATTTACTAACATTGTAAGATTTTTGTGGCAACGGGGGTTGGGAGAGTTTTACCGCATCATACCATGTTGTTGGACTCTGCACGTATATGACGAGCTTGTGGCTGAATTATAACAGCCGCATAGGTCAATCTTCAAGGTTAAGCAACGCTTGCCGAGGTTGGTCTGTGGATGGGTGACCATCTTAACATACCGAGTTTCCTCCGTGCCTCGGAAAGCACGTTAAGCTATTGGTCCCGGCTGTCATTTGGAGATCTTTGGCAGTCGTTACGCATAGTCAGAAGCCAGAAAATCTGACACCAGTCTTGCCAAGGAGTACCGTGTTACCCAGTTATAAAAAGGGTTGTGGAGGTCTGGTAGGCATCCGCTCCACGTAAAATACTGGTATTCAGCTGAATCCGGTTTGACTGGAAGCCGACCCCAATATAGTTGGGAAAAGGCTAGGCAGATGAGATGGATTCTGCACGTGTAAGCTGGGGGTCCCGGCCGCCAAATGACGGTCGTTAAGCCATGTCAGAAGCCCTTGAAGTGATTTAGAAACTCTGATACTAGTGTGTGGGGTCCTCAGACCATACAACCCACAAAATAAGAAGAAGAAGTTGGATTCTGTAGGTCAGATATATAGTCCCTCCATGCAAATTACTGGTATTCGGTTTCATACAGTTAGACAGGAAGCCAATCCAAAACAATGGGGTTGGCCGGGGCAAGCTGAAAGCAGATGGCGCTAGCATGTTTTGTTCCCTTGTTATTTTTTTATGATGTGTTAGTTGCAGTTTAACGTCTAAATTCTTTAATTTGTAACTGAGAGGCAGCTGCAAAACAATTAAAATAAGTGGAGCACATAATTATACATCATGTTTTCTAACTGGCGAGTCAAGGAACTGAAAGAAAAACTTAAAAAACGTGGAGCTCCCTTACGAGGAAAGAAAGCGGATCTTATTGAAAGATTTTGGAGTTTTGTTT
Source organism: Ceramica pisi (assembly GCA_963859965.1). Taxonomy (NCBI): domain Eukaryota; kingdom Metazoa; phylum Arthropoda; class Insecta; order Lepidoptera; family Noctuidae; genus Ceramica; species Ceramica pisi. Next base: position 13,731,595 of record OY982556.1, read on the forward strand.
TTAAATTCAACAAACAAGCCATAATCATAGTATAGAATCCTTGTAGAACGACGGGTGATTGATTGGCAAGATTTTGATTGATCGGACTAGTGATTTTTAACATTAAAATCACACAGGCAGGTACGAAATATTATAGGATGAGGAGTGTAGGGATAATTGAAAAAAGTAATAGTCAAGCCTTTATTTATGATCAGCTTGCCTGTTACGTGATATTTCATAATCACTTTCTACAAAGTGTTTAGCTACCCCATAACCTCGTCATTTTCGTAAATAAATTTTTCACGACGAATAGCTTTTAAACCAAAGCCTTCGTATTTTTATATCCTTCGGTATTTGATGCATTCCAATTTCAGAGCATTTAGAGACAATACAACGCGTCATTGTAACTGTTTGAAATTATTTTCTGTTTTTGACCATATGAAAAGGCAATGTTGTGGGAACAAACTACGCTAGCGCCACTTTGACAGTTGCCAACCCCATTGGACAAAGGCTCGGATGTCCGAGGGGGTTCGGTCAGTGGAGGGGGAGGGGTAGCAATGTGGGCGTGTGTATCTGATCTGCAGTGCGCATCGCTGCAGTGGGACGCCATCTTGTTGTGTCATTGTTCGATAGACACAAGTATGGCGCCGGATTTATTCGTAGGGTGGAACTATTTTTATGCGGAGGGGAGTGAAGATTATTTGAAATGTTTAGAATTAGAATCCACTGTTGCAATAAGCAAGGCACTAGTTCAAGAAAGGATTACTACTATAGCAGTTTTGTTGGTAATTAAGGTTTATTTAATTTTGTTTTTTTTTTTTTTAAGATAAGGGTTGTGAGTCACTCTACCAACACCTGCAGAGCCAAAGTCTACCTTACCTACCCGTGATACAATCCAGTTTGAAATGGCGGTACGTTATGTCATTTTTCTTTTGTCATTTTTTTACGTTGGACAAAATGGTTACGTTTCCTGAGGATAGGGTCGTTGCGGAGCTGCAAAGCGATGAGAGTCTTCAACCAAAGCTTTGAATTGTTTCGATTAAATTTTAAGGTACTCTTCTGTGGTTCACCCTTGTTTGGTATAACAACTTTTGATGTAATGTTACTAATTCGAACAACGTTTAGGAAAATAATTAATTTGTATAATATCGATTTACATAATTTTCATTTCATCGAATATTTATATACAATACAATACAAATTGTTTTTATTGGGAACAACATAAGGAACCAATTCTGTTAGTACAACTTACACACAACGATAACATTTGCGCTATTGATCAAAAGGTATAATGTTCATTTGATGTAATGTTCAGGTGGTATAACATGTATTATTAGTCTAGTGAAACATTAGCTTAAATAAAATTAGTGCATTTGTAAATTCGGTCAAATGACATTATTTCAAAGAAATATATATGCTAAACTAGCTAAACCCGTGCAACGTCGTCTGCGTGACATTTTTCATTACTGCTCCGCTCCTATTGGTCTTAGCGTGATGATATATCCTAGCCGTCCTCGATAAATGGGCTATCTAACACTGAAAGAATTTTTCAAATCGGACCAGTAGTTCCTGAGATTAGCGCGTTCAACCAAACAAACAAACAAACTCTTCTGCTTTATAATATTAGTATAGATAAAAATCTACCAATTAATTATACGAAATGACTTTATTGTAACTAAATTTAGCCGAAGCAATTTTCGACAAAACGTTGTTATACCAAACAACGGTGAACCCTCTTCTGTACCTACTAGCAATATAACAATTAACTAAAAAGAGACTAATCAAATTTTGTTGTACGTTTCAGCTCTCTAGTACAAAAGGTTGCTTGCTGCAAGCTGTCTTCGAGCAGCTTAAGCTGACACCATCACTCTTCATCTGCTGTGCATCATGTTGGTCCTTCGAGCCCCGATCAGTTCCTGCACTTTAGCAGTGTTTTGCTGACATCCTGAATCCAACGGTCAGTATTTGAATTTCACAGGTTTAAAGCTCTTCAGGCGAAAAATCGTTGATTTAGAGAGGAGTGCCCAGTTCGGCCTAGGCAGGCACTTTGCTTTGTAATTCCATTAACATTTATTTGACCAGTAGGTACGAATGTTTGGACTTTAAAAGAGACTTTGACCTCTGAGTTTCTTCGGTGTTTCTTCTCAGAGCAGTCAGCTAGGAAACGCCGGCCTCATCAGTGTTAAGTGTAATTTACAACCTGCTTACAAAATAAATATCATTTATCATTTTATCATTTAATACTGCTCTAGAAATGGCGAAGGAAGCCATTTTAAGGAAACTAACACTCTTGAGAGATGTAATAATATTAGGTAAACTGTACCAACCTTTGGCATTAGATAACAACACACTCATTCTTACGGATCGTTTTCCAATGAAACAGCTGTGGGAACACGACTAACTAAAAATTTGAAGCAATCAGGAAACAAACTCCGGTAGGGAATTCTACTCGTTAGCTGTGTGCACATTGAAAGTATTCCCAAATTTTTAAATGATGGTAGGTTTTACAGTTACATGTAACATCCCAAGGCATTAGAACTATAACTCAATTCTACGGATCACATAAAGTGTAATGAGTATTAATTAATATTCAACATTCTTTCATTCATTTCAGATCCCTGAACCGTACTTATGCTACCGTCCAAGATGGGGTGTAAGTGGCTCTAGCACACCTGCAGAGCCAAAGTCAACCTCACCTGCCCGCGGCGCACCCTGCTGAAGATACCAACGAGGCTCTGGCGACCCCCTTGGACTCCCCGACGTTGAAGAGATGACATGGAGTTCTGGAGAAGCGAAAGCAAAATCTAGAGCACCAATGCACCCTATCAGCATACTCGGGACAAGGGGAAATTTTAAATATAATTTTTCATGGCAGGGGTGGATTCAGATGGAGGGTTCACAGACACCACGTCTCTCCTGGTCTTTTGAACTTCCTTCTATGACCTTCGATCCACAACTGACAACGAAGTTGTTTAAAATTTTATTTCAAATCTCGGTAACGCTGAAGATATGCAATTCTTGTACTTACAGGTTGCGAGATAGGATATATACGGGAATATAATACTTACTTAAATTTCTTATCTATGGCATTTGATTAAATATCGCAAAGACATCTAAATTACTACTAAGAATTAGGATAGGACACACACACACGTTTTTATTTAAGGATAGGATAATTGTAAATATAGTTAAGTTAAATATTGTCGTTTCAATTATCCCTGATACCGAAGTACCTATGCTACACTAAATAAACGATAGCTCCAAAATTAGCTATCGGGATGGATATGTCACAGGAAAGTGATAAACTTCGTAAGATCATAAAATAACTTGAGAGTTTGTAAACTCTCGATAAATTGACAACTGAACATTCGGAATACTTTTTTACGCATTAAAATGTGATAGTTTATAATTTCTCGATTCCATTTCGAGAAATTGTGAACATAAATCAACAAATATACTAAACTAACAAAAGACTAAAGAATAGCAACAAAAAATTCGTCCTCCACGCGGTCAGCTACTAATGAACCCAAGAGACTGGCGGCATTGCCACGTTGAATGGCAATGCTTAATCTCTGCCCAAAGTAATGGCCAGCTCTTGGGTCACGGGAAGTGTCAACCAGCCGTTTAATTTTGAACTGAAATAAATTGAAATCCAATCAGAGCACAAGTCTTCTCTAATTGGTTTGTTCAATACGTAGAGTTACGAATTAAATGGACTTAAGGTCCACCCAGCCCGCGAAATTCAGAATTCCTTACGTTTTTTGCAATTTGCAGGTCAGTTCTGGCTTGTATGTTGATTAAAATATTATTCGCGGCTGTAAAACGTATGTAATTACAGAATTATAATCATCAAAATCACCAATACAACCCTCCAAGTTCATAAAGGCCTAGGAACAAAAAAAAAAAAACAGAAAAAGTCACCACCTTAAGCATCACCTTTGTACCTATTTTTCTGTCTCCTTTTTATTGTTATCAACTTGTGTGTGAAATAAATAAAGTTATTCCATTTCATACGTATGTCTTACAGCCGCAAATAATATTTAATCAACATACAAGCTAGCACTGGCCTGCAAATTGCAAAAAACGCAAGAAATTCTGAATTTCGCGGGCTGGTTGGACCATTCACCTTAAAGTAAGTTTACAATCTCTCAAGTTATTTTATAGTCTTACGAAGATTGCCACTTTCGGGTGACAGATACATCTAAAAAGTAGACCCACGCTACTTCGCCTGCGTCACTTATTTCATTAATAAATAAAAATAAAATAAATATTGGGGTCGCCTTCAAGTCAAACCGGATTCAGCTTAATACCAGTATTTTCGGCTGCCTGCAAGACTTCCACAACCTATTAACTGGGTAACTCTTTGGTAAGATTAGTGTTTGGTTTTCTGGCTTCTGACTATTCGTAACAACTGCTAAAGATCTACAAACGACAGCCGGGACCAACAGCGTTACGTGCTTTCCGAGGCACGCAGGAGTTTCGGTATTAACATACCGACGGTTTTCACTCCTCCACAGACCAACCTCGGCAAGCGTTGCTTAACCTTGAAATCGGCCCGTGTGGCTGTTATTATTTACCCACAAGAGAAAAATAAAAATGCTGCAAAACAATCCAGTGTATTCAGTTTTTTGCTATCTTCGACACAACTTCGAAAGTCAGCCCACAGACTACAGACCAGCCCACAGACTTACTTGGTCGCTTTTTGTTCAATATGATTTTGACAACTGCACTGTTGTATAAGCATTATACCGACAGGCTCAGTCAAATCCTCTTGTACACTCTAGATGGCATTCAAAGAAGACTGTTTTACCGATGCATGACTTCGAAAGATGCTGTTAAAAAGAAATTCGATTTTTGACCAACAGAGGGCGTTGTAGCAAAATGTGCTTCTGGAACCAACAGTACTGTTGCTATAAATAAAAAATTAAGATATAAAAATTGTAACTAAATATCCACTAACCCGAAACGATTGTTTGATAAAAGTATGTTTTTTTTTTAAATCATGTAACTCAGAAGAATTTCAATATTGCCACATTGCGTACCGCATTGCAGATACATCGTATAATAAAAGGGGATTCGTGCATGCGCAGAACAGTTTAGAATTTTCTAGAACGTAATCCTCCTTTTCAACGTTATTGCTAATGACATAAGAGCGAAAATTGATCGACCCGAGTTTTTCCCTTTAATGCCTAAGTGAATATTGTATTAGGTAGGTTAGATATATGCTGCCATAAAAGTTCCCTGACGATTACTTATAGTTCTTACTCTTTTAGCAATAAGGTTGAAATCTGATCGACTGGGTATTTTAAAGATATATGTTCCAACAAAGTACTAGTTGGGACCTGCGCACTGCAGTTTAGACTGTTCTAGAATGTAGCATTGAGTTATAACTTTGTAGAAGGCCAATTCTTTCAATTTCCGAAAAATGGAGACTCAAGCATAATAAGATAACTTTAAATAGACACAACTGTTTTTCCCGAATTGTTAAAGAATGTGTATTTATGCGGAGCACTTTATTCCATCAATCGGTTACGATTTATCTGTTCTGTCTTCTGAGAAATTTAAGATGGGAAACCCAAATGACACTTTATCCGACCTCAGATTCAAACCCAAGACCTCATACTCAATAGTAGAGTAAGTGCCTACTACAGCTACCAGCGAGACAAAGTTTAGCAACGATTTATTTAGTCATATAATTACACAGACCCGTGGTGGGCGCCAACAAGGAATAACTTCACATTGGCCCCCAATTGGGCTTAAATAATTTTTAATATATGTGTATTTGAATCTCTGTGGAGTCGGTCTCTCATGTCTGAGGATCGTGGTCATGGCAGCAACAGGGTTGCATCTGGAGTGGATGGAATGTCTCAACCGGTGTCTGTCCAGCGCGTCTCTTAAACCTGAGTTGAATTTAGAGGTCAATGAGTTATTTACTTGATCGGTCCATCTTGAAAACAGAATTAGAAATGGAAAACAAAATTTGGAAGAAGAAATGATTACAAGTTTATTAGAAATTTTGTCAAAATTAAAATTAAAAATCACCAGAATATAAAAACTCGTTTTGAGGCTCAATTGGGCGCCAGTAAGTTCTTTTTTTACATTATTGGCGCCCACCGAAATGGGCGCCAATAATTTATATTCTGGTGATTTTTAATTTAAATTTGAATACAGAATTAGAGAGTTATAAAATTTTGGAAAAAAACCCTGTATCAATACAGGGCTTTTTGTTTCAAAATTTTAAAGTCATTTGCGAACTTAATTTTTTTAACTTATTTTAAAGCAAATAAGAAGTCAAGGTCAACTTACTGACTTAACGATCCTAGCGTACTTGGCAAAATTATAAATACAAAGTTGCAGACGAGTAATGCCATTGAACCACAATGAAAGGACCAGTGCTTCTGTATCTTATTTATAACACGGCACAAAATACAACACTTAAAACTGCATCGCATATCTCACATGAAAGTATCGACCGGCATCTTGTGACCTGCGCAGTGCAGCTAGCTGATCTAGACTAGACTCCCTTTATGAAATGCCGCAGTGCGCCACCCGCCGTCTGCCGTGCGAGACGAGTTGCTGCTTCCATCTGCAAGAGATAGTTTCAGGCTCCAGGCTACTGCAGTTTCATCACATACTAGCTTCAGATATGAAGGTGAGCGTTTCTGTTTTTTTAGAAGAAAAACTTTGTAGTGAAAACTTCGTTAGCGGCGTTGAGCACTTTTCTTGGGTTGGGTATGAAATGTTAAACTCGCTTCAGTACAAGTGACCTGATCGAAAATTCGTAAGACATCTGTCTTACGAATTTTCGATCAGGTCACTTGATTAAAAAATACACAATTTATACTTTAACTTTGTCCCAATAATAACCAAAAATATAAATGTCCTCGTGCTAGGTATGGTCCTGTGCCCTTCTCAATTAGCATTTTTTTTTTTTTACAAAACTTTCTATTATGTTTCTTTTTTTTATTTGTACTGTACAATGCTTTGGATAACACTATAGATCTGTAATGTTGTACATGTTCTTGTAAGTAAATAAATAAAATAAATAAATAAAATAAATTAGGTTCTATTTTCAATGGCAACATTGTTGTCTGTCCAATTAATATTCACCGATATAATATTTAAGATATTATCATCGTCGCATTCTACGAGAATATTATTCAACACTAGCTGATACCCGCGGCTTCGCGAGCTTGACAAATTATCTACTTAAACCTTCCTCGAGAACGATTGTCTCCATTGTTGAAAACAGCATGAAAATCGGTGCAGTAGTTTTTGAGTTTATCGCGAACAGACAGACAGACATGACTTTGTTTTATAGTATGTAGTAATAAGAGCTAGGCTGCAATGTGCATCGTATGACGCAGTGCATCTGATATAGTATTCAACAATGTAAAGTAGTGAGAAAGAGCTATTAATAATATGTATTTGTTTCGGGTTTGTTATCTACCACGTGGGCTTTGGGTTGTTGATTAATAAGTGTTTTCACAATGCATTGTTGTCACCATTAAAATATAGTTTTTTTCATTTCCAGGTCCTCGGGGCATCACCATCCGCCACCCACCAGTGATGGCAGCCGACGTATCAATCCTCCACATCACTCCACTTTCATTTCATCAACCCACCATCGTAGATCTGGTTCCTGAAGCTTCCTGGCTACAGGCTGCAGTTTCGCGCACTCCAGGACTTTAAGACCAAGGTAAGAGTTTCATATATCAAATCTGCCTAGCCATTCCAAATTATGTTGGGTTTAGATACCAGTCTTAAGCCGCTGATAGACATGAGCATTCACTTGTGATGAGCATATTGGCGAATGTTCTTTTGTTTCAAATAAACAAGAGCGTTTCAGTGAGCATTCCAGCGAGCGTTGTAACGATCATTCTAGCGAGCGATAGTTTTTCTTCAATCTTTTTGCCGAGCCTAGCAATTTTGTTATTGTTATTTGACATCTTCGTGAGGATACACTTTTTCACGAGCATTAATTAATAGATTGTCGCTAGAATGATCGTGACAATGTTCGTAGTGATGTTTGGCTCTTATATGCTCGGCTCTGTTCGTCGTCCAGTTCGACTTATGCAAAACGGCGAATGCTCGATGTTCTGTTACAAGTGAATGTTCAAATTTATGAGCACCTTAAAAGGATACAGCTAAATACAAGCAGTACGATTCTGTAAACATGTCGAAGTGAAGCCTTGGGTGGAGTGATCACAAAGTGAGCTGTCAAACCAAGTGATTAAGATCACCTAAGCATTCACTTCGACGTGTATACAGAATCGACCGGCAGTATTTTACATGGGACGACTGCCTTTCAGACCTCCAAAACCCAGTTCTTATGGGGTAATACGATACTCCTTGACAAGACTGGTGTCAGATTTTCTAACTTCTGACTGACCGACGTGTAATTACAACCAAAATGTTCAAATGACAGCTGGGGCCAACAGTTTAGTGTGCTTCAGTATGTCATGGCTGGTCACCCATCTATAGGCGCCCCTAGCAAGCGTTGCTTAACCTCTAAGATCGACACTTATGGAAATTATTAAGAGTGTGTATTCCGTCCACTAGCGCCGCCAATCGTTTTTTATTAATTGTGGTAAATTTAAGACACGTAGATAAAAAACCGCTCTGTAGTGCACTGAAGAAATGTATCTATTATTTTTTGACAGCTATTTTTAATACATAACTCATGGCTAAATAGCCAAAACGGCAAAAAATATCGAATTTGGCAACCATTTATGTTCTAAAGTACAAAACATAACTCTCAAAACATAATAAATACATTTCTTCAGTGCACTACAGAGCGGTTTTTTATCTACGTGTCTTAAATTTACCACAAATAATAAAAAACGATTGGCGGCGCTAGTGGACGGAATACACGCTCTTAAGCCGCGAGCTCCTCTGAAAATAAATAAATACTTTGACATAGTTATGGCGCTTTCTGTCAGTCACAAAATAAAGCCAAATTATCTGTTAGACGAAGTGTTTAAAATGTCATGATATTCTGTTTCAGGTCCAAGACGAGTATCACCATCCTCTCGTCTGGTGTCTGACGTGTGACGATGAAGTCCCGCGGCGTGTCACCCAGACTGGTCGCCTGGCAACGTCAACACATGGAAGAAACCACTCCCCGCTTCAACAGACTACATATTTTCATGAAATAGTTTGTGAGAAACGAAAATTATGTTCAATTCTTATGAAGTTGATGATAAATGTAGCAACGGTCACGCCAAAATGATTCATTGCAACATTTCTTACCAGCTTTTAAAATTATGTTTTGAAATCGCAGTGAGGTAACATTAACAGGCGCGGATTTAAGAAGGGAATATTATAGGAGCAATTTGCAATTTGATCCGTTGATTTTCTCTAAAATTCTTAAATTCACGCCTGAGGTCTTCTGCGACTATAACCCTGTAACTGCATGATATTTCGATACATATAATGCAGTTACACACATAGTGAGAATAGTTATATTTCAATGAAATATAACTATTGTAGTGTACACTACCCCCTCACAAAAGGGGGAGAGGACGAGTTTAAAACAAGAGTGTTAGTGATGTGATTACCTCCACATTGCTGGCTTTCTTACTCTAATTTTATGACAGAGTCAAACTCTTCTCCTCTCCCATTAATGGTTAATACCCAACCCTTTCTTCAGACCTTGGGACGATTGCTATATTTCCTTCAAAGATTCACTTAAGTAAGTATGTAGATTAAAGAGGATACGTATAATAATATTGAAGATGAAAGAGATTACAGAATCACATCAATTGTAAATTTTGTTTTATTTCCTAATCATCATGTCCTGTGTTTTCCCAACTATAATGGAGTCGGCTTCCGATCTGACTGGTTGAAGCTGAATACCAGTATTTTGTATAGAGTGACTGCCTGTAGACCAGACAGTCAGTACCTCAATCCAGTCGCTGATAACACGGTAACCCTAGGTAATACTGGTGGCAGATCTTCTGGCTTCTGACTCTCCGTAACGGCTGTCAAAGATCTACAAGTGCTTACCAAGGCGTTAACGACTTTATCTCTGTCACATCTAAATCATCATCGGAAATCATCAAATAACTTCCCCCGCTCTGGGCGGAGCGGGAGGGAGTGTCAGACTTCTACTGACTAAAACCCATCCATGTTCCTTCATGTGCTCTTTGTGTTCCGGAGCCACGGTATCTCTTTCGAATATTAGAATAGTTCATATCGGGATTGCTACCATGTACCTTTTTATTTGCGAGTTTCCGATATTTCGGCAGTGTTGCAAGCGCCATCACGGATCACGAAGTAACTGAAGATCTCTTTCGTATAGTCCCGCGACTCCGGCAGGCTGACTCTCTTTGAGGCGCGCGTGAAACACTAACGCGCCGTCGACACGGCCTGTCGTCATGAGACGGACGGACGTCGAGCCACCCATAGCTCACCGTCCACCTCTGTCATCTCTTACCTAGACTAGAGTCAAGAGCAAACCCGTCCCAAAAAAAAAGTACTTTCGGAGGAACAGAGGCATCTCGGCATGTAATAGTTGATCATCCATCCAGTTTCCGCTCTCCTTAATTACTGCTTGACTGAAATCATCGACCGTGATGCTTTTATTATTTAGTTACTAGAGAAGGGACTCCATTTTCACCACTAAGACTCTCGTTCGGTCCGCTATGCGTAGTAGTCCTGGCTAAGCCAGTCTTGCTCCGACCAGAAGTCTCCTGGGAGCTTCACAGGCTTCCCGGAGCTACTTTACGAAGGTCCGATTAAGTAGTTACAACCTTCTAAGGTTTGGAACTGCGAGTGGCCATTGACAAAAAAAAACCGGCCAAGTGCGAGTCGGACTCGCACACCGAGGGTTCCGTACAAACCTGTAGGTATATATTATAATCAAAAGTTGCGATTTACGATTCATGGCGTATTAAAAAAAAACTACTTACTAGATCTCGTTCAAACCAATTTTCGGTGGAAGTTTACATGGTAATGTACATCGTATTTAGTTTTATCATTCTCTTATTTTAGAAGTTACAGGGGGACAGACACACACACACACACACACACACATTTTACCACTTTGGAAGTGTCCCTCGCGCAAACTATGTAAAAGAGTTACATGTAACCTATTTGCAAAAATAAATATGATTTATGACATATATCTACTTACCAAGTTTCAACAGCATGGTTCTTATAGTTTCGGAAAAAAGTAGCTGTGACATACCGACAGACAGACATGACAAATGTATAAGGGTTCCGTTTCTTGCCATTTGGCTACGGAACCCTAAAATGGAGCGAGGAACGGTAAGGCCGTTCCAAAGATTTGTTTAGACTCGCATTCCAGGATGAAGTGGGAAGCTGATTCTTCATTTATTGAGCTACTAACTTCTGCAGCTGCCAAGCCACTCCGGATTAAATGGTGATTAAAATGTAAGCTGTTATAGTGATTACCTAAAGTTAGTAAATCATCAGTGTATTTTTGTTGATTGGCATTCATATTTCTTGTCTCCAAATAGTACAAAACAAAGTCACTATTTGCCTCTGTCTATTTCTACTCTTGCTTCTTCTAAACCACGTAACAGATTTTGATATGGTTTTCATTAATAGAAAGAGCTTTAAACGAGGAATATTCGTCTGTTAACTAGCATCTGTTGGACGCTGGGTTCGGTCGCTTACAGTAAATAACAGTAATATATAGTGTACGTCGCAATATTGATCGGCATCTTGTGACCTGCGCAGTGCAGCTAGCTGATCTAGACTAGACTCCCTTTGTGCAATGCCGCAGTGCGCCACCCGCCGTCTGCCGTGCATGGCGTGTTTGTGCTCCAAACTGGCAAATTGTAGCAGAAAGGACCAATTTGGTAAGTCAACAGTACTCCGAAGGTGGGTTGGAGAAGCATTGGATTTTAGTTTTCAATCAGTTACATTTCGGGGAGTGTGCGTCGGAATTGCACGATTCAATTCCACCAAGCTTGTTCCATCATCGGAGCACAAGACGTACGGCGATGCGTCACTCGTAAGTACATGATGGACATCCTACCCTATACACAAAACGCTTTGGGAATACTTTCATTGGGCTTACAGGTAAGGAGTGGAATTCCCTGCTACAATCTGGTTTGTCTTTAAGACAAGAGTGAATAGGTCACTTCCAGGCAAGCCTGCTCCACCATCGACCGCATCATCGCTTACTATCAGGTGAGATTATGTTCAAAGCCGAGTCTCGAGTACAAGGCGTGGTGTTATCTTTTCTCAGGTAAGCATATCTCAGAACTTTTGTCAAAATGGCGTGACAGACGAATTGCGACCGAATTTGTGACACTTGGAAAGAACAAAAGTAAGTGCATCATTTTGGCAGATTTTTGTGGCAACGGTTCATCATAAGATGAGAGAGCCATTTGGCTTCAGAACACTAGTATTTTTTAGGTTGGGAACTGATAAACTTTAAGCTAGAAGATAACCGTGGATTATACTACGGGTATAATTGGCGCTAACCTATCTATTTGTTATTATCCCTTGGAGTGAGTTGACAGTGTAAGTTATGTTTACTTTACCTAAGTTTTTGAGAGGTTGACAGAAATCAATGCTGTTGTTGCAAAAATATACCGCAAGCACTCTTCTTATTCTCTTATCTCGCCAAAAGATTGAGAAATCCGACCCCGCGTAAGGAGAGAGCAAAGAAGAAGAGTCATTCTTCTAATATTTGAAACTTTCTGGAACAATAAAATCCCTTTCTTAAATATCATACCTATATTTTACAGGAGCCCGGTGGACTAGCGGTGTCTCTAATGTTCCAGCTCGCAGTCAGCAGAACGAGTTGGTTCATCAAGCTGCCTAGACGCCGGCAACCATGTAGCCTAGGTAGGACTTGTTTTGACTTATTGTATTCTACAAGCGGCCACGTCCTTGTGGCGGGTGGAAATGATTCCAAGGGAACTTCTCTTGGAACAAAAAGTGTCCTATGTCTTGATCCATGACGTGGACTACCCATGTGCCAAGAAGACCTGGTGAAGCCCGCGTTATACCAATGGATGCCAGACAAACAGGTCCGGTCGATGTGGCGACACCTTGGCTAGGCCCATGTCCAGCAGTGATGATGATCATGTTAAAACGTGAAAAGGTTACAATCAGACAGACTAAATCCCAGGGTTGCGGATTTTTTTTAATAGAGTCACCGCGGCCCTGGAACGCAATGGCATTTCGAAGAACACGGATGGGTTTTAGTCAGTAGGAGTCTGACACTATCGCTCCGCATAGAGCAGGAGAAGACATTTGATGGTTCTCTGATCTACCTAAAAAAATTGCAGACTAAATTACTTTCCCGTTCATCGTACGAGTACCTACTTATATGTATAGTTTGGACGACTTTTCAAATGATAGTTTTTTACATTCTCAGGTGCCTGGTGCAGTGTCTGGAAAGCGGTGGATAATCCAGCTCGCAGTCAGCATGGTTCTACGCACCGCGGTACCAGGCTTGCTGCCCTATTGTATCAACCTAGGTAGGTCTAGCTTGTACTGTTCCACTCTTGGACAAGGGCAAGGGCTACCTCCTTTTTGATTATTACATTTGCTTATTGCCAAGAAAGACATCCTCGTTGTCCTCATCTCTTCCGTGGTATGCAGCGGCCCCTCCTGCGTTCTCATTTCTTCTGGCTTTTAGTATTTGTGAGAATTTCGAAATCTTTGAATGCCTTTACAAGCCTATACAAGTTCATGTTTTTCCTTAAATCAAGCCTATGGTCACTCTACTCACTCTTGGACTACTACATAACTGGAGGTATCAGATATATGTTGGAATTTTCTTTTCTTTTTTTTAACTATTGATAGGCATACGTTTTACCGCTATCTCACCTGATGTGAAGCGATGATGCCGTCTAAGGTGGAGCACGGATGGATTCAAGAGATTAGGCTAAAATAAGGGTTAGCAAATTACTATTAATATAGTTTTGTGGGTTCAGTACCTACTCTGGCTGCGTCTGTGTTTTTCAACAACCTTAATTTCTTCGAAGTTGGTGTGAACAGGCTTTCTTTTGGTTGAGCTCACTCCATCGTGGACTTTGTCTCTGTCATCTCTGACATAGACTAGAGTCAAGAGTAAACCCATCTCAAATAAAATAAAAAAACAATGCAGTTTTTTATTGTCTAGCAAGTTGCTCTACTACGGTGCTCTTGCGACAGTCACAGGGTACTTTTTTAATCTACACTTCTCTTATTTTACAGGTCCTTGATGGCCGGAGAACGCCTTTCAACATGCTCCCCCTCTTGACCGAACACCGATGGGGTGCAAGTGGCTCTAGCACACCTGCAGAGCCAAAGTCAACCTCACCTGCCCGCGGCGCACCCTGCTGAAGATACCAACGAGGCTCTGGCGAGACACGTACCTGCATTGAAGAGTGTCACGGGAGACCACACACTTCTCTGTAGGTACAGTGTGTCTCTAGTACATGTAAGATGTATCTCGTGAACCCCTGGTCTCCTTTTGAGGTTCCGGAAATCAGGGGTTCACCCTTAACTTTATAGCAAGCACTAGTCTTAAGCTTTTTATTTCTTTACAACTTAATAAAAATCAAAGGTAGATCAGGCGAATAAGCCACAAAAAATTATAAAAATAAAACAATGTAACCAACCCTGCGTTTTATTTTGAAAATTCTGGCACAGTTCTTTTGTGCGAATATGAATAGAATAGCACACATCCCCGGGGGCGCAGCTACTGCCGTATCAGCCGTATCAGCCGTATCAGCCGTATCAGCCGTATCCATGACTAGCTGACCCGTGCAACGTCGTCTGCGAAACATTTTTCATTACTGCTCCGCTCCTATTGGTATTAGCGTGATGATATATAGCCTATAGCCTTCCTCGATAAATGGGCTATCTAACACTGACAGAATTTTTCAAATCGGACCAGTAGTTCGATATTTATTTATTCCATTCATCAACAAATTTACATTTGTGTCGAACATGGTTTTAACAGTGGATGTCTTACAAAAATCGAATTATTTAACTTAATATTAATTCAAAATAAATATAAATTCAATTCAATGAATGTCAATAAAATTCATTCTTAATGTCATAATACAATGTCGGATAACTATTTATTCTTAATACTAATTATACCTAATAATTTAAATTGATATTCATACAAAAATTAATACAAATCAAATTCAATAAATTGATGGCAATAATGGTTCGTGAGATTAGCGCGTTCAACCAAACAAACAAACAAACTCTTCTGCTTTATAATATTAAGTATAGATACGGGGCCCCCAGACCACAAGGGCCCGACGTTTGGATGCAAAGCTAAACATTCAGTCCCGTCATCTATACTGTAATATTATAAAGCAGAAGAGTTTGTTTGTTTGGCTCGTTTCCATCTTCGGCCTAATCATCACTTTCCATGAGGTGAGATTTGGGCCAAGAGTTTCCCCGTTTGGCAAATAAAAAAAAAAAATAAAAAAGAACGCGCTAATCTCAAGAACTACTGGTCCGATTTGAAAAATTCTTTCAGTGTTAGGAAGCCAATATATCATCACGCTAAGACCAATAGGACCGGAGCAGTAATGAAAAATGTTACGCAGACGACGTTGCACGGGTCAGCTAGTCTCCTTATAAAACAATACTCCTAAAAACGGGCCCTCCAAAAATGTTTAACGCGCGTCCACACAGGTTATTTTTCCTTCGATTTTCCATCACACTGATCCTTATCCTCGTAGAAATAGAGTTGCTTTCCGGAGGTAAAATAAACTGTAAACAGACAGCATTTTAGTTACATTGATAGCGCCTTTATTTCGTAGTTTTAAGGTTGATTTTAGTAACGCAAATTGTTCCCAATGACATGTTTATATTGGTCAACCCGCCTTTTCACACACACTGAGAAAACGTGTGCATATATGCACGTCAAGTTGACAACCTAACGTCAGCAGTGACAGTTGATAACAAAAGCGCCTTTGTTTCGTAGACGTAAGGGTGATATTCCGACAACAAGTTGTTAGTACTTATGTAGCTACCTCGGAGTATTGATCGAGTTTTGAGACCTGCGCAGTGCAGTGAGCTGATCTAGACTAGATTTTCTTTGTTCCCCCAGTGCATCGCCCGTTGTCGGCCTCGGAGGTCGGGTTTGTCGTTCACCTCTGCAGTTCTATCGCGTACGTAAGGCTCTACAGGTAAGTCTTGTGATGTTATTTGTCTTCTAATCCAACATACCATGATCCCAGTTATTCTCCAGGGTTAGGCAGAGCTTGTACTTGTGGTAAGGCTCAAATATCACCAGTAATGCTGTTGTCTCGGGTAATTTAGGGGGGGGGGGGGAGGAGGGGCTAATGTGATACAATACAATAGAAATACAAAATCCTTTATTTCAAATAGACCAGTTACAGGCACTTTTGAATAGTCAAGTTCTGTCAGTCAAATAGATGAAGCTAATCCTGCCGCGCTAGCGACAAGAGCAGCAGGTTGTTCTGCAACATAACACACCCACCGACCCCGTCTCCAGCGCGGCAGTTGCACGTTCCTGTGGAGATGAACGTGCAAGAAACTCCATGGACAGTCTTTTAAACCAGTTGTCATTGTTTACAAAATCATGGTTACATTCGTTACGAAATAATTTATGAGTAAAATTATACAATGCAAAAGAGAATGAGTCTATACAGTGCGAAGATAGTCTTACAATCTTCAGCAGGTCCAACAATGTTTTCACATATTCTTCAAAGTATGGGCACTTTAGTCACTGTGGAGCGGACCAGCATTGAGCCAAGCATTTTTATCATCAATGTATTCCCCTAGATTATAATATGCTTGTTTGCATAGTGTGCGTTATAAACAATTTTTAAATTTCGTCTCATTCAGTTCTATTATATACCTAGTGAAGGTAGGTTGGATTTGAAACGGAAATGACCACCAGATTTGTAGAACTTGGAGGCTTGCCCAGTGGTAGGGGTTGAGTTACATTTTAGATGTCAATTTTTAGGGTGATACTATGTAGGGGCGGAGTTTAATGATTAATCGAATTTGGTCATAACCGAGGAGCTCACCAATAAAGTATACAAATTCAGGGGTTTTACGGCACAGGGGGGGCGTGGCGGAAACGGTCCTAAAGCACGTCATATCCTTGGATAAAATACAAGAACACCATTGGACAATGTCGCCCTTAGCTATCTTCCATGTTGATCGATTCACCCCTCAATGACAGTCATGGTTGTGTCTATAATATCGACCAATAAGAACAAAGAATGACGTGGCACTATTGATTATAAGTAGAACACACACTCTGGCTTCCCTCCCACTTTGAGGTCAGCTGCATCCAGTTCGACTCGAAATTGAACCCAACATAGGGGGAGACAGACTGGCAGATTGTTATGATTTCTAAACTTAGGAGCGGAACCAAAAATCTGGAAGCCTTGCGTGCTTGTGGGTTTTCTACAGATGGTACTTCAGACGGTGTGCCCAAGAACTCCTCGACCTCATCCCACCGGCCAACTTCTAATATCAGACAACCAGACGCACTGCAACTTACCATCCCTACCTTGTTGCTATTCCACCAATTCGCACTTAGCGTTTCCAAGCGTCTTTTAAATTGCGCGCAGCAAAGAAGTGGAACTCTCTGCCTGTGTCTGTGTTTCCGAACGCTTACAACCCTAATCTTTTCAAAGTTAGAGTGAAAAGGCTACTACTGGGCAAGCTCGCTCCATCGTAGACTTTGTCTCTGTCATCTTTGACCTAGACTAGAGTCAAGAGCAAACCCATCTCAAATAAAAAAAGCCCTTCCCAAACATAAAATAATTCCTTTGGACAATGTCGGACTTCGCTACGTTTTATGATATTCGATTTCCATGTAAAATACTAGTATTCAACACTGGGGTCGAGTTCCCGTGATCTTAATGACTTTCAAGCTGGTAAAGCTTTTATAAAATGTCATTGATTTTGGTTTCAGGATTCCAGAGTTCGAGCGGCATATCCCAATTTTTGGGGGCTTTCGGCATGGATAGAAGGACCCTCGAGTGGCCACCAGGGCGCCGGCCTCGCAAGCCTGGCGGAATGCCGCGTCCTGGCGACGGAGATGAAGGTAGGAGTCACTTCTGTCAGGGTCGCGGAATTTGTTCGAATGGGTCACCGCGGCCTTATAATGCAAAGGGCATTAGGAGGGTCACGGATGGGTTTTAGTCAGTAAGAGACTGACTCTCCCTTCCGCTACAAGCAGTTGATGATATTCCATCCTTAAAAAATGGTGTCACTTTTTACTACCACACCTATGTACAAATAGCATCAACTGCCGCAATGGAGATGGGTCGGTGAACGTGTTTTGGTGCATATAATACTGGCTGCTCTTTTCTCTAGCGCGGCAGAACCAGCTTCATCTATTTGAATGATAGATTTCGACAATTCAAAAGCATCTATAAATGGTCTATTAATAAAGAATTTTAATTTAACAACATTGTCGTTTTACCAAAAGGGCAACGTTGAAAGCAGATTAATATCAAAATATTTCAGGAAAAATCTAGACATTGTCCTTGCCAAGTGTAACTTAGAGTATTCTTTATCAAAAATCGAATAACGCCTTCCCGAGCAAAGTTATAAGCACAGATGAAACTTAACAACAACTTCTACCTTCCTTCAAAATCTTAACATAAGCCTCTCTAAATTTCCAGGTCCGATGTCCACCAGCAGCATTCCAGCAGCTAATGGTGCTTGCACTCAACCAATACCTCGCTATCTTCGGCGTAACACCACTTCAGTCCAGCTTGAGAAGACTCTAGACCAGCATCCACCAGATCCAATCAGCTGTAGTTCTTTCTACAACTATCATCAGATCCAGAGGGAAACAGACCAGCATTCAGCTCGCCTTGGTTATACCATCTCCCCTGGCTCAGCCTCTCAGCGCTCCGATCTGCAGCTTGAGAGAGACCTGGATGATCCTTCACCAAATGGCTGTGATTCTTGCAAACAGTTTCATCATATCCACGACGCCTTAGCTCGGGCCAAGAGTTTACCAACTGGATCAGGATATACCAACTCCTCTGAACAACTTGAGGAGGACTTTGTCGATCCTTTCCCTAATAACTGTGCATCTTGCAAAGCCTTTCATCAGATCCAGGGTGCCTTGGCTCTAATCCAGCTTTTACCACCTGTCTCAGTTCAGTCCAAGACCTTACGACTGAACGGTAGT
This sequence comes from Ceramica pisi, assembly GCA_963859965.1. Taxonomy (NCBI): domain Eukaryota; kingdom Metazoa; phylum Arthropoda; class Insecta; order Lepidoptera; family Noctuidae; genus Ceramica; species Ceramica pisi. Next base: position 13,750,697 of record OY982556.1, read on the forward strand.
CTAATGCAGCATTTACCAACGGTCAGCTCCTTTGACACCTTGCATGGGATCTCAAGAACCCCAATCAAGGTGTCACCAGCTGCCTCTGGCCCTGCCAACTCCTCGAACCAGCTTGAGGAGTTCAGGTGGAACTCTCCATGGATATTCCCATGCAATTTGAACAGGGTGATGCAGTTCTTGTCTCCTTTGCGGAAACGGATCGAGTTGCTCTCGATTTTTGTTCTCATTGGTAGTGTTTGCCTTAGGATATTGTCGATACAGCCGATTAGTGTGTAAGTTAGTATTTAGTTTTAAGGTAATGATACGTTGATTATGAACCTTCGCAGATGGGAAGAGTTCAGGACGTGATATACAAAAACTCTTTACTCAATTATTTCAAATTCTTGCAGCTGATTTGAAATGAGTTTAGACTTTTTGCTGTATCACGTTTTTACGAGGACAAAAAAAAAGTCGCCGAAATTCTTCAGATTTTATGGGTATCTTCTGATGATGAATTTGATATTTAATTCGTAATTTTGTTGTTCTCCTCATCGCTGCCACTGTGGCGAAGCTGTCAACAGCCTCGGGCACCACGGCCTGTCATGCAGTCGAAGTGCGGGTCGCATAGCACGGCACGCAAATATCAACGTCATTATCCGACGTGCTCTTGTCGCCGTCGGCGTGCCAGCCGTATTAGAACCCATTGGCCTGGCACGCGACGATGGCAAAAGACCGGACGGTATGTCTTTATTTCCATGGAAGATGGGTAGGCCTTTAGTGTGGGACGCTACTTGTGTCGATACTCTTGCGCCATCCCATCTTCCTAGCTCGTCGTGCTGTGCTGGTTCTGCGGCTTCGGCTGCTGAAAACCTCAAACGGCGGAAACATAGTAGCCTTATTGGCAACTACATTTTTGAGCCGTTTGGGGTTGAAACTCTTGGATTTTTGGTCCGAGTGCTCACGTCCTATTTAAAGATCTTGCAAAACGCTTAGTTGACGCTTCGCGTGACCCAAGTGCTGGCTTTTACCTTGGACAGAGGATAAGCATTGCCATACAACGTGGCAATGCAGCCAGTCTTTTGGGCTCACTTCCAGTCGATAGCGATGGGGACGAATTTTTTTATGCCATTTTTTAGTTAGGAGTTTTTTTTTTCTATTTTAAGTGTATATAATTTGTTCTTTAAATACATTTCTTATGTAGTTACAGTTTAGATTTGCAAGAATTAATATTCGTAATTTCAAGAAACTATTCAAATTGATTACGAGGTTAACGACCACCATTGAGAAGTTGATTGAAATTAACTATTTTTTGTTGTATCATTTGATTTGGATACCATAACGTCTTCTGAGTTTTGCTACTTTATTTGTTTTGATTTTGATATTTATATGATTGATATTCGTCCAGTCTCTGAAGTTTCATAAACCAATTTATTCATATACCATAATCATAGGCTAAGTTAAGGATAATTAGAATTATTGTTACCATTTATTAGAATAAAAGTATAAATAAAACTACAGTGTGGGTAGGCCAAACTGTAGTTTCATTTGTAACTCTCAAAATTCATCTTTTATTACTTAGCTTTTCCCTTCTATGTTAGGGTCGAATTCCAGTCTAACTTGATGCAGTTAAATACCAGTTACTAGGATTCCGTAGCTAAATGGCAAAAAAGGAACCCTTATAGATTCGTCATGTCTGTCTGTCTGTCCGTCCGTATGTCACAGCCACTTTTTTCCGAAACTATAAGAAATATGCTGTTGAAGCTTGGTAAGTAGATGTATTCTGTGAACTGCATTAATTAAGATTTTCACACAAAAATAGAAAAAAAAATACAATAAATTTTTGGGGTCCCCATACTTAGAGCTGAAAATAAAAAAAAAAATAATCAAACCCATACGTGTGGGGTATCTATGGGTAGGTCTTCGAAAATGATATTGAGGTTTCTCGTATCATTTTTTTCTAAACTGAATAGTTTGCGCGAGAGACACTGCCAACAACTTTAGATAAAGTTTGATTAGCTGTTCCGGCGTGAAGTACCGTCTCAACCGTGGTATGATCCCCAACTTTTTAGCAGCCACTTGAGCTTTTTCCTCTAAGGAAAGGGCTCGAAAGGGCTCGAAAGGGCCAAAATTGAGGGTAGGTGTTAACGTAACCCCATGAAGCTCAAATTGGTTGATTATGGCACGGTTACACCACGGGAAGATGGAGCTGGGTGGCATTGGCTCTTTTTGGCGGAAAAAAACTTGCTTGGGTCTTAGCAGAATTCAAGTAGCAGATTGGCAACGCAACGTCAGAAAAATCCTGTAAGAACACGTTCAAAGGCTCAACCATAGCAAGTTTCAAGATTCAAAGCATTTATTTCAAATAAACCATTTACAGGCACTTTTGAAATGTCAAGGTCGGTCAGTCAAAAACATGAGGCAATTTGCACGTTCCAAAGCGTAGATCTCTATGGAGAAGAACGTGCAAGAAACTCCACGGACACTCTTTTAAATCATGTGATGTTTAGTTTGTGTTAGCCTCCCGGAGAGATCGGACATGGGACCCACCAGCTCTACAGTACGAATAATCTAAGTTTACCCATGCGAAGTACGTCGCAATCGATTGCGCAGGATGTCAATTTGACAAGAAACATAGAAAAGCGCATGCGCGGGTACGTCGCGTATGCTGTCTCAGTCACTCGTATACGTTTGATGCATACTTGTGTCTCGCTTCCTCAATGCAATACGACTGTTGGTGCGAAAAGTGTTAAACGTTGTTATTGTTTTAATTAATTATTCTGTTTTTTTCTTACTGTTTGACTTGTATTTTGTGTTTTCTTGTAGTGTATGTGTTTGTTGTGTTACTTTGTGATCGTGTTATTGTTATTGCATGCATTTAAAAAAAAAACAAATATAACACGAATACAAAAAAAAAACAATCTACGAACGTAACACTTTTCTACGCGATGGGACCTGCGCGGTCGTCACTAACAGCCAACTTCGCATGGGTAAAGTTAGAATATTCGTACTGTAATATGAATTTTCTTCTACAATATTTACCACAGTATATCCGAATATATGTCGCTGTCATTCCGTGGTTTTGTGCAAAAAGCAATTCCAGACGATTTTACCCATTAATTTATGAGAAAATATAAACTGATTTTTGCTTAAAGGATAAAAACATAATTACTTTAAAAGTAGTATCACTAATATTGCATATTTATTTAATAAATATTAAAAAAAAAATGTAAAACTGTCTGTAAAATCATTCCTCTCCGCTTCCAACTTGGGACTTCGTTAGATCTATCGATGATTTTTTTTCTACATTCGTAATTATGACTTTAACTAATACGCAATATTAAAGCTAAAGGCCTGAACTACAAATTATGTACTTTAATTTTCAATTAATTGCGATCTATTTATTTAAAAAGCTCCTTTTTCGAATTGTCACAAAAAAAAACTTCATTACTATCCGTACACAAAAACTTCTTAATATAAGAGAATACGAGACGGTCTCCGATACGATTCCCTTCAAAACGGGTTTATATTGGTCAGTCGGCCCTGGTTACAGAGACGAGTGGACGTGCGCGTATTGTGGATAAAATTATTTACAATCTTCGAATTGTTACCAGTGCTTCGTCTATAAATCAGCTCATCACCTTCCTTCGAATTCACAAGGTACCGTAATCAGTAAATTATTATAAATACGTAATATGTATATCTCTTAAAGTCATATTGTTCCTGTTTTTAAATCAAATTTTAAATATATTCTACAACGAAGTTATCAATATAAATTGTGAAATGTTTCATTCATCTCCTCTGCATTACCATCCGTTCCTTCCATTTTTTTGCGGGAAGGTAATGAACAATTTTGGAAGGAAATAAAGAATTCTAATGTTTATTTCAAAATAATTATGTTCCAGTATGTATAGTGTATTATCTACATGAGACATGTTTTTTCGTATAATTTATTAAGTATTTATTTTTAAAATTTCAGCATAAATATGGGTAAAACTCGTAAAAAGTTGACAAGAGAAGAAAAACTTGCTAAAGATCGGCTACGTAAACGAGAAAAATATGCTCAAATAAAAAACAATCCCTAATTGTATTCCCTACAGAAAGAAAAAGAAAGAAACAGGTACTTGCTAAGAAAAGAGAAGAATAAGATCTGTAGCATTAAAGACATGACTCCTAGAGCACAAAGGGAACAACGAAGGCGTTGGCGGAAAAATTCTCAAAACTATCTTAGAAATATGGAAAAAGCAAAGACATTAGAGAGAATATTGGTGGAAAACTCACCACCTCAGAGTGAGTCAAATTTTTGTGTTAATCCGGAACCCCAAATACCAGATCCTTTGACGGTAGCTGAACCAGGACCAAGTACAATCAAGCATAGTAAGTCTACACAATTATCTAAGTTTAATAATATTTTAAGACGTATACGTTATAGTCACATGAAGACAGTAAAGATATTGAACAGTAGGATTAAAAAACTTGAAAGAGAAAAGGATGTATTACGTAAAAGAAGTAATATAACTCAAAAAGTCTGTGATACTATAGAAAAAAGGTAGATGAAGTATTGCCAGAAATTCGACCAGATAAGAAGGAAGCAGTAAAAAAACAACTACTTTTCTGTGAAACTATATCCCAAAATCTGCAAAACACCTATAAAACAATGACTAAAAAAGATAAAAGAAATTTTGTAGACACGGTTATCAAAGATGATACAAAATTAAGAAAATATAAGTTACTTCACAAACTGCCATTTACCAGAAGAAAGAAGAAAACAGCTGTGGAAAATAAACAAATATTGTTAAATAAAATCCACTCCTTCTTTGAAGAAGATACAAATAGTACAGTAGCGGGGAAAGGTGATTATGCTTCCTTCCAAAAAGTGATTTTTTGAAACCAAACTGAATTAAAAGTCTGATTAGAAATAAAAGATAATTATGTTGATTACTGTAAATCATTGTTTCATTAATCTTTATAAAATTACTGTGTATTACGGTTCATTCCTATCCTAGCCTATTTATTACCTTCCCGAGTTATATCATTACCATCTCACCCTAGTTCATTACAATCCATACAGTTTTCATCACCATCCTGTTGTTGATTTTCAGCTAGCCATATCTCAATTAGTAAATAATATAAAAAAGTGCCTACCCATTTTTATGAATGTGACGACGATTTTAACTCGAATAAAAACAAAAAATCTGTTAAATCTAATTTTTTTTTTTGATTCCGCGGATCGTCGCCATTTGCACAAAACGACGGAATGACCTTATTGTAGAACTCTTTGTACACAGTCGAGTGTAAAAATATGTTACGGTTCCCTAACCGTCAGTGTTTTACTGTATTTCATAAAAATTAAATTATTATTATTAAAACAAAAAACCAGGAGGCAATGGTAGTTTGTACCTTTGGTCAACAAAACATTGCCTCCGCCTCCGACTGCGTGTAATGTAAAGTAACTTGCAATTTTAACTTGTGTTTTCCTTTTCAGTTCATTCATTTTTGCAGTCGGGTTTTTTGTTTTAATAATAATAATTTTATTTTTAACTTTTTAGTAAGTAATATGAATATTAGTGAGAACCCCAATTAGAAAACTTTAAATCGCTTTATTTTCTAAAATATTATTTCAACTAAATGATTTCAAAATAACTAGGTAATCAACGATACTCCACATGACATAGTTTGTCGTCTTTAATTTTTTTTCATTTTCACAATATGGCGTCCAGTAGTCGCCATTTTGAATTTACACTAACGTCATGTCTTTAGTGGCACTCGCCGAACTAGGAGGAATCGATTGACGTGTGAATCATAAAAATCGGCCCAGGCGTTTGGTCTGTATAGTGCTTCAAAGGAACATACAAACATGCATAGGCTGATAAACACATTATCACTCCTTTGCGTCGCGCAGTCGGGTAAAAAATGACGAGATTCTACGAGAAATTCGCTTTTGAATTTTGCTAAGTGAAACATATTTTTTGTCTCTGACTGATAGGGGAAGCGCTCCCCTCCCGCTTCCCCTTTAGACAGACCACCCCTCAACGTATTGATCGTGACCTGCGCATTGCTTTTAGAACGTTCTAGAAAGCTTCTTTTGTTCCTTTGTGTACTTTTGTCGGTGTTGCAAGACCCTCTCGTAAGAGACCGGTGTTTCCAGATTTTTATATTTGACCAGTACGTTTTTTGCCCTATTGCTAAGACTGGCCGTATTTGAATTTGAATGGAACCACTGTTGATATTTTTTTAATACGCCTTTAAATGAATACTCCGAATTGACCTCGATATGACTTCATTGTATTGCGGAGCTCGTGGCAAAATAAAAACAGCTGCACGGGTCGATCTTTACGGTTAAGCAACGTTTGCCAAGGTTGGTATGTGGATGGGTGACCATCTTAACATATCGAGTTTCCCCCGTGCCTCGGAAAGCACGTTAAGCTGTTGGTCTCGGCTGTCATTTGGACTTTGGCAGTCGTTACGAATAGTCAGAAGCCAAAACATTTGACACCAATCTTACCAAGGAGAACCGTGTTACCCAGTTTATGGGTTGTGGAGGTCTGGTAGGCAGCCGCTCAACGTAAAATATTGGTTTTCAGCTAAATCCGGTTTGACTGGAACCGACGCCAATATAGTTGGGAAAAGGCTAGGCAGATGATGATGGCAGTCGTTAAGGGTAATCAGGAGCTAGAAAATTTAACACCAGACTTGCCAATGGTGTTACCCAATTACCGGGTTGAGGAAGTCAGATCAGAAGGAAGTCGCTCCGGATAGCACACTGGTACTCAGATTCATCCGGTTACACTGTGAGCCATCATCATAATCATATCAATCTACATACGCCGGCTGCCTTAGGAGGAGGGCATAAGTCTCCCCCAAGTGTTGCTACAACAATAGGTCTCCACAAGTGTTGCTACAACAATAGGTATCTCCAAGTGTTGCTACAACAATAGGTCTCCCCAAGTGTTGATACAACAATAGGTCTTCCAAAGTGTTGCTACAAAAATAGGTCTCCCCAAGTGTTGCTACAACAATAGGTCTCCCTAAGTGTTGCTACAACAATAGGTCTCCCCAAGTGTTGCTACAACAATAGGTCTCCCCAAGTGTTGCTACAACAATAGGTCTCCCCAAGTGTTGCTACAACAATAGGTCTCCCCAAGTGTTGCTACAACAATAGGTCTCCCCAAGTGTTGCTACAACAATAGGTCTCCCCAAGTGTTGCTACAACAATAGGTATCTCCAAGTGTTGCTACAATAATAGGTCTACCCAAGTGTTGATACAACAATAGGTCTTCCAAAGTGTTGCTACAAAAATAGGTCTCCCCAAGTGTTGCTACAATAACCTAACCCAACCACCGTAACCGTACCAACCTAATGCTTGTGTTATGGTAACGAGATGGCTGATAAACTACTTACATACATTTTTTTTTTTTGTAAATACATACATATTATAGATAGAAAAACACCCAGACTCGAAACAAATACTTGTAGGTCGTACAAATATTTGTTCCGTGCGGGAATCGAACCCGCGACAGGCTGCGCAGCAGTCAATCGCTCAACCACTGCGCCAACCGTGTCGTCGAAAAGTGCTGCTACAACAATAGGTCTCCCCAAGTGTTGCTACCATAATAGGTCTCCCCAAGTGTTGCTACAACAATAGGTCTCCCCAAGTGCTGCTACAACAATAGGTCTCCCCAAGTGTTGCTACAACAATAGGTATCTCCAAGTGTTGCTACAACAATAGGTCTCCCCAAGTGTTGCATCCATCGGCTACCCGCGATCCTTAGCAGGCCATCGGTCCAGCCAGTGCCTGCCAGGGTTGGGGAATTTGTTCGAAAGAGTCACTGCGGCCCTGGAACGCAAAGGGCATTAGGAGGAACACGGATGGGTTTTACTCAGTAGGAGTCTGACACTCCCTCCTGCTTTACTCAGAGCGGGAGGAGTCACTTGATGATTTCCTAGCCTTAAAAAAAAAACTGGCCAAGTGCAAGTTGGCCTGAACGAAGGGTTCCGTACCATTAACCTTAATTTTTATATAAGTACACAATCTGTGAAAATTTCAGCTTTCTAGCTGTCACGGTTTATGAGATACAGCCTGGTTACAGACAGACTGACAGCGGAGGCTTAGTAATAGGGTCCCGTTTTTACCTTTTAGGTAATCCCTTTTTTACCTTTTAGGTAGTCGAACTTGCGCACCGAGGGTTCCGTACAAACCTGTAGGTATTATATTATAAATTTACGATTTATGAGGAATTCAAAAAAAAACTACTTACTACATCTCGTTCAAACCAATTTTGGCTGGTTAGTTTTTTCACTCTCTTATTTTAGAAGTTACAGGGGGGGGGGGGGACACATTTTACCACTTTAGAAGTGTCTCTCGCGCAAACTATTCAACATAATATTATAGTTTAGAAAAAAATGATTCTAGAAACCTCAATATCATTTTCGAAGGCCTATCCATAGATACCCCACACTCATAGGCTTAATGATAATTTTTTTTTAGAATTTTAGTTCTAAGTATGGGGACCCCCAAAATTTATTGCTTTTTTCTATTTTTGTGTGAAAATCTTAATGCGGTTCACAGAATAAATCTACTTACCAAGTTTCAACAGCATAGCTCTTATAGTTTCGGAGAAAAGTGGCTGTAACATACGGACAGACAGACAGACATGACGAATCTATAAGGGTTCCGTTTTTGCCATTTGGCTACGGAACCCTGAAAAGGCCATCGGTTCACATTATGGCCTACCAAACGTTGCACCTTCCGGTAAACGGTCGCCACTCCAGAACTTTTCGGTTCCATCGACCATCTGTTCTGCGAGCAATATGTCCTGTCCACCGCCTTTTTTTTTTTTTTTAATGCAAAACGGTGAAACTCTTGGCCCAAATCTCACCTGATGTAAAGTGATGATTAGGCCGAAGATGGAAGCGAGTTTCAGCCGGAATCCTCTTACACAGAGGAACTGGCTATCATACCTCTAACTGCCGGAACACAACAATGCTGTTAACATTGTTGTTATGGCGACAGACTTAGACATGATGGTGGTAGCTTGCCAGGCGGACTTAGAACAAGTCCTACCACCAACCAAACCGAGCAAAAAATTTGCCCCCGCTGGGAATCGAACCCGGGACCTCTGGGTCTGAATCAGGTGGTATAACCACTAGACCACGGAGGCGGTTAGTGTCACCTGTTTAGCACCACCCGGGGACCACGTGTAGGGATTCACTGAAGGGTATTCTCCTACGGACGCGGGTGACTCGGCCCCCACTTTAGTTTGGCGATCCGTCAGTTGGAAGCCAACCCCATCATACTTGGAAAAAGTTATGACAAGGATGGAGAAGGATGGTGAAGAATAATAAAAGACAAAGTTTACTTAACCTAACTTATATTTAATTAACCTAAGAATCTTAAGTAAGTACCTATGTTGGTAATGATTAAAAACCCATTTTTCTTTACAAAAATATAAAATCGTTAATACTAATCATGTAACCGTCAATATTAATACTAAATAATAGTTTGATGTGACTTTTATTTTGTTTAGCATTAAATTTAGTACCTAGATAGTCGATCTAACTCTGATAATTATCACATTTCAGAATTCAGATCGACTGCCCCTTGGTCTCCACAAAGGGTACCTACCAAGTTAATTTGAAGAGACCAGGGGGGGCCAGAGCCTCGTTGGCATCTCCAGCAGGGTGCACCGCGGGCAGGTGAGGTTGGCTTTGGCTCTGAAGGTGTTGTAGAGCCACTTGCACCCCATCGGTGATGCTGTTTGTCAAGGTAGGACCTGTAATGTGAAACAGCCTAGTTAATGGATTTCTGAGTTTTTTTTTGTTATGGGTTTGCTATTGATTTTAGTCTAGCTCAGAGATGACAGAGACAAAGTCTACGATGGAGCGAGCTTACCCAGAAGGAGCCTGTTCACTCTAACTTTGAAAAGATTAAGGTTGTAAGCGTTCGGAAACACAGACGCAGGCCGAGTTAGTTCCACTCCTTTGCTGTGCGCATTATGAAAGACGCTTGAAAACGCTTAGTGCGAATTGGTGGAATAGCAACAAGGTATATTTGCATATTTTGCTTTCCTGCAAAATCGCAAGTAAGCAAAATACGTGGTGTTTTTAGGCGTATCACTAAATAGTGAAAAATAAAATAAAACTTTTTACAGAAACATACAACCGACTTCCAAATAAAAATCACACTACAAAATAAAAAATTACTTTTTCTGTTGTAGTGTTTTTTTTATTTGCAAGTCGGTTGTATTTATTCGTTAAAAGTGTTTAATTTAATAATGATGTTAAGAACCTAAAAAGCTTACTACTAACCTTAGTTTTTACAAGACTGTCGGCAGATTCCGGTACCATGATGGCCACACGACGTACCAGGCCCAGGAACAGGGTTAAGTGAGATGAATGGGTGACAATGCTCGGCCTCCAGGTACCTGAAACATAATTGAAATGATATTGTAGAACGTTGTTAGGCAGACCAAATTATAGAGGATGGGTTGAGTGATAAAAAAACACGAGTCGATTCGTTGAGCTCCTTAAAGTTCTAAGTTTGAGCTAGGTACACAATAACTGGCAAATGCTTGCACTGTCTAGACCGGTCCACTCAAATCTGTGTGGTACCTACTTTTCTCAAAATAACACTTCAGACATTAACCTACATGGATGTCGTATGATTTGACCAGTACGATTTTATAGACTTCAAAAGAGACTTTGACCTCTGAGTTTGTTTCGGTGTTTTTTCTCAGAGCAGTCAGCTAGGAAACACCGGCCTCATCTAGTTTAAAATTACCAAAAAAGGTTGACGTGTAAAAGTGTTATTTACAGCCTACTTTTACAAAATAAAAATCATTATTCATGCCTAGGAAAGAGATAACTGTCAAGTTGACGGAAAATAGAGATGTATGCGAGAAACCGTCATGCGATTTATTTTATTGTTAGTTTCGTGTTAGACGCATAATATGATGGTAAGCGACAATGTGGTCAACAAAGGAGCACGCTTGACCAAAAAACCCAACGGGCTTGTGTCCTGAAAAAATCTAATTAGTCCGTCAGTTAGATTATCAAAAAATATTTGACCCGTGTTTTTTCTTTTGTTACGGGAACCAAAATTGACGAAGTTACGACGCTTTTAAAATTCGCAATACGTCACACCTTCGCATAATTTTTACTGAGTCATGACGTCACGAGTTTTGATGCGTTTTATCTTTGTCAATATTCATTGATTTACAAAAATAAAAAATATGTGTCCATTATTTTTCAATAATCTAACTGACGGACTAAATAGTTTTGCAATTTGTGGATGATGGAATCTAGCCTATTCATTCTTGACTTAAAGACCGCCATTTTGTTGCTAGTTAGAAACACAGACTCCAGCAAGGAACGCGCTCTCCTTAGATGAACCTTCGCACAGTAAAAGTATTCCCAAATCATTTCGCGCGTGTGGGTGGTATGTCCACCATGTACCGATGGTCGCAGAGTGATGCGCACCGCCGAAAAATGCGGTGAGGACAGGAGAATGAGGATTTTAATATATTTATTTTTTTGTGACGGGTTTGCTCTTGACTCTAGTCTTAGTCAGAGATGACAGAGACAAAGTCTACGAGGAAGCGAGCTTACCCAGAAGTAGCCTGTTTACTCTAACTTTGTCAAGATTAGGGTTATAAGCGTTCGGAAACACAGACGCAAGCAGAGAGTTCCACTCCTTTGTTGTGCGCATTATGAAAAACGCTTAGTGCGAATGGGTGGATTAGCAACAAGGTAGGGATGATAAGTTGCAGTGCGACTGTAGGTCCGATGGTAGAAGGGGGCCGGTATAGGAATTATGTTAGAACGGTGATTAAACCTATTGTTTGCTTTGCAGGGGCGGAGTCAAATGATTTATTACATCTCGTCTATACTCCCCTTTGTTATAGAAGATATCACCCTGAGATCTGACGCCATGCCCTTTTCAATGGGAAAACAAAATGGCGTCCCGCGTGCGCCCCCTAAAGTTTATGTTCGATCATGGACACAGAGGCGTCCCAAAAGTATTTGCTAGCTAGCCTTTATCAAGGGCTGTGCCCGCATTTAAATTGAAATTTAATTTCAGTGGAATGTATCTTCATGGGGGATAAAATATTTCGTGTCTTAAAACATGTTCTACCAGATAATTATTCTCATCTAATCCATTAAACCGTTGAACTGTAATTAATGCATTTGGATAAACCAATAAGTCTTTTTCAGACATATAATTAATTTATTCCATCATTACATTCTCTAGCAATAATTTACGACATAAACGTCTAACTGAATTAATCAACTTATACGGGAGGTTAAAAAAAAGGCAAAACACCTACCTTCATAGGTCCCTGGGGCTCTGGTTTCCGGCTCGAAGCACCAACTCGCCTTGCTCGGCAGGCTTCAGGTGGAGCACTGAGATCGCAAAGAAACTAGTCTAGATAATTCTGATCGCACTGCGCATGTCAGGATCAATACTTTGATGTGAAATATGGCTGCCTATAGCTGTATTAAAATATACTTTTAGTGAACGGAAGCGATGCTGCCATCTTGTTTTTCTGTAGGTACAATAATATCACAAATATTTGCTGAAAGCGCCACCTTTGAATAGGGCTCTTGAACTGGCTAGGTCTACTGCTTGCTGTTTGGTCTCTTAATCAAAATGTTGCGATTGTAAACATTTGAGTTTGAGTCACTTTTAAGGTAAATGCTTCGATGTTTATGAAGACACAGCCAAAGCTATACCTGGTCTATAAAGTTGTTTGGAATATTGGTTTCTAGGTTTATGTTATTCCTTCCTTTTCTTCATCCTCCTTTCGAAGGAACGGTATCTATCACAATAAAATGTTTTATTTTAGTTTCTAACTGTTAGTTTTAATTCAAGGTTGGTTTTAAATTTAAAAATAGTCGCTAAAATGATTACTTTTAGGTAAGAGTTTTTTTGTAATAGCACTCCCTAGCGGTGTACGGAGAGCACAAGAAACCTTAGGACCCAATGATATATAAAACTATATAATACGTCATTGTTAGGACCTAGGTTTTAAATGAATGTTGACATCCTAAAAATTTGATAAACCGTTAAGGTGAGTGCTTCGAAGTTTAATACCTATTTTAATGAACAATTTTATTTAGTGCCAAATTCATTAAAAATGTAGTTTTAATCAAGGTTAATTTTAATGAAGTAGTTGCTAAAATTAGTATGATAGAAAAATTATATAGTAGGCTCATGTTTACTAGTGCACTCTAGCGGCGTATTGAGAGCACAAAGAAAGTCTAGCCTAGCTAGCTATAGTAGGTAACGCTGCGCAAGTCAAAAACCCACGATCAATACTCCTATGTGAGATAAATAATTATAATAATTATAACGTGTTAATCAAAATCAAACTTTATTTTCGTTGCAGTGAGGATGCTATTTGGTTGCTGCTTAGGCTATGGATAAGGTATCTAATTATGGATTTTGTTATGAGTGTGTATTCCGTCCACTAGCGCCGCCAATCGTTTTTTATTAATTGTGGTTAAGACACGTAAATAAAAAACCACTCTGTAGTGCACTGAAGAAATGTATGTATTATTTTTTGACAGCTATTTTTAATACCTACATAACTCATGGCTAAATAGCCAAAGCGGCAATTATTGCTAAAAGTGGCCACTTTTAGCAAAAATATCGACTTTGGCAACTATTTCTGTTCTAAAGTACAAAACATAACTCTCAAAACATAATAAATACATTTCTTCAGTGCACTACAGAGCGGTTTTTTATCTACGTGTCTTAAATTTACCACAATTAATAAAAAACGATTGGCGGCGCTAGTGGACAGAATACACGCTCTTAACAGAATGTTTGTTTAATTTTGTGAATTTATGTAAGACCAATGGCCGGGGCACGAGTACCTCTTCGACGACTTGTGGAAACTTATAACGCACACTTTACGGACTTCGACATTTTCTTTTATTCTAATAAAAAAAAATAAAAATCTCGCTATACATTCATTAGCATCAAAATTTTAAAATGGCACTTGATTAAAGTACCTAATTAACAAAATCACAGATCAGCTTCCCTTTTCCATCACATATTTGATTAATCTGTGGGCAATATTGTGGGCTATACCTATGTTTAATTACTTACTTATCTTAAGATTCTTATTGTCTCGCCTTAACATGTACCTAAATGTTTTTTTTTGGTCCCTAATGAATAAACGAAAACTAGTACTTTCGAAGAGATACTTAGGCTGAGTTGTACCATAGAAGAAGTTATAGTTAAAGTTTGCGTCAAATTTAACACTAACAGTAGCGCTGACTTTAACGGTTATAGTGAAATGTGTTGCACCAGCGAATTCATTAGCTTTGTTAAAGTTAAAGGTAAGAGTCAAGTCAAGAGATTATATTCAACGCGTTTGATAGTTGACGGATAATTTAACACAAACAATAACACTAACCAGCGGAAAGTGGGCGGTTACAGTTACGGTTAAAGTTATGACGTCATTTAACTATTTGTCAAATGGTGCAACTAATTTTTGGCCTAATCGATACTTTAACTGAAGTTTCGATGTTTGTTATTGTTAAAGTAAGATGGTGCAACCCAGCCTTAATGTTTTTTGTTTTTATTTTACATGAAGAATGTTTTTTCAAAATAAGTAGTTGATAGCGCCCTCTAGTGCCCAAGGACAAAACTTGCTGTTCTGGTAAAGCTCAAGAAATTACACTTGAAATTCCAACAAACAACCAAAACCCATAATGGCGTTAAGCTGTCATTTTTTTTTATTGAAATTTATTTCTGTTATTTTTATTTACCGACAACGAGACGAAAGTGACTGAAGTGACATTGTTGTGACAGCTGACAGTTATATTTCTATGATCATGGTTTAAATCGGTGCGACGAAATCGATGAAAGTAATTTATAAACATCAATTACTACGACAACAGTAAACATTCAAACTAATTATCAATATTTCCCGAATTCTACGGTTTTTTCTCTTTTTTTTTGAGGTAGTAAACATAGACCTGGCCCATTTTGAAACATCTTCTTTGACAGTTTCGGGATGCTCGAAGTGCTGGCGCCTGTACGATTGGGTCATGCCAATGTTCGATCGACCTATAATCCGCGCACGATCAAAAAGGGATGGAACCTTATCAAAGTAAATAGAAAATGACAGTTCTCAAGACAAGTAGCGTTAGCGAAAAAACTCTGAATTAATTATAAATTAGTTATTTCTACGATATATCATAGGGTTGTGTTAAATATACAGATAATTTTGATCATAGGTAATGTTTAGATAGGTATACGAGTATATTTGTAAATTAAAAATCGAAATTCATTGACCATCTTCGATACATTTGTTTTCCAATTATATGGATAAAACATGTTTGAATGAATGTAAGTGATTACAAATAACAGCTATAATAAAACAATAATAACAATAATAATTGTATTTTAAGAATAAGGAGGACTAAGTTTAACTTCAAAAATAACGATTTGAATCGATTTGTAATAGGAAACTGGCAACACTGAAGGACGAGTAATGTAAGTATGTCGAAGAATAAAACAATTTAATTATTTATTAAATACACATCGTAGGCGCAAGTTGATACAAAAGTATTTAATATATATGCGGTTGAAAACAAAACATGATTTTTGATTTATTTGTATCTTTTCGAGCATCGTGTCCACGCAAAGCCGAAAATGGACAAATCCTTTGATAGTTTCGAGTAGTATGAATTGCTGATTGATTCTGCTAAGTGGCCTTTTTAAACCCGCTGGCAACTTTTTCCGACGCTACGGCTGGCCGGCGGACCGCGCGCGTCTCAGTTCCAAAAGGTCGCATCCCATTCTGATCGCGCGCGAGTAATACCACGCTGTGGACAGGGTTAGTCCAGCAGTGGGCGTCTCTCTCCTCAAATGACGTACGGTGATTCAGTACTGTTACCTACAATGCGTTTCAAATAAGAATAGGAACGTCAATGACCTCTATCTGTCAAATGCCCCTTGAAAAGTATGGTTTGCATAGAAAACTTAGTAGCATATCAATAACGGTTTATTTTACTTTGTTTAAATAAGTCTTAAATCAAATTTAAATAACAACGTTCTATAGTAGAAAATTAGCTTAACATAATTATTAAAAGTCATTAAAAGTTATTTTAAATCGTACTATAACACTTACTTCACACAATATCTTCTATCTATCTTCTATCTATCTATCTATCTATATCTATCTATCTATACTTATAATAAATCTGTAGAGAGGTCAATTCTGTACATGAAATATATTTCCAAAATAACTATCAGGGGGTGATTAGGGATCGATACTGATGCCAAAAATGCAATCAGTACAATTTTTGTCTGTCTGTATGTCTGTCTGTCTGTATAACCGTTATAGAAACAAAAACTACTCAACGGATTTTAACGAAACTTGGTACAATTATTATTCATACTCCTGAGCTGGTTATAGTATACTTTTCATCACGCTACAATCAATAGGAGCAGAGCAGTGAAGGGAAATGTTGGGAAAACAGGAGAAGTTACTCCATTTTTTAAGCTTCCGTCGCGTGTGCAACCTTAAAGGTGAAAGCTACACAGAAATCATGTATGACGGAAATGTTCTCCTTAAAATTATATAAAAAAATATCCCACGACAGCATATGTCTATCTTTTATGATTGACGCACAATAACACGTGTAATTCCCGATAGCTTAGCAGTTCGAAGCTTTCTGATTATATTTGTCTACTCTTACGTTTATAACACTCTCAGTCGTCCCTAATTAACATTAATAAAAGTTAACATTATTAACTATTCCATAAAAAAATAATCATAGAAATCGGTATAGAAAGAAACACCAAAGTTATACATGAAAAACGCTAATAATAAGCCAGCCCGCTCTGGGTGTAGCGGGAGGGAGTGTCAGACTTCTACTGACTAAAACCCATCCATGTTCCTTCATTGCCCTTTGTGTTTCGGAGCCACGGTGTCTCTTGCGAATAATCCCGCGACTCCGGCAGGCGTCGGCCCTTTCGGGCCCCTCTGTGTTGCTGACTCTCTTTGAGGCGCGCGTGGAACACTAACGCGCCGTCGACACGGCCTGTCGTCACTAGACGGACGGACGGCGAGCCACCCATAGCTCGCCGTCCACAGGTCCGCACCTACGGTGGCCGGAGGTCACCAGGTGGCCCCCGACGCCCGCGGCGTCCACCACGGCGGCCGGGACGAGAGAGTCTCCTCTCCCGCTCCGCCACCTCCTTCGCTAGCATGACTGCTTCGCAGAAGGAGGCAACGGCGTCCCATTCCGTCTCGCTCCGGACCATGGCTTGGACCAGGGCCGGACGCGAGAGGTCGCCGCCAATCGCCGTTTCGAGGACACGGCGGTGCGCCGCCCAAGCGGGGCACACCTGCACAGTGTGCTCTACCGTGTCCTCCGGTCGATCCTCGCAGTGGTGACACCCGGGATCCCTAATCACCCCCTGATAGTTATTTTGGAAATATATTTCATGTACAGAATTGACCTCTCCACAGATTTATTATAAGTATAGATAGATAGAAGATAATTATAATGTCGAGAAGAAGATGGTTATAATTTCGCTTTGTGAATGTTTGGTTGTTTGTTACTCAATCACGCCAGAACGGCTTAACGGATCCTAATGAAATTTAGAACAAAGATAGATTATAGTCTGGAATAGCACATAAGCTACTTTTTATCCCGGTAAATAAGAATTGAAAACGAATAATCTTGCTTTGCTCACCCTACCTTATTTGCTTGAATTTACAGCTATGGCGCTAAGTCGATCCTACTCTTATTTGAATCACATTGTACATGGTGGATATCACACCCACAAAAATCATTTTGAGTACACATTCATTGTGCGTCAGAGTTTGTGTTTCCTGATAGCTACAACATAGGAGTCTTTAAGTCAAGTGAATCGGTTACTTCTAGGCAAGCGTGCTCCATCTTAGACTGCATCATCGCTTAATATCAGGTGAGATAGTAGTCAAACCTGTGCCTATCAATAGCAATACAAAAACCATTAAAATATGTTTTTTTTAATTCTTTAGACACGCGTAAATAAAATTAGCCTATATTATTCCCGCTACTGGGACACAGGCATCTTTCAGGGTTGGGGAATTTGTTCGAAAGAGTCACCACGGCCCTGGAACGCAAGGGGCATTAGAAGGAACAGAATGGGTTTCAATCAGTATGAGCCTGACACTATCTTCTGCTCCACCTAGAGCGGGAGCGGCCATTTGATGATTTCCCACAGTTACGAAAAAAGGAGGCCGGCCTCATCTTTCTCTTAAGGTGGAAGCTCCAGGGTACAGGGTACAGGGCTACCCTGGCGCTTCCACCTTAAGTCAAAGTCTCTAAAATATTTTCTCTGCAGATGAATTGCCTTATTTTCGAACCAAATCTATACTAATATTATAAAGCAGAAGAGTTTGTTTGTTTGGTTGAACGCGCTAATCTCAGGAACTACTGGTCCGATTTGAAAAATTCTTTCAGTGTTAGATAGCCCATTTATCGAGGAAGGTTATAGGCTATATATCATCACGCTAAGACAAATAGGAGCGGAGCAGTAATGGAAAATGTGACGCAGACGAAGTTGCGCGGGTCAGCTAGTATGTAGATAAATGTATTGCAAATCTTGGCGATTTTATGCACCCCTTGTAAAATCCTCGGCCCCCTTATAAATAAATTGAAGGGTCTTTTCTAAACTCGTTCTCTACATTGTAAAGAGCTGTTGCTAGGGTACGAATAAGCTTTTATTATTCCGATGTCGATTCCAATATCAAAATTCCTGAATTTCCGTTTAGTCTTTACGAAACTTTTTTCTCACTTTTTCAATCAACTCCCGTGGCCCACAGGGCGATGACTTCGTAATCTAGTTTTGCATATTCGAAACCGTAGGAGAATAACCTTCAGCGAATCCCTACACGTGGTCCCCGGGTGGTGCTAAACAGGTGACACTAACCACCTCCGTGGTCTAGTGGTTATACCACCTGATTCAGACCCAGAGGTCCCGGGTTCGATACCCAGCAGAGGCAAATTTTTTGCTCGGTTTGGTTGGTGATAGGACTTGTTCTAAGTCCGCCTGGCAAGCTACCACCATCTTGTCTAAGTCTGTCGCCATAACAACAATGTTAACAGCATTGTTGTGTTCCGGCAGTTAGAGTTATGATAGCCAGTTCCTCTGTGTAAGAGGATTCCGGGTGAAACTTGCTTCCATCTTCGGCGTAATCATCACTTTCCATCAGGTGAGATTTGGGCCAAGAATTTCCCCGTTCTGTATAAAAAAAAACTGTATTTTTTTGTTTATAAGGATGGCAAATCATCAAATGACTCTTGGTTGGAGCAGGAGGGAGTGTCAGACTCTTACTGACTAAAGCCCATCCGTGTTCCTCCCAATGCTCTTTGTGTTCCAGGGCTACGGTGACTCTTTCGAACAATTTCCGCAACCCTAATGCGCCATCTAGCGTTGCAGTTTCGAAACTAATAACTAAATTTACTTGAAAATGTCACTTCTATGTTGTCATCTATATTTCCTGCACGATGCCTATCCCGTAGGTTTCACTTTCGTATTTCTAACTGTCAAAGTTCTACAAATGTCAGCTAGAGTTTTACCTAGGTCTTTTCAAAATAAAACTAATTTTGAATTTTTTTAGACACTTATAATTTTCCAAACATATATTATAGACATAGGTTTTTCTAAAAGAATAACTTACTTAAGATAAGAATAAATAAAGTTTAAAATAAATCTCACGTAAAATCAGAGTTTTACAATATTAAATACCAAATATTTTTACCTTGATATAACATGGTCAGTAGCCCCCATACACAATAAATATTTATATACATCTAAAACATAAATTTAACATTTACAGACATACATTCTCACAAAAAACACGATTTTACAGTAAGGCTCTAGACAGACGGACCGCATTTCAACTGCAATCCAACCGCAAATTGCAGTTCGGATGCAGTTGACACGACTGCAATAGAACTGCAAACCAAACGTGTAGTCCGATTGCAGTTCAATAGCAGTCGGCGTGCAATCAATCGTGTGAACTGCACTCCAACTGCAATAGAACTGCACGGTTGGTTTGCAGTTCTATTGCAGTCGTGTCAACTGCATTCGAACTGCAATTTGCGGTTGGATTGCAGTTGAAATGCGGTCCGTCTGTCTAGAGCCTTACTGTCATATCGTGTTGTCATTAATTATCCGTAGTTTGGTGTTACGGAGTAGAATACGCCCGCAACTAAGCCCGACACTACGGACTTCGGGCTTAGGCTTAGAGAGTAGCCCCCTGATGCAATGTTTCCATTGTTGTGTGTTCTTGTACTGTTGTAATTGTTTTTTGTATAATGTATGGATGGTTGTAATTGCTTAATGTGATTGCGTTTTATCTGAAACTAGCTGACCCGTGCAACGTCGTCTTCGTAACATTTTTCATTACTGCTCCGCTCCTATTGGTCTTAGCCTATAGCCTATAGCCTTCCTCGATAAATGGGCTATCTAACACTGAAAGAATTTTTCAAATCGGACCATTAGTTCCTGAGATTAGCGCGTTCAACCAAACAAACAAACAAACAAACAAACTCTTCTGCTTTATAATATTATAGTATAGATAGTATAGAGATAGATTAATTGAATTGTATTAACAGCGTACTTCATCTCCAATTTACCTAAGCTTACACTTGAGATAATTACAGAATTGCACTGCCATTTACAATGTTTTAGTTGCTCAGGTCAGCAATCAGCCGTTCAATACCATCCTCATCTTCAAGTGCGTTTTGATCTACTGGAATCATTGCTATGGCTGCATTGATCATCTTCACTGCTTGCTCAATTTTTGAAGCTGTTTTCTTGAGAGCTTCTCTCTTGCGTCGTTGCCTGATCTTTTCGGCGTTCGAGATGGATGGGTTTGGAGGAGCCATCTTGGATTGCAGAGATGAGTTGGGATGTTCGTTGGATTGGACCTGGAAAATACAGAGATAATATTTTAGAGGAGCTTGTGGTTAGATAGTAACAGCTACAAGGGCCGATTTTCAAGGTTAAGCAACGCTTGCCAAGGTTGGTCTGTGGTGGATGGCAGACCGGAAACTTGCTATCATGCCTAGAGGAAACTCTTATTTTCTTCTATTGAATTCTTCATGACTTGAACGCAACCGTGCTGTCATGCCAAGAGGAAAGTCCCTTCAGAAGTCACCTGTGGTTGGCTTAATGTGTTTTTTTTTTATAAACCTAGCAATCTGGTACGTGTAATTTAAATCTATTTTCTATTAGTGTTCTTCTTATTTTTTTATTAGGAGAACACAAGCCTTTCTTTACATCTTTATTTTGTTATCTTACCTACAAGTCGCATTGACACACCCAAACCCCACACATATTTTTTGGGAATAAATATAATGACCACCATAAAATGCTTTGATACCCTTAGTTTTGTAACCAAAAATATTTACTTAACACCAGAAAAATAGTCATGACTCCACTTTAATTTGTATTGGACCACCAAATTTAGTAAATGATCACCAAATCTTAGCGAGCAAATTAATATTCAGTTAGTATAATATTCAAATTCTATAGTAACGTGTCTGCGTCAGATCCCCTCTATGGCTGGTGAAACATGTGGGTTAGGTTAGCGAGCGAGCGAAGCGAGCGTGCCGCGGTAGCGGCCGCCGAGCGCAAGATTGGTTTAATTTTGGTGATCATTTACTTTCATCATGTATTTTTGGGTTGCTCATGATTTACTGGAGTCATTTTACTTAAATAGGATAGCAAAGTGTTAAAACTTTGGTTATAATTTTACATTAAAATGCGAGTTTCATTTTGGTGATCATTTACTACTTTTGTCTGCTATTTGTTACTATATCTGGTGGTAAGTTAAACATAAGCCATATTTTATTATATTATATTACATTTAACAAACCGAGTTTCCTCCATGCCTGGGAAAGTACGTTAAGCCGTTGATCCCCGCTGTCATTAGTAAATCTTTGGTAGTCGTTACGGATAGTCAGGAGCCAGTAAATCTGACTCCAGTCTTGCCATGAAGTACCGCGTTACCCAATTGATGGGTTGTGGAGACGAAAAATACTGGTATTCAGCTAAATCCGGTTTGACTGGAAGCCGACTCCAATATAGTTGGGAAAAGGCTAAGCAGATGATGAATGTTTTAGAAAATATTTCTGATAATTTGATTACCTACTCAAAGGGGGTTTGAAAGAAGTGTTTAACGTTTTGGGAATCGTGTTTCCTGATAGACATCATTAGTGATAGGTTTGCTCTTGCCTGTAGTCAGAGATGACAGGGACAAAGATGCTTTCTTAAGAGGACACCATGTGAAGCAGAGCCGCGGGAAACGGCTTGTGTAAGTAGGTACTGAGTACATACTCAACTAGCGATTTTCCTAGGCATGACGTGCATCACTTAAACTAAAAAAAAGGTCCAGCCATTTAGCTTGTGTAAGTAGGTACTGAGTACATACTCAACTAGCGATTTTCCTAGGCATGACGTGCATCACTTAAACTAAAAAAAAGGTCCAGCCATTTAGGATAACTTCAGTGACATACCTTTAAACATACAGAATAATAATAATAATAAAAATAATAATTTAAAGCCGTGTATATTGTAGGCGGTCAGGCAGGGGCCAATAGTTCTTCTGTAATAAACGCTTATCAGTCCACTAAACCACCCAAACCCATAGCGTTTCAGTTTTTTGTTTCCATATTCTGCAATAGTACTGCTCCAACCGGGGATTGTCCTTGGTAATACTTTCAGTGCATGCAGGGATAATCGCCGGTTGGTGCCCCATTACATTTGAAATGTCTAACGGGGCCTCTGCGAGTTGGTTTCGGCCCCTCGTACGCCTACCAAAGGACCGGGTCTCCAGGGACCCGAGAAAGTAAAAAAAGAAAATAATAATACTTTTAAAGCCTGACATAGTTGTGATAGACCATCTTACATGACGAGAATCTCGTGAAAGCTGAGAAAGATAAACAAATTAAGTATCTCGACTTAGCACACGAGGTTGTCGACATGTGTAATGTGGACTCGGCAGTCATTGTGCCGATTGTCGTTACGGCCAATGGCCTGATGGCCGACAGCTTCAACGACCACTTGTCGAAGCTGGCGTTACGCAGTTGGGTAAAGGGCCTGATACAGAAGGCAGTACTCCTCGATACGGCTCGTATTGTGAGGAGGTTCCTTTCTCTGGAGCTCTAACCACCGGTAGCTTGGACCCTGCTCCCGACACCGGCGGACTACTAAGTTTTATATTTTTTAATGTTTCTTTTTTACTTGTTTTTTAAGAAATGTTAAATATAGATTAGTACGTAAGGAAAAATGGATAAAGAGAATAGGTAATACTTATCAGAAATATTCATCTTAGGCCCACTTGGATAAACCTTTATTGTTTATTTATAAACTGGGAGTTAATTACAAGTTTAATTTCACACATAATGCCCCTGGGTTTGACCAGAATTACGAATAAGTAGGTCCTAGAAATAGGTAGAAGCTGCACCGACCCTCAAATAATTTAGTATCAGCGGGTCTAAGAAGGTCACTTTAGGAGAATCAAAATAAAAATCACACAACATCATCTGCCCAGCCTTTTCCCAACAATATTGGGGTCGACTTCCAGTCAAACCGGATTTAGCTGAATACCAGTATTTTACGTGAAGCGGCTGCCTACCTGACCTCCACAACCCATTAACTGGGTAACACGGTTCTCAGGCAAGACTGGTGCCAGATTTTCTGGCTTCTGACTATCCATACCGACTGCCAAAGATCTCCAAATGACAGCCTGTACCAACATCTTAACGTGCTTTCCGACGCACGGAGGAAACTCGGTATGTTATTATGGTCACCCATCCACAAACCAACTTTGTCAAGCGTTGCTTAACCTTGAAGATCGACCTGTGAAGCTGTTATTATTTAGCTACGAGATCCGCAATATTAATCACAAAACAATCTGTCAATTTCATTTTTAACTTTCCAGTAGTTCAGTTTTTTTCATTAGTTCCTGAGATTACCCCCTACATACAAACTTACAAACAAATGCTACCTCTTTATAATATTAAAGTATAGATGAAAGAATTGGAGGCATGAGTCACCTATTTCTCAGACTCTCCGGTACCAGGAAATTAGGGCAGCGTACAGGAAATCAGCTAGATACTGCACCGGCAAAAAAATACCAAAAAAAATAACAGCAAAAAAAAATAATGAATGAAGTGTGTGTGTGGTGTTTGTGTGTGTTTGTGTGTGTGTGTGTGTGTGAGTGTGAGTGTGAAGTTAAAGACCATTTCCATTCGGTTTTGACATAATATTCGTATTTATGTATGTGCATAATAGTTATGTACCAACTCGTATGTAGGTTTATTTGTTTATAAAATATGAAATAATGTGCACTGGATCCTACCCTCCATTTTCATCTTTCTCATCACTCAAAGGTTTGCTGGGAGAAAACTAATTTTTGAGTTAAGCTCGCCTTTGTACATGAACTTTCCATCACTGTATATTATATAAGCTGTTTTGGTGTACAATAAAGAATTAAGAATGAATTTCTTGTGTTACTAACCTTCTTTTCAGATCCTCAGGTACCAGGAACTCAGGACAGCGAACTGGTAGGTAATCAGGTACGCTGCAGGACCAACTCCGAAGGGCTCGGGTGCCGCAATGCAGGAAAAGAGGAACCTAGGATGACTGCATAGCGCAGGCCCCGAATGTCGATCAATACTGAGTTGAGATAGGTATGTGATGCTGTTATTGTGTTTATTACAGGTGATAAAATGGTCCCGAAGGGTCATTCACTAAATCCAAATTATTACATGCCCAATCAGGTTTAGGCTGCTAAGAGCTCTGAGTAATAACGCTGCCCGACTTGATAAGTCGGGCAGCGTTATTTTATTTATTTTTATGTGATTAATTATATATATTTTTTTCAAATAAATATCATCTAAAAAGTTCCAAACAAGTCGCTTTTCAAGCGGTTTGATGCAGTTGGTGGGATCAGATCTGTGATTGAACTAAATCAGACTTTGATAAGCGACTTGGTTTCGATAAAGGCTATTCTTTTACGTCCTACATTTTAGTAAGTAATATTTTTGGAATCTTCTCCGCAAGCCCTTTATTTTGATACCCCAATAGACAGGTTTGAAGGAAAAAAAAATTAAAGACATAATTTGGGGCCAAAAATCCACCTTGATTGTCTGATAAATACGATGATGACTTGATTGTCTGATGATTTCGGAAGGCACGTATAAGCCGGTGGTCCCGGCCACCAAATGGCGGTCGTTAAACTATGGCAGAGGCTCTTGAGGCGGTTGAGAAACTCAGACACCAGGGCGTGTGGGGTCGTTAGAACTTACTTCCTACACGATAAAGAAGAACTAAATTACAATTCTGATAAACCCTGGACGCGTAACATATCTTTGGAAAAATATAACCCCTTTTAAAACCGGTTTTACTTGTGTGTAATGTAAAAGTCTATGGTTTTGAAATAACATGTTAAAAATATTTGAGCGCGAGTCCAACTTGAACAGGTGCTGTGTGTAGGCTTATGTTAAAACTTCATGTATGTACTATTGCTCTTTTCCTTCCCACACACTGAGAGACTTGAGCCTTCTGCAGTGTCATTGCAATGCAACATTGCAGCTAAGATCAAAAGTGGAAGCTGGGGGACTTATTTAAAACAACTCGCTTCTTCACTGACAACGCCATCTGTTGATGGCTTGGCGTAAACGCGCGAAATACGTTTGTTACGTGTATTTTTGTAAATTGTAGCTCAGTTTTGGGTCTTATGTTGACTTAAGTTGATAACAATTATAGAAGTAGTATTTCTGTAAATTACATTATGGTCATGATTGAATAAAAACCCAGAATTTGCAAAAAACGGTACAAAATTTTAATTTCGCGGGCTATCCTACACTTCCCTCTTCAGATGAATTATAAAAACAGTTCAATCTCAGTAATTTTACCTGTGATTTTCTATCATATTGAACTTTATTTTCCTGGTGATAAGGTTCTTGTCAGAAGCAAAATATCTATGACCGGGCTGCAGCAGGCGCCATCAACCTTGATCGTATATAACTTCAGACCATTAACAAACAGGGATGGAACTTTTATAAAGAAAACCACTGCAATATATCCGTCTCTTTCTTCCATATGAAACATCTTCTGGGTTAGAAAGAGAACTATTCTGTTTGTGTACATGGATAACGATAGTGTGTGAGCGAGAGGCGATAGTAGTTGTCCGTATTTGGGAAACAAAATGGCGGCGTAACTAAAGTACGTCATAGCCACACCCTTCCGTATTCCAATGGAGAATGTTGCTACCCTAATCATTTGAAATATTGCCAGCTGAAATAATTATAGTCCGTTTAAGGTGAATGCTTCAATAAAGTTACTTTTTTAAATTATTGAAGCATTCATTCTTCTAAACGGTGTATTCTACGTAATCAACAGTAGACTTTTAAAGTAGATAAAAAATTTCTACAATTTGAGTGCAAATACAGCTTAACTGGATTTATAGGTTTTGTGTTATAGTACATTAAAACACGAACCATTTTTCACAAAAAAACGCGCTAGACCCGGTGGAACGCAGAGCTAAGAGGCTCACTGGCGACGTAAAACTATTGGATGTCGAGCTACACAACTTGGCACATCGCCTGCTTGTCGATCTTCTTCAGATTGTACTTTGGAGTGTGCCCAAGAATTCGGCGACCTCATCCCACCAGTCCCCTCTACCACCGAACCTAGGCCGAGTCACCCGCGTTCGTAGGAGAATACCCTTCAGTGAATCCCTACACGTGGTCCCCGGGTGGTGCTAAACAGGTGAGACCAACCGCCTCCGTGGTCTAGTGGTTATACCACCTGATTCAGACCCAGAGGTCCCGGGTTCAGAGGCAAACTTTTTGCTCGGTTTGGTTGGTGGTAGGACTTGTTCTAAGTCCGCCTGGCAAGCTACCACCATCATGTATAAGTCTGTCACCATAACAATAATGTAAACAGCATTGTTGTGTTCCGGCAGTTAGAGGTATGATAGCCAGTTCCTCTGTGTAAGAGGATTCCGGGTGAAACTCGCTTCCATCTTCGGCCTAATCATCACTTTCCACCAGGTGAGATTTGGGCCAGGAGTTTCCCCGTTTTGTATATAAAAAAAAAAACATATACTAGATAGAGTAAGAGCAAACCCATATCAATTAAAAGAAATATCGAAATTGTCATATCAGTTTACCGTAGCTCGCAAATCGGAAGTGATTCTTTAAGCTTTTGTGCAGACCTCAAGCCGTGTAATTTTTAGAAAATACTCTCATCCTCTGCCTAGCCTTTTGTATACTATATTGGGGTCGGCTTCCAGTCAAACGGAATTTAGCTGAATACTAGTACGACCAGTGAAGAGCTCGTGGCTAAATAATAACAGCCGCACGGGTGAATCTTTAAGGTTAAGCAACGCTTGCCAAGGTTGGTCTGTGGATGGGTGGCCATCTACCAAGCTTCCTCCGTGACTTAGATAGCACGTTTAAGCCGTTGGTCCCGGCCGTCATTTGTAGAACTTCGGCAGTCGTTACGGATTGTCAGAAGCCAGTAAATCTGACTCCAGTCTTACCAAGAACTAAGAAGCACCGTGTTACCCAGTTATTGGGTTGTGGAGGTCAGGTAGGCAGCCGCTCCACGTAAAACACTGGTATTTAGCTGGTTTGACTGGAAGCCGACCCCAATATAGTTGGGTAAAAAGCTAGGCACATGATGACCAGTACGTCACAGAGAGCTATAGTATATTTAATAAGGCTTTGGAGTGGCAACCGTGTACCAGAAAAGGCAGCGCTGGTGCGGCCTCATGGATGGGAGGAAGGAGGAGGACAAGATGGGCTGATGACCTGGTGAAGGTCACGGATAGCCGATGGATGCGAGACGCACAGGACCAGTTATTCTAGCGACTCGCCTATAGGATCTTTAAAATGAAACAGCTATTAGGCAAAAACGGAACCCCTATAGCATCACTTTGTTGTCCGCCTGTTTGTCTATCCATATTGGGGTCAACTTCTAGTCAAACCGGATTAAGCTGAATACCAGTACATATTTCACATAGAACACTTGCCCATCTGACCTCTACAGCCCAGGAACTCCACTGCTAAGTAAAATAAGCTCAATCTACTTGGCTGAACTCTAGCTCTGCACCTGGGATTTATTACTTGCCTATAGGATTTTAAAATGAAACAAAGCTTTGGTTACATTTTTATTTGTTATTTTTTTTGTGGCTAATTCGCCTGATGACTACCTTTGATTTTTATTAAGTACTAAAGAAATAAAGAGCTTAAGTCTAGTGCTTGCTATTCAGTTAAGGGTGAACCCCGGATCTCCGGAACCTCAAAAAGGAGACCAGGGGTTCACGAGATACATCTTACATGTACTAGAGACACACTGTACCTACAGAGAAGGGTGTGGTCTTCCGTGACACTCTTCAATGCAGGTACGTGTCTCGCCAGAGCCTCGTTGGTATCTTCAGCAGGGTGCGCCGCGGGCAGGGGAGGTTGACTTTGGCTCTGAAGGTGTTGGTAGAGCCACTTGCACCCCATCGGTGTTCGGTCAAGAGGGGTCATGGCTGGTCAGCTGGTGGTAGCACCGGCTTCGGCGAATGACTGACGCTGTTTGCCACACTGGTGCCTGAAAATAATAGGAAAAAATGGCTTATTGCTTAGACTGTGAAAAAAATTACTTTTCCACCCCTGATCTTGTAACTGCCTTACCTAGCTGGGTTTTTGTACTGGACTAAGATCAAATTATAAAAAAAATAAGAAAATTGGAAAGTAATACAACTTTTAGGAAGGCTTGAGCCCTGGAGAAAAACCTTTGAAGCAAGAATAATGTAACAAAACAGGTTTAAAAATCCCAAGTTTAAGTTCCACAGCTGGACAAAGGTTTCTTCTTTCAATGCTCTCAGTCTTGAGCGATCTTTCAAGTTAAGTTTGCCCCGAAAACATGATGAGATCCTCACACCATTTTCACTGTGGTTGACGTCGACGGTGACGTCCTTCCTCAAGCGTCCAATGGCTTAAAAAATAAGTAATTGGAGCAATGCTAAAACACCTACCTATTGTAAGGCTGTTGAATCCAGTGCAGCTTCTCGAAGAACCAAGCCATGCTGACTGCGGAGCCATCATCAGCATTCTGAGATGCTCTGCGACCTGAAAAATGCAATACAAAAATCTATACTATCTTATCTTAATAATATATATAAATCTCGTGTCACAATGTTTGTCCTCAATAGACTCCTAAACCACTTAACCGATTATAATAAAATTCGCACACCATGTGCAGTTCGATCCAACTTGAGAGATAGGATAGTTTAAATCTCAATTTTTTGTTGCAATATTATTTAGGAGCGGAAAATGTGACGCAGACGAAGTTGCGCGGGACAGCTAGCTCTGCGTCCAGGGACCTGAAAAATGCAATACAAAAATCTATACTTAATATTATAAAGCAGAAGAGTTTGTTTGTTTGGTTAGTTGAACGCGCTAATTTCAGGAACTACTGGTCTGATTTGAAAAATTCTTTCATTGTTAGATAGCCCATTTATCGAAGAAGGCTATAGGCTATATATCATCACGCTAAGACCAATAGGAGCGGAGCAGTAATGAAAAATGTTACGCAGACGACGTTGCACGGGTCAGCTAGTGTTAGAATAATCTAGATGTGGTTGGCACAGCGTGGAGATTGGCATAAAAAAGAGAGGCTTATACCCAGCAATGGGTGAAGATATGGATGATGAAGAATAATGATGACCAGATAGGTTCCTGTAAATGTCAAGAGATTTGTTGGCATTCTTCAGGAGTATACGTACAGCTACAATAAAAAAAATGGCGACGCACTTTATCGATTGCAATCAAGTTCACAAACAATAGGTTTTGCCTGCCATTTTCCAACTATATCAGGGTCGACTTTCAGTCTAACGGGATGCAGCTGGATACCAGTATTTAAAATTGAGTGACCTTCACAACCCAGAAAATGGGCTTATCGGTCTTCTACAGATTGTACTTCGGAGAGTGTGTCCAAGAACTCCACGACCTTATCCCACCGGCCCCCTTCTGCCATCGGACATCCAGACGCACTGCAAGTTACCATCCCTACCTTGATGCTATTCCACCAATTCACACTGAGCGTTGCCAAGCGTCTTTCATAATGTGCACAGCAAAGGATTGGAACCCTCTGCCGGCGTCAGTGTTTCCGAACGCTTATAAACCTAATCTCTTCAAAGTTAGAGTGAACAGGCTACTTCTGAGTAAGCTCGCTCCGTCGTAAACTTTGTCTTTGTCATCTGTCTGACCAAGACTAGAGTCAAGAGCAAACCCGTCACAGAAAAAAAAAAACCATAAACTGGTTACTCACTGAATTTAGCAGAAATGTCATATTATTGGCTATTATTAGAAAAAAAGCTAAAGTTGATACTTTTTGAGTTATTAGACACGGATTTAAATCAACTCGAATTATGAATGCAAGTAGAGTTTTGTGACAAGACTTACCGGATTCTTTTTTGGGTTGCGCAGTACTGCTGAATTGTAGAGTAGTTCTTCGAGGCAAGAGCGGGAGTTGATTACTTTCGCCCTTGCCTGAAAGACCAACACGCCTTGCACGGCAGACGGCGGGTGGCGCACTGCGGCATTGCACAAAGGGAGCCTAGTCTAGATCAGCTAGCTGCACTGCGCAGGTCACAAGATGCCGATCAATACTTTGATGTTATATACCTACTATGTAGTTTTGTTATGTATTTTGTTCTACTTAACAAGTGTAGTTCTTTTAACTGAAGCTAACGCCATCTATGGGTGCAGTGGTGAAGTTATCATATTTTTTTACTATTGATAGGCATACGTTTGACCGCTATCTCACCTGATGTTAAGCGATGATGCGGTCTAAGGTGGAGCATGCTTGCCTAGAAGTAACCTATTCACTCTAGACTTAAAGACTCCCAGGTTGTAGCTATCAGGAAATACAGACTCCGGCAGGGAATTCCAATTCTTAGCTGTACGCACAAGCGTATAGGTGGGATGTCCACCATATACCGGTGGCACATCGCCGTACGTCTTGTGGTCCGATGGTGGAACGGGCTTAGCAGAAATTATGTTATTCCGTCGTACACTCCCCAAAATGTGACCGATAAAAAACCGACAAGCCAGCAACTCGGCGTCGATGCTCAAGACTTTGGAGCTTCAATTCGACGAGCCTATCATTGCCGATGATCCTCTTGGCTCGTTTTTCCATCGACTCGAGGGCATCAAGCTGGTATCTGGCAGATCCGTCCCAAAGATAAGAGCAGTACTCCATACACGATCGAACTTGCGCTTGATACAGTTTAAGAAGCTGTTCCGGCGTGAATAACTCAAATTTAGTCAAGTGGGTGGCCGGTTGTTAAATTTTAACGGTTCTGTACTAAGTCGGCAAAAGCGGAACCCCTGTAGCATGACTTTGTTGTCCGTCTGTTTGTCTATCCATACTGGGGTCAACTTCTAGTCAAACCGGATTAAGCTGAATACCAGTACATATTTCACATAGAACACTTGCCCATCTGACCTCTACAGCCCAGTAATTCCACTGCTAAGTAAAATAAGCTCAATCTACTTGGCTTAACTCTAGCTCTGCACCTGGGATTCATTACTTGCCTATAGGATTTTAAAATGAAACAAAGCTTTGGTTACATTTTTATTGATTATTTTTTTTTGTGGCTAATTCGCCTGATGACTACCTTTGATTTTTATTAAGTACTAAAGAAATAAAGAGCTTAAGTCTAGTGCTTCCTATCCAGTTAAGGGTGAACCCCGGATCTCCGGAACCTCAAAAAGGAGACCAGGGGTTCACGAGATACATCTTACATGTACTAGAGACACACTGTACCTACAGAGAAGAGTGAGGTCTTCCGTGACACTCTTCAATGCAGGTACGTGTCTCGCCAGAGCCTCGTTGGTATCTTCAGCAGGGTGCGCCACGGGCAGGTGAGGTTGACTTTGGCTCTGAAGGTGTTGATAGAGCCACTTGCACCCCATCGGTGTTCGGTCAAGAGGGGTCATGGCTGGTCAGCTGGTGGTAGCACCGGCTTCGGCGAATGACTGACGCTGTTTGTCACACTGGTGCCTGAAAATAATAGGAAAAAATGGCTTATTGTTTAGACTGTGAAAAAAATTACTTTTCCACCCCTGATGTTGTAACTGCCTCACCAAGCTGGGTTTTTGTATTGGACTAAGATTGAAATTTTAAAAATAAGGAAGAAAATTGGAAAGTAATACAACTTTTTGGAAGGCTTGAGCCCTGGAGAAAATCCTTTGAAGCAAAAACGGAACAAAACAGGGTTAAAAATCCCAAGTTTAAGTTCCACAGCTGGACAAAGGCTTCTTCTTTCTTCTTTCAAAGCTCTCAGTCTTGAGCGATCTTTTGTCAAGTTTGCCCCGAAAACATGATGAGATCCTCACACCATTTTCACTGCGGTCGACCTCGACGGTGACGTCCTTCCTCAAGCGTCCAATGGCTTAAAAAATAAGTAATTGGAGCAATGCTGAAACCTACCTATTGTAAGGCTGTTGAATGCAGTGTAGCTTCTCGAAGGACCAAGCCATGCTGACTGCGGAGCCATCATCAGCATTCTGAGATGCTCTGCGTCCAGGGACCTGAAAAATGCAATACAAAAATCTTAGAATAATCTAGATGTGGTTGGCATAGCGTGGAGATTGGTATAAAAAAAGAGAGGCTTAAACCCAGTAATGAGCGAAGATATACAAACATTAGGAATAAAATATAGGAACCAATTTTGTTAGTACAACTTAGTGTTAAAAACCATAGTGTACTAACAATTTTGTAAGTACACTATGGTTGGTAAAATAGTTTAAAAATGTGTGTGTGTGTGTGTGTGTGTGTGTGTGTGTGTTTCATGATGAACAGATAGCTTTCTGTAGTAAATTTTAATGTCAAGATATTTGTTGGCATTTTTCAGGAGCATACGTACGTACACAGAAAAAAATACAACCGAATTGAGAACCTCCTCCTTTTTGAGAAGTTGATTAAAAATGGTCTTATCGGTCTTCGAGAGTGTGTCCAAGAAGTCCATGATCTTATCCCACCGGCCCCCCTCTACCATCGGACATCCAGACGCACTGCAACTTACCATCCCTACCTTTTTGCTATTCCACCAATTCGCAATAAGCGTTTTCAAGCGTCTTTCATTATGCGCACAACAAAGGTACGCTTACAACCCAATCATGTGTCCCCTAATCACCCTGTCATCTTTGACCTAGAATAAAGTTAAGAGCAAACCCATCTCAAATAAAAAACAAAACATAAAAATACCCCTTTAGCAATAATTGTTTATGCAGCACGAACAAATAAATGTTTGAAATTAATTGCAACGCTAAATCGAGTCTTGATAGTAGCTGTGGATTTAAGTTATCTCAAATTATGTATGCAAGTAGAGTTTTGTGATAAGACGTAGAAAAAAAAACTTACCAGATTCTTTCTTGGGTTGCGCAGTACTGCTGAATTGCAGAGAAGTTCTTCGAGGCAAGAGCGGGAGTTGATTACTTATGGCCTTGCCTGAATGACCAACACGCCTTGCACGGCAGACGGCGGGTGGCGCACTGCGGCATTGCACAAAGGGAGTCTAGTCTAGAACAGTTAGCTGCACTGCGCAGGTCACAAGATGCCGATCAATACTTTGATGTTATATACCAACTATGAAGTTTCGTTATGTATTTTGTTCTACTTTACAAGTGTAGTTGTTTTAACTGAAGCTGACGCCATCTATGGGCGAAAGTTTTGGTGTGTGTTTTAACGCCATCTATTGGTGACAGCAGAAAGTAAGTGTAGAGGATGATGGAGCGCATTCTGGAATGCAGCTTGGTTTTGCTTTTATGGTTGAAGTGGTGAAATTTATAACAAAAAAAAAAATACCCGCAGAATTAAGAACCTCCTTTTTTGGAATTCAGTTAAAAATCAGTCAAGTGGGAGTTTGGCTGATTAAGTTTTTTTTCATCCCCCATTGACTTGGCCTCTGGAGGAATAGAATAGAATAGAATAGAAACAAAAACAACAACAGCCGCCCGGATTTAAGATTCCCTACCAACCTCGGAACTAATAAAAAATCACACGCACAACCCCTTTGATAACTATCGACAACAGCAAGAGCAAGAAAACCATATGTCAACACAAGTCACCCAAGACTTAATCTCTAAACAATTAGAAAGAACGGATATGCTTTTCAGCCAAATGAGCACACTGTTGAGGCTCATAACAACATATATAAGCTTTCGCGATGATTGCTCTTAACATAGCGACATGGAACAACAATGGGCTAGCCCCAAATGTACACGAAGTCGAGGTACTGTTAAAACTGCATAAAATCGACATTCTACTAATATCAGAAACACATTTCACGAAAAAGAGCCTAGTTAGTATACGGGATTATACGATCTACAGTACCAACCACCCAGATGGCAAAGCCCATGCGGGCACAGCTGTTATAATAAGATCATCCATCAAACATCACGAACCTACCCCATATGAGACGGAACATATCCAAGCCACCACAATTGCGGTAGAAGGAAAGACATGTAGTTTCAATGTATCTGCAATATACTGTCCGCCGAAACACAAAGTTACTGAAGAACAATGGACACATTACTTTAACAGTCTGGGCCCCAGGTTTATAAGTGGAGGAGACTGGAACTCTAAGCATCCACATTGGGGATCTCGTTTAATATCTACCAGAGGACGGCAACTATTATTGACGATTAATGAGAATAAGCTTACAACACTATCGACAACAGAACCAACACACTGGCCAAGTGATATGACTTAGGCACAACCCAGTACCATAGGAGATACGGTCCAAAATACTTGATAAACGAAGATTACGTAGAGTATGGCACTGTAGTAGACTGCCAGATGACAAACGAGCATACAATAAAGCTATTGTTGAGTTGAAGAAACTGATCAGTGATGCTAAAAACGCCACATTGAAATCACAACTAGAGGCAATGACAGCGACTAAGGCAACAAATTACTCACTGTGGAAAGCTACATCAAAGTTAAATCAACCAAAAATGCCTAATCCACCACTTAAACTAACAAACGACAACAACAAATGGGCTAGAACAGGACAGCAGAGAGTCGACGCCTTTGCAAATCACCTTGCGGCCGTGTTTAAACCTTATGACGACATAAACTGTGACGAGATAGAAATCAACAAAATATTAAACCAAGACTTTCAACTAGACACCCCTCTGAAGCCAACTAATCCCAGAGAAGTGATCAGACAAATAAATAAACTTGACAATAAGAAGGCGCCTGGCTTTGACCAAATATCAAAAGAGATCTTAGTACAACTACCTAAGAAAGGAATTGTATATCTTACATCACTGTTCAACAGCTTACTTAGAGTTGGACATTACCCCACAATCTGGAAGATATCTCAAATTACCATGATATAGGTATAAGGATGGCAAACCTATTAACGAAGTCAGCTCGTATAGACCAATAAGCCTGTTACCGACTATATCTAAGGTTTTTGAAAAGGTATTACTTGCTAGAATGCTTAAGTGCATGAATGAAAAAAGAATAATACCAAATCACCGGTTTGGCTTCCGCAGAGAACATGGTACAGTGGAACAGGTACACAGAGTTGTGGACCAGATAAGGCAATCCTTGGAGCGAAAGGAGTACTGCTCGGCGGCTTTCTTGGATATTCAACAGGCCTTCGACAAGGTATGGCACAAAGGACTTCTCTGCAAGATCAAGAACCTCCTGCCTCACACATACTTTGGCTTGTTGCAGTCATATCTATCAGACAGAATATTCCAAGTGGTGGATGGAGAATACACCTCCAGCTTTCAGGACATAGAAGCAGGAGTACCCCAGGGCTCGGTATTAGGACCAGTACTTTATACATCTACACATCAGACCTGCCACTTACACCGGGAGTAGTCACAGCTACATTTGCAGATGACACTGCAATATTGGCCAGTAGCTCTGAACCTGGAACTGCATCTCAAAACCTCCAAATTGGACTGGACAACATAGCACAATGGCTCACAAAGTGGCGAATCAAGGCCAGCGCCGAAAAATCCTCCCATATCACATTCACCCTACGCAAAAAAGACTGTCCACCAGTAAAACTCGGCGATCATCTACTCCCGCATAAGGAATCGGTCAAATATCTAGGAATGTATCTGGACCACAGACTCATATGGAAATGTCATCTCCAAAAAAAAAGAGACCAACTGAATCTCAAGTTCCGAGAACTGCATTGGCTACTTGGGAGACACTCCGTGTTATGAACCGACAACAAGCTTTTAATTTATAAAACCATATTAAAACCTATATGGCTATACGGAATCCAATTGTGGGGATCGACCTGCAGATCAAGTATGAAAATAGTCCAGAGAGCACAGAACGCGATTCTGAAAACTATCGCAAATGCACCGTGGTTCATACGTAACGATGAATTGCATTACGAGCTCCATATCAAAACGGTCAAAGAAGAAGTCAAAAGCTACGCCGAAAAGTACAAAAAGCGACTTCATACACATCCAAACACCTTAGCAACACAGCTGATCAGTATAAACTATCCCAAAAGGCTAAAGCGACATCACATCATTGAACTTTCTGAAGGACCTTGATATTAAAAGAGGGAAAAGAAGCTCACTGGAGCACTCCTTCTTCAAAGCCATATGACACTACAAAGAATCTGTTCATAGTTAATCGACTGATCGCAGATATTCAAAAGAGAAAAAAAAAAAGCCGCCCGGATTGATCTTTCACGTTAAGCAATGGTTGCCAAGGTTGGTCTGTGGATGGGTGACTATCTTAACATACCGAGTTTTCTCCGTGCCTCGGAAAGCACGTTAAGCTGTTGGTCCTAGCTGTCATTAGTAGAATTTTGGCAGTCGTTACGGATTGTCAGAAGCCAGTAAATCTGACTTCAGTCTTACCAAGAAATACCGTGTTACCCAGGTAACCAGGCAGCCGCTACTCGTAAAACACTGGTATTATGTTGAATACGGTTTAACTAGAAGTCGACCCCAAAACAAAAAGGAAAAGGCTAGGCAGATGATTGATTGACTTGGCCTCTGATATTTTTCTTTATTTCACTACACTGTGTTTTAACGATGCACTCACTACATCTCCTAAACTTCCCTTACGATCTGGACAGTCCTTACGGACGCCGAGATTTTGGGCCGAGACGGACAGGGCGACATTAAAGGGGTTCCCTTTCACTTTATTGTACGGAACTCTAAAAACCAACAAATATACGGGGTAGGTATGTATGTTGTATGTAAGTCGGGCTGGTGTGCAAAATTCCTCGTCAAAGCGAGTATTTTGCTTACGGGTGGGACTTGTGAATCATTCGATCCACGTCATCTCCTCAAGGAAGGCCAGTTACGTCCTGAGTCTCTAGACAAAGTGCCATTGTTCTGATTGCGAATGACATTGTCATGATGCCAAAGTATTAATTAATGATCACGAGACATTTCGACAGCGTAATAATATTATCATCAGACAGAGGATGATCGGTAATGACAGGCTCGTCGAGTCGAAGTTCCAAAGTCTTGAGCATCGACGCCGAGTTGCTGGCCTGTCGGTTTTCTACCGGTTGCATTTTGGGGAGTGTGCGACGGAATTGCATAATTTAATTCCGCCAAGCCTGATCCATCATCGGACCACAAGACGAACAGCGATGCTTCACCGGTACATGGTGGACATCTCACCCACACGCACAAAACCTTTTGGGAACACATTCATATTGCGTACATGTACAGCAAAGGAGTGGAATTCCTTGCCGGAGTTTGTGTTTCCTGATAGCTACAACCAGGGAGTCTTTAAGTCAAGAGTGAATAGGTTAATTCTCGGCAAGCGTGCTCCATCTTAAACGGCATCATCGCTTACCATCTGGTGAGATACTGGTCAAACGCGTGCCTATCAATAGTAAAAAAAAAAACAATTGACGTTTAGACCAAAAAAACCGGCCAAGTGCGAGTCGGACTCGCGCACCGAGGGTTTCCCTACAAACCTGTAGGTATATATTATAAGCAAAAGTTGCGGTTTACGATTTATGATGTATATAAAAAAACTACTTACTTGATCTCGTTCAGACTAATTTTCGGTGGAAGTTTATATGGCAATGTACATCATATATTTTTTTTTAGTTTTATCATACTCTTATTTTAGAAGTTACAGGGCGGGGGGACATTTTACCACTTTTTAAGTGTCTCTCGCGCAAACTATTCAGTTAAGAAAAAAATGACATTCGAAACCTCAATATCATTTTTGAAGACCTATCCATAGGTACCCCACACGTATGGCTTTGATGAAAAATTTTTTTCGAGTTTCCGTTCTAAGTATGGGGACCCCCAAAGTCTGTTGTTTTTTTTTCTATTTTTGTGTGAAAATCTTTATGGGGTTCACAGAATACATCTACTTACCAAATTTCAACAGCATAGTTCTTATAGTTTCGGAGAAAAGTCGCTGTGACATACGGACGGACAGACAGACAGACATGACGAATCTATAGGGGTTCCGTATTTTGCCATTTGGCTACGGAACACTAAAAAGGGGATCTGCTTACGGTGATGCAGGTAAAAAACACATTTATATTCAAATTAATTTAATATTAGTATGTAAGGATGTCATTTGCTATATTTTAGTGTCACATGTGCATCAGTAAATTAAAAAAAAAACATCATAATTTATTACATAGAAACATACATAGTCACCATTGGTGTCATACAATATTTTTTTATCATCTTTAAATTTTTTCCCAAGTGTTGGGTATCAATGAAAGACATGTTTTTATGCAAAAATTAACTGTAAAAATAGAAAAAAGCCTTTTAACGGTTTATTTGATTTGGACGCGAAACGTAAATAGAAATATATAAGAAAGTTATAATTATAAGTAATAGAGAGACGAGAGTGATAATTTTGAAATTGAGGTAACTTTTGAGGGACAAATTTTAATAAGAAAATGAAACTCAAAGTTTTGTCGAACTGAAATTTTGAAGATCTTATTTTGTGGGTCTCAAATAATTCTTCATAATTTTAAAATAAAATATATGAAAAAATCAAATTTCCAATACTAACGAGCCTAACATGAAAAAAAAAAAACTACAAAAAATGGCCGTTTTGTTTGTATAAAGAAACGGCAATTGTCTGTAGGTTTCCTAGCATATACAGAAAAACTTATAAGAAGTCTTATGATGATTGATTTAAAAATAACAGAATTAAAATTAAGATTCATACGAGCACATTTTTTTTTTATAAAATTACCTTTTTAATTGATACATAACGCTTGGAAAAAAACCAGTTAGTGATAAAAAAAACCGGCAGTATGACCGCTTATACGACTACAAAGTTTTATATAATAAATTATAAATAATAGACAAGGGAGAGTAGAAGAGAGTTGACCACTTATAACTAAATTAGAAAATTAAGAAAACCAATAATATGTCAAATATTACTGATGTTCTTGTGAACATCTCTGCTACCCTCCTTTTGTAGATAAATATCGCGTGTTGGAAAAATCATTTTTTCGTAAAAATCTTAGGGCGGATTTCATCGATCTGAAATCGAACGTGATCAACATATGAACCATGTTTACAAGCTGTCAGTGTCAATATAATGACAACTCTTAAACGCAGCTTGCTCGCGATCAGCTTCATTGGTGAAATCCGCTCTCAGTTATTTACAAAATAACGGACTATTGGAAACTAAGAAAGAATGTTGTAAACGTACGAGCTGTTTATCAGGCTTTTTGCAAACAAGCAGCTTATCTTGATCGGAAATGAATCCGAACGCTGATTGGTTGATTTTAATGTTGGACGCTGACGGATGCGCTGATTGGTTAACAGCTGCATTCGAGCTATGTTCTGGCCAATCAGAATGAAGATGATTAAAATTTACTCTAAGACCAGCCAATCAGCATTCAAGTATATTATCGTCCTAAAAAGACAAGTTTACTCTCAAAGACCTTGAAATTTTCGCATCTTATAGCAACATTTTTTCTTAGTTTATAATAAAACCGTTTTTTTGCAAATATGCATGCTAAGGTTTTCGCAAAAAAAATACCATTATTCTGCGACATATATCTTTATAGGAGAGGGGAAGAGAGTTTGACTCCGTCACAAGATCAGAGTAAGAAAGCCAGCAATGTGAATGTGACCTCATCACTAACATTCTTGTAAATCTTTCCTCTCCCTCCTTAGTGAGGAAGTAGTGTACACTACAATAATAATATGTCATTGACATATTATTATTCTCAGGCAGTAGTGTACACTACAATAATAATATTTCATTGAAATATTGCTATTCTCACTGTGTGTAACTGCATTATATTTACCAAAACATCATGCAGTTACATGCTTATTTAACGCGGCATTCTGGCGCAGATTAAAGAGCGGCTGTGTAAAAGTCAACGGATCAAAATTTTCAACCGCAAGTGTCGATCCTATGACTCTTCTCTCTTAAATCCACGCCTACCAAGATTACCTTTTCACAACGTGTTTTTCAAACACGTACATTAAGAAAAGAATTAGCACAAGTTGAAAACTTAATTTAAAAAATCGACTGGAAATATTACAAGCAATAATTTTGACATGATTGTTGTAGCATTCCTCGTCGACTTTTTAACATATTTTTCGTTTCACAAACTACATATTTTATTGAAGTATGTAGTCCGTGTAAGGGCGTGGTTTCTTCAGAATTTTGATGGCCGGGTGTTGTGGCTGATGGCTTCATTGTGACAGGCACCAGTGACGAGAAGATGATGAGCTCGTCTTGGACCTGAAACAGATTGCCATAATGTTTTTAGAGCTACGCTGTTCCTTCGTCCGTCTGTCAGCGGAGTGTATCTCATTAACCGAAATAGGTGGTGGAGTTTTCAAAGAGTGTGTATGTCACCGGAAAATTGCAAACTTCGTAAGATTGTAATAAATCTTTACAAGATTTTAATATCTCGATATATTATGAAAAAGTCGTTTTGTATATCCCATCAAAATTCAATAGTTTCCAATCCGTGTCTAAGTAAGAAAAAAATATTTACAATTTCACGCGATATTTTATAATCTTGTGGCGTTTGCAATTTTCCGGTGAAACATCGTATGGCTGATATAAAATCAAATAATAAAAATAAAATAAAATTTTAAGTGAAAGGTGGCTTCATTATAAGAAACGTGGTTTTGTACGGATTTGTGGTTTATGGTACGTAACCCTGCGTACGAGTCTGTGTTCTTTATTTTTTCATCCATTTTTCTCCTAAAATTATAGAAGCTGAAGTCAGTAGGTACTTGCTTTGAAAAATTTCATTTTTTATTCTTAAGATGTAATTTCTTTTCTCTTAGAATACAACTCTTAAATATGGACACGCATTACTGAATCACCCTGTATGTACCTATAGATAAAGGATCTATTCAAAAAAAATACCTTTATCTTAAAGTCCAGGTGTACGCGGGATCCTGGCCTGCAGGCTGCAGAACCCGGTGGTATGCTGGTGGCTTGAGGAGTCGAAGCGAAGATGGACAGGGATGGTGGATTGTAACATCAGCCGCCATCAGAGATGAGGCATGGTTGGTGATGCTCCAGGGATCTGGAAAATAACGAATAGTTGATTTAATAGTCAATAATGACCATATCTAGAGTCCAGAGCCATCGAGGCTTACGGGAGGAACACTGCGCGGCTGCTCTTTTTCGAGTTGTATATTAAGCCTTGCTCTACCGCATACCTGGCCTCGCAGGTCGACAGCAAGCTTAAGACTGAGAAGCACCATGTCATCTGCAAAACTTATATTTTTGACACAACAGCATCCTGAAAATGCTAGCTGCCAAACCGGACTGTCCCTTTCAGGGAAACTGGTTGGGGACAGTCTTAGGTATAAATAAATAAACAATCTATGTAAACTAACAATACTAACCTACTTAACTTACGTAAGCACCATTCTTACTAACACCGAAATACTAACAAAATTATGGATTTAAAATATGATAAATTCATTTTAAATTATTAATAGTATAAAGTATTCAATTTGTTGTTATTTCTTTTATTTTTTTATTTTTAATAAGAATAATTAATTTTTTATTTATAATTTATTTTATTATAAATGATATAGTTATTTTATTAGAATGAGAAATTATTTCTTTTAATTCAAGTCTGAAATAAAGTTTTTTTTAATTCTATTTTAATTACCGTGCAAGGACTGTAGTGAGGAGGCCGCTTTCTTTCGCTGTGCATATATTATGCTAATACTGCATCGCCAGTAAACTACTTAGGGCGGGTTGTTTCAACTACACTTAACGCACGCGTAAACGTTAAAAATGGTGCTAACTATCGTCAAATCCAAAAATTGGGTTGTTTCACAAAATGTCAGCGTTAACGCACGTAAAATATAACGTTTACGTTAACAGATGGTCTGAGCACTGATTAACGTAACTTTAGTTGCGTCAAATAGAACAATATTGTGAAATTTCTTTTGAATTCCTCAATACCAGTTCTTCTGGTGACACAAATTAGTGGTGGAATGTAAAAAAAGCTATTTAGGTAGGACCCGTGTCAATAACTTAGCTATTGGGATGAGCAGGAATTTATACCAGAATGTTTTGAAACAACGCTTCTAATTTAACGAACGTCAAACATGGTCCGTAATCGTAACTTTTTGACGTACGTATGTTACGTTAACCAACTGTTTGATACAACCCGCCCTTAGTGTACTGTCTGTAAACGTTGATTCTTGAGGTACAGTCCACTGAAAGACAGACGAACGGGCGGACAGACGGACGGACGGATAGCGAAGGCTGAGAAATAAGGATCCGTTGTTTACCCATAAGAAAGAGGAGCTCGTGGCTAAATAATAATAGCCGCACAGGTCGATCTTCAAGGTTAAGCAACGCTTGCCGAGGTTGGTCTGTGGATGGGTGACTATCTTAACATACTGAGTTTCCTCCGTGCCTCGGAAAGCACGTTAAGCTGTTGGTCCCGGCTGTCATTTGGCAGTCGTAACGGGTAGTCAGAAGCCAGAAAATCTGACACCAGTCTTGCCAAGGAGTACCGTGTTACCCAGTTAAGAGTCCTATTAGGAATCGTAAATGCTCGTTTGCAATAGACGAAATTACGTTGGTCTGCGTTGGGAGTACATCTATAGTCCGCGAAAAAATTTTGATACTTACTAGTCTGAATAGGATTATAGTTTATTTGGGCGCTCGCGCGAGACTGAGGAGCGCGCGCGCTGAATTGACGCAGAATATGTAGTACTCTAATTTTATTTATTTTAATTTTGTTTTATTATATTGACAAACGAATACTAATGAAACGTATTCATTGTAGATTGAAATTTTATATTATATTAATTTATTTGATAAAATTGTTTTTATTTGAAATATAATGGACGCTGAATCAAGACATTTCTGGCTTAAATTAAGCTTTCTTTACGTTTTTTTCCGTGAAAACTCAAGGACTTTAAAGAAATTCTAGAACTCCAATAAACAAGTAAAACATTCAACTTACCTATTAGTAATTTCAGCTTTTAAAAGAATTGATAGTAACAATGTGAATTTGACCGTCAAAGTTCCATCGCAGACATGTTTTCTTGCAAACTGCGTTCGTAAAATATTTATAGTAAATTACACGAAAAGAAAAATGAAAATGTGTAACTCTAACTTACAAGAAAGAGACTGGCACTATCGTTATTCAGGATCAAATAATTAAAATATCTTACTGCTGCTGAAAACTACAGCGTCAAAAATCATGAATTTCCGTAAAAAATGTAATAGGACTCTTAATGGGTTGCGGAGGTCTGGTAGGCAGCCGCTCCACGTAAAATACTGGTATTCAGCTGAATCCGGTTTGACTGGAAGCCGACCCCAATATAGTTGGAAAAAGGCTAGGCAGATGATGTTTACCCTTTAGAAACCCTAAAAAATTTAATCACTAACCTTCATATCAAAATCTACGGTGCGCGATAGATCTGGTACCCTGGAGCCTGAAGATATCTGATGGAGATGGAAGCAGCAACTCGTCTCGCACGGCAGACGGCGTGTGGCGCACTGCGGCATTGCACAAAGTGAGTCTAGTCTAGAACAGTTAGCTGCACTGCGCAGGTCACAAGATGCCGGTCGATATTCCATGTAATGTATGTCCATGCAGTTTTTGAATACGGGTGTATCGTCAATGAAACTTGAGTAATTAAAATTCTACCTTGTGGTTTCCGGTGTAGGGTTAATTTTGTATTGCACACGTGATACATTTTTGTCTAATACACCAAGTGAACGCTTGGTCCGTGGATGATCATTGTCTAAAGTCCAGTCGCGGAGCAGGAAGAATTTCGTACAATGACCTCTTTACCTACTGACAGTGGTCACTTGAAATAGTGCGGTTTACCAATTGACGGG
The DNA here is from genome assembly GCA_963859965.1 of Ceramica pisi. Classification (NCBI taxonomy): domain Eukaryota; kingdom Metazoa; phylum Arthropoda; class Insecta; order Lepidoptera; family Noctuidae; genus Ceramica; species Ceramica pisi. The sequence continues at coordinate 13,795,050 of OY982556.1, forward strand.
GAAAATTTACCAACTTAGAAAATAAAAAAAATATTTTTATCATTTATATTATTTATTTAGATTTTATATTAGAAGTTATAAAAATCGAGTTACAATTACTCATACGGCAGAAATAAAAAAAATAAAATTCATAAATCAGAATCCGATTCCTCTACCCGTATCGGAGTTACTGCTTTCCGAAGACGTCTCGCCTATCACATTTATTACAAAAGAATCAACAGTTTTGTCTACATTATCATATTCTAGTCTAACTAATTTCGATTCCTCTTTTTTTACGGGACATACATATATTATGCAAACAATAACAAACCTTACACTCTCAGGTAAAAGGTTTACCATCCATGAATACGGCAGCCATTGCATCTGTGCGAGCGAGACTTAATATATTTACGCGGGAGTGACAGATACAGGTAATAACAGGTCAAAGGACGAAATTCTTCCTGCTTCGCGTCCGGACTTTACCTATAATGTATACCTATTTCATAAAAAATATAAATTTCTATCTGCAAATTTGTGCGGAACCCTCGGTGAGCGAGTCCGACTCGCACTTGTCCGGTTTATTTTGAGGATGGGATATCATCAAATGATATCCGGTTCTCCTTCAGCTCTGGGCGAAGCAGAAGGGAGTGTCAGACTCTTACAATGCGTTTCAAATAAGAATAGGATCGACTTAGCGCCATATTGTGACGTCATGGAGGAGTGTGCTAGCTTACAAGTGTCGATAGTGAGATGAGTTTAGTTTTTTTTAGGTTGTATGATTGTGTTACCCATGTTTTATTAATTTTGTTCGTTTGCATAATCTTGTATAAATGCAAGTTCTTCTAACGCAACAGACAGATGTGTTGCTGGGGAGTTTGTTGGCCACTTCTTCTCCACAGCTAAAACACTAGGAAGTGGTGACGGGCGGGCGTTTTTGGGGGACTGTCTTCTTGTAAACGTTGACATTCAAAAAGTGCTGGCACTCAGCCTAATTTGAATAAATGACTTTTGATTTTGTTTTTTTTTTGATTTCATAGCTGTCACTTATTATAAACATTTAGCTCATTTACGAACGTTTATAATTAAATTTGATTTAAAACTTATTTAGACAAAGTAAAATAAACTGTTATTGATTTGCATATAGTCTAAGTTTTCTTTGCAAACCGTACTTTTCAAGAGACATTTGATAGATCGAGGTCATTGACGTTCCTATTCTCATTTGAATTGCATTTTACTGACTAAAACTCATCCGAGATCCTCCTAATGCCCTTTTTGTTCCAGGGCCGCGGTGACTCTTTCTGACTAATTTCGCAACCTTGGCTACTTCCAATCCCTAAAAGGTTATTGTTTTAAAATAACGCTGTATAAATGGAACCGTAATTAATTAATTTTCCACAAAAACAATAACAAAGGTACATTAACTATCCACCTGAAACTGTAAAATTTTCCCAATCAACCTTGAACCTTAAAACTTACGTCATAAAGTTGAAAATCTATTGAATAAATTTGGCAGATTGTTGTTCTTTAATGTGCTGGCGTCTGTGCCTCTCTAAAAACCTGTTCATGATATTACTTAAGAGTCCTATTACGAATCGTAAATGCTCGTTTGCAATAAACGAAGTTACGTTGGTCTGCGTTGGGAGTACATCTATAGTCCGCGAAACAATTTTGATACTTACTAGTCTGAATAGGATTAAAGTTTATTTGGGCGCTCGCGCGAGACTGAGGAGCGCGCGCGCTGAATTGACGCAGAATATATAGTACTTTAATTTTATTTATTGTAATTTTGTTTAATTATATTGACAAACGAAAACTAATGAAACGTATTCATTGTAGATTGAAATTTTGTATCACATTAATTTATTTGATAAAATTGTTTTTATTTGGAATATAATGGACGCTGAATCAAGACATTTCTGGCTTAAATTAGGCTTTCTTTACATTTTTTTCCGTGAAAACTCAAGGAATTTAAAGAAATTCTAGAACTCCAATAAACAAGTAAAACATTCAACTTACCTTTTAGTAATTTTAGCTTTTAAAAGAATTGATTTTAACAATGTGAATTAGACCGTCAAAGTTCCATCGCCGACATTTTTTTTTGCAAACTGAGTTCGTAAAATATTTATAGTAAATTACACGAAAAGAAAAATGAAAATGTGTAACTCCAACTTACAAGAAAGAGACTGGCACTCTCGTTATTCAGGATCAAATAATTAAAATATCTTACTGCTGCTGATAATTACAGCGTCAAAAATCATGAATTTCCGTAAAAAATGTAATAGGACTCTTAAGTATATTTCCGGGCACGAAGCCCTTACAAAGTGACGCAGGCCGCCGAACTAGTGCAGTCTTTGTGGCTGAGTGTTTCAGACTTAAAAACTAAATTAAAAAAAAAACTTTATTAAAAAAAAATATATAATAAAAATACTTCAGACTACAGTCAATAATTTACTTAGTATTTTGGTGTTTGTAACGATAGTGCTTACGTAAGGTTAGTATTGTTAGTTTATATAAATGATTTAAATATACCTAAGACTGTCCCCACCCAGTGACCCTGAAAAGGAAGGGAAAGTCTGGCAACGATCATTTACCACTGTCATATTTTTTAATCGACTTCCTAAAAAGGAGGAGGTTCTCATTTCGGTTGTATTTTTTAATGTTTTTTACCTCATAACTCCGTCTTTTATGAACCGATTTGAAAAAAACTTGTTTTATCTGAAAGGACATACTTGTCGATTGGTTCTATTTAAATTTTATTAAAATCTGTTGGGAAGTTTGGATTTTAAATAGAAATAGCTAGAATTAGTTTACTTGGTTGATGGTTTTTTGTGATCCAAGTAGAAATTGGGTATTTTGCATTCCTGCGATTTTGCAGTGGTTTTGTTAGGTGTGGGGTACCAAAAAGTCAAAATTAAAAACTTTTTACAAAAATATACAACCGACTTCGTAGTGTTTTTTTTTTATTTGGATTTCGGTTGTATTTTTACAGTTAATGAAAATAACCATGATTTTATTCAGTATTTTTTAAAAACAATTTGAGACTAAAACGCGACGAAAATAAACACTTAACCACATATAATTTAATAAGTTACTTAATTTGGTTTTGGAGAAGGTGACAAGTGAAAAATTATTTGTATAAAAAGTGCAACGGGAGTAGATGCAGTACGTGTAATTCATTAAAGGAGGATGGCGAGTCTGGACCCACATTATTTATAAATTAACTAAGTGTCATTCACTTGCAAGTTCATATCTATACTATAAGCCGATGCATTAAAGAAAGGAATCTTAAATGGCGTCTTGTACTTGCGTTGACAGATAGTACAGTTGACAAATAAATTTTTCAAGTCGAAGACATTTTTCAAATTTAATAATAAAAACATGACCGGGTCGTATTTATTTCAAACTAGCTCCTGCTAGTGGCTTATAGCGCGTGTTAAAGTTGAAAAATCTAAAGGCACGTGGAGCAATCTATTATTATAAGATCGTTATTGTTGTTTTCATCGAAAACAGTAAGAAATTTATTCAGGTTGAATTTTCCGTTTCTGAACACCTGACAACATAAAACAAAAGGAGGATCCTTAAAAAGATGTTGGTAAAAATTTATTGTACAAAAACAGCACCTAAATTTTAATAAAAGACTGATGATTTTTTTCTGCCTACGGTACGCGCGAGAGTGAGTATAGACGGCACTAGTGTGCAAGCGAGAAAACATGATAAGCACCGCCATTTAAGATTCCTTTCTTTAATGAACCGGGTTATAATATTATCGATACTAATACTAATATACTAATTATTATAAAGAGGTAACATTTGTTTGTAAGTTTGTATGTAGGGGGTAATCTCAGGAACTACCGGTCCGATTTGAAAAATTCTCTCAGTTTTAGATAGTTAATTTATCGAGGAAGGTTATAGGCTATATATCACGCTAAGACAAACAGGAGCGGAGCATTAATGGAAAATGTGACGCAAACGCAGTTGCGCGGGTCAGCTAGTTTACTATAATTAAGAGTTTGTAAGATACGACGACTATCGCAACCCAGCGCAGGGCACGCCACAATAGCGGCGATAAGCCCCTCTTTGAGGAGTGGCTTGAGAGGCGCCACGGCGTCCTCACCTTCCGCCTGACGCAGGTCCCCACCGGACATGGATGTTTCGGGAGGTTCCTGCACCGAATTCGGCGGGAGGAAACGCCCGGGTGTCACCACTGCGAGGATCGACCGGAGGACACGGTAGAGCACACTGTGCAGGTGTGCCCCGCTTGGGCGGCGCACCGCCGTGTCCTCGAAACGGCGATTGGCGGCGACCTCTCGCGTCCGGCCGAGTTCGAAGCAGTCATGCTAGCGAAGGAGGTGGCGGAGCGGGAGAGGTCGACGCCGCGGGCGTCGGGGGCCACCTGGTGACCTCCGGCCACCGTAGGCGCGGGCCTGTGGACGGCGAGCTATGGGTGGCTCGCCGTCCGTCCGTCTAGTGACGACAGGCCTTGTCGACGGCGCGTTAGTGTTCCACGCGCGCTTCAAAGAGAGTCAGCAACACAGAGGGGCCCGAAAGGGCCGACGCCTGCCGGAGTCGCGGGATTATTCGCAAGAGACACCGTGGCTCCGGAACACAAAGGGCAATGAAGGAACATGGATGGGTTTTAGTCAGTAGAAGTCTGACACTCCCTCCCGCTACACACACACACAGAGCGGGAGGAGTCATTGGATGATTTCCCATCCATAAAAAAAAAAAAGAGTTTGTAAGAGGATTATATAAAAAATATTGAGTCACTAGGTGATGGGAATTCAAGGTTAGAAAAAAAAAAATGATTTCCATAAAAATAAGTCATCACGCAATAATAAACGTACCGTGTTTCATATAACATTCCAACTTACTCTTTCATTACCTGCATGATTTAAGTTCTTACAATTGTTTATGCTTATTTTTTTTTTAAACAAACCTTGTTAAATATGAAAAAAAGTTTGGACGTAGACCCATTAAAATGCGTTGTGTGAATTGTCAAATGTGTATTGCCCATTACTAATTATTACATCTCCCTCCTCTAAGACTTACTGCCCATTTGGTTTTTTGCTAGTTCTATACCGCGTGTATCTGACATCGACGCACAAACGATTTCCATGGGTCCAGGGCATGATTCTGGACACCCCAGTGTTGGAATTTTTCGTCGGCTTTTTTCTCATTTTTTTAATTTTTTCAAGAGTACCACAAATAGGTATCAGCTCAGCTGAGCTGATATCTATTTGTGGTTTTATTCAGATTGCTCTTTTTAGTGAAAGTAGTTAATTAATCATTTTTTTATTAAAAATCTCATTGGGTTACGTCAGAATAACGATTATGAGCAGTCTAAAGTAAAAAAAGCCTTGAAAAAAATGAAAAATTGAGAAAGAAGCCGACGAAAAATTCTAAGTCTAGGGTGTCCAGAATCATGCCCTGGACCCATGGAAATCGTTTGTGCGTCGATGTCAGATACACGCGGTATAGTTCTTACTGTACGATACTCTTAACAGTGGGTCCCATTGTACATGCAACCTCGCCATCCTCTTTGTATATTACTAGCTGAAGACCGTGGCTTCATTCGCTTGACTTTCTTTGAATTGTTCCTCTTTTATTTCGGACGCTTTTATCCTGCTCGTCTTTTACATCGTTCTCACATGATGTATGTATAATAGGCTTGTGTCCAGAAAAAAATTAATTAATCCGTCAGTTAGATTATCAAAAAGTATTCGGCCCGTGTTTTTTCTTTTGATACGGGAACCAAAATTGACGAAGTTACGACGCTTTTAAAATTCTCAATACGTCACACCTTCGCATAATTTTTAGTGAATCGTGACGTCACAAGCCCCCACTCCCGAGTTTTGATGCGTTTTATCTTTGTCAGTACTCATTGATTTACAAAAACAAAAAATAAGTATCCATAATTTTTCAATACTCTAACTGACGGACTAAATAGTTTTGCAATTTGTGGATGACGGAATCTAGCCTATTTTAACCCGAAGTAAACAAAACTTTGTTACAATTTTTTATTTTTAAAAGAGTGTCCATGGAGTTTCTTGCACGTAGAGATCTACGCTTTGGAACGTGCAAATAGCTTCAATTTTTTGGACCGACCGACCTTGACAATTCAAACATGCCTGTAAATGGTTTAATTGAAATAAATGCTTGACTTTTGAGTATTTTTTGAGTTTTTGACAAATTCTATATCAAACCTCTCCTCGAGAACTGTTCTATCCATTGGTGAAAACAGCATGAATATCGGTGCAATAGTTTTTGAATTTATCGCGGACAGACAGACAGACGCAGCGGAGGACTTTGCTTTTATAATAATAGTGATTTATGTATTTACTAGCCCGTCGCCCGCGATTTCGTCCTTGTAGATTTAGTAATTTCCATTATAAACATGACATTTCATTTCTTCAATAACAATTCACATTGTGTCTGAATGTGTTACACAAAAAAAAAAAAAATAGGTACTTAAAAAAAAAGCAGAACATCGTATTTTTTTTTAATAAAATAAAATAAATCACACTTATATTAATAAACATATAACAAAGCAAACAATAATAAACAAAGCAAATCGCCGTCCCCGTAAAATGATAATTGCAAAAATGCTTCTTTTTAGGAAAAATAAAAAACATATTTTTGTCCTATGCTCCTTAACCATGACTGGACGCAGGCGTACGATTGATAGCTTCGCAAAAAGGTTATTTATTGTATGTTCGAAATGTTTAAGTAAAGCATAATTATCTAATCTATACTAATATTATAAAACAGAAGAGTTTGTTTGTTTGTTTGTTTGGTTGAACGCGCTAATCTCAGGAACTGCTGGTCCAATTTGAAAAATTATTTCAGTGATAGATAGCCCATTTATCGAGGAAGGCTAAAGGCTGTATATCATCACGCTATAACCAATAGGAGCGGAGCAGACGACGTTGCACGGGTCAGCTAGTCATTAAAATAAAGGAATTATTAAAGAAATAAAATAATAGTCAAAATCAGTAATTGTTTTAGTTGTGTAATATCCATTATTATTATATTCTCCGTACAGGCTGACCTGGGTCGAATATGGCACTAGTAACCTATCATTTTATTCTACGAGTTTTAGAGTGCTGATGATAATACTGATGATAATACTTTGATATCCTTTTATTCTCGTAAATATTGTATAGCTTTGTCTCTATTAAGAACTTTATATATATTAGTATATTATATATTATATAAAGTTGCTAAAAATGCTTCTTTTTAGGAAAAATAAAAAACATATTTTTGTCCTATGCTCCTAGACCACTGGACGCAGGCGTACGATTGATAGCTTCGCAAAAAGGTTATTTATTGTATGTTCGAAATGTTTAAGTAAAGCATAATTATCTAATCTATACTAATATTATAAAGCAGAAGAGTTTGTTTGTTTGTTTGTTTGGTTGAACGCGCTAATCTCAGGAACTACTGCTCCAATTTGAAAAATAATTTCAGTGTTAGATAGCCCGTTTATCGAGGAAGGCTATAGGGTATATCGTCACGCTATAACCAATAGGAGCGGAGCAGACGACGTTGCACGGGTCAGCTAGTCATTAAATTAAAGGAATTATTAAAGAAAGGCTTGTGTTTAACTTACCACCAGATATAGTAACATTTAGCAGTCAAAAATAGTAAATGATCACCAAAATTAAACCCGCATTTTAATGTAAACTTATAACCAAAGTTATAACATCTTGCTATCCTATTTAAGCAAACCAACTCCAAAAAAAATATTCTAACCCAAAAATAGTTAAAATGATACGCAAAAAAATAACATCTCGTTATCCGATTAAACCAAATGATTCACCAACAATAGAAGGGATCTGGCGCAGACACGTTACTATAGAATTTGAATATTATACGAACTGAATATTAATTTGGTCGTCAAGATTTGGTGATCATTTACTAAATTTGGTGGTCGAATACAATTTAAAGTGGAGTCGTGACTAAAATAGCTGGTACTATTGTATTTTTAGAATTTATTTTTCTGGTGTTAAGTAGATATTTTTGGTTACAAAACTAAGGGTATCAAAGCATTTTATGGTGGTCATTATATTTATTCCCTTAAAGAAATAAAATAGTAGTCAAAATCAGTAATTGTTTTAGTTGTGTAATATCCATTATCATTATATTCTCCGTACAGGCTGACCTGGGTCGAATATGGCACTAGTAACCTATCATTTTATTCTACGAGTTTTAGGGTGCTGATGATAATACTGAGTGATGATTATAATACTTTGATATCCTTTTATTCTCGTAAATATTGTATAGCTTTGTCTCTATTAAGAACTGTATATTATATAATATACTAATTGACCCGTGCAACGTCGTCTGCGTAAAATTTTTCATTACTGCTCCGCTCCTATTGGTCTTAGCGTGATGATATATATAAATAAATAATAAACATGTTTAAACAGCCTACCCATAATTTAAAATAGTTAGCGCCAGATTAATTTACAATAAATATTGCGATTCTGTAAATAATAGGGGTTTAAGTATGAAATTGCCGTTTTATTGTAATAGGTAGGTACTTCGAATTGACATTGGACCTTCATGGTTTGAAATTTTTGAGTAAGTAAAACTTTTTTCACATGGTACCTATAAAGTTCTTATTTAAAAAAATGTGCATTTAATATTATTTATATACATTCGATTATCGACTTTCAGTTGTTTTTTTTATTCAGCTTAGACACGAAAGAAGGGTACTACAAAAATCCGAGAGATTTTTAAATACTATTTCCGACGCGTAACTAACGCGGCAGAAACAGCTTGCAATATCAAAGTTGCGTTTAGAGAAGGGACTGCTAATGAACGCACCGTGTTATTCTGTGTTTCGGACGGCAGGAAGTGAACACGTCCAATGCTCGCGCTGTTCCATGTTGCCTTCTTCTAATACGGGTGTCTCGATCCAGTTCTGCACCTGTGCTGTTCTGTCTTCCTGGTCTTCATCCACGGAGTCCTCATCTTCACACTGTGCCACTTCCAACCTGACACGGGCTAGCTTCGCCGCAGCCTGAGATTGCTTCAACTCCAGGCGTGCTAATTCTTCCCAGGCTTCCAGCTCGCGTCTTCTGGCTGAGGAGCTCGTGGTCTTCGTAGACCTGGCATGACGACCGACCCCCTTGGGCTTAAGGGTTGCGGCAGATCCGCGAACACCTATGTCCGGAACATCCTCTGGAGTCTTCTTGGTCGTTTCCTTCTGTGCGGCTTCATTCTTCTTCTGTCCGTTCTTCTCGGACGCCGCCGTGGTCGCAGTCGCTACCGTAGTCCCCATTATCGTGGTGCCCTCTGTTTTCGTAGTGCCCGAAGAACCGTTCGAATCCGACGTAGTTGCTGTCCCTGATGATGCTGATGCTGACGCAGACGTGACCCCTTCTGATCCCGACATATCTTCTGTCGCGTCCTTATCCGAAGGACGGGACCCGGAACGTGAGGGAGCATCCTTCTGCGACCTGGCAATCTTCTTATCTTCTGGACTTCTTCTGGATTCTTCTGCACTCTTCTGCAGGGATCCCGTCTCGAAGGACCAACTGTTTCGGACAGCGCGAGCATTGGACGTGTTCCTGCCGTCCGAAACATTCTGGTATAAACGCTTTCGTGATTGATACTTCGATTTGAAGAACTAACCACGTGGAAGACCGCCCGCACAGGTGAATGATAATGAATTGAAAGAGATAGTGGATGAAATGATAGCAGATCCGAGCTAAACTACCCAGGAATTAGCGGCATGGTTTAACGATACCTTACCAAAAATATTGACTCATTTGCATCAGATCAATAAAATAAAAAAATATGAAAAATGGGCACCTCATGATTTGACTAATCTGCAGAAAGAAACGCGCGTTGAAACTTGTGTTGCCTGGTTGAATCGATACAGAAATGAAGGAATTTTGGATCGAATTGTGACATGTGATGAAAAGTGGATTCTTTACGATAACCGTAAGTAAAAAATGGCAAAGCTGACCCCAGGTCAAACACCGCACCTCTCGTCCCAGCCGCCGTGGTGGACGCCGCGGGCGTCGGGGGCCACCTGGTGACCTCCAGCCACCGTAGGCGCGGGCCTGTGGACGGCGAGCTATGGGTGGCTCGCCGTCCGTCCGTCCCGTGACGACAGGCCGTGTCGACGGCGCGTTAGTGTTCCACGCGCGCCTCAAAGAGAGTCAGCACACAGAGGGGCCCGAAAGGGCCGACGCCTGCCGGAGTCGCGGGATTATTCGCAACAGACACCGTGGCTCCGGAACACAAAGGGGAATGAAGGAACATGGATGGGTTTTAGTCAGTAGAAGTCTGACACTCCCTCCCGCTACACCCAGAGCGGGAGGAGTCATTGGATGATTTCCCATACCAAAAAAAAAAAAAAAACCGCAACAGTATCCTAAAGCAAAGCTTACCAATAAAAAGGTAATGGTAACTGTTTGGTGGTGTCAGCATAGTGCTATTCACTATAGCTTTCTCCGATCTGGTCAAGCAATAACGGCAGATGTATACTGTGCCGAACTCCGAACAATGGATAGCAAAACTAGCAAAAAAATAGCCCCAACTCATGAATCGATCTTCTCCATGATAACGCGAGACCTCATACAGCACGAGAAACCGTTTTTACAGGAGCTGCAATTAGAAACTATTCGTCAACCTCCGTATTCACCAGACCTTGCTCCAACGGACTACCATTTTTTTCGTGTTTTGGACAATTTTCTACGTGATAAAACGTTTTCTTCTCAGGAGGCAGTACAAAATGCTTTCACACAGTTTGTCGAATCTAGATCACCAGAGTTCCATCGCAAAGGCATAAATGACCTTCATATTAGATGGCAGCAATGTATAGATAATAGTCATAATTATTTTGATCAAATAAATATAATAACTTAAAAAAAAACCAATTCAATTTTTCGGTACAAATCGGCAATTTCTTACTGTAACCCCTGTAAATACTAATATTAGAATATACTATTAACAAGTAGTGTTCCTTTCTTTATTTTAGGGATCATCAAATGACTTCTCCCGCTCTGGGCGGAGCGAGAGGGAGTGTCAGACTTCTACTGAATAAAACCCATCCATGTTCCTTCAGTGCCCTTTGTGTTCCGGAGCCGCGGTATCTCTTTCGAATAGTCCCGCGACTCCGGGAGGACAAGTAGTGTTCCTTGACTATTCTTTTAAAAGCAGGCAGTGATTGCGCGCACTTTATTGACACTGGCAACGCATTCCATAAAGAGCGGCGGAGTTAGGTTTATTTTTTATTTAAATTGCGTAATAAAAACTGGTTTTTCTTGTTCCAGAGTACCAGCAAACGGTTTGGAAACAATAATAATAGTTGTTCCAAAAAAATGCTTAAAAACAAGCGTCATTTGTATGGAAATGACGATTTAAGGGTTCCGGCTCACTTAAGTTTCGGCAGAGAGGTTTATGATAACATGGTTAAAAATAAGGATGTAACTGCTTTGGTAAGTTTGTATGTATGAGAGCCGGGAGAAGGATGCATGCATTGCAACCCTAAAACTTGCCAAGTTCGAGTCAACCTCGAACGTGAAGGTTTTCTTACCACAGACCGAAAAAATAAACACGTGTCTTATTGGGTACTCTTTAATTTGGTATAGGTACTCCAAATATATAATTTATTTTAGATATACTTAAAATATAAACGGTGTTTGTATTATGTTTTAAACTTTTAACAGCGTTTTTAATCTTGCCATAAGTACTTTTAGAGTTGCCAAGTCGCGTTACAGAGCATCGGTTGAAAAATCTAAGGGTAATTTACTCCGGAAAATTGTTGATAAACTTGATAAGGAGGGTCCGTGGTCTCCTTTGTATCACGAGTTTAAGGCTAATAGATCGGTCGACCTTGCATACGTTCAGAACATTAAAGTAAATAATACACATACCACCGGCATTGAAGAAACAACTGATGTTCTGCTTGATTCTCTTATACCAGATGATTCATCAGTAAATGAAAATGAATACCATCAGCAGATCAGGGCGTGGGCCGCGGTACCACCTGAATCACCAGAGTCAGACCTTCCGTCCACTGACGAATTCATAAACGTTGTCAAGAGACTACCTCTCAACAAATCATCCGGTGAAGATAAAATATCTAATAGAATGATTATAGAAGCGTGTAAAACGTCGAGCGATGCGATTTTATCAGTATATAGCCGATGCATTGCGGAAGGTATTTTTCCTCGAATATGGCGACAAGGCTTTATACGCATTATTCCAAAGAGTGGCGACAAGCCCTCGGACGACCCTAAGTCATACCGGCCCATAACACTACTCCCATCTTTGGGAAAACTTTTAGAGCGACTGATTGTTCCGCGCTTGTTACCGAACGGACCTAAATTTCATAAAAGTCAATACGGTTTTACTATTGGAAAATCCACTGTAGATGCGGCTCTATCTGTCCGTAAAATTGTCAACTCATCGGAACATAAATACGTGGTTGGAATCTTTCTCGACATTTCTGGCGCTTTTGATAACGCATGGTGGCCGATGTTGCTACTTAAAATGAAAACCCGTGGTTGCTACAAAAACATCTATAATCTGATTTGTTCGTACTTTCTAAATGGCTCCGCGAAACTCAAACTTGGACATCATTCCATTACTAAGTCTCTAACCATGGGATGTCCTCAGGGCTCAGTTATCGGTCCATATATATGGAATTTTGGCTACGATGATTTCCTCGCGCTTCCGCTCCCGTACGGCTGTTCATTAACCGGTTACGCGGACGATGGCTTGCTGCTCATTCAGGCAAGTACTCGGGCTGGACTCGAGAACTTGGCTGACACATGCCTACGTTTAATATCTCAGTGGGGCGATCGAAACCGTCTGACCTTTGCACCGCATAAAACCTATCAACTTCTTTTAAAAGGAAACCTTAAATCCTGGCCTAGTATAAAATTTAATAACGTACCCGTTAAAAGGAAAGAATCCGTGTGCTACCTCGGTATGCTACTAGAAAGAAACTTTTCATTTATTGATCATATAAAAACAGTAGGAGAAAAAGCAAAAAAGAACTTCTACGCCTTGACGAGAATATCAAAGGCTACTTGGGGTCTATCATTTCAAACCCTAAAAACTATATATGGGGCTACTTACTTGGGTTGTATGTGCTACGGGGCACCTGTCTGGGCCGATAGGGCCACCATAGGGGCGGTACGACGTAAATTACTTCAAAACCAGCGTTTGGCTTTGATATTCTTATGCAAGGCGTATAGGACGGTTAGTACTGAAGCCTTACCGGTGCTGGCGGGTGTTCTCCCAGTCGATCTTGAGGTGCAGCGGCGTGCTGCAATGTACTTCTACGCTAGAAAGATCACGGACCCAGAGTTTTTACCGCAACGCGACCGTGCTAAGATCTCTAGATTATTAAAACCCCAGACTGACGTCTGGGAGGCACTTTTATGCGAATGGCAATGTAGGTGGGAAGATTCCATCAAGGGCCGACACCTCCACCAGTTTTTTCCATCCGTTCGTGAGCGGCTGGAGAAGACATGGCTGGAGGTGGATCACTGTGTTGCCCAATTTCTCACAGGTCATGGCAACTTTAAGAGTAAATTATTTTCCTTTAGGCTTGTGGCCTCACCTTTATGTCAATGCTCTACAGCTGACCTTGAATACGAACAATCCGCACATCACATCTTGTGGGAGTGTATTCTTTGGCAGACTGAACGTAATTTTATGTTAGATAGTATTCAGGTCAAATCTGGAGTAGTTTACTATACGGACCTTGTAGAAACCAGAACAAATTTCCGTGCGTTCAGGCGATTTTGCCATACCTATTACTGGAATCAAAAGTAGCTCACAATTTAGGACCCGTTAGTTTAAATGTTAATATATAATCCGTGGTGCTTGGCAACTGGGCCTAACCCAGTTGTATATGTCCCTTGGTGCCTATTGGCCTAGCTCTAATCTGTCTCCTGCTTGATATGGAGGGAAGTGGAAATTATATTTATTTTTCCTACTCCTCCGCTGTACTCTTCTGATTAATTTCGTTGCGGGATCCAAGACAGTTGAATCGTTTCTCCGGGACTCGTCGGGTTTCATTAACTCGGCGTTTTTCTGGTGGTCGCCACTGTTGATTCTGGCTTTCAGGAGTTGCAGTGGTTGGGAATGTGTGGCGGGCTTGTCCCATCAAAAAAAAAAAACTTTTAACAGCATGTTTTTAGTAGCAGTACAAGATTATTAGAGGGTGAGTATATTACCGTCACCTGCAACGGGGAACGTCAACTTGCTTCTGTAACTTAAAATTCGCTTACAGATACCGGCACGGTTCTTGAGCTCTCGGCGGAAGAGTGGGGATCGCTTTGCGCATCGTACACCTTATGACAAATATAACGTCGTCGTGAGGTACGTGCAGCAAGAGTAAAGAACAAATCCCGAGTGACGGCTATGACGCGCGATGCGCTACGGGCCAATCACTGCACTTTCCCCACCCCCGCGCCTCCGCGCCTCACTGCATACCACCAAAGGCACCCGATAACTCAGTTTTGCGCAGGTGAAGGTCAGCGCTCAAGATCCGTGCCGGAGATCCGGTGTCAGATTTTCTGGCTTCTGACTATCCGTAACGACTGCCAAAGATCTCCAAATGACAGCCGGGACCAACTGCTTAACGTGCTTTCCGAGGCACGGAGGAAACTCGGTATGTTAAGATGGTTACCCATCCGCAGACCAACCTCGGCAAGCGTTGCTTAACCTTGAAGATTGACCTGTGCGACTGTTATTATTTAGCCACGAGCTCCTTAAACAACGAATATTAAACGTATGTTACGTTAACCAACCGTTTCAAATACCCGCCTTAAGTGACTATAAATAATTACTAAACTCATTTTTCAGATCAACGCAGAGACAGATGAACGCATGTTATATGGAGAGGTGGCCCAAATTACAGCTGATGTCGCCCTCTCTCTCACTCGTATGTGTATGGGAAAGGGAAAGGTAGTGTGTATTTGTGCGGCCAAGAACTTAGAGTTCCTTCCAACTGTGATGGGGGTCATATGCGCAGGCGCAACTTTTTCGCCGATTGATCCTACTTATGGAAGCTGTAAGTGATCTTAAACGAGCATTATTCAATGTTTATAACCGACTTCCAACTAAAACGAAGTTCAAAATTCTGCGGTTATTTTTAACCGACTTCAAAAAGGAGGAGGTTCTCAATTCTGATGTTTGTTTTTAGGGTTCCGTAGCCAAATGGCAAAAACGGAACCCGTATAGATTCGTCATGTCTGTCTGTCCGTCGGTCCGTATGTCACAGCCACTTTTCTCCGAAACTATAAGAACTATGCTGTTGAAACTTAGTAAGTAGTAGATGTATTCTGTGAACCGCATTAAGATTTTCACACAAAAATAGATTGAAGAGAAGAGAGAGAACAATAAATTTTGGGGGTATACTCAGAAGTACTCAGAACTGAAACGCAATTTTTTTTTTTCATGAAACCCATACGTGTGGGGTATCTATGGATAGGTCTTCAAAAATAATATTGAGGTTTCTGAAATAATTTTTTTCTAAACTGAACAGTTTGCGAGAGAGGCACTTCCAAAGTGGTAAAATGTGTCCCCCCCCCTTAACTTCTAAAATAAGAGAATGATAAAACTAAAAAAAATATGTATGATGTACATTACCATGTAAACTACCAGCGAAAATTGGTTTGAACGAGATCTAGTAAGTTGTTTTTTTTTAATACGTCATAAATCGTAAATCGCAACTTCTGCTTACGGAACCCTCAGTGCGCGAGTCCGACTCGCACTTGGCCGGTTTTTTATGTATGTACAGACGCTAGCATATCAAGCTTCAACAATCTGTCAAAATTCTTCAGTAGATTTTCAACTTTATTTAGAAAAGTTATACGGTTCAAATTTGATTGGGAAAATTTTATAGTTTCGGACAGACTAATGTGCTGACTGTAGGCACACTGATAACTTCAAGGTTCCTGATCCGATTTCCAAATGTTCAGTTGACAATTTATCGAAAGTTTACAATGTCTCAAGTTATTTTATAATATTACGAAGTTTGCCACTCTCTGGTGATATAATATCTATACTATTTATATTAATATTACAAAGCAGAAGAGTTTGTTTGCTTGTTTGAAGTTCTGCGGGTCAGGTAGTAGAATATAAATATAGATGACTAGCTGACCCGCACAACTTCGTCAGCGTCACATTTTCCATTAATGCTCCGCTCCTTTTTGTCTTAGCGTGATGACATATCTATACTAATATTATAAAGAGGTAACATTTGTTTGTAAGTTTGTAAGTTTGTATGTAGGGGGTAATCTCAGGAAATGCTGGTCCGATTTGCAAAATTCTTTCAGTGTTAGATAGCCCATTTATCGATGAAGGTTAAAGGCTATATATCATCACGCTAAGACAAATAGGAGCAGAGCAGTAATGGAAAATGTGACGCAGACGAAGTTGCGCGAGTCAGCTAGTAGCCTATAAAGAGGATTATAGTGAGTTAACCTTAAGGGATAGACCTATGCTGTCGAGGACTTTTTTTAGAACTTTTAAAGAGGAATAATTAAGTACTACTTGATTTTTGCATAACTTAAACCGTTTACGCAGCGCACGCAACGGAAGCTTTTTTTCCGCTTGCAACATTTCTTATTGCTGCTCCACTTTTATTGGTCATAGCGTGATGTTCTATACCCTTCCTCGATAAATGGACTATACGACGTAAAAATATTTTTTCAATTCGAGCCGGTAGTTCCTGAGATTAGCGCGTTCAACCAAACAAACAAACTCTTCTGCATTATAATATTATAGTATAGATAGGCAGAATGACAGACGATGAATGCTAATCTTTTCCACAGTTCTCTTGCTTCATCGGCTGACCATAGCTCGACCAACAGTCATGTTTTGTTCCCTGACTGCATACAAAACCCACAAGGCCACTTTTGACGAAGTCGGGAGCATCCAACACTACATTCTATACGGGAACGAGACAGCAGATGGTGCTATCCTCTTCAAGGACTTCCTGACTGAGACGGCGGTGCTGGAAGACTTCGAGCCAGTGCCTGTGAACGGATGGGAAGACGTAGCTTTCATTGTCTACTCATCAGGGACTACTGGTCTGTCGAAGGGTGTTCCATGCACTCATTTGGTTTTTTTGTCGGACTGTCAGCAAATGGTGACTCTTGAGTGAGTATATATGTCTGCTTGTTCGATTGGAGTCTATCTTTAGTATGTTAGAAAGCTACTAAGTCTTTCTCCGTGATCTATCTTGCAGTAATTGTGGTCCAAAAAAAATACGCTGTGGTCTTACTGTTTGAGTCGAGCGAGCGAAACGGGTCCATTCTAAACCAAAGCGACCTGTGCGTGTGTACCTCAGAGCCAAGCGAGTGAAGAGAGCTCAGACCCAGCTTTTTCAACAATCGTGCCAGCGAAGTGAGCTCACTCATAAGTCGAGATAGAAGCGAATTTTGCGTGTCCATTCCAGAGCCAAGCGAGTGAAGAGAGCCCAGACCCAGCTTTTTCAAAATTCGTGCGAGCGAAGTGAGCTCACTCATAAGTCGAGATATAAGCGAACTCTGCGTGTCCATTTCAGAGCCAAGCGAGTGAAGAGATACCACACCCAGCTTTTTCAACAATCGTGCGAGCGAAGTGAGCTCACTCATAAGTCGAGCTAGCGAAGCAGGCACATACATACACAAAGTCTGCTAGTTCGGTCCGCACCCAGGGTTGCGGGATCTGTTCGAAAGAGTCACCGGGGCCCTGGAAAGCTAAGGGCACTAGGAGTCAGTAAGAGTCTGACACTCCCTGCCGCTCAGCCCCGAGCAGAAGAAGTCATTTAATGATCTCTCGTCCTTAAAAAAGCTGCCCGCACGCTTAGCTCATTTATGTATGGTTGAGCTCGCTCGGTTCAAATGTGCTGCATTAGTGAGTGGGCCTGCTCTCGTGGCGAGAGAAAGCTCTGCCTGTCAAGAGAGATCCTCGCTTCTCTCGCAATTGGCTTCTGAGGCAGATCGTTGGGTTCGTTTTTCCCATTAAAAACATATTTATTAATCCCTCGAAGCGTAAATTATGGTTTTTCTCTCCTTTTTAGTGTTACGTACCCAAAGGTTAACCAACGTAACTCTATTACTAAGACTCCGCTGTCCGTCCGTCCGTCTGTCTTTCAGCGGGCTGTATCTCAAGAACCAAAATTCAAAAGTCATTTATTCAAATAAGGCTGAGAGCCAGCACTTTTTGAACGTCAAGTTTTCAATAACGCCCGCCCGTCACCACTTCCTAGTGTTTTAGCTGTGGAGAAGAAGTGGCCAACAAACTCCCCAGCAACACATCTGTCTGTTACGTATTAGGAACTAGAATTTTACAATAATTAGTATGCAAAGTAATTAATACATGACACAAAAAAAAATATTTATCACTTGTCAGCTAGCACACTATGACACTAAAACAAAATTACACACTTAAGCAAGTGTTGACGTATTCGGATTAAATGAGTATAAAAAAATGACCTAAATAGTCAGATAAATAAGTAATAAAAAGAAAAAAAATAACAACATTATAATTATGAACACATATATTTTTTTTTAATGCAAAACGGGGAAACTCTTGGCCCAAATTTCACCTGATGGAAAGTAATGATTAGGCCGAAGATGGAAGCGAGTTTCACCCGGAATCCTCTTACACAGAGGAACTGGCTATCATACCTCTAACTGCCGGAACACAGCAATGCTGTTAACATTGTTGTTATGGCGACAGACTTAGACATGATGGTGGTAGCTTGCCAGGCGGACTTAGAAAAAGTCCTACCACCAACCAAACCGAGCAAAAAATTTGCCCCCGCTGGGAATCGAACCCGGGACCTCTGGGTCTGAATCAGGTGGTATAACTACTAGACCACGGAGGCGGTTAGTGTCACCTGTTTAGCACCACCCGGGGACCACGTGTAGGGATTCGCTGAAGGGTATTCTCCTACGGACGCGGGTGCCTCGGCCCCTAAATACATACAGCCTGTCATAAACTACTTATACACAAAGAACATGATAATTTGTCTTGCGTTCAACACAGCGACCAACTATTCTTATCGTCTATACAACCGTAATAGTTAGACAGAGTTTGGCCTCCTGAACTTCTGAATTACAGTGTTTTTTTTGTAGATAGTGTAGCGGACTTGGTCCAAAAAGTATTTAAATATAATTATATTCCTCATTTCAGGTCTAAAGATCTGGGAGTATATCTTTCTGGAGAATTTTACTCCGTATACAGTTTTATGTATGCGCTGGCCTGCCTTAGAAGAAATGCTACAATTGTTTATGATCCCAGAGGTGGAGAAGAAAATATGCTGGAGGCTGTTCGGAAGTATAAGGTATTTAGTTTTTTTTTTAAATGGATGGGAAATCATCAAATGACTTCTTCCGCTTTGGGCGAAGCAGAAGGGTCAGACTTTTAGTGACTAAAACCTATCCATGTTCCTCTTAGTTCCCTTTGCGTTCCGGGGTCGCGGTAACTCTTTCGAACTAATTCCGCAGCCCCGGCAGGCAGCTAGCGCGCCCCATCTACTATGCTGACATCACTTTGAGGCGCGCGTGGAACAAAACGCGCCGTCGACCCGGGAAGATATTGAGCTACATTTATTATTCCAACATACTTAATAGAAATTTTTTTGGGGGCCGAGTCATACGCGTCCGTAGGAGAATACCCTTCAGCGAATCCCTACACGTGGTCCCCAGGTGGCGCTTAACAGGTGACACTAACCGCCTCCGTGGTCTTGTGGTTATAACAACTTATTCAGACCCAGAGGTCCCGGGTTGGATTCCCAGCGGGGGCAAATTTTTTGCTCGGTTTGGTTGGTGGTAGGACTTGTTCTAAGTCCGCCTGGCAAGCTACCACCATCTTGTCGAAGTCTGTCGCCATAACAACAATGTTAACAGCATTGTTGTGTTCCTGCAGTTAGAGGTATGATAGCCAGTTCCTATGTGTTAGAGGATTCCGGGTAAAGCTCGCTTCCATCTTCGGCCTAATCATCACTTTCCATCAGGTGAGATTTGGGCCAAGGGTTTACCCGTTCTGTATAAAAAAAAAAAAAAAATTGTCCCTACACTTGTCTAACCGCCGCGGCACCGGCGATCAGCGAGAAGCGAGTAAACTTGGAACGAGTTGGCGATCAGGCACGTTCCGATAGTTTTGACGCTCGGCTTTCTGCGTGTGCTTTTGTGC
The DNA here is from genome assembly GCA_963859965.1 of Ceramica pisi. NCBI lineage: Eukaryota > Metazoa > Arthropoda > Insecta > Lepidoptera > Noctuidae > Ceramica > Ceramica pisi. The sequence continues at coordinate 13,815,192 of OY982556.1, forward strand.
GACGTAATACTGGCTTCGGCCCGAATAGGAAATACCGCTGGTTGGTGAGTTCTGTAAGTTAATTCACGTAACTAAATAAGTGCTGTTGCAGTGCAGTTGAAGTTAAGTTTCGATCAAAACAATTCCAACGGGAACGAGAAACCGGGATATGCTAATACGAGGTCGCGGGTAAAAGCTATACACGAAAAAAATTTTTTTGCTTTCAGTTACGAGTCTTACAAATGTCACCGACGGCTGCCATTGCGTTGGCCACGTCAGCCATATTGGGTGAATATGACGTCACAACTGTCGAGAACATTGTCACAGCAGGAGTTTACATTCCCGAGGAGGCTTTTCAGGGTATAAAACAAAGGTATTTTATCTTCCTATATCGATACCCAGCTATTATTATGAAAACAGCAGCATAGATCAATCTTCAAGGTTAAAGTTAAAGAGAGAGTTTTGTTTTTAGAAGAGTGTTCGTGGAGTTTCTTGCACGTTCTTCTCCATAGAGATCTTCGCATTGGAACGTGCAAATAGCTTCATCTTTTTGTCTGCCTGTAAATGGTTTAATTGAAATAAATGCTTAAGTTTTGTGATTTTAAACAACGCTTGCCGAGGTCGGTCTGTGGATAAATACCATGCCGACACTTCTTCGTGTTTCGGAAAGCACGTTCCTATTGGAATTTTGTAACGTAACGGATTGTCAGTAGCCAGAAAATCTTGCTTGGGTTGTATGTGCTACGGGGCACCTGTCTGGGCCGTTAGGGCCACCATAGGGGCGGTACGACGTAAATTACTTCAAAACCAGCATTTGGCTTTGATATTCATATGCAAGGCGTATAGGACGGTTAGTACTGAAGCCTTACCGGTGCTGGCGGGTGTTCTCCCAGTCGATCTTGAGGTGCAGCGGCGTGCTGCAATGTACTACTACGCTAAAAAGATCACGGACCCAGAGCTTCTACCGCAACGCGACCGTGCTAAGATCTCTAGATTACTAAAACCCCAGACTGACGTCTGGAAGGAACTTTTATGCGAATGGCAAAGTAGGTGGGAAAATTCTATCAAGGGCCGACACCTCCACCAGTTTTTTCCATCCGTTCGTGAGCGGCTGGAGAAGACATGGCTGGAGGTGGATCACTGTGTTGCCCAATTTCTCACAGGTCATGGCAACTTTAAGAGTAAATTATTTTCCTTTAGGCTTGTGGCCTCACCACGTTAAATACTGGTATTCAGCTGAGTCCGGTTTGATTGGAAGCCGACCCCAATATAGTTGGGAAAAGGCAGGCAGATGATGACTGTTATAGTTGTAGAATTTAGGATAAACTAGACAGATAATACATATTTATTTTATGCATATTCCTTATTGCAGATTCCCGAATCCAGTGAACATTGTCCGTCAATATGGCATGACAGAAGCTGGTCTGATCTGCCACCAGCAGTTTGCTACCAAAGGAGCCAGGGTCGGCAGTTCAGGGAGGCTTGGAAACGGCGTCGTGGTCAAAGTAAGTGGTCTCAGCTGTTTCGTTTGAATGTGACGCAGACGAAGTTGCGCGGATCAGCTAGTGTAATTATCATTCTTTTTATTTATTTTTCCTTACATACATATCTATATTAGAGGAGCTCGTGGCTACATAATAACAGCCACACAGGTCGATCTTCAAGGTTAAGCAGCGCTTTCCAAGGTTGGTCTGTGGATGGGTGGCCATCTTAACATACCGAGTTTCCTCCGTGCCTCGCAAAACATGTTAAACCGTTGGTCCCGGTTGTTATTTGTAGATATTCGGCAGTCGTTACGGATTGTCAGAAGACTCAGAAGCCAATAAATCTGACTCCAGTCTTGCTAAGAAGTACCGTGTTACCCAGTTAATGGGTTGTGGAGGTCTGGTAGAAAGCCGCTCCACGTAAAATACTGGTATTCAGCTGATGACTGGAAGCCAAGCTCAATATTTGTAGTTGGGAAAAGGCTAGGCAGATGGTGAAACTAATCTATAATTTTTAAGTATTTCTTAAAGAATGCATTCTTCTTCTTATCGTGTGCCAGTGAGGTCTAACGACCCCACACACCCTAGTGTCAGAGTTTCTAAACCGCCTCAAGGGCCTCTGACATGGTTTAAAAAGATAAAAGATAAAAGATCATTTATTTGTCAAACATGCGTTTACATACACTGACTAATCAGACATGCAAGGTATTAAATAATAGTATTTTGTGAGCGTCCATGTTTTGCCAATAACGGCGTACAAAATTTGTTGGTTTGGTGGTTTGTTGGTTTGTTGGTAACGACCGCCATTTGGCGGCCGGGACCACCGACTTTAAATTTATTTATTTTATTTCAATTAAGTGCTCTTAGCACTCACAGCAATAACCAACACGTACAGAGAGTCAACAAAAACAATAATAAAATAACAGAATACGACTTGTTATTAAAAATTTATATTTTTAAATGTTATTAAACTTTTAAAAAAATTTAAAAATAGTAGTCTGCAGGTGTCGGGAGCAGGGTCCAAGCCACCGATGGTTAGGGCTCCAGAGAAAGGAACCTCCTCACAATACGAGCCGTTTCGAGGAGTACTGCTTTCTGTATCAGGCCCATAACGCAACCACGTACCGTCAACTTGGACAGGTGGTCGTCAAAGCTTTTGGCCATTGGCCGTAACGACAATCGGCCCAATGACAGCCGATTCCACATTCCACATGTCGACAACACTTCAATTTGCCTACATCTGCGTAGTTTTGGAACGAAGTATATTGTTTCTTATACGGTCTGTTTTCCTGACTCCAACGATACTTCCATTGCTCGCTGGCAGACCCCGAGAGCGGATTTTTGACGTTGCATTAGGGATTTTGGTTTCACTTATACAATTCTGCTTCTATCAGCTGCGTACAGCGTCGTAATGAATGAATGAGAAGGCGTCAGCGGCAGAACAGCGCTGAACTCTATCTATAGCAATGGCATGATAATAAAACATTATTGTCCTCATTTTATACTTGTTTGCCGCGAAAGCTGAATAGATACGGAAAGCTGAAAGGATGCGTACGCGTCTTCATACAAAATTATTGTTTTCTATGGGCTTAAGCTGAATAGAGCTGAATAAGTGTGAGCAGTCCCTTAATGACCACGTCTGTGCTCTATAGGTGAAGGTGGGAGGATGCATATGTCCATGAGTTTCCTTTTAAAGCAGAGTGGAAGAGGTACTTTCTCTAGGTGTTTCATTGATCACCAATAGCTCTTGTGTGTAAAATAGTCTACAATAAAATTTACGGTTTTTTCTCTCAATCAGGTGGTGGACTTGGAAACCAGGAAACCTCTAGGTCCAAACAAGCAAGGAGAGATCTGTATGAAAGGATACGCTCTCATTAAAGGTTTGTTTAATTTATTTGTCCATTATACTTCTCTTGTTGTTTTAAAAAAGAAAAGATAGGTAGATGTCATTACATAGGGTGACACAATGGGTGGCCTTATCGCTAAGAGCGATCTTTTCAAGACAACCTTTTGATGGATTTTTAAGAGAAAGGAAACAAGAAGGCCAGACCGTGTATTTAAAAACTTTTTACAAAAAAATACAACCGACTTCCAAAAAAAAAAAGCACTACACTACTACACTAAAAGACGCTACTAAAAGGTTTATTATTATTTTTTACTTTTTAGTGATAACATCTAAAAATACTACTGCAAAATCGCAAAAAAGCAAAAGACGCAATTTCAATTACTTGGATGAATTAGAACCATCATCCAAGTACACGAATTTCAGCTATTTCGATTTAAAAATCAAAGTTCGAAACCGATTTTGATAAAAATTAAATGGGACCAATCTACAAGTACATCTTTACAGATAAAACAAGAATTTTTCAAATCGGTTCATAATTGTCGTAGTTATTGCGGTAATAAACATAAAACACAACAACAACAACAGCCAACATGATAGCCAGTTCCTCTGTGTAAGAGGATCCCGGGTGAAACTCGCTTCCATCTTCGGCCTAATCATCACTTTCCATCAGGTGAGATTTGGGCCAAGAGTTTCCCCGTTTTGTATAAAAAAAAAATAAAAAAAATAATAATAATAATTATATAACCGAATTGAGAACCTCCTCCTTTTTAACCGACTTCCCAAAAAGGAGGAGGTTCTCAATTCGGATGTATTTTTTTTATGTTTGTTACTTCATAACTCCGACAATTATGAACCGATTTCAAAAATTCTTGTAGGGAGTTTTTTTTGGGAAGTCTGTTAATTATTCCAATACTGGCGACTGTCTGAGTGACTTCCAGACATCTTTAAGTTCAGATTTCTTCTCATTTCAGGTTATTCGAAAAACGCCGTTCCTGATTTTAAGGATGAAGAGGGATTCCTGAAGACAGGAGACATTGGCTACTACGACCATGATGGATATCTGTTCATCGTCAATAGGATTAAGGACTTGATCAAGTTCAATGGCATTGCTGTAAGTACTCGCTCCTTCTTCGTCTTTTCGAGTCGTTGGTAAAGGTTTGTCTTTTTTTGGGCCCACTATGGGTACGTCAATTACAGCCTTGGTGGCAATCACCAAATCCCCCAATCTTAATGATTACTTTGCTAAATAAATTTAAAAAAATAATCGTGCCTTAGTGTAGTTTATGTCGGGTATATTAAGTGAGCCTCCTTTGTAAGATGACTAAATGGGTACCGTGTATATCTATAAAGATGGGACAATGTTTTGTTTTTCATTGTCCAACCTTTTGCGTTCCACAGTTGGGCAAGTCCTAAACACTCTTTTTGCGCCACCTCGTAACCAGCCCTCGCGTAGATATAAAATTCAGTAAAATCTTCCGGCTTTCGAGCATCGACACAGAGTTACTGGCCTGTCAATTTGTCTTGGTTGCATTTTAGGGAGTGTGCAAAGGAATTGCATGATTTAATTCTGGTAAGCCCATTCCATCATCGAACCACAAGACAAATACATGGTGGACATCCCACCCACACGCACCAAAGTTTTGGGAATACATTCAACGAGCGCACAGCTAAGGAGTGAAATTCCCTGCCAGTCTGTATCCTGATAGCTATAACCTGGGAGTCTTTAAGTCAAGAGTGAATAGGTTACTTCTAGGCAAGCGTGCTCCATCTTTGACCGCATCATCGCTTGAGATAGTGGTCAAACGTGTGCCTATCAATTGTAAATAAATAAATAAAAATAAAATAAAATCAACCATTTAATTTGCAGACAGTTCCAGCAGAATTCGAAGCAGTGCTTCTCCAGCACCCTTCGGTCAGCGATGCAGGTGTAGTGGGTAAGCCACACCCAAAGTACGGAGAAGTTCCTGTGGCTTTCGTCGTGCTGCAGCCAGGATGTATTGCTACTGAAGAGGAACTGGTCCAACATGTGCACAGTCGAGTGAGTTGTGATGTCTCATCATCTCCCAGCCCTTATCCCATGTTACTTGGGGTCGGCTCAACAAGCTGTTTTCTTCCATTTTGTCTTAATAGCAGTCACGCTATCACTAACTTCCTTTTCTTTTATATTGCTCCTCACACAATCCATCTATCTTTGCTTTGGTCCTCCTCCCCCTCTCCACCCGTCCACATTTATTTAAGGTATTAAATTTAAATAACTTGGAACAAATAACTAAGTAACTGAATTCTAGTGTCTTGATCAGGGGTTCCCAAACTGCGTTGCAACTCCCCGGGCGTCCCAGAGGCCTCGCAAACCCCCACACGTAGCAATTGGCAAACAAAATGGGAGCGTTCTGTTTCGTAAGCCTTTTTGCATGCAAAACCTTGTTGTTTGCACCAAAGTTTGCAATTCATTGATATTTTGGTCGAACAATTTTCGTCTACGTATCGAGCACACAGGCGTATCATTGATTGTACGTACTTGTACTAGGTAAATGGAGCTGCCATAAGTATTTTCTTTGCATCGCAAAAGAAGATATTTATAGGTAACCACACTATAAAAAAGAAAAGGAACTCCTGGTCTAAACAATTCAAGACAATTCCCATAATTTTAATCACCACACAGCCACAACTGCATGGGCCTTATAAGTAGTGGTTCGACCTTTTTTCAATAGGAGCTGTCATAGGACCTGCCGCCATATTTTTTCTGTTGCGGCGCTCGATTTTACTTTCATATATGGATAGAGGACTCTTAAACAAACAAAACACTGTCACTTTGGGGAAGTTGTCAACAGCCTCGGGCACCACGGCCTTTCTTGTAGCCAGAGTGCAGGCAGTTTTGCGCGACACCTTAACTTAAATGGCATTATCCGACGAGCTCTCGTCACCGTTGGCGTTCCAGCCGTATTAAAACCCAATGGCTTGGCACGTGACGATGGCAAAAGAGACGGTGTCTTTGTTTCCTTGGAAGATGGGTAGGCCTTTAGTGTGTGATGCAACCAGTGTCGATACTCTTGCGCCATCCCATCTTCCTAGTTCATCGTGTTGTGCTGGCGCTGCCGCTGCGGCTGCAGAAAACGCTCAAGCGGCGTAAATATAGTAACCTTATTGCTAACTATATTTTCGAGCCGTTTAGGGTTGAAACCCTAGGGCCGTGGGGCCCTTGTGCTCACAGCCTTTTCAAAGAAATTTCTGAACGTCTGGTTGACTCTTCCCGTGACCCAAGAGCGGGCTCTTACTTTGGTCAGAGATTAAGCATTGCCATTCAACGTGGCAATGCCGCCAGTCTCTTGGGTACTTTACCAGCTGACAGCGTTGAGGACAAATTTTCTGATGCTATATTTTACTCTTTTGTTAGTTTAGTATGTTTGTTAATTTATTGTGAGTTTAGTGTATTAAGCAAAACACTTAAATAAACAAAAAATGCTAGCAAAATCGTGCCCTATGTCAAGTTGCCGAAATATTTGAAGGTCAAGGTCAAGTCACCTTGTGAGACAAATGAAAATCATTAAAAATGCCTTAATTATGAGCTTAATTGGAAAGTTACTGTGAGTAAGCTGCTTCTGGGTAAGCTCGCTCCATCGTAGACTTTGTCTCTGTCATCTGTGACCTAGACAAAAGTCAGGAAAATTAGTAACAGTAACAGACTTCTAGAGGACTGTTTTTTACTTAATATAGGTTTGTACTGACTCTAGTCTTGGACAGAGATAGTAATAAGTAACAGTAATAATAGTTTATTGTCTCATATAAAATGTGTTGCAATAATTAGGTGTGACACTGGATCCCGCACTAGCATACCCTGTGTCGCAGGATCCAGTCTCTTTCAACAATGATACAAAAAAACAAAATATGCAATGGTTGAACAAAATCCACTATTTTGAGGACTAAAAGGTAACCAAAAGTATGTATGCATATGATGCGTAACTTGAAGAGTCTGTTTGTGTGAAAAGAGTGTGAGTGTGAGATGACAGAAACAAAGTCTACGATGAAGCAAGCTTACCCAGCAGTACTTTGTTTTATAATGTGTAATGAATAGTGATTCTACTTTCAGATAAGCTACAGAATGCGTCTAGCTGGTGGAGTTCGTTTCATCGATCGTCTGCCAAGGTCCTTGATTGATCATAAACTGAATCGAAATGATTTGTTGAAGATATTGCAAGAGGAACATGTTAATGGCTACTAGAGGCAACTGAAAAACTTTGTGCTTTCACAACGCATCGATTAACAACATCATGCTCATCAGCATATCATCCGAAAGACTTTCTGCTGGACATAGGCCTATCCCAAGCGTCACCAGAATGACCGGTCCTGTGCATCTCGCATCCATCGGCTTCCCGCGACCTTCACCAGATCATCGGTCTACCTTGTGGCCTTCCAACGTTGCGTCTTCCCATCGACCATCTGTTCTGCGAGCAATGTCCCCTGCCCACTGCCATTTTAGTTTGGTATAGAGGTGGGTTGGAACAGATAAAATTAGAAACCTGTTTCACCTGTTACAGTTCCAAGAAGAAAACAGTACCAAAATCCTGTTCCAATATAACAGCCTGTTCCACTGGAACTAAAGAATCATTTTGATTGCAACAGATTCAGAAATAGTACCTAGAAGTAGCTCCAGTACCTGCTACTGAAATGAAATAAAAACCACCCTTCATGCTTTTGCAGGCTTAGGACTGACAGCTTGACTATACTTCTATTTAAATTTAATGTACTTATTAGTTTTAAAAATTCCCATTAATTATTATTTTCGCAAGAGATATTATAAAATTAAATAATTCGTTTTTCGATATTTTGTTTAATGGTAAGTTCATTATTTGTATGTGTATTCGAAAAGGTCAGAAACAGTGACAGGCAGGGAACAGGTTCTATCTCTTTCTATTACAATGAACCAGAGGAGCAAAGAGCTTGTTCCAAAGAACAGATGTTGTCTCTTTCTATTATAATAAGTCAGAAGAGAAAGGAGCATGTTTCATTTGAAACTGTTTCACATAGCTGTTCCAGGTCGTTTCGTTTGTATCTCTCAAAGTTACGGCTACTACGGTTGTTTGAGGAACAGGCGAAATAGGTAGGAGCTGTTATTTCGGTTCTGAGATACCAATTTCATGTTGTTACTTTGAAATACCAGCTAGTCTATTCTGTAAATAACCATTTCGATATCGACTTCACCTGAGTGACTAAGCTTACAAAGTGAACTTTATTTCACACGTCATAAGGTCTTATATTTATACGTATTTGAAACTCACCTCGGATTCCGCTGTCGAGACACGAAAATGTTGTTACAGAATAGCATTGCAAATACGCCTCACTCCTAGTTTGGTAATCCTTCTGGCTATGTCGGTAACCTTGGTTCTCTTGCGGATATTATCATTCCTGATTTCATCACTTGAGGAAACTCCTAGCATTGTAACAACGCTAACTAATGGCCCCTAACACTTATGGCAAGGCTATAATTATAATGAAAGGTCCAAAGGATTACCCCATTGATGTTTTTTCTATGAGTTTCGCTTCATAAAGACGTTCCCTGTATGAACAGAGTGAAAATATATTATATTGTATGTATAAATAGCTATTTTTGTTGTATTGTTCTGTAGTTAGGTCTACTGGATACACTTTAGTTATTTTTTTCTCGTCTTGTCTCTAATATTCAGTATGTTAATGTCATGCATAGGTACCTGTTAATAAAATGCCGATTTCAGATGTTTTTTAGTAAGATTTGTAAGTGACAGTGCTGTTGGTGTGCTTATTAATAAATAAATAAATAATAATTAAGGACCTGAAATCATAATTAGCCATTGGCTGGGTTTCCCCGACTATGCTGGCGTTGCCTTTTAATTTAATCGGATGCAGACGATTAGTGGTTAGTTTATACAGGAGGAGCTTGATCGGGTCAATCTTTACGGTTAAGCAACGCTTGCCAAGGTTGGTCTGTGGATGGGTGACCATTTTAACATACCGAGTTTCCTCCGTTTCTCGGAAAGTACGTTAAGCCGTTGGTCCCAGCTGTCATTTGTAGATCTTTGGCAGCCGTTACGGATTGTCAGAAGCCGGTAGACCAACTGATTGGGTTTTTCAAAATGAAACAAACATTTGACTTAACCTAATCTTATTATCTAATTATTATAAAATATTTTCTGTCGGGTTAATTTAATCATAATTATTTTTATACAAGAATATAAAAATCTTACCTAAGCTTATCCTATGTATATATCGGTTTACACGTCATGTATTATATATTAGTCAATTTTAAATATATTGCTTCCAAACAGGCTTAGCCCGCAAGAAGTCAGAAGATGGTAAAACGAAAAAGAACTAAAAAGAAGAGGGGGTCCCCCTTTCGGCAGACCCCCTCTTTGGTCGCCAGAGCCTCGTTGGTATCTTCAGCAGGGTGCGCCGCGGGCAGGTGAGGTTGACTTTGGCTCTCCAGGTGTTGATAGAACCACTTACACCCCATCGGTTTAGGCTTGATGGTTCTTTCTGAGCTGCTTGGCAGAACACCCTGAAAAGAAGAAAAAGTCTAGTCAAATATAAAGAAAACCGGCCAAGTGTGAGTCGGACTTGCGCACCGAGGGTTCCGTACTAACCTGTAGGTATTATATTATGAGCAAAAGTTGCGATTTATGATTTATGACGTATTAAAAAAAAACTGCTTACTAGATTTCGTTCAAACGAATTTTCGCGGGTAGTTTACATGGTAATATACATCATTATGGGGGGGGGGGGATATCTTACCGCTTTGGAACTGTCTCTCGCCCAAACAAAAATTATATTAGAAAAAAATTATATTACAAACATCAATATCATTTTCGAAGATCTATCCATAGATACCCCACCCCACACGTATGGCTTTGATAAAAAAAAAATGAGTTTCAGTTTTAAGTATAGGGACCCCCAAAATTTATTGTATTTTTTTTCTATTTTTATGTACAAATCTTAATGCCAAACCATACTTTCGGAGAAAAGTGGCTGTGACATACGGAAGGACAGACAGACAGTGACGAATCTATAAGGGTTCCGTTTTTGCCATTTGGCTACGGAACCCTAAAAAAGTAAGATGAAGTAAGTTAGCCACAAAATACCTTTGCATACAATACCAATACATTTCAATAGAAACAATGGATTCGGGAAAATGGCTGGACATGTAGTGAAAATCCCTGCCTCCAAACTAGGGAGACCCTTTGACTTAGGAGTCAGTGTTCTACTATAACTTCGTGTACACAAGAAACCTTTAATTTTACGTGTGTTAATCTATACTTATCTATACTTAATATTATAAAGCAGAAGAGTTTGTTTGTTTGTTCGTTTGGTTGAACGCGCTAATCTCAGGAACCACTCGGCCGATTTGAAAAATTCTTTCAGTGTTAGATAGCCCATTTTACGAGGAAAGCTTTTTATATATCATCACGCTAAGACAAATAGGAGCGGAGCAATAATGGAAAATGTGACGCAGACGAAGTTACAAACCCTCTTTATAATATTAGTATAGATATAGAAGTATAGATTAATCATAGTGCGTACAGCTAAAAAGTGGAAGCCCCTGCCAGAGCTTTGCTTTTTCTGATAAGATCTTCAAGTGGACAGGTTACTTCTAGGCAAGCCTGCTCCATAGTCGACTACATCATTGCTTACCATCAGGTAAGATTGTGGTCAAACGGTAGCTGATAATAAAAAACTTTTTACAAAAAAATACAACCGACTTCCAAAAAAAAAACTATACAAAGTAAAAAATAACTTTAATTTCGGAAGTTTTTGTTAGTTTTTTCGTATTTTGACACCGACTTCTGAAATTAAAGTGGTACCCCACACCTAACAACACCACTGCAAAATCGCAGAAAAGCAGAATACGCAATTTCGATTACTTGGATGACATAAAACTATCATCCAAGTAAACGAATTCCAGCTATTTCGATTTAAAATCCAAAGTTCGTAACCGATTTTCATAAAATTTAAATGGGACCAATCTGCAAGTATATCCTTTCAGAATTTTTCAAATCGGTTCATAATTGTCGGAGTTATGATGTAACAAACATAAAAAAAAGAAAACATACAACCGAATTGATAACCTCCTCCTTTTTGGGAAGTCGGTTAAAAATAAGATGATTGAAATACGCACCTTCATTTTTAACTTCGGTATTCGGAATGTGCAGCTGCTGAGCTCCGCACCCTGGTGGCTGCCTGAAGAATCATATTCTGATGATGGACGATGCACTGAAGACTTTGCTTTCTTCTAAGGCGTGGCGATGGTGAAACTCGAACACAAGTAGCCTGAAACATGTTAAAAATATATTTTAGAAACTTTTGAAATAACCAGAACCAAGCCACGGTTTTACTTAGTATTTCTTATAGCTCGTGTAAACGGGGAAACGAAATAACGGAAAAAATCCTTTGTCCTAAACCAAGTTACGTCTCAATCCATTCAGCCGTTGAGGCGAAATTGATTGAAAAATTTAAGTATAAAAAGAAATGAGATGGGTTTACTCTTGACTCTAGTGTAGGTTAGAGGAGACAGAGACAAAGTCTACGATGGGGCGAGCTTACCCAGAAGTAGCCTGTTCAATCTTATTTTAAAGAAATAGTAGGAAGAAAAGCGACTTATTAAAACAAGAACAGTTCAACTCCTGAACTTACGCCTACACCATTTTCTTCAAACACTACTAAACTTACACAAAGACACGACGTTGAAAAGAAGAAAAACATCTTTGAAAACTCACCTAATTATATCACAGGGCGACACGAAACTGTAGGTCTGAGACGCGTTGGAGCCAGGCCAGCTGAGCCAGGCCTCCCGAACCGGGCCTCAGCTTGGCACACCAACTCGTCATACACGGCGGGCGCCTCCCAATGCACTGGCTGTACACGGGAGGGTCCGCAATGCAGTAAGTCTAAAAAAAACTTCGCTCCAATGCGCAGGTCATGTCCAATGCGGACTTTGCGGACACGCCTTACTCGCAATGCGGACTTTTACATAGGTCAAAGTGTTGCAACACTGATTTTTTTTTTGCAGTGTTGCTAGCTTGAAAGGACTGGTCCGCAACGGCAAACAGAATTGAGTGGAAAAGGGTGAACCCAGCCTTTTGCCCTGACATGAGTTCTCGGAATGTTATATAACTTGGTTAGATATCTTGGAAATATCTCTGGAACCTGGGTTTTGGGTTCAGGTTTACACGCAGAAAACGTTTTGTAAACACATTAATTATGCGTACAGCTAAGGGAATTTCCTGCCTTTTTTACTATTGATAGGCATACGTTTGACCGCTATCTCACCTGATGTTAAGCGATGATGCGGTCTAAGGTGAAGCCTACCTATTCACTCTTGACTTAAAGATTAAAGAGAAGACTTAAAGACTCCCAGGTTGTAGCTATCAGGAAACACAGACTCAGACAACAACCTGGGAGTCTTTAAGTCAAGAGTTAATAGGTTACTTCTAGGCAAGCGTGCTCCATCTTCGTTATCATCGCTTACCAATTCCTTATCTCCTGGTACCTTCAATACCACTGTTCGGTACTGCAGCATAGAAAGCTCATATAGCCTTTTCCCAACTAAGGTTGTCTTCCAGAGTATTCAGAGGCACCAGTAAACCACTACTTATCCGACTTTCACAGCCCCAAGTTGATACCTCCCTCTTGGTATATTATGCTGTGTTGGACCATCATCATTCATCAATTCACCTTAAATTATTTCGTTTCTTCCTTCTCTAAATGTATTAAGAGTTTTGCCTTTCACTTGCTCAATAGGAGCTAGCAGTTTCAAATTTTACGTGAAAAAAGTAACCATCGATTTATTAATTCAATTTTGAAGCTGAGCATGAGTGTTAGACTCAACTTTTGCCTGGAATTGTGTCATGTATATATATTTTTTACTATTGATAGGTATACGTTTGACCGCTACGAGCACGCTTGCCTAGAAGTAACCTATTCACTCTTGAATTAAAGACTCCCAGGTTGAAGCTATCAGGAAACACAAACTCCGGCAGGGAATTCCACTCCTTAGCTGTACGCACAATGAATGTACTCTCAAAACGGGATGTCCACCATGTACCGGTGGCGCATCGCCGTACGTCTTGTGGTCCGATGGTGGAACGGGCTTGGCGGGATATTGGAACCTAAGTGGGATTTCACAAGTTCTAAAGCCCCAATAAGAAATGATGATATAATATATCCGCAAGAGAACCAAGGTTGCGAACACAGCCTGAAGGATCGTCAAACTGAAGTAGCAGCACATTGCTTGCAACACAGATGGTCGATGCAGCTGAAAAGTTCTATCTGGTCAGGGAGGGTCGTGGGTAGCCGATGGATGTGAGACGCACAGGACTGGATGTTTGTGGCGAAACTTGGTAGAGGCCTATGTCTTACATCATTGGGCTGATATCATGATGCTGATGTAAAGCCCAAACACTTAATTCAGAAATCAGACCTAACAGTCTTGGGTTAATTTTGTTTAATGTGTGTATATATAATACGTCATTGACACGTCATAAACCAACATCGCGGCGCTTAAAAACGGCGAAAATACTAGATAGCTACTAATACGCACGAAGAAAGGGAAAGAAAATATGTCACCGTACGGCGGGATGCCTGTTGCTAGAGGGAGATAAATATATCTATTCAGTTACGTCACAGGATAAGTAATAGTCAAATTGACATCAAAACAAACGTAGTGTCGCGCGACAGGTTGGTGCGTCACTAAGCGCGATGTGGCCAATTGGTTTCATTTCATGTTGTCATTTTAGAGTGCGGACAACGTATCTATAGTTTTATATATCATTGACTATGGTAACTAAAATAAAAACCAAAGATTTTTTTAAACATTTTATTTATAATAGTACATCATAGGTAGGCTTAACTTGTAATCTGTGAGGAAAAACACCAAATTTTCCTTACTATACCTAACTTACATACTAACTTATACTAAGCGTGATCTATTCACACATAGATTACCCGGCAATAATTAGTCTAATTCGGTCAGGCGCGGACCCAAACTCCCAGGGAGGAGTTCAGAGGACCATGAATCGTTAGTCCCCTGAGCCCCTCCTTTCGAATCCACCCCTGACCTGGTTTTTCCTTGGTGTCCCCAAATTGCTGAAGGAAGCCCGTCTTAGCCGTGCTCTCTTCGCCGCCACTTCTATTCCGCCATCTTGCTTCTTCAACGACATTGAGGCGACCAAGGGACCGCCAGAGCCTCGTTGGTATCTTTAGCAGGGTGAACCGCGGGCAGGTGAGGTTGGCTTTGGCTCCGTAGGTGTTCTCAGAACCACTTACACCCCATCGGAGAATGATATGGCAGACAGAAGAGATGGTTTGGCTTCAGCTGCTCTCCGGAGATATTGTGTATACTGGATATCTGTAAAAACAAAAGAATGTCAAATTAGAATCTTGATCTTCATTTATTCTGAAGTGTAAAGTAATGTACACAACAGTATTGCACGCTATTCAGCTCGATTCTCAGTAACTCTCACAGATATATAAAATATCTGTGGTAACTCTCATCCAGCGGGAACCATCCACCTACGAATATCTTCGCTCCACCTAGCTTGAGAATTTGAAGTTTCCACTGAAGAACATCCCCAATAGCCATCGGCTCTCCGGTTTAAATGAGCTATGTTAAAAAATACTGACCTTATTTTTTAAAGACGCGACTGTAGAGTCGCGAAACAAAATGGCGGCTGACGACCAACGCCTCATGGTGACCCCGAAGTGACGTTATGAACGCCGAATGGTAACCTCGATCTGATGCAATACGGGTGTTGGTTGATGACATCTTTGGACACGAGGAGACGAGCTGATGATGGGGCAGGGACCTGAAAATACACAATTAAAATATTTTAGATACTTTTATAAAACAAAGGCGATATCTGAAATGAGCAAACAAAGAAAGTTGAACTGGAAAAGAGCGAAGGTCGTAGGGCGACATTGCGACAACGCAGTTCCATAAAAATATTCTGGCTTTAAAATAATTTCTATAAACACGCGACGCATATGTCGCAATGTCGCGCCACGCCTATACGCGTGTACATTTTCTGTAGCAGCGTTTCGTGAGAAAAACTCAAGAACAAAGAAACACTAAAATCAATAAAAAATATTTATTCTAAACCACTTGCCTTTTCACCTAAAAAGGATATAGAGTAAAACTGTACAACAAAGACAAAGCCCTCTTCAAAAATGTACTAGGGCGGCAGAAACACGAAGGGAGCTAATTTAATAAAATAATCCTAAGACATTTACCATCACCATTGAGAGCTACGGCGACTGTCGTCAAGTAAGCGGCTACCAGACACCAGGGCGCCCGAGACACAAAGAGAGCAAATAAATATCGCAAAACACTTACCATCGGTAATACAAAGTACTGCAGAGCTGCAAAGTCAGAGGCCACTCCTTTAAGCAGGTACCAGGCTGGCAGAAGCTTGGAGGAGTGGGCTCGACTAGCCTGGCAGACAGCGGGTAGCGCACTGGCTAGGCGGACGGACCGAATCTAGTCTAGAAAATGGCTAACTCTTTACTGCGCAGGTCAGGAATTGAGATCAATATTTTTGCGTGGGTTCAACGCACGATCTTGTTATAATTGTAGCTAGCTAAGTGAAATGTCTGTAGTTGTGAAATAAATGGTAGCGTATGTTTTGAGATGGATGTTAAAACTGTCGTTTTGTTTTTTAAGGGCTGGATTTTCTGTTGTTATAAGAGTACCTATGTTGTTACTTATACTTTTGTAGTTAAGTGGTCCCTTGTTTATTTTAGTTTCTAAGTCGATTTATCATCTGCGGCTTTTCTCAACTAAATTGGGGTCGGTTTCCAGTCAAACCAGATTCAGCTGAATACCAGAATTTTACGTGGAATCGTTGCCTACCAGACATCTGTAACCATAAACTGGGTAATACAGTACTCCTTGGCAAGACTGGTGTCAAATTTTCTGGTTTCTGACCAAAGGCAACGACTGCCAAAGATCTGCAAATGATAGGCGAAACCACTAACGGTTTAACGTGCTTTCCAAGGTACGGAGGAGTCTCGGTATGTTAAGATGGTCACCCATCCACAGTCCAGCCTCGGCAAGCGTTGCTTAACCTGAAAGATGTTTTATTTATTTATTTATTATCATTTTATTTTGGAATACTTCCATAGCTTTTTAGTAAGCTTAATAACTATGTTAGTATTACATGCAGGTTTGACAAATAACGGATGAGCGGGCAATCAAATTTCCCCGCAATTACATTCAGGAGGCTGTTCGAGCTGCCGCGGACCCTCTGCAGCAGCGACGCGGCACGCTTACGTCTGATGGCTGCGAAGCCATCAGCGTGCGCATCAGCAAACATTCCCGACGCACTGCAGAAGCGTGGCAGCCCCAGCAGCATCCTGAATGCATTGTCGTACTGAACTCGAAGAGCCTTGATGGCTTTCTGCGTACAACTTGTCCAGAGGCTGCATGTGTGAAATGTTTTGCATGAGCTGTTCTATTATACAGATGTTTAACATTATTGCCAATTGAGTGGATGCAAGGTTTTTTTCTACTTGTGATGGGTTTGCTCTTGACTGTAGTCGAGGTAAGAGATAGAGACAAAGTCTACGATGGAGCGAGCTTACCCAGAAGAAAATTGTTCTCCAATATTGATTTGCTTTGGGTAGAATTATTACGTTCAATAGGCTTGTGTCCTGAAAAATCTGATTAGTCCGTCAGTTATATTATCAAAAAATATTTGACCCGTGTTTTTTCTTTTGTTACGGGAACCAAAATTGACGAAGTTACGACGCTTTTAAAATTCTCAATACGTCACACCTTCGCCTAATTTTTAGTGAGTCGTGACGTCACGAGCCCCCACTCGCGAGTTTTGATGCGTTTTCAATATTCATTGATTTACAAAAACAAAAAATACGTGTCCATTATTTTTCAATACTTTAACTGACGGACTAAATAGTTTTGCAAATTGTGGATGATGGAATCTAGCCTATTATTTTTTTTATTTGTAGCGAATACGACAGAATGTTACTTTATGGTGGCACAGTTGGCACAGTGGTTGGGCAATTGGCTGCTAGGCTGCGTGACGCGGGTTCGATTCCGTGCGGGAATCGAACCCGCGACACACATGATAACCTCGTCGAATCGAAGCTCCAAAGTCTTGAGCATCGACGCCGAGTTGCTGGCCTGTCGGTTTTCAATCGGTTACATTTTGGGGAGTGTGCGACGGAATTGCATAATTTAATTCCGCCAAGCCCGTTCCACCATCAGACGGACACCACCTATACGCACAAAACGTTTTGGGAATACATTCATTGTTCGTACAGCTGGGGAGTGGAATTTCCTGCCTGAGTCTGTGTTTCCTGATAGCTATATTATAACAACCTGGGAGTCTTTAAGTCAAGAGTGAATAGGTTACTTCTAGGCAAGCGTGCTCCACCTTAGACCGCATCATCGCTTAACATCAGGTGAGATGACGGTCAAACGTATGCCTTATTAATAGTAAAAAAAAAAACAAATATTTGTATGGCCTACAGATAGTTGTTCCGGGTCTGGCTGTTTATGAACATGAGTTTATACAGTGTGAGTCTTTATAATATGCACATACGAAAATGAGGTAAAGTATATCTAATTTTACCGACGGAAAACGTTTTAAAAAAAATCTATATTTTTTTTTTAAAGTTTATTCGCAACTGTGACGCCAGTGTAAACAAACATATTTATAATACTGTGACAAAACTGTGTAACATTTCAACTGAATGATCTGAATTAACCGTTTAGGTTTAATTAAGTCTGACTCTGAACATTTGTGTGTGTAAAGTGTTAAAATAAATAAATATACCTACTAAATAATTTTTCATTATTTACAGGGTGACAGCGGTGGTCCAATTCAGATCAAAGACCAGAAGATCCACTGCATGTACACAATAGTAGGCGTGACGTCAGTTGGCAATGCCAGCTGTGGGAATGGCCACAAACCAGCCATCTACACCAGAGTGGCCCAGTACCTGCCATGGATTGAGAAAGTTGTGTGGCCTAATTAAAACTTATGAGAACGTTTTATGACAAACTAGCTTCTGCCTGCGACTCCGTACGTGTATGTCCCGTTTTTTCCCATTCCCGTGGGAAAATCTGAAAATCCTTCCTTAGTGCCCCTTACACTCCTAAAGGAACCTACCTACAATCCTACAAGCCAAGTTTCAGCTTTTTACGACCAGTAGTTTCAGCTGTGCGTTGTCTGTGAGTCACTCACTCACTCAGTAACGGAAGAAATTTATGTTAGGAGTCGTCTTACAAAGGAGGCCAACTTAATGTACCCGACATTAACTACATCAAGCTGCGATTATAAAAAAAAAAGATAATTGTAAGATATAAATAATGCATTAGAATTATGTAACACCTTTTTCCTCTCAAGGACCGTAAGCCCCGATTGGGGCCTAATTGTATTGTCTTAATATTGATCTTTTATTTGCGGATGTTGACGCGTTAATAACACTGGTCAACAAGATTTTGCCACTAGGAATGTGCTCATTAATTTTGAATTACCTACCTACCCTGACCACACAACCATATTTAATTTTTTTTGATTAGGTCTAGTTTTTGTGTTACAGCTAGGTGCTACCAATAACATCATTTTCCCTTTAATTTGTTAATTGTTCAATAAAGTAGCTGTTTTTTTTTTAGTTTACTTAGTTATTTTAATCATATATAACGTGGGTGTTGTGTTCAAAAGATTTTGACAAGTTTTTTAACATTTATGGTGAAATTATTTTAAAACTCAAAAAAGAAATTCTGCACGATCAGTAAAAAAAAATGTGAACATTATATTGGGATTTTTGAGCATAAAGGGATAGTTGAGTATACTGACGTACCATCTGCTGCACAATCAATCCTTTAACTTGACAATGTGCCTGGTGCCTGTATTAGAACTACCTGCAGTGCGATTCTGTTCACATGTCGAAGTGAAGGTGTTTATGAAGTGATCACAAAGTGAGTTGTCAAACCATGCAAAAAAGATGGAATGACAGCTCACTTGTCATTCACTCCACCTAAGTGAACATGGAGAGATTTCAAGAGAACAGAACGGTTCTAAATTCAGTTCTATGATACTATAATATATTGTTTATCATAATTAGTTGAAAACATTGTTGTGGCACACAAAAAGTGTTTTTTTGTTGACCAGTGTAATGTTTACTTAGCAAAAGAATGTCGCAGCGCCGCGCGCCGTCCATGAAACACAACGCTCGGAATGCGCTCGCCACAAGATCTGTCAAAATACGTCATCACAATGAATAATATTGTAATTTTTTTTTAAAGTCAAATGGTCATGAATATGTTTTCTTTTTAAAAATTTTAAGTATTCGTTGTACCGGACCTATAAGGACGCTAAAATGGAATCGTGTATGAAATTTAAACTTAGTAAGTAAGGACCTCCAACTTTATATGTACACTAGCTGACCCGTGCAACGTCGTCTGCGTAACATTTTTCATTACTGCTCCGCTCCTATTGGTCTTAGCGTGATGATATATATATATATATATATCATCCAAGCCACCATCACCTATAGCCTTCCTCGTTAAATGGGCTATCTAACACTGAAATAATTTTTCAAATCGGACCAGCAGTTCCTGAGATTAGCGCGTTCAACCAAACAAACAAAAAAACAAACAAACAAACAAACTCCTCTGCATTATAATATTAAGTATAGATAATTAAATTATTCGAGGTTTCTATAGGTTTTTTTTTTTTTGGTTAGAATTTTTTTTTAAAAAAATTGATAGGCGCGCAATTCACCACCGTCTCACCTGCCTCCGTGAGTGGTTTAGGAGTTTGCCTTGTGACCTGGTGGTCGTGGGTTCGATTCCCACGGGAAAGCATACTTTGTAAAATTGTTTTCCAGTTTGGTTGGGACATTGCAGGCATGAATCATCTGATTGTCTGATAAAAAAGATGATTCCGTGCTTCGGAAGGCACGTATAAGCCGGTGGTCCCGGCCGCCAAATGCGGTCATTAAAAACCCTGTCAGAGGCCCTTGAGGCGGTTTAGAAACTCTGACACTGGGGTGTGTGGAGTCGTTAGACCTTACTGCCCACACATGAGGAGAAGAACCTGGTGGTATGAGTTGATGTGGTCGATGATGGAGCACACTTGCCTAGAAGTAACCTGTTCACTCTAGTTTAAGACTTGGGGATTTTGAAGCCCACACACTTGCCTAGAAGTAACCTGTTCACTCTAGTTTAAGACTTGGGGATTTTGAAGCCCAGAGCCATATTCCTATAAGCTGGCAAAGAATTTCACATTTCTGGGTTGAATCGTTGCAGGTTCTCAGAAAATGAAAAAAAAAAAAACATTTTAACACATTCACTGTCCGCAAAGCAGACACAATTGTTGAACAATCAGCATGAACCACATGTGGTTCATGGGACTGTGAACGGGTTAAGGCAAGGTTGCAGTACTGTGTGTTTTGACGAACAACAGCGACTGTCCGGCGAGCGAGATAATGCCTAAATTTTGATTGTTTTTTCTTCTTGGCGAAAACTGATAAAGAAATTATACAATATGGTTTCAACATTTACTTCAAAATAAAAAGTTCTATCTATTGATATAACTTTTATATATATTCGTGATGAAATCTCTTAGCAGTACACGTTTAAAATTGTAATTAGTGTCATGTTTGATTAAAAAAAGTATCGAGCCAATCATTCTAAATCGCGTTTCTATCTTTACGATTTACTTGAGGGTATGTTCAATTTTTATGTAATGATTTTTATTTATTAAAAAAACTCATAATTAATAAGATTTTCAGACGTTCAAAAATCTTAAAAAGTACTGCAACCCCGCCTTCAGCTGTTCCGTGAACTTCCGTGGGAATAATTAAATGAAAGAGCTAAAACTTTGACAGTTAAAACACATTTTATTCATTATTTTAACGAAAATATACGTAACCCATCCTCCCACTAATCCTTATTGCTGAAAGTACAGCATATAGCCACCAGGCACCCATTACCCCGCAACCGTTTGAAAAGACATGAAACTATTTATGAAACTATCTATGAACAGTTTCTTCGTACATTCGTCTCAGTTGGCATCTTCGTCCAGCAACCTCTGCTGCAGGTCTTTCCTGTCGAGTTTGTCTCCAGCTCCTCGCGGCAGACGCTCGATGAAACGCACCCCACCAGCTAGACGCATTCTGAAGGTTACCTGGAGGAATAGCATCCGATTATTCGTCTGTAAAGTGGATAGAACCCTTATGGCACAGCCACCCATGATGTATACACCGTGTAACAAAAAAAAAAAACGCAATGCCTCTTAAGAGCGTGTATTCCGTCCACTAGCGCCGCCAATCGTTTTTTATTATTTGTGGTAAATTTAAGACACGTAGATAAAAAACCGCTCTGTAGTGCACTGAAGAAATGTATTTATTATGTTTTGAGAGTTATGTTTTGTACTTTAGAACATAAATAGTTGCCAAAGTCGATATTTTTGCTAAAAGTGTGTTTTGTGTTTTTGCTTTTAGCAATAATTGCCGTTTTGGCTATTTAGCCATGTATTAAAAATAGCTGTATGTATTAAAAATAGCTGTCCATGTATTAAAAATAGCTGTCAGAAAATAATAGATACATTTCTTTAGTGCACTACAGAGCGGTTTTTTATCTACGTGTCTTAAATTTACCACAATTAATAAAAAACGATTGGCGGCGCTAGTGGACGGAATACACACTCTTAAGGGGTCATTGTACCTACTCATCATTATTAGCTACCTTTACTAATGGACCAACACGATAATCGAGAACAAAATTGACTCCCCCATAGATTTATGTGCACATAACTCAACGAAATGTAGATTCTCTAAACAGTAAATGATAAAAGTTTTTTTTTTATGTTGTATGTTTTATGAAGGCAATGAGACATAATTTTACCAATTTTTTTTACTTTCTCGGGTCCCTGGAGACCCGGTCCTTTGGTAGGCGTACGAGGGGCCGAAACTAACTCACAGAGGCCCCGTTAGACATTTATTATTTTTATTATTATTTATTCAATTCAAACACAAAGTATTCATATTTTTGTTGGTAACACTTAAAACTTTTATTTTATGAATGAATAAACAAATGTACTAAACTTACAAAAGACTAAAGTAGAGCATCAAAATATTCGTCCTCCACGCTGTCAGCTGGTAATGTACCCAAGAGACTGGCGGCATTGCCACGTTGAATGGCAATGCTTAATCTCTGCCCAAAGTAAGAACCAGCTCTTGGGTCACGGGAAGTGTCAACCAGCCATTTCGAAATTTCTTTGAAAAGGCTATGAGCACAAGGGCCCCACGGCCCTAGGGTTTCAACCCCAAATGGCTCGAAAATATAGTTATCAATAAGGTTACTATATTTACGCCGCTTGAGGTTTTCCGCAGCCGCAGCGGCAGCGCCAGCACAATACGATGAACTAGGTAATTAATTTTTAATAGTTAATTTGTAATTAGGTTGCAGCTGACTGCTCTGAGAAGAAACACCGAAACAATCTCAGAGGTCAAAGTCTCATTTAGTTCTGAGCTTGTTCAGCTTACCCTGCTATCCACATGCTGAACCAGTTCCTCTTCAGTAGCAGTACATCCTGGCTGCAACACGACGAAAGCCACAGGAACTTCTCCGTGCTTCGGGTGTGGCTTACCCACTACTCCTGCTTCGCGGACCGAAGGGTGTTGCAGAAGCAGTGCTTCGAATTCTGCTGGCGCTATCTGGATAAGAAATCAATATATATAAAAAATCTGCTGTTACTGACTGATTGAGCGTCTGAGCGACTGACAGACAACACACAGCCAAAACTACATGTCGTAGAGACGACATTCAATATTAAAAGATAAGATAAGATTTCTTTATTTGTTTTAAACATTGTAAATATGACATACAAGAGCATGCAAGATTTTACACAGTTTAAGTCCAGTCATGTTTAGCTGTAAGTATCA
Source organism: Ceramica pisi (assembly GCA_963859965.1). Lineage (NCBI taxonomy): Eukaryota > Metazoa > Arthropoda > Insecta > Lepidoptera > Noctuidae > Ceramica > Ceramica pisi. Next base: position 13,838,436 of record OY982556.1, read on the forward strand.
GCGTACAAATATTTCCATGCCATTTAGAGAAATAACAATTTCAGAAAATCGAAAAAGCAGGTTTAGGTGCTAAGCTTTAAATGGGACTAGGCTGAACATGTCTGTCGTATGCCTCATGAGATAAGCCAAGTACGTCGGAGATATTATTATAGAACTGGTCCACGACTTTGTAGTGTATGAGTCCCGTTTTCCCCATTCCCGTTAGAATTTCAGGAAATACTCAATCATTTATTTCAATTAGACCATTTACAGGCACTTTTGAATTGTCAAGGTCGGCCGGTCCAAAAAAAAAAGATGTAGCTATTTGCACGTTCCAAAGCGTAGATCTCTATGGAGAAGAACGTGCAAGAAACTCCACCGACACCCTCACTCAAATCCTCTTTAGGTACTTCCCCGCGGAGTGTAGCGAAGCTAAATGGTCAGCTTCCTACGACCTGGGGCCCGAGTCTGCTATTACAATAGTGTCAGAATGGTCGATCACTGATTTCAAAATGGTTGATTTTGACAAGTTTGGTAATCTACTAACACAATGGTATCATAATGGCGTCATTATGACATTCCAATGATCAACCACTGACACGCCATTGAAAGAAAGCCATATGAATGGTAATCTCGTACATAATGACAGATTTAGTATTTACGAACTTCTCACTACTTCAGATTGCTTATAACACTAATAAATAATATGTAAAACTAAATATAAATAAAATCTGGCAAGAATAAATGCTCAAATTTAGCTCAGTTTTATAATAATGGCAGTACGGCATTCCTACCGCAACTCTATTACGAGACCACTGACGTCCCAGTGACCGGCCACTGACGTGCCAGTGACCGTGCGATTATGAATTTAGCAGATTACGAACTTTTAGCAAAATGACAATGGCATGACAATGGGATCGTGTCGGAATGACAAATTTATAAAAATAGCAGACTCGGGCCCCAGTGGCTTTGGCTGTGCGTTGTCTGTCAGTCAGTCACTTACTGACTCAGTAACGGAAGAATTTTGTATATTTGGAAAATGGATAAGCGTGTGCGCAAATACAGGCACATACTCTGCTCTTTATTGTCATCGTCCGCGGGTGTAAAAAGGCCACTTTATCAGAATCAGAAAGCACATCACGCTACCCGCCACTGTCAATTTTACCCAATCAATTGAACCTTACGCATTAGCGATAAAAACGAATTTGACAGATTGTTGTGTGGATAATATTATGATTCAAAAATGATTCTGATAAAGTGACTGTATTAGACCCGCAGACGTCACCGGAATTCTGGTGCAGGACCAACGGTTGAAAATGCAGAGACTTCTAAACGACATTGTGCTGCTAAGATTTTTTTAGCAAATCACCCGAAAGCACATTGCACGACCTAGGAATCTTACCCAGGATCTCATGCCTAGCAGTCATGGTTTGCCCCATTCCTGTTCCTGGGCCATGAGGTATTAGACTAGCCTGCAGCTCATCCTAATATATAAAATTCGTCCGTTACTGAGTGATTGACAGACAACGCGCAGCCGAAACTACTGGACGTAGAAATCTGAAATTTGGCGTGTATGTTCTGAAATTCTTACGGGAACGTGAAAACACGGGATTAGCGCGTACGAAGTCGCAGACAAAAGCCAGTGAAAAATAAAACGACTCACAGAAATGTGATTAAACTTGATCAGCTCCTTGATTCTGTTGACGATGTAGAAGTATCCATCGTCGTCGTAGTATCCGACGTCTCCGGTCTTCAGGAACCCTTCCTCGTCCTTACAGTCAGGGTTCAAGTTGTTAAGATAGGCTGAAACAAAATAAACATTACGAGAAAACAGAAAACAAAGAGTATTCTATTCAATCTTCAATACTTTATTGCAGTACATAGAAGGTTTTGACAAACTAAAAATTAATTTTGAAAACATGCTTGGAAATGTTAGCATTATTGATAACCTTCTTCGAGAAAATCGAAATTGCTGTACTGGCCGAGCAGCTGACGGCAAAAGTTGTATGAAAATCCATATCTGTCGTGTTTTGCGGCCAAATAAATTACATAGTAAACTCACATCTGTCGTGTCATAAACAAATGGAATGATCTTTTATTCCGAAACATGGCAATAAAAAGGTTTTATTTAAATTTCGAAGAGGCTTGCAAATAGAAAGCTGTTTATTGAAATAAAAAATTAGCACTTTTACGTGGCATAATTATTATTGTTGTTGGTTGTGCGACATTGATTTTGAAAAGTAATTGTATTTTAATTTCCACGCATTATTTGAGAATAGTACTATAAAAGCCTTGGCCACAGCTAGGCATTGATGGCTTACGTATGTGGGCCGATGCGGACGTCGTCCATCAATGCCTCTTTTGCTGGCCGCTGCAGTAATGTACTATTTTTTATGTTCACACCACGCCAAAATATAATAAGCCTACAAGTTATATACCTTTCATGACACTGGGTCCTTTAATACAGATCTCCCCTTGTTGACTGGGACCCAAAGGTTGCCTGGTCTTCAAATCCACCACCTGGATAAAAAATATTTTGGTCAGCAATAGTGTATCAATGAAGAAAATCGAGGTTGTTTTAATATGTGACATTCATTATCATCACAAATGTCATCATAACAACCAGTCCAGTATGCCTCGCATCCATCGGCAACCCGCGACCTTCACCAGATCATCGGTCCATCTTGTGAGAGGCCTTTCAACGCTGGGTCTTCCGGTACGCGGTCGCCACTCCAGAACTTTTCGGCTCCATCGACCATCTACTCTGCGAGCAATGTGCCCTGCCTAGATTGTTCAGGCAAACGCCGGTTACCTTGGTGTTCCTTGTTTGACTTGATGATAAGGTTACAGCATAAAATTCAAGGAGCCACTTACTTTAATCACAAACCCGTCGCAAGGCATTCCGCAACTTCCAGGCCTCGAGCCCTTGGGGCAGCCGAGCTCGTTGCAAATGCTGCCACCTTCCGACATAGCGTACAGCTGAAGGACTGACACTAGATTCGGTACCCTTGATGAAAATTTTTAAATAATTAAAAATAGATAGATTAAAAGAGGAGCGTTTAACAGAAAACTTGAAAGGGAATCGCTTATCTTGGTATGGTCATGCAAAGAGGAGGGATGGAGCGCATGTTACTACTACAGTTAAGAATGTAAAAGTGGATGGGTGGAAATGGAGGAAAAAAAGTTAGGTGGAACATCACATCCGTTTTTTTTTTTGGCCTCCCTATCCTTTCCCCCGCAAGTGTGAAGTGTTATTCATATCACTTCACACTTCAAGAAAAAGCAGTCAGATAAAGACCGTCTATATATTACTTGAGAGGACAGAAAAGAGGAAAAACTCGCCTCTGTCTAATAGCGTTGACAGTCTCCTCCTGGATGATACCCGAAGTGATGATGTACTCCACCGAGTTGACGTCATATTTATCCAAAATGGTCGACTTAATCATCTCTGTGATTTTCATCGGTGAAAGTTGTAAGATTTTTGACTGAAAATTAAAATAATGTAAGGTACGTGGAGAGCATAACAGCGATCTTCGGGATGTGCCTTCCAATGCATATTCATCCGTTGGTCACTGCTGTCATTTTATATATTTGACCAGCATAACGCGTTGTCAGTTTCTTAAAATCTGACAACAGTCTTGCTGAGCGCTCCAGAGTAACCCAGTTACTGGGTTGTGACGGCCAGATAGGCAGACGCTCCTCATAAGACTCCTCCTGAGATCTCCTGTAGAGATCTCCTGTAACCTATGAACTAGTCAAAGATGAAGCACGCTTGCCTATGAGTAAAGTAGCTGGCACAAGTCATGAGCACAGATTATTGGCGTACTAGAGGCCTGGTCCCAACCTGAGATGCGACGGGTTCCATGCAGTGATTCATCACTTAAGAAGGCTGCATCACTGACATGCTTCTAACTGCCCGTAACAACTACCAAAGATCTACAAATGACAGCCGGGACCAACGTCTTTACGTGCTTTCCGAGGCACGGAGGAAACTCTGTATGTAAAGATGGTCACCCATCCACAGACCAACCTTGGCAAGCGTTGCTTAACCTTGAAGATCGACCCGTGCGGTTGTTATTATTTAGCCACGACCTGTTAGCCTCCCTAGCCCCCAAAAGTAAACAAATTAAGTATCTCGACATAGCACACGAGGTTGTCGACATGTGGAATCTGGACTCAGCTGTCATTGTGCCGATTGTCGTTACGGCCAATGGCCTGATGGCCAACAGCTTCGACAACCACCTGTCGAAGTTGGGTAAAGGGCCTGATGCAGAAGGCAGTACTCCTCGATACGGCTCGTATTGTGAGGAGGTTTTTTTTTTTTTTTACTTGGTATGGATTTGCTCTTGACTTTAGTCTTGGTCAGAGATGACAGAGACAAAGTCTACGATGGAGCGAGCTTACCCAGAAGTAGCCTGTTCACTCTAACTTTGAAAAGATTAGGGTTGTAAGCATTCGGAAACACAAACGCAGGCAAAGAGTTCCACTCCTTTGCTGTGCGCATTATGAAAGACGCTTGGAAGCGCTTAGTGCGAGTTGGTGGAATAGCAACAAGGTAGGGATGGCAAGTTGCAGTGCGTCTGGATGTCCGATGGTAGAAGGGGGCTGGTGGGATGAGGTCGTGGAGTTCCTGGGCACACTCTCCGAAGTACAATCTGTAGAAGACCGACAAACAGGCAACCTTGCGGCGATGAGCCAAGCTGTGTAGCTTGGTATCCACCAGTTTTACGTCACCAATGAGCCTCTTAGCTCTGCGTTCCACCGAGTCAAGCGCGGCAAGCTGATACTTAGCTGAGCCATCCCAAAGGTGGCTGCAATACTCCATGCAGGATCGGACTTGTGCTTTATAAAGAGTTAAAAGCTGCTCAGGCTTGAAGTATCGCTTCACCCTATTTAGGATGCCCAGCTTTTTGGCCGCAGTTTGGGCTTTGCACTCAATGGTGGCGCCGAAGTTGAGACTGGATGACAGCTCCATGCCTAGGAGCTCGAGCCGATCAGTCACTGGAATAGATGCACCCCGAAAAATAGGAGTATGGTTGAAACATCTCCTTTTTGCGGTAAAGAGACATGCCTGTGTTTTGGTGGCGTTAAAAGAGACCAGATTGTCGTCACCCCACTGGGAGACAAGGCTTAAGGTCAAATTTGTCCGCTCTACCATGGCCTCTCTCAAGGAACGAACATCATCTCCGCCGGTTGTGGCGCCGGACAAGTATCTCTCTGTAACCGTACTGTCATCTGCGTACCCAACAAGACCAGGCTGAAGTAGGTCATTGATGTGCAGCAGGAAAAGAGTTGCAGAGAGAACAGACCCCTGAGGAACACCGGCATCAATAGCCATGAGATCAGAGGAGCAGCCGTCAACAACTACTCGGATCGACCGTTCTCTAAGGAAGTCCGATATCCAGCTGCAAAAACCAGCTGGAATGCCATATGCAGGAAGCTTGCTCAACAGACTTGCGTGCCAGACCCTGTCAAAAGCCTTCGAGATATCGAGAGACACAGCAAGTGCTTCACCGTGTCTCTCGATGGCTTCGCCCCAGTAGTCCGTGACATACACAAGAAGATCGCCAGTAGACCGTCCCCGGCGAAAGCCATATTGACGGTCACTGAGGAGATCATTGTCTTCAAGGTAAGTCAGCAACTTACTGTTCAATACCCTTTCCATAACCTTGCAAAGGATGGAGGTAATGGCGATTGGTCTGTAATGAGTAGGGTCTGCACGGTTACCCTTTTTGGGCACCGGTTGCACATTTGCAAGCTTCCAGGATTTTGGCACCGTTCTTTTTTCAAGAGACAGGCGGAACAGGCGTGTCAGCACAGGAGACAGTTCTGGCGCACATTGCCTTAACACTTTTGCTGGAATGCCGTCAGGCCCGCTGGCCTTATTCACGTCTAGACTGCACAATACTCTTCGGACCTCTATATTGTGGACTGCGATCTCCGGCATCGAAGAATCACAACGAGGTAAAGTTGGTGGTTGCTTAGAGCCAGCGTCCAGACGTGAATTGCTTGCAAAAAGAGATGCAAACAAATTTGCTTTCTCATTTGCAGAGTGAGCCAGCGACCCATCAGGTTTCAACATTGGAGGCAAAGTGGGTCGACAGAAGTTCGTTTCGACGGCTTTCGATAGGGACCAGAACTGCTTACTACCCGGGGGGTGTGATGCTAGTTTGGCCCCAATACGTCCAACATGGTCAAAACGTGCCCTTCGTAGAACCCGCTTGCAGAACTTGGTGGCAGAATTGAAGGCTCCCTTCTTCTTGCGAATCCTACGTGCTTTGACCTTTCGGTCGCGGGCCTTGATCCACGCTTGGTAAGCAGACTCTTTACGGGCCTCAGCGAGGGCGCATTCTGCATTATACCAAGGCCGCGATTTGTGACCGAGCGGAATATCGGAGAATGGAATAAAATACTCCATCCCCTGCCGAATCACGTCCGAAATCACGTCAGCACAGCACGAGGGGTCACCCGAGGAGAAGCACACTTGCCGCCAAGGATAAGATGCAAAAAAGTGCCGCATCTCATCCCAATCTGCCTGGTATCGCCATACTCGTCTAGAGCCCCTGGGGCTCTCATCGGGAGGAGAACAGTACGATACGGATTTCACCAGACAGTGGTCAGACGTTCCCAGCGGAGCTGAGACCGATACTGAATGACTATCCGGATCAGTTGTCAGCAGAAGGTCCAAGCAATTTGGTGTATGGGCGTCAACATCCGGTACCCGCGTTGCCACATTCACCAGCTGGGTTAGATCTAGCGTTAAAGCAAACTTGCGTGCCTCTAACCCGGCCTGGTCAGTTTTCTGGAACGGGAACAACCACTCTTTATGGTGGGCGTTGAAGTCCCCCAGAAAAATGAGCTTCGCTGTTGGGTATCGTTGCTGGGCTACGTCAGTCGACTCCACGAGGGAATTAAATAGCGCAGTAGTCTCCTGATCACCGCTGTGCGATCGGTATACGCCGATGTAGATTGACTTCTCCACGCCAGTGTCCACAAGCAGCCAAATGGCAGAAAAACCCGATTTCTCAAAGCAACGGAGACGACGACAACAAATGTCATCGCGGACGTACACACAGACCCCAGCTTGCTTCTTGAATTTGTGTTCTAGAGAGTAGCCTGGGTAGTTGAGGTACGCCACGTCCGACGGGGTTGCTATCTTCGTCTCCGTTAGGAAAAACAGGTGCGGCTTCTCGGTTTCTAGGTGGTGATGAACCGGATCGAGATTGGAGTGCAACCCCCTGATGTTAGTGAGGGTTCCTTTCTCTGAAGCCCTAACCACCGGTAGCTTGAACCCTGCTCCCAACACCGGCAGACTTCTACTTAAGTAGGTACTACTAGATACGCCAATAATCTTTGCTCATGACTCGTAGCCAGCTACTATAACCTATCCACTTTTGGCATAAAGACTCCCAGATTGTATCTACTGTACTCATAATGAATGTGCTCCCAAAAGGTTTTGTGGGTGGGTTGTCCACCATGTACTGGTGGTGCATCGTCGTACTCTTGTGGTCCGATGACGGAACGGGTTTGGCGGAATGAAACTATGCAAATAGATGAAAAAACTTGTTGGGACGACCCCAAGTACCATGGACCCATGGGACAATTGCAGAAAGAGGATGATGGATGGGACTAATCTTATAGTAAGTTACCTTATACTTCTGAATAGCCTCCAGCATTGCCTTCTCTCCTCCACTAAGGTTGTAAACTATAGTAGCAGTAACTCTTAGACAAGCCAGTCCGTACATTAACCCGGATGTATAGTAAAATTCTCTGTAGCTGTAAATACCGACTCCTGTATATCTGCAAGAGCAATAAAATCACAGTAAGTATCATATTAGGGCATTCATCATCTGCCTAGTATCTTTTCCCAACTATATTGGGTTCGGCTTCCAGTTAAATACCAGTATTTTACGTGGAGCGGCTGCCTACCAGACCTCCACAACCCATTGACTGGGTACCATGGTACTTCTTGGCAAGACTGGAGTCAGATATACTTTTTTTTTTTTTTAGGGATGGGAAATCATCCTATGACTCCTCCCGCTCTGGGTGTAGCGGGAGGGAGTGTCAGACTTCTACTGACTAAAACCCATTCATGTTCCTTCATTGCCCTTTATGTTCCGGAGCCACGGTGTCTCTTGCGAATAATCCCGCGACTCCGGCAGGGAGTCAGATATACTTGCTTTTGACAATCGGTAACGACTGCCAAAGATCTACAAATGACTATGGCCGGGACAAATGGCTTAACGTGCTTTCCGTGGCACGGAGAAAACTCTGTATGTTATCTGTATGTTAAGATGGTCACCCATCCACAGAGCAACCTTGGCAAGCATTGCTTAACCTTGAAGAACGACCCGTGCGGCTGTTATTATTTAGCCACAAGCTTCCGCATATTTCAATTTCAGTTGGTTCTTTCCATCTTTAAAAAATCTATAATTTACGTAGATCTCTCGTGTGTCCGTCTGTTAGTCTGTCACGGTCAATTTGCTCCGCTGAAAAGAATTTGATACTTTTCGTATAGAAATAGATGGCACTTTAGAGACAGTTCTAGTTCATCGCGATCGAAGCAAAAACTAGGAATTTAAAATCACGCTAATTTGGTCGACTAATATTATAAATGCGAAAATTTGTGAGGATGGATGTTTGTTACTCTTTCGAGTCAGAACTCCTGAAAGGATCTTCATTTAATTTGGCACAGTGGTAGATTATAGTCTGGAATAATAGAAGGTTCTTATGCTGGGTATTATTCCCTAAGGATTACGCGGGCGAACCCCTGGTATAAGAAAATTATGATATAATACTCACTCATCCGTCACTGTAGTCTGCGAATTCAACAGAAACCCCAAATGGGTGACAGGGACCCCTTTCGGTAGACCAGTAGTCCCTGATGAGTAGACAATGAAAGCTACGTCTTCCCATCCGTTCACAGGCACTGGCTCGAAGTCCTCAAGCTTTGCAGTTTCCTTCAGGAAGTCCTTGAAGAGGATAGCACCATCTGCTGTCTCGTTTCCGTATAGAATGTAGTGCTGGATGCTCCCGACTTCCTCAAACGTGGCTTTGTGAGTTTTGTACGCGGAGAGTGAACAGAACAGGATTTTTGGACGCATTATCTTGAGTCGATGGAGGAGAGGGACTGTGGAGGAAGAGACGGCTGGTTAGTGGTCAGCTGGTGCAAAATCTGGTGACAACATTTCTATTCATACAATCTTGCCTGACGGAAAGCGATAGATGGATGAGGTCTATGCTGACATTGTTCACTCTTCCTTTAAAGGCTGACGATTCAATTGCTATAACACAGCCGTTGGTAGAGAGTTCCACCAATGTGGAAGATAGGAGTTAATTGGGATGTAAATGAAACCAGGATGCACGTGAATGAACAGGCATCCACTCATCTCAACGTAACTATCAGTTAAACCAGCGTCAGGAAACTAGAAACTTTTTTTTTTTTTTATAATGCTGGCGAAGGAGGCCGAACGCGTGACAGAGAGGGAACCTCACGCCCCGGCCGCCGCAACAGAAGATGACGTCACGGGCGTCGGGAGTCGCAGGGCGATTCCCGGCCACCGTAGTCGCGGGTCTGCGGAAGGCGAGCATGGGGTGGCATGCCGTCCAATCAGAACAAGGCCCGGGTCGACGGTGCGGTGTGTTCCACGCGCAACTCAAAGAGTTGTCAGCATAGAAGACGGGCCCCCTCGGGCAAATGCCTGCCAGGGTAGCGGAATTTGTTCGAAACAGTCACCGCGGCCCTGGAACGCAAAGGGCATTAGAAGGAACAAGGATGGGTTTTAGTCAGTAAGAGTCTGACACTTCCTTCTCCTTCAACGAGGGCGGGAGGAGTCATTTGATGATTTTCACTCTCTCACCATTTTTTTAAGCTAAGACAACGATCACACATGTAAAAATACTGGTTTGTACGAAGACTAGAAAAGCGGGAGGGCAAAACTGGCAATGTTAATAAGAGGACACTTCTATCCATACCCTGTCAATTTTAAGCCCAGGAATTCCCTGTGTCTGTGTTTCCTGATAGCTACAACCTGGGGGTCTTTAAGTCAAAAGTGAATATATTATTTGTACTTGTAGGAAAGTGTGCTCCAGTGCAGGCTTAAAAAGCATCAATGATTAATTAAAAGCAACTTACAGCTACCATAAGTAGGATCCGTTGGAGAAAAAGTTGCGCCCGCGCACATGATCCCCACCACAGTAGGCATGTACTCGAAATTCTTCTCACTGCAGATACACACCACCTCTCCCTTTCCAACGCCCATACGAGTGAGGGAGAGAGCAACATCAGCTGTCATTTGTGCTAACTCCCCGTATGACATTTGCTCTTCTGTGTCAGCGTTTATCTGAAAAAATAATATGAAGATCCATCATTACCAGGGTTGTTGCTGCGGGCCTGGAACGCAAAGAGCGTATAAACAGGAGTTGGTATTAGTCAGAAAGAGTCTGTCACTTCAGCTTTGTCCAAAACAAGAGGATTCATTTGATGACTTCCCATCGTTAAAAAAAAACCGGCCAATTCTAAGTTAGACTCTTCCACCGAGAGTTCCGTACTTTGTGGGTATATACTTTATTGTACACCAAAAATTAAATACAAAAGGAAACTTTAAACTAAAACACATATAATGGGCGGCCTTATCGCATTTCGCCATCTCTTCCAGGCAACCTGGGATGGACAGTATTTTTGACTGGACATGAAATTGGGGCTGTTATGGTGTGACAAAACAAAAAAAAAGTATTTATAATGTAACATAATAGATACACATATACATACATAATACGCTATTTGCCTCTAGTGTAAACGAGTCCTTAGATTTGAACACAGAAACAAGATAACGAAACACCGCACGTCGACCGCGCCAACGCGTCGCACGGCGGTAGTCAATACAAAATTGTTAGAAATTACCTTCATAAATTCGAAATGTTAATTAACACAAAACCTCCCGATACTCCTGGACACCAAAAATGTATACCTTTAAGTTAAGTATTTATTTCTGTACAAGTGATTTGTAATCTTTAGAAATAAATGAATTCAAACCGTATACGCTATATAATACATACATAAACACTAAATAAAAGGTAGTAAAAATATATTACGGCTCTCGACATAATCACAGTCACAGGTAATATTCTTTTTTGAACCATTCAGAGTAATCCCTATGCTTGTATAAGACGGTACCTAATACCTGACATTTTTTATAGTTCTAGGTCAACGGGAAATACTCTATACTATAATTACATTTTGATTCCCTTGAGAGTGTCGCAATATACATTTTCTCAAAAATGCTTGGAAATTAGAGCATTACTTTGACAACCATCTTCGAGATAAATTGAAATTGCTGTACTGGCCAAATACATGCGAACAGCGGCCGGCAAAAGTTATGAAAAGAAAATCCATTTCTGTCGTGGTTTAGCAGCCAAATAAATGATATAGTTAACTCATATTTGTCTTGTAATTTAAAAATTGAACGATCTTTTACTCCAAAACATGGCAAGCAAGCAGGTAAACTTATCAAAGGTTTTATTTAAATTTCGAACTGGCTGAAGAAAGCTGTTTTTTGAATAAAAATCAAATGATCAATTTAACGCGGGAAAAATTATTGTTATTCGTGGTTCGTATCGTTAGTTTTAATGTATTCTGCTTCTGTCTGTTTTGTGCGAGTCCCAAATAAACATTTTTCTTTCTTTCTTTCTTTCTTGTTTGTCATTGATTTTGAAAATAATTTGTATTTTAATTTCCACGCATTATTTAAGACAAGTGCTGTACAAGCCTTGGCCACGACTAGGCATTGATGGACTTACGTATGTATGCCTCGGCTTCGCCTCAGCCCACATTCAAACGTTCGTCCATCAATGCCTCTTTTGCTGGCCGCTGCAGTAATATACTATTTTTGCAGATTAAACGGCCGTATATTTTTTTTAACGTTAACTTGGAGGTTTGATTTTTTCTCAGCTTTAACGGACTGTATGACCTGCAGTGGCGAAGGGTCCATACAACTCGATTCCTATCGGCTTCCCTTTCGAAATATGGCAAATACTGGTATCAAATTATATTGTTTTCAATCATCATTTAAACAAATTGCAGGTATAACATTTGCTTATAAAAGTAACAATCAAAGAAATAAATCAGCCTAGAATAAGCCGGCCGCTCGAACAGGAATTCAGTACATTTAATTCATAGTCTCTTGTAGCGATCGTGACCTTGAGGCCACAATATAACACTGCTAGATTTAGGCAGTTAGCAAGCCGTTAATCATCGAGTTACGATCAGGACAGAGATAGGAAATGTGTACGCCAGAACGAGATGGAATGATACTGAAGTTGTAAATCGAATTTGTTCGGATAGTAATATTTGAATGACAGTGACACATGACACATGACAGATCCACAACAGATTTCTTTCGCGCGAATTTATTTGTCATGTTTATTGATATCATTGTTCATTTTCATTTGATTTGATATATTCGTATCATAATTTAGAATCTTATAGCATTATTCGTGTATTATTGTTGAAATTGAGTTATTTGTGTAAACTAGTGATAGTTTTGCGTAGTGAAAACAAGGTTAGTGGCGTTGTATTGTTTGGTGATCGGCTATTTAAATAGGTATTTAGGTAAGTAAGGAGTAAGATAGTTTTTTTAGTTTATAGTTTTATTAGAAAGTAGTTGTAGTAGGTAATGATTTTGTTATTATTAAGTAAGTTCGATAGCATGGTGGCATTAGTGAACGTAGAATGCTGTCTGACAGATTAGGTATTTGTTGACTGAGGAAACATTCTTTTCAATAAAAAAACATGTAATTCAGATAGGCCGTGCTCGCCCTGACATGATTTTAAATTAGGAACGACGCGATGGTTTTTTCAAACATTTTAACAGTTCCTTGTACGACAAATACCCGTGGCTTACGGGAAGTTATAATTAAATTAAATGTTTTGTTTCCCTTGCATGTTATTCTCAGATTCTAATAGCTTATGGAGCCACACGGGATTTAAAGATATTAATAATCTTTCAAATTCGTCCAAAAAACATGTTCAGACCGAAAAACATATCCGAAGTTGTTTATCTTTGCATGATTTCGGAAATCGTAGGATAGAAATATTTTTTGCTAATAGGTACGTATGAAGTTTATAATAGAAAAGTAGATCGGAATAGAAGTTTAATGAAACGGTTCAACGACACAGTAATTTTGCTAGGTAAACAAGAATTAGCTTTTCGCGGCCACCACGAAAATCCGATAACCGCGGTAACTATATCGGAACGTTGTTATATTTAAGCAAGTATGATGCTGTAATCAATTCGCATTTGGAACAATGTTCCTCAACACAAAATCCCACATTCTCTGGCCTTTCGAGTGATAGGCATACAAAATGATTTAATAAACACAAATCTGCTTCAAATTTGCTTGGCGTAAATAAACTATTTTTCTTTCTTTCTTTTAATACAAAGTATCGCATTCGTTTTACGCGACCAAATTAAATTTGAAATAAATAAAGCTCAGTTTGTATCGGTCATGAATAGTCATGATTGACGAAACAGGGCCACAGCTGGAATTTACGCATCACTCTTGAGCAAGGTAAGCATTTTTTGGTCCGGCTTCCCTTTTAAGAAAATTCACCCTTCGCCACTGATGACCTGAGTATACCGCGTGTATCTGACATCGACGCACAAACGATTTCCATGGGTCCAGGGCATGATTCTGGGAATACCAGTGTTTTACGTGGAGCGGCTGCCTAGCAGACCTCCACAACCCATTAACTGGGTAACACGATACTTCTTGGCAAGACTGAAGTCAGATTTACTGGCTTCATACAAATGACAGCCGGGACCAACGGCTTTACGTGCTTTCCGAGGCACGGAGGAAACTCGGTACATTAAGATGGTCACCCATCCACAGATCAACCTTGGCAAACTTTGCTTGACCGTAAAGATCGACCCCTGCGGCTGTTATTATTTAGCCACGGGATAATTAATTCAACTAAAATGGAATAGTAATTAAAAAACAATTGAAAAGTTATGAATAATCAAATCAATATCTCGGTTGACACAAAATAAACTGGGTAGATCACTCTGTATTTTAATCTATGATTCATTATGTAAAAATTTAAATTGGCGAAAGATTCGACCAGCAAGGAAAGTCTTTGTATTTTATTGAAAAACTAGCTGACCCGCGCAACTTCGTCTGCGTCACATTTTCCATGAATGCTCCGCTCCTATTTGTCTTAGCGTGATGATATATAGCCTATAACATTCCTCGATAAATGGGCTATCTAACACTGAAATAATTTTTAAAATTGGACCTATTGATAAGTGAATTATCTAGACTTTGCTTAAGCTTATTTCGTCATTTCAAATACTTATCAGTTCAAAAGCAAACATGAATCAAGAGATAAACGCGAAATGATTTTTATTAGATACTAGCTGTCCCCCGCGGCTTCGCTTCCGTCAACTGGAAACATTCTTATTTTTTTCTTTCATGCAAACCTCGCCCTGACAATTACGAACCCAACTATAAAAGAATTATCCATATTATGAGTCTCCACGAGTGGTGATTACGAATTACAAAAAAATTAAGTACTAAAATACACATACATTATTTTGAAAACGAAACCCTCCTTTTGGCCCAGTTGGTTAAAAAGTGTAAAATAATAAAAATAAAATTTTAACAAATAAATACAACCGACTTCTAACTAAACAAGTGCGACTCGGTTTGGACTCGCGCGCGAAGGGTTCCGTAACATTATCTAGAAAAACGGCTAAAAAAATCAAGTTTGTTGTATGGGCATTCAACAAACTTGATTTTTTGCCCTTAAATATTTATTTTATTGTTTTTTTTTGTATTTGCTATTATAGCGACAACAGAAATAGGTACATCATCCGTGAAAATTTCAACTGTCTAGCTATCGCGGTTCTTGAGATACAGCCTGGTGACAGACAGAGACAGCGAAGTCTTAGCACCCTAAAAACGGTACAAAGTATAAAATAACTTTAATTTCGGTAGTGAAAAACACAGAATTCCAAAATTAAAGTTATTTTTTAATGGTAAAGATTTTAATGGTAACCAGAGGTCGGAATTAGGTAGAGTTATTTATGTACTTGCATCGAAATGTTGATATTAATATGGATCTTCCCGGGGAGACAAAATCTAGGCGGGGAGTGCTCCGCTTTTCCGCTATTGTTTTATTTTGTTCTCACAGGTACGTAGTAACTATGTTGCGGGAACTACAAATGTGGCAACATCGCGCGTATGCATTGGTATTTTGCACACAGTGCGGTTGCAAGTAAATAACTTTTTTATTTAATAAATCACGTGATTTTTCTGGTCTTTATAATGAATCCCGGGATTTGAGGCATATCCACTTTATTCTTTCGCTGTATGAAATCAGTGTAAGTACATAAATAACTAACAACAATTAGAACAATTTAGATTATAATAATAAAAATGTTTAATTGTACATAGAAAGAAGACATCCAAATAGTACACAAAGACTATAGCAGTGTTGTAGGTACAACAGTGACACATAAAAGGGCGAACTGATACCTCCTAAACTAGGCCAAAAGCCTGTGTTTTAGGAGCCAAGTTCCTCCAGTTGTAAAGTCATACAACGAGTATACACGAGTACGAGAGGGTACGAGTGTGTCGTAGTACTTATTGGTACACAAATATAAATTAAACTAGCCATGCCTTAATTTAAAAACAATATAAGTAATATTAAGACACAATGGTAATAAGATTCTCAGTTTCCTCATACGTTAACTTCTGCAACCACTCTGTGTGTTTGATTTTAACTCTACCTAATTCCGATCCCTGATGATAACTGTAGTTTATTTCTGACTAGCTGACCCACGCAACTTCGTCTGCGTCACATTTTCCATTAATGCTCGGCTCCTTTTAGTCTTAGCGTGATGATATGCCTCGATAAATGGACTATCTAACACTTAAAATATTTTTTCAAATCGGACCCGTAGTTCCTGAGATTAGCGCGTTCAAACAAACAAACTCTTCAACTTTATATAAGTACTAGCTGACGCGCGCAACTTCGTCTGCGTCATATTTTCCATGAATGCTCCGCTCCTAAATAATATTGCGTATTAAATTGACATGTTAGCTACCCTATCTTTCAAGTTGGATCAAACTGCACACGGTGTGCAAATTTGATTAAAACCGGTTAAGTAGTTTAGGAGTCCATCGCGAACAAACAACGTGACGCGTAATTTATATATATTAGATATATAAAAAAATATAATAAAGATATAGATTAGGATATTTAATTTTATTAAAGTATAGATTAGCTTGTATGCGAGACTTTGTCTTAAACTCTGTAGTGTTATCACTAGATATGTATTATTAACCAAAGTCCTCCGCCGCGTCTGTCGGTCTGTTCGCAATAAACTCAAAAACTACTGCACCGATTTTCATGCTGTTTTCACCAGAGTGGTGCTCAAGGAAGGTTTAAGTATACAATTTGTCAAGCAGGCGAAGCCGCGGGCATTTATTAGTTATTTATTAACATTATAACAAGTTGTCATAAGGATTCATTTTGTTTAACAAAGGTTCACTTTGTTTAAAAAAACAAATTAAGGTGAAGTATAGTTAGGTTCATTACTACGGATGAACTCGTGGCATAACAGCCGCACGGGTCGGACTTTATGGTAAAGCAACGTTTGCCAAGATTAGTCTGTGGATGGGTGACCATCTTAACCGGTACCGAGTTACCTCCGTGCCTCGGAAACACGTTAAGGCGTTGGTCCCGGCTGTCATTTGTAGATTTTTGGCAGTCGTTACGGATTGTCAGAAGCGAGTAAATCTGACTCCAGTCGTACCAAGAAGTACCGTGTTACCCAGTTAAATGGGTTGTGGAGGTCTGGTAGGTAGCCGCTCCACGTAAAATACTGGTATTCAGTTGAATCCGGAACTGGAAGCCGACCCCAATATAGTTGGGAAAAGGCTAGGCAGATGATGATAGCAAGGTGATAACTTACCAATGCTGTAATATCCTTATGTTTAACCATGTTATCAAAGACTTCTTTACCAAAGTTGAGATGAGCTGGAACCCTTCCATTTTCGTTCCCATATCTGTAGAGACTATTTTTCAGCATTTTGTTATGGAACTTACAACTATTTGCTTCCAAGGTGATTTTTAAGACCTAAAAAAAAAAATTGAAGTGTTTTTCAGTTTGGCGATCCTTCATGCTATGTCGGTAACCTTGTTTCTCTTGTGGATATCATCATCCCTAATTCGGTCACGCAAGGTGACTCCGAGCATTGCCCTCTCCATTGCCTTTTGAGTGATTTCAAGCCTTCTGATGATGCTCCTTGTGAGCGACCAGTTGTGGGTAGTCAAATAAAAACAAAAATTAAAACCATAACAACATACCTAGTAACTCAAAATCACAAACACACACACTAAATTATTCTCAAACTAAAAATATGTACATAAAAAAGGCTATTTTTCAAAGTGAAAACGTCTAACCCACTAAAAACATTGATGCTTACTAAATATTTATTTTGAGAATACCAATTTTATTCGACTCTCACTAGATAGAGACGCATAAAAATATAGCTGAGAAGTCTCATTTTGAACAGGTTTGTAAAACCAGGAGGCGAATCATCTACAATACGTTTCGAATGAGAATAGGAAGGTCAATGACCTCTATCTGCCAAATGTCTCTTGAAAAGTGCGGTTTGCAAAGAAAACTTAGCCGATATGCAAATCCATAAAAGGTTTATTTTACTTTGTTTAAAAAGACTTAAATCAAATTTAATAAATAAAAACGTTCGTAAATGAGCTAAATATAATAATTCATAGCTATGACGTCACAATATGACGCTAATTCGATCCTATTCTTAATTGAAACGCATTGTACCTACCATCCATCTACTAAGACAAAGTGTGCTTGATGTTTCAATTGTTTTCTACTGTTTTTATATTTTTATTTATTTACAACACAAACTTATCTATCTCTTGACACCAAATTTTATTCATTTTGGTATCGTTTACTACACACTATAGTATATATTTATTTACCTGTTTGTTAAAATTGTAAAACTGATTCACATTCGTACACTCAACGTTAGGTTCAGTTGAACACCAGCCGCGTCGGGAAGTACCTAGTTGTCCGGCATTTTGCTGAACTGTGGACCTATTTGGCGCAGCCGCGGGGCACACAATGTTATTGTTTTAGAATTGAATTCTCTTTTACTTATACCTAGATTGTGTGTATCTGTGTGTGCCAAATCAATTTGTTTTCTTTCTTTCTTTACCTTTTCTGGCTTTTTTTGGGTTCCGTACCCAAAGGATAAACCCGGACCCAATTACTAAGACTCCGCTGTCCGTCCAAAGGCAAAAGTGCCCAGAACACAGGCAGCATTGCCGCGTTAAATATGGCAATGCTTATTCTGCCTATTGACCGACTTTAGATGAGTGACATTCTGTGAATCACAGTGTAGGGAACGTAATTGTCAAAATATCACAAAATTACGAGATTGACATACGCTTTCGAAGTGGAGAGGAATTGATCACGTACCTGATCAATTCTTTATTAAGCTCTATACAAAGCGATAGTCAAAAACGTCACAATCGTATGAGTTTGACAAACGCTTCGAGTTCGACTCGGTGGAACGCAGAGCTAAGAGACTCATCGGCGACGTAAAACTGGTGGAAGACAGGCTACACAGCTTGGCTCATCGCCGCAAGGTTGCCTGGTCATCCCACCGACCCCCTTCTACCATCGGACATCCAGACGCACTGCAAGTTACCATCCCTACCTTGTTGCTATTCCATCAATTCACACTAAGCGCTTATAAACGTCTTTTATAATACGCACAGCAAAGGAGTGGAACTCTCTGCCTGCGAACGCTTACAACCCTAATCTCTTCAAAGTTAGAGTGAACATGCTACTTTTGGGTAAGCTGGCTCCATCGTAGACTTTGTCATCTCTGACTAAGACTAGAGTCAAGAGCAAACTCATCACAAATAAAAAAAACCGCTATCAAAATGTTTCAATCCTTTATATTTGTTCAGACTCTTACTGACTAAAACCCATCCGTGTTCCTCCTAATGCCCTTTGCGTTCCAGGGCCGCGGTGACTCTTCAGAACTAATTCCACAACCCTGGTAGTTGCAGTCATGAGGATACTGTTGGTAGCCGCGGGACTATTCGAAAGAGATACCGCGGCTCCGGAACACAAAGGGCAATGAAGGAACATGGATGGGTTTTAGTCAGTTGAAGTCTGACACTCCCTCTCGCTCCGCCCAGAGCAGGAGGAGTCATTGGATGATTTCCCAACCCTAAAAAAAAAAAAGAAAACAGTTGGGGCTGCCCCACACTTTGCATGATACGAAAACGCACCTTTTTACGCATTTTTATAAATAAACGTTCTAGCGTGAACCTTCTGCGATTGTTTTCACTACTACATACCCAATTTAATCTCTTATGATAACGCAATAAAATAAAATAAAGTGAGTGTGTAAATGATATCACTACATATTTTAAAACAAAGTCCTCCACCGCGTTTGTCTGTCTGTCTGTTCCCGATAAACTCAAAAACTGCTGCACCAATTTTCATGCTGTTTTCACCAATGAATAGAGTGGTTCTCTAGGAACGTTTTAGTATATAATTTGTCAAGCGGGCGAAGCCGCGCCTGTTTCTTATATTATTACCATATCTATTCGGCGAAAAAAAAAAACGGTGAAGTAGTTTTTGAGTTTGTCGCGAACTTTGTTTTATAGATAAAAATTATAAGCAGAAGTTGCGATTTTACGATGTACGACGTTTTAAAAAAAAACTACTTACTAGATCTCGTTTAAACCAATATTCGCTGGTAGTTTACATGGTAATGTACATTATATATATTTTTTTTAGTTTTATCATTCTCTTATTTTAGAATTTAAAGGGAGGGGGGACACATTTTACCACTTTGGAGGTATCTTCTTAACTATTCAGTTTAGAAAAAAATGACATTAGAAACCTCAATATCATTTTAAAAGACCTATCTATAGATACTCCACACGTATGGGTTTGATGAAAAAAAAATTTTAGTTTCTGTTCTAAGTATGGGGACCACCAAAATTTATTGTTTTTTTTTTTATTCATGTGTAAAAATCTTTATGCACTACACTGAATACATCTACTTACCAAACAACAGCATAGTTCTAATAGTTTCGGAGAAAAGTGGCTGTGACATATGGACGGAAAGACAGACAGACAGACATGACGAATCTATATGGGTTCCGTTTTTTGCCATTTACGCGCATTTATTTGCGCGCTTACGTCACAGGATTGTACAGCTGGGCAACAGTTCGCGGTTGCGCGTTCTTCGAGCTTTACTGTTACATTTATTTGTAATCTCATGACACCCCATTGCGCCGTTGAGTTGTTTGTTGTGTGAAGTTTTCGTTGTATGTAAGGAAAAATCGACATCTCTTTAGCAAAATTAGTGATAGACATAATTTTAATACTAGAAATAGAAATAAATTAGATCAGCCATTTTATAGATTAGCCAAAGTACGAACATCTTTCATGGGGTACTGTATTAAATGTTACAACAAAATACCTTGTGACATATTAGAATTAAATGAAAGAAAATTTAAAAATTATGTTAAAAGCACACTATGTAAACAAGCATATTACAAATTAGATGATTATATTCAAGATAAGAATGCTTGGAAACATGCTGGTCCTGCTCCATAGGACAGTCTGAGGTGTAGTAAACAAAGTCAAACTTATTGATAATGTTTGTATTAATATATTTAATATCTATAGATGTCTTTAATGACTTTTATATTTAATTTAACTCACACACTGATTTATTGTTCTTTATTTGATAAATCAATAGTACCAACATTTTTAAATATGTGTGTGTTTGCATTGTATAGACTCAAGTACCCTGGCGGTTGGGAGTGTCATGCTCACTCAAAAGCCTAGCTGATGGTGGCGTATGCGTTAAATTATGTGGCTCCATTCAAAATGGTTGAGACGAATGGGCCTGGCGTATGTCATGGCGCCGTCGGTTGGGACTGGTCATTTCTCAGCTGCCATGGTTTATTTGAATTATTTCTTTGAATTGTTCCTTTTTTGGTTCGGATGTTTTTATCATGCTCGTCACATCGTTCTCACATGTATGTATAATTTCAACACGATGTCAAGAAAACTTTGTAACAATTTATTATTTTTAAAAGAGTGTCCGTGGAGTTTCTTGCACGTTCTTCTCCATAGAGATCTACGCTTTGGAACGTGCAAATAGCTTCATCTTTTTGGACCGACCGACCTTGACAATTCAAAAGTGCCTGTAAATGGTTTAATTGAAATAAATGTTTGAGTTTGAGTTTGAGTTTGATTTTTTTATTTATTTCAAAGAACGCAAATCGAAACAATTTTATATTTTTAAAACTATAAACAGCGGAGCTAATGCAATACTTTCGACTCCTCTACCATTGGACTTTGCCATCTAATCGTGGTTGTTATGACGTGACCCCTTTTATTAAAAGACTAGCTGACCCGCGCAAAACTTCGTCTGCGTCACATTTTCCATTAATTCTACGCTCCTTTTTGACTTAGCTTAATGATATAGCCTTCCTCGATAAATGGGCTATCTAACACTGAAAGTTCCTGAGATTAGCGTGCTCAACCAAACAAACAAACAAACTCTTCTGCTTTATAATATTATAACTCAGAGGTTCTCAGATTTTGTTGTGCAAGGCGTTGCGAACGTTCGACACTCGACTCTCGTGCGCGTACCTGAGAATTTCTCTGATTTTGTTCAGCAAGGCGTTGTGAACGTTCAGGTGAAGATTCTCCCATACGGCGTATTCTTGCTGCCCGTGCTTGAGAACTATGTTTAGTAAGTTGAGACCTGGCTCTCTTAGGCATTTTCAAATGTTTAAGAAAATGTTAATAGCGTGTAATATTCTAGCTCTGAAAAGAACTGTTGTGTAGCCCTGAAAAGAACTGTTGGTTAGCCCTGAAAATAACTGTTGGTTAGCCCTGGAAAGAACTGTTGGTTTGCCCTGAAAAGAACTGTTATTTGGCTCTGAGAAGAACTGTTGTTTAGCTCTGAGAAGAACTTTTGCGTTTTAAGAACGAAATCTTAAGAAAATCGCACGAAAATAATTAGACTTCGCGCACGACCGCTGCGTAGGTAGCCGACCTCGCGGCTGAGCCGCGCGGGTACCTTACTCATAGATCTAAACTCCCCTCCCGCACGCGCACCCCCGCCTTGGTGACGTCCACTTCGCAACGGGCCGTGCAGCAGAAATCGTAATATTTCAGTTCTGTGCCTTCGGCTTGACCTTTCGGAGATTAGCTATCATCCCTACAGCACACAAAATTCTCTTACCTACGTAGTCTCGTCTATGAGTGAGTGGAGAAGCGCGGGGCGGGGCCCCGCGCGGTCGAGGCGGCAGCGAGCGGACGGCGCGCCTACCGCGCCTCCCGCTATTTCGTTAGTACGCTGTTATTCACCATACAGTGCGCACGATTTTCTTAGAAAAATACTTAACGTTGTTGTAACGTTTGTAAAAGTGATTGTGATTTTACCTCAAGTGATAATCTAGTGCATCATATCGCTGGAAAGGGTAAGTCAATTTTATGTTTGAGTTGTCTATGAGATTATGAGTGGCAAGGACGTATTCATTTACGTAAACATAAACAGTGGACGTGTATTTGTATGTTACAAATACTCCGCCCTTGTAAAGGGTTTTAAGAACGTATTCAGTTACGTAAACATAACCAGTGAACGTGTTACATTTGTATGTTACAAATACTCCGCCCTAATAAAGGGTTTATTGGGCCACATAGTTCCAACCTTATTGGTTAAGAAAGTATGTTATGAATATCTTAATAGCAGTGAAGACGCCTCGTCACCTGTGTCATAAGTACCTTCTTTATAGTTTTATAATGAAGGTTTTGTCTTAACTAGGCGCAGCCTGTCAGCTCACTAGTTGAAGACATACGGTAGCTCACAGAACTCATTTAATTTTGGCCGCAGTTATTTAACTCGCCATCTATTCGTAGCCGTACGGCTCGTGAGCCGCAGCCATACGGCTCGTGAGCCGCAGCCGGACGGCTCGTGAGCCGCAGCCGTACGGCTCGTGAGCCGCAGCCGTACGGCTCGTGAGCCGCAGCCGTCCGGCTCGTGAGCCGCAGCCGTACGGCTCGTGAGCCGCAGCCGTACGGCTCGTGAGCCGCGGCCGTACGGCTCGTGAGCCGCAGCCTCAGCCACTGCTTTGCTGCATAGCTGGTTGATCACAACCAATACAGGCGTTAGTTACAACTGCGTCCTTTAGCAAAGTATTCTGACCTGAATCTTATGGCAAAATTTGTCTTTTTGCTTCAGATGGTTCAGGAAGCGTCTCTCGTTTCCTTGGGGGAGCTACTGGAGGAGACTGGCGAAACCGAGAACGATAACGTCATCTTAGAGCGTCTTAAACTCCTATCACAGGAGCTATTGCCCGATGGTTGGACTGCTTGGAAGGTGGCTCGCTTATCAAGAGAAGAAATCTTTGGTGATAGTGTCGACCCCCAAGTATTGAACAAATTGAGATTTGCCTTACCAGCAGATCAGCTAGCTAAGGCGTTTGTTCCGGAAGCTACTCGTCTATCAGAGAAGGGATTTCGTGACATCAAGATGAAAATGTTAGACTGGGCATTCACTAGAGCCTTAATTACTAGCCCACCTGCAATCTGTAATAAGATTAGGGGGTCAGCAGCCGCAACGGAGATATTCAATGAGGCAGTTAGACCTGAAAGGCCCATGTCAAGGAAGGAAGCCGATCGAGCCTTATCTCTTGAGGCGGACGGCGAGTTCTCGAGCATGAAAAGAAGACGTATCTCCTCAGATCCCGAATCAAGTGAGGCATGGGCTACGAGATCAAAACGTTCTAAAATAGACATTCTAGAGCAACGTATGAATGACATGTTTTCGAATCTGATGGAGAAAATTGATTCGTTGGCTCCAGTTAGAAATGAACCAACGCGGGAAAGTTCTTTCGAAGAGGAGACTTCATCGGATGAAGAAGATCACCGTCCTGTTCCATCGAGGTTGGAGTCACCTAACGATTGGCAGGCACCACCCTTGGGCTCGAGTTTAGAACTAGATTCTGTTCAACATAGTTGGCCTGAATTGGAGTTTCTTCCTGTGGTAAAGGAAGCGGAACCCACGATTCCAGCACCGTCAGAGCAGATCAAAGCGGAAGGCATTGCTTGTCAGAGGTTCGGGTCGGAGGCGTGGAACCGCATACGATATAAAGAGGTGGTGAAAAAATTGCACGCCTCGCCGGTCTTTAGCTCGTTAAAGATTAACGCCGAGTTGAGTGATGTCGGAATACAGGCGTCAGGACTTCTCAGCAAGCAAGATGGGGTCTTGGGAACAATTGTCCATGGTCTCCTCTGTCAGAGAAAGGCGTTGGCCGAAGAGCTCAAGAAGCTTGCAGTAGAATTTCCGGCGGCTTCTGCGGACTTGAAAAAGTTATTGTCAGAGGGCTCTGATTTTAGGACAACTTCGGACGATCTTTTGCAGTATGTTTGTGCGCATCGAGCTGAGACGATTGATATGAGGCGCAAAAACTTTAAGACAAGAAGTGACGCTCTGACGTCTATGTTGCAAAAGATACCACCATCAGAAACACATCTGTTTCAGGAAGAAAAGCTCTCTAGCTTTATAAGAGACAATGGTGGTGCGACGCGTATTTTTCCTTCCCGCTTCGGAAAGGCTCCGGATAAAGAGAGGCAGACTTTTCAGCAGTCTAGTAAAAGTAGCCAACCAGTTACATCCCGTACACAGAGGTCCAAGAACCCAGTTTGGCTTACTCGGCCATCCCAAGCATCGACTCAGAAACGAAAGCAACCAAGTGGCAAACCAAAGAGAGCCGATAAGAAGGAGCAGCGTCAACAACGCCGTAAATATTGACGAGGACTTCAGAGGGGGGCAATTAAAAAACTTCAAGCAACAGTGACTGAAGCTGGGAGCCCCAGTTTCTGTCTTAAAAATAATAACCAGCTATGCGTTACCGTTCGCAAGAAAACCCCCTTCTATCCCACTAAGCCCAAAGTTGATATCGCAATTTGCCACAAAACCCTCAAAACTAATGGGCAAGGAAATTTCGACTCTATTAAGTCTAAGAGTAATCGAAAGATCAACGGCCAAAATTGGGTTTTTATCAAGAATGTTCTTGATACCCAAACAGAACGGCAAGGTGCGGCAAGTTTTCGACCTTCGGCGACTAAACCTTTACTTGGGATCAAGAAAGTTTCGTCTAGTAAATCAGAACTTCGTTCCCAAATTTCTCCAGAAGGACGACTACATGGGAAAATTAGACATTTCTCAAGCATACTTCCACATACCGATAAGAGAGAGTCATCGCCGTTACCTCGCCTTCGCTTACGAAAACCAACTCTACCAAATGACCTCCCTACCGTTCGGTCTCTCAAGTGCTCCATTAGCCTTTTCCCAAGTAAGCAAGTGGATGGCAAGCATGTTAAGAGCGCGAGGCATTCGCGTCCTAGTCTACCTAGACGATTTTTTATTTGCTCACCAGGATCCTCAAATCCTGGAATCTCAAATGAAGCACGCTATTTCTCTCCTCCAAAGTCTCGGTTGGGTCCTAAACTTGGAAAAGTCGATTGTAAAAGCCACACCAGAGATAGAGTACTTAGGCATCATTTGGAATACGTTTGCAAACAGAAAGAGTCTACCGAAACAGAAATGCGATCAGTTGTCAAAAGACCTGAAAAGACTAGTAAATGGCCGTTGGAGCTGGAGTCAAGGCACGTCACTGATAGGCAAGCTGGGATTCGCATCACTAGTGACTCCATTGGGGCGTCTATTTACAAGAAACCTGCAGCGGGCGTCTCGTGCTCTACCAGAAAAGGATCCCAAGAGAATGTGCTTGTTGCCAAAGGCGGCCATGGACGACTTAGACTGGTGGATAAAGAACCTATCCCGACCGGGAAGAATGTTCGTTCCCGAACCAAAGATATTTATCACCACAGACGCCTCCGACACAGGCTGGGGAGTACAAGTAGGCAACCGTCACCTCTCACAGCAATGGAACAAACAACAACTAGATTGGCATATAAACCGGAAGGAGCTGTATGCTGTTTCAATGGCGCTGATAAAATTCCCAGAAGTAGTAAAGGGACAGGCAGTAATGGTTCAGTCAGACAGCAAGACGGTTGTGGCTTATTTGAGAAATCAAGGTGGAACGAGATCATTGACACTTCTAGAATCAACAAAGAAATTACTTCTTCTGGCCCATCTCCTAAAGGTAGACCTTCTCCCCTTTTACATCCCAGGTCGTTACAACACCATAGCGGACTCTCTCTCTCGAGGGAAGAATCTTCCAGATTGGCATCTCAGCAGGGATTTAACGACGACAATATTTCAAAGAATGGGCACGCCCCAAATAGATCTATTTGCGACCAATCTGTCCAAAGTAGTTCCCCATTACGTGACTTTAGATGCCAAAGATCCCCAAGCGTTATTTGTGAACGCGTTCAGCAAGGAGTGGCACTTCCAGTTGGCATGGATTTTCCCCCCTCCACCTCTCATCCCCAAAGTCCTGCAGCACCTGAACAAGGCTTCGGGAGCATTTCTGGTGGTGGTACCACGATGGGAAAATGTTTTCTGGAGGGGAGATCTCAAGAGAAGGTCAGTGGAAGCACCGTTTCAAATATGGAACTTGGACCGGCATTTGATGGACCTATCGACCAACCAGCCCCCTCCGGGAATGAAAGGTCTGTCTTTGGAGGTCTGGAAGGTACGGGGTGGAGCCAACTAACTGTAGGGCTTCGGTCAGAAGATATTGCACTTCTCCAGTCCGCTTGGCGCAACTCTACGTGGAAGACCTATAGCTCATCATGGAAGCAGTGGACTTCGTGGTGTAAACAGTATGGGGTAAAACCTGACAGGCCTCGTCCACAGGAGGTTGCATCATACCTAAGCTTTTTATTCAGGGTTAAAAAGCTGGCGTACGCAACTATATTAGTACATAAATCGGTGATAGTGACTCTTTCAGAACCTGAACAGGCAAAAAACTTATCCTCACACCCGCTTATCACTTCAATGCTAAAGGCAATTAATTTACAGAAACAGGCCTCCATGATTCCTAAGCCCCAAATATGGAATATTCAGGACCTCTTATTCTGGTTAGAGTCTCATCCACCCGATAAAAAGAGTATTTTTCAGGTATCACGTTACGTGTCCTTGTTATTATTATTGGCATCGGGACGAAGAATCCATGACCTGACTCTTCTAAGTATTGGTACAGATAATTACATGAGTACAGAGATGTCGGTTACGTTTTGGCCTATCTTCGGTTCAAAAACGGATGGTACAAGAGGTCGACAATCAGGATGGTTATTAAATAAATCGGATAACCCAACTTTTGATTTAGTAAGCTGGGTTAGGTGCCTTATTGATGTCACATCAGAGAGACGTAAATCTCGAGAGAATTTACATAGTCTCTTTATAACTACTCGAGGAAGGGTGAAGGCAGCGTCTAGAGCAATAATAGCGGGCTGGTTAAAGACCTCCTTTAAAGATATTGGTATCAATAGCACACCGGGCTCAATTAGATCGGCGGTTGCTTCGTATGACTACGCAAGCGACACGCCTTTAGATCTCACTTTAAGGCGGGGGAACTGGAGGGGTTCTACAAACTTCTTCAAGCATTACTGTAAAGAGGTTGAAAGACCTAAGAGGTCTAGTGGAAATGCACCTCGTACCGCTTTTGAAGCTATTTAGTGATTATTATTTTACATTGATTGTTTGAACTTTAAATTAATAACTTGATAAGTGGAAAGAGTAATAAATATTAATTCTGGCTGTATAAGAATATTTTATTGTTTTCAAAATTGCCAAGAAAGATAGAATTAATCACTTCTTAATCCAGTTAACTTACGAGTATCTTCAATAAGCAAGAAGATAGGGTCACAGTACGCTGGTCTCTTGGAGCCGGCAGATGATAAACACCTCTCCGAAAGGTCAAGCCGAAGGCACAGAACTGAAATACTACCGTTTTCTACCCCAGAGGGAGGAAAACGAATATTTCAGGTCTTGCCGAGGCTTGACCTGAGCAATGCCTTGCCGACTCTTTCGGAAGCAGGTACTAACGAAATAGCGGGAGGCGCGGTAGGCGCGCCGTCCGCTCGCTGCCGCCTCGACCGCGCGGGGCCCCGCCCCGCGCTTCTCCACTCACTCATAGACGAGACTACGTAGGTAAGAGAATTTTGTGTGCTGTAGGGATGATAGCTAATCTCCGAAAGGTCAAGCCTCGGCAAGACCTGAAATATTCGTTTTCCTCCCTCTGGGGTAGAAAACGGTAGTATTTTAATTTCGCCATAACTTCAAAACTAAACGTCCGATTTTAATCATTCAAAGACCAAATATTATCTACATAAACTGTACTTAGTGATGAAATACTTTATTTAGATAAAGATTAATAGCATGAGTAAAATAAACGCGGTTAAATGTAGTCCAAAAAAATCTAGATTTTTAAATAAAAAAAATGGTTGTTGTGCCTCACTCGACATAGATAGGTATAGTGTGTCGCGGACTTTTTTGTAGATATTTATAAAATCTACAATTAATTAGAACAATGTATGGTTCTATCTTTTATAGTTTAGGCAGCGT
This sequence comes from Ceramica pisi, assembly GCA_963859965.1. NCBI lineage: Eukaryota > Metazoa > Arthropoda > Insecta > Lepidoptera > Noctuidae > Ceramica > Ceramica pisi. Next base: position 13,867,041 of record OY982556.1, read on the forward strand.
ACACAAAATAAGTAACTTTTCTGGTTGATTTTTACACCTTGTGTCCGAAAAACCCAAATATCTTACGGAACCCTATTTTTTTCCAAAATAAAATATAGCCTATGTTACTCATGGATAATGTAGCTTTCGAATGGTGAAAGAATTTTTAAAATCGGTCCAGTAGTTTTTGAGCCTATTCATTACAATCAAACAAACAAACAAACAAAAAAACAAACGTGCGGGAGGGGAGTTAAGATCTATTGCTTCCTCCACACTATTCCGAAGTTGCACGAAGCGAAGTGCTCTCCGAAGTTGACCGAAGTCCGAAGTAGGTGTCCACACACCTCGAGCAACTTCGCGAGGAACTCAGTCGCCCGTTCCCCCCGTTCCCCTGACGATAGGCATAATGGATAACGTTCATGTGGCAACTGCCGTTGCAATGTGTACTCTCGCGTAATAAAAATACGTGCGTATTTACTATGGCTGACGCTTTGTGTTCGAACTTCGAGTCCTTTGACTCGGGCGCAAAAACCGACAACAACTGGAAGTCGCCCGAGGCGAAGCGAAGTTGCACGAGGCGAAGCGAAGTGCCCCTCCACACTATCGTATTCGCTCAACTTCGATCAACTTCGGGAATAATGTGGAGGCTACTTATGAGTAAGGTACCCGCGCGGCTCAGCCGCGAGGTCGGCTCCATAGATAAGTATAAGTACGTCGGCTCCCTACGCAGCGGTCGTGCGCGAAGTCTAATAATTTTCGTGCGATTTTCTTTAGATTTCGTTCTTAAAACTACACCTACGCAAAAGTTCTTCTCAGAGCCAAACAACAGTTCTTTTCAGGGCTAAGCAACAGTTCTTTCCAGGGCTAACCAACAGTTCTTTTCAGGGCTAACCAACAGTTCTTTTCAGGGCTACACAACAGTTCTTTTCAGGGCTAACCAACAGTTCTTTTCAGGGCTACACAACAGTTCTTTTCAGAGCTAGAATATTACACGCTATTAACATTTTCTTAAACATTTGAAAATGCCTAAAGAGAGCCATGTCTCAACTTACTAAACATAGTTCTCAAGCACGGGCAGCAAGAATACGCCGCGCGCCGTATGGGAGAATCTTCACCTGAACGTTCGCAACGCCTTGCACAACAAAATCTGAGAACCTCTGAGTTATAATATTATAAAGCAGAAGAGTTTGTTTGTTTGTTTGGTTGAGCACGCTAATCTCAGGAACTTTCAGTGTTAGATAGCCCATTTATAGAGGAAAGCTATAGGCTATATCATTAAGCTAAGTCAAAAAGGAGCGCAGAATTAATGGAAAATGTGACGCAGACGAAGTTGCGTGGGTCAGCTAGTCCTGCCATAACATGGCGTGCAAATGTATTCACAATGTCAATAATGTTAATTAGTCTAGCTTACAAATTACATATTCTACGACTTGTCTTCTAAATAGTCCTTAATGGTATAATAGCTTTTATATAGTCATAGATTAAAAAGTCTTTTTTTAAACATTGTCAGCGGTAGGTCTTGAAAACAATTGGGCAAATGATTGTAAATAATATTCGACATGCAGTATACATTTTTCAACTAATTTTAGTTTTATTGGCGGTAGCCGAAGTCTATCTTTATGCCGTATTCGGTATTTGGCCTGTCAGTGCTCTTTTCAAATAAATTAAAATGTCTCTTAACAAAAATCGTTATTATTATTATTAGGTTATGTTCTCTTCTGGCTTACTTGTGGATTTGTAGCGCTCATAATTCCAGCCCCAAAACAACAAAAGGCTGAGCACAAGGGCCCCACGACCCTGGGGTTTCAACCCCAAACGGATCGTAAATATAGATACCAATAAGGTTACTAAATTTACGCCGCTTGAGGTTTCCGCAGCCGCAGCGACAGCGCCAGCACAACACGATGAACTAGGAAGATGGGATGGCGCAAGAGTAATATTATTAATAACGAAACGGGAAGGTCTGGCAACCGAAGTAGTGATAACAGCCTTGTTGTTAATGACAGTATAATTAATTTAGATTCGCAAGTCACCGCGGCATCTGAAGATTTCTTTGCAGAAATTCCCGTATCGACAACTAAGTTTCTAATTTCGTCACCTGCTGTTGCAGAAGCTTTACTTAAAGAGAACATTGCAGTTTGTAATGTCGAATTCAAATTCTATTTTGAAATTTCTAATGATATGAAAAAAATCGTTTAATTCTTTGAATTTTAAAAAGACTGCAGATTTGTACTAAGTTAGAGTGAACAGGCTACTTCTGGGTAAGCTCGCTCCACCATAGACTTTGTCTCTGTCATCTCTGACCAAGACTAGAGTCAGCAAGAGCAAACCCATCTCAAATAAAAAATATATAATTATTGTTATTTTCAAAATGACACAACAATACATGTTTTTTTGGAAGGAAGTTGTCGGCCAATGTTTTCAAAGAAATTTAAAAAATACTGCACTTTTAAAATGGTACAAAGTGAACACAATAAAACAAAACAACCCCAATTACAAAATTCCTCCGTTACTGATGACTTACTTACTGACTGACTGACTGACTGAGTGACTGACAGACAACGCACAGCTAAAACTACTGGTCGTAGGAAGCTGCACGTAGGGTCCTTGGGGAGTTTAGGGGAGCTATGAGAGTTGATTTCCCGAAATTCGTACGGGAATGGGAAGAAACGGGAAGTACGCGCACAAAGTCGCGGGCAAAAGCTTGTTTTAGTGTAATCTGACAAATTAAAGAAGAGAAGTTGTGCGTGACAGTTATTAATGTTACGCGCCAGAATTAATGCCTGGTACACACGGAACAGAAAAATCTGTTCCGTGCTGGTACACACCGTACTGCTAGCGCCATCTAGTATCGAGTAGTGGAACTAATTGAGTCACCGGAATTGAGGACCGGTATGTACCCGAACTTTTCTATAGTTTACGCCAGATAAACGTGGAATAAAGTACATTGACCCACATACATTTATTGACTTTCATATGATCAAAATCAGAAATAATGACATAAAGCTGTCCTGAATCGACTTCTATCGTGATCCTTTACGTTCTCTAGTAATGAAAAACAGTTCTTAATTTATTGTTCTAGTATCTACGAAGAGATATTAGGGAAAGGTCAATGTACTTTATTCCACGTTTATCTGGCGTAAACTTTAGATGTTTCCATACTCGAAGGTTCTGGAAATATCTGTGGGAGTATATAAGGTGCACATCGCTCGCGACGGAGTCAGTATTGAATTGGCGGTAGGTACGTATGCGAAACTTCGGAAGCGATCTTCAACTGCGAATTAAATGAAGTGTTTAATAGTGCGAGTGTGTGTTATAATTAGTGCGTTTAAAGTGATAATTAGTGTTGATTATTAAAGTGTAACTTTTGGTTAATTAATCGGCTGTTTTTATTGTCACGAACCCGCAGCTCGTAACATTAATATCTTATTACAATTTTTTTTTTACTTTCTCGTGTGCCTAGAGAACCGGACCTTTGGTAGGCGTACGAGGGGCCGAAAACAACTCGCAGAGGCCCCGTTAGACATTTCAAATGTAATGAGGCACCAACCGGCGATGCACTGTGAAAGTATTCCCAAGGATTGCCCCGGTTGGAGCAGTACTATTGCAGAATATGGAATTTTATTTTATTTTTATTGTTTTTGTTTTTGTCATAAGATACAAGCTTAGGCTAGATTCCATCATCCACAAATTGCAAAACTATTTAGTTCGTCAGTTATAGTATTGGAAAATAATTACGGACACGTATTTTTAGTTTTTGTAAATTAATGAATATTGACAAAGATAAAACGCATCAAAACTCGGGAGTGGGCGCTTGTGACGTCACGACTCACTAAAAATTATGCCACGGCGTGACGTATTGAGAATTTTAAAAGCGTCGTAACTTCGTCAATTTTGGTTCCCGTAACAAAAGAAAAAACACGGGTCAAATATTTTTTGATAATCTAACTGACGGAGTAATAAGATTTTTTCAGGGCACAAGCCTATTTCTGCACTCTTATCACGAACAAAAATTGTTTAGCTAAAAGTAGGACGTAGCAGACAGGTGTGCCCCGCTTGGGCGGCGCACCGCCGTGTCCTCGAAACGGCGATCGGCGGCGACCTCTCGCGTACGGGCCTTTTTTTTTTTTTTTACGTCGGGAAATCCTCATGGATGTCCTCCACCCTGGGGCGGGCGGAGGGGTCTGTCAGACTCTTACTGACTAAAACCACCCCGGTGTTCCATCTTTCACCTGCGCCGGGGATCGCGGGAACCGATTAGACTTCCGTAATCCCCGGCTGGTGCCAGCCCGCTTCTGCGGGCCACCTCGGGTCAGCGGGGAGAGTGAGGTGTTTCACTCCCCCCGTGACGTCAGAGAGGGGCGCACGGGAACACCACGCGCCGCCGCCTCGGGTCTAGATGTATGCGGGGCGACAGACGTCCCCAAGTCTGCCGCCCCTAGACCCTGTTAGGGGAGTCGGGAGAGGGCAGCATATGCCCTCCTTCGACGCCCGGTGCGCTTGCTGCGGGCTGGAAGAGCGGTTGAAATCTCCCTCTCCCTTTCCGCAGCCTCCTTCTGCGCGATAACTGTTTCGCAGAAGGAGACCATCGCGTCCCAGGACTCCTCGACCATAGCACGGACTACAGTCGGCAGCGAGAGGTCACTGCCTACCACAGAGATGAGGGCACGGCGCGGCCCCTCCCAAGCGGCACACTCTGCCAGCGTATGCCGCGCCGTGTCCTCCCGACAGTCGACGCAGTGGTGACACCGAGCGTCTGGCTCCCTGCCTATACGACACAGGAACCTCCCAAAGCAGCCATGCCCTGAGAGGACCTGCGTCACACGAAAAGACAGAGAGCCGTGCCTTCACCCGAGCCAAAGGTCGAGCACTGGCCGGATGGCCTCGATAGTGACGAGGTCGGCGGAAGGGCGTGAGAGCCTGTTCCGCCATTCCGCCACTAGAGCCTCGCGCAGCTGCGACCGACGCAGCTCAATGTGTCGCTGCATCAGCCGCTCGCCACGCGCCTGCGCGTCCTCACGCCACCGATGTAGTGACTCGAGGACTTTTGCCTCCAGGTCCCAGGGCGGAGATCCGGCCAGTGCACAAGCCGCCTCGTAGGAAATCGTGCGATAGCCCCTGATGACTCTGACGGCCATCACCCTCTGCGGCTTCCGCAGAACAGTGATGGTGCTGGCCGTCAGGTCAGCCGCCCAGATCGGTGCCCCATACAGGGCCATCGATCGCACGATCCCCACGTACAACCGCCTGCACGCGGTGCTCGGGTCCCCCAGATTGGGGAGCAGCGTTGACAGCGCCCCAGCCGCGCCCAATAACTTGGGCGCCAACCGCCGGAAGTGAGGCGTTTCGCGTCCGGCCCTGGTCCAAGCCATGGTCCGGAGCGAGACGGAATGGGACGCCGTTGCCTCCTTCTGCGAAGCAGTCATGCTAGCGAAGGAGGTGGCGGAGAGGGAGAGGAGAACCTCTCGTCCCAGCCGCCGTGGTGGACGCCGCGGGCGTCGGGGGCAACCTGGTGACCTCCGGCCACCGTAGGCGCGGGCCTGTGGACGGCGAGCTATGGGTGGCTCGCCGTCCGTCCGTCTAGTGACGACAGGCCGTGTCGACGGCGCATTAGTGTTCCACGCGCGCCTCAAAGAGAGTCAGCACACAGAGGGGCCCGAAAGGGCCGACGCCTGCCGGAGTCGCGGGATTAATCGCAAGAGACACCGTGGCTCCGGAACACAAAGGGCAATGAAGGAACATGGATGGGTTTTAGTCAGTAGAAGTCTGACACTCCCTCCCGCTACACCCAGAGCGGGAGGAGTCTTTGGATGCTTTCCCATCCCTAAAAAAAAAAAAAAAAGCAGACTAGAAGCTGTGAGAGGGCTATGGTGGCTTGTGGCAGAGAGCTTAGTGTGAGTATTCTAACTTACTCGATCGCGTTAACGTTAACGTTTGCTTTTGTCAAATTATATAGAAAAAAAAAACAGTAAAATTCTATTATATTCTATCTAGTTTGTAGTTTTTAGGGTTCCGTAGCCAAACGGCGAAACGGAACCCTTATAGATTCGTCATGTCTGTCTGTCTGTCTGTCTGTCCGTCCATAATATCACAGCCACTTTTCACCGAAACTATAAGATGATACTAGAAGATATTATGCTGTTGAAATTTGGTAAGTAGATGCATTCAGTGAACCGCATAAAGATTTTCACACAAGAATAGATAACAAGGTAGACAAAAAAACAGTAAATTTTGGGGGTCCCCATACTTAGAACTGAAACTCAAAAAGTTTTTTTTCATCAAACCTATTCGTTTGGGGTATCTATGAATAGGTCTTCAAAAATGATGTTGAGGTTTCTAATATATTTTTTTTCTAAACTGAACCGTTTGTACGAGAGACACTATTATTAAGTTTAGTTTAAATTGTTTTTTATGCTTGAATTGTTTGATTACGATGCCATGGAGGAGTGTGCTAGCTTACAAGTGTCGAATGAGTTTAGTTTTTAGGTTGTATATGTTACCCATGTTTTATTATTTTCGTTTGTAATAATATGTTGCATAATTTTGTATAAATGCAAGTTCTTCTAACGCAACAGAAATATGTGTTGCTGGGGAGTTTGTCGGCCACTTCTGCTTCACAGCTAAAACACTAGGAAGTGGTGACGGGCGGGTGTTTTTGGGGGACTGTCTTCTTGTAAACGTTGACGTTTAAAAAGTGCTGGCACTCAGCCTAATTTGAATAAATGCCTTTTCGCTAGTAGTACATAATTTCTCAAGCAGGCGAAGCCGCGGGCATCAGCTAGTTAACTATAAAAACGAGCAAAAACATCACCTTTATTGTATGGGAGCCCCCTCATATATTTATTTTATTCTGTATTTAGTTAGTTTTTTGTTGTAGCGGCAACAGAAATATATCATCTGTGAAAACTGTCTAAATATCACGGTTCATGAGATACAGCCTGGTGACAGACGAACGGACAGCGGAGTCTTAGTAATAGGTAGGTAGTAATATAATTAATTATTTCTTTGAATTGTTCCTCTTTTATTCCGGACGCTTTTATCCTGCTCGTCTTTTACATCGTTCTCACATGTATGTATAATTTCAACCCGATGTAAATAAATCTTTGTAAAAAATTATTATTATTAAAGAGAGTGTCCGTGGAGTTTCTTGCACGTTCTTCTCCATAGAGATCTACGCTTTGGAACGTGCAAATAGCTTCAACTTTTTGGACCGACCGACCTTGACAATTCAAAAGTGCCTGTAAATGGTTTAATTGAAATAAATGCTTGAATTTTGAATTTTTTTTTTTATTTCACGGTCCCGTTTTAGCCTTTGGATAAGGAACTCTGAAAAAACCAGAAAAGGTAAAGAAAGAAAGAAAACAAGCTTATTTGGCACACACAGATACACACAATCTAGGTATAAGTAAAAGGGAATTAAATTCTTAAACAATACCATTGTGTGCCCCGCGGCTGCGCCAAATATGTCCAGTTCAGCAAAATAGACAACAGCTACTTAGGTGCTGCCGGACGCTGGTGTTCAACTGAACCTTACGTTGAGGATGTGAATCAGTTTTACAATTTCAATATACAGGTAAATAAATATACATTATAGTGTGTTACGCGCAGCTGCATAAGGGGAATCGCCAACTCAGCACTCAATACTTTATTAGTAGAAACATACGCTGCAATTAAACGAACGACGGAAACGGCGAGCTGATATAGCACTTTTAATGCAAACTTAGAATAGCTTATATTGAAACCATGTAAATTTTCCATTCCATATTCATACTTCGAATAGGCACCTAGGGCTAGTTTAAGATATAATTATTGTAATTATTTTATTTTAAATTAAATTAAATTAAGTAAAACTCACCTTCCCTTATAGGATTCTACATGTGCAAAAAAGTTTGGCTACAAAAAAAACATTGACGACCCAAATTAAAGACAATTGCACTAATTCGACCTACACTTAAGATCCAAAATTGCCCGCTTTTAATAACGTTCCCCAAAAAGGCGTGTGTTCATAATATATGTGGAATCCAAATTAAGTGAAGGTGACATTAGGGGAGCGGCCAGGCTATTATTCAGCAGTGATGTGGTGGCGCCTTACTCTCCAGATACTATTTCAGCTCTGGAGAGTAAACATCCTGCGCCTGCGGATGACCTCAACTTCCCTGACCCCCCCGACACCACAAATCCGGATTCACCTTTTTTTCAAATTTCAGCCTCGCAGTTGATGGCAGCCGTGAGCTCCTTCAAAAGCGGTTCCGCCGGCGGCCTTGACGGCCTGACTCCTCAACATTTAAAGGATCTTTTAAGTTCAGGCGCTGGGGATGCTGGTGAGTCGCTATTGAAGGAGCTTTCGGCTCTTGTCTCCCTAATGCTCTCCGGCGGCGTGAACGATGCTGTCGTCGATGTTTTGTACGGGGCCAACCTCTGAGCCCTGCGCAAGAAAGACGGCGGCATTCGTCCCATTGCCGTCGGGTGCACCTACAGGCGTATGGCAGCCAAAATTTGCTGTGGAATATACAGGCTTAAACTTACCAATAAATTTCAGCCCCTACAGCTTGGCTTTGAATCCAGAGGGGGCTGTGAGGCTGCCATACATGCCCTTTCAACTTTTTTAAATTCTGGGAAGAGTGAGGTTATCCTCAAAGTTGACGTTAAAAACGCCGTCAATTCTGTTAACAGGGACACCTTGTTGGCAGAAGCAAAAAAAGAAATACCAGAAATTTACGGCTTTTTATGGCAATTTTACAGGAACCCTTCAAAATTATTGTACAAAGACAACGTTTTAGAATCTGCAGTTGGATGCCAACAAGGTGACCCCCTCGGGCCAGTCATTTTCAGCTTGGCTATCCATCCCATCATTGAAAAACTAAATTCAAAATTTAACGTCTGGTATCTAGATGATGGAACACTAGGAGGTGACGTAGACACCGTTTTAAAAGATTTTATTTACCTGAAAAAGCAGTTCCAATCCATCGGCCTTGACCTCAACCACTCCAAGTGTGAAATTTTTATTTGTGACAATACCGACAGACCAATGACTCTACAGAAATTCAATTCTATAGCCCCAGACATCAAAATTTTAGATAACAGTTCTCTGCACCTCCTAGGATCACCAATATTGGAAGACAGTTTTTCTTCATTCATTGACGACAAAATTAAACATTTTAACGATATTTCGGAAAGACTTTCTAAAATTAGTTTACATTCGGCTTTCACCCTCATAAGATATTGCTGTTTTGGGCCAAATTTTATTTATTTTCTCCGCTCTTCCCCTTTATGGAAGCAGTCACACCTTTTGGACAAAATTGATCGAATCATTCAATGCACACTAACATCTATCTTAAATGTGGCTCTGGATGACCGAGCCTGGCTCCAAGCCACACTACCCATTCGCTTTGGTGGGCTCGGCATCCGCAAAATTTCTAGTATAAGCCTACCGGCGTTCCTGTCTTCGGTCAACAGCACTGAAAAGTTAACCAAAAGGATTTTAACTCCAACTTTGGTTAACTGTGAAGTACCTTGCTTGACCGATGCTGTGAACGCCTGGAAAGTGGCTTGCCCGAACACGGCGTTGCCCGATAACCCATTTTCCCCGAGGCAATGGGATGAGCCGCTCTGCAGGTTGGTACGGAATAACCTCTTAAATACGACCACCAATACTGCGGAGCGTGCCCGCCTGCTGGCTGTGGGTGAATGGGAGTCGGGTCTTTGGCTACAGGCACTACCGTCACCCAACATAGGTACTATGCTGAGTGACAGTACTTTCCGGATCGCTTCGTGTCTGCGTCTGGGTGCTCCTAGCGGAGCCCCACATCGGTGTCAATGCGGTGAACCAGTCGACCGCCTCGGACACCATGGCCTGTCTTGCAGTAGGAGCGCTGGTCGGCTAGCACGGCATGCCAGCATTAATGACATCATCCGTCGGGCTCTTGTCACCGCCGGGGTGCCAGCTGTTTTAGAACCCCACGGCTTGGCGCGTGACGATGGGAAGAGGCCAGATGGGATGACCATAATGCCTTGGAAGGTGGGTAGGCCTTTGGTGTGGGATGCAACATGTGTTGACACCCTTGCGCCATCCCATCTTCTTAGCACGGCGGGCTGTGCTGGGGCGGCTGCTGCAGGTGCGGAAAACCTCAAAAGGCGCAAATATAATAACCTAATTGGGAGTTATTATATATTTGAGCCTTTTGGCGTTGAAACACTAGGCCCATGGGGTCCGAGTGCACATAGAGTCTTTCGGGACATCAGCAAGCAACTTGTCGACGGTTCACGTGACCAAAGGGCTGGGCTTTTCTTCGGCCAAAGAATCAGCATTGCCATTCAACGTGGCAATGCTGCCAGTGTTCTGGGCACTTTTGCCGTTGACAGCGATGTGGAATATTTTTTTGATGCCCAATGATTTGTTTTGTTTTTTTATGCGTTTGTACATAATGTAAATACTGTACCCATGTATATTGATATGTATATATGTCGCAGGGATATGATAAAAACAGGGATTTGCCCAAATCCCTAAGGGATTTGATCAAATCACGGAGGATGTTAAAATAACAACACGGTTTTATCATTTCCCTAAGCAAATCTGGTGATTTGACAAATCCCACAAAAGAAATCTAGTGATTTGAACAAATCCCAAAATTGGTTCAGTGAAATGACACAAATAACTTTTCTATGGTATTTTAAATTTTATGCAATTGGGACTTTAGGGCACTCCGACTCGGATAGGTTAGGTTAGAAGGGGACGGCGGGGTCGTGTGTGCGAGCGAAGCGAGCGAATAGACCCCGCCATATTATGCGAAAATATAATTATGCCAACCAAATTATGCTAAGTTGTATTAGGTCTTAAAATTTTATGCCCATGTTTTATTATCATTTTACTGAATCATAAATTGATTTGTACAAATCACTAGATTTGTTTAGGGAAATGATAAAATCAGTGTTGTTATTTTAACATCCTCCGTGATTTGATCAAATCCCTTAGGGAATTGACCAAATCCCTGTTTTTATCATATTCCTGCGACATATATAATAAATGATTGCCCCCAAAGGGAAATAAAGCTTCAGTAGGTAAAAAAAAAAATAAGTAAAATCATTTTTGTTTTTTTTTTTTTTTAAATACTTCGATCGCAGCTAACGTAATTAGTGTGAAGGTAACAATATGAATAAAAATTTGGTGTCAAGAGATAGATAAGTATGTGTTGTAAATAAATAAAAATAAAAAATAAAACAGTAAAAAACAGTTGAAACAACAAGCACAACTTAGTAGATGGATGGTAGGTACAATGCGTTTCAAATAAGAATAGGATCGACTTAGCGCCATATTGTGACGTCATAGCTATAAATTATTATATTTAGCTCATTTACGAACGTTTTTATTTAAATTTGATATAAGACTTATTTAAACAAAGTAAAATTAACTGTTATGGATTTGCATAACATTGTAGATGATTCGCCTCCTGGTTTTACAAACCTGTTCAGGATGAGACTTCTCAGCTATATTTTTTATGCGTCTCTATCTACTGATAGTCGAATAAATTTGGCAATATTTAGTAAGCATCAATGTTTTTAGTGAGTTAGACGTGTTCACTTATAAAAGTACCCTTTTTTATGTACATATTTTTTTTTAGTCTGAGAATAATTTAGTGTGTGTGTTTGTGATTTTGAGTTACTAGGTATGTTGTTATGGTTTTAATTTTTGTTTTTATTTGACTAGCCACGACTGGTCGCTTACAAGGAGCATCATCAGAAGGCTTGAAGTCACCCAAAAGGCAATGGAGAGGGCTATGCTCGGAGTCACCTTGCGAGACCGAATTAAGAATGATGATATCCACAAGAGAACCAAGGTTACCGACATAGCCCGAAGGATCGCCAAACTGAAAAACCCTTCAAATTTTTTTTTAGATCACCTTGGAAGCAAATAGCTGTAAGTTCCATAAGAAAATGCTCAAAAATAGTCTCTACAGATATGGGAACGAAAATGGAAGAGTTCCAGCTCATCTCAACTTTGCTAAAGAAGTCTTTGATAACATGGTTAAACATAAGGATATTACAGCATTGGTAAGTAATCACCTTGTTATCATCATCTGCCTAGCCTTTTCCAACTATATTGGGTTCAGCTTCCTGTCGAACCGGATTCAGCTGAATGCCAGTATTTTACGTGGAGCGGCTGCCCACCAGACCTCCACAACCCATTAACTGGGTAACACGGTACTTCTTGGTACGACTGGAGTCACTTTTACTCGCTTCTGACAATCCGTAACGACTGCCAAAGATCTACAAATGACAGCCGGGACCAACGGCTTAACGTGTTTCCGAGGCACGGAGGTACCTCGGTACCGGTTAAGATGGTCACCCATCCACAGACTAATCTTGGCAAACGTTGCTTTACCATAAAGTCCGACCCGTGCGGCTGTTATGCCACGAGCTCATCCTTAGTAATGAACCTAACTATACTTCACCTTAATTTGTTTTTTTAAACAAAATGAACCTTTGTTAAACAAAATGAATCTTAAGACAACTTATTATAATGTTAATAAATAACTAATTAATGCCCGCGGCTTCACCTGTTTGACAATTTGTATACTAAATCCTTCCTTGAAAACCACCCTATCCATTGGTGAAAACAGCATGAAAATCGGTGAAGTAGTTTTTGAGTTTATCGTGAACAGACAGACAGACGCGGCGGAGGACAGGCTTTGGTTTATAATGCAGTGATAACACTACAGAGTTTAAGGCAAAGTCTCGCATACAAGCTAATCTATACTTTCATAATAAAATTAAATATCCAAATCTATACCTATATGTATTATGTTTTTTTTATCTATACTTAATATTATAAAGCAATTCTAAACTAATATTATAAAGCAGAAGAGTTTGTTTGTTTGTTTGGTTGAACGCGCTAATCTCAGGAACAACTGCTCCGATTTGAAAAACTCTTTCAGTGTTAGTAAGCCCATTAATCGAGGAAGGCTATAGGCTATACCGCTATATATCATCACGCTAAGACAAATAGGAGCGGAGCAGTAATGGAAAATGTGACGCAGACGAAGTTAAACAACAGTTATCATCAGGGGTCGGAATTAGGTAGAGTTATTTATGTACTTACACTGATTTCATACAGCGAAAGAATAAAGTTGATATCCCTCAAATCCCGGGATTAATTATAAAGACCAGAAATATCCCGTGATTTATTAAATAAAAAAGTTATTTACTTTTACACAATTTAAACCATCCGTCATCGAATGTCCGAAGTTGCAAAATTCCAATGTGCACACGTGCGATGTTGCCACATTTGTAGTTCGCACATCATAGTTACTATACTACGTACCTTTGCGAACAAAAAAAAAACAATAGCGGAAAAGCGGAGCACTCCCCGCTAAACGAAATTTACTAGATTTTGTCTCCCCGGGAAGATCCATATTAATATCAACATTTCGATGCAAGTACTTAAATAACTCTACCTACTTCCGACCTACCAGAGGTCATTAAAATCTTTACTTACCATTAAAAAATAACTTTAATTTTGGAAGTCTGTGTTTTTGACTACCGAAATCAAAGTTATTTTATACTTTGTACCGTTTTTAGGGTACCTACTAAGACTATGCTGTCTGTCTGTCTATCACCAGGCTGTATCTCAAGAACCGCGATTGCTAGACAGTTGAAATTTTCACATAATGTGATGTATTTCTGTTGCCGCTATAATAAAAAATACAAAAAAAAGCAATAAAATAAATATTTAAGGGCAAAAAATCAAGTTTGTTGTATGCCCATACAACATTTTTTTGGCGATTGATTTTTTTTTGGCGTTTTTCTAGATAATGTTACGGAACCCTTCGCGCGCGAGTCCAAACCGAGTCGCACTTGTTTAGTTAGAAGTCGGTTGTATTTTTTTGTTAAAATTTTATTTTTATTATTTTACACTTTTTAACTAACTGCGCCAAAAGGAGGGTTTCGTTTTCAAAATAATGTGTGTATTGTAGTACTTAATTCTTTTGTAATTCGTAATCACCACTAATGGAGACTCATAATATGGATAATTCTTTTATAGTTGGATTCGTACCTAATTTTCAGGGCGAGGTTTGCATGAAAGAAAAAAATAAGAATGTTTCCAGTTGACGGAAGCAAAGCCGCGGGGGGACAGCTAGTATCTAATAAAAATCATTTCGCGTTTATCTCTTGATTCATGTTTGCTTTTGAACTGATAAGTATTTGAAATGACGAAATAAGCTTAAGCAAGGTCTAGATAATTCATTTATCAATAGCGTTAAAAATAATTATGTATCTTTCAAATGCCTCTGTATTTTTCAATAAAATACAGAAACTTTCCTTGCAGGTTGAATCTTTCGCATGTCAAATCTTTTTTTACATGTAGTGTACTGTGTATTTTTCGGTTTACTTCATCATAATTAATCATTGATTAAAATACAGAGTGATCTACCCAGTTTATTTTGTGTCAATCGAGATATTGATTTGATTACGTTAAATTCATAACTTTTCAATTATTTTTTAATTACTATTCGATTTTAGTTCAATTAATTTTCTCGTGGCTAAATAATAACAGCCGCACGAGTCGATCTTTATGGTCAAGCAACGTTTGCCAAGGTTGGTTTGTGGATGGGTGACCATCGTAACATACCGAGTTTCCTCCGTGCTTCGGAAAGCACTTAAAGCCGTTGGTCCTGGCTGTCATTTTTAGATTGGCAGTCGTTACGGATTGTCAGAAGCCAGTAAATCTGACTTCAGTCTTGCCAAGAAGTACCGTGTTACGCAGTTAATGGGTTGTGGAGGTCTGGTAGGCAGCCGCTCCACGTAAAACACTGGTATTCAGCTGAATCCGGTTTGACTGGAAGCCGACCCCAATATAGTTGGGAAAAGGATAGGCATATGATGATGATGATGAATTTTCAATTAATATTTATGCTATCGCAAAATTACTCTTTTACTTCTTTACTAGTTAACTTACAGGTTTCCAAAAGAAGGAGATTACCAATTCATCGGAATCTTTTTTTATGCCATGTATGTTCCCCGAATACTTGAAGACGTCTGGACCGATTAGGAAAATTCTATTTTGATTGAAAGGGTAGACTTCCGAGGCGGTTCCATGATCACCAGGTTCCAGGCTAGGGTTGCGGAATTTGTTCGAAAGAGTCACCGTGGCCATGGAAAGCAAAAGGCACTAAGAGGAACACAAATAGGTTTTAGTCAGTAAGAGTCTGACACTCCCTTCTGCTTCGCACAAAGCGGAAGAAATCATTTGATGATACATCACCATCAAAACAAAATAAAATTAGCACCACGTCAGGTGTTGAAGATCTTCCAGGATGGGATCCTGGAGAAATAGAGGGACCTCTTTAAATTTTACAGGCACTCTTGAAGTGATTTGGGTTTTAGAAAGAATTTCTCGAAGTGGTCCCATTTCAATTTGGTGAAGATCTTTTTTTATATAGAAAATACAAAGTATCTAGTATATTTTGCAATTTACTCTCTAGCCGTTTAATATAATACCTACTTTTTATCTAGCCATTGGGAAATGTGTTCTTGAACTGAATTACGTTTGATAAGGTCTGGTCTTGTTTACTTTGAAAATGAAATATCTAGCTTAAATTCCTTAAAGGGATAAGCAGAGCTAAATCCCACTTCCTTTACTATTAGGGGTCCGTGCGCCAAAAGGAAAACGGAACCCATAAGGATCACTTTGTTGTCCGTACGTCCGTACGTCTGTATATCAAGACGTTTTTCTCGGGTTATAAGGCATTTTATACTGGTACTAACAAACTATGGAACTTGATTCTGAAATAAATGTTTTATTTATTTATTTTATTTATATACTCGGGTTATACAGTCTGTTGAAGCTGTGAAAAAATCGAACCTCCAAGTTAACGTTAAAAAAATATACGGCCGTTTAATCTGCAAAAATAGTACATCACTGCAGCGGCCAGCAAAAGAGGCATTGATGGACGAACGTGTGAATGTGGGCTGAGGCGAATCCAAGGCAAACATACGAATGTCCATCAATGCCTAGTCGTGGCCAAGGCTTGTACAGCACTTGTCTCAAATAGGTAATGCGCGGAAATTAAATACAATTTATTTTTTCAATAAACAGCTTTCCCAAGCCAGTTCGTAATTTAAATAAAACATTTGATAAGTTACCTGCTTGCCATGTTTTGGAGTAAAAGATTATTCCATTTTTAAATTACAACAGATATGAGTTTACTATATGGTGGTTTACTATGTGGTTGATGATATTATCATTTATTTGGCCTATAAATGGATTTTCTTTTCATAACTTTTGCCAGCCGCTGCTCGCATGTATTTGGCCAGTACAGCAATTTCGATTTATCTCGAAGAAGGTTGTCAAAATAATGCTCTAATTTCCAAGCATTTTTGAGAAAATGTGTATTGCGACACTCTCAAGGGAATCAAAATGTACAGTATTTCCCGTTGACCTAGAACTATAAAAAAATTCAAGTCTTACCGTCTTATACTACAAGCATAGGGATTAATCTGAATAGTATACACTCGTATATTTTGGAATTAAATCATAAAAAAAAGAATATTACCTGTCACTGTGATTATAATATGTTGATAGCCGTAAATTATTTATACTACCTTTTATTTAGTGTTTATGTATCTATTATATATAGCGTATTATGTATGTATCTGTGTATCTATTATGTTACAGTATAAAAACTTTTTGTTTTTGTTTTTCTTTTGTCACACCATAACAGCCCCAATTTCATGTCCAGTCAAATCCATCCCAGGTTGCCTGGAAGAGATCGCGAAATGCCATAAGGCCGCCCATTGTATGTGTTTTAGTTTTCTTTTGTATTTAATTTTTGGTGTACAATAAAGTACATACCCACAAAGTACGGAACTCTCGGTGGGAGAGTCCAACTTGGAATTGGCCGATTTCTTTTTAACGATGGGAAATCATCAAATGACTCCTCTTGTTTTGGACAGAGCTGAAGTGTCAGACTCTTTCTGACTAATACCAACCCGTGTTCATACGCCCTTTGCGTTCCAGACCCGCAGCGACAACCCTGGTAATGATGGATCTTGATATTATTTTTTTCAGATAAACGCTGACACAGAAGAGCAAATGTCATACGGGGAGTTAGCACAAATGACAGCTGATGTCGCTCTCTCTCTCACTCGTATGGGCGTTGGAAAGGGAGAGGTGGTGTGTATCTGCAGTGAGAAGAATTTCGAGTACATGCCTACTGTGGTGGGGATCATGTGCGCGGGCGCAACTTTTTCTCCAACGGATCCTACTTATGGTAGCTGTAAGTAGCTTTTAATTAATCATTGATGCTTTTTAAGCCTGCACTGGAGCACACTTTCCTACAAGTACAAATAACCTATTCACTCTTGACTTAAAGACCCCCAGGTTGTAGCTATCAGGAAACACAGACACAGGGAATTCCTGAGCTTAAAATTGACAGGGTATGGATAGAAGTGTCCTCTTATTAACATTGCCAGTTTTGCCCTCGCACTTTTCTAGTCTAACAAGATAAATCTTCATACAAACCAGTATTTTTACATGTGTGATCGTTGTCTTAGCTTAAAAAAATGGTGAGATAGTGAAAAATCATCAAATGACTCCTCCCGCCCTTGTTGAAGGAGAAGGGAGTGTCAGACTCTTACTGACTAAAACCCATCCGTGTTCCTTCTAATGCCCTTAACGTTCCAGGGCCGCGGTGACTGTTTCTAACAATTTCCGCAATCCTGGCAGGCATTTGCCCAAGGGGGCCCCGTCTTCTCTGCTGACAGTTCTTTGAGCTGCGCGTGGAACACAGCGCGCCGTCGACCCGGGCCTTGTTCTGATTGGACGGCATGCCACCCAATGCTCGCCTTCCACAGACCCGCGACTACGGTGGCCGGGAATCGCCCTGCGACTCCCGACGCCCGTGACCTCATCTTCTGATGTGGCGGCTGGGGCGTGAGGTTTCCCTCTCTCTCACGCGTTCGGCCTCCTCCTTCGCCAGCATTACTGCTTCGCAGAATAAGGTTACCACTTCCCGTGCCTCCTCGCACCGGACCATGGATTGAACCAGGGCCGGACGCGAGAGGTCGCCGCCGCCGAATATTGTGGTCTGTCTTTTATTTTGAACCATTCGCATTATCGGAACTAACTTAAAGAAAGAAAAGCCAGATAGTAACTAGTTTCCTGACGCTGGTTTAACTGATACGTTGAGATGAGTGGATACCTGTTCATCTACGTGCACCCGGGTTTCATTTACATTCCAATTAACTCCTATCTTCCACATTGGTGGAATTCTCTGCCAACGGCTATGTTATAGCAATTGAATCGTCAGCCTTTAAAGTAAGAGTGAACAGTGTTCTCGCTCCAGCATAGACCTCATCCATCCATCGCTTTCCGTCAAGCAAGATTGTTTGAAAAGAAATTTTGTCACCATATTTTGCACCAGCTGACCACTAACCAGCCGTCTCTTCCTCCACAGTCCCTCTCCTCCATCGACTCAAGATAGTGCGTCCAAAAATCCTGTTCTGTTCCCTCTCCGCATACAAAACTCACAAAGCCACGTTTGAGGAAGTCGGGAGCATTCAGCACTACATTCTATTCGGAAACGAGACAGCAGATGGTGCTATCCTCTTCAAGGACTTCCTGAAGGAAACTGCAAAGCTTGAGGACTTCGAGCCAGTGCCTGTGAACGGATGGGAAGACGTAGCTTTCATTGTCTACTCATCAGGGACTACTGGTCTACCGAAAGGGGTCCCTGTCACCCATTTGGCGTTTCTGTTGAATTCGCAGACTATCATGACGGATGAGTGAGTATTATATCATAATTTTCTTCTACCAGCGGTTACGCCCGCGTAATCTCTAGTGAACATAGCCGGCATAAGAACCTTCTATTATTCCAGACTATAAATCTACCTCTGTGCCAAATTTCATGAAGATCCTTTCAGGCGTTCTGACGTGAAGAGTAACAAACATCCATCCATCCTCACAAATTTTCGCATTTATAATATTAGTCGAATAGGATAGTATGATTTTAAATTCCTAGTTATTGCTTCGTTCGCGATGAAGTACTCTAGAACTACCTCTAA
Organism: Ceramica pisi; assembly: GCA_963859965.1. Taxonomy (NCBI): domain Eukaryota; kingdom Metazoa; phylum Arthropoda; class Insecta; order Lepidoptera; family Noctuidae; genus Ceramica; species Ceramica pisi. Next base: position 13,886,079 of record OY982556.1, read on the forward strand.
AGTCCCATCTATTTCTATACGAAAAGTATCAAATTCTTTTCAGCGGAGCAAATTGACAGTGACAGACTAACAGACGGACACACGAGAGATCTACGTAAATCATAGATTTTTTCAGGAAAATACCCTAATAAGAAAATTAAAGATTGAAAGAACCAACTGAAATTGAAATATGCGGAAGCTCGTGGTTAAATAATAACAGCCGCACGGGTCGTTCTTCAAAATTAAGCAATGCTTGTCATGGTTTCTCTGTGGATGGGTGACCATCTTAACATACAGAGTTTCCTGAGTGCCACGGAAGGCACGTTAAACCATTTGTCCGGGCCATATGTGGACCCAATAGTCATTTGTAGATCTTTGGCTGTCGTTACTGATTGTCAAAAGCCAGTAAATCTGACTACCGTCTTGCCAAGAAGTACCATGTTACCCAGTCAATGGGCTGTGGAGGTCTGGTAGGTAACCGCTCCACGTAAAATACTGGTATTCAGCTGAATCCGATTTAACTGGAAGTCGACCCGAATATAGTTGGGAAAAGATTAGGCAGATGATGAATGCCCTAACATGAAACTTACTGTGATTTTATTACTGTTGCAGAAATACAGGAGTCGGTATTTACAGCTACAGAGAATTTTACTGTACATCCGGGTTAATGTACGGACTGGTTTGTCTAAGAGTTACTGCTACTATAGTTTACAACCTTAGTGGGGGAGAGAGGGCAATGCTGAAAGCTATTCAGAAGTATAAGGTAACTTACTATAAGATTCGTCCCACCCATCATCCTCTTCCTGCAATTGTCCCATGTGCCCATGTTACTTGGGGTCGTCCCAACAAGTTTTTTTCATTCATTTGCATAGTTTAATTCCGCCAAGCCCGTTCCATCATCGGACCACAAGGTGTACGACGATGCACCACCAGTACATGGTGGACATCCCACCCACAAAGCACGGGTCATACTAAGTACTCATATTTATAAAACCATAAACAATCACCTTAACATCATAAATTTAAACTCACATGTACTAAAACCCAAAGTAACAGAGTGGCTGCTCCTAAAGGATTACTCTTACACGGAGTATTTACTTACATATCTAGTGTAATACACGCACACACTCACCCACACACCATCACACACACACATACACACATACACACACCCTTACACACACCCACATCCACCACTCACACACAATTTCACTATTAAAATTTGTATACCATACAGTAGAATGGCACAGTCCACTCTAGATAAGTTTTGTTGGTAATTGTAAACCCTGACCGTATATTACTGCCTCTTAAAATACAGGTATATCCTAGTTTAAGAGGTAGAGTATAATTTTTGTACAGAGCTTGCAACACAAACTTTAAATATATTTTTAAACTTAATATCAAACTGTATCTAAAGCCTTTTGGGAGCACATTCATTATGAGTACAGTAGATACAATCTGGGAGTCTTTATGCCAAAAGTGGATAGGTTATAGTAGCTGGCTACGAGTCATGAGCACAGATTATTGGCGTATCTAGTAGTACTTAAATAGTAGTCTGCCGGTGTTGGGAGCAGGGTCCAAGCTACCGGTGGTAAGGGCTTCAGAAAAAGGAACCTCCTCACAATACGAGCCGTATCGAGGAGTACTGTCTTCTGCATCAGGCCCTTTACCCAACTGCGTTACGCCAGCTTCGACAGGTGGTTGTCGAAGCTGTTGGCCATCAGGCCATTGGCCGTAACGACAATCTGCACAATGACAGCCGAGTCCAGATTCCACATGTCGACAACCTCGTGTGCTAAGTCGAGATACTTAATTTGTTTACTTTTGGGGGCTAGGGAGGCTAAGAGCTCGTGGCTTAATAATAACAGCCGCACGGGTCGATCTTTAAGGACTTAAGGTAAAGCAACGCTTGCCAAGTTTGGTCTGTGGATGGGTGACCATCTTTACATACAGAGTTTCTTCCGTGCCTCGGAAAGCACGTAAAGCCGTTGGTCCCAGCTGTCATTTGTAGATCTTTGGTAGTTGTTACGGGCAGTTAGAAGCATGTCAGTGATGCAGCCTTCATAAGTGATGAATCACTGCATGGAACCCGTCGCATCTCAGGTTGGGGACCAGGCCTCTTGTACGTCAATAATCTGTGCTCATGACTTCTGCCAGCTACTTTACTCATAGGCAAGCGTGCTCCATCGCTGACTAGGTCATAGGTTACAGGATATTATGAGGAGCGTCTGCCTATCTGACCGTCACAACCCAGTAACTGGGTTACTCTGGAGCGCTCAGCAAGACTGTTGTCAGATTTTAAGAATCTGACAACGCGTAACGCTGGTCAAATATATAAAATGACAGCAGCGACCAACGGATGAATTTGCATTGGAAGGCACTCGTGACGTCAAATTTATTTGTATGGCAATTTATTGTGTCATTCTAGAACACAATCTAAACTGAGACCGTCCGCGAAAGTGCTAACATTATTTTAATTTTCAGTCAAAAATCTTACAACTTACACCGATGAAAATCACAGAGATGATCAAGTCGACCATTTTGGATAAATATGACGTCAGCTCCGTGGAGTACATCATCACTTCGGGTATCGTCCAGGAGGAAACTGTCAACGCTATTAGACAGAGGCGAGTTTTTCCTCTTTTCTGTCCTCTCAAGTCATAGATAGACGGTCTTTATCTGACTGCTTTTTCTTGAAGTGTGAAGTGATATGAATAACACTTCACACTTGCGGGGGAAAGGAGAGGGAGGCCAAAAAAAAACGGATGTATTGTTCCACCTAATTTTTTTTCCTCCCTTTCCACCCATCCACTTTTATATTCTTAACTCTAGTAGTAACATGCGCTCCATCCCTCCTCTTTGCATGACCATACCAAGATAAGCGATTCCCTTTCAAGTTTTCTGATAAACGCGCCTCTAATCTATCTATAAATAAAATATAAAAATGAATAAAGTTTATTGTTCTTCTCTCACATAGAATTTTACAAACAGTATATAAAAAAAAAACAAACAAAACACTAGAGATAGTAGTTGTGATCTATGTGAGAGACTGGTTGAACTGGTTGGTGGTTGGATCTACACTTCTGGACACATCTATTGGCCCACCTTGTATTTTCAGTTTCGTTTGGTCCTAGCTAAAATTTTATATTAGGTCGAGCAAAAAGTTTTTATGCAGTTTTGAACCTGGCACATTCACAATTTCATTTAATAGTCTTTTTTTGAATTTCGAACACAGAATTTAAAGAAACAAAAGACAATTTGGAGCCTGTTTGTTGATCATATCAAACAATCGAATACTAAGAAAACTTGGTTTTATTGGTTTACTTGGATTTAATTCTTGAAAAAGTGATTGATATCTTTGGTTTTGCAACAAACATTACTTATTCTTAACATTAAGGTGAGGTTCTATCAATAATCTATGGATACTTCACCTGAAGTCGCCGCCCAAGCTGTGGCACTTATTCAGGCCGGACACAGCCAAAGAAACGTGAGTGCTCAACTTAATTTAAGTCGATCTGCGGTCCGAAATGTTTATCGGAGGTACCTAGAGACTGGCGGCTTTGTTCGTCGCCAAGGAAGGCCACGATCTCGGGTCACAACTGAAAGGCAGGATCGATTCATCGTGACGACCAGCTTGAGAAATCGTCACCTTACCTCCATTGAGATACAAAACCAACTTCGCGACTTCCACGGAGTATCTGTGAGCGCTCGAACTGTTCGGAGAAGGTTAAAAGAACGCGATAAGGTACCACACAAGCCAGCTAATGGGCCCAAACTAACGCGAGCCCACCGAACAGCGCGCCTTCATTTCGCACGCAGTCATTTAAATTGGACACAGCAAGATTGGAGCCGTGTACTCTTTTCTGATGAGTCTAAAATTGTGTTACATGGCAATGATGGAAGGAAGAAGGTCTACCGACGTAAGGGAGAGCGTTTCGCACAATGCTGCTTTGAAGAGAGGGTTGCTTATGGCGGTGGCTCATGGACTGTCTGGGGCAGTATATCCGCGAGCGGCAAAACTCAACTTGAGGTTGTTACAGGACCACGGCTGCCAACATTAAATGCTGAAAGGTACATTCGTGAGTGCTTAGAACCTCACGTGATACCATACTCGGACTATGTGGGCCCAAATTTCCTTTTTATGCATGATAATACAAGAGCCCATGCGGCCGGCATCGTCAGGGAATATCTTCGGGATGTGAACATCACAGTTATGGACTGCCCAGCCAGAAGCCTAGACATGAACCCCATTGAGCACATGTGGGACGAGCTAAAAAGACGTGTTAGGGCTCGTCAGCCAGTTGCCCAGACGATGCAGGAGTTGAAAACTGCCATAGAAGAGGAATGGGAGATGATCCCTCAAAATTTCATAGAGCGGTTGATAAACTCTATGCCTAATCGTATGAGAGCTGTGGTAGATGCCCATGGAGGCAACACGCGTTATTAAATTAAACCTTTATTTGATAAAACATGTTTTTTATTCAAAAATCAATTGCCTTTAACAAGGCGCATATCCGACTTGTTAGGCGTAGCTCCATGTCGTATGGTATTCTGAATTCAAATTTAAAACAATACGATCGAAAAAGACGGTAAAATGTATCAAGTTTAAAACTGCATCAACAGTTTTTGTTCAATCTAGCAATCATATTTCGGTAGGGGCCATCGAAACCTAAATTCTAAGGTGGGCCAATAGATGTGTCCAAAAGTGTATTATTCATTATTTAAAAATTTTCATCAAGGGCACCGAATCTAGTGTCAGTCCTTCAGCTGTACGGTATGTCGGAAGGTGGCAACATTTGCAACGAGCTCGGCTGCCCCAAGGGCTCGAGGCCTGGAAGTTGCGGAATGCCTTGCAACGGGTTTGTGATTAAAGTAAGTGGCTCCTTGAATTATGCTATAACCTTATCATCAAGTCAAACAAGGAACACCAAGGTAACCGACGTTTGCCTGAACAATCTAGGCAGGGCACATTGCTCGCAGAGTAGATGGTCGATGGGGCCGAAAAGTTCTGGAGTGGCGACCACGTACCGGAAGAACCAGCGTTGAAAGGCCTCTCACAAGGTGGACCGATGACCTGGTGAAGGTCGCGGGTTGCCGATGGATGCGAGGCGTTCAGGACTGGTTGTTATGACGACACTTGTGATGATAATGAATGTCAGATATAAAACAACCTCGATTTTCTTCATTGATACACTATTGCTGACCAAAATAATTTTTATCCAGGTGGTGGATTTGAAGACCAGGCAACCTTTGGGTCCCAATCAACGAGGGGAGATCTGTGTTAAAGGACCCAGTGTCATGAAAGGTACATAACTTGTAGGCTTATTATATTTTGGCGAGGTGTGAACATAAAAAATAGTACAAAACTGCAGCGGCCAGCAAAAGAGGCATTGATGGACGACGTTCGCCTCGGCCCACATACGTAAGCCATCAATGCCTAGCTGTGGCCAAGGCTTTTATAGTACTATTCTCAAATAATGCGTGGAAATTAAAATACAATTACTTTTCAAAATCAATGTCGCACAACCAACAACAATAATAATTATGCCACGTAAAAGTGCTAATTTTTTATTTCAATAAACAGCTTTCTATTGGTAAACCTTTTTATTGCCATGTTTCGGAATAAAAGATCATTCCATTTTTTTATGACACGACAGATGTGAGTTTACTATGTAATTTATTTGGCCGCAAAACACGACAGATATGGATTTTCATACAACTTTTGCCGTCAGCTGCTCGGCCAGTACAGCAATTTCGATTTTCTCGAAGAAGGTTATCAATAATGCTAACATTTCCAAGCATGTTTTCAAAATTAATTTTTAGTTTGTCAAAACCTTCTATGTACTGCAATAAAGTATTGAAGATTGAATAGAATACTCTTTGTTTTCTGTTTTCTCGTAATGTTTATTTTGTTTCAGCCTATCTTAACAACTTGAACCCTGACTGTAAGGACGAGGAAGGGTTCCTGAAGACCGGAGACGTCGGATACTACGACGACGATGGATACTTCTACATCGTCAACAGAATCAAGGAGCTGATCCAGTTTAATCACATTTCTGTGAGTCGTTTTATTTTCCACTGGCTTTTGTCTGCGACTTCGTACGCGCTAATCCCGTGTTTTCACGTTCCCGTAAGAATTTCAGAACATACACGCCAAATTTCAGATTTCTACGTCCAGTAGTTTCGGCTGCGCGTTGTCTGTCAATCACTCAGTAACGGACGAATTTTATATATTAGGATGAGCTGCAGGCTAGTCTAATACCTCATGGCCCAGGAACAGGAATGGGGCAAACCATGACTGCTAGGCATGAGATCCTGGGTAAGATTCCTAGGTCGTGCAATGTGCTTTCGGGTGATTTGCTAAAAAAATCTTAGCAGCACAATGTCGTTTAGAAGTCTCTGCATTTTCAACCGTTGGTCTTGCACCAGAATTCCGGTGACGTCTGCGGGTCTAATACATTCGCTTTATCAGAATCATTTTTGAATCATAATATTATCCACACAACAATCTGTCAAATTCGTTTTTATCGCTAATGCGTAAGGTTCAATTGATTGGGTAAAATTGACAGTGGCGGGTAGCGTGATGTGCTTTCTGATTCTGATAAAGTGGCCTTTTTACACCCGCGTACGATGACAATAAAGAGCAGAGTTTGTGCCTGTATTTGCGCACACGCTTCTCCATTTTCCAAATATACAAAATTCTTCCGTTACTGAGTGAGTAAGTGACTGACTGACATACAACGCACAGCCAAAGCCACTGGGGCCCGAGTCTGCTATTTTTATAAATTTGTCATTCCGACACGATCCCATTGTCATGCCATTGTCATTTTGCTAAAAGTTCGTAATCTGCTAAATTCATAACCGCACGGTCACTGGCACGTCAGTGGCCGGTCACTGGGACGTCAGTGGTCTCGTAATAGAGTTGCGGTAGGAATGCCGTACTGCCATTATTATAAAACTGAGCTAAATTTGAGCATTTATTCTTGCCAGATTTTATTTATATTTAGTTTTACATATTATTTATTAGTGTTATAAGCAATCTGAAGTAGTGAGAAGTTCGTAAATACTAAATCTGTCATTATGTACGAGATTACCATTCATATGGCTTTCTTTCAATGGCGTGTCAGTGGTTGATCATTGGAATGTCATAATGACGCCATTATGATACCATTGTGTTAGTAGATTACCAAACTTGTCAAAATCAACCATTTTGAAATCAGTGATCGACCATTCTGACACTATTGTAATAGCAGACTCGGGCCCCAGGTCGTAGGAAGCTGACCATTTAGCTTCGCTACACTCCGCGGGGAAGTACCTAAAGAGGATTTGAGTGAGGGTGTCGGTGGAGTTTCTTGCACGTTCTTCTCCATAGAGATCTACGCTTTGGAACGTGCAAATAGCTACATCTTTTTTTTTTGGACCGGCCGACCTTGACAATTCAAAAGTGCCTGTAAATGGTCTAATTGAAATAAATGATTGAGTATTTCCTGAAATTCTAACGGGAATGGGGAAAACGGGACTCATACACTACAAAGTCGTGGACCAGTTCTATAATAATATCTCCGACGTACTTGGCTTATCTTATGAGGCATACGACAGACATGTTCAGCCTAGTCCCATTTAAAGCTTAGCACCTAAACCTGCTTTTTCGATTTTCTGAAATTGTTATTTTTCTCTAAATGGCATGGAAATATTTGTACGCTGATACTTACAGCTAAACATGACTGGACTTAAACTGTGTAAAATCTTGCATGCTCTTGTATGAACATGTTGGCGCGCAGATTTTTTCGTTGTACCGATCAGGTCAAAATAACCTTGTTTAAAGCGTACTGTCAAGGCCTGTACACGGGAAGTCTGTGGTTCAGCTGTTCACGGGGGTCGCTAAATGCCTTGCGCGTCCAATATAACAATGTTTTCAGGATGATGTTGAAACTCCCTCGTTTCTGTAGTGCCTCGGGGATGTTTGCCCAATGGCGTACAGATGGCTTCCATGCCATCATCAGGAAAAAGGTGGCATCGCTTGTGAGGAGGATTCGAGGGAGTAGCAATAGCATCCTGAAAGTAGTGGCTGAGGACCCGAAAGCTCCTGTGCTGAGGCATTTCATGAGAAGTCATTGTCCGCATGAAGTGCCTCGTAAGTACATGACTCATTAGTTATTTTTAAACTTGTTTTACTAACCTTAGTGTGTAAGTTGTACTAACAGAATTGGTTCCTTATGTTGTTCCCAATAAAAACAATTTGTATTGTATTGTATGTCATATTTACAATGTTTAAAACAAATAAAGAAATCTTATCTTATCTTTTAATATTGAATGTCGTCTCTACGACATGTAGTTTTGGCTGTGTGTTGTCTGTCAGTCACTCAGACAGACCCTCAATCAGTCAGTAACAGCAGATTTTTTATATATATTGATTTCTTATCCAGATAGCGCCAGCAGAATTCGAAGCACTGCTTCTGCAGCACCCTTCGGTCCGCGAAGCAGGAGTAGTGGGTAAGCCACACCCGAAGCACGGAGAAGTTCCTGTGGCTTTCGTCGTGTTGCAGCCAGGATGTACTGCTACTGAAGAGGAACTGGTTCAGCATGTGGATAGCAGGGTAAGCTGAACAAGCTCAGAACTAACTGAGACTTTGACCTCTGAGATTGTTTCGGTGTTTCTTCTCAGAGCAGTCAGCTAGGAAACACCGGCTTCATTTGGTTTAAAATGACCAAAAAATATTGACGTGTAAAAGAATTATTTACAACCTAATTACAAATTAACTATTAAAAATGAATTACCTAGTTCATCGTGTTGTGCTGGCGCTGCCGCTGCGGCTGCGGAAGACTTAAAGCGGCGTAAATATAGTAACCTTATTGGTAACTATATTTTCGAGCCGTTTGGGGTTGAAACCCTAGGGCCGTGGAGCCCTTGTGCTCACAGCCTTTTCAAAGAAATTTCGAAACGGCTGGTTGACACTTCCCGTGACCCAAGAGCTGGCTCTTACTTTGGGCAGAGATTAAGCATTGCCATTCAACGTGGCAATGCCGCCAGTCTCTTGGGTACCTACATTACCAACTGACAGCGTGGAGGACGAATATTTTGATGCTCTACTTTAGTCTTTTTTTAGTTTAGTATATTTGTTTTTTCATTCATAAAACAAAAATATGAATACTTTGTGTTTGAATTAAATAAATAATAATAAAAATAATAAGAAGAAGCTGGCAACTCTGAATGTCACAACACGTTTTTATTTTGTTCTCACAATTTTGTACACAAAGAAAATTAATCTGGCCTTTTATATGCACGATTTTATATAACCACTTGAATATCAGAAGCAATAATTAAAAACTCAAGTCAAAACTCAATAAAACATGGAAAACATTGGAAAAAGAAGAAAATTTTCTACACGACCGACAGATGACACATGTCACGTAAGATGACCAACTGGTGATGAATAAAATAAAGATATGTAAAACATGATCACAAGAGCAGCATTTCGACGTGCACGCCCACCATCCCCGGACCCGTCGCTGAGCTCCACCTCGCCGCCGCCGGATAGCGGATCAACAATGTCACCGGCGGCTGCAGTCGTGTCGAGCTCCAGCGACGAGTATTTCTCTCCGCCGACGACGCCAACACCTGTACGTCGGCAGGGGAGAGGCCGGCCACCGAGGGGCTTGGGACCTAGGGGCCAACCGGCCCCGAGCCGGGTCCCCGCTACCGGTGGTTGTGTGCAGCGCATGATGGACTCAGTCCATAAACGAGAACGTCATGCGCGCATATTACGGGGCTACAGAGGGGGGAACTAACCTCACTGCGTACCGTGTTAGGATGCTGTCTCTGTTCCAGGACCTTGAACCAACTGTGAATGTCACGGCCCAACGATTGTCGGGTCAGGTGCGGGTTATCCAACGTAATCACAGGTTGGACGATGCCGTACTTGATAGGCTGCGCTCGGAGGTACTGAGCAACCTCATCATCGTGACCCCGACACAGACCGCGGTACAGGCGCCAGCTAGTGGCCCAATCACACCGCGGCCCATTGATATTTGTGATGAGGTAGATGATAGGGTTGTCACGGTAAGTAGCCAGTACAACGATAGACTGAGGAGCGCACTGGAGGATGCGCTTCGCGAGTATAGATCAACTCCAACCAAACTTAGACCCCGATTACCACGGTTACCCATGCACAAAAAGAATAGGGCGCTGGTATGTGCTTTGGACTCGCTGCTGCAGAACATCTTTGCAAGCAGCGAGAGCCTCGTTGATACGCACTCAATCTTGTTTTGTGGGGCTGTTGCGGCATGTCGTATAGCGAACGTCAAGTTCCCAAATTGTGACGAAGCTATACGACCAAAACCTGCTGCACCAGCTTGGCAGTGCAGGATCGAGCGGCGTATCGATGAGGCAAGGGCACTCATCGGCAAACTATACTGCTTCAGGGAGGGCAACACACGACCACGCGTGATGCGCTTTGTGAGACGGGCGTTTTCGGGGACTGGTATCAGCCCTCGAGATTACACGTCTCATGTCACAGAGAAGGCTTTGAATAGCCTTTTGTCGGGCGGAAATAAGGTGCGCGCCTTCAACGGTTGGGTCATGCCGGTACTAATGTACTCTTTTGGCGTACTCAAATGGACTCAAACTGAACTCGACGCTCTGGATAGGAGAGTCCGTACATTGCTGACCGCAAACCGGATGCATCACCCACGATCGTCGGTGATGAGACTGTACATTCCGCGGAAGTGTGGAGGTCGAGGCTTTTTAAACGCTAAGACTCTCCACAACCGCGAGATGTGCAGTCTCAGAGAATATTTTCTCAAAACTGATGTGGGTATGCACCGAGATGTGGTCGCAGTGGACAAGGGACTCACCCCGTTGTCTATGGCTAAAGAGAACTGGCGCAAACCTGTAATACTTACAGCAGATGATCGCAAGGAGGTATGGAAAGGCAAGGAGCTTCACGGGCGCTTCTATCGGGCTCTTCATGGGTCCGATGTTGATTTCTCTGCGTCCGTGGCCTGGCTGCGTTTCGGAGATCTCTTCGGGGAAACCGAAGGTTTTGTCTGTGCAATTATGGACGAAGTTATTCTGACGAACAACTACCGGAGGCATATTATGAGGGACGGGACGGTTGACGTGTGTCGGGCATGCCACCGTCCGGGTGAGTCCATCAGACATATTATCTCTGGTTGTTCTCGTCTGGCTAACGGCGAGTACTTGCACCGACATAACCAAGTGGCCAGGATTATCCATCAGCAACTTGCTTTGAAATACAATCTTGTGGATTCTGAGGTACCGTATTACAAGTATGTGCCCGACCCAGTTCTCGAAAATGACCATGTCACGTTGTACTGGGATCGGTCTATCATCACTGACAGGACTATTGTTGCCAATAAGCCTGACATAGTGGTGATAGACCGATTAGCGCGCCGCACAATGATTATCGATGTTACCATTCCACATGACGAGAATCTCGTGAAAGCTGAGAAAGAGAAACAGATTAAGTATCTCGACTTAGCACACGAGGTTGTTGACATGTGGAATGTGGACTCTGCAGTCATTGTGCCGATTGTCGTTACGGCCAATGGCCTGTTGGCCAAAAGTTTCGACGACCACCTGTCGAAGTTGGCGTTACGCAGTTGGGTAAAGGGCCTGATACAGAAGGCAGTACTCCTCGATACGGCTCGTATTGTGAGGAGGTTCCTTTCTCTGGAGCCCTAACCACCGGTAGCTTGGACCTGCTCCCGACACCGGCGGACTACTACTTTTTATATTTTTAAATGTTTTTTTTTTTACTTGTTTTTTTAAGAAATGTTTAAAAATATATAAGTAGGTTAAGAAAAATAAATAAAAGAAAATAATAAATGTCTAACGGGGCCTCTGCGAGTTGATATTGCATAATGATGAGTAGGTATAATGACGCCTTAAGAGGCATTGCGTTTTTTTTTTTTGTTACACGGTGTATAAATCATGGGTGGCTGTGCCATAAGGGTTCTATCCACTTTACAGACGAATAATCGGATGCTCTTCCTCCAGGTAACCTTCAGAATGCGTCTAGCTGGTGGAGTGCGTTTCATCGAGCGTCTGCCGCGAGGAGCTGTTGACAAACTTGACAGGAAAGACCTGCAGCAGAGGTTGCTGGACGAAGATGCCAACTGAGACGAATGTACGAAAAAAGTGTTCATTTAAATAGTTTCATGTCTTTTCAAACGGTTGCGGGGTAATGGGTGCCTGGTGGCTATATGCTGTACTTTCAGCAATAAGGATTAGCGGGAGAATGGGTTTCGTATATTTTCGTTAAAATAATGAATAAAATGTATTTTAGCTCTCAAAGTTTTGGCCCTTTCATTTAATTATTCGCACGGAAGTTCACGGAACAGCCTGAATTTTTATTAGCGTTGGGTTTCTTACACAATTTGAGTTTTGCATATTTCAACCCAGAAATGTGAATTTTTTTGCCAGCTTAAAGGAATATGGCTCTGGGCTTCAAAACCCCCAAGTCTTAAACAAGAGTGAACAGGTTACTTCTAGGCAAGTGTGCTCCATCTTTGACCACATCAACGCATACCACCAGGTTCTTTTTCTCATGTGTGGGCAGGAAGGTCTAACGACCCCACACACCCCAGTGTCAGAGTCAAAAACCATGTCAAAGGCCCTTGAGGCGGTTCTAAACCGCCTCAAGGGCTTTTGACATGGTTTTTAACGACCGCATTTGGCGGCCGGGACCACCGGCCTATACGTGCCTACCGAAGCACGGAATCATCTTTTTATCAGACAATCACCAAACTGGAACAACTTTACAAAGTATGCTTTCCCATGGGAATCGAACCCCACGACCACCACGTCACAATGCAAACGCCTAAACCGCTCATGGAGGCAGGTGAGACGGTGGTGAAATGCATGCCTATCAATAGGGTAGATGACTAAAAAAATCTAATTAGTCCGTCAGTTACATTATCAAAAACTATTTGACCCGTGTTTTTTCTTTTGTTACGGGAACCAAAATTGACGACGCTTTTAAAATTCTCAATACGTTACACCTTCGCATAATTTTTACTGAGTCGTGACGTCACGAGCCCCCACTCGCGAGTTTTGATGCGTTTTATCTTTGTCAATATTCATTGATTTACAAAAACAAAAAATACGTAACCATTATTTTTCAATACTCTAACTGACGGACTAAATAGTTTTGCAATTTGTGGATGAAGGAATCTAGCCTATTGTATAAAAAAGTTTGAAACCAAAAAAAAAGCTATAGAAACCTTGAATAATTTAACTATGTAGGTACATTATAAAGTTGTAGGTCCTTACTTACTAAGTTTAAATTTCATACACGATTCCATTTTCTACACCGGTACAATGAATACTTAAAATTCTTAAAAAGGAAAACATATGAATCATGACTTATTAAAAAAATTACAATATTATTCACTAGCTGTTGCCCGCGACTTCGTCCGCGTGTAGGTATGTCGAAAAGTTAAAACTATGCAGCGATAGAATTTTTACTTTTCGACATACACGCAACATTGGTACGATAAGTTATACAAACAGTCAATATCTGGCATTGCTTGACCCCTCTTAGAATTAGGATTTTGGAAGACTTTAATGCAAGGCGCTGGCTGTAATATCTCTTCCGTTCAAAATGCCGGCCTGCCCTAGTAATGTTTCGTAATGAGAAACTTCGGTGCATATTATTGAAGAAAGTTGCTAGTGTTGATAACACGCGATAGAGCTACAGAAAGTTGGCCATGGGTACACCAATCAGGAAAAAGTCTACTCCGCATCGGATAGAGAAGAGACTGCGGTATCCGCACTTTAGACTCCCATTCAGTCCGTTGCACGTAAGTGTCCTGGCTAAGTTACCTAGCCTATCTCCACCAAAATGCACAGAAGCCTCCTGGGTGCTCCACCGTTCCGAGGATTTGTTCACGTCGGGAAGCAAACTCTGAAAATTGGGCTGTTTATGGAAGGCAATGTCCCGTTTGACCTATTATTATTCGAAAGGTATCTCTACTTAGGCTGATACGTCGTTTAGTTAGTCACATGAATATAGGCTTGACATTGCCATTTTGCCGTGACCATTACTTCTCTTGAAGTTTACTTGAAACTGAGAAAGGTATCAATTTGAGTGGGTATGGGTCCAGCACTACTATCGTGGATCCTCTTCGCAAGTTCATCTGTGGCATCATGGCCTAGGGATCTACAACTGTAGACGGGGAACTCCCCGTGATACACGGAAGGGTGAAGCCCGCAACGGATAATCAAATATGATTTATTTGCAAATAAATATGGTTATAAAAGATCGTGCAATAGTAGTATAGTAGCTTAACATATTCAATCATAACATAATGACATGCAAATTTTGGTATAGGTACAATTAAATTATTTATATTTAAACTGAAGGAATTCTTTTATATTATAGAAGGGATTCTGAATTAACCATCTGTGTAAAGCCCTATTGAAGCGAACCATTGGAAGTTCTTCAATTTGGGTAGGAATCTTATTATATATTTGAATACACATAGGATAGCAACTTCGCCTATATAACTCTGTTTTTATTCTAGGATTAATTAGTCTATTTGCTTTTTCTTGGCTTTCATGGCCGTGTTAATTAAACTATTTTCCTTATCTTCCCTACAAACATTATGCCAATATTATGCGTATTGATGGTTGCGTCGGTGGGTTCCCCGTACACAGACGTAATGAATTAATGCTGAAGCAACGAGAGAACACAGGCAAATATTCTAAAATAAGCTAACCACCTTCTTGATTTTGGTGTGTCAATAATGACACAAGACAATAATAACAAAGACGAAGGCCACTCAAATGGGCATAAGCCCATTTGGGGGCCTTCGTCTTTTTCTTCGTCGTTCCCTTACTGTTAAAGACCGTGACTACCTGATACGTCGCGTTTCCAAACCATTCGGTCGTCTGCAGTGTGGAAAGCTCTAAAATGCTATCTCCAATAGCCTTTTTTATGGCGTTGGACCTTAAAGAAGACCACATTTGAACTTTAACGTGTTGATAATATATTGCGCTTAATGAATGGTGCTATTCTTCAAACTACGAAGTTAAGAAACTACTTTATGAACGAAATTGTTTCTTAATTTGCTTCGAACCAGGAACGACAATCATAACGTTGTTGTATTAAAATTAAAAATAAATGTTACAAAAAAATTCAACCGACTTTCGAATAACTTTAATTTCGGAAAAGTTTCTTATTTTTCAGTTTTTATAGTGGTACCTGCGTACCCATTCACAGCGTACAGATGTGATGTTACGTTATAAACTGGTGTAAACAGTACAGATATGCGATTTCAGCAATCCCGATCCTTTTGCTATTATTCCAAACAAAATAAGAATCATCCAAATCGAATGAAAATTGGCGAGAATATCGCTGAACAAACATTTTTTATGGGATCCCATCATCCGATCCTAACTAATACCTTCCATCATCAGCTCAGCAACATGAGATGATGATTACCAGACACAAATATCTGAATTGCGTTCGAAAGTTTTTGTAAAACATTGTACGTGTCTATAGGTTACCCTCGAATTTCACGGGATCCCATCATCAGATTCTGACTTGATCACAATAGTACCACCTCAAGAGTATAGGCGTTTGAAAACAAAAAAGTTTTTTTAAATCGGTATACAATTGGCGGAGATATCGGTGAACCCGAAAATAGAACCTCATCCTTTTTGAATAAATGGTTAAAAAGTCAGTTAAACATCCGATTAACCGAGCTAATTCAACTGTGCTTGCGTCTCTTAGATGGGACCTCGCCACCTGCTCGCGAAATCATCCAATGACTTCTCCCGCTCTGGGTGTAGCGGGAGGGAGTGTCAGACTTCTACTGACTAAAACACATCCATGTTCCTTCATTGCCCTTTGTGTTCCGGAGCCGCGGTATCTCTTTCGAGTAGTCCCGTGACTCCGGCAGGATGACATGATGGCTTCAGGCCTGTAAAGGTTCAGTTTTCTTCTTTTCGAGTTGATGATTAAGGCGGGGTTGCAGTACTTTTTAAGATTTTTGAACGTCTGAAAATCTAATTAATTATGAGTTTTTTTAATAAATAAAAATCATTACATAATAATTGAACATACCCTCAAGTAAATCGTAAAGATAGAAACGCGATTTAGAATGATTGGCTCGATACTTTTTTTTATCAAACATGACACTAAATTACAATTGTACTGCTAAGAGATTTCATCACGAATATATGTATAGTAACTTGGGAACACGACGAATATGGGACCAAGCGGCTCTGGTCTTTTGGTATCCTGGGACCGATATCGTCGTCTGATCGATATCGGTACTCTATAAAATGATGTAATACACACTTGTGTTTACGTAATTTATAATTCCATTTTATAATTATACGAAAACACTAGGTATCCGGTAGATCAACAAACATCAATATGTATATTATTTAGTTGTAATTTGTGAAAATAAAATAAATCGGATATGAAATATTCTAGTCGACAAGTTGAAAATGGTACAAAATAGAGATACTGCTCTTAAAATTATTTGCGATAGCTCATTGGATCCGGAATGACGCCTAGAAAAATGTGCCAGAAGCGTATATTAGCACATAAAAAATTTCAAAAGTTATAAACAATTAAAGATGAAAAAAGTGGCATTTCGTTTTTTGCCAATATTTCATAAAAAATATTAATATTTAAGAAATTTCAAAAATTGATTCTGAAAGAAGAGGAAATTTCCAATAAAAAACTCCTAACTCCCGGAACTCTATCTCCATTACTTATAACTTTAATTTAACGCTGAAAATAGGTCTGCGCGCGACATTTTTAGGTTGCACGCGTGGCGTCAAAAGCGAGTAAATAAAAAAATAAAAATAAATAAAAAAGCTTTATTTTCTTCCAATTAAGCCTAGTTACTTCCATTAAAATACATGCTGATTAATAAATATTATAAGTAAAATTCTTAATAAATACTTAGTTTCAATTGCAGTTTGTATGAATACATTGAATTACATTAATACATTAATTAATTCTATTAGTTTATAATATTTTGTCGTGGCTTATATGGACCCCCTTCGGATAAAAGCCTCCTCCAAGGACTTCCATCGTTCTTTGTGTCTAGCCAAGGATAACCAATTTTCTCCTGCTACTTTTACCAGTTCACCTGTCCATCTAGCGCACGGGCGGCCTCTAAACCTACGACCCGTAGGGCCTTGCCATTTCACGACTCTAATGGTCCATCTGTCGTCGTTGTAGCGGGCTACGTGTCCCGCCCATCTCCATTTCATTTTCAGTGAGAAGGTTAAAGCGTCGGTTAATTTAGTTTTGTTGCGAATGTGTTTATTTTTAATCTTGTCCCTTAATTTTATACCTAATAAGCTTCTTTCCATTCTTCTTTGTGTTGTTTGTATTTTGTTCATGGTTTTTAGGTCAAAAGTCCAAGTTTGAGAGCCGTAGGTAAGACATGGTAAAATCACTGAGTCCACAACTATTTTCTTTATTGACGGTGTGAGTTTTGATTTGAAGATTTCTTTGTGTGTATTTCTTCCAGGTTATTGATATTCTACGATCTATTTCCTCCATATTTCTATTTTTTCTAAAAGAAATCTGTTTGCCCAAGTAAACGTAGCTTTCTACGAACTCTAGGGGGGTGTTGTTTACAAAGATGGTCGCTGAAAAAAAATCTCTAGAAAACACACCATATTATATAAAGGAAGATTATCCCATACGAGTCCTCAACAAGCGCAGAGAACTACAAGCGCAACTGCAGATGGAAAGGGAAGCTGGCAACACTGCCTTCATCAAATATGACAAACTTATTGTACAGCAAAAAAATAAGAACCCTAAGAACAACCAGCCATCCAAGAGGAACTTGTCAGAATCACCGGAGATAACTATAACTAGCCACAGCAGCCAATCCGTTAGCAGTGACACTAGACAACCACCGAAGAAAAATAAAGTATCTAACATGAAAGGTTACATTAGAAAAAAACCAAAACTTGTCCTCACTCAGACAGACACTAGTAATAACTACTCGAAGAAAACATCGCATGGTAACTGTAAATAACAGCTCTAGACATTTAAGTTAGACGTAAATACTAGCTAGTTATTTAGGTAGATTAAGTCCTTTTGTTTACTTTTGCCATATTCTTTGTTATACCTAATTTTCTTACCTATTTACCTTTTATACGTTCTTTAATATTAACTTAGAAGTCTAATAAAGACCAATTTCCATTATTGTGTTGACTAAAAACGCTAATTAGTTATAAGTTCCTACTTTATATGTAAACTCAATGCTAATCGTTATGAGACAATAAAATCTCAACTAGGAACATACTTTAAAATGTACAGTAAGATTCTTATTGGAATCGTTACTAGATTTAAGCATTCCATGTACCTAATTCTAAGAAATTGATCAAATATATAAGCTGCCTATTCGTCCACACTGAGCAGACACACACCACGCCGCTGACATGTGCGGCTACATTATAAATATGGGCGACGCGCTCGCTCAATGTTCATTCTATCGGCCAGCGCCGCCCACGTCACACGTCACACTTTCACCGCAGCAATTTTACGCAACAAAGTTATTTTATTTCTTGCCTCTACATCATCCTTTGGAGAAAAGTCGTAAAACGCATTGGGAGCTAGCTAACACTTCCAACAGTAACATCATATAGCAACCACAGTTGGACCCTCTACCCACCTCCAATCTCCCAACACGGCTGGTCACCGCGGGAGATTACGACAAAAACCCTCCAAGGAAAACAAGGAATGTAAACAAATACAACAACTGCACCTTCAATGTTCGATCGCTCTCGTCTGCAACAAAACTGATTGAGTTAAAAGCAGCTTTAAAAAACATTAACCACGGTATACTGGGCTTGTGCGAGGTACGTCGAATGGGGGAAAATATAGTCGAAGACGATGATTATGTTATGTACTACCTAGGTAAAACCAAAGGCCAATTAGGTGTGGGTTTTTTGGTAAAGAAAAAGTATAAGACATACATTACAAACTTCATCGGCATATCGGATAGAGTGTGTATATTGGAAATTATTCTGGAAAATATGCCTTTTGCCATCTTACAAGCGCATGTCCCTACTGAAAGCTCACCGCAGGAAGATATCGACCCATTTTACGAAGATCTAGCTGAAGCTCACGACTCTATCTCGACTGATAACATAATCTCCATGGGTGACTTCAATGCTCAAATTGTGAATCCGAAACAACACGAACAGACAGTGACTGGGCAATACGGCCATGGAACCAGGAGCGCACGCGGAGAGAGACTGATTCAGTATGCACATGAAAATAATTTGAAAATCACAAATACCATGTTCAATTTAAATGGTGCTCCCACATTGCCGTTAGAAAATGTTTGTAAACATTTTCTAACATAATAACATTTACTCACAAATGTTGTCAATTGTTACATTTTGTTAGAAACTGTTACATGTTATAAGTGCTCCTACACTAATAGAAAATGTTTACTAACATTTTATAACATTAAAATCTGGTACTGGCTCTAACCCCCCCGCATCCCCGACTCACCGCATACCCCGTCGTCACCTTTATAAAAGGTTTACAAACAAAAGGTAACACATGTTTTATTTTGTTATAATTTGTTTTGTTATAATTTGTTAACTTATCGTTACTAAACATTTTCTAACATGAAAACATTTTTTAACATTTGTTATTTAATGTTAGCCAGCAAATGTTTACTAACGTTACTAAACAATTTCTAACGGCAATGTGGGAGCACCAGAAGACAAACAGGAGATGGACGTGGATATCCCCGGACAAAAATACAAAAAACGAAATCGATTATATCATGACAACAAAACCAAAACTTATTTCCAAGTACGAGGTCCTGTCATCGGTCCCTTTCGGTTCAGATCACAGAATGCTGAGAGCTACATTAAACTTGAAAGCAATGAAAAGAAATAGACGCAACTTTTCCAACCCGTCACTCACACTAAAACACTGAAGGAGCAAGATACTTACCTCGCAAACCTAAAAATATATATACACGAACTTATATCGACAAGCTCTAACTTCAAAGCCCACGATTACTGCCAGAAGATCGAGCACTCTATATCGAACAGCATTAAAAATATAAAAACAAACAAAAAACATAGAATATTATCTGACAAAGCATTAGAACTGATGAAAGAACGAAGCAATTTACAAAATAAACCAAAATTAAACAAGAACGAGAAAGAACATTTGAAAATGCTATATAAAACTACAAACAAAGAAATAAAGAGATGCTACGACACGTACAGAGTAAATACTATAAAGAGAAGTATTGAGAAGTCAAGATCAGTAAAAAAGGCGTATAAAGAATTAAATAGAGCAAAAAACTGGATCACATGTGTCCACTTGAACTCGAAGAAAGCTACTACCCGGTTGGATATCATAACTGCTGCCACAGATTTTTATACGAACCTCTACAGCCAGTCTAATTGCACACATCACAGGAAACCCTGAACTCCCGGAACTCCTGAATTTTCTGAACTTGAAGTCTTAACTCAAATTACAAAGCTAAAATTTGAAAAAAGCTCTGGTCAAGATGGAATTTCAAACGAATATATTAAAATCGCAAGAACTCTACTATTGGAGCCTTTAACTATACTTTTTAATAAAATTTTAGAAGAGGAAGCCGTGCCACATCTGTGGACGCAATCAGAAATAATCTTGCTATATAAAAAAGGAGACCCAATGGATATAGGCAATTATCGTCCTATTAGCCTAATGTCCTGCCTTTACAAACTGTTTGCCTCCAGTCTGCTCGCAAGAATATCTTCAGAGATTGACGCCCAACAGCCGATAGAACAAGCCGGCTTCAGATCAGGTTTCAGCACTCATGACCACATCCAAGTTCTAGACCAGGTAATCGAAAAATATGTAGAATTCCGCAGACCTTTATATGTAGCGTTCATTGACTACAAAAAAGCTTTCGACACTATATCGCACGATAGTATCTGGGAAGCTCTAGAGTCAATAAACATAGAAGATAAGTACATAAACATTTTGAAAAACTTATATATGGGAAGTACCAGTAAAATAAAACTGGACAGAATGGGCACAAAAATTAATATAAACAGAGGATTGAGACAGGGCGACCCGCTCTCACCAAAACTATTCATAGCTGTACTACAACACCTAATGAAAAACTTACAATGGTCAACGAAGGGATTAAACATAGACGGCGAATACCTAAGCCATCTCCGGTTCGCCGACGACATAATTCTACTCTCCGAGAACTCTGCACAACTGAATAACATGATTAGCGATCTACACGGAGCTAGCATCAAGGTCGGTCTAGAAATTAATCTAGATAAAACGAAAATAATGACTAATCACCACAAAAGCGAGTACGGCACATTAATCAATTTATTTAGAAAATGTTATTGAAATTTCTTTAAATATTATTATTATATGAAATATTGGCAAAAAACGAAATGCCATTTTTTTTTCATCTTTAATTGTTTATAACTTTTGCAATTTGTTATGTGCTAAAACACGCTTTTAGTACATTTTTCTAGGCGTCATTCCGGATCCAATGAGCTATCGCACATAATTTTAAGAGCAGTATCATTTTGTACCATTTTCAACTTGTCGACTAGACTAACAGATTCAACAGCCACTGACATGCCTTAGCTTTCAAATTTTCAAATCATTTTTTCATTTGCCTAAATTCAAATTAGCGCTCAGAAAAGGAAACAATTCAGCTCAGAGGCAAAATTCGAAAGGTGGAATGTCACCAAAACTTTAAGCTGCGTCTACAATGCTACATCCCCTACATGACAAATTTCAGCTTCTGCGATCAGAGCACGAATATTTTGACGTATAGTAACGTAACGTAGTTTTTATAACATTTACGATACCAACTCGATTCGCACCTTATATTTATTTTTATAAGATAACTCAATGTGGGCTAGTGCTTTATTATGAGATTTTTTCCTCAAAAGACCATCTCAGACACTGATCTGCATGGTCTTCACATAACGTGTTGTGAATGTGAGGACCATGTAGATTGCTGTTAGGGGTTCATTTCGTTTAATGTTAGTCTGGCGGTTTGAATTCTTTAAGCGACCTACACAAATGTTCTTGCTTTGGTATTATTCATCAGGTCGTTGATCTCCTTAAAGTTCTAAGTTTGAACTACACGATAACTGGCAAATGCTTGCACTGTCTGGACAGGTCCACTCAAATCTGTGTGGTACTTTCCTTCCTTCCTCCAAAATACCACTTCAGACATTAACCTACATGGTTCTCGTATGATTTGACCAGTACGATTGTATAGACTTTTTTACTATTCATAGGCATACGTTTGACCACTATCTCGCCTGATGTTAAGCGATGATGCGGTCTAAGATGGAGCACTCTTGCCAAGAAGTAACCTATTCACTCTTGACTTAAGGCCGTTGCAGTACTTTTTAAGATTTTTGAAGGTCTGAAAATCTAATAAATTATGAGTTTTTTAATAAATAAAAATCATTTATAAAAATTGAACATACCCTCAAGTAAATCGTAAAGATAGAAACGCGATTATGAATGATTGGCTCGATACTTTTTTTATCAAACATGACACTAAATTACAATTTAAACGTGTACTGCTAAGAGATTTCATCACGAATATTTATAAAAGTTATATCAATAGATAAAGCTTTTTATTTTGAAGTAAATGTTGAAACCATATTGTATAATTTCTTTATCAGTTTTCGCCAAGAAGAAAAAACAATCAAAATTTAGGCATTATTTCGCTGGACAGTCGCTGTTGTTCGTCAAAACACACAGTACTGCAACCTCGCCTTAAAAGAGACTTTGACCTCTGAGTTTATTTCGGTGTTTCTTCTCAGAGCAGTCAGCTAGAAAGCAGCGACCTCATATTAGCTTAAAATTACCAAAAAATATTGACATATTTACAACCTACTTGCAGAATAAATATCATTTATCATTAATAAACCATTTTTTTAAGGATCATCATCAAATGATTCCATAAAATGAAGCAGAAGTGTGTATTATGCTCTGACTGACTAGGAAAATGGACGGGCCACGTTCCTCCAAATACCCTTTGTATTCCAGGGTCACGGTGACACATTTTATAAAAACTTCCGCGACCCTGTCTGCATTGACATGATAAAAAATACGTGTAAAAGTGTTGTTTTCTACTTCTAACTGCCGATTTATCATTTATCATAGTTTGCTGATTAGAAGTAATGTCAACAGTAGTGATTCAGATTTAGGCCGGCAGCTACCTAACGCAAGATAGTTCAGTTTCGTTGTTTTTTTTATTCGTGAATTTTTTAATTAATAACGTTGGTGATTTTATAAGAAAAGGTTTGTATTGGACGCTTTTTTCATCTATACTTCTATACTATTAATATAATATTATAAAGCAGAAGAGTTTGTTTGTTTGTTTGGTTGGTTGAACGCGCTAATCTCAGGAACTACTGGTCCGATTTGAAAAATTATTTCAGTTTTAAGAAGGCTATAGGCTATATATCATCACGCTAAGACCAATAGGAGCGGAGCAGTAATGAAAAATGTTACGCAGACGACGTTGCACGGGTCAGCTAGTGATTCATAAAAAGCTCAGCGAATCCCTACACGTGGTCCCCGGGTGGTGCTAAACAGGTGACACTAACCGCCTCCGTGGTCTAGTGGTTAAACCACCTGATTCGGACCCAGAGGTCCCGGGTTCGATTCCCAGCGGGGCAAATTTTTTGCTCGGTTTGGTTGGTGGTAGGACTTGTTCTAAGTCCGCCTGGCAAGCTACCATCATCATGTCTAAGTCTGTCGCCATAACAACAATGTTAACGGCATTGTTGTGTTCCAGCAGTTAGAGGTATGATAGCCAGTTCCTCTGTGTAAGAGGATTCCGGGTAAAACTCGCTTCCATCTTCGGCCTAATCATCACTTTCCAACAGGTGAGATTTGTGCCAAGAGTTTCAACGTTTTACATAAAAAAATAGCTCTCGTCATACTATTCAAATCTAATCTATCCGTGTCGGGTGCCAGTTACTACCTGTGCTTTATGTTCCGCTACTTGGCTAGGCGAATCATTAATTGATTTGGCTCCAAGTCCTATACCAAATACAAAATCCTTTATTTCAAATAGACCAGTTACAGGCACTTTTGAATAGTCAAGGTCTGTCAGTCAAATAGATGAAGCTAATTCTGCCGCGCTAATGACAAGAGCAGCAGGTTGTTCTCCAACATAACACACCCACCGACCCCGCCTCCAGCGCGACAGTTGCACGATCCAAAGAGTAGATCCTTTGGAGAAGAACGTGCAAGAAACTCCAAGGACACTCTTTTAAACCAGTTGCCATTGTTTACAAAATCATGTTTACATTCAGTGCGAAATAATGAATGAGTAAAACTATACAATGCAAAAAGAATGAGTCTACACAATGCAAATAGTCTTACAATCTTCAGCAGGTCCAACAATGTTTTCACATGTTCATCAAAGTTTGGGCACTTTAGTCGCTGTGGAGCGGACCAGCATTAAGAGTCCTATAACATTTTTTACGGAAATTCATGATTTTTGACGCTGTACTTTTCAGCAGCAGTAAGATATTTTAATTATTTGATCCTGAATAACGATAGTGCCAGTCTCTTTCTTGTAAGTTAGAGTTACACATTTTCATTTTTCTTTTCGTGTAATTTACTATAAATATTTTACGAACTCAGTTTGCAAGAAAAAATGTCGGCGATGGAACTTTGACGGTCAAATTCAAATTGTTACAATCAATTCTTTTAAAAGCTGAAATTACTAAAAGGTAAGTTGAATGTTTTACTTGTTTATTGGAGTTCTAGAATTTCTTTAAATTCCTTGAGTTTTCACGGAAAAAAACGTAAAGAGAGCCTAATTTAAGCCAGAAATGTCTTGATTCAGCGTCCATTATATTCCAAATAAAAACAATTTTATCAAATAAATTAATATGATATAAAATTTCAATCTACAATGAATACGTTTCATTAGTTTTCGTTTGTCAATATAATAAAACAAAATTACAATAAATAAAATTAAAATACTATATATTCTGCGTCAATTAAGCGCGCGCGCTCCTCAGTCTCGCGCGAGCGCCCAAATAAGCTATAATCCTATTCAGACTAGTAAGTATCAAAATTGTTTCGCGGACTATAGATGTACTCCCAACGCAGACCAAGGTAACTTCGTCTATTGCAAACGAGCATTTACGATTCGTAATAGGACTCTTAAGCCAAGCATTTTTATTATCAATGTATTCCCCAAGTTTATAATATGCTTGTTTGCATAATGTGCGTTTTATACAATTTATAAATTTCGTTTCATTCAGTTCTAATATATGTGGCGGTATTTTGTTATAACACTTCAAACAGTATCCCATAAAAGATGTTGCTACTTTAGCAAGTCTGAAACCTCGTTGAATTTATTCGTTCCTATTTCTAGTAACATAGTCATGTCTGTCGCCTCGTTTACTCAAAAGATGTAGATTCTTTCTAACGTACATGATATTTTCATAAATATATTGACAACCTAGCTGTTTAATTAAATAAACATTTAATCAAGGGGCAAGGCAGTCAATCAAATGGATGATTAAGCTATGTTGCTACAGCCATTTTATTTGCCGACAATCAGGTGATTTAAGAATGTAATGTTCCAGCCAAACTGGAAACAACTTTACAAAGTATGCTTCCTGTTGGAATTGAACCCACGACCTTCGAATCACAAGGCAAACGTCTAAACCACTTAACCACGGAGGCAGTAAAGCTAAGTTGGCTGCTACATATTAAAAAAACTTTTTACAAAAAGAAACAACCCACTTCAAAAAAAAAAATACTACAAAGTAAAAAACAACTTTAATTTCGGAAGTCGATGCCAAAATACGAAGAAACTAACAAAAACACCTTTTGTTTTTTTTTGAAGTCGGTTGTATTTTTTTGTAAAAGTTTTTTTTTTTTCACTTTTTAGTGGTACCTCACACCTAACAACACCACTGCAAAATCGCAGAAAAGCAAAATACGGAATTTCGATTACTTGGATGTCACAAAACTATCATCCAAGTAGACGAATTCCAGCTATATCGATTTAAAATCCAAATTTCGTAACCGAACTTGATAAAATTTAAATGGGACCAATCTGCAAGGATATCCTTTCAGATAAAACAAGAATTTTTCAAATCGGTTCATAATTGTCGGAGTTATGAGGTACATTAAAAAAAAATCACAACCGAATTGAGAACCTCCTCCTTTTTAGTAACTCGGTTAAAAACAAGAAGAAAATATAGAGAAAACAAAAAAAAAAGAACAAAATCAACCAAACCAATCTATCAAACCAAGCCAACCAACCAATCCAACAACCAAACAAAACCACCTTTTTTTTTTTGCAGGGGAAATCCTCATGGATGTTCTCCACCCTTTCCAAACCAACCAATTAAAGAATCTATTCAAAATTTAGAAATGATTCAAAGAACTTGGGAATGACTAAGTACTCAGTAAGATCTCAATCCAATCCAACATCAATATCTTAATATGTATAAAAGAAAGTCGTGATAGTTAATAAATAAATAATAAATAAATAATATCCTTGGACATTTCACACAACGCCATACCGCGTGTATCTGACATCGACGCACAAACGATTTCCATGGGTCCGGGGCATGATTCTGGACACCCTAGACTTAGAATTTTTCGTCGGCTTTTTTCTCATTTTTTTTATTTTTTTTTAAGGATTTTTTTACTTTAGACTGCTCATAATCGTTATTCTGACCTAACCCAATGAGATTTTTAATAAAAAATAATTAATTAACTACTTTCACTAAAAAGAACAATCTGAATAAAGCCACAAATAGATATCAGCTCAGCTGAGCTGATACTTTGTGGTACTCTTGAAAAAAATGAGAAAAAAACCGACGAAAAATTCCAACACTGGGGTGTCCAGAATCATGCCCTGCACCCATGGAAATCGTTTGTGCGTCGATGTCAGATACACGCGGTATAGTCCCAAGCTAAGCAACCTAATGCTTGTGTTATGGTAACGATATGGCTGATAAACTACTTATATAATTTTTTTTTTTTTTGTAAATACATACATATTATAGATAGAAAAACACCCAGACTCGGAACAAATACTTAAGTTAAAAGTAAGTTATTTATAACTCAAGAACGGCTGAACCGATTTAGCTGAAAATTGGTGCGGAGGTAGCTAGAACCAGGAGACGGACATAGAATAGTTTTTATCCCGGAAATGCCACGGGAACGGGAACTATGCGGGTAAAACGGGACCAAAGCCACGGGGGCAGTTAGTTTTTAATAAAAATCAATGTCACTTTTCGTTGTAATTTTTAACCGACTTTCCAAAAAGGAGGAGGTTCCTTCTCAATTCGGATGTTTGTATTTTTTTTTTTTTTATGTTTGTTCGGGCATAGCTCCGTCGCTTGCCAACCGATTTTAAAAATGATTTTTTTGTTGGAAAGGGAATACTTCCCAAATGGTCCCATGATAAGGAAACCAGGATCTGATGATGGCATCCCAGAGAAGTCGAGGGGAACTTTCGAAAATCGTATGGGCAACTAGTGCGTTTGGAGTGTTGTTAGGTGTGGGGTACCACTAAAAAGTGAAAAATAAAAAAACTTTTTACAAAAAAATACAACCGACTTCCAAAAAAAAAACACTACAAAGAAAAAATAACTTTAATTTCGGAAGTCGGTGTCAAAAACAAACAAATTAACAAAAACACCGAGTTCCGAAATTAAAGTAATTTTTTACTTTGTAGTTTTTTTTTTGGAAGTCGGTTGTATAGGTATCTCAAGAACGGCTGGGCCGATTTCGGTAATTATTTTTTTGTTTAGTTCGCCAGAATACAGGAAAGGTTTAAAAGCAAAAAAATGGGTAGGTAAGGTAGCCAGTTGACGGGAGCGAAGCCGCGAGGGACAGCTAGGGACATATAAAATTCTTCCGTTAATGAGTGACTAACAGACAACGCACAGCCGAAACTACTGGTCGTGGAAAGCTGAGATTTGGCGTGTAGGTTCCTTGGAGAGTGTAGGGGAACGGATTTTTTTTATGCAAAACGGGGAAACTCTTGGCCCAAATCTCACCTGATGGAAAGTGATGATTAGGTCGAAGATGGAAGCGAGCTTCACCCGGAATCCTCTTACACAGAGGAACTGGCTATCATACCTCTGACTGCCGGAACACAACAATGCTGTTAACATTGTTGTTATGGCGACAGACTTAGACATGATGGTGGCAGCTTGCCAGGCGGACTTAGAACAAGTCCTACCACCAACCAAACCGAGCAAAAAATTTGCCCCCACTGGGAATCGACCCCGGGACCTCTGGATCTGAATCAGGTGGTTTAACCACTAGACCACGGAGGCAGTTAGTGTCACCTGTTTAGCACCACCCGGGGACCACGTGTAGGGATTCGCTGAAGGGTATTCTCCTACGGACGCGAGTGACTGGGCCCCCAAAATTGGATTTCCAGTTTTTGTTTATTTAACTTTTGTTAGGCGTTTGACCACTATCTCACCTGATGAATGAATGATACATTTATTTACAAGAATACAATGACGTATTATATATAGACACGTCATAAACCTACATCGCGGCGCTTAAACACGGCGAAAATACTAGATAGCTACTAATACGCATGAAGAAAGGGAAAGAAAATATGTCACCGTACGGCGGGATGCCTGTTGCTAGAGGGAGATAAATATACATCTTCAATTACGTCACAGGATAAGTAATAGTCAAATTGACATCAAAACAAACGTAGTGTCGCGCGACAGGTTGGTGCGTAACTAAGCGCGATGTGGCCAATTAGCTTCATTTCATGTTGTCATTTTACAGTGCGGACAACGTATCTATAGTTTTATATATCATTGCAAGAATATAGGTAAGTACTCGTAGCTGACATAAGTTCTTAAAATCTATGAGTTTCACTATATTCGGCATTTCTGCCGTGCAAATATTTTACATGCTGTACACATTTAATAAATAAGTTACATAAAGTACAAGTATCAATTTCGTAATTTAAATTAAGGTTTTTATGCAATTAATAAAATAAAATTTAAAATTAAATATAATTCCAGTCATTTACAATTATATATCAATGATGTTATGTCAATAAAAATAATATGAATAACAATATTTTTATTAATTATTATTAATGTCATTATTTGGATGTCAAAGTAATTATAGTAAATAGGTACATAAGTTTTATAATTTATAGGTACCTACTCAAAATATTCATTGATGGAATAAAAACATCTCTCACACAACCAGTTATATAGTTTTTTATTAAATTCTAAATCTGCTGGTAAGCGATGATGCGGTCTAAGATGGAGCACGCTTGCCCAGAAGTAACCTATTCACTCTTGACTTAAAGACTCCCAGGTTGTAGCTATCAGGGAACACAGACTCAGGCAGGGAATTCCACTCCTTCGCTCGCTGTACGCACAATGAATGTGTTCCCAAAACATTTTGTTCGTGAAGGTGTGAATAATTAACGCGGGAACGAAAAAAAAAGTGTTGTACGCGTACGAAGTCGGGTGTAAAAGCAAGTATCTTCCATTTTAGTTTATATTACCTTGGCCATAATACTCAGATTTCTGTTTCTAGATTAATTTCTAATCTAATCGTAATTTTCTAAGTCTATTAGACTTAGGTACCTACTTAGATAATTTACACTGATTTCTGTAGTGGCCTTGTAGTTTTACACATGACTCTGATTGGTAATCATTTCCTGATTTTATGATATGAGGCTGTTTACTTTTTTATCCGACTGCCTAATAAGGAGGTTTTTATCTATGTAGTACACCGATTACTTTGAGGATCCGATTTCTGTGATTCTTTTTAGGGTTCCGTAGCCAAATGGCAAAAACGGAACCCTTATAGATTCATCATGTCTGTCTGTCTGTCCGTCCGTATGTCACAGCCACTTTTCTCCGTAACTATAAGAACTTTGCGGTTGAAAATTAGTAAGTAGATGTACCTATTCTGTAAACCGCATAAAGATTTTAACACAAAAATAGAAAAAAAAAAAACAATAAATTTTGGGGGTCCCCATACTTAGAACTGAAATTAGATCCTGGTTCTTATCGACCAAAGGTCCACAGCCCCAAGTCTACGGTGGCATCTTCTTCTGTTACGGCGGCTGGGGCTTGAGGTTTCCAAGCGGGCCTCTGAGACTAGCTTTTAAAAACCTTTTTTCTTTTTTGTAGGTCGATACAAGCAGAAGCAAAGAGTCGTATCTCTAATAATAAAATGCTCAAAAACCATGTCTACAGATTTGGAAATGAAAACGGAAGAATTCCAGCTAATCAAAATCTTGCTAAAGATGTATATGACAACATAGTTGAAAATAAGCTCAAAACAGCATTGGTAAGTCTTCGTTAATCCGTCAGATATCATCGTCATCACTGCTGGACATAAGCCTATCCTAAATGTCGCCACAACAAACGGTCCTGAGCGTCTCACATCCATCGCTCTCCAGAGATTCATTTAGTTATGACTGTGAATTAGCCTACAGTAGGCTAATTCACGTAACTAAATAAGTTTTGTTGCAGTGCAGTTGAAGTTAAGGCCGTACCCTGACCAAATAACCTTGAGCATTTTTCCCCTCAATAACAGCGCAAGATAGACAGTAGCGAATACTTTTTGTGTACTTTTGATATGCGTCATATTGTCCGCAAATAAACTCTTTTTCTTTCTTTCTTTCTTTTCTTTCAAAATACGCTAAGAATATTGAATAAAATCGTTATAAAATCTAATTTTGGTCGTTTGAAAAAAATATTTCTACCAAAATGTTCATAATTAAATTGCCTATCCATTAGTGTAAGTACAAAATCAAAATAATCGGTAGTTTTCGAGCAGATGCATGTTTTCAGTAATTATTCCTCATTTCTGTAGTTTCGTTGTGAGGAGGTTACTTAAAAATATACTAAGTAATAAAAAATAACAATATACCATTTGAAGTCAATATTATGTAGAAATTTAATGTATTTTTAAAAGTTGATATTTCTTTTGGATAAAGAGTACCTACCTATATAGCTCCAAAAAATGCACAAAAAACGGCTAGCGCTGCGTTTTGCTCGGGGAAGCGCCTTAAGTTTCGATCAAAACAACGCTTTCCGTATTCTCTACCGCTGTCAGACACGCCCGCGGCAAGTTTGCGTCGCGCGAGCGCAATAACGGCATTCTACTGTTGCGCTTCTTTGGTGCGTGCTTCGGAACGCAACAAGACCGGTATTCTACTATTTGTTTCACGTCTCAAAATGACAGCTAATAAGTTTAAGTTTATGTTTTAATATTACAATAACGTCATCGTCATTCGATTATTTAGCGAGTAATATTTTCCGCGCAACTTCGTCTGCGTCACATTTTCCATGAATGCTCCGCCCCTATTTGTCTTAGCTTGATGATATATATATGTAACCTATAGTCTTCCTTGATAAATGGGTTATCGAACAATGAAAGAATTTTTCAAATCGGACCAGTAGTCCAGTAACAAACTCTTCAGCTCCCGTCAACAAGCAACTTTTTACATAAAAACCTTCTCCTGATAATAAAAAACACAAGAAAAAAAGAATTAGCGAAATCGGTTCAGCTGTTCTCGAGATTTGCGCTCATTGCAACATTCAGCGATTCATTTTTATATTATGGTCACTTGGTTGTCTGGCTGTCTGTCTGTCACAGCCTATTTTCTTTTAAACCTGGACTGATTCCCTTGGTATTTGGTAAACATAACAATATGGTCCTCACTGGTGGTGTCACACGGCTTTGTTTGCTTCGTAAAAATCTATACTAATATTATAAAGCAGAAGAGTTTGTTTGTTTGTTTGTTTGGTTGAACGCGCTAATCTCAGGAACTACTGGTCCGATTTGAAAAATTCAGTGTTAGATAGCCCATTTATCGAGGAAGGTTACAGGCTATATATCAACACGCTAAGACAAATAGGAGCGGAGCAGTAATGGAAAATGTGACGCAGACGATGTTGCGCGGGTCATCTAGTCTATACATAGGGTCATGTATTGTACCTTTGGACATTTAAGACTACCTGAACTTTCGAACAACCTATCTCGGTATTTATATTGAAGGTATCTATATGAAAATTACTTTATTTTGTACGCCATACGATCTAATGTTACTGTATTTTTTGTACTAGCTCTAATGTTAACATTTTATTTAATTATAATAATTATTTAAATGTGCAGTTTTGTCCAAAGGTACGTTACATGTTTGTACCTCTGGACAACCGTCTGTACCTTTGGACAAAATAAAACAGAACATTTTTAATTAGGAGTCAAACGAACTTACCTAGTGATGTTTGATTCCAATTATGCGAGGGTCTCGTCCGAAGACCATTTATTACTTGCAGCATTACGAGTTGTGGTGCTGTCTCTGTCACACTTCAGATCCAAGTTATAAAAATACTAAACCCATCTCTCTCACTCTCATGCACCCGCGCATGCGGCGCGCGGGGCTGACCGGGAACGAGCCTGTAACTTGTCATTACTTTCAGAGAAACCCTGTTACACCCTGTCTCAGTAATTTGTATTTTACTTTTCCACGACAATGGGTTAGCTATTGGGATGGGCGGGATCCTAATGGTCTTCGGACGAGACCCTCGCATAATTGGAATCAAACATCACTAGGTAAGTTCGTTTGACTCCTAATAATTATACTTCAGGTCTCGTCCGAAGACCATTTATTACTTGCAGATGTTTAGAGAAAGTAATGTCATATTCCTGACAAATAAAAGGAAAATACATAGACATTGTACATAATTGATATAATTATAATACTTAAAGCATTTAACAAAAAATAAATTAAATGGGTTCCTGTAACCTTAATAAAAATATGTAACAAATAATTTTAAAATAAGAGGAAACGTCTTGAAACTCCTAGAATCATATTTGAGTGACCGATCTCAATGTACAGAAATCACTAGAATCTGTCCTATAACTAAATCAGAGCTAAAATATGTATCGAAACCAAGGCATGTAAAATATGGTGTGCCTCAAGGTAGCGTACTGGGGCCACCGCTTTTCTTAATATACATTAATGATCTCCCGAAAGCTATAGATCATAAAATGGTCCTCTTTGCAGATGACAGCACGGCTATTGTAGATTGTACTGACTCTGATAAATATGAAGATGACATTAATAATTCTCTAAGTGACATTATAAATTGGCTTGAAAAAAATAATCTAGTAATTAATCTTAATAAAACAAAAGTTATTCATTTCCACCAGCGCCGTAAGCATCCACCAGTTAATATTGCCTACAATAACTGTATCATAGAAGAAGTTACAAATGCAAGATTCTTAGGTATAACTATGGATAATAAACTAACCTGGAAACCTCACTTAGAGGAAATCTGTAAGCGCTTAAGTAAATCTGCGTACCTATTATTCCGATTATCCAAGAAAGTAAATACTGACACATTATTAACGGCCTATCATGGACTGGTCGCTTCTATTTTGAGATATGGTGTTGTTTTTTGGGGACAGTCAACTAATAGAGAACTTGTATTCAGGATGCAAAAAAAATGTATACGATCGATGTGTGGTCTAAGAACAACGGACAGTTGCGTTCCTTACTTTAGAAAATTAAAAATATTAACTTTTCCATCTCTGTATGTATTAGAAACTGGATTATTTGTAAAAGCTAATCAACAATTATTTCAGAAATTTTCAGCAGTTAAGAGAACCCCAATTCGTACCCAATATCAAAATTTGTTATGTCAACACAACTGTAAAACTGCTTTATTGAAAAAGAGTTTCTTTGGGGTTGCTCCAGATATTTATAATAAAATACCTGATAAAATAAAATGTATGCCTTTAAACAAATTTAAAAAGTCCCTTCAGGAATTATTACTTGAGAAGTGTTATTACAGCGTAGATGAATTTCTAAACGATATTTTGCTTGTGTAAAATCTAGAAATGGAATTTTAATTGTGACATTCTGAAAATTGAATTTAAATATTGACATTGCTATCTTTTTAATATAATTTTTATTTTGAGATTGTAATATTAATCCCACTTAAATTTTGACATTGTAATTATTCAACTTAAATTTTGATATTGTAATTATTCAACTTAAATTTTGACATTGTAATTATTCAACTTAGATTTTGACATGGAAATTCTGACTGAAACTTGATTTTATACTTATAATTTTAACTTGATTTATTTCGTTAATTGAATTACTTTATCGGATTGTTCCACTGATTTTGTACGCCATAAATGGCAAAACATGTAGCAACATCATCATTATATATAAGACCTATTTACTGTACTCATGTTTTACAAAATAAATCTAATCTAATCTAATCTAATTTAAATACTTATAGTTATTTTTAGCAAGAGTATCCGTACCTCGTCATGATACATTTATCTCTATCTTAACAGAATTGTTAATACAATAAGTGTACCTGAATAAGGACTGTACCTAACTAATCAATAAATTATAAATTATTAAATATGACTTCAGCAAAATCATTGTTAACTGAATTATGAATTTCCCTGTTATAATATTTTAAGAAAACATTTGAGGTATTAGACCAACCTGCGGCCTTTCGAACCACTTCCAGGTTAACGCCCAGCCGATGAGCGGCTGATGTCGAAGCATGGCGGGTGCTGTGTGCTCCAAACACCGATATGTCGATACCACTATCTGCTAAGACTTTCTTCACCCAGTGGCTAAGAGTTTGTGAACAAACCTTTTTATGAGGTTTCCTCAGGCTTATGAACAGGTGATCGTCAGCATTGTCACGGCGCAGGGTTAAAGTTTTTTGAATATACGCTTGCAATACTGTCGCAGGACATATCGATGGATTTTCGCGAATGAAAGGTAGCCTGATTAGTGGTTGAAGGGTCCCAGGTCTCGATGTTTTAATAAGATCAGGTATTTTAATTACAATCATATCATTTGTCATTCAAATATTTGTATGTTTTATCAGACTTAATGTCTGCATTCTCTGTGCAGAGGCTATTGCGAGTAAAGCAATTGTTTTATATGATAAATTTTCAAGCGTAATATCAGTGTAAGGATAAAAATTTGATACATAACTTAACACATCATTAGGGTCCCAAGTGACAGCGTATTTAGGTTGTGGTGGTTTTAACATATACACACCTCTTAAAAATCTATGAATGCTATCATCTAATGTTACTTTTGATCCTAAAATAGTAGATAGAGCAGAACGATGTGTATTTAAAGTACTATAACCAGCTCCTTCTTCGAATTTCATGGTTAAAAAAGAAATCACTTGGGGACTTGAAGCATTGAAAACATAGAGATCAAAAAATAGGCGTCCTTTAAATCTAACGTACACATAAAATTATTTTGATTTACTAATTTTAACGCTGTTCTAAAATCTTCCATTTTAAAATGTTCTAGCTGAATAAATTTATTTAGATGTTTCAGGTTCAAAATAAAGCGATGCTGGCCATTAGGCTTGGGTACCGTGAAGATGGGAGATAAAAATTGACCTTCACAGGGTTCACAAATTGATATAAAATCGGACTGCAGTAAACCTTCTACACATTGATCGATTATTTTGGTTTCAGGTATCGATTTAGCTGAATTTCGAAAAGAAGACATTTGTAAAGGCTCGCTTTTGAAGGGTATATTGTATCCTCGAACCCAGGACAATATTACAGGATCATCAGTTATGGTGCGCCATTGGTCATAGAAGTATTGCAGTCTGCCTGCGTCTCGATGTCCTCTGGCGCGTCGAGTGGCTGCGTCGATACGTGTCTCGACGCTGATCCCGCGGTGCTGCTGTCGGTTTCCGGGAACTGGGGTACTGACGCGGCTCGCCGACTGCTGGTCGCGACATCCCCCTCGAGTTTAAAGCACCTCGCTGAGGTTTTCTTGTAGATGGTGGAGGTTTGTATGTGGCGCGCTGTACCGCGCTATATTTCAACTCCGCTCCCGACTGGGATATAGCTTTTGATGATTTGAGATGTTCCGCTAGGTTAGCGCCAAATAAAGTTTCATCGAGTTTTGTATTATTCACAAAATCTTGAGTCTTTTTGTTGAGACTGTTTATTATGGCATATCGCCTTGACTGTGACTCTCGATAGTGGCTGTCACAGAGTAGTCGTCCAGCGTCGCTCAAAGGCTTTATGATTTTTTGTGCGTGCGGTAGCGCGTCCTTAGATGACAAGGCCCAGTTCAGTGCCGTTCCAATAGCGGATAGACAGCTAGATAGCTGATTTTGCTTGCTTTGACTGAAGATATCTTTTTTAACATTTAATGGTGATAACGCCGCCTCGATTTCCAAATTGAGTTTGGGCGCCTTCATGTTGACACAATTCTCGGCTGGTAAATAGTTTTTCAAGAGGTCCGACTTTATTTCTTTGGACAAACCGTTCATTAAAGTATGTGACCAACGGGCAGCAATATCTGTGTGTAAATCCTCACCATGTTCTTTCTGTACTGAAGGATCTTCGCCCAATATCATTAGGATTTCCGGGTCCAGAACCTCCTCAGGTTTGTCTTGAACAGCTGATATAGTCGTTGGTTCCAATACTGGTCCCTCCGTGTCGATGATCTCACCCTCTTCCTGAAGTACATTTTCTTCTGTAAGGACATAAATGTAGTAGAAAAATAGGTACCTACTAAATATTTCAAAATTTCTCAACTTATTTACACGGAGATAAGTTCAGATCATCAGATTACGTTGAAGTTATAGAAACCATTGTTTAGGTCTGATTATTTGCTTAGTACCCACGGGTACACTTAACACACTTCACGTGGAAACACAGTATCGTATGTGCCTAGCTGCCTAGGCAGGTACCTTCTCTCGACACTATATACATGCGAGAATATGATTATGTATTAGTTTTTATTCCGGATAAGGCGGGCACTCAATGCGATATACGCGGAGTTTACATGAAGAAGCATGATATGTTTGTGTAGGTAGGTAGGCACGCTCGTCACGATATACGTGCGAGGGTATTGATCGATTGAAATATTGATCATTTATTTCGTAAAATAAACCCTCAACGCGATATACGCGGAGGACTTGCAAGGTAGGTACGATTATTTGTAAGTATCCTAAAATACGTTCAACACGATTTACGTGAAGAAAATAATACGTACTCTCAACAAGATATACAAGTGAGACCTTGGTAGCATCCATTTTTCAACATTGACAAAATATCTTCCAAAATATCGAAACCCGTCGAACATCTTTTACCATGTGTGGGTATTTGAATTTTTTTGCTTGAAAATACATGAATCTCTCAATTAAACAATACTGGGCTTACATACCTTGTACTTTCCGAAATTCTTCGTTGTATTCATCATCATAGTTAATGTCGCGATACGAGGGACCGTCACGGCCCTCAAAATCTGATGATGACGAGCTACTCGAACTCGGTCGTTTACACTTTTGAAGTTTACGTTCGAGTTTTTTCACTTTCTTTTTGATACTTCTGTATTCGTCATCATCTAGATGTGAACGCTTACGCTTTCCCATGGTAAATTCACTAAAAAACACCTTTTTTGGAGAAAATTAAAAACTTTTTGTGTGACCTAGATAACACAAAAACACGTAATGACAAGTTACAGGCTCGTTCCCGGTCAGCCCCGCGCGCCGCATGCGCGGGTGCATGAGAGTGAGAGAGATGGGTTTAGTATTTTTATAACTTGGATCTGAAGTGTGACAGAGACAGCACCACAACTCGTAATGCTGCAAGTAATAAATGGTCTTCGGACGAGACCTGAAGTATAATTTAAATCAGTCTTGTAGTCATCATAAGTTAGCGCTTATTATTAACATAACACGTAGAATTAACGATCATAAAGCTCTTATTAAGTAACAAAATAAATTCTTCGCAATATAATCTCAAGTAGGAACATTTTAGTTAGACAGGTAGGCACTAGGCAGTACATATACCTAAATGAGATCAGTGTAGGTATTTTGCGAGTTTTATTTGGATGCACGAACCATATCAAATAAATCTTCAGCAGAAAGATCATTATCACTGTCATCTAATGAAAAACAGTTCGAACTCATAAACAGTTCCTTACCAGTACCTTTGAACGTGTCCACAGGTACAAACAAAGACATGTCCAAAGGTACAACCAACAAAACATTTAAAAAAAAACGTTATTATTTTGTTTATTTATTTATTTATTTATTTATTTATTTATTTATATATACTTTATTGTACACCAAATTTAAAAAAACGTACAGAAAATCTTAAACTAAAGACATACAATTGGCGGCCTTATCGCATTCCGCGATCTCTTCCAGGCAAAGACTATTAAACCACTTGACTGCGCATACAGTGCCCCGACGCACGAAAACTATTAGTGTTTTTGCTCAGATGTTAGGCAGCGGCACTAGTAACCATTTTAGTTGTGACCAATTGTTAGACCTAAGCATGCTAAGTTTTTACAAATCGTTTTAATTTTTATGCAATTTATAACGCATAAAAATGCCTTCATACCCGGTGAATTTGTGTGGGAAACATTCCTAGACCTTTTGTTACAACAATGATGGCATAACTTTTCATCGGAGAGTAAAGACTACGCAAAATATTTTTGATTTGAATCAGATGATGAGCCACTGCAGGGGTCTATATAAAATGGTGGTAGGTGAACGAGCACACTGTGAGAAGCGCGCGTTGATGTCTTTTGGAAAAGTCTCTTTCTTTCATTAGGAAATACTTATATTTTTATCCTTTTCTTCCCCTTTGTATTTTTATCGTAAAAATCTGTGCGTTACGTTTAACGTTTAATTATTGAAGTCGATTTATCGATGATCATAAAATTACAACTAATACAATTTTTAATCAATTCACATACTTACGTTAAACACGTAACTACTTTTAAACGACTTTAAAAATAGGAGGAGGGTCTCAGATTTTTCATCTGTGTGTTTGACATACATGTTTTCATTTTAGATTTTCGAAGATTTCAGAATTAAAATAAAAGTGGAAAGATAAGGTTAATAGGGAAACTTTGTTTAAACAAGATATAGCGCTGTTTGTTTGGATTGAGTATTTTTATAATGTTAAAATCCATTTTATCGATATCGACTATTTTCCTTTAATCAAGTAGTGCCACCACTAACCATAGGCTACCTATGCAACTTGACCTTGAACGGACCAATTGCAGCCGCGCGTTGTTCCTCGTCCCCCGGCCCGCTGTAGTGAGCCGCGTACTTAGAAGAAATCGGCCTATACGCTCTCTAGTGGTTATGTACTCTATGCTTCCAGGCAACCTGGAATGGAAAGTGATAGCCTGGACACGAAATGGGGTTGCACTTGGTGCAAATATGAAGTTACATAGAAAAACAAAACAAACAGAAATACAGCATTACAATATGACTACTATAATAGATACATAAATACATACATATTTAATATAAACTAAGAAAATGTTAACAATATTGAAATTACAGATGGAAAGGAATCACAGTGACAAGTAGTGTGTTTGTTTTTTAGGTTAGAAACTGTTTTCTTTTCTCTTTGATTTGTAAATAAAACTAGCTACAGATAAGTGAACGATATCAAATTGTAAAATATATCCATGCATTATTTAAGTAAAAAATCAGAAAGATCCTGCGAAAACTTAGTTTTCAACACAGAAATCTCCAAAACGGCCTCACACTGCACACAACACCGATAGCGTCACGCCACTCACTGGTGTTGCTAGAAAATAAAAATGCCACCACTGTGTTGCAATATTATATTTTTAGTACTGCCAGTTTTAGCTTCTACGGACTGTCTATCTAGCACTAGCACAGTCAATCGTGGGTTACTGCATTACGGCATGGGGAGGAGCTTGTAAAACCTACATGATACGCCTCGAGAGAGCCCAACGATCTCTCTTAAAAGTGATGACCTTCAGGCTTTATATGAAAGTTGCGAAGTACTAACAGTGAGACAATTATACATCCTCAATCTTACATTAAGACAACACGAAATCACACCAGTTAATCAGGCAATAAAATATAAGAGAACTATCGGTAATGTATGTAGCACCATCAAATTTAAGACCGCATCCGCTCGACGACAACGATTATATTTATCTAGTTATATATATAATAAATTAAATAATATTCTTAACATTAACCCTCTTACAATATATAAAACTAAGATTAAACTAAATTCATGGCTGCAAACATTGGACTACTTGCAGACAGAAAACTTTATAAAAGAACAGTTCTGATGATTGAACAATTGTAACTGTCTTATGTCTATGTATGTAGAACCCAAACATAATACACACACAAACATAAACACACACACACAGACCCACACACACCCACCCAACCCCACATACACACCTAAACACACAGACACATACGCACACACACACACACACGCAGAACACACACCACGAAATAGCGAGCTTGCATTAAATTTAGTTTTAAGTGATTTACTTGTTCGATTTATTGCATAAATTGTTAATTCTAAAGTACGGGTGAAGACACTGACTACTGTAACACAGGTCTCACCTAGCTCAGGAGTCAGGGTCTCAAACGAAAATGTACAACCTTTTTTATGTCAATAAAACATTATTGTATTGTATTGTATTGTATTGTAATATTCAATGCAGTAGGAAAGTTAAGTTTTTTTTATTATACTCAATGTCCAAAGGTAAAAGCGTCCATAGGTACAATACATGACTAATAAAATCGTAGAGTTGCCGTGTCTGTACATTGAATATTTTCGCATAAAAAATACATAGAAATGTCAGAAAAATGACATAGAACACAAAAAAGCAGTTTTTGAAATTCTTTTCTGTTTGTCTGTTTGTCTGTAATTCTGTTTGTCTGTGCGTTTGGAGGAGCATCACGCATAAACCACGGATTCAAAATGTAGGTACTTTAAAATATTAAGTGATAAACGGAGTAACATTTAGTGTTTATTTCATCAAAATCGACCCACAAAATCAAAAGATATCGAATTTTAAAGTTTATGAAGAAACTTCATCGAGCGCTAAAATAGGTAGTTTTCATTGAGACTCCAGATACTTGCAATGCCATCTGTTGAGAAAAGTTTTAGTGTGTGAACAATTTGTGAAGAATCAAAGCAATGTATTTTTGAGTTATCTTTTAATTAAACTTAATATATAGCAAAAGTAAAGTGAACATGTTAATATCTTATCATTTATCGTAACGTGTGAGCTTCTAAATTCGAACTGACGAGTACATTTTGATAGTTCAGTTTTACGTTGTTATAAAATGTTAAAACAGATTATAATTCGTTCGATAGTCGTTTTTGTTGATTTTGATTCAAGGTAGGTAGGTTTGATCAAAATCGATCCACAAAATCAAAAGATATTGAATTTTTTAGTTTAGTTGGAAACTG
Source organism: Ceramica pisi (assembly GCA_963859965.1). NCBI lineage: Eukaryota > Metazoa > Arthropoda > Insecta > Lepidoptera > Noctuidae > Ceramica > Ceramica pisi. The sequence goes on from OY982556.1 coordinate 13,927,370, forward strand.
CTTTCTATATTCTGATCAATCACAGCACCATCTAATTACTAAAAAAAAATGCACGAAACCATGAAAATAACGTTGATGACTTATTTATGAAACTTTTAATACCTACGTGACAAAATAAAAGTCAACGTTTTAATACCTTACATTTTTTATCGTTACATCTTATTTAACGTCTTCCGCAGCCAAATATTTTGTCAGTTTACTTTACGACAAGGGCGATAGATGGCGTTGCTCATGTGACGCGTTTTTCTGAATCGCGGTGTTAAGATTTTCCACTGGGGAATGACCCTCACACGATTTTTGAACAACGCAAGGGTTAGATAGTGGTCTAGGTTCGGTACTGAAAAAGTTTTAACAGTCTCTGCTAGGGTCGAATTTCTCAAAACTGATTTATTGTGGTCCGTTATCATAGATTCGTAGTTCAGTCATGAACTTATTTGGTTGTTGCGAAGCCTTGGACGGTCAACTTGCAGATCAGGCCTGTAGGGTTCCGTAATAAAGGTGCAGACGGGACCCTACTTACTTAGTAAGCCTCCGCGATTGAGTCAATTTAGAGCGAAGCAACGAACGGTTCGATTTACGATTAACTTGAAATAAATGTTTGAATGGCGTTATACTATGGGGAAACAGTACACACGCACCTACAGTCTTCACGCTGCAAAAACGACTGATTATAATATTAGCTAACGTAGAAGACACAGACAGCTGCAAACCACATTTCCAAGAACATAAACTTTTTTTTTTTTTTTATATGCCTCTCGCAGGTCAACCTGAGAAGATTGGCTTCTGCTTAACCGGCCTTGCCTGTGAGGCCTTAATATAGACTTAAAGCCACCAGCCAGGCTTGTTTCAAAACTTACAAACTAAGCGACTACACGCTAAGGGCACCCCCTGTGGGGTACGGACCTCGGCTTAGGGCGTCGCTGGGGGGGTACAGCTAGGGACTGCTGGATCGGGCATTGGGGGCGGATTTAAAATTACAGGCTCAGCGGCGCGAGCTGGCTCGAGCAAGGGACGGGGGGGAGTTTTATGAGAAGATCGCGGCGGGCCTCGGCGGCGAGGGCGGAAAGATGGACGTCTTGATTTTGTTGTGCTAATGTCTTTGCGACTTTCTTGTAAGAGAGTGATAGGGTCATCGGGGGTGACTAGAGTATGTCTCGGGCGGCGGATCTTAGAGATGCGGGAGGGTTCGTATCGGGCGGCCGATGCGATGAGGGGGTTGTGGTGTTTGACAGCAGTATCAAAGAAACGCTTAGTGATGCGTTTCATGAACTGCTGTATGGTAGGCAATTTGAGATCTACGTGGAGACTCTCATTGCGGACATAGTAGGGGGCTCCCGTGACCTTGCGAAGGAAACGGTTTTGGAGCGTCTGCATCCTATGGAGGTGACGAGGTTTTGCGTGCGCGAACACAGCGCAAGCGTAAGTCATGATGGGACGGATGACCGCGGTAAATAGTCGCAATTTGCACTTAAGTGACAATTTGCTGCGGGCGGTCGTGAGACAGTGGAAGTAGTGGAACCTTCCCATTGCAAAGGCGGCGCGCGAACGGGCTTGCCTTATATGCTCTGCGAAGGTGAGGTGTTCGTCCAGGATGACCCCCAAGTATTTAACTTGCTTCTCCCAAGGGATCGGCTTGCCATACATGGTGATCGGACGGGGGGGAGGGGGTTTGTGTCGCGGTTTGGAATACAGGACCGCCTGACTCTTATCGGGGTTAACCTCTATTCTCCACTTCCTGAACCATCTGCCCAAGATGTTTGCGTAGGTTTGGAGAGTGCGAGCGATAGAGGTGGGATCGCGACCGGTATAGTACATGGCCGTGTCATCTGCGAAGAGTGCCAACTGAGCCTTGTTACTTTTGGGGATATCGCTGGTGAACAGCGTAAAGACTAGGGGGATAGCATCGAGCCCTGGGGGACTCCTGCTCGGATGGGGTGAGGGGACGAGAGTGCACCCTCGATTCGAAAGCGAAAGTTACGATTCGACAAAAAGTCTCGTAAGATGAGCACGAGGCGGTCTGGCACGCCGAGTTGGTAAAGCTTGTAGATTAAGCTATTATGCCAGACCTTGTCGAATGCTTTCGCTATGTCGAAGAACAAGGCACCCGTCATCGAGCCACGCTGGAAGGCAGCGCTTAGATGTTCTACGATGCGGTGGACTTGTTGTATGCACGAGTGTTCAGTTCGAAAACCAAATTGCTCGTCGGGGATAAGTCTCTTTGCTTCAGCATAATCTTTGAGCCGCTTGTAAATAAGCCTCTCGTAGATTTTACCGAGAACGTTGAGTAGACTGATGGGACGGTAACTGGAGGGATCAGACTTGGGCTTGCCTGGTTTGGGAATACCGATAACGGTGGCCTGTTTCCATGCTTGGGGGAACATGTTGTTGCTTAATGCGCCATTGAAGATGGCCGCCATTAGAACAATGAGTTGGGCGGGGAAGAGTTTTAACACCCTATTGGTGATGCCGTCGGAGCCCGGCTTTCCTGGGCTGAAGCCTTTTGATGATATCCTCTACCTCTTCGGGAGTGACGGGAGGTAGGGGATCATCAGGGTCTTCGACTGGCGGGAGGGAAGCTCTACGTTCGACTTCAGCATCCACCATATCTAGGTGAGCTTTGTCTACTGGTTGAGAGCTGGGAGAGCATTGGGATTCTAGACTGTCGGCTAGACATTCCGCTTTGTCAGAGTTGTCGAAAGCGACACTCTTATCGGGGCGGGTGAGAGGGGGCATTGTGGCCTCTTCTTTGGATCGTAATTTCCTCTGAAGTTGCCAAAAAGCAAGGTGAGTGGGCTCGAGTTCGCTTAGCGTCTTATCCCAGCGTTCGTTACGCAGCTCAGCAGTGCGTTTCTTTACAGCACGCTGTAAGCGGCGCATGTGAGCTTTGTTTGCGTCGCAGGGAAAAGAACTGTATGCACGGATGGCTGCGTTCTTCTTGGTTATCAGATTCCGTACATCGTCCGGCAGTTTGCAGCGGTGGTCTTCCGCTACTGGAATCTCCCTTGAACATTCGTTCAGGACGGATTGTACGTGATCCGTAAGCAAGTCGATTGCTGCCGTCGTGTCAGCGACTGAGGTAATGTGTTCGGGGATGGCGTCTAAGTGAGTCGATGTGGTGGATTTCAGTCTTTCGCTTACTTTCCTCCAGTCGGTTATCACTTGAGACGGGGGAGGCTGGTCGGGACCTTGCTGACCTGAGCGGGAGCCTAGGTGCATGATCACTGGGCGGTGGTGGTCAGAATTGAGTTCGTGTAGCGCTTCTATAGATTGCAAACGGAGGTTTTCATTCTTTAGCAACGCCACATCGAGGACATCAGGGTTCTGATTGGGATCTTGAGGGAAATGAGTGGGGGTCATCGGGGCGATGACATCGTAATTAAAGGATTCGCCTAGGTTGTACACTACTCTGCCTCTGGCATTAGTGGTGTTACAATTCCACTCGGAATGTTTGGCATTGAGGTCTCCCGCTAAGATAACGGAGTCACTCAAGCCAAAGACGGTGGTGAAGTCGCTAGCTAGTGCGGTAGGGTCGTCAGGCGAGGGAGAGGAGGTCGAGGGCGGTGGGTAATAGGCGGAGATGATGGTGATCGGTTGATGACCAGTCATGCCTAGCCGACAGGCTGAGTACTCGAGCAGAGAGCTCGGTGTGAGAGGGGTTAAGGGGATGCAGTAAAACTCCTTTTTATAATAAATGAGAGTGCCGCCGCCGTGACAACGCGATCTATCGTTGCGAACTATGCGGTAGTTGGCAATTTTAGGGTCGTTGCGATGGGGTTTTAGGAATGTTTCCTGTATGAGGAGGATATCTAGCTGATGGTCGCAGAGGAATTTGGCGATCTCATCGCGTTGGTTGCTAATGCCGTTGGCATTGAAAAACCCTAGTTTGAGTGATCTGGGCCGGGTTGTGCAAATGCGTGACTTATCCATTGATAATTAGTCATCAATTGCATCCATGGCGTCCAGAGCGTCCGTAATGGACTTATAGGCGGTGAAGATCTCATGCGCCTTTTTGGTGTAGAGTTTAAGTTGACCATCGTTTCCTATGGTCGCGTTTAACTCGTCGGACATTCGGACATGGACCTCGCAGCACGGGTCATGAATAAGCTGTAGGCCTCCAGGATTGTGGGACCTACGCCAGGGTTCTTGACCGAGCTGGTTGGGAGAGTGGGACGCGCTGGCACTATTGCCGGAGCAGCAGTGCGCTGAGGCACAGGCTGGGTAGCAATAGTGGGCGCAAGTTGGGAAGCAGCTGGGACAGCTGTGGTCGCAGGTGCGGGGGAAGGCGCTGGAATGGGTTTAGCCATTAGCGCTGAGATGGGCTGAGAGGAGGGAGCCATGAAGACCGGGAACGCCTTTTGGTGGTTGAGCTGGTTCCACGGAGAGGGCCTCTGTGGAGCTAGCCGGTTGGGCAATTGAGAGGAGGGAATCCTCTCAATACCGGATTCGCGCAGTTGGCGGGCATTTGTACTCTTCGCCAGCTTAGGCGTGAGTTTAGGGGCTTTTGGGCACCCGCGGTAGTTGGCAGGGTAGCCGGTCTGACCGCATAGTACACAGCTGGGAGGTTCTGTGCACAGGGAGCGGTCTTTAGGACGGGGCAGTCGCTCGTGCTATGCTCATCCAGGCATTTGACGCATCTGGGTTTCGCGTAGCAGTTACGCTGTGAGTGACCATATAGTTGGCAGCGGTGACACTGGCCAACTACGGTCGAGCGGAGGGGCTTCTCGATTTTGATTCCCGAGAGGTTGCACACTGATTTTATTTTTAAAATCGGGTGGTGCCCCTCTGTCGGGTCACATACAACGAGCACCATGTCGTATAGCTCGCCACCTCTTGCTTTGTGCAATCGGTGTACGGCGGACACAGGGATGGACTGAGCGAGGAGATCTTCTTTGACGTGGTCAGTAGCGATCTCCTCTGTAGAGGCAGTGGAGGCAGAGAGGGCGGGGGAGTCAGAAGTCGCAATTGAAAGAACATAAACTTTTAACCCTTCCCTCTTATATATCTTGGAAATGTGCAAATTCGTAAGCCAACAATTATACACTACACGAGAAGACATACAAACTAAATTTACACTACGACACAAAAATAGGTTAAACCTACCCGGTTCTAAGCTGAAAATACACTGAACAAGCGCTGTAGTAATGTCAATAAAAATTTACAATAAATTACCTGAAAGAATTACAAATGAAAAAAAATATACAACATTTGTCAATAAATTGAAACATCTTCTAATTTTAAAATGTTACTATACTGTTAACGAGTATCTAAGTGAAAATGTGAAATAGGTAAATAATATAATTATGTATAGAAAATTCATAAATGTAATAAATAAAATAGGCCCTCTTCCACTATCCAATTTTGCTGTGCCCGTCAGGGTCCACAATGATCCAAAGCAATGTATTGTATTAAATTATAAGTACCTACCATTTTAAGCTCACATTGTGGAATGCAATAAATATATTGAATATTGAGTATTGAGAAATAATATATATACTTTGAATCTTGGAAATATCCCAAGAATAAGATAGGAACTACATACCTTCTTACGAAATAAATCGCCTTATGTGGGCTATATTTCAGACTATCTCCTAACTACTAATCTACCTCTGTGCTGAATTTCATCCAGATCCTTTCAGCCGTATTAGCGTGAGTAACAAAACCAGTCCAGTCATCGAAACTTTCGTATATTATATTAATAAAAAATAGAAGAAGATAAATAAGCTGGCATAGAATTTATCTATACTAATATTATAAAGCTGAAGAGTTTGTTTGGTTAAGCGCGCTATTCTCAGGAGTTACTGGTTTGAATTAAAAAAATCTTTTAGTGTTGGATAGCCCATTTACCGAAGTAGGCTAGGTAACTGATATATACCATTTCGCGACGACCAATAGGAGCGGAGCAATAATGAATAATGTGACGCAGACGAAGTCACGCGGGTCAGCTAGTCTATACTATAATATTATATATTATTATATTATAATATTATATATTATATTATATATTATATTTATATATCTATACTAATATTATAAAGCAGAAGAGTTTGTTTGTTTGGTTGAACGCGCTAATCTCAGGAACTACTGGTCCGATTTGAAAAATTCTTTCAGTGTTAGATAGCCCATTTATCCAGGAAGGTTATAGGCTATATATCTTAACGCTAAGACAAATAGGACCGGAGCAGTAATGGAAAATGTGACGCAGATGAAGTTGCGCGGGTCAGCTAGTGCGTTCATATTTGAGTTACAGAATGTTTATGTGTACGAAACCAGCATCGGTCACAATATTAAATTTGACCGAATCTACTGGAGATTCGGTCTTTAATGTTTGAAGTGAAATCTTTTTTAACGGCGTTGAGCACTTTTCTAGGGATGGGTATAAAATGTTAGATTCGCGTCAGGACACGTGACCTGATCGAAAATTCGTGAGACAAACTCGCGTCAGGACACGTGACCTGATCGAAAATTCGTGAGACAAACTCGCGTCAGGACACGTGACCTGATCGAAAATTCGTAAGACGGATGATTCAAAAATGCACAACGTTAATGAACCCGTTTTTTTTGTACAGGTCGAAACAAGCAGTCTGGAAGCAAAGAGCCGTATCTCGAATAACAAAATGCTCAAAAACCATCTCTATAGATACGGAAATGAAAACGCAAGAGTTCCAGCTCATCAAAATCTTGCGAAAGATTTATTTGATAACATGGTTCAAAATGAGCATATACCAGCATTGGTAAGTCTTCGGTTTTCCGCGAAATGTGTATGTGGGCGTTAGTACAACTCTCTAGGTTACTTTTTAGGGTTCCGTAGCCAAATGGCAAAAACGGAACCCTAGATTCATCATTGTTTGTCTGTCCGTCCGTATGTCACAGCCACTTTTCTCCGGAACTATAAGAACTATGCTGTTGAAACTTGGTAAGTAGATGTATTCTGTGAACCGCATTAAGATTTTCTCACAAAAATAGAAAAAAATACAATAAATTTTGGTTGTCTCCATACTTAGAACTAAAACTCAATTATTTTTAACATCACACCCATACGTGTATATACCCAATGATATATAAAACTATAGATACGTTGTCCGCACTCTAAAATGACAACATGAAATGAAGCTAATTGGCCACATTGCGCTTAGTTACGCACCAACCTGTCGCGCGACACTACTTGTTTTGATGTCAATTTGACTATTACTTATCCTGTGACGTAACTGAAGATGTATATTTATCTCCCTCTAGCAACAGGCATCCCGCCGTACGGTGACAAATTTTCTTTCCCTTTCTTCATGCGTATTTAGCTATCTAGTATTTTTGCCGTTTTTAAGCGCCGCGATGTTGGTTTATGACGTGTCTATATATAATACGTCATTGTATATACCCATATTTATGGTCAGGTCTTCAAAAATGATAAGTACCTACTTACCTACTTAGAACTAAAACTGAAAAAAAAAAAAAAAAACATCACACCCATACGTGTATATACCCATATTTATGGATAGGTCTTCAAAAATGATATTGAGGTTTCTAATATAATTTTTTTCTAAACTGAATAGTTTCACACTTCCAAAGTGGTAAAATGTGGGTGTCCTCCCCCCCCTTAACTTCTAAAATAAGAGAATGTACATTACCATGTAAACACAACTTTTTCTTATATTTACCTACAGGTTTGCACGGAACTCTCGGTACGCGAATCCGACTCGCACTTGGCCGCTGGTTAGTTAGTATGCGGCGTAGATGACGCTACAACGTCAGTTGTATAGTTAGTATCTGGCGGTATAGATGACGCTACAACAACGCCAGTTATTTAGTTAGTATTTCGAAAGAAAGAAAGAAAACAAATTTATTTGGCACATACTGTACACAATTTAGGTACTACTGTTCAATTCCACTAGTTGTTCCCAAAGTGCTTCTGATAGGTATCGCGGTATAGATGACGCTATATCTTCAGTAGTTTAATTAGTATTTATGGCGGTATAGATGACGGTACAAAGTCAGTAGTTTAGCTGGTATTTGGCGGTATAGATGATGCTACACCTTCAGTAGTTTAATTAGTATTTATGGCGGTATAGATGACGGTACAAAGTCAGTAGTTTAGCTGGTATTTGGCGGTATAGATGATGCTACACCTTCAGTAGTTTAATTAGTATTTATGGCGGTATAGATGACGGTACAAAGTCAGTAGTTTAGCTGGTATTTGGCGGTATAGATGATGCTACACCTTCAGTAGTTTAATTAGTATTTATGGCGGTATAGATGACGGTACAAAGTCAATAGTTTAGCTGGTATTTGGCGGTATAGATGATGCTACACCTTCAGTAGTTTAATAAGTATTTATGGCGGTATAGATGACGGTACAAAGTCAGTAGTTTAGCTGGTATTTGGCAGTATAGATGATGCTACACCTTCAGTAGTTTAATAAGTATTTATGGCGGTATAGATGACGGTACAAAGTCAGTAGTTTAGCTGGTATTTGGCGGTATAGATGATGCTACACCTTCAGTAGTTTAATTAGTATTTATGGCGGTATAGATGACGGTACAAAGTCAGTAGTTTAGCTGGTATTTGGCGGTATAGATGATGCTACACCTTCAGTAGTTTAATTAGTATTTATGGCGGTATAGATGACGGTACAAAGTCAGTAGTTTAGCTGGTATTTGGCGGTATAGATGATGCTACACCTTCAGTAGTTTAATTAGTATTTATGGCGGTATAGATGACGGTACAAAGTCAGTAGTTTAGCTGGTATTTGGCGGTATAGATGATGCTACACCTTCAGTAGTTTAATTAGTATTTATGGCGGTATAGATGACGGTACAAAGTCAATAGTTTAGCTGGTATTTGGCGGTATAGATGATGCTACACCTTCAGTAGTTTAATAAGTATTTATGGCGGTATAGATGACGGTACAAAGTCAGTAGTTTAGCTGGTATTTGGCGGTATAGATGATGCTACACCTTCAGTAGTTTAATTAGTATTTATGGCGGTATAGATGACGGTACAAAGTCAGTAGTTTAGCTGGTATTTGGCGGTATAGATGATGCTACACCTTCAGTAGTTTAATAAGTATTTATGGCGGTATAGATGACGGTACAAAGTCAGTAGTTTAGCTGGTATTTGGCAGTATAGATGATGCTACACCTTCAGTAGTTTAATAAGTATTTATGGCGGTATAGATGACGGTACAAAGTCAGTAGTTTAGCTGGTATTTGGCGGTATAGATGATGCTACACCTTCAGTAGTTTAATTAGTATTTATGGCGGTATAGATGACGGTACAAAGTCAGTAGTTTAGCTGGTATTTGGCGGTATAGATGATGCTACACCTTCAGTAGTTTAAAAAGTATTTATAGCGGTATAGATGACGGTACAAAGTCAGTAGTTTAGCTGGTATTTGGCGGTATAGATGATGCTACACCTTCAGTAGTTTAATAAGTATTTATAGATGATGCTACACCTTCAGTAGTTTAATTAGTATTTATGGCGGTATAGATGACGGTACAAAGTCAGTAGTTTAGCTGGTATTTGGCGGTATAGATGATGCTACACCTTCAGTAGTTTAATAAGTATTTATGGCGGTATAGATGACGGTACAAAGTCAGTAGTTTAGCTGGTATTTGGCAGTATAGATGATGCTACACCTTCAGTAGTTTAATAAGTATTTATGGCGGTATAGATGACGGTACAAAGTCAGTAGTTTAGCTGGTATTTGGCGGTATAGATGATGCTACACCTTCAGTAGTTTAATAAGTATTTATGGCGGTATAGATGACGGTACAAAGTCAGTAGTTTAGCTGGTATTTGGCGGTATAGATGATGCTACACCTTCAGTAGTAGAATTAGTATTTATGGCGGTATAGATGACGGTACAAAGTCAGTAGTTTAGCTGGTATTTGGCGGTATAGATGATGCTACACCTTCAGTAGTTTAATTAGTATTTATGGCGGTATAGATGACGGTACAAAGTCAGTAGTTTAGCTGGTATTTGGCGGTATAGATGATGCTACACCTTCAGTAGTTTAATAAGTATTTATAGATGATGCTACACCTTCAGTAGTTTAATTAGTATTTATTGCGGTATAGATGACGGTACAAAGTCAGTAGTTTAGCTGGTATTTGGCGGTATAGATGATGCTACACCTTCAGTAGTTTAATAAGTATTTATGGCGGTATAGATGACGGTACAAAGTCAGTAGTTTAGCTGGTATTTGGCAGTATAGATGATGCTACACCTTCAGTAGTTTAATAAGTATTTATGGCGGGATAGATGACGGTACAAAGTCAGTAGTTTAGCTGGTATTTGGCGGTATAGATGATGCTACACCTTCAGTAGTTTAATTAGTATTTATGGCGGTATAGATGACGGTACAAAGTCAGTAGTTTAGCTGGTATTTGGCGGTATAGATGATGCTACACCTTCAGTAGTTTAATAAGTATTTATGGCGGTATAGATGACGGTACAAAGTCAGTAGTTTAGCTGGTATTTGGCGGTATAGATGATGCTACACCTTCAGTAGTTTAATAAGTATTTATAGATGATGCTACACCTTCAGTAGTTTAATTAGTATTTATGGCGGTATACATGACGGTACAAAGTCAGTAGTTTAGCTGGTATTTGGCGGTATAGATGATGCTACACCTTCAGTAGTTTAATTAGTATTTATGGCGGTATACATGACGGTACAAAGTCAGTAGTTTAGCTGGTATTTGGCGGTATAGATGATGCTACACCTTCAGTAGTTTAATAAGTATTTATGGCGGTATAGATGACGGTACAAAGTCAGTAGTTTAGCTGGTATTTGGCGGTATAGATGATGCTACACCTTCAGTAGTTTAATAAGTATTTATGGCGGTATAGATGACGGTACAAAGTCAGTAGTTTAGCTGGTATTTGGCGGTATAGATGATGCTACACCTTCAGTAGTTTAATAAGTATTTATGGCGGTATAGATGACGGTATAAAGTCAGTAGTTTAGCTGGTATTTGGCGGTATAGATGATGCTACACCTTCAGTAGTTGAATTAGTATTTATGGCGGTTTAGATGACGGTACAAAGTCAGTAGTTTAGCTGGTATTTGGCGGTATAGATGATGCTACACCTTCAGTAGTTTAATAAGTATTTATGGCGGTATAGATGACGGTACAAAGTCAGTAGTTTAGCTGGTATTTGGCGGTATAGATGATGCTACACCTTCAGTAGTTTAATAAGTATTTATGGCGGTATAGATGACGGTACAAAGTCAGTAGTTTAGCTGGTATTTGGCGGTATAGATGATGCTACACCTTCAGTAGTTGAATTAGTATTTATGGCGGTTTAGATGACGGTACAAAGTCAGTAGTTTAGCTGGTATTTGGCGGTATAGATGATGCTACACCTTCAGTAGTTTAATAAGTATTTATGGCGGTATAGATGACGGTACAAAGTCAGTAGTTTAGCTGGTATTTGGCGGTATAGATGATGCTATACCTTCAGTAGTTTAATAAGTATTTATGGCGGTATAGATGACGGTACAAAGTCAGTAGTTTAGCTGGTATTTGGCGGTATAGATGATGCTACACCTTCAGTTGTTGAATTAGTATTTATGGCGGTTTAGATGACGGTACAAAGTCAGTAGTTTAGCTGGTATTTGGCGGTATAGATGATGCTACACCTTCAGTAGTTTAATAAGTATTTATGGCGGTATAGATGACGGTACAAAGTCAGTAGTTTAGCTGGTATTTGGCGGTATAGATGATGCTACACCTTCAGTAGTTTAATTAGTATTTATGGCGGTATAGATGACGGTACAAAGTCAGTAGTTTAGCTGGTATTTGGCGGTATAGATGATGCTACACCTTCAATAGTTTAATTAGTATTTATGGCGCACAGTGTGTTATTTTGCCTTAGTCGGACGTGCCAGTTTTATATTTTATCTTTATAGATTAAACCTTATTAAAGCATTACAAAAAATACCCGTTTTGATATTTCACTTCATTTAGGAGATATAAATATTTTAGTGAAAGGTCACTGACCTTCTTGATAAAGTTTTTTGTCTGTATTTCTTGGATAAAGCAAATGTCAGTCTCTTGTAAAATACAAATCAATTGTTGGTTTAAAATATATACAGAGTAAAAGTTTCAAGTCTCTAACATCACAGGAACGAGAATAAATAATTATTTTGCTAATAAACGAAAAAAATTAATATAAAATTAGCTATTTACGGGTCGTGTTTTTTTTAATTGCATAATATATTTACGTATAGTACCTTTAACTTGTGAAAATTCTAAATATGTATCTAGCGAGATCTCAGAGATATTGCGTTTCTAAGGTTTTTAAAAATTTCTATGGAAATAGGGTTGTCACAAAGTAGTTGAAGTTAAAATTTAAATCAATCGATTAAATTAATTCTGCTAGCCAATACTAAACGCTTATGACACAATATCCTCGCCATCGGATTGAATAAGAATTTCGTCAGTCGTCAGCGTGATATCATTAAATTTTGCTTCAAGCCCTACAGAATCTAATTGGCTGTAGTGAACATTTTCTGTAGTTACGCTTAAGAGTCCTATTACACTTTTTACGGAAATTCATGATTTTTGACGCTGTAATTTTCAGCAGCAGTAAGATATTTTAATTATTTGATCATGAATAACGATAGTGCCAGTCTCTTTTTTGTAAGTTAGAGTTACACATTTTCATTTTGCTTTTCGTGTAATTTACTATAAATATTTTACGAACTCAGTTTGCAAGAAAAAATGTCGGAGATGGAACTTTGACGGTCAAATTCACATTGTTGCAATCAATTCTTTTAAAAGATGAAATTACTAAAAGGTAAGTTGAATGTTTTACTTGTTTATTGGAGTTCTAGAATTTCTTTAAGTTTCTTGAGTTTTCAGGGAAAAAAACGTAAAGAAAGCCAAATTTAAGCCAGAAATGTCTTGATTCAGCGTTCATTATATTCCAAATAAAAACAATTTTATCAAATAAATTAACATGATATAAAATTTCAATCTACAATGAATACGTTTCATTAGTTTTCGTTTGTCAATATAATAAAACAAAATTACAATAAATAAAATTAAAGTACTATATATTCTGCGTCAATTCAGCGCGCGCGCTCCTCAGTCTCGCGCGAGCGCCCAAATAAACTATAATCCTATTCAGACTAGTAAGTATCAAAATTGTTTCGCGGACTATAGATGTACTCCCAACGCAAACCAACGCAACTTCGTTTATTGCAAACGAGCATTCACGATTCGTAATAGGACTCTTAAGAGTTGAAGCGGTGATTTTGGTAATGGCAAAGATTTTTTTATGTCTATGACGTGTATTGTACGTTATTGAGGATATATAAGGATCGGATGATTCTAATGCACGGTGAAATAAATCTAAAATTGTGATTTTTCTGTCTAATTTCCGGGTATGGTGTTGTCTATCATAACGCCAGAATTTATTTCTTGACTCGCCTGCTTGCTCGGATAACATACCTATGGGTAAAGTGTTGTATTTTTCCACATACTTCGCAGCTACAGATTTACAAAAGTCGTTAAATTTTACAGAATCTCCATGACACTTCACCCCCGCTTCTCCAGATATTATGTATAGGAATTGGGTTTTAGCTTGCCTAACGAGGCGCGAGGGCGGACCCCTTCCCAATCCCACATAATATCCTTCATCGAAGATAGATCTCAAAACAAAAGTAGGGATCGAATTCAACTGTTAATATTTTTTTAATATTGACTTCAACTTTCTGCACTTTTTCTCCATATTAACTTAAACTATATAAACTATGCACGTCACAATTTAAACCGGCAATTGCTAAATAAAACCTCAGTCAAAAATATTAATCAAAATGAGTAATGTTTGCATGAACGAAGAATACGTTTTTTGCACACATGTTTGGTTGACAACCCTAGCCCAAAATTTTAAAATTCAATATTTCCGAAATCCTCGGTTTGTCGGAACTGATTATTTTTGTGGTGATAGTTATTATAGTGGTCAATATTTAAGTGTTAAAAAAAAACCCGACCATGAAGAGATTCGTCGGAAAAAAATACTGACAAAATCATAGAAAATAAATTATTTTGACCTGTGTTAGCAAGATTTTTAAAGTTTTCAAGAAAAATGTGGTTCCTATAATGAATTCCTATCACACATAAAAACATTTAGTGTGAATAACAGATCCAAAAACGAGATATAGTGTTTCTATGGTTTTTAAGCATTTTTCTCGATTTTATTAATTACTCTTGAAGTATATACAACACTATTTTTTAATTAGTACAAAAAAAGAATGGGGCTGTTCCCGTACCCATTACTGATCATAATTTTGCAGTCAAAAGTAAAAAAAAACGAAATCCCAAAATTGTTTACTTTGATTTATTTTTACTTGAGTATCTTAAATGATTTCTTAAAAATTACTTAATTGTAAAAAGTTGATAATTTTGTTGGTCCTAAGCCCAATTAAAGTGCGAAAGAAAAGTTTGGATTGCTTATTTTTTCGTTTACCATAAATTGAGTGACATTTTGGGATATAAACAAACGTTAATAACTTTGCTGTTTATGAATATTATTTATTGAGACTTTACATATATAATAACAAGACCTTTTCTAATAAGCCGTTTAAGTATTTGTACTAATTAAAAATTAGTGGTGTATAGTAGTTAGAGCCGGCGGAGTTTTAATACGAGTTTAGTTTGATTGTTAGCTTTCTAAAAAAAACACATAAAACGAGCATGTCCGCAACTAAGGCAAAATAACACACTGTGTGGCGGTATAGATGACGGTACAAAGTCAGTAGTTTAGTTTGTCTATGGCGGTATAGAACTAAAATCTAATTTTTTTCCAGATAAATGCTGACACAGGAGACAAAATGACATACGGGGAATTAGCACAAATGACAGCAGATGTCGCCCTCTCGCTCAATCGTATGGGCGTTGGAAAGGGAGAGGTGGTGTGTATCTGCTGTGAGAAGAATTTCGAGTACATGCCTACTGTTGTGGGGATTCTGTGCACAGGCGCAACATATAGTCCAATGGATCCAACTTATGGCTGCTGTAAGAATTTTTTTCTTCTTCATTTGTTTAAGGGATTTTTATACACTTATGTGATTATGCTATTCCCCGCGTACTGCTACTTATAAATCTATACTAATACTAGCTGACCCGTGCAACGTCGTCTGCGTAACATTTTTCATTACTACTCCGCTCCTGTTGGTCTAAGCGTGATGACATATAGCCTTCCTCGATCGCATAGTTCTTGTAGTTTCGGAAAAAAGTGGCTGTGACATACGGACGGACAGACAGACAGGCAGACATGACGAATCTATAAGTGTTCCGATTTTGCCATTTGGCTACGGAACCCTAAAAATACTCACAGAATTGAGAATCTCCTCCTTATTGGAAGTTAAAAATTTAGCTTAAAAATTGGCTTTCAGCTTACCATAATCTCTTCCTCCACAGTCCCTCTCCTCCATCGAGTCAAGATAGTGCGTCCAAAAATCATGTTCTGCTCCCTCTCCGCATACAAAACTCACAAAGCCACGTTTGACGAAGTCGGGAGCATCCAGCACTACATTCTATACGGGAACGAGACAGCAGATGGTGCTATCCTCTTCAAGGACTTCCTGACTGAGACGGCGAGATTGGAAGACTTCATGCCTGTGGCTGTGAATGGTTGGGAAGACCTGGCTTTCATTGTCTTCTCATCAGGGACTACTGGATTACCAAAAGGTGTTCCTTTAACCCATTTGGCAGTTTTGCTGAATTCGCAGACTATGGCGACAGATGAGTGAGTATTATATTATGACTTGAAGACGTACTGCCAAAATAAAAAATACACTAATCTATACATATAATAAAATCGTAGAGTTGCCGTGTCTGTACATTGAATATTTTCGCAAAAAAAAATACATAGAAATGTCAGAAAAATGACATAGAACACAAAAAAGCAGTTTTTGAAATTCTTTTCTGTTTGTCTGTTTGTCTGTGCGTCTGTATGTCTGTGCGTTTGGAGGAGCATCACGCATAAACCACTGATTGGATTCACAATTTAGGTACTTCGAAATATTAAGTGATAATCGGAGCAACATTTAGTGTTTATTTCATCAAAATCGACCCACAAAATCAAAAGATATCGAATTTTAAAGTTTACGAAGAAACTTCATCGAGCGCTAAAATAGGTTGTTTTCATTGAGACTTCAGATACTTGCAATGCCATCTATTGAGAAATTTTTTAATAAGAAATGTGTGAAAAGACCCCGAAACAATGTATTTTTGAGTTATTTTTTAATTAAACACATAATGTTTATAATTATATGTTATTATATTATCATTATTTATCGTAACGTGTAAGCTTCTAAGTTTGAACTTATGAGTAGTTATGAGCATAAAGACAGTTCAGTTACGTTGTAGATCGATAGATGGCGTTGTACTTATGACGCGTTTTTCTGATTCTCCGCAGTAGCATAAGGTCAGCCCCATGTTTTATGTTGTTTAACTTGGAGACGTATAATGTTGAAATTATTAGCTATGGAATTATGGATTTGATTGAATTACTAGATTGTTTTTCGATTTACTGGGAGGAGAGGAGAGTCTCCTCCGGAGTCCGGAGTTACCTGTATCCATAAGTAAACTGTTTTACTAACAGAAGAGATGAATATTTGGTATTATGTTTCAATGTGGCTAAACTATATCAGCCGAACACGTCGATCTTCAAGGTTAAGCAACGCTTGCCGAGGTCGGTCTGTGAATGGGTGACCATTATAACAACCTAGCCTTTTCCTTACTATATTGGCTCGGCTTCCAGACAAACCGGATTCAGCTGAATACCGGTATTTTACGTGGCGCGGCTGCCTACCAGACCTCCACAACTCATTCAATGCAAGATTTCAGTCAGATTTTACTGGCTTTTGACTATCCGTAACGACTGCCAAAGATCTACAAATGACAGCCGGGACCAAAGGCTTAACGTGCTTTCTGAGGCACGAAGGAAACTCGGTATGTCAAGATGGTCACCCACCCACAGACCAACCTTCGCAAGCGTTGCTTAACCTTGAAGATCGATGCGTTCGTCTGTTATAGTTTAGCCTTGAAGATCGGCCCGTGCGGCTTTAGCCACGAGCTCCTCTATAATAAATCGATTCTATGAACCCAGTAAAACTTTTTTGATATTATAAAATCTTAAAACAAACTATATTTATCAGTGGTCTACGATCAGCAATATTGTCAGTAAAAATCGGAGAAAATGTGTTTCTTTTTGGACTGTTCTGGACGAAATTAAGAATCCACTTGATTCAGCACCTCTACCACCAGCAATCTATACTAATATTATAAAGCACAAGAGTTTGTTTGTTTGGTTGAACGCGTTAATCTCAGGAACTACTGGTCCGATTTGAAAAAATCTTTCAGTGTTAGATAGCCCATTTATTGAGGAAGGTTATAGGCGTATATATATATATATATATATATATATATATATATATAATCACTCTGAGACAAATAGGAGCGGAGCAGTAATGGAAAATGTGACGCAGACGAAGTTGCGCGGGTCAGCTAGTTTATATAATATGTGTTTTATGTTGTATTTTTTGTGCTGTATTCTATGTGCTTTGTGAATCGTTTTGTGATTGTATTTTATTTGCTTTTATGTATAGTTTGTGTATTGGTTGTCTGTACTTATATGAGTCTTAGGAACTCGAAATAAACTAATTTAATTTAATTTAAAATCTATTCTCAGATGCACTGAGTGTACACAACAATTTTCATAAAAATCGGTCATGCCATTTCGTAGAATTACGATAAAAAACACATAAAAATCTAGTGTCGCGGTGTCTGTTATCGAACTTCGAAGCGGCTTACTGACTTCCCAAAAAGGAACATAAAAAAAAATACAACCGAAATGGGAACTTCCTCATTTCGTTTGTATTTTTTTATGTTTGTACCTCATAACGCCATCAATATGAACCGATTTGAAACATGCTTGTTTTATCTTAAAGGATATTGGTCCTATTTAAATTTTTCGTTTACTTGGATGATGGTTTTTGTCATCCAAGTAATCGAAATTGCGTATTTTGCTTTTCTGCGATTTCACAGTGGTGTTGTTAGCTGTGGGGTACCACTAAAAAGTGAAATTAATGTTAGTTTTGTTGTTTGTTTTTTAGTGTTAGTGTTTAGGATTTTTCTATCTGTCAACATATTTTTGTTATACCTAGTTAGTTTTTGTACTTACTGTAGGTACTTTATGTGTATTGTGCGAGTCCCAAATAAATACATTTCTTTCTTTCTTTTTAAATAAAAAAAAAAACACTACAAAGTTCAAAATACGAAGAAACTAAAAAAATCACCGACTTCCGAAATTAAAATTATTTTTTACTTTGTAGTGTTTTTTTTTATTCAGAAGTCGGTTGTTTGTTTGTATACTCAGTAAATCTGAGTTCCTATGGCAAAACAATATTGCCGAGACAGCTAGTTTTCATAAATTAGACTATATATTACAAGTGTTGGGTATTAGTTACAAAATAGTAAGTCAAAGATTAAGGCTGGATTTGTCCAACGCCAGATAAAAACGTTTGACAGTTTTTGTATGGGAGAACTTGAACTTGAGAAAATGTCAAAAAATTGAAATTATTCTTCCGATAAAGCTATCTGGCGTTGGTAAAATCCAGCCTTAATCGTATAAACGTTAGAAATTATTTAAGAAAAAATGTACCTATTACCAATATATTTTTTTTTGCTTTTTCTTATCATTCTGGTAACACTGACTTAATCGCCACCCCGTTGCGCTCTTCCACCAAGCGGTGGAAAGGGAAGCATGGACGCCATGGGCATGCGAGGCCAGTCTGGGGGGCTACTCTCTAAGCCCGAAGTCCGTAGTTTCGGGCTTAGTTGCGGGCGTATTCCCCTCCGTATCAGCTAACCACTAAGAATTAATGACAACACGATTTGACAGTTAGTATTAAATCGTGTTGTCGTTCATTATTACTTCGAGTTTGGGACTAATCGTAAATTCAGTAATACGGAGTAGAATACGCCCGCAACTAAGTCCGAAACTGCGGACGTCGGGCTTAGAGAGTAGCCCCCCAGTCTTGCTGCGGAAGCTTAGTCGTATAGACTTAATCGAGTCGTAGTTAAGTATAGTAATAAAACTTTTTGCATCAATAATCGAAAAAAGGATTAGTAAGAGTATAGAGATACACCAACCGATAGAACAAGCCGGCTTCAGAAGTGGATATCCTACGATAGATCATATCCACTCAATTGAACAAATAATTGAAAAATATAGCGAGCACCAGAGACCACTGTATATTGCTTTCATCGACTACCAGAAAGCCTTCGACACGGTCTTGCACTCTTCCATATGGACAGCTTTAAGCTCACAGCACGTAGAACACAAATACATAGAAGTTATTAAGTATATATACAACAACTGCAATAGTAGAGTGAAGCTTGAGTCGACAGGTCCGCCAATAAGCATAAAAATAGGTGTAAGGCAAGGGGACCCTCTGTCACCGAGAACTTTTATAGCGGTGCTAGAGATGGCCATCAGGAAAGTCAATTGGAACAGAACAGGACTAAATATTAACGGAAAATTTATCAGCCACTTAAGGTTCGCTGACGACATTATTCTTCTGTCTGAAAATGCAAGAGAACTAGAGTCAATGATACTCTCACTAAAATCTGTGAGCGCTGAAGTAGGCTTGCAAATGAATCTAAATAAAACCAAAATCATGACTAATAGCAAAAAATATCCCCTGTATCTTGACCAAAATTGATTAAATTACGTGGAAAGCTACATATACTTAGGAAAACAAGTTTCTTTCAACAACCAAAGCAATGAATTGGAAGTATAAGTAGAGAAGAATTTCAGGCGCATGGAAAAAATTCTGGAGCTTAAAGGAAATATTGAAAGGAACTATGCCTATTGAACTAAAAAAAACAGTCATGGACACCTGCTTACTCCCCTCCATCACCTATGGATGCCAGACATGGAAGTACACACTGAGAGTGAAAAACATGATTAGGTCCTGTCAACGAAGCATGGAGAGAAGCATCACAAATGTGAGAAAAATACAAAAAATCCCACATAGCACTATACGAAAAAATACTAACATTATAGATGCACTCCAATTATCACAAAGATTAAAATGGCGCTGGGCTGGACACGTGGCCAGGATGGAGGACGACCGCTGGACTACAAGACTGACGTCATGGCAGGGCCCTACAGGCATTAGAAAAAGAGGAAGACCAATAACTCGCTGGGAAAACGACATAATAATAACTTTAATTTCGGAAATCGGTGTTTTTGTTAGTTTCTTCGTATTTTGACACCGACTTCCGAAATTAAAGTTATTTTTTACTTTGTAGTGTTTTTTTTTGGAAGTCGGTTGTATTTTTTTGTAAAAAGTTTTTTTTATTTTTCACTTTTTAGTGGTGCCCCACACCTAACAACACCACTGCAAAATTGCAGAAAAGCAAAATACGCAATTTCGATTATCAAAGAATCATCTAAATAGTCAAATTCCAGCTATTTCGATTTAAAATCCAAAGTTCGTAACCGATTTTGATATGATTTAAATGGGACCAATCTGCAAATATATCCTTTTAGATAAAACAAAAATTTTTCAAATCGGTTCATAATTGTCGGAGTTATGAGGTAACAAACATAAAAAAAAAAAAAAAACATACAACCGAATTGATAACCTCCTCCTTTTTGGGAAGTCGGTTAAAAATAGCAGGAAAGCACTCGAGAACAAAAACCAAAGATAGGGACAAGTGGAAAAATATGGAGGAGGCCTTCACCCTCACATAAGAAGGGGTTCTTGCATGTCAACATAGTAAATATGGAGGAGGCCTTCACCCTCACATAAGAAGGGGTTCTTGCATGTCAACATAGTAAATATGGAGGAGGCCTTCACCCTCACATAAGAAGGGGTTCTTGCATGTCAACATAGTAAATATGGAGGAGGCCTTCACCCTCACATAAGAAGGGGTTCTTGCATGTCAACATAGTAAATATGGAGGAGGCCTTCACCCTCACATAAGAAGGGGTTCTTGCATGTCAACATAGTAAATAAAGTTAACAGCAACATAAATTATAATTCCATAATGTAATACTGTTAATACAGAAATTAAAATGAATTATAGATTAGATTATAGATTAATAATTAACAATCAATAGTAGTATAACCCGGTTCATTAAAGAAAGGAATCCTAAATGGCGGTGCTTATCATGTTTTCTCGCTTGCACACTAGTGCCGTCTATACTCACTCTCGCGCGTACCGTAGGCAGAAAAAAATCATCAGTCTTTTATTAAAATTTAGGTGCTGTTTTTGTACAATAAATTTTTACCAACATCTTTTTAAGGATCCTCCTTTTGTTTTATGTTGTCAGGTGTTCAGAAACGGAAAAATCATCCTGAATAAATTTCTTACTGTTTTCGATGAAAACAACAATAACGATCTTATAATAATAGATTGCTCCACGTGCCTTTAGATTTTTCAACTTTAACACGCGCGATAAGCCACTAGCAGGAGCTAGTTTGAAATAAATACGACCCGGTCATGTTTTTATTATTTAATTTGAAAAATGTCTTCGACTTGAAAAATGTATTTGTCAACTGTACTATCTGTCAACGCAAGTACAAGACGCCATTGAAGATTCCTTTCTTTAATGCATCGGCTTATAATAAGAAATCGTATTAATTAATATAAATAAACTAATAATATTAAGAATAATGAATTTATAAACAACAACAATAATTCAGAACACTGATTGAATCAACCATAATAATAATAAGAGTGTATCTGTAATGAGATCAACCGATTACGTAAGAAATAAAAGGCTTTTTTATTTATTTTATTTTATTAATTTAGGTATAAGTACTATTTAGAATAAATTGAGATATATGTACACTGTTAAAATAACAAGTAATGAAAGTAACAGTAATCTAGCCCAGACCTCAGACTTTCAAATTTTCAATACATATGCTCCAGCCACAATCTCAATCTACGCTCATCAAACAACCGTCTCCTTCAATGTCCCACTCACCGTTCTGACTTTATTCACTCTTTTTTCTTCGTTCAGTCTATTTCTCCGTGGAATGCGCTTCCTTTGGAATCTTAGTTTGGATCAGAATGGCCACCAATCGATTAACTTTTAAATTGAGAGTTCGTGAACACACTCTGAAGTTGTTGGCAATAGTCAGCAGTACCTAGTATTGTAGCGACCCTAGCGAGGCGAGTTGATATAGTACAGGAACGTCAGAGCCGACCTCGCCAGTCGCTTACATACCTCCGTTCAGCCACGTCACGTTTGCCTATAAGTATTAGTATAACTGAGTAATTGTGAACCGAAAATAAACCTTAATAATATTCAGTACAAATCCAAGTGTATATCATTTATTCCGGACCATTTTACATAACACGCACAACAAGTGGTGACCCCGAACGTTTACAGACAATAGTTTTTGTGTAGTTTTTTTTTGCGCAGTAAACGACTCCTAGGTGACGTGGCTGGCGCGTGATAACCGCGTGGGTGCAAATAACAGGAATAGTCTCGAAATCAGTGAAACAACCACCACAATGAACCCCCCATCGGCAACCGAAGTAACAGCGGTATCGGTGCAGGCAAGGATACCAGATTTATGGACGGACTTGCGGACTTGAACCAAGTCATATTTATCGTCACAGCGCTAATGTTTTCCAGTTACAGTTTTAGTTAATCCGGTTTGACTGGAAGCCGACCCCAGTATAGATGGGAAAAGGCTAGGCAGATTATGACCATAGGTATCAGAAAACTCACTGTGATTTTTTTAATGTTTTCAGATACACAGGAGCTGGTATTTACAACTCCAGAGAATTCTACTACTCATACGGACTTATGTACGGACTGGCTTGTCTAAGAGTGGCTGCTACTATTGTTTATAACCCCGGAGGGGGGGTGAAGGCAATGCTGGAAGCTATTCAGAAGTATAAGGTAAATTCCCGGTATATGGTAGATATTCCACTCACGAAACGTTCGGGGAACAAACTCATTGTGCGTACAGCTAAGCACTACCGGATTAGCCGCGCACAGTACAGATACCGGCACGGTTCTTGAGCACTCGGCGGAAGATTGGGGATCGCTTTGTGCATCGTACACCTTATGAAAAATAAAATGTCGTCGTGACGTACGTGCAGCAAGAGTAAAGAAAGAAAGAAAGAAAGAAAGAAAGAAAGAAAGAAAGAAAATGTTTATTTGGGACTCGCACAAAACAGATAGAAGCAAAATACATTAAAACAAACGAAACGTACATAATAATTAGTTAATTATTATTAACAATTACAAAATTCAATGGATCTGTGCGAGGCCAAAAAGGTCCCTATCTCAGCATATGCTGCGATATTTAATATAACTAAATAACGCAGCGCTGGTATTATGATAGGGCCTGTGATGCCACGGACGCACTTACGTAACGCATCTAAATAGATATATATTAATAGATAAAAATAAATAAAATGATTAATATAAAATAAGAATTGAAAAATGAAACATTATAATATAAAATACACACATACAATAAAATAATGTAAATTGCAACCAACGCTCAAAGGCCCAATGCTCCAATATCATTTATGAATGACAAATGTCACAAATGACGGAACGCGCGAGCGCACTATGAGCGTCAGCGTCAGTGACTTTGAGTGTTGTCAAAATGTAGAAACTGGAAAACAATAAATAAAACCATATAAATAGCTATAAATTTCACGCTTTTAACATCTAAACTTAGATAATACGCTAATTAAATTAATGTAATTAGATCGTTGTGGTCTGAGTTGTGAAGAACAAATCCCGAGTGACGGCTATGACGCGCGATGCGCTACGGGCCAATGACTGCACTTTCCCCGCCCCCACGCCTCCGCGCCTCACTTCATACCACCAAAGGCACCCAATAACTCACTTTTGCGCAGGTGAAGGTCAGCGCTCAAGAATCGTGCCGATGATTGTACGAACCACGGTTCTTTGCCACTCCGAAGTTAGGTTTTAGTGACGACCGCGCAGGTGCAAACACGTAAACAAGTATTACATTCATAGAATACTATTCTGATTTATACGTTTCGTATTATAAATAAGTAAGAAACAATAACAAGGTCACAAAATAACAAAACAAACATATAAACCACAAAAATACACATCACACAAATCAAATAGTAAGAAAATAACCAAAATAAATACGTAATTTAAAACAATAACAACGTGTAACACTTTTCGCATCAACAATCGTATTGCATTGAGTAAGCGGGACACAAGTATGCATCGAACGTATACGAGGGACTGAAACGCCGTTACAACCGGCATATTGCGCGAGAAGGCGTGAACTACCCGCGCATGCGCTGTTCTATGTTTCTTGGAGAAATTGACATCGTGCGCAAACAATTGCGACGTACTTCGCAGAGGCAAAGAACCCTGGATCGTACTGTAGCAAGAGTAGCAACATTGGGGAGCATTGGGGGGGGGGAATGAGAAAAGAACCAACGAAAAATTCCAACACTGGAGTGTCCAGAATCATGTCCTGGACCCATGGAAATCGTTTGTGCGTCGATGTCAGATACACGCGGTATAGATATAGATAATAATAATAATAAAGCCTTTTTATTTCCATGCACTTTACATTGATTTTAAAATTCTTATTACTACAAATGTATAAAAGATGTGATTAAGGCATGGCTCCTCTCAGGATATAGGCCTCCTCCAACTGTTTCCATTGTTTTTCTATCTGCCGGCTTCGTCATCCAGTCTTCGCCGGCTGTGTTTTTAATTTCATCGATCTTTAGGTCTTTCTTTGTTCCTTTTTCCACTGGGCCCCTTCCATTTAGTGACTCGTTTAGTCCATATCTTGTCTGTACTGCGGGCGATGTGACCAGCTCATCTCCATTTCAGCTGTTGTGCGTGGCGTTCTGCGTCTATTGGTTTTGTTTTCTTGCGAATATCTTCGCTCTTGATTTTTAGACTTAAGAGTCCTATTACGAATCGTAAATGCTCGTTTGCAATAGACGAAGTTACGTTGGTCTGCGTTGGGAGTACATCTTTAGTAGGCAAAACAATTTTGATACTTACTAGTCTGAATAGGATTATAGTTTATTTGGGCGCTCGCGCGAGACTGAGGA
The DNA here is from genome assembly GCA_963859965.1 of Ceramica pisi. Taxonomy (NCBI): domain Eukaryota; kingdom Metazoa; phylum Arthropoda; class Insecta; order Lepidoptera; family Noctuidae; genus Ceramica; species Ceramica pisi. Next base: position 13,952,482 of record OY982556.1, read on the forward strand.
GCGCGCGCGCTGAATTGACGCAGAATATATAGTACTTTAATTTTATTTATTGTAATTTTGTTGTATTATATTGACAAACGAAAACTTATGAAACGTATTCATTATAGATTGAAATTTTATATCATATTAATTTATTTGATAAAATTGTTTTTATTTGGAATATAATGGACGCTGAATCAAGACATTTCTGGCTTAAATTAGGATTTCTTTACGTTTTTTTCCGTGAAAACTCAAGGAATTTAAAGAAATTCTAGAACTCCAATAAACAAGTAAAACATTCAACTTACCTTTTAGTCATTTCAGCTTTTAAAAGAATTGATTGTAACAATGTGAATTAGACTGTCAAAGTTCCATCGCCGACATTTTTTCTTGCAAACTGAGTTCGTAAAATATTTATAGTAAATTACACGAAAAGAAAAATGAAAATGTGTAACTCCAACTTACAATAAAGAGACTGGCACTATCGTTATTCAGGATCAAATAATTAAAATATCTTACTGCTGCTGAAAATTACAGCGTCAAAAATCATGAATTTCCGTAAAAAATGTAATAGGACTCTTAACATTAAAACATTATTGACAGGTTGTTTCATAATTCGAATGCATAATTTATTGCATCTCTCTCATCTTAAGGAATTATTAAACAAAAATCGCGCCTGGAGGTACTTTACGTCGGGTAGATAAAGTGGGCCGTCTTTGTAAGATGACTAAAACTGCTCAATGTATAGTATTTTTGTTACCTATAAACTAACAGCATAGTCATAATAGGCTAGATTCCATCATCCACAAATTGCAAAACTATTTAGTCCGTCTGTTAGAGTATTGAAAATTATTGGACACGTATTTTTTGTTTTTTTTAAATCAATGATTATTGACAAAGATAAAACGCATCAAAACTCGGGAGTGGGGGCTCGTGACGTCACGACTCACTAAAAATTATGCGAAGGTGTGACGTATTGAGAATTTTAAAAGCGTCGTAACTTCGTCAATTTTGGTTCCCGTAACAAAAGAAAAAACACGGGTCAAATATTTTTTGATAATCTAACTGATTAGATTTTTTCAGGACACAAGCCTATTATATATTCGTCGCTTCATTCTTCAGATATAATTTATTTACCAAGTAGTCCCTTTATCCTACAGGCTTAGAATAATAACGCATAGAAACCTAGTACGAGTGCAAAAAGTGAGGCAACTAAAACTTAGCCTAATCCGTCAAACTTAGCCATCAGGCCGTCAGTACTCAATGTCACGTTCCGTCGAACACAGCTCGCGAGTAAATAATTGAAAATGACAGTTTGTTGCGTGAAAGGATGTTATAGCACATCAGGAAAACAAAAAAAATGTGATAAAATAACATTTCACAAATAAGTACTCACATTCTATGCACTATTTTTACGTAAATCGATAAATAAAACAAAATTCTAATAACCTAACTTGTCATAACACAGTGTTGCTATTTGTGAGGAAGAAATACCCACATTGCTTTCATTCATGTTTTTCATTTTTGTAATTTTAAAATACAATACTTACTGTTAATTCATATCAAACCCGATGTTTTAACATTGTTTATAATTATAACCCATCAAGCATTCTAAACGCATTGAACAATATCTCATTCTTTATGCGATTTATTTCCTTTTATTTTGAAATAAATTGAATTATACCTTCCGAAAAAATATGTCATATTACATGAAAAATCATGTTTACCTTTTCCAGTTCCCAACAACATAAAATACTTGCCTTGATAGCAAAATAGTAATGCGTCTTCCCATATTTTGTGGGTAACGGCTTAGTAATGGTATCACTGAAAGCTATATCTGTGTGCGTTAGAGGAACGTAGACACATTCGGCTCACGCACACAAAGAAAATGAAGTGGACACACGATTTTGCTCGGGTTTTGTTCTAGACGCGGCTTCTATGCGTTATTATTCTAAGCCTACAGGCAACATCGCACGATTTCAGAGTTATTCGATTACTTTTTTTTTTTTTCATCTACCTACAGTATGGTTCTTCGGTCCCATTTGTGTGATATTGTTCATTCCTTTTTCGTGCGAGGCAACGAGCGCACGCGCCTACTAAAAAATACCGAAACGTAGTGCACAGGAGAAATTGGCGAGATACATGCACAAGATCAGAAAATTAGAAGAAAAATAAAAGGACAAGGAGAAATATCGGCGTCGAATACGACGACCGTTCGATTCATCTGAGGACGAAAACAATGCAGGTTAGTTGACCATTATTACTAAGTGCCACAAGTGTTTACATTAGTTCAACTTAAGTGAAAATCGGGATTGACTGCGAGTCAATTGCGATACCATAATTAGCTGCGAGCTAATTATGAGTCATGTTATCATGACAACCCAAGTAGAAAATATGTGTAATATTGAATAGATATGCACATTAACTACGATTTATTGTCCGCGAGACAATAATAACGCAAAACGCGTTACATACCTACCTCCTTATTCGCTCGCTGTATTATCGCCAGAAGGTCAACCGGTGAGAACTCCTGCCTTGCAGGATATACCAGACCTCGTGGAGGATGCGTCTGTTCCGACTTCCGCCAGCTGAGACAACCCCAGAAGTAAATTTGGATCCGGAGCTATTGTCTGCGTTGGGTCTTCTTTGTCTGGTACAGCAGTCTTCGGGGAAGACGTCAATGAGAGCTTAGCCAGTTTTTGGACTCCCCTATTGAAGAAAGAGTTAGCCAGAGAGGGCAAAAGATAGGCTCACGAAAGAGTATCTTATACCCGCCAATTGCAAATTATTGCAAGCTCCGAAGTTGAACGCGGATATTTCAGCCGCCGTGTCAGACATAGTCCGAGGACGAGACAAAAAATTTATCGATTTCCAACAACAGTTAGGAAATGGTACCGCTGCAATAAACAAAGCTATCGATACTTTGCTTAAAACAGATACTAAAGTTCTGGTCTTAAAACATTTAAGCGACGGCTGTCGCTTGTTATCTGATTTGCACCACTGTTTGACTAATAACAGAATAAAATTAACTACCCCGAGTCTGGGAAAGAACTTTATTCACGTCATTCAAGATTCAGAACGCGATGATATCCTATATGGTTACTCGCTGTCAGAAAAAATAAAAGCCAGTAAGGCCATCGAAAAGCAAGGAACTCAGATAAGAAAAACAATAGCAAATCAGAAAATTTCTATTCCTCAACGGTCGGTCACTTATTCGGCCGCCCAGGGAACCTGGTCAGGACCTCCTCGTTACCCGTCGAAAAGGGGGGGGGGGGGGACCAATGACCCCACGTTGGTCATATCCATCGCAGTCTCAAGCGAAAGCGAATGGCTCTTACGGATCGAAGAACCATGCGTCACAACAGAAATAACTAAGGTACATGCAGGCAGAATACGATTCTTCCCCAGTTGGTCTCACATAACCATAGCGCAGTAGTGTTATCATGGACAGAACATGGTTCTACAATTCCCTTTTGTATTCCAGTGACTCAGCCTATCGTACCATTTTGTAATTTACTTCCGATGAGGCTCGAGATATGCATGTAGAAATTAACTATTTATAACTTGTTGTATCCCAACTCATGACCAGTACATATCAAAAATATTCTTGCCACCTAAAGCTAACGGAGGCAAACGGTTTATTCTAAATTCGAAATTGTTAAATAAATGTATTATACACTTTAAGATGGAGGATTATAGGACGGCAGCTAAATGAATCGCTCAAGACGGATTCTTAGCAACAATTGACCTCAAATAAGCATAGGTACTTATTAATTCCTATATCCGAATTAGATCGAAAATACCTATGATTTAATTTTCAGGCCCCAAATTTTAGGAACTTACGTACATACGAGTTCACTGCCATGCCGTACGGCCTATCAGCGGCACCAAGAGTGTTCACAAAAATCATGAAGGAGGTTAAAGCCTACCTTAGAAAACAGGGACACAAATCAGTAATTTATTTAGAAATTACGAGGAATGTGTTAATAATGTATGTGAAACCCTAAAACTTCTGGAAGGTTTAGGTTTCGTAGTAAATTATGATAAAAGTATCATTGATAAAAGTTTATTAAACCATCTAAAATGTGTAAATTTCTAGAATTCGTTTCTAATACACAAAAATTATGTCCTTATCGTAACCTAATCATTAACGTAATACCATTTAACCATCAGTTAGTTAAAAAGTTCTCGACTTGCAAAATATACAATTCGAGAGTTAATAGGTGTTCTGGTCGCAGCTTGCCCAGCAGTTCGATATACGTTTCTCTTTACAAAATTGTTGGAACGTCATAAATTCCTGGCACTATAACAACACAATAATAATTATGAACATAAGATTAATATAACCGAAACGGTTATAGAAGACCTGAAATGGTGGCGTAAACATCAGTCATGTCCTATTAGAAATCAAAATGACAAAAAAGAAATATTTTCAGACGCTTCTAGTACGGGTTGGGTTTCTGTCTGTAGTGGCGCAAATACCCATGGTAAATGGAAAGCCATGGAAGCGAGACACCATATAAATTACCTAGAACTTCTGGCCGTATTTCTAGGGTTAAAAAGTATTTCCAGTAAGACTATAATTGAGCAATTTTGCTGAGGGTAGACAATACAGAATTTGTTACATAAATCGCCTAGGCAGAATTCAGTTCCCGCATCTAATCGATTTGACAAGACACATTTAGCAATGGTGCGAGAAGCGTAATATTTGGTTGTTCGCGTCTTACGTGAATACGAAAGAAAATTATGCTGACGAAGAATCTAGAAAGATTAACCCTGATACAGAGTGGGAGTTATCAGACCACGCTTATCAAATTATTAAAAGACACTTTAGTATTGACCTCTTCGGTTCTCGCACAATGCCAAGTGTGACTGACTTGTTTTTTTCTTGGAAACAAGAATCAGATCCGTACGCCGTAGGCACTTCTACTCTGAACTGGCAATCCAAATACTTTTATGCTTTCCCGCCTATTTCCTTAATTTTAAAATGTACGCAAAGTTATTGAAGATGATGCCATGGTAATTTTAGTTTTTCCCTATTGGCCTTCGCAGCCCTGGTATCCACTTTTACAAAGTTTACTTGACTCCCATATACTTTATCTGAACCCTAGCAAACTTAATTTTCTTCTTCAATCTCATCTCAGGGAGCACCATCCACTGCACACCAACCTTACCCTGGGTGTCGCGAGGCTTTGCGGACGGCATTCACCCGCCGCGGGTCCCCGCTCGACTCATTAAATCGATAAATACATAATGATGGCTTCACTAGCCGACAGTATTACCAAACAGTTCAATGTTACTTTTAAACTTTGGTGGCAGTATTGTTCTTTACATAATATTAACGTTTTTAGTGGTTCAAAAGCATGTGTTCTCTCCCTTTTAATAGAAAAAAATTACAAGGGTTGTTCATATGGCTCCCTTAATAGCCACCGCTCCGCGCTGTCGTTGATTTTAAACTTTAATTCAGGTTCCGATAAATGCATACAACAATTATTGAAGGGAGCTAAACTAGAGCCCAAATATACTTCTACTTGGGACCCAGAATTGGTGCTCAATCAGGTGTCCAATCGGTACCCTAATTTAGAATTAAGTATCGGAAATTAGCACTCTGCACAGCCCATAGGGTACAAACTTCTTTTATTAATTAGGGTAATATATCAATTACTCCAAGCGCAGTTAAGATAGTCATAACAGATATTATTAAGACTTCTGTCCCGGACGAGATCAGCCGGTATATTTTCTACCATTATTTCAAAACAATTTTAATATATGTCCTGCTTCAGTCCTGAAAAATTATATTTTAGTGAAAAAAAAATATATATATATATATATGAGGACAAAGAATGTAGGAAATCTCTTACTAACATTTAAGAAACCATACAAAGCCGCCACAGCTCAATCCATCACTCGATGGATTAAGCGGGTCCTATCAGAAGAGCGGTGTGGACGTGAGAGATTCAGTGCACGAGCACGCGTCACGCGTCATGCCGCCACGTCGGCTCGCGTCTCCGGACTTAGTGTCGACACGATTAGGAAGACAGCTGGATGGACCAGCACGTCTTCAGCTTTTGCTCTATTTTATGACCGACCAATCCTAAGCGATGATGATTTCGCAAACGCAGTCGTGTTTCCTATAGTTAACTGATTGCAGTAAGCAATGTTTGTTAATTTTTATATACTAATTAAGAGTTAAGTTCATCGGTGATTCAATATACGTTTCATTTTCAATAATAAAAAAGATGCATTACCTAAAAGGAACAAAACTTGTTTCTCTAAAAATCTACTTGGTAAATAAATTATATCTGAAGAATGAAGCGACGAATATATAATAGATGATCAAACGAACTTCCTGAAGTGAAGTTCGATCATTATTATATGAGTCGCTTCATTCGAAGATATAAGAACCCTCCTCTCCCATTATAAAATCACGTTTCATAAATTTCAGCAATTTTAACCCTGAAGTTTTGTTCCAAATCTCTAAAAGAAATGAACAATATCACACAAATGGGACCGAAGAACCATACTGTAGGTAGATGAAAAAAAAAAAAAGTAATCGAATAACTCTGAAATCGTGCGATGTTGCCTGTAGGATAAAGGGACTACTTGGTAAATAAATTATATCTTCGAATGAAGCGACTCATATAATAATGATCGAACTTCACTTCAGGAAGTTCGTTTGATCATCTATTATCAGCCTATGCAGTCCACTGCTGGACGGCAACTCTCATCCATCTGCTACCAGCCACCCTGCGAAGACCACCTTACGTTTGCCGTTTTGCGGTCGCCACTCAAGAACTCGTTTACCCCAAAAGTCATCGCTTCTACGGCTAATATTGCCACTTAAGCTTGCTTATTCTGTGAGCTATGTCCACAACTTTGGTTCCACAAAGATCGCTCTTATAATAAATCGACAAGTTCCTCTCCAAATACGTAAAATTATTTTATTTTTCAGATAAAAATCTTGCAGTTGGCACCAATGATCATCACAGAGATGATCAAGTCGGCCATTTTTGATGAATATGACGTCAGCTCCGTGGAGTACATCATCACTTCGAGTACTTACATCCGGGAGGAGGCAGTCAACGCTATCAGAGAGAGGCAAGTTTTTCCTCCATTTTGTCCTCCTCTATTGGGTTTTTGCCTCCCTCTTTCTGTATCCATCCAGTTTATCTTCATAACATGCGCTTAATTACTTCTCTTCAAAGTCATGACCATACCAAGACAAGCGATTCCCTTTCATTTTCCGTCACTGGCGCCTCTTTTTGTGTTTGACCGTTTTGTGTGACTGTGTCTGTATGTGCTCTTAAGCGGGTAAACCGATTTGGATGCGGTTTTTAATATGAAAGCAGGTTTGCTAGCGGTGGTTCTTATAAAATTTCATCAAAATTGGTTGAGACGTTTTAAGATCATCAGTTTTTTACTAATTGATGAAGGCATCTTACCAGCTTTTATGGGTCTGATCAATGACTAACTCTCTTTGGGTCTGATCGATGCGAAATTTGGTATCTATACTTCAATGATATTTTGCATTAACATAGTAATTTTGACCTGATGCTGTAGCATAAGCTGGGGTATGCAGGATACCCAACTCCTCACTAAGTTAAAGCAGACCTTTCGTTTTTGTAGTCATTTAAATGGTTGCAATGTATGGGTTAGAAATAAATTGTAATAAAAAAAAGACATTTATTTCGAGCAATCTTGACTCATTTGTGGATTACACACAATTGAAACAAAATACAGAACAGAAAAAAAAGTATAATAAAAAGACAACCACAAAAAAAAATGAAAAAAATATATAAGAAATTAAATAAAAAAGACTTCATTTTACTTTATTAAATGAGTTATGCTAAGTTACTCGTTCTACCGAAATGATATTTTGGTATACGATGTAGTGCCGTTTAACCGCTTGACCGGGCACGGGGTCTACTTTGCTACCATTTAACAGTGTATATTAATATGTAGATAGATGGAGAGGGAGAGGAAAGTAAAAAAAAACGGCCAAGTGCGAGTCGGACTCGCGCACCGAGGGTTTCGTACAAACCTGTAGGTATATTATAAGCAAAAGTTGCAGTTTACAATAAAATGCACGATGTATCAAAAAAAAAATACTTACTAGATCTCGTTCAAATCAATTTTCGGTGGAAGTTTACATGGTAATGTAAATCTTATAATATTTTTTTTTTAGTTTTATAATTCTCTTATTTTAGAAGTTACAGGGGGCACACCTTTTACCACTTCAGAAGTGTCTCTCGCGCAAACTGTTCAGTTTAGAAAAAAAAAATAGTTTTTGAAACCTCAATCTATTTTCTGAAGACCTATTCATAGACACCACACACAAGTATGGGTTTGATGAAAAAAAAAAAAAAACCGTTTCAGTTCTAAGTATGGGGACCCTCAAAATTGATTGTCTTTTTTTCTATTTTTATGTGAAAATCTTTATGCGGTTCATAGAATACATCGGCTTACCAAGTTTCAACAGCATGGTACTTGTAGTTTCGGAAAAAAAGTGGCTGTGACACACGGACGGACAGACAGCAATGACGAATCTATAAGGGTTCCGCCGTTTTTTGCCATTTGGCTACGGAACCCTAAAAATATGGATGGGTTGTTTGAGGAGTAAATTGAAAGAAAAGGGAGTTAGTGATAGCCAACAAATGTCTGATAAGATAGAATAGAAGTAAAAACGTGTTGTGGCGAACACAGTAACACATCGCGTCGGGAGGCCACTAATTATAAGGTAGCTTAGCAAATACAAAAATTAGCGGTCTCCCGAGACGAAGACGAGTGAGAAATATTTTTTTTACTATTTAAGTTTTTTTATTCGGGGTTTTTTTTAATTTTGAAAGCTTTATTTTTTAATTCTTTCTATTGTGTGGGCAAAAAGGTCTAACGACAAAAAAAAGGTTGTGTTGTCCCCTTTTTTTTTAAAGGTCGTCGGGCGGATATAATTATGTTCAATCGGGACTACATTTATGATTTGTATGATTTAGACCCTGAGAAAGCAAAAACCGTAAAATATAAAATAGGTCTAAATCTATTTAAAGTTTATTCAACATTGAATGGTGTTAACCTACATAGGTCTGTGTGGTTTGTCTTTTTTTTTAGGGATGGGAAATCATCCAATGACTCCTCCCGCTCTGGGTGTAGCGGGACGTGTCAGACTTCTACTGACTAAAATCCATCCATGTTCCTTCATTTCCCTTTGTGTTCTGGAGCCACGGTATCTCTTCCGAATAGCCCCGCGACTCCGGCAGGCGACTCCGGCAGACCCCACACACACTAGTTTCTAAACCGCCTCAGGTCTCTGACATGTTTAACAGCCGGGACCACCGGCTTATACGTGCCTTCCAAAGCACGGAATCGTCTTTTTATCAGACAATCAGGTGATTTAAGCCTGCAATGTCCTAGCCAAACTGAAATCAACTTTACAAAGTATGCTTCCCGTGGGAATCGAACCCACGACCACTGAGTCACAAGGAAAGCGCCTAAACCACTCTACCACGTAGGTAGTTAATAGGTAGTTAACAGGTAGTTAATAGGTAGTTAACAGGTAGTTAATAGGTAGTTAATATGTAGTTAATAGCTATGTGTATTTAACTTTAATTTCAGGATACCGAACTTAGTATCAGTCCTTCAACTGTACGGCATGGCAGAAGGTGGCAGCATTTGCAACGAGCTCGGCTGCCCCAAGGGATCGAAGTCTGGAAGCTCTGGCATGCCTTGCTATGGATTTGTGATTAAAGTGAGTGGCATGAAAACATACTTTAATTTAGCATGATCATCGCACATCCAGACGCACTGCAATGCCAGATATTAAAACAACCTCGATTGGTAAACTATTTCTGACGAAAATATTTTTTATCCAGGTTGTGGATTTGAAGACCAGGCAACCTTTGGGTCCCAATAAACGAGGGGAGATCTGTATTAAAGGACCCAGTGTCATGAAAGGTACATAACTTGTAGGCTTATTATATTTTGGCGTGGCGTGAACATAAGAAATAGTACATTACTGCAGCGGCCAGCAAAAGAGGCATTGATGGACGACGTTCGCCTCGGCCCACATACGTAAGCCATCAATGCCTAGCTGTGGAAATTAAAATACAATTACTTTTCAAAATCAATGTCGCACAACCAACAACAATAATAATTATACCACGTAAAAGTGTTAATTTTTTATTTCAATAAACAGCTTTCTATTTGCAAGCCTGTACGAAATAAAACCTTTTGATTGCCATGTTTCGGAATAAAAGATCTTTCCATTTTTTTATTACACGACAAATGTGAGTCTACTATGTAATTTATTTGGCCGCAAAACACGACAGATATGGATTTTCCTAGAACTTTTGCCGTCAGCTGCTCGGCCAGTACAGCAATTTCGATTTTTCTCGAAGAAAGTTGTTAAAATAATGCTCAAATTTCCAAGCATGTTTGAGAAATTGATTTTTACTTTATCAAAACCATCTAGGTATGTAATGCAATAAAGTATTGAAGATTGAATAGAATACTCATTATTTTCGTTTTTCTCATAATGTTTATTTTGTTTCAGCCTATCTTAACAACGTGAACCCTGACTGTAAGGACGAGGAAGGGTTCCTAAAGACCGGAGACGTCGGATACTACGACGACGATGGATACTTCTACATCGTCAACAGAATCAAGGAGCTGATCAAGTTTAATGACATTTCTGTGAGTAAGCGTTTTATTTTACACTGGCTTTTGCTCGCGACTTCGTACGCGCAAATCCCGTATTTCACGTTCCCGTAAGAATTTCGAGAAATTCTCTCTCTTTTTTTTTGTTCTCCTACACTCTCCAAGGATTCTAAAACCTGAAGGTTGAAACCTGAAGGTTGGCCAAAACGTACCTGGTGATGAAACGATAGTGTCCCTATATGCTACATAATTATATGAAAAATAACCTTATTTTTAAAGTCATAAAAAACACAAGAAATATTTTTTTAAGAGGCCACAAAAAAAAACATCCTTATTATTTTTTTTTTTTCTAAATTATTTTTGTTTCAGGACGCACCTATTGACGATTCATTTCGCGTATGAAATGACTTGTTATTCAAAGACTATGAATATTATTTTTTTTCTGAATAGTTGTTAACTGTTATTCAATTAAATTAGTATTTAGGCACCATATCACTACTATGTTGATTTATTATGCATTGGATCTTTGTCATAGAAGATAATTAACTGAAAGCGTTTTTTTCAATTACGTACAATGGAACGTCATTTGTCATCGGCTTCAAGTTACTTAATCTGTGGTCATCGACCCGCGCCTTTGATTGACACCCGGCAATCATATCGCATCCCCATCTCATTCGACAGATGCCCTATTTTTTGGGAAATTCTTTAAGAAAAATCGCAACAAATAGAAACCAAATCGCTAATTGCTTATCGCTAAGTACACTTTTAGGCTACGCAACAGTCGGATAAAAGATAGTTGTTGATTCAATCCACAAAAGTATAATTGATGCTTTTACACAAAAATGTGGCTATTTAGAAATTATTTTCAAACGGGATGATGTTTCCAACATAAGAACAAACCAATCTAAATGAAGCTTATTTTGGGACATGAAAAATAAAAGTTAGGTCCAGCTCCTATAGAAATCTGGCCATTGTTACTGTTTACATTGTTGTTTTCTACGACCAGTAGTTTCGGCTGTGCGTTGGTCTGTCAGTCTCTCAGACGCTCAATCAGTCAGTAACTCAAGATTTTTTTAATATATATTGATTTCCTATCCAGATAGCACCAGCAGAATTCGAAGCACTGCTTCTGCAGCACCCTTCGGTCCGCGAAGCAGGAGTAGTGGGTAAGCCACACCCGAAGCACGGAGAAGTTCCTGTGGCTTTCGTCGTGTTGCAGCCAGGATGTACTGCTACTGAAGAGGAACTGGTTCAGCATGTGGATAGCAGGGTAAGCTGAACTAGCTGCGAACTAGCAGAGACTTTGACCTCTGAGATTGTTTCGGTGTTTCTTCTCAGAGCAGTCAGCTAGGAAACACCGCCCTCGTCTTGTTTCAATATGACCAAAAAAGGTTGACGTGTAAAAGAATTATTTACAACCTAATTACAAAAGAAACATCATTTATCATTTACTGTTCTGAATCATCTACTCTTCGTTAAGTGCCCATAAAACTGTGGGGGAGTCAATTTTTTCTCGATTATCGTGTTGGTCCATTAGCCATGACCCCTTAAGAGGCATTGCTTTTTTTTTTTGTTACACGGTTTATAAATCATGGGTGGCTATGCCATTAGGTTTATATCCCCTTTACAGACGAATAATCGGATGCTCTTCCTCCAGGTAACCTTCAGAATGCGTCTAGCTGGTGGGGTGCGTTTCATCGAGCGTCTGCCGCGAGGAGCTGGAGACAAACTTGACAGGAAAGACCTGCAGCAGAGGTTGCTGGACGAAGATGCCAACTGAGACGAATGTACGAAGAAACTGTTCATTTAAATAGTGTCATGTGTTTTCAAATGGTTAACGGGTAATGGGCGCCTGGTGGCTGTGCTGTACTTTCGGCGATAAGATTAGCGGGAGGATGGGTTTCGTGTATTTTCGTTAAAATAATAAATAAAATGTATTTTAACTGTCACAGTTTTTATTTAATTACTAGCTGACCCGTGCAACGTCGTCTGCGTAACATTTTTCATTACTGCTCCGCTCCTATTGGTCTTAGCGTGATGATATATAACCTATAGCCTTCCTCGATAAATGGGCGATGTAGTGTCTGTGACTGAAAGAGAAGGAAGCATTTTGTCATCTCTAGCGCACGTGCGGCCGTGAAGCAGCCAGTTAGCTGCAAGCGGCGGGAGTGAGAGGGCACGCGCGTCTAAGAGCCGATAATATAGAGGGAAATACCACACTAACACTGAAATATTTTTTCAAATCGGACCAGTAGTTCCTGAGATTAGCGCGTTCAAACAAACAAACTCTTCTGCTTTATAATATTAAGTATAGATTCTCATGGAAGTTCACGGAACAGTTTAAAATGCAATTTTTTTTCATTTTCTGAGAACCTGCACAGATTCAACCCAGAAATATGAAATTCTTTGCCAGCTTATAGGAATATGGCTCTGGGCTTCAAAACCCCCAAGTCTTAAACTAGACTGAACAGGTTACTTCTAGGCTATTAGTGTGCTCCATCTTTGACCACATCAACTCATACCACCAGGTTCTTCTCCTCATGTGTGGGTAGGAAGGTCTAACGACCCAACACACCCCAGTGTCAGAGTTTCTAAACCGCCTCAAGGGCCTCTGACATGGTTTTTAACGACCGCATTTGGCAGCCGGGATCAACTTGTTATCAGACAATCAGATGATTCAAGCCTGCAATGTCATCTCGACCACGGAGACAGTTTAAGAGAGAATTTAGGTAGATCATAAACTCAATAAAAAAAATACAACTGACTTCCAAAAAAAAAACACTACAAAGTATAAATTTAATTTCGGAAGTCGGTGTTTTTGTTAGTTTCTTCGTAATTTGACACCGACTTCCGAAATTCAAGTTAGTATTTACTTTGTAGTGTTTTTTTTTTTTGTAAGTCGGTTGTATTTTTTTGTAAAAAGTTTTTTATTTTTCACTTTTTAGTGGTACACCACACCTAACAACACCACTGCAAAATCGCAGAAAAGCAAAATACGCAATGTCGACTACTTGGATGACATAAAACCATCATCCAAGTAGACGAATTTTATTTTATTTTATTTGTTCGGGAAAATAAACAGTTATACATTAATGTTATACAAAGTTATAAATACATCAGAATGACAAATGTATAACCTACGACATTTTCCACAACATATTAAAAGTAATACTTAACAGTGCGCTATTCTAAGCTATTAAAACAGAAAAGTATTTAGTAGTGAACTTTACGGTATCTAAATAGGCATGCAAATAACAGAGAAATGGGGAGGGAGAGAGAAAATAAATATAAAACTAACTATTATAATCCAAAATAATTTTGTAGACTAGACCTCTAAACTTTGGAGCAGAGACAGAGAAGAAGTCAATGTCTTCAAAGATTTTGTTGTATTGATTGGTAAGGCGGCGTAGGGGTGCTCGCAAACCTGCGTTTGTACGACAGCTACTTACTGCAAATAAAGGTCTTGCTCGCACCCCACGGCAAATTGTTGTTCTGGGCACCACATAACCAATCTTGTTGCGAACATCCATACAATCATAAGTTTTGCACAGATCAAACAAGAACATCGTTTCCAACATTATTCTTCTAGACTTTATACTTTGCAGATTATACTTCTTCAGTAGGTCATTGTAGGATGCATAAGTGCGATAGCAACGAAAATGCATGGCCTTTAAAAATTTTCTTTGAACTTTTTCGATCATATCGGAATATTTACCATAGTGGGGATTCCGTACCGAAACAGCATACTCTAGCTGAGAGCGAACCAACGACTTATAAAGGTACAAATAGGTAGAAGATCGGGTAAATACTGTGGCCGTTCTCATAATAAAACCAAACATTCGGAAGGCGTTGTTAACAATTTTGTTAATGTGGGAATCTAAATGGAGTCTGTCATCCAGCAGAATTCCAAGATCACGGACCAGGGTTTCTCTTTTTAGATTTACGTTTTTTAAGGTGTAGGGATATAGTATTTTGTTTTTTCCAACTACTTATTTCGATTTAAAATCCAAAGTTCGAAACCAATTTTGATAAAATTTAAATTAAATATCTGCAAGTATATCCTTTCAGATAAAATAAGCATTTTTCAAATCGGTTCATAACTGTCGGAGTTATGAGGTAACAAATATAAATAAAAACATACAACTGAATTGAGAACCTCCTCCTTTTTGGGAAGTCGGTTAAAAAGGATAAATCTAAAAATTTCAAATGCCTTTAGGTAACAGTTACTGAACAAGAAAATATTTCTTTTAATGCGGCCTTTTTAATTGCTTATCTCCAAACCCATATTAGACTGTAGTAGCTTACTATAAGACTAATAAAAACATTAAGATAAGATTAGAAAATAATCTAGAAAAATAAAAAATAAAACTTAACTTTATGGCTAAGATAATAAACTGAAATGCTAGTTACTAATTCCACCAATCAATTTGCTCACCTCGGTAAACTTTGCTTAACCTTGAAGATCGACACGCACGGCTGTTATTATTTAGCCACGAGCGAGATACTGAAAAAAAAATTAAAATGCTAAAATTTTCCTTCAACTTTCGATCTCAAAATAATTCCATGGTTACGTCAATTTTGACGTTGATATATTTAGCAGAATACCATTTTCAAATGTCGTTCAACTTTAAAAGTAGCAGAATACCGTTCCAGTACATTTTTTAGTAAAATTCAATTCGCAATATAATCGCATGAAACTTCATCTTTGGTTGTCCTTTAAGTTTAGCAGAATACCTTTTTTGACATTTTGGCATTGAGATGCAAATCTGACTTGAATTTGAACGTTTTTAAATTAGTAGAATTGGCCCCCTGATCTCACCGAAAACAGAAATGTGAAGAAGTGTTAGAGTTCCAGAAATGGGTTTGCTTACGAAAGAATTGAGATCGTACTGAATATTTTGGATCTTTCAAAGTTACGGAAAGATCTAAAGTATTCAGTTAGATCTCAATCCCCAATCACTGCAACTCCTGAAAGCCAGAATCAGCAGTGGTGACCACCAGAAAAACGCCGAGCTAATGAAGCGCGACGAGTCCCGGAGAAACGATTCATATAATAAGATGTGATGTGCGGATTGTTCATATTCAAGGTCAGCTGTAGAACATTGACATAAAGGTGAGGCCACAAGCCTAACGGAAAATAATTTACTATTAAAGTTGCCATGACCTGTGAGAAATTGAGCAACACAGTGATCCACCTCCAGCCATGTCCTATCCGCTCACGAAGAGATGGAAAAAACTGGCATTCGGATAAAAGTTCCTCCCAGACGTCAGTCTGGGGTTTTAGTAATCTAGAGATCTTAGCATGGTCGCACTCCGGTAAAAACTCTGGGTCCGTGATCTTTCTAGCGTAGTAGTAGGTACATGTACACTTGAAAAATTCGAATACACGTAACTATTTTAACTTACATATTTGTGGGATTTATTTATGTAAACAAAATCTTGGTCTTTCCTTTTCTTCACAGTTGACAAATTTTCTTTCGAAATTAAATCGGTCTGTGATTAGTAATGGTTCTGATAAATTTGTAATTGTGGGTGATTTCAACATGAGTGGAATAAGTTGGGTCCCATCTGACAATATATTGTTCGTCCCAACAAATCTTAAGAGTAGTGATGAAGTGCTGCTTGGAGATGAGTTATGTACTCTTGATTTTGGTCAATATAATGGCGTGACTAACAGGTACGGTAGAATACTTGACTTCGTTCTTTCGAACCAGGCAGTCAACGTGACTGAAAGTTTAAGCCCACTAGTTCCAATCGATTTTTATCACCCAGCATTTTTAATTACAATGGATCTTGTTGAAACACCTCCCCTTGAGTGTGCGTCACGTATACAATTTTTATATGATAAGGGTGACTATGAATCCATTAATCGTGAAATTTGTAATACGGACTGGGAAACTGAGTTCGCAGTAAGGTCAGTTGATAATTCTGTAAGTTTCTTCAATAGCGTTATCTATATAATCTTCAATTGAAATATATCCCTCAAAAACTTTGTCGTAATAAATCATATGCGACCTGGTACAGTTCCTCATTAATAAGAACAATAAAAGAGAAATATAAATATTTAAAAAAACTTAAAACATATGACAATAAAGCTGACGAACCATTGACGAACAGACATTTAAACTACTTTGTGATAGAGTTACAATTTTAGAAAATCAGTGTTACGTAAATTATTTGAAACTTACTGAAGCGTCTATCAAAAATAACCCGAAACAATTTTGGACTTTTGTTAAAAAACATCATAATATAAATGCAATCCCGAGCTCGTTTTACGTTCGTTCAATTTTAATAACGAAACACTGCGTACCCGGGAATCCATATGTGGGGCATTTTCAACTTATTTTCACTCCACATGTTTAGATCCCAACCTTAGTCATGGTGGTAGTTCTAATTCTTCTTCCTCTACTATTACTGAACCATCAAATCTGTCATCTGATATCAGTCGTATCACGGTGAACGTTGAAGACATCGCCAACTTGCTTCGTAAATTAGATACATCGAAAGCGCCAGGACCTGATAATATCTCATTCAAGCTTCTCATGCGTTGCGCTGCATCTATTGCAGTTCCAGTTTCAATTCTATTTAAAAATCTTTAGATGCCTGTGTTGTCCCCAAACTTTGTAAATCGGCATTCATAACGCCTGTACATAAGAAAGGAGACAAGACAGACATTGCTAATTATAGACCGATATCCAAACTGTATCATTGCCAAGGTATTCGAAAGGATAATTTATAATCAAGTGTATGCTGCTCTGGAAAAATCATTTAGTCCCTTCCAACACGGCTTTCTTAAAGGTAGATCCACTGTCACCAATCTTATTTTGCTTAATAACTACATCACTGAAGCTATGGACCACGGTAAGCAAGTCGATGTTGTCTACACAGACTATAGCAAGTGTTTCGACCGAATCGACCACGTCATCCTATTGCGGAAGTTAGAGGGTATCGGTATACGCGGGGACTTACTTAAATGGTTCTCCGCTTATATAAAAAACAGGTTGCAAGCTGTGGTCTTGAACAATTATATTTCTAGCTGGGTTTTAGTCCCCAGCGCAGCGGAGTTCCCCAAGGTTCGTTGCTCGGTCCGTTATTATTTATTATCTATGTAAACGACATCGACTCTTGTCTGACCTCATCCAAATTACTGTGCTTCGCTGACGATATGAAAATGTATGCCACCATTTCATCGACGGCGGATATGATCGCATTTCAAACTGACTTACAGTGTCTTGAAGTGTACTGCCAAAGGAGTAAGCTTGATCTCAATCCCAAAAAATGTTAAGTTGTAACGTATTCCCGTGGGCGGTCAGTCCTACCCACAACATACACCCTTGGTGGTCACATATTACCTAGGTGTAGTACTATTCGTGATCTGGGGGTTACTCACGATTCCAAATTAATTTTTGATAAGCAATTTGATTCCATCGTCGCCAAAGCCTCAAAATCCCTTGGCTTCATAATGCGACTATCCAAGTGCTTCACACAAGCTAAAACGTTAAAAGTCCTATTCTGTACATTTGTTAGAAGTCACTTGGAATACGCATCTGAAATATGGAATCCATGCTATCACAAATATATTGACCGTATTGAGCGTGTACAAAAAAGATTTATAAAATTTGTATGCTATCATCAAAGGGTTCCGTATCAGTCCAGTAACTATCTCAGTCTCTGTAAAAAATATCATCTCCAACCATTGGTTAATCGTCGTGAGATCTCTGACTGTATACTTTTGTTGAAAACGGTTCGAAATGAGATAAATTGTTCTGATATTTTGTCAACTTTCTACTTCAACGTTCCATGCAAGTCCAAACGGTTCAATCCACCATTACGGGTGCCATTTGCAACTACTAAGTACAGACAAAACTCGTACGTTGTTCGTGTAAGTAGGTATTATAATAAGGTGTGCAAATAGTTCGACTTTGATCTTTTTAACACAAGTGTGAATTCGGCTATAGGGTTTCTATTTCTTTAGAATTTACACTATTACACTATTTACTTATATCATTTTTTTTTAATGAATTTCAACATTTTGGCTCTCATTAATTGGTTTTGGAAATAGAGTAATAACCTGTCGCAACTATTACATGGTGATGATCTGCTCATATTTTGAAATGTTTTACTTTTTGTTTATTTTTTGGCATTATTTGGCAGTGTGCATAATTGGTTCTACAGTACATTTATACCAGACAAGCTCTAGACGTGAAGACCTGTAATTGGCTGTCAGTTTATTATACTGTTACTTATCACCATTGTATTTAGCTGTAAGTCTTCCATAGTCTTTAATTAAATGAATAATTTATTTGGACACGGTGTCGCTTTATTTGGACACGGTGTCGCTTTATTTGGACACGGTGTCGCTTTATTTGGACACGGTGTCGCTTTATTGAAATGAAAACTTCTTTAACGGCGTTAAGCACTTTTCTTGGGATGGGTATAAAAAGTTAAACGTCAGGACACGTGACCTGATCGAACTACTACCTGTCGTCTAGATCATGACAGAAGTATCACTGTCCAGTACGTACATTTTACTCATAAGTTTCGAAATTACAATGCTAGATGGCACAGACGCGTCAATGTCAAGTATTCTTCACGTTAAAGTTTCGAATATGCAACACAAGATGGCGTTGTCAGTATGCACGTTCCCTATGATAAAGGTGTCTCCAAGTCTCGATTGAACAGCCGGTAGATTCTGTCGACATCTCACCGTGGTCACTTAGGTGGAGTGAATTCTTATGAGAACGCGTGAACGAGTGAGGTGGTTCAATTTTGAAATTTGAGTAAAGTTCACGAGTACTTCAAATGAGGCACCTCATGAGTGAGGGACACATCTCTACTCGTGTTCGCGGCAGCACCAACAGTATTCTCAGTGTATTCGCAGATCGGTGGGATTCCTCGATGTTGCGGAAGTGGATGCGGCTCCACACCGAAATTTAATTGTATATTTTGTGTGTCTTAAGTAAAAATTGTTACCAACTAACCCTATGGACCCCAGTCTGAAATAAAATTATTCTATTCTATTCTATAGAGTAATAATATTAGAAACAGGCGCGGCTTCGCCCGCTTGACAAATTATATACTAAAACGTTCCTCGAGGACCACTCTATTCATTGGTGAAAACAGCATGAAAATTGAGTTTATCGCGAACAGACAGACGGACAGACGAGGCGGAGGACTTTGTTTTATAATATGTAGTGATATCATTTACACGCTTACTTTATTTTATTTTATTGCGTTATCATAAGAGATTAAATTGGGTATGTAGTAGTGAAAACAATCGTAGAAGGTTCACGCTAGAACGTTTATTTATAAAAATGCGTAAAAAGGTGCGTTTTCGTATCATGCAGAGTGTGGGGCAGCCCCAACTGTATTCTTTTTTTTTAGGGATGGGAATTCATCCAATGACTCCTCCTGCTCTGGGCGGAGCGAGAGGGAGTGTCAGACTTGAACTGACTAAAACCCATCCATGTTCCTTCATTGCCCTTTGTGTTCCGGAGCCGCGGTATCTCTTTCGAATAGTCCCGCGGCTACCAACAGTATCCTAAGCATGACTGCAACTACGAGGGTTGTGGAATTAGTTCTGAAGAGTCACCGCGGCCCTGGAACGCAAAGGGCATTAGGAGGAACACGGACGGGTTTTAGTCAGTAACAATCTGAACAAATATAAAGGATTGAAACATTAAGATAGCGGTTTTTTTTTTTTTTGATGGGTTTGCTCTTGACTCTAGTCTTGTTCAGAGATGACAGAGACAAAGTCTACGATGGAGCGAGCTTACCCAGAAGGAGCCTGTTCACTCTAACTTTGAAGAGATTAGGGTTGTAAGCGTTTGCAGGCAGAGAGTTCCACTCCTTTGCTGTGCGTATTATAAAAGACGTTTGGAAGCGCTTAGTGTGAATTGGTGGAATAGCAACAAGGTAGGGATGGTAACTTGCAGTGCGTCTGGATGTCCGATGGTAGAAGGGGGTCGGTGGGATGACTGACAAGCAGGCAACCTTGCGGCGATGAGCCAAGCTGTGTAGCCTGGCTTCCACCAGTTTTACGTCGCCGATGAGTCTCTTAGCTCTGCGTTCAACCGAATATATCCCGAAGCGTTTGTCAAACTCATACGTTTGTGACGTTTTTGACTAACGCTTTGTATAGAGCTTAATATAGAATTGATCAGGTACGTGATCAATTCCTCTACACTTCGAAAGCGTATGTCAATCTCGTAATGTGACAGCTGAGTCTTAGTAATTGGGTCCCGTTTTAT
Source organism: Ceramica pisi (assembly GCA_963859965.1). NCBI lineage: Eukaryota > Metazoa > Arthropoda > Insecta > Lepidoptera > Noctuidae > Ceramica > Ceramica pisi. Next base: position 13,973,361 of record OY982556.1, read on the forward strand.
CCTTTGGGTACGGAAAAAAGACAAAAAAGCCAGAAAAGGTAAAGAAAGAAAGAAAACAAATTTATTTGGCACACACAGATACACACAATCTAGGTATAAGTAAAAGGGAATTTAATTCTAAAACAATAACATTGTGTGCCCCGCGGCTGCGCCAAATAGGTCCAGTTCAGCCAAATGCCGGACAACTAGGTGCTGCCGGACGCTGGTGTTCAACTGAACCTTACGACGAGTGTACGGATGTGAATCAGTTTTACAATTTTAATGTACAGGTAAATAAATATATACTATAGTGTGAACTAAACGATAACAATGTGAATAAAATTTGATGTCAAGAGATAGATAAGTATGTGTTGTAAATAAATACAAATATAAAAACAGTAGAAAACAATTAAAACAACAAGCACAACTTAGTAGATGAATGGTAGGTACAATGCGTTTCAAATAAGAATAGGATCGACTTAGCGCCATATTGTGACGTCATAGCTATAAATTATTATATTTAGCTCATTTACGAATGTTTTTATTTAAATTTGATTTAAGTCTTATTTAAACAAAGTAAAATAAACTGTTATGGATTTGCATATCGGCTAAGTTTTCTTTGCAAACCGCACTTTTCAAGAGACATTTGGCAGATAGAGGTCATTGACCTTCCTATTCTCATTTGAAACGCATTGTAGATGATTCGCCTCCTGGTTTTACAAACCTGTTCAAAATGAGACTTCTCAGCTATATTTTTATGCATCTCTATCTACTGAGAGTCGAAAAAAATTGATATTCTCAAAATAAATATTTAGTAAGCATCAATGTTTTTAGTGAGTTAGACGTGTTCACTTTGAAAAATACCCTTTTTTATGTACATATTTTTAGTCTGAGAATAATTTAGTGTGTGTGTGATTTTGAGTTACTAGGTATGTTGTTATGGTTTGAATTTTTGTTTTTATTTGACTACCCCCGAATGGTCGCTCACAAGGAGCATCATCAGAAGGTTTGAAGTCACCCAAAAAGGCAATGGAGAGGGCAATGCTCGGAGTCACCTTGCGTGACCGAATTAGGGATGATGATATCCACAAGAGAACCAAGGTTACCGACATACTTAGCCCGAAGGATTGCCCAACTGAAAAACCCTTAAAATTATTTTTATTTTAGATCTAAAAAATCACCTTGGAAGCAAATAGTTGTAAGTTCCATAAGAAAATGCTCAAAAATAGTCTCTACAGATATGGGAACGAAAATGGAAGAGTTCCAGCTCATCTTAACTTTGCTAAAGAAGTCTATGATAACATGGTTAAACATAAGGATATTACAGCATTGGTAAGTAATCACCTAGCTATCATCATCTGCCTAGCCTTTTCCAACTATATTGGGTTCGGCTTCCAGTAAAATCGGATTCAGCTGAATACCAGTGTTTTACGTGGAGCGGCTACCCACCAGACCTCCACAACCCATTAACTGGGTAACACGTTACTTCTTAGTAAGACTGGAGTCAGATTTACTCCGTAACGACTGCCAAAAGGTGTACAAAGGCACAGAGGAAACTCGGTATGTTAAGATGGTCACCCATCCACCGACCAACCTTGGCAATCCTTGCTTTACCGTAAAGATCGACCCATGCGGCTGTTATGCCACGAGCTCCTCAGTAGTAATGAACCCAAATATACTTTACCATAATTTGTTTTGTAAAACAAAATGAACCTTTGTTACTCTACTTTAATTAACATTTTTGCAATCTATAAATAACTAGCTGACTCGCGCAACTTCGTCTGCGTCACATTTTCCATTATTGCTCCGCTCCTGTTTGTCTTAGCGTGATGATATATAGCCTTATAACCTTCCTCGATAAATGGGCTATCTAACACTGAAATAATTTTTCAAATCGGACCAGTAGTTCCTGAGATTACCCCCTACATACAAACTTGCAAACTTACAAACAAATGTTACCTCTTTATAATATTAGTATAGATATAGATAACATCTTTTACCATACCCTATGTTCACAAATAAGTAAATAAAAAAAATAAAAAAGTTAAACAAAATGAATCCTTAAGACAACTTGTTATAATGTTAAAAAATAACTATCTGAAGGCCGCGGCTTCGCCTGCTTGACAAATTAAATACTAAAACCTTCCTCTAGAACCACTCTACCCATTGGTGAAAACAGCATGAAAATCGGCGGAGGACTTTGGTTTATAATATGTAATGATAAAACTGGCAAAGTCTTGCATACAAGATAATCTATGGTACTTTGCTAATAAAATTAAATATCCTAATCTATATGGAGAATTATCAAACGATCGAATAAAAAAAAACTTAGCGACTGATGATGACACACTGTTTTAATAACTTGAGCGGTATGAATTTGAGTAAGCGGAAAATTAACTAAACTAGGGACGAATATTGATTAATAATAAAATCTAGAACGAACTTACAAAAAATGGGTTGTGATTAATCCATTTCAGATACCTATTAAAATTCTAGCCGTGCGACTAAATGACTAAGTGAGCGACTAGAACTAGGTACTTGAAATAATAGACTAAAGTCAAGAGCAAACCAATCACAAATATAAAAAACCGTAGGTATATATTATTAGCAAAAGTTGCGATTTACGATTTCTGACGTTTTAAAAAAAAACTACTTAAGTACTAGATCTCGTTCAAACCAATTTTCGCTGGTTATATGCATCATATATTTTTTTGATTTATCATTCTCTTATTTTAGAAGTTACGGGGGGGGGAACACATTTTACCACTTTGTAAGTTTCTCTCTCGCAAACTGTTCAGTTTAGAAAATAATGATACTAGAAACCTCTATATCATTTTCGAAGACCTATCCATAGATACTCCATACGTATAGGTTTGATCATTTTTTTTTTGAGTTTCAGTTCTAAGTATGGGGACCCCCAAAATGTATTGTTTTATTTTCTATTTTTGTATGAAAATCTTAATGCGGTTCACAGAATACATCTACTTACCAAGTTTCAAAAGCACAGCTCTTATAGTTTCGGAGAAAAGTGTCTGTGACATACGGACGGATAGACAGACAAACATGACGAATCTATAAGGGTTCCGTTTTTGCCATTTGCCTACGGAACCCTAAAAATGAATCGCTGAATGTGTTGCTCAGCGCAATTCTCGAGAACAGCTGAACCGATTTCGGTAATTCTTTTTTTGTTGTGTTTTTTATTATGAGGAGGTTTTTATGTAAAAAAAGGCAGTTGCCAGTTGACGGAGGCGAAGCCGCGGGGGACAGCTAGTATCGAATAAAAATCATGCGCGTCTATCTCTTGATTCAGGTTACTTTTTGAACTGATAAGTATTTGAAATGAGGTTGAGCAAGGTCTAGATAATTCATTTATCAATATCAGTGGGTATAATAATCGGTCAGTAACCTGAGCTACTCGTACATAGGAGCGTTAAAAATGGACATGAAAAATACATGTATCTTTCAAATGCCCTGTATTTTTCAATAAAATACAGAAACTTTCCTGGCAGGTTGAATCTTTCGCCAATTTTATTTTTTTTACATATGTGGTACTTTTTAGTGGTACCCTACACCTAACAATGCCACTGCAAAATCGCAGTAAAACAAAATACGTAATTTCGAATACTTGGATGACAAAAAACCATCATCCAAGGAAACGGTTTCCAGCGATTTCGATTTTAAATCCAAACTTCCCAACCGATTTTGATAAAATTTAAATGGGACCAAATACTTTTCAAATAAATTAAGAATTTTTGAAATCGGTACATAAATAAAAAACTTTTAACAAAAAAAATACAACTACAAAGTAATAAATAACTTTAATTTCGGAACTCGGTGTTTTTGTTAATTTGTTCGTTTTTTGACACCGACTTCCGAAATTAAAGTTTTTTTTTATTTTGTAGTTTTTTTTTATTGGAATTCGGTTGTATTTCTTTGTAAAAAGTTTTTTATTTTTCACTTTTTAGCGGTACCCCACACCTAACAACACCACTGCAAAATCGCAGAAAAGCAAAATACGAACGCACTAGTTGCCCATACGATTTTCGAAAGTTCCCCTCGACTTCTCTGTGATGCCATCATCAGATCCTGGTTTCCTTATCATGAGACCATTTGGGAAGTATTCCCGATCCAACAAAAAAAATATTTTTAAAATCGGTTGGCAAGCGACGGAGTTATGCCCGAACAAACATAAAAAAATACAAACATCCGAATTGAGAACCTCCTCCTTTTTGGGAAGTCGGTTAATGACGGAGTTCTGAGGTACCAAACATAAGAAACCGGCCAAGTGCGAGTCGAACTCGCGCACCGAGAGTTCCGTACAAACCTGTAGGTATTCAATTTTAAGCAAAAGTTGCGATTGACGATTTATGACGTATTCAAAAATAACTACTTACTAGATCTCGTTTAAACCAATTTTCGCTGGTAGTTTACATGGTTAATATACATCATATTTTTTTTTAGTTTTATCATTCTCTTATTTTAGAAGTTACAGCGGGGGGGGGGGGGCGACATTTTACCAATTTGGAAGTGTCTCTCGCGAAAACTATTCAGTTTAGAAAAAAATTAAACACGTATAGAAAATTTTTTGAGTTTCAGTTCTAAGTATGGGGACCCCAAAAATGTATTATTATTTTTTCTACTTTTATGCGGAATTCACAATACATCTACTTACCAAGTTTCAACAGTATAGCTCTTAAAGTTTCGGAGAAAAGTGGCTGTGACATACGGAGGGTTCTATTTTTGCCTTTTGGCTACGGAACCCTAAAAAGTACAAACAAATTGAGAATCTCTCCTTTTTTGTGAAGTCGGTTAAAAATGATCTACCCAATTTATTATGTGTAACCGAGATATTGATTTGATTACGTTAAGTTCATTACTTTTAAATTTTTCTTAATTACGATTCCATTTTAGTTCAATTAATTTTAAATTAATATAATATTAGGTAAAAAAACGTGTTTTTTTTTAGAAAATGTCTTTCTATACTTCTCTACTATTTAAGCGATTCTCAAAAGGAGGAGATTCCCAATTCATCGGAATCTTTTTTATATTATTATGTTCCCCGAATACTCGAAGACATTGGACCGATAAGGAAAATTCTTTTTTGATAGAAAGGGTAGACTTCCGAGGCGGTTCCATGATCACCAGGTACCAAGCTAGGGTTGCGGAATTAGTTCGAAACAGTCACCGTGACCCTGGAACGCAAAAGGCACTAAGAAGAACACGAATGGGTTTTAGTCAGTGTCTGACACTCCCTTCTGCTTCGCACAAAGCGAAGAAATCATTTGATGATTTACCATCCACAAAAAAAAAAAAATATCACCACGTCAGGATCTGGCGATCTTCCAAGATGGGATCCTGGAGAAATAGAGGGACCTCTTCCAATTTTATACGCACACTTGAAGTGATTTTGGTTTTAGAAAGAATTTCTCGAAGCGGTCCCCTTTCATTTTGGTGAAGATCTGTTTTTAACCGACTTCCTAAAAAGGAGGAGGTTATCAATTCGGTTGTATGTTTTTTTTTTTCTGTTTGTTACCTCATAACTCCGACAATTATAAACCGATTTGTATGGTACAGTACAGCAATTTCGATTTATTTCGAAGAAGGTTGTCAAAATTATGCTCTAATTTCCAAGCATGTTTGAGAAAATGTATATTGCGACACTCTCAAGGGAATCAAAAGGTATAGAGTATTTCCTGTTGAGCTAGAACTATAAAAATTTTCAAGTTTTACTGTCTTATACTACAAGCACAGGGATTAATCTGAATAGTATATATATTTTGGAATTTAATCAGAAAAAAAAGAATATTACCTGTCACTGCGATTATGTCGATAGCCGTCATTTATTTTGACTACCTTTTAATTGAATTACTTTTTCTATTGTCTAATTACTTTTTCTATTGTCACACCATAACACCCCCAATTTCATGTCCAGTCAAATACTGTCCAGCCCAGAGTTCGCGAAATGCAATAAGGCCGCCCATTGTATGTGTTTTAGTTTTAAGTTTCCTTTTGTATTTAATTTTTGGTGTAAAATAAAGTATACAAAGTACGAAACTCCCGGTGGGAGAGTCTAACTTGTAATTGGCCGGCTATTTTTTAATGATGGGAAATCATCAAATGACTCCTCTTGCTTTGGGAAGAGCTGAAGTGTCAGACTCTTTCTGACTAATACCAACCCGTCTTCATAGGCCTTTTGCGTTCCAGGCCCGCAGCAACAACCCTGATGATGGATCTTGATATTATTTTTTTCAGATAAACGCCGACACAGAAGAGCAAATGTCATACGGGGAGTTAGCACAAATGACAGCTGATGTTGCTCTCTCCCTCACTCGTATGGGCGTTGGAAAGAGAGAGGTGGTGTGTATCTGCAGTGAGAAGAATTTCGAGTACATGCCTACTGTGGTGGGGATCATGTGCGCGGGCGCAACTTTTTCTCCAACGGATCCTACTTATGGTAGCTGTAAGTAGCTTTTAATTAATTGCACGGGAGCACACTTTCCTACAAGTACAATTAACCTAGTCACTCTTGACTTAAAGACCCCCCCCCGTTGTAGCTATCAAGAAACACAGACAAAGGGAATTCCTGGGTTTAAAATTTACAAGGTATTTTTTTTTAATACAAAACGGGGAAACTCTTGGCCCAAATCTCACCTGATGGAAAGTGATGATTAGGCCGAAGATGGAAGCGAGTTTCACCCGGAATCCTCTTACCCAAATGAACTGGCTATCATACCTCTAACTGCCGGAACACAACAATGCTGTTAACATAGTTGTTATGGCGACAGACTTAAGACATGATGATGGTAGCTTGCCAGGCGGACTTAGAACAAGTCCTACCACCAACCAAACCGAGAAAAAAATTTTCCTCCGTTTGGGAATCGAACCCGGGACCTCTGGGTCTGAATCAGGTAGTATAACCACTAGACCACGGAGGCGGTTAGTGTCACCTGTTTAACACCATCCGAGGACCACGTGTAGGGATCGCTGGAGGGTATTCTCCTACGGACGTGGGTGACTCGGCCCCCAAAGAATGGATAGAAGTGTCCTCTTATTAACATTGCCAGTTTTGCCCTCCCGCATTTCTGGTCTAACAAGATAAATCTTCATACAAACCAGTATTTTACATATTGTGTGATCGTTGACTTGGCTTAAAGAATGGTGAGAGTGGAGTCTTTTTTTTTGGAAGATGGAAAATCATCTAACTCCTCCCGCCCTGATTGAAGAAGGGAGTGTCAGACTCTTCTAAAACTCATTCGTGTTCCTTCTAATGCCCTTTGCGTTCCAGGACCGTGGTGACTGTTTCGAACAAAATCCGCAACCCTGGCAGGCATTTGCCCAAGGGGACTCGTCTTCTATGCTGACAGCTATTTGAGGCGCGCGTGGAACACAGCACGTCATCGACCCGGGCCTGGTTCTGAAAAAGAAATTTTGTCACCAGATTTTGCACCAGCTGACCACTAACCAGCCGTCTCTTCTTTCACAGTCCCTCTCCTCCATCGAGTCAAGATAGTGCGTCCAAAAATCATGTTCTGTTCCCTCTCCGCATACGAAACTCACAAAGCCACGTTTGAGGAAGTCGGGAGCATCCAGCACTACATTCTATACGGAAATGAGACAGCAGATGGTGCTATTCTCTTCAAGGACTTCCTGACGGAAACTGCAAAGCTTGAGGACTTCGAGCCAGTGCCTGTGAACGGATGGGAAGACGTAGCTTTCATTGTCTACTCATCAGGGACTACTGGTCTACCGAAAGGGATCCCTGTCACCCATTTGGGGTTTCTGTTGAATTCGCAGACTATAGTGACGGATGAGTGAGTATTATATCATAATTTTCTTCTACCAGCGGTTTCACACGCGTAATCCCTAGGGAACATACCAGGTATAAGAACCTTCTATTATGCCAGACTATAATGGACCTCTGTGCCAAATTTCATGGAGATCCTTTCAGGCGTTCTGACGCGTGACGTGAAAGAGTAACAAACATCCATCCGTCCTCACAAATTTTCGCATTTATATTATTATTTTGTGGAATAGGACTCAGTACGATTTTAAATTCCTAGTTTTTGCTTTGTCGCGATGAAGTACTCTAGAACTACCTCTAAAGTCCCATCTATTTCTATACGAAAAGTATCAAATTCTTTTCAGCGGAGCAAATTGACTGTGACAGACTAACAGACGGACACACGAGAGATCTACGTAAATGATATTTCAGGAAAATAGCCTAATAAGAAAATGAAACATGAACCAACTGAAATATGCGGAAGTTCGTGGCTATATAATATCAGCCGCACGGGTCGTTCTTCAAGGTTAAGCAATGCTTGCCAAGGTGGCTCTGTGGATGGATGACCATCTTAAGCCTCAATCTCATCCGGGCCACGGGGAAGCACGTTAAGCCGATTGTCCTGGCCATGTCTGGCCATGTGTGGTCCCAGTTGTCTGTTGATCTGACTCCAGTCTTGCTAAGAAGTACCGTGTTACCCAGTCAATGGGTTGTGGAGGTCTGGTAGGCAACCGCTCCATGTAAAATACTGGTATTCAGCTGAATCCGATTTAACTGGAAGTCGACCCCAATATAGTTGGGAAAAGACTAGGCAGATGATGAATACCCTAATATGATACTCACTGTGATTTTATTGCTCTTGCAGATACACAGGAGCCGGTATTTACAACTCCAGAGAATTCTACTACACATACGGGTTAATGTACGGACTGGCTTGTCTAAATGTAACTGCTACTGTAGTTTACAACCCCAGTGGGGGGGAGAAGGCAATGCTGGAGGCTATTCAGAAGTATAAGGTAACTTACTATAAGATTAGTCCCACCCATCATCCTCTTTCTGCAATTTTCCCATGGGTCCATGTTACTTGGGGTCGTCCCAACAAGTTTTTTCGTTTATTTGCATAGTTTCATTCCGCCAAGCCCGTTCCGTCATCGGACCACAAGGTGTACGACGATGCACCACCAGTACATGGTGGACATCCCACCCACAAAACCTTTTGGGATCACATTCATTATGAGTATAGCAGGTAAGTACAACCTGGGAGTCTTTAAGCCAAAAGTGGATAGATTATAGTAGCTGGTCACGAGTCATGAGCACAGATTATTGGCGTATCTAGTAGTTCGCCGGTGTTGGGAGCAGGGTCCAAGCTACCGGTGGTTAGGGCTTCAGAGAAAGGAACCTCCTCACAACACGAGCCGTATCGAGGAGTACTGCCTTCTGATAAGGCCCTTTACCCAACTGCGTTACGCCAGCTTCGACAGGTGGTTTTCGAAGCTGTTAGCGATTAGGCCATTGGCCGTAACGACAATCGGCACGATGACAGTCCACATTCCACATGTCGACAACCTCGTGTGCAATGTCGAGATAGGTACTTAATTTGTTTACTTTTGGGGGCTAGGGAGGCTAAGAGTTAAATAATAACAACCGCACGGTCGATCTTCACTTGCCAAGGTTGGTCTGTGGATGGGTGACCATCTTAAAATACAGAGTTTTCTCCGTGCCTCGGAAAGCACGTAAAGCCGTTGGTCCCAGCTGTCATTTGTAGATCTTTGGTAATCGTTACGGGCAGTTAGAAGCATGTCAGTGATGCAGCCTTCTTTAGTGATGAATCACTGCATGGAACCCGTCGCATCTCAGGTTGGGGACCAGGCCTCTAGTACGCCAATAATCTGTGCTCATGAATTGTGCCAACTACTTTACTCATAGGCAAGCGCGCTCCATCGTTGACTAGGTCATAGGTTACAGGATCTTATGAGGAGCGTCTGCCTATCTGACCAACCCAGTAACTGGGTTACTCTGGAGCGCTCAGCAAAACTGTTGTCAGATTTTAGGAATCTGACAACGCGTAACGCTTGTCAAATATATAAAATGACAGCAGCGACCCGCGGAGGAATATGGCTTGGAAGTTGCTTTATCCCGAAGATCGCTGTTATGCTCTCCAAGTACCTTACATTATTTTAATTTTCAGACAAAAATCTTACAGCTGGCACCGACGATCATCACAGAGATGATCAAGTCGGCCATTTTGGATAAATATGACGTCAGTTCTGTGGAGTACATCATCACTTCAAGTACTTACATCCGGGAGGAGACTGTCAACGCTATTAGACAGAGGCGAGTTTTTCCTCTTTTCTGTCCTCTCAAGTAGTAGGCAGACGGTCTTTATCTAGATAGATAGATACTTAGATAAATCCTTTATCTAAGTATTTACTGTACTTTATCGTCACAAAAGACAGCACAACACACAGAAGTACAATTAAATGGTACAATTTACTAAAACTACTGAAAAAACAGGGTGCCAATATGCAAAAAGAAAAGAAAAACATGTAATAAATATAGTAACACCATGACATACTTCAAATAAAAAATAATAAAACAACGACTATATGGTGCGGTGTACGTCTCGAGGTTGCACCAAATGGGAATCCAGTTCAGCATGTGTCAGGCATACACCTGACGCTGATATTCTGCTAGATCCCTATAGTGACATAGGGACTACTTTTTCTTGAAGTGTAAAGTGATATGAACACAAAACAACAAACAATAACAACAAAACAACAGTGTGAATAACATTTCACACTTACGGGGGAAGGGAAAGGGAGGCCAAAGAACAGACGGATGAATGGGCTAGATTCCATCATCCACAAATTGCAAAACTATTTAGTCCATCAGTTAAAGTATTGAAAAATAATGGACACGTATTTTTTGTTTTTCTAAATCAATGAATAAACACACGACAAAGACAAAAACAAAGACAAAGACAAAACAAACAAAGATAAAACGCATCTAAGCTCGGGAGCGGGGGGCTCGTGACGTCACGACTCACTAAAAATTATGCGAAGGTGTGACGTATTGAGAATTTTAAAAGCGTCGTAACTTCGTCAATTTTGGTTCCCGTAACAAAAGAAAAAACACGGGTCAAATATTTTTTGATAATCTAACTGACGGACTTATTAGATTTTTTCAGGACACACGCCCATTGTTCCGTCTATATTTTTTTCCTCCTTTTTGCATGACCATACCAAGACTAGCGATTCCCTATCAACTTTTCTGTTAATACCTAAAATTTTGTGCCTCTTTTTAACCGACTTCCCTAAAAGGAGGAGGTTATTAATTCGGTTGTATGTTTTTTTTATTTTTTATCTTTATTGTTTGTTACCTCATAACTCCGACAATTATGAACCGATTAGAAAAATTCTTGTTTTATCTGAAAGAATATACTTGTAGAATGGTCCCATTTAAATTTTATGTAAATCGGTTACGAACTTTGGATTTTAAATCGAAATAATAATCTAAGTAGACGAATTACAGCAATTCGTCTACTTAGATGATGGTTTTCCAAGTAATCGAAATTGCGTATTTTGCTTTTCTGCGATTTTACATTGGTATTGTTAGGTGTGGGGTACCACTAAAAAGTGAAAAATAAAAAACTTTTTACAAAAAAAATGCAACCGACTTCCGAAAAAAAAAACACTACAAAGTAAAAAATAACTTTAATTTCGGAAGTCGGTGTCAAAATACGAAGAAACTAACAAAAACACCGACTTCCGAAATTAAAGTTATTTTTTATTTTGTAGTTTTTTTTTTTGATCTAAGTATCTATTCTTAAGTATGAAAAAAAAATATCCAGGGTACCGAACCTAGTGTCAGTCCTTCAGCTGTACGGTATGTCGGAAGGTGGCAGCATTTGCAACGAGCTCGGCTGCCCCAAGGGCTCGAGGCCTGGAAGTTCCGGAATGCCTTGCAATGGTTTTGTGATTAAAGTAAGTGGCTCCTTGAATTATGCTGTAACCTTATCATCAAGTCAAACAAGGAACACCAAGGTAACCACCGTAGGCCTTAACAATCTAGGCAGGGCCACATTGCTCGCAGAGTAGATGGTGGATGGGGCCGAAAAGTTCTGGAGTGTCGACCGCGTACCGGATACACAACGCTGGAAGGCCTCTCAGAAGGTGGACCAATAACCTGGTGAAGGTCGCGGGTTGCCGATGGATGCGAGGCATACAGGACTGGTTGTTATGGTGACGCTTGGGGGAGGCCTATATCCAGCAGAGGACGTCTTTCGGCTGATGTGATGACGATGAATGTCAGATATTAAAACAACATCGAGTTTCTTCATTGATTGACACTATTGCTGACCAAAATATTTTTTATCCAGGTTGTGGATTTGAAGACCAGGCAACCTTTGGGTCCCAATCAACGAGGGGAGATCTGTATTAAAGGACCCAGTGTCATGAAAGGTACATAATTTGTAGGCTTTTTATATTTTGGCGAGGTGTGAACATAAAAAAAGTACATTAGTGCTGCGGCCAGCAAAAGAGGCATTGATGGACGACGTTCGCCTCGGCACACATACGTATGCCATCAATGCCTAGCTGTGGCCAAGGCTTTTATAGTACTATTCTCAAATAATGCGCGGAAATTAAAATACAATTACTTTTTAAAATCAATGCACATGGTCGCACAACCAGCAACAATAATAATTATACCAAGTAAAAGTGTTAATTTTTTATTTCAATTTAACAGCTTTCTCTTTGGAAGCCTGTTTGAAATTGAAATAAAACGTTTTATTTGCCATGTTTCGGAATAAAAGATCATTCCATTTTTTTATTAGACGTCAGATGTGAGTTTACTATGTAATTTATTTGGCCGCAAAACACGACAGATATGGATTTTAATACAACTTTTGCCGTCAGCTGCTCGGCCAGTACAGCTATTTCGATTTTTCTCGAAGAAGGTTGTTAAAATAATGCTCAAATTTCCAAGCATGTTTGAGAAATTGATTTTTACTTTATCAAAACCATCTAGGTATGTAATGCATTAAAGGATTGAATAGAATACTCATTATTTTCGTTTTTCTCATAATGTTTATTTTGTTTCAGCCTATCTTAACAACGTGAACCCTGACTGTAAGGACGAGGAAGGGTTCCTGAAGACCGGAGACGTCGGATACTACGACGACGATGGATACTTCTACATCGTCAACAGAATCAAGGAGCTGATCAAGTTTAATGACATTTCTGTGAGTAAGCGTTTTATTTTACACTGGCTTTTGCTCGCGACTTCGTACGCGCAAATCCCGTATTTCACGTTCCCGTAAGAATTTCGAGAAATTCTCTCTCTTTTTTTTTTGTTCTCCTACTCTCTCCAAGGATTCTAAAACCTGAAGGTTGAATCCTGAAGGTTGGCCAAAACGTACCTGGTGATGAAACGATAGTGTCCCTATATGCTACATAATTATATGAAAAATAACTTTATTTTTTAAGGTCATAAAAAACACAAGAAATATTTTTTTAAGAGGCCACAAAAAAAAACATCCTTATTTTTTAAATTTTTTTTCTAAATTATTTTTGTTTCAGGACGCACCTATTGACGATTCATTTCGCGTATGAAATGACTTGTTATTCAAAGACTATGAATATTATTTTTTTTCTGAATAGTTGTTAACTGTTATTCAATTAAATTAGTATTTAGGCACCATATCACTACTATGTTGATTTATTATGCATTGGATCTTTGTCATAAAAGATAATTAACTGAAAGCGTTTTTTTCAATTACGTACAATGGAACGTCATTTGTCATCGGCTTCAAGTTACTTAATCTGTGGTCATCGACCCGCGCCTTTGATTGACACCCGGCAATCATACCGCATCCCCATCTCATTCGACATATGCCCTATTTTTTGGGAAATTCTTTAAGAAAAATCGCAACAAATAGAAACCAAATCGCTAATTGCTTATCGCTAAGTACACTTTTAGGCTACGCAACAGTCGGATAAAAGATAGTTGTTGATTCAATCCACAAAAGTATAATTGATGCTTTTACACAAAAATGTGGCTATTTAGAAATTATTTTCAAACGGGATGATGTTTCCAACATAAGAACAAACCAAACTAAATGAAGCTTATTTTGGTACATGAAAAATAAAAGTTAGGTCCAGCTCCTATAGAAATCTGGCCATTGTTACTGTTTACATTGTTGTTTTCTACGACCAGTAGTTTCGGCTGTGCGTTGGTCTGTCAACGCTCAATCAGTCAGTAACTCAAGATTTTTTTAATATATATTGATTTCCTATCCAGATAGCACCAGCAGAATTCGAAGCACTGCTTCTGCAGCACCCTTCGGTCCGCGAAGCAGGAGTAGTGGGTAAGCCACACCCGAAGCACGGAGAAGTTCCTGTGGCTTTCGTCGTGCTGCAGCCAGGATGTACTGCTACTGAAGAGGAACTGGTTCAGCATGTGGATAGCAGGGTAAGCTAAACTAGCTGCGAACTAGCAGAGACTTTGACCTCTGAGATTGTTTCGGTGTTTCTTCTCAGAGCAGTCAGCTAGGAAACACCGCCCTCGTCTTGTTTCAATATGACCAAAAAAGGTTGACGTGTAAAATAATTATTTACAACCTAATTACAAAAGAAACATCATTTATCATTTACTGTTCTGAATCTACATTTCGTTATGTGCCCATAAAACTATGGGGGAGTCAATTTTTTCTCGATTAACGTGTTGGTCCATTAGCCATGACCCCTTAAGAGGCATTGCTTTTTTTTTTGTAACACGGTTTATAAATCATGGGTGGCTATGCCATTAGGTCTATATCCCCTTTACAGACGAATAATCGGATGCTCTTCCTCCAGGTAACCTTCAGAATGCGTCTAGCTGGTGGGGTGCGTTTCATCGAGCGTCTGCCGCGAGGAGCTGGAGACAAACTTGACAGGAAAGACCTGCAGCAGAGGTTGCTGGACGAAGATGCCAACTGAGACGAATGTACGAAGAAACTGTTCATTTAAATAGTGTCATGTGTTTTCAAATGGTTACCGGGTAATGGGCGCCTGGTGGCTGTGCTGTACTTTCGGCGATAAGATTAGCGGGAGGATGGGTTTCGTGTATTTTCGTTAAAATAATAAATAAAATGTATTTTAACCGTCACAGTTTTTATTTAATTACTAGCTGACCCGTGCAACGTCGTCTGCGTAACATTTTTCATTACTGCTCCGCTCCTATTGGTCTTAGCGTGATGATATATAGCCTATAGCCTTCCTCGATAAATGGGCGATGTAGTGTCTGTGACTGAAAGAGAAGGAAGCATTATGTCATCTCTAGCGCACGTGCGGCCGTGAAGCAGCCAGTCAGCTGTAAGCGGTGGAAGTGAGAGGGCACGCGCGTCTAAGAGCCGATAATAAAGAGGGAAATACCACACTAACACTGAAAGAATTTTTCAAATCGGACTAGTAGTTCCTGAGATTAGCGCGTTCAAACAAACAAACTCTTCTGTGGAAGTTCACGGAACAGCTTAAAATGTTTTTTTTTTTATTTGCAGAGAACCTGCAAAGATTCAACCTAGAAATGTGAAATCCTTTGCCAGCTTATAGGAATATGGCTCTGGGCTTCAAAACCCCCAAGTCTTAAACTAGTGTGAACAGGTTACTTCTAGGCAAGTGTGCTCCAGTTTCGACCACATCAACTCCCACCAGGTTCTTCTCCTCATGTGTGGGCAGTAAGGTCTAACGACTCCACACACCCCAGTGTCAGAGTTTCTAAACCGCCTCAAGGGTCTCTGATATGGTTTTTAACGACCGCATTTGGCGGCCGGGACCACCAGCCTATACGTGCCTTCCGAAGCACGGCATCATCTTTTTTATCAGACAATCAGATGATTCAAGCCTGCAATGTCCCAACCAAACTGGAAAACAACTTTACAAAGTATGCTTTCCCGTGGGAATAGAACCCACGACCACCACGTCACAATGCAAACTCCTAAACCACTCACGGAGGCAGGTGAGACGGTGGTGAAATGCGTGCCTATCAATTGTATAAAAAAAGTATTAAACATAAAAAAAAACTATAGAATCCTCGAATAATTTAATTATGTAGGTACATATAAAGTTGTAGGTCCTTTAAACTTCATTACACTTAGTTTAAATTTCATACACGATTCCATTTTAGCCTTCTTACAACGGTACAATGAATACTTACTTATAAAAAGAAAAACATATTCATGACCATTTGACTTAAAATTACAATATTATTCATTGTATTGACGTAATTTGATACATCATGATGTGGTTAGTGCTGTTTGAGCTTTGTGTTTCATGGACGGGGCGCTGCGTGCGACATTATTTTGGTACGTAAACATTATTAACGCGTCAGCAATCGCAAATAAAAAAACAATATTAAGACAATACAATTAGGCCCCAATCGGAGCTTACGGTCTTTGAGAGGAACAAAATCTATGCTAATAATATAAAGCAGAAGAGATTGTTTGTTTGGTTGAACGCGCTAATCTCAGGAACTACTGGTGCGATTTCGAAAATTCTTTCAGTGTTAGATAGCCCATTTATCGAGGAAGGTTATAGGCTATATATCATCACGCTAAAACAAATACGAGCAGAGCAATGATGGAAAATGTGACGCAGCCGAAGTTGCGCGGGTCAGCTAGTGTTTCATAATTCTAATGCATTATTTATATTTTACAATAATCTTTTGTTTTATAATCGCATCTAGATGTAGTTAATGTCGGGTACATTAAGTTGGCCTCCTTTGTAAGACGACTCCTAACATAAAATTCTTCCGTCACTGAGTGAGTGAGTGACTCACAGACAACGCACAGCTGAAACTACTGGTCGTAGAAAGCTGAAAATTGGCAAGTAGGATTGTAGGTAGGTTCTTTTAGGAGTGTAAGGGCGCACTAAGAAAGGTTTTCAGATTTTCCCACGGGAATGGGAAAAAACGGGACATACACGTACGAAGTCGCAGCCAGAAGCTAGTTAGTCATAATACGTTCTCATAAGTTTTAATTCGGCCACACAACTTTCTCAATCCATGGCAGGTACTGGGCCACTCTGGTGTAGATGGCTGGTTTGTGGCCATTCCCACAGCTGGCCTTGCCAACTGACGTCACGCCTACTATTGTGTACATGCAGTGGATCTTCTGGTCTTTGATCTGAATTGGACCACCGCTGTCACCCTGTAAATACCGAAAAATTAAATAGGTAGGTATCTTTATTTATTTTAACACTTTAAACACACAAATGTTGAGAGTCAGACTTAATTAACCGTTTATGTCACTGGATCAATCAGTAACGTACACCTAGGACTACCTACACTACTGTATTTTCTTTTTCTTTAAAATCCATCCAAAGGTTGTCTTGAAGAGATCGCTCTTAGCGATAAGGCCGCCCATTGTGTCACCCAATGTAATGTTTTCTTCGTCTATTTTTTCTGTAACTTATATGGTGTACATAATAAAGAGTATTCTATTCTATTCTATTCTAACGGCTCAGTTGCCATAAACGAAAGAAACAAGTGTAAACCCCGTATTATTTTTTAATGTATGCAACGAGATTCTCGTAACTGAGATACGCATCTGTTTTAAACTTGCGAACACTCAGAAACTCCAATGTTGAGGTACCTCAGTGTGGGAACAATAACTTTTTCAAAAGCTTTCGACGAATTCAGAAATATACATAAACACTTAGCCCCATTGTGAAGTTTTCTTGGTGCAATATTAGTACATTACTACAGCGGCCAACAAAAGAGGCATTGATGGACGACGTGTAATGTGGGCCGAGGTGAAGCCGAAGCACACATACGTAAGTCCATCAATGCCTAGTTGTGGCCAAGGCTTGTATAGTACTTTTCTCAAATAATGTGTGGAAATGTAAATACTATAATTTTCAAAATCAATGTCGAACAACCAACAACAATCATAATTCCCGCGTAAAAGCGTTCATTTTTTATTTTATTAAACAGCTTTCTCTTTGCAAGCCAGTTCGAAATTTAAATAAAACCTTTGATAAGTTACCTCCTTCTCCTTGGTTGCCATGTTTCGGAATACAAGATCTATCCATTTTTAAATTACACGATAGATATGAGTTTACTATGTACTTTATTTGGCAGCAAAACACGACAGATATGGATTTTCATACAACTTTTGCGCGCCGCTGCTCGGCCAGTACAGCAATTTCGATTTTTCTCGAAGAAGGTTGTCAATGTAATGCTAATCATAATTATTAGAATCATGATATTAACCATAAAAAAACCTGTCAAATTTCATTTTCGTCTTTATCTTTTACGCATTAGGTTGAAGGTTGACTGGGAAAATTTGACAGTGACGGGTAGCCTCAGACCATGCTTTCTGATTCTGCTAAAATGGCTTCTTTAGACCCCCTGTGTACTGATTGGTTGTCAAATTATGTCAGCACTTTTGATTCAATCATATATTTTAGTTCGCAATTTATAAAAGTTAATTAATTCTCAAGAAATTTTATAATCTCACGGAGTTTGCAAGTATACAGAAGTGATATATAAAACATATCTCGTGGGTAAGGCGGTATATTAAGGCGCGTCCCCGAGCAAAACGCAGCGCTAGCAGTTTTTTGTGCAGTTTTTTGGAGCTATCTACTCGTTAACTAAAAGAAGTATCAAATTATAAAAATGACATCAAATTTTTACTTTCGTGGCTTCAAAATGGTAGGTTTTTATTTTTTATTACTAAGTATAATGTTTAATTAATCTTCTCACAACGAAACTACAGAAATGAGAAAAAAATACTGAAAACATGCATCTTCTCGAAAACTAACGATTATTTTGATTTTGTACTTACATTAATAAAAAGTAAATTTAAGCCAAAATTGTATTTATTATTTACCTTATGATTGATGAATAAACATAAACATAAACATAAATTAATGGATAGGCAGTTTAATTATGAGCATTTTGGTAGAAATATTTTTTTCAACCAACCAAAATTAGATTTTACAACGATTTTAGTCAACATTCTGAGCGTATTTGCTATTGTATCTCTTGCGCTGTTATTGAGGGAAAAAATGCTCAAGGTTATTTGGTCACGGTACGGCCTTAATCATAAAAAAATATGGCCGCTACAGCCGAAAGTTTTAGGCGCGGTAAAAATTTATCGGAGAAAGCCTCTTGCGAGGTGGACCGATTAAGCTTTGAGGAGTCCTCTGTCCAGCAGTGCACATCTTTCAACTAAAATTATGATGATGATTAAACGTCCTTACCTGACAGGTATCTTTATACTCCTCGCGTCCCTGGTAAAGTCTAGGCGGATCTCGGTCTCCATAACAAGACTGCGTCCGGCCATCGAAACCTCTTTCCATCAGACGATAGGGTTGGTATGCTTGAGAACATTCCAACTCTGAAAATTTTGTCAAGATGACCTGCAAAAGACGAATGAATGAATCTGCTTAGCATTTTTCCAATTATCTTGGGGTTGGCTTTCAATCTAACTCGATGCCAGTGAGTGCCAACTAGTATAAAAAAAACATTAATATTTAACGAATGAATTTTTAAAGTGTGCCTTCATCACCTCCTTCTGCGAAGCAGTCATGCTAGCGAAGGAGGTGGCGGAGAGGGAGAGGAGACCCTCTCGTCCCGGCCGCCGTGGTAGACGCTGCGGGCGTCGGAGGCTACCTGGTGACCTCCGGCCAGCGTAGGCACGGGCCTGTGGACGGTGAGCTATGGGCAGCTCGCCGTCCGTCCTTCATCTGAAGACAGGCCGTGTCGACGTCGCGTTCGTGTTCCACGCGCACCTCAAAGAGAGTCGGTATTGGGAGGGGCCCGAAAGTGCCGACGCCTGCCGGAGTTTCGGGACTATTCGAAAGAGATACCGTGGCTCCGGAACACAAAGGGCAATGAAGGAACATGGATGGGTTTTAGTCAGTAAGAGTCTGACACTCCCTCCCGCTCAGCCCAGAGCGGGAGAAGTTATTTGATGATATCCCACATTTGATGATTTCCCACCCCAAAAAAAAAATTTACCAAATCCAAAACTATGAAAAATATCGAAAAACACTGAAAGGTGTCTCGGGGCCGCTTTTGATGAGAACTACAAGGTCGGAAGAATTTGAATGCTGCTGCCTAGCAAATAGAATCCATATTCGGAGGTTGGGCGACCACAAGAAATATATCCCCGTCATCAAACCGAGGCGGACCTCAAAAGAGATACTAACCCTCTTCAGAGTATCACTGGGTTGTTCCCCTTTGTCATGAGTGAGCCCCCACCCAGCTGCTATGACACGGGTGTCATTCACGAGCTCTCCCGTGTGGAGACACGCTGGAACCGTGAACTGGTTCAACTCCATTCTGGAAAAAAGAGGTTTTATATAAATTATTAGCTTTTCCTGTGACTTCGTACGGGTATATAGACAGATGTGAAGAACTAACTGACAGATAGATTTCCTTTCGAATTGATACTATCAAAGATATTCCAAATAATTATAATTTTTCTTAGGCTGGATTTGACCAACGCCAGATAACTCTTATTCGTGGAATAAATTTAACGTTTGACAGTTGTATGGAAGAACTGTCAAAAATTCAAAATTATTCCTCCGATAAAGCTATCTGGCGTTGGTCAAATCCAGCCTTACGGCCGAAACCAATGTCCTATCTATCACATACTGGAGATAGAAAAACAAATGAAACAACAGAAAACCTATATAATTTTCATATTGTTTCATTTGTTTTGCTATCTCCAGTATGCCAAATCTGGTGATAGTTAGGTTATTGGGTTCGGCCGTTAGTCGATTATAAAAAAGTCATATTACAAATATCCGTCAGTACAAATAATTTTATAAGTAAGTAGAATACATAAATAGGAAAAGATAGCCAAACTAAAGTCTAGTTTGGCAATATTGCTTGCAGAACATTTATGTAAAAAAAAACAAATAATAAAACAATTATAACATTTGAATTGATTTTTTCAATACAATACATTACACAAATAATAATGAAAACATATATAGTAACTAGCTGACCCACGCAACTTCGTCTGCGTCACATTTTCCATTAATGCTCAGCTCCTTTTGGTCTTAGCGTGATTATATATAACCTATAACCTTCCGGGATAAATGGGCTATCTAATACTGAAAGAATTTTTCAAATCGGAGCAGTAGTTCCTGAGATTACCCCCTACATTCAAACTTACAAACAAAGGAGAAGGGGACTTCTGGGCCCAGCAGATAACTAGTTGAAATGTATATTAAAAAAACCGTTATATTTTTCTAAACGAAATCACATAATATGGTACCATGTTTCTATCTAGGAAGCGAGAAAACTTAAATTAAATTCTGAAACTAAATATCAGAATATGTCTTAAGGTCGAGTGACATGTATTTTTTTCGTGGAATCGATTCATAGCGAATCGAATTCTTTTAATTTTTCTTCCGGCCTAACACTTCTGCCTGACATCAGTCAATCACCGACTGACAGATGTCACTCGTTCGTTTTCTTTCGTTCTGAGCACAGAGTACTTATGTTCCATATTTTGTTGTTAGGTTTGGTTGTAATATTGCCTCACTTTTACTATAGGTAGGGACTTCATATGACTTGATTCCTGGATAGCCAAATTTCACCAAATTTTCAGTGAGACCTTGTTATTATATCCTCTTACAAATAAGGCTAGTTTGATTCAGTTAACACCTGGGCCCAGGAATGTATGGATTCATTCCCTTCTCCTTTTATCTCTTTATAATATTAGTATAGACTAGTATAGATAAAATACATACTAACCTAAAATAATAAATTAATAATATGTTTTTTTTACCAATGTTTTAAAAAAAATGGACAAAGATTGAGCACGTCTTACTGACACGGGCAATGCATTCCATAGCCGCACCGCTTGAACCGTAAAAGATTGTCGTAGAAGCTGGTGGAAGGCATCGTCAAATAAATAGAAAGATAGTATTTACTCACACACTCTCCGTCTCAATTAAGGCGATGTCATTGTATCTTGACGGTGACTTGTACAGCGGGTTTTCGATAACTTTCTTCACTTTGTATATCTTGGACTGGTCATTGGCATCGCTACGTCTTAACGCACCCACGACTATGTATGTCACAGGGTCGCTGAAAATATAAACTATTTATATATTGATACACTATTTAAAAATAAATAAAGATTTAGTAAGAGGTAAAGTTGGGTTCTACAAAATCAGTAGTAAATTGTTATCTAGGGGCGAAAGTAACTGATTTAGTCCCGAGACGGCGCCAATACTTCGAGCGACTAAAGTCTTTCACCCGAGGTGAACACTGTGCTTTTAATTACGAATACAAGGAAAATAAAAAATTACTGACAGTCGTCAGTGCGGCTGCAAAGTAATACTTTCAACCCGCTCCTCAGGCAACTTCAGGCATTATTACTACTTTCCGAGCATGAGTAATGAAAAAATTATTTACTAAAATTAGGCTGAAAGTCAACACCTTTTAACCGTCAAGTTTTATGAAAAGACCGCCTCCAAACCCACTACTTCCTTCATCACTTGGTACTGATAACATGAATGGTGACCATCATGAAGCCCGAAAAATCACCAAATTGAAGTTGAAGTGGGCAGGGCGGGTACATTGCTCGCAGAACAGTTGGTCGATGGGGCCAGAACTTTCTGGAATGGCGACCGCGTACTGGAAGACGCTGGAATGGTCCATAAGGTGGACCGAAGACGTCGTGAGGGTCGCGAGTAGCTGATGGATGCGAGACGCACAGGACCGGTTCTTGTGGCGAAACTTAGAGGACATTTATGTCTAGGTAATCTGATGATGATGTAAATGACTATCAAGGCCGACCACATATTTCTCAGATCGAGGATTTTCTCACATTGTCAAACGGGTCTGTAAAACCCCATTTCGTCAAGTCGATTTTGCAGTGTCCTACCCAGATGTGCAAGCGATTGATTGATTGAGGCTACTGCAGTCCAAGTCCATTTGCTAATATTCCTTAGGTTTTAAAAGGTCGGGCGGTGTGGTGAGTGCTGTTATCCCACTACTTGTTTCTCACTTACACCACTTCCATCACCACCATACCACCACTTCCACACCACACTCACACACCACACCATACACACACACCACACCACACACACACTCCACTAGACACACACACCCACACCCACACACTCACACACATACTTTCACACGCCCACACTCACCCACACACCCACAAACACACCCCATATACGCACACACACTTCCACTTCCTTCTGGTTAGTAGTCCTTAGGTGGTTGGTCTTGGATAGCCTGTGTGTAGCGAAGAAAATTCTTCCGGCTCTTAAGTCTACCCGGGGCTGTTGTGTGTTCATAAGTAAAGCTCTTCCGGCTCTTAAGTCTACCCGGGGCTGTTGTGTGTTCATAAGTAAAGCTCTTTTGGCTCTTATGTCTATCCGGGGCTGTTGTGTGTTCATAAATAAAACTCTTTCGGCTCTTACATAAGTCTACCCGGGGCTGTTGTGTGTTCATAAATAAAACTCTTTCGGCTCTTACATAAGTCTACCCGGGGCTGTTGTGTGTTCATAAATAAAGCTCTTTTGGCTCTTAAGTCAACCCGGGGCTGTTGTGTGTTCATAAATAAAAATCCGGTAAATATACTCACTCTTTCCTCCTAGATATACAATGTCCCGCCGACAGGACAAAGCGCTCACTGATGATAGCTCCACCGCAGAGCCATTCAATTGATCCCAACGAACCAAAGCCCAGCATGACCTAAAACCAATAGCCCCATATTTAGACAGACATGAAACATAAAAAACCGGGCAAGTGCGAGTCGGATGCTCACACGATAAATTCCGTATCTACTATAAACCGAAAAAAAAAACGTTTCTTCGGCGGAAGCCTCGTTTAATTTGTAATTATCCGACTGCGAATGAAAGAGGGTTATGATTTTCGAGTGTATGTATGTATGTATGTATATTTCTTTGGCGCGCCCTGGAGCCTAAACGGCTTGTCGTATTTTTATGTGAGAGGTGTCAATAGATTTGTCTAAGTCGTGAGACTGACAATGCGTACATCAAAATAAAAAATCAAAATGGCGGATTTCTAGCCCCAAATTATGTCTTTAAATTTTTTTTCCTCAAAACCTATAAATTGGGGTACAAAATAAAGGGCTTGCAAAGACGATTATTTTGATTGATGGGTTCCGGTGTTACCCTTCGGAACCCTAAAAACCAAAAGACAACGGGAAGAATGCATTAATGTCAAATTGTAGCAAGCTATAAATGTCAGTTTTATGATTCGAAAGATCTGAGTCTAGGTGACTGGAATTCCCTGTCTTAGTGCGTTTCCTGATAGCTACAACCTGGGAGTCTTTAAGTCAAGAGTGAATAGGTTACTTCTAGACAAGTGTGATCCACCTTCGATCGCATCTTTGCTTTCCATCATAAAAAGCTTTTGTCGAACTAAATCATTTTGGGGGCCGAGTCACCCGCGTCCGTAAGAGAATACCCTTCAGCGAATCCCTACACGTGGTTCCCGGGTGGTGCTAAACAGGTGACACTAACCGCCTCCGTGGTCTAGTAGTTATACCACCTGATTCAGACCCAGAGGTCCCGGGTTCGTTTCCCAGCGCGG
The DNA here is from genome assembly GCA_963859965.1 of Ceramica pisi. Taxonomy (NCBI): domain Eukaryota; kingdom Metazoa; phylum Arthropoda; class Insecta; order Lepidoptera; family Noctuidae; genus Ceramica; species Ceramica pisi. Next base: position 13,997,695 of record OY982556.1, read on the forward strand.
GCAGATTTTTTGCTCGGTTAGGTTGGTGGTAGGACTTGTTCTAAGTCCGCCTGGCAAGCTACCACCATCATGTCTAAGTCTGTCGACATAACAACAATGTAAACAACATTGTTGTCTTCCGGCAGTTAGAGGTATGATAGCCAGTTCCTCTGTATAACAGAATTCCGTGTGAAACTCGCTTCCATCTTCGGCCTAATCATCACTTTCCATCAGGTGAGATTTGGGCGAAGAGTTTCACCGTTTTGTATAAAAAAAAAAAAAACAACTTGCCAAGCATTTTTTTTGGGTTCCCACTTTGTTGGGGCCGACTTTAAATCTAATTGATTTAAGTGCAGATTATATAAGGCAGTCGTTACGGATAGACAGAAGCCAGAAAATCTGACACCATTCTTGCCAAAGAGTTCCGTGTTACCAAGTTAATGGGTTGTGGAGGTCTGGTAGGTAGCCGCTCCACGTAAAATACTGATGTTCAGCTGAATCCGGTTTGACTGGAAGCCAAACTGGAATCAAAACCGGACTAATTGGGAAAAGGCTAGGCAGATGATGAATCACGAAGAGAGTTCAGGTTGTGATGAGGTCGAGGATGCATCATTTCACTTACCATATGAGGAAACTCGTACTGTTCAGCATCAGTCCCTCCTGTAATTAGCTGGTCAGTTTTGTGGTGACAACGTATTTGTCTGCTGAAGGAGCCGAGGATGTCTACTCCTCGTTCACAAGGGTACACGTACTTCAGTTGATATTCTATGCATTCTGGAAGGATAAAGGTTAAGTGAGGCAAATGTTAGTGTTAAAGTTCCCACCAGTCCCCTTCTACTATCGGGCATCCAGACACACTGCAATTTATCGTCCCTATCTTGTTGCTATTCCACCAAGTCGCACTAAGCGTTTCCAAGTGTCTTTCATAATGCGCACAGCAAAGGAGTGGAACTCCCTGCCTGCGTCTGTGTTTCCTAACGCTTACAACCCTAATCTTTTAAAAGTTAGAGTGAACAGGCTACTTCTGGGTAAGCTCGCTCCATCGCAGACTTTGTCTCTGTCATCTCAGACCTAGACTAGAGTCAATTTGTTTCGAGTTTCAACTTGCTACTCGCTGATCGCAGGCAGTGAGACAAGTGCCTTAGAATCAAAATCTTCATGGACAAGTCTCAAATCTGTTCATTCATTGGCAAAAGAGGGAGTCTGTAAGAAATAAGTCAGGGTTCGATGCTGTTACAGATACCGGCACGGTTCTTGAGCGTTCGGCGGAAGAGTGGGGATCGCTTTGCGTATCGTACACCTTATGACAAATAAAACGTCGTCGTGAGGTACGTGCAGCAAGAGTAAAGAACAAATCCCGAGTGACGGCTATGACGCGCAATGCGCTACGGGCCAATCACTGCACTTTCCCCGCCCCGACGCCCCCGCGCCTCACTTCATACCACCAAAGGGACCCAATATCTCACTTTTGCGCAGGTGAAGGTCAGCGCTCAAGATCCGTGCCGGTGATTGTAACTTTAGGAGAATCTGGTACTTACTGTCAAAAGCCTTCTGACCAATCTTCGGCGGAGTATATTCTTCGGGCATTGGTTCACACTGATCCTCCACATTTTCTTGAACTGGCGGTCTGTAAGCAGGAAAAATGTGGAAGTCAATACAGAAATCCTTATTTTTAAGGATGGAAGCCTCCCGGTGGAGCAGAAGGGACTGTCAGACTTACTGGCTAAAACCTGTCCGTTTTCATTGATTCTTTCATCCTTAATTCTTTATTGTACACTAAAACAACTTATATATTTTACAGTGATGGAGAGTTCATCTACAAAGGCGAGCTTAATTCAAAAAGAAAGTCGGTTAATGAGTTTTCTCCCAGCTAACTTTGAGTGATAGAAAAAGATGACAATGGAGGGTAGGATCCAGTGTACATTATTTCGTATTTTATAAATAAATAAACCTACATACAAAAAGGGGATAAATATAATGACCACCATAAAATGCTTTGATACCCTTAGTTTTGTAACCAAAAATATCTACTTAACACCAGAAAAATAAAGTCTAAAAATACAATAGTACCAGCTATTTTAGTCACGACTCCACTTTAAATTGTATTCGACCACCAAATTTAGTAAATGATCACCAAATCTTAGCGAGCAAATTAATATTCAGTTATTATAATATTCAAATTCTATAGTAACGTGTCTGCGTCAGATCCCCTCTATGGCTGGTGAAACATGTGGGTTAGGTTAGGTTAGAACCATGACCATTAGCGCGATTAGCGCCAGATTGGTTTAATTTTGGTGATCATTTACTATTTTTGGGTTACTTATGATTTACTTGGAGTCATTTTACTTAAATAGGATAGCAAAGTGTTAAAACTTTGGTTATAATTTTACATTAAAATGCGAGTTTCATTTTGGTGATCATTTACTACTTTTGTCTGCTATTTGTTACTATATCTGGTGGTAAGTTAAACATAAGCCATAATTATTACACACATACATATATTTACGAATATTATGTCAAAACCGACAGGAAATTCTCATTAACTTTCCTCTTGAGTGTGGGAGCGAGTTCCAGAGACGCATTGCAGTAACAGAGAAGGAGCCACTATAGCGACTAGAATAATTTGTGACGCGGAGTACGAAGGAGAAGAGAAGTGGTAGTGCGACATGGTTTACCCCTCGGGATGAGGTACTTAAAGCGTTCACGAAGGTTTTGAGGAGAATTGGTATTGTGCAGGATGGTATAGAGAAGGGATAGGATATGGGTATCTCGTCGATGCCGAATCGGCAGCCACTTCAATTTGGTCCTCTTAATGATCTTTGCTTTCCACGGTCGCAGTGACTCTTTCAAACGAATTCAACAACCCTGGCTTTAGACATTAGATATACATTCAGCAAAATCGAGCCAGAGACTTCTTCGATATTTTTTTGCTTTTCCTCGTGCTTTTTAATTGGGTCCTGTGAGACCATACGGTGATGTATGGTCCCGAAGGACCAAATTTTTATTTCCTTTTATTTTAGATGTTAATTAGAAGATCATCAATTACTCATATACATTTATTTCTTCTCCCTTTCGATTGGTAAAGAGAATTACAGGTAATTTTTTTTTTCACATCAAGCAGTTTCGATTTCAGGTTCAGACAGGCAATTATTTAAAATGGTTTGAATGAAATTCGTATTGTTTTTAAAATTAAAAAGAAGTCTTCAATATTTCTTAAAAAGCCAGTAACACTTTTACTCGAACGGGGAATCCATTCCGAGATCAATGAACTCTCTGCCTGTTCCGAACGCTAACAACCCTAATCTCTTCAAAGTTAGAGTGAACAAGCTCCTTCTGGGAAGCTCGCTCCATCTTAGACTTTGTCTCTGTCATCTCAGACCTAGACAAGAGTCAAGAGCAACACCATCTCAAATAAAAAAAAAACAACGGGTTGCACTCCGGGAGGGCGGCAGAAGTGGAAACTTGAAAATTAACGTTGTGCACTTTTGAATCATTCGTCTTACGAATTTTCGATTAGGTCACGTGTCCTGAAGCGAGTTTAACATTTTATACCCATTCCAAGAAAAGTGCTGAACGCAGTTAAAGAAGCTTTCACTTCAAAAAAAAAAAAAAAGCGAGTCAGTAAAGAGCAACTTGTGAGCTTACCTTGTAGGCCTTACAGGCTTTCCGAGGTTCGTTTTCACGCAGCAGACAATTGGAATATCTCGTTCGTAGGAACATAGCTGTTGAAAAAGGAAAAAAAAAAACATTGTTTACTATTTCTTTGGTCTTGTCAAGTCTGGTTGCAGGTCACTGGGAGACAAGTCAGTTGTTGGATCTTCACATTTTACATTTTAACGTTTAAGTAGTTAATAAGGATTATTTAGCGATGACTGTAGTAGCTTTTATTCAGAAATAAATCAAACAACGAAATGAAAAAACTCAACGGAATAGTACCAAACGCCTGATGGAAATGTAATAGTAGAAACTCACTACAGACTCTTGCTATGTGAAAAAGGTTAAGCGAAAACAGCTTATTTTGGGCTCGTCTATATTTTTTGTGGAATATCAATAATAATGGTTAGTCAAGTGGTTAGCCGACACTTCACATAACTAGAAGGCTTGTCTTAAATTAACCAAATTAAATAGTTAACTTCAAACTGTAAGTTATGAATGTTCGCCACGTTAAAATAATGCATCACAATATTTAGAGATTGATAAGTTTCTCCAAATTGTAGTCTAGGAATATTTAAATAACTGATTTTACTATACTTTACCAAAATAATGAGTACCTACTTATTGTTATGTAAACAATGCGTTACCATAGTAGATCGAGACAGGTACCTATGTTTCAGTAATCATTTATTTAACCTCTTTTTGTCAGACAATTACAAAATAACAGTAACATTTCCCTAATTGTTTACGTGCTTTAAGTCAAATACTCTATAATTTACCCACGTAATAATCATATTTAATCACCTTTTAATTAATGCCAACTCAGAAAAGGAAAAAAATGTTGCCTTAACTACAGTAATCTTTAGTGCTTTGTCCACAACGACGTCAACAGGAAAAACTAAAGAGGTAGGTAAGTAGAAAATTAATCATCAAATACGTCAATGCCTTATTCTTGTGAACATTTATAAATTTTTGCAGGAGGAGCTCGCGGCTAAATAATAACAGCCGCACAGGTCGATCTTCATAGTTAAGCAACACTTGCCGAGGTTGGTCTGTGGATGGGTGATCATCTCATCATTCCGAGTTTTACACATCACCAACATACCGAGTTGCCTCCATGTCTCGTTAAGATGTTGGCTTTCCCGGCTGTCATTTGGAGATCTTTGGCAATCAATACGGATTGTCGGAAGCCAGTAAATCTCTAGTCTTGCCAAGAAGTACCTTGTTACCCAGTTAATGGGTTGTGGAGGTCTGGTAGGCAGCCACTCCACGTAAAATACTGGTATTCAGCTGAATTCGGTTAGATTGGAGGCTGACCCCAATATAGTTGGCACGCAGATGATGATTTTTAGATTTTAGCATATTCCAGCGAGTTACTTGTGGTCGGCGCTAAACTCTCTTTACTTCCATTCTTTCCTGTCCAAAGACTATTACTCTATGTATCTGTCCAAGGTTCCCGACATGCATGTATGTGTGTGTGTATGTAAAACGGGCTGGTTTTTTTTATAGAAAACGGGAAAACTCTTGGCCTAAATCTCACGTGATGGAAAGTGATGATTAGGCCGAAGATGGAAGCGAGCTTTACCCGGAATCCTCTAACACAGAGGAACTGGCTATCATACCTCTAACTGCCGGAACTCAACAATGACAAGATGGTAGCTTGCCAGGTAGACTTAGAACAAGTCCTACCAACAGCCAACTCGGTTTCCGCCACAAATGCGTCATTCGCCAGCTCCCCAAAGGAGCCCAGCAACGCCTTGGTGTTACCAACTATCTCACAGAGGGTACCTAGGGCACCGAAGTACTAAGATCAACAGATCTTAGTACTTCGGTGCCCTAGGTACCCTACAACACCCTAGCACATCTGCAAGCCCCCCAGTTGTCTTTGATAACAATCAAAGACAACTGGGGGGCTTGCAGATGTGCTGCTGTCTCATCTTCCTCCATGCAAGCTCTGCATAATGGGCTGTCAGTGACTCCTATAGCATAGAGGTGTTTATTAAAAGACCCGTGGCTAGTTTTACGGCTGTGACAGTACGCAACTGTTGTTTTTGCAGTCTTGTCTTGTCAATAGCCCATCCATAGAGGGAAGAGCCTCTTTGGCTTTTTTTTTTGGCGCAAGCCCGCCACACATTCCTAACCACTGCAACTCCTGAAAGCCAGAATCAACAGTGGCGAACACCAGAAAAACGCCGAGCTAATGAAGCCCTACGAGTCCAGGAGAAACGATTCAACTGTCTTGGATCCCGCATCGAAATTAATCAGAAGAGTGCAGGCGGAGGAGTAGGAAAAAATAAATATAATTTCCACTTCCCTCCTTATCAAGCAGGAGACAGATTTGAGTTAGGCCAATAGGCACCAAGGGATATATACAACTGGGTTAAGCCCAGTTACCAAGCACCACGGATTATATATTAACACTGAAATGAATGGGTCCTAAATAGTGAGCTACTTAAGATTCCAGTAATAGGTATGGCAAAAACGCCTGAACGCACGGAAAGTTCTGGTTTCTGCAAGGTCCGTATAGTAAACTACTCCAGATGTAACCTGAATACTATCTAACATAATTATTACGTTCAGTCTGCCAAAGAATACACTCCCATAAGACTTGATGTGCGGAATGTTCGTATTCAAGGTCAGCTGTAAGACATTGACATAAAGGTGAAGCCACAAGCCTGAAGGAAAATAGTTTACTCTTAATGCAATTGCAAGCCTCTTTGGCTTGTCTACACTCAATCCTATAGCTTGTGAAGGATACCGACATAGCTTGCGTAAATGCTTGCGTATGCATGCGTTGTTGTTGTGCTTGTGTATGATATTTTCTCGACTCACATATCATAGTGCCTCAAGACCAGTGCGTGTTACCAAAATTTTAAATTCAAAAGTCATTTATTCAAATTAGGCTGAGGGCCAGCACTTTTTGAACGTCAAGTTTTACAAAAGACAGTCCCCCAAAACGCCCGCCCGTCACCACTTCCTAGCGTTTTAGCTGTGGAGAAGAAGTTGCCAACAAACTCCCCAGCAACACAACTGTCTGTTACGTTTTAAGAACTAGAATTTAACAATAATTAGTATGCAAAGTAATTCAAAATTCCTTCTAAAATTTACATGACACAGCCTAATTTGAATAAATGACTTTTGAATTTTGAATTTTTTAATTTTGATGGCCGATGGGCCTGAAAAGTTCTGGAGTGCCGACCGCGTATTAGAAGACGCAACGATGACCTGGTGAGGGTCGGGGGTAGCTGATGGATGGGAGACGGACAGGACTGGTTGCTGTGACGACACTTTAATGTCCAGCAGTAGATGTCTTTCGGCTGATATGGTGATAATTAACCTGACTGCGCCAGAAGGAAGGTTATGTTTTTCGAATGTGTGTAAGTACTTATGTATATTAAAAAAAAAAAACCAGCCAAGTGCGAGTAGGACTCGCGCACCGAGGGTTCCGTACAAACCAGTAGGTATTATATTATAAGCAGAAGTTGCGATTTACGCTTTATGACGTATTAAAAATAAACTACTAACTAGATCTCGTTAAAACCAATTTTCGCTGGTAGCATGGTAATGTAAATCATTCTTTTTATTTAAGTTTTATCATTCTCCTATTTTAGAAGTTGTGGGGTGGGGACACACATTTTACCACTTTGGAAGTGTCTCTCGCGCAAACTATTCAGTTTAGAAAAAAATGATATTAGAAACCTCGATATCATTTTGGAAGACCTATCCATAGATATCCCACACGTATGGGTTTGATGAAAAAAAAAATGAGTTTCAGTTCTAAGTATGGGGACCCCCAAAATTTATTGTTTTTTTTTTCTAATTTTATGTGAAAATCTTAATGCGGTTTACAGAATACATCTACTTACCAGGTTTAAACAGCATAGTTCTTATAGTTTCGGAGAAAAGCTGCTGTGACATACGGACGGACAGACATGACGAATCTATAAGGGTTCCGTATTTTCATTTGGCTACGGAACCCTAAAAAACAGTTGTCTAAAATATTTGAACTTACGTCGCTAACTTCGACGCACACGAAGGGTTCCGTACAATAAACCTTTATTTTTATTATCAGTTGTTACAGCGGAAATAGAAATAACTACACATTCTGTGAACATTTGAACTGTCTACCTGTTACGGTTCATAAGATACAGCCCGTTGACAGACAGACGGACCGACGGACAATGGAGGCTTGGTAATATTCCCTCAGAACCCTAAAATATAAATAGATTCAATGTTTATTATTGTTTTATGACTGATCACCCGCGTCCGTAGGAGAATACCCTTCAGCGAATCCCTACACGTGGTCCCCGGGTGGTGCTAAACAGGTGAAATTAACCGTCTCCGTGGTCTAGTGTGGTCTAGTGGTAATTATACCACCTGCTTCAGACCCAGAGGTCCCGGGTTCGATTCCCAGCGGGGGCAATTTTTTTGCTCGGTTTGGTTGGTGGTAGGACTTGTTATAAGTCCGCCTGGCAAGCTACCACCATCATGTCTAAGTCTGTCGCCATAACAACAATGTTAACAGCATTGTTGTGTTCCGGCAGTTAGAGGTATGATAGCCAGTTCCTCTGTGAAAGAGGATTCCGGGTGAAACTCGCTTCCATCTTCGGCCTAATCATCACTTTCCATCAGGTGAGATTTGGACCAAGAGTTTCCCCGTTTTGAATAAAAAAAAAAAAAGATGATCTTTAGATTTTAAGCAGTAGTGTTTTACCTGAGGATATCTCCTATTTTGAATGTCTTCTTGAGCAGTTTTGCATTCGCTTAAGCCGAGACAAACGCCCGCAACGCCATCCTTGTAGCATACGTCACCTGTGACACAAAAATATGTTTAATTATCAGCAAATATTGTTATTTATTAAAAACATGAAAACATAATTATTAATTGAATATTACAGCCATCTTTGGGATGGCTCGGCTAAGTATCAGCTTGCCGAGCTTGACGCGGTGGAACGCACAGCTAAGAGGCCCATTGGCTACGTAAAACTGGTTGATGCTAAGTTACACAGCTTGGCTCTTCGCCTTAAGGTTGCCTGCTTGTCGGTCTTCTACAGATTGAAGTTTTTTTTTTTTTTTAATGCGAAACGGGGAAACTCTTGGCCCAAATCTCACCTGATGGAAAGTGATGATTAGGCCGAAGATGGAAGCGAGTTTCACCCGGAATCCTCTTACACAGAGGAACTGGCTATCATACCTCTAACTGCCGGAACACAACAATGCTGTTAACATTTTTGTTATGGCGACAGACTTAGATAGATGGTGGTAGCTTGCCAGGCGGACTTGGAACAAGTCCTACCACCAACCAAACCGAGCAAAAAATTTGCCCCCGCTGGGAATCGAACCCGGGACCTCTGGGTCTGAATCAGGTGGTTTAACCACTAGACCACGGAGGCGGTTAGTGTCACCTGCTTAGCACCACCCGGGGACCACGTGTAGGGATTCGCTGAAGGGTATTCTCCTACGGACGCGGGTGACTCGGCCCCCAAAAAAGTAGTTCGGTGAGTGTGCCCAAGAACTCCAGAACCTTATCATACCGGCGCCCTTCTACAATCGGACATCGACGGATGGTTGTTGCTATTCTAACAATTCGTTTCTTAGAGTCTTACATAATGCGCATTGCAAAGGAATGGAACTCTCTGCCTGCCTCTGTGTTTCGAACGCTTACAACCCTAATGTTTTCAAAGTTAGAGTGAACAGGCTACTTCTGGGTAAGCTCGTTCCATCGTAGGATAGAATATCTCTGGCATCTCTGACCTAGACTAGATTCAAGTGCAAAAACATCTATCTAATTATCATAATTTCAGACACTGATCTGCATGGTCCTCATATAATGTATTGTGAATATGAGGACCATGTAGATTGCTATGTTAGGGTTATTTCACATAATGTTAGTCTGGCGGTTTGAGTTCTTTATGCGGCCTACACAAATGTCCTTACTTTTGTTGTAATTTTCGTCAGTTCGTTGAGCTCCTTTAAGTTCTTGAAGTGGAACTTAGAAATGTGGGCTAGTGCTTTAATGAGATTCTTTTCTCAAAAGACCATCTCAGACACTGATCTGCATGGTCTTCACATAACGTGTTGTGAATGTGAGGACTATGTAGATTGCTGTTAGGGGTTCATTTCGTTTAATGTTAGTCTGGCGGTTTGAGTTCTTTAAGCGACCTACACAAATGTTCTTGCTTTGGTATTGTTCGTCAGGTCGTTGATCTCCTTAAAGTTCTAAGTTTGAACTACACGATAACTGGCAAATGCTTGCACTGTCTGGACAGGTCCACTCAAATCTGTGTGGTACTTTCCTCAAAATACCACTTCAGACATTAACCTACATGGTTCTCATAATGATTTGACCAGTACGATTGTATGGACTTTAAAAGAGACTTTGACCTCTGAGTTTGTTTCGGTGTTTCTTCTCAGAGCAGTCAGCTAGGAAACGCCGGCTTCACCTTATCTACAAAATAGGGGCAACGTTTAAAATAAAAACTACATCATTTATCTAAAAAAAAAATCTGCCGAATGACGCCCACTGCTGAAGATAAATGAACGCCTGCAGACACACATATTATAAACTAGGGGAGAACGTTGATGATAAAAATGCTTGGCTCAATGCTGGTCCACTCCACAACGGCTAAAGCGCCCAAACTTTTAGTGAAAACATTGTTGGACCTGCTGAAGATTGTAAGATTATCTTTATATAGTATAGATTCAATCTCTTTTGCATTGTATAATTTCAGTCATTGTTTATTTCTAACGATTGTAACCATGATTTTGTAAACACTGATTTAAAAGATTGTCTATGGAGTTTCTTGCACGTTCTTCTCTATAGGATCTACTCTTTGAAACGTGCAACTGCCGCGCTGGAGGTAGGGTCGGTAAGTGTTACGCTGCAGAACAACTTGCTGCTTTTGTCGCTAGCGCGGCAGAATTAACTTCATCTATATTTGAATGACAAACCTTGATAATTCAAGTGCCTGTAACTGGTATATTTGACATAAATTATTTGTTAGGGTTCCGTAGCCAAATGGCAAAAACGGAACCCTTATAGATTCGTCATGTCTGTCTGTCTGTCTTAATATTGAGGTTTCTAATAACATTTTTTTCTAAACTGAATAGTTTGCGCGAGAGACACTTCCAAAGCGGTAAAATGTGTGTGTGTCCCCTGTAACTTCTAAAATAAGAGAATAATAAAACAAAAAAATATATATATCATGATGTATATTACCATGTAAACTACTAGCGAAAATTGGTTTGAACGAGATCTAGTAAGTATTTTTTTAATAAGTCATAAATCCTAAACCGCAACTTTTGCTTATAAATACCTACAGTTTTGTACGGAACCCTCGGTGCGCGAGTCTTCTTGTTTGTTTGAGTCCATACTAACCCAACAAGTAAATTCAACTAGAGACGGCACGGTTGGCGCAGTGGTTGAGCAATCGGCTGCAGCGTCTCGTGTCGTGGGTTCGATTCCCGCACGGAACAAATATTTGTATGGCCTACAGATAGTTGTTCCGGGTCTGGCTGTTTGTGTATGTGATTTTCTATGTTTGTAAACGCACCCACGATACAAGAGAAATTCCTAGTGTGGGGCAACGTAAAAAAAAAGAACTGTACCGATCAATCGAAGAACGAGTTCCAATATTATTCTACTAATTTTTAAACAACTTTCGCATTTGCATGTCAATCTCAAACTGTCAAAAAAGCCTTAATTTTTATACATTTTTGAGAGTTTGCGATTGAGATGCGAATGTGAAAATTAGTGGAATTGGCACTCTGGTTTATAACAACAACAACAACAAATTGTTTATAACAACAACAAATTGTTTATAACAACAACAAATTGTTTATAACAAAAACAAATAACAACAACAACAAATTGTTTATAACAACAACAACAACAAATTGTTTATAACAACAACAACAACAAATTGTCTATAACAACAACAACAAATTGTTTTTATTGGGAACAACTTAAGGAACCAATTCTGTTAGTACAACTTACACACTAAGGTTAGTAAAACAAGTTTAAAAATAACTAATGAGTCATGTACTTACGAGGCACTTCATGCGGACAATGACTTCTCATGAAATGCCTCAGCACAGGAGCTTTCGGGTCCTCAGCCACGACTTTCAGGATGCTATTGCTACTCCCTCGAATCTTCCTCACAAGCGATGCCACCTTTTTCCTGATGATGGCATGGAAGCCATCTGTACGCCATTGGGCAAACATCCCCGAGGCACTACAGAAACAAGGGAGTTTCAACATCATCCTGAAAACATTGTTATATTGGACGCGCAAGGCATTTAGCGTCCCCCGTGAACAGCTGAACCACAGACTACAGTTTTTTATTCTTTTTTAATAATAATAATTATACACACTTGCGTCTTCAATCAATCGACATTGGCAGAATAGTCGGCATCGTCTTTGTTTGCCATGTAATAAAAAAATAGAATAGAATAGAAATTTGACTGATTGAAAATGATGAATGATGGTAAGCGATGATTTGTTCGAAGAAGGAGCACTTTCCATCAGGTGAGATTTGGGCCTAGAGTTTCCCCGTTTTGTATAAAAAAAAAAACCGGCCAAGTGCGAGTCGGACTCGCGCACCGAGGGTTCCGTACAAAACTGTAGGTATTTCAAGCAAAAGTTGCGATTTACGATTTATGACGTATTAAAAAAAACTACTTACTAAATCTCATTCAAACCAATTTTCGCTGGTAGTTTACATGGTAATGTACATCATATATTTTTTTCCGTTTTATCATTCTCTTATTTTAGAAGTTAAAGGGGGGGGGGGGGACACATTTTACCACTTTGGAGGTGTCTCTCGTGCAAACTATGCAGTTTAGAAAAAAATGATACATGAAACCTCAACATCATTTTTGAAGACCTATCCATAGATACCCCACACGTATGGGTTTGATGAAAAATTTTTTTTTGAGTTTCAGTTCTATGCATGGGGACCCCCAAAATTTATTGTTTTTTTTTTTTATTTTTGTATAAAAATCTTAATGCGGTTCACAGAATACATCTACTTTCCAAGTTTCAACAGCATAGCTCTTATAGTTTCGGAGAAAAGTGGCTGTGACATACGGACGGACGGACAGACAGACATGACGAATCTATAAGGGTTCCGTTTTTGCCATTTGGCTACGGAACCCTAAAACACGCTTGCCTAGAAGTAACCTATTCACCCTTGACTTAGCTAACACCAGGTAAACATCAGGCGAGATAGTGGTCAAACGTTTGCTATCAAGAGTAAAAAAGCTATCAGAAAACAAAGAAGACACGATTTGCGTACTGGTTGAGCAATAGGGAATATGCATGAAATAAATATTTAAAATCTATACAGTTTATCTAGAAATATACAAAAATATAATACTAACCGTGGAAAAAGAATCAAAGTTGTTCGAAAAACAAACGAGATATAATCATTTTGAACAAATATATCTGGCCCTCTCGCGAAAACGCTGTTATCTATGGCAGCTGTATAGGCTTCATGGAAGTTGACGTCAAAGTTCGTATCAGACTTCTCTTTCTAATTGTAATCTTTGAATGTTTATAACTGCGTCGCTGATGAAGGTATTTAAAAAATAGTTTCTTGTTTACTCGAGCCAATAAATATTTCATTTTGCTAATAAAAAAATTACACGCATATTCCTTATTGACTGTTGCGCTGCGTGTGAATAAATATTTATTTGTCCTACAGATAGTTGTTCAGGGCCTGGCTGTTTCTGTGTGTGAGTTTATATGTTTTAGACCATCCACGAAATTGGAAATATTCCTGGTGTGAAGCAACGCTTTAAAAAAAACAACTGGCAGAACTTAGAATAATAACGCATAGAAACCTAGTACGAGTGCAAAAAGTGAGGCAACTAAAACTTAGCCTAATCTGTCAATCCGTCAAACTTAGCCATCAGTACTCAAGGTCACGTTCCGTCGAACACAGCTCGCGAGTAAATAATTGAAAATGACAGTTTGTTGCGTGAAAGGATGTTATAGCACATCAGGAAAACAAACAAAATGTGATAAAATAACGTTTCGCAAAATAGGTACTTACATTCTATGCACTATTTTTACGTAAATCGATAAATAAAACAAAATTGTAATAACCTAACTTGTCATAACACAGTGTTGCTATTTGTGAGGAAAAAAATACCCACATTGCTTAAATTCATGTTTTTCATTTTTGTAATTTTAAAATACAATACTTACTGTTAATTCATATCAAACCCGATGTTTTAACATTGATTATAATTATAACCCATCAAGCATTCTAAACGCATTGAACAATATCTCATTCTTTATGCGATTTATTTCCTTTTATTTTTAAATAAATTGAATTAAACCTTCGAAACGACTGGTTGACACTTCCCGTGACCCAAGAGCTGGCTTTTACTTTGGGCAGAGATTAAGCATTGCCATTCAACGTGGCAATGCCGCCAGTCTCTTGGGTACATTACCAGCTGACAGCGTGGAGGACGAATATTTTGATGCTCTACTTTAGTCTTTTGTTAGTTTAGTATAATTTGTTAATTTTGCGTTTTAATTAAACCTTCCGAAAAAATATGTCATATTACATAAAAAATCCTGTTTACCTTTTTCAGTTCCCAACAACATAAAATACTTGCCTTGATAGCAAAATAGTAATGCGTCTTCCCATATTTTGTGGGTAACGGCTTGTAATGGTATCACTGAAAGCTATATCTGTGTGTGTTAGAGGAACGTAGACACATTCGGCTCACGCACACAAAGAAAGTGAAGTGGACACACGATTTTGCTCGGGTTTTGTTCTAGACGCGGCTTCTATGCGTTATTATTCTAAGTGGCAGAAATACAACTAAATAATAAAAATACCCACCTTTATACTGATTCTGACAAAACACAGCAGTAACAAACAAAAGAAGAACTTTATAATTCATTATTTTTACTATGGAAACATAAACTATACGAATTGTAATCTTTGTTAAACTACAAACACGCGTTCGTTTTAGCAACGAACAAACACGGACTGAGCAGGAAAATCTTGCCACCGGACGTAATAACATACAATTTATTGTACTACTTTTTTTTATTCACACCAGTAGGTAAGTTTCCTGTTTTAATACCTAATTTTTAAAACTAGTTCTTAAAAAATGATATCTTCTTCGCTTTTGTTTTTTTTTTTTATAGATTGCAGACTTTTAAAGGTCTTCCAAATTATGGGCTTTAGGATGTCAATATCGTCGCGGAATTTGTTCGAAAGAGTCACCGGGGGCGGCTCAGGAATGCAAAAGGCATTAGGAGGAACACGGATGGGTTGTAGTCAGCAAGAGACAATACCGGCCAAGTGCAAGTCGGACTCGCGCGCTGAGGGTTCCGTAAGCAGAAGTTGCGATTTACGACTTATGACGTATTAAAAAAAAACTACTTACTAGATTTCGTTCAAACCAATTTTCGCTGGTAGTTTGCATAGTAATGTACATCATATATTTTTTTTAGTTTTATCGTTCTCTTATTTTAGAAGTTAAGGGGGGGACACATTTTACCACTTTGGAAGTGTCTGTCGCGCAAACTATTCAGTTTAGAAAAAAATGATCTTAGAAACCTCAATATCATTTTTGAAGACCTATCCATAGATACCCCACACGTGTGGTATCACACAAAAAATACAACTGACTTCAAAAAAAAAAAACGCTACAAAGTAAAAAATAACTTTAACTTCGGAAGTCGGTGTTTTTGTTAGTTTCTTCGTATTTTGACACCGACTTCCGAAATTAAAGTTATTTTTTACTTTGTAGCGTTTTTTTTTGGAAGTCGGTTGTATTTTTTTTTAAAAAGTTATTTACGTTATTACATTTAAAAACCGTGCCTAGGTTCCCTTTTTATTTAAATTTCTGTCCATTTTATATTAGATTCACCAGCACTTTGTAGTTTTTTTAATGAAAAGGAAAGTTCTTTACCGCGATGTACGTTACTGCGAAAGTTTACCCTTATAGATTCGTCATGTCTGTCCGTTTTCACACAAAAATAGAAAAAAAAAATTTGAGTTTCAGTTCTAAGTATGGGGATTCCCAAATTTTTTTTTTCTATTTTTGTGTGAAAATCTTTATGCGGTTCACGAAATACATCTACTTACCAAATTTCAACAGCATAGTTCTTATAGTTTCGGAGAAAAGCGGCTGTGACATATGGACGGACGGACAGACAGACAGACAGACAGACAGACAGACAGACAGACGGACAGACAGACGGACAGACATGACGAATCTATAAGGGTTCCGTTTTTGCCATTTGGCTACGGAACCCTAAAAAAGATGAATTAAACAACTGGTTTAGACAATACCCTTCAGCAAAGCGGATGGGAATCATCAAATGGCTTAGCAGAAGGGAGTGTCAGACTTTTACTGACTAAAAGCCATCCGTGTTTCTCCTAATGGCCTTCGCGTTCCAGGGCCGCAGTACCTACCCGTTTCAAACATATACCACAATCCTGGCAGACGCGCTGGAGACAATTACAGGCTTCTGTATAGCGAGAGAAATCGCGGTCAAAATCTGTAAGATTTTAAGTTAGTACAGTACTGGAACAGTTGGTGCATGAAGACGCTAATGAAGAGGAGTTTACGATCTTCCTGAAACGAAAACTGATCGATACGTGTATCCTCCACACAGATTTGCGTGGGCCTGTTCAGTCAATGCGAGCCTTGCTCAGTAAGTCAGTCAGTGCTTAGTTGATTAGCTCAACTTAGAACCAAAAAGGAGCTCAACGACACAGATTTGAGTAAACTTGTCCAGATTATGTAAACATTTGTCAGGAGTGTAATTGAAAAGTTCATTACCGCGATGTACGTTACTGCGATAGTTCTTACCGCGATGTACGTTACTGCGATAGTTCTTACCGCGATGTACGTTACTGCGATAGTTCTTACCGCGATGTACATAACTGCGAAAATTTGCCAAATTGACGTTCATTATCGCGTCATGAGTCACGATAGTTCTTAACTTCGAGTATTGCAGCTAAAACGTACGTAGCAACGGTAAACTTTTGCAGTAACGTACATCGCGGTAAAAAACTTTCGCAACAACGTACGTAACAACGGTAAACTATCGTAGTAACCTAAAACGCGGTAAAAAACTTTCACAACAACGTACTTAACAACGGTAAACTTTTGCAGTAACGTACATCGCGGTAATGAATTTTCCTTTTCATTAAAAAAACTACAAAGTTCTGGTGAATCTATACTAATATTATAAAGCAGAAGAGTTTGTTTGTTTGTTTGGTTGAACGCGCTAATCTCAGGAACTACTGGCCCGATTTGAAAAATTCTTTCAGTTTTGGATAGCCCATTCTTCGAGGAAGGTTATAGGCTATATATCATCAGGCTAAGACAAATAGGAGCGGAGCAGTAATGGAAAATGTGACGCAGACGAAGTTGCGCGGGTCAGCTAGTCTAATAAAAAATGGACAGAAATTTAAATAAAAAGGAAACCTAGGCACGGTTTTTAAATTTAATAAACTAAAAAGCCAAATTGGTTGAAACAAAAAAAATGGCCTAGGAGCGACCTATCAAATTGCCTAGAAGATGCGGCACTAGGTTGGCTTTATAACTCTTAGACAATATGTTTAATGAGAAAAAATAAGAAAAAGGAACTTAAGCTGGATATAAAACTACAGTAGAATAATTAAACTATCTTCCTATACCGCGTGTATCTGACATCGACGCACAAACGATTTCCATGGGTCCAGGGCATGATTCTGGACACCCTAGACTTAGAATTTTTCGTCGGCTTTTTTCTCATTTTTTCATTTTTTTCAAGGGATTTTTTACTTTAGACTGCTCATCATCGTTATTCTGACCTAACCCAATGAGATTTTTAATAAAAAAATAATTAATTAACTACTTTCACTAAAAAGAGCAATCTGAATAAAACCACAAATAGATATCAGCTCAGCTGAGCTGATACCTATTTGTGGTAATCTTGAAAAAAATTGAGAAAAGAACCGACGAAAAATTCCAACTCTGGGGTGTCCAGAATCATGCCCTGGACCCATGGAAATCGTTTGTGCGTCGATGTCAGATACACGCGGTATATAGACAGATGTGAAGAAGTAATTACTGACAGGCAGATTTTCTTTCGAATTGATAATATCAAAATTTTCAAATACCGATTGTAAAAAAAACAGCCAAGTGCGAGTCGGACTCGCGCACCGAGGGTTCCGTACAAACCTGTAGGTATATATTATAAGAAAAAGTTGCGATTTACGATTTATGACGTATTAAAAAAAAACTACTTACTAGATCATGTTTAAACCAATTTTCGCTGGTAGTTTACATGGTAATATACATCATAATTTTTTTTAGATTTATCATTCTCTTATTTTGGAAGTTACGGGGGGGGGGACACATTTTTCCACTTTGGAAGTGTCTCTCTCGCAAACTGTTCAGTTTAGAAAAAAAATGATCTTAGAAACCTCAATATCATTTTTGAAGACCTATCCATAGATACTTACCCCACAACTATGGGTTTGATGAAAAAAAATTTTAGATTTTCAGTTCTAAGTATGGGGACCCCCAAAATTTATTGTTATTTTTCTATTTTTGTATAAACATCTTAATGCGGTTCACAGAATACATCTACTTACCAAGTTTCAACATAGTTCTTGTAGTTTCGGAGAAAAGTGGCTGTGACATACGGACGGACAGACAGACAGACAGACAGACAGACATGACGAATCTATAAGGGTTCCGTTTTTGCCATTTGGCTACGGAACCCTAAAAACATAATCCAAATATCTGCCAGTACAAATAATTTTATGAGTTCAGTTCAGTTCAGTTTACACTTATAATAAACTAGCTGACCCGCGCAACTTCGTCTGCGTCACATTTTCTATTACTGCTCCGCTCCTGTTTGTCTTAGCGTGATGATATATAGCCTATAGCCTTCCTCGATAAATGGGCTATCTAACACTGAAATAATTTTTCAAATCGGACCAGTAGTTCCTGAGATTAGCGCGTTCAACCAAACAAACAAACAAACAAACAAACTCTTCTGCTTTATAATATTAGTATAGATGACGGTACATAATTTATACTTATAATAAATGACGAAAAGAGCGCTATGTTATACCAGGAGGCGTACAAATTTTGGCGAGCAAGTAGCTCAAGATTACACATTACAGTTAAAAAAAATACTTAACTGAGAATCATGCATAATCATGGTATTGAATTAAAATTATTTAAAATGTCAAAATATCTAAGTAAGGTCAAACACTTAAAAATTAAAAAGAACGAAAATATTGATTGTCAATATCGACAGCAAATTTAAATTCCAAATAATTCATAATTTAAGTTTAATTAATCATTTAAATTAAATCAAAATGTAAAAAAAAAATCTAGTTATTTAAATCCAAATGAGTAAGCATAGCGGGTTTAGAATTTCTTGACTTAGCGTGTGGGGATTTCCCGGTAGCAATATTATTATAAACACCAACTTAAGTTAATAAAAGTCATCAGAGTTAATTATAGTTTTAATATACAAAGCTATTTTGTATATTTTAAGTGAGGCAGTGAAGCTATGTCGATAAGACTCGTGGACAACAAACCTGTTTGTCACTTATTTTGTAAAGGCGCGTTTAAGCTTGCGATATTTTTCTCAAACAGAAGTAAAAAAAAAACACTTCAAAGTATTAAATAACGTTAATTTAGGAAGTCGGCGTTTTTGGTAGTTCCTTCGAATTTTAACTCCGAAATTAACGTTATTTTAAACTTTTTTTTTGTACCTAACATGTTTTTTTTTTGTACCTAACATGTTTTTTTTTTGAACTCACAGAAATATGAAAACTTGATTATTTTATCTATTCCGACACGTAACAGCATTATTGGAAAGTCACAGGAAAGCTTATAGATACGCAAAATCGTTTACTTGGATGACAAGACAAGAAACCATCATCCAAGTAATTCTAGCTATTTTGACTTAAAAGCCACATTACCAAACCGATTTTGGTGAAACTTAAGTAGGACCAATCGGGATGTACCACACTTCCCGATTAGGTATTTTGCTTTCCTGCGACTTTCCAATGGTGTTGTTAGGTGTGGGGTAGATACCGCCAAAAAGTGAAAAATATTTTTTTGCTCAAAAAAAAACTTCCAAATAAAAAAAAACACTAATAGCACTATAAAGTTTAAAATAACTTTAATATCCTACCAAAAAAACCGACTTCAGAAATTAAAGATGTTTTAAATTAAGTAGTTTTTGTTTTCGCGAAATCGGTTGTTTGTTTTTTTAAGTTTTTTCTGACTTCAGATCTTTTAGATTTACCTAATCTATTTCTTAACTTAAAAAAAAACAGGTTAAAATCAATAAAATAAAACGTCAAAAAGAGTGTGTAGACAAAACTGCAAGTCTAGCATTTTTGTGTAATCTCACTATAGAGATATTTTTCGAAATCTACCCAATTTTTGTGGTCTCTTTATGTTAAAACAGTACCTAAAAATAACGTATATTTTCGTTTTAAAACATTCAATTAACTCGTCATGCTACGGTTTCAGTTTTGAGTTGATATATGCGTCAATAGCTAACTTAAAAGCAAAAAACAATCTCACACCACCTTTGTAGACTCACCTTAACAGCATTTTATACATTGTTTATTATTTTCCTCTAGTGTCCGTCTGTCCTTGCCACAAGATAGACGTCTCATCAAATTAAAATTAAATCTACAACTAATTTAACTTCTACCTTTGTTTAAACAAAAACAATTAGAGTTTCCTTTTTTTTAAACTCAAAAATCATGATTTTAAAAGTGATTTTCTTGTTTGTGTACATTTTAGTGAGTGATGCTCAGTTCGAAGGTATGTTGTTTTTTGTTTTTTTTTTTTTAACGGACATTGACCGTGACCTGGTTATAAAAAACAGTTTTCGCATATATATTTGTGATTTGTTTGGGTTATAGTTGCTTTTGTTTAAAAAACGGTTCCCCTGATTATGTTTATCTATACTGTACTAATTTAAACTTTATTAAGACAAAGAGTTTGTTTGTTTGGTTGAACTCGCGAGTCTCAGGAACTATACAGGTTCGAATTGAAAAACTCTTGCGATGTTGGATAGCCCATTTATTGAGGAAGGCTAATAATAATTTTATTACAATCAATGTTACACTTTTATTACATTTTAATTTTGTATATTTATAACTAGCTGTCCCCCGCGGCTTCGCTCCCGTCAATTAAGTATTCATTGCAAATAACGTGTTTTCATTGTTTTTAAGATGTATTCTGCTATTCGGGTCGGAGACAAATCCAACGAATCAATAACCATGAAAATTGGTTCAGCAGATCTCGAGTTTTATGTGTTGTAACAAACCCGTCTTTGTTTTATATAAACCTATAGATTATAATTCATATTTTTCTGGACCAACTGTATTGCTACTAACTTAGTCTTAAGATAATTAATTTTACTAACAAAATATGGACATAACGTGGCCTGAAATAAACAATTTTTTTTTTTTATATTTAGGCTGTTTAACATCACGCTACGATTAATAGGATAACTAGGGGTAAAACGAGACCCTCTGTCAGTCCGTCGGCCACCAGGCTGTATCTCATGAACCATGATAGATAGACAGTTGAAATTTTACAGATGATGTATTTCTGTTGCCGCTATAACATCAGTACTAAAAACAAACTAAAAAAAATATTAAGTCGGACTCCCACCATACAACATGATTTTTTTGCCTTTTTTATAGATAATGGTACGGAACCTTACGTGCGCGAGTCCGACTATACTAGGCCGGATTTTAAGCAACGCGTTGCTTGAAAATTAGTAAAATTGGCATTATCTTTGCATTCACTTCTGTCTAAAATATAGGAGGGTAACTGAGGCTTTTTTGACAGTTTGCGTATGACTTGCGAAAGTTCTCGATTTTACCAAAGACCAATAATCGTATTTTTAAATGGCGTATTCATTTGGTCGCCGTATTATCAAAAACACTTTGTGACTTTCACTGTCACGGAGATGATATTGTGACATGGAATTGAACTCTTTTAATTACAAGAAATGACCTTTATTAAAAAACAGGAATTAGCAATTAGGAAACAAAGTAACCCACCTACCTACATCTAAAAAAATCTCATGCATTCTCAATATTTTTTAAAGTCGGTTAAAACCATGCTAGGTACTTACACGAACTAATAATATTCAACTAAACAAAATTATAGGTAACTAATACTAGAAAGGTTTAGATAGTAAAATAATGGTAAAATATCTTGATGCGACTTTTCACACAAACACATATTTGACAAATACACTACTGCATTTTTTTATACTGTTCCGATATTTTTGTGTAGCTATAAACAAATAGTATTAATTTTATACTACACTAGCTGACCCGCGCAACAACGTCTGCGTCACATTTTCCATTACTGCTCCGCTCCTATTGGTCTTAGCGTGATGATATATAGCCTATAGCCTTCCTCGATAAATGGGCTATCTAACACTGAAAGAATTTTTCAAATCGGACCAGTAGTTCCTGAGATTAGCGCGTTCAACCAAACAAACAAACAAACTCTTCTGCTTTATAATATTAGTATAGATACTGACGTCATTGAGGTTTCCAAATAAAACGAAAACTTCAAAGAAATATCTACTTTACTCAGATTCTAGTTATTTTTTAGTTAGGTTCCGTAGATACCCAAACGATCTTTAATATTTGTTATTATCTCAGACCAAATAAAAAAGGCAGTTATATTCCCAACCTAACGCTGAGGTAGAGTCTAGACATGGTCTAGACGCTGACCACAATATAAATATATAGCCAGATAGGCTAATTTAGTCTTACATGAACTTCTGTAAGCTCGGGTCGTAATAAACTCTTACTTCCCTCAAACACCGTTTCATTTGCGCTCCCGAAATCTAACTAGGCCTTTTTTATTTATCATTTATGGGGTATCCTTTTCTGCGATTTTGCAGTGGTGTTGTTAGGTGTGGGGTACCACTAAAAAGTGAAAATTATAAAACATTTTACAAAAAAATACAACCGACTTCCAAAATAAAAATAAAACTACAAAGTAAAAATAACTTTAATTTCGGAAGTTTCTTCGTATTTTGACACCGACTTCTGAAATTAAAGTTATTTTTTAATTTGTTGTTTTTTAGTGTAAAAAGTTTTTTTTATGGACACGCTCGCACTGTACCATACTATATATTATTGACAATGTATGGATCGCGATATTGTTTTGCTATGAGCTATATACTCTACGCTATATATTATAGTAGTCTGAAAGCAGCTTATTTTTTTGCTAGGTTTACTCTTGACTTGAGTCTAGAGATGACGGAGACTAAGTCTACGATGGAGCGAGCATACTTAGAAGGAGCCTGTTCACTCTAACTTTGAATAGATTAGGGTTGTAAGCGTTCAGAAACACAGACGCAGGCAGAGAGTTCCACTCCTTTGCTGTGCGCATTATGAAAGACGTTTGGAAACGCTTAGTGCTAATTGGTGGAATAGCAACAAGGTGGCATGAGGTCGTGGAGTGTGTTTTATAAACAAAAGTCTGATAGTATCCAGTCTGAGACAGTGCATTGATAACCGCTTCAGTAAGATCAAAGGGTCAACGTTCTTACGTGAGCTCTACTTTATAGATGACTAGCTGACCCGCGCAACGTAGTCTGCGTCACATTTTCCATTACTGCTCCGCTTCTATTTATCTTAGCGTGATGATATATAACCTATAGCCTTCCTCGATATATGGGCTATCTAACACTGAAATATTTTTTCATATCGGACTGGTAGTTCCCGAGATTAGCGCGTTCAACCAAACAAACAAACAAACTCTTCTGCTTTATAATATTAAGTATAGATTTTCTGTTTTAAATGTAGATAGACCAGTTATGAATTAATCTTACATATTTGACAGTCTCATTTGTGACCCACGGATGCCCCTCATGTTAGGGACTTCTCACACTTATACAGCTCTATTCAGCGTATGCCCATAGAAAACAACGATCTTGTATGGAGAAGCGGATGCGTGTTCGTTCAGCTTTCCGCATCTATTCAGCTTTCACGGCAAACAAGCATAAAATGAGGACAAAAATATGTTATTATCATGCGAGTGCTGTAGGTTGGGGGCCGAGTCACCCGCGTCAGTAGGAGAATACCCTTCAGCGAATCCCTACACGTGGTCCCCGGGTGGTGCTAAATAGGCGACACTAACCGCCTCCGTGGTCTAGTGGTTACCTGATTCAGACCCAGAGGTCCCGGGTTCGATTCCCAGCGGAGGCAAAATTTTTGCTCGGTTTGGTTGGTGGTAGGACTTGTTCTAAGTCCGCCTGGCAAGCTACCACCATCATGTCTAAGTCTGTCGCCATAACAACAATGTTAACCGCATTGTTGTGTTCCGGCAGTTAGAGGTATGATAGCCAGTTCCTCTGTGTAAGAGGATTCCGGGTGAAACTCGCTTCTATCTTCGGCCTAATTATCACTTTCCATCAGGTGAGATTTGGGGCAAGAGTTTCCCCGTTTTGTATATAAAAAAAAGGTTAAGTTCAGCGTTCTTCTGCCGCTGCCGTCTTCTCATTCTTACGACGCTGTTCGCGGGTGATAGAAGCGGAGCTGTACGAGTGTGAGCATCCGAGTGTTCCGTCATTTGTCTGTGACAGTGACAAATGTTACTGGAGCACTAGGCCATTGAGCTTTATTTTACTTATGTAATCATTACTTTATTTTGTAGTTACATCTCATTATTATTTATACCTTATTCTATCTCTCATTTGTTATTTTTATATCTTAATAGTCATGTGTTCCAGTGTATCCATGACATCACTTTCAGGCCCTGTCATAATACCAGCGTTGTGGTATTTATTTATTTATACATCGCAGCATACGCTGAGACAGGGACCTTTTTGGCCTCGCACAGATTTAATGTTAGTGTTTAGGATTTTTCTATCTGTCAACATATTTTTTTTATAGTTAGTTTTTGTACTTAATTTACTTTATGTGTATTGTGCGAGTCCCAAATAAACACTTTCCTTTCTTTTTCTTTCAAAATCGTTCTTCGAAACGCGAATGGAGCTCAGTAAGTGTGGGTAGTCCCTTATTCGTCAGGCTCACGTCATTAACTCTGTAAGTAGGTAATAGGTATATCTCAATAACAGTAGGTACTGTTATCTACGTCTAAAGCCAATTTCAAAAGTAGTAAAAAAATACGACGCCAATTTGCATTTTTGATTGGTTGAGTTTTGTGGACTTGTTTTCTGCCTAGCCTTTTTCCCAACTACATTGGGGTTGGCTTCTAGTCAAACTGGATTCATTTGAATACCAGTAATTTATGAGGAGCGGCGGTCTACCAGACCTCCACAACCCATCAACTGGGTAACACGGTATTTCTTGGCAAGACTGGAGTCAGATTTACTGGCTCTGACAATCCGTAACGACTGCCAAAGATCTACAAATGACAGCCGGGACCACCGGCTTAACGTGCTTTCTGAGACACAGAGGAAACTCGACATGTTAAGATGGTCACCCATCCACAGACAAACCTTGCGTTGCGTAACCTCGAAGATCGACCCGTGCAGTTGTTGGTATTTAGCCACGAGTTCCTCGTAACGGACTTTTTTCAAAATACCTAAATGTAATGCCTATTATCTTTTCTTAAAATATAAAAATGAATTGCTGTTCGTTAGTCTCGCTAAAACTCGAGAACGGCTGGGCCGATTTTTGTAATTCTTTTTTTGTTTAGTTCGCCAGAATACAGGGAAGGTATAAAAGCAAAAAAAAAATTTAATAAATGCAGATGACGGGAGCGAAGCCGCGGGGGACAACTCGTTTGGAATAAAAAGCTGTTGCAACAGGTTTTTGTAATATCGCGAGACTTCTAAATGTAAAACCTCACCTTTTTGTTGATTATTAAAAACTAGAGGATGCCCGCGACTTCGCCAGCATGGTTGTCGGTTATCGCGACCAAAAGTTATAAAGATTTATTACAATCTTAACGAATCTTACGAAGTCTACAATTTTCCGGTGACTTAAATCTATACATATCTATACATACTTACATACATACACACACCCTTACATACTACATACGTATAAATAAAATTGGGAGTGTCTGTTTGTATTATTGATATAACCGTTTTTTACTACATGTCATATGAATATATATTCGGTACATACACCAAAATAACAATTTTTAAAATTTTTTGTCTGTCTGTCTGTTTGTTCCGGCTACTCTATGAAATGGCTGGATTTTGACGAGACTTTTATTGGCAGGTAGCTGATGTAATAAGAAGTAACTTAGGCTACGTTTATTTTAGAAAAAAACAACTAAAGAATCGACTGTTAGACGGAACGAAGTTCGCCGGGTCAGCTAGTATGTAATATAATATGTATAAAGCACCTTATCACCTGCCTTCCTTTTCCAAAGTATGTTGGGGTCGGCTTCCAGATGCAGCTTCATACCAATATTTCATATAATCGACTGCCTCTGACCTTCGAGACCCGTAACTGGGTAATATGCTACCTCTGGCTAAAACATATTTTAACTTCAAAGATAGTTAGAGTGAACAGGCTCCTTCTGAGTAAGCTCGCTCCATCGTAGACTTTGTCTCTGTCATCTCTGGCCAAGACTAGAGTCAAGAGCAAACACATCTCCATAGAAAGTAAAAAATAAAAAACTTTTTCCAAAAAAATACAACCGACTTCCAAAAAAGAAACACTACAAAGTAAAAAATAACTTTAATTTCGGAACTCGGTGTATTTGTTAATTTGTTCGTTTTTTGACACCGACTTCCGAAATTAAAGTTATTTTTTACTTTGTAGTGTTTCTTTTTTGGAAGTCGGTTGTATTTTTTTGGAAAAAGTTTTTTATTTTTTACTTTTTAGTGGTACCCCACACCTAACAACACCACTACAAAATCGCAGAAAAGCAAAATACAAACGCACTACTTAGTTGCCCATACGATTTTCGAAAGTTCCCCTAGACTTCTCTAGGATGCCATCATCAGATCTTGGTTTCCTTATCATGGGACCATTTAGGAAGTATTCCCTTTCCAACAAAAATTATTTTTAAAATCGGTTGGCAAGCGACGGAGTTATGCCCGAACAAACATAAAAAAAAAAAAAAAATACAAACATCCGAATTGAGAACCTCCTCCTTTTTGGAAAGTCGGTTAAAAAATAACTAACAAAAAGGAGGAAGGAGGTTCTGAAAACGGTTGTATTTTTTTAAATGTTTGTTACGTCATAACTCCGTCATTAATGAACCGATTTGAAAAATTCTTATTTTATCCGAAAGGAATATACTTTTCGAATGGTCTCAAATAAATTTTATCAAAATCAGTTCGGAAGTTTGGCTTTTAAATAAAAAGAACTAGAATTTGTTCACTTGGATGACGGTTTTTTGTCATCCAAGTGAACGAAAAATTTCGTATGTTGTTTTCCTGCGATTTTCCAGTGTAGTGTAGTCGTAGTGGAGTACCACACAATAGTGAAAAATAAAAAACTTTTCACAGAAATGTACAACAGACTACCAAAAAAAACGAAATACGAAAAATAAAATAAATAAATAAATTTAATAATAAATTTTGTATTTTGTAGTGTTTGTTTATTTTGGAAATCGGTTGTATTTTTGTGAAAAAAGTTATTATAAATTATTTTTTCAGGTGAAAGATGCATGAAAGATGGCGTGCCTGGCGTTTGCAGAAACATTAATCGATGTCAGTCCGCCATTGCTGATATTAAAAATCGGAAAAACCCACAGGTAAATAGTAACTACTTAAGTACTAGTTTTGTAAACAGGAAAATACAGTATTTTTAAAAACGGGTTGGTATATCTATGCTAGACCAGCGAGTCTAAAAGATTACTTTAGCAACAGTGCGGTTATGTAAACGTGTCGAAGTGAACACTAGGCGAGGTGAACGACAAGTGAGCTGTCAAACCATACAAACAAGATGGCATGTCAGCTCACTTGTCGTTCGCTCCATCTTAATGATCACGGTGAGATGGGACGTCAACAGAATTGACCGGCTGAATCAGAAAGCAAATCACACTGTTGTGTGATTTATCTGAAAGGATATACTTGCAGATCACTACAAAGTAAAAAAATAACTTTAATTTCAGAAGTCTCTGTCAAAATACGAAGAAAGTTACAAAAACACCGACTTCAGAAATTAAAGTTATTTTTTACTTTGCAGTGTTTTTTTTGGAAGTCGGTTGTATTTTTTTTTTGTAAAAACAAAACAAGCTTTACAGTGCCTATTTTAAGATTGAATTCATGACCTCTACAATTAAATGACTAGCCACGTTTTAACAGGAAAATACAGTCAAGAATTAATTTTAATTAAAAGACATTAAACTTATCAATTTATAAACAAGTTTAGTCATTACCACAATGTATCATCCTGTAATATTAATTTAATTTAATTTCAATGACGACGTCAAACTTACACTGTTTTATTTGTAATTGGTACGTGCATTGACTTATATATTACTAATTTATATATAATACAATATTATAATAATAATAATATCCTTATTCCATATTCTGCAATAGTACTGCTCCAACCGGGGATTGTCCTTGGGAATACTTTCAGTGCATACAGGGATAATCGCCGGTTGGTGCCCCATTACATTTGAAAAGTCTAAAGGGGCCTCTGCGAGTTGGTTTCGGCCCCTCGTACGCCTACCAAAGGACCGGGTCTCCAGGGGCCCGAGAAAGTAAAAAAAATAAAATAATAATAATAATATCCTTGGACATTTCACACAACGCCATATAGTCCCAAGCTGAGCAACCTAATGCTTGTGTTATGGTAACGAGATGGCTGATAAACTACTTATATACTTATTTGAGCTCATGCTCTTGAGCTACAAGTTCTGTAGTACTAGATGCTAGTACTTGAAGCTAGTACTGGAAACTAATATTAGATGCGAATGCTGGAACAGCTTGGCTCATCGCCGCGAGGTTGCCTGTTTGTCGGTCTTCTACAGATTATACTTCGGAGAGTGTGCCCAGGAACTCCACGAACTCATCCCAATCAGCGCCCTTCTACCATCGGACCTCCAGACGCACTGCAACTTGCCATCCCTACCTTGTTGCTATTCCACCAACTCGCACTTAGCGCTTCCAAGCGTATTTCATAATGCGCACAGCAAAGGAGTGGAACTCTTTGCCTGCGTCTGTGTTTCCGAATGCTTACAACTCCAATCTTTTCAAAGTTAGAGTGAACAGGCTACTTCTGGGTAAGCTCGCTCCATCGTAGACTTTGTCTCTGTCATCTCTGACTAAGACTAAAGTCAAGAGCAAGCCCATATCAAGTTAAAAAAAACTTAGTGTTAGAAACATACTATCGTAGTGCTGAGCGTCAGTGCTGGAAGCTATTACTAGATGCTAGTGCTGAAACTTAGTACCAAAACATTTTTGTGCTGGAAGCTAGTGCTGGAAATTAGAATAGTTGGCAATGGTTGACGGCCGCGGTAGTATGTGTTTAAATCATGAGGGAAACTTCAATATCGCGGCCAGTGCTAGGTTGTATGTTGATTAAAATATTATTCGCGGCTGTAAGACGTATGTAGTTACAGAATTGTAATCATCAAAATCACCAATACAACCCTCCAAGTTCATGAAGGCCTAGGAACAAACAAAAAACAGAAAAAAGCATTCCTAGAGCTTTATGAACTTAGAGCGGTGTATTGATGATTTTGATGATTATAATTCTATAACTACATATGTCTTACAGCCGCGAATAATATTTTAATCAACATACAACCTAGCACTGGCCTGCAAATTGCAAAAAAATCGTAAGAAAATTTAAATTTCGTGGACTACTCACACTTATTCAGATCTATTCAGCTTATGGCCATAGAAAACAACGATTATGTATGGAGACGCGTACGTATCCGTTCAGCTTTCGCGGCAAACAAGTATAAAATGAGGACAAATGTTTTATTATCATGCGAGTGCTATAAATAGATTTCAGCGCTAATCTACCGCTGACGCCTTCTCATTCTTAGGACGCTGTTAGCGGCTGATAAAAGCAGAACTGTATAAGTGTGACCAAAATCGTTCAGCGAAATACGAATAATAATAATAAATAGTTTATTTTTTCAAAAGTTGTACAAAAACACTGACACTTATGCAGTTTTACTACAACAATAAAGGTGTTTACGATGAACTCCGGTATCCAGTATAAGATTAAAATTGTGTTTAGGGTACCGGCTTACCTACAGTTTGAACATTTAACAGAAGTTGTGGGACGAGCACAGTATAAAAAAAATATATTAAAAATGAAGTACATATTTACTCATCCGGCCTCATCTAGTTTAAAATGACCAAAAAAGATTGACGTGTAAAAGTGTAATTTACAACCTACTTACAAAATAAATATATAATTTATCATTTACTAAGATGTAGCCTCATCTCATGTGTGATAGGTTATGTGTGATGGTGTGTGTGAGTGTGAGTGAAAGACTGTGTGTTTATGTGAAAACGTGTTTACGAGATATAACTCGCGCGCGATCAGAATGGGATGCGACCTTTTGGAACTGAGACGCGCGCAGTCCGCTGGCCAGCCGTAGCGTCGGCAAAAGTTGCCAGCGGGTTTAAAAAGGCCACTTAGCAGAATCAACCAGCAATTCATACTACCCGAAACTATCAAAGGATTTGTTCATTCTGGGCTTTGCGTGGACACGATGCTCGAAAAGATACGATTAGATCAAAAATCATGTTTTGTTTTTAAAAGCATATTATTTATTCAATACTTTTGTATCAACTTGCGCCTGCTATGTGTATTTAATAAATAATTAAATTGTTTTATTCTTCGACATATTACATTACCTACTTGTCCTTCAGTGTTGCCAGTTTCCAACAATTAATCGTACTTATAGGTATACTTTGTAAATAATTATTTACAAATCGATTCAAATTGTTATTTTTGAAGTTGAACTTAGTCCTCCTTATTCTTAAAATAAAATTGTTTTATTATAGCTGTTATTTGTAATCACTTACATTCATTCAAACATGTTTTTAAATTAATATAATTGGAAAACAAAAGTATCGAAGATGGTCAATGAATTTCGTTTTTTAATGTACATAATATACTCGTATATCTAAACATTATTAGGATTGCAACCATGAAACTTTTCTGTATATTTACACAACCCTATGATAGATCGTAGAAATAACTAATTTACTTATAATTAATTCTGGGGTTTTTTCGCTAACGCTTCTTGTCTTGAGAACTGTCATTTTCTATTTACTTTGACAAGGTTCCATCCCTTTTTGATCGCGCGCGGATTATAGTCCCAAGTAGTAGTTAGAGTATGTGTTTTATTACGATATATTTACCAGATCTTCAGTTTTATTATAATCAAGTCTTAAGAGCCACTTAGAAACAGTGTACTTACATTTATTTCGATACAAAGAAACAATGTCGCAAAGTTTGTTCACCTTATTATACAGGGTGTAAGGAACAGCTCTCCACAAATTAACAGAGTGCAATCAGCTCCTTATTTTGAATCATATTCCAGTGGAAATTTTCTCAGGACTTTTTTTTTTAGTTTTTCAGTTTTTATTGTTTTATTTCAATGTT
The DNA here is from genome assembly GCA_963859965.1 of Ceramica pisi. NCBI lineage: Eukaryota > Metazoa > Arthropoda > Insecta > Lepidoptera > Noctuidae > Ceramica > Ceramica pisi. Next base: position 14,028,879 of record OY982556.1, read on the forward strand.
ACGAGTTTTTTTATATATTTTAAGTGTAAATAGTTTGTTCTTTAAATAAATTCTGAGTGTGTCTCTTTCAATGTAAAGTTACATTATCTGTATGCAGAACTCCATTAATGTAAATAACACAGCTAAAATGAATTAAAAAAAAACTATTGAACGACGCATGAAATCAGCTGTTAAAGACGTGGCGCGAGCGCGGCTGTCCTTTCGAAAGCTCGCTGTGCTGCCGTTCGCTGCGTGCGTTTTGATATATGATATGCGTGCGCAGAGATAGCGATACATTGCGTGTGAGGTAATTAAACAAATCAGTTTTATTGGATTCCCATAAAGTTCCTAAATAATTTCATGTACCGGTCAACTTAGTACGATATACTGAAATCACCCTATCAGTTTGTGGATGGCTGTCCCTTACACCCTGTATATATGGTTTGACAGTATACTATAATGGCGCCAGGCAAGTTTTGTTCTACATCTGTGGGTAGGACAAACAATATAGTACTACACTGCAGAGAATGGAGCTCGATAAATGTTAGAAGTTCCTTAAACACCAGCAGCTCCTACCAGTACCTAGCACTGGCTTCCAGCAGGCTAGCTCAATTAAAATATACTCTCAGCGCAATCTTTAAGACTATTAACTCATTGATTTTTTTGTTCCTCAGATATGCTCTTTCGATAACACGGATCCTATAGTATGCTGCTTAGATGGCGCTGCAGCTCCGAATCCTGTGGCTACCACCACCAAAAGGTAGGTCCAGCTCATCGTCAGCCTAGCCTGTACCCAACCATGTTGGGATCGGCTTCCAATCTAACCGTAAGGGTCGAGCGACCGGGACTCCGGTCCCGCATTACACCTGTATTATTTTCAGTGGTACTTTGGGACCACGAATAAATTATACAAAGTTATTTCTTGGGTGGCTAAATAATAACAGCTGCACAGGTCGATCTTCAATGTGAAGCAACGAATGCCAAGGTTGGTCTGTGGATAGGTGACAATCTTAACGTATCGAGTTTCCTCCGTGCCTCGGAAAGCACGTTAAGCCGTTGGTCCCGGCTGTCATTAGTGGAACTTTCGCAGTCGTTACGGATTATCAGAAGGTAGTAAATCTGATTACAATCTTGCCAAGAAATACCGTGTTACCCAGTTAATGAGTTGTGGAGGTCTGGTAGGCAGCCGCTCCACGTAAAATACTGGTATTTAGCTGTATCAGGTTTGACTGGAAGGCGACCCCAATGTAGTTGGGAAAAGGCTAGGCAAATGATGATTTTTGAGTGATACTATGGGTCCATAAATAAATTTGACAGTCCGGACTGCAACCAATTGTTTAAAAAAACAACGGGTTGCACTCCGGGAGTGCCGGCAGAAGTGAAAACTTGAACATTAAACTTGTGCATTTTTGAATCATCCGTCTTACGAATTTTCGATCAGGTCACGTGTCCTGACGCAAGTTTAACATTTTATACCTAAAAAAGTCACGTGTCCTAACGCAAGTTTGTCTTACGAATTTTCGATCAGGTCACGTGTCCAGACGCGAGATTAACATTTTTTATCCATCCCGAAAAAGTGCACAACGCGGCTCAAGAAGTTTTCACTTAAATTAGTAGAATTGGCCCTCTGATCGTTGGTTGGTAATTTTTTCTTCGTTATTAACTAAACAATTTATTATATGCTAATTTCCATCATCCACAAATTGCAAAACTATTTAGTCCGTCAGTTAGAGTATTGAAAAATAATGGACAAGTATTTTTTGTTTTTGTAAATCAATGAATATTGACAAAGATAAAAACGCATCAAAACTCGGGAGTGGGGGCTCGTGACGTCACGACCCGCAAAAAATTATCCCAGGGCGTGACGTATCCCTCCCTCCCGCTACACCAAGAGCGGGAGGAGTCATTGGATGATTTCCCATGAGAATTTAAAAAGCGTCGTAACTTCGTCAATTTTGATTACCTTATCAAAAGAAAGATTACGGGTCAAATATTTTTTGATATCTAACTGACGGATTAATAATTTTTTTCAGGACACAAGCCTATTCTTATAATTTCAGACCATCGGTGAGCAGTACTACAGAGTACATACCGCCCGTGTACGATTATGAGAGCGTTGTACCAACTGATGGCCAATGTGAACCCATACCGGCCAGCTTGACTGTCACGAAGACTGGGCAGAAGGCTTTGGATAGTAAGTGAACATTCCCAGTAATAATATTCTGCGGTGACCTCCAGTGGCGTAGATAGGTGGGGTTGACCCGCCGGTTGGTCACCTGTTTTAGGGTGATGCTCAGTGATCGGCAAAGGTAGTGCTATTCCAAGGATTAAGTTACCGTTATCTTAACGTAGATATGCTTTCTGAATCCCGGAACCAGTAAGTAACGTGGAAACAGCACCGCGTGCGACCGGAAATGAGTAATTTGATGTTTTTGTTTGATTTGTCGTATGTAATTCATTAAATAAATCGCCATTCAGAAAAAAAAAAACAGGAATCTCGGGGCATATCGATATTAATATTATAATTCAGCTTCATTAACTTAAAATAGCACTAACGATGTTGATCACTATTGATGACAAAATCCGCATCAGCTGTCACCTATGTTAGCTACGCCACTGATCACTTTGTCATACATTGGCTTAGAGTAGAACGCTAAACATAAAAGGTAAACTATGCTGAAGATTTTAAAGCTTATTTCTCGGACATTTTATTGGTTTTCCTCAAAAATAAAATAAACAATTTGGAAGTGAGCTCAAACGAGTAACACAGCAAGGTCAAACTTAGCTGGCCGGATAAACCCAAACAAAATACCTACGTGAGTAAGAATTTCTAGAACTGTAAAACAATGAAAAAATTTTGTCAACGTCATCACTGAAAACCGGAGTAGATCTGTCTCGCACACCAGGAAAATAAAACGGTCAAGAGTGAGTCGGACTCGTGCACCAAGCGTCCCGTACCATCTATACTAATATTTTATAGCAGAAGAGTTTTTTTGTTTGGTTGAACGCGCTAATCACAGGAACCACCACCAGACCAGAGGTTGGATTTGAAAAATTCTTTCAGTGTTAGATAGCCCATTTATCGAAGAAGGCTATAGGCTATATCATCACGCTAAGACAAATATGAGCGGAGCATAAATGAGTAAAAAATGTAACACAGACGTAGTTGCGCGGGTCAACTAGTTTATAATAATTGTTTTGGGTATGTACGAACGAATATTAGGGAAAGGTCGATGTGTTTTATTGCTAGTTTATCTTGTGCCTACCATAGTGGATTGGCATGATGTCCCAGGTGCTACACGTAGACGGTTTTTCCGAGCTATATTTTTGAACAGTCATCTGCCTAGCCTTTTCCCAACTATATTGAGGTCGGCTTCCAGTCAAACCGGATTTAGCTGAAAACCAGTATTTTACACGGAACGGCTGCCTGCCAGACCTCCACAACCCATTAACTGGGTAGGTAATACGGTTCTCCTTGGCAAGACTGGTGTCAAATTTTCTGGCTTCTAACTATCCGTAACGACTGCCAAACATCTCCAAATGACAGCTGGGACCAACAGCTAAACGTGCTTTCCGAGGCACGGAGGAAACTCGGTATGTTAAGATGGTCATTCACAGACCAACCTCGGCAAGCGTTGGTTAACCTTGAAAATTGACCTGTGCGGCTGTTAATATTTAGCCACGAGCTCCTCATTTGCAATACTTACTAAAATTTTTGTTTCCAGAATGCATAGAGTACCAGGAGAAGTATGTGTATCCTTGTGAGAGGGGAGTGGCGCTTACAGGGGACTTCAGCAGAAGTAACCGCTGTCACCACAACGCTGATGAACTCATCATTGGAGGGACTGATGCTGCGCAGTTTGAGTTCCCTCACATGGTAAGAGAGACAGATTTTCTTTATGATATAAGCTGAACTGATCAATCAATCAATCAATGTCCTTATTGTGGATCATAGGTAGGTACATGATACTGGACTTATAATTATAATTTAATCAGCTATGTCCCGCCCGGCATACAATAGGTAGTCACACATAGGAAATGAAATTAACATTATTGATACAAATTGTTAAGAGCGTGTATTCCGTCCACTAGCGCCGCCAATCGTTTTTTTATTATTTGTGGTAAATTTAAGACACGTAGACAAAAAACCGCTCTGTAGTGCACTGAATAAATGTATTTATTATGTTTTGAGAGTTATGTTTTGTACTTTAGAACATAAATAGTTGCCAAAGTCGATATTTTTGCTAAAAGTGGCCAATTTTAGCAATAATTGCCGTTTTGGCTATTTAGCCATGAGTTAAGTATTAAAAATAGCTGTCAAAAAATAATAGATACATTTCTTCAGGGCACTACAGAGCGGTTTTTTATCTACGTGTCTTAAATTTACCACAATTAATAAAAAAACGATTGGCGGCGCTAGTGGACGGAATACACGCTCTTAAGATAGAAAAAAGACGGAACGAATTAGGTAAATACACATCAGTGGGCAAGCATACAGTTACTGCTAGCTGTAATCTTTACATAACACGACTACCGACCGTTTTTTACTGATACGTTTCAATCTGCCTAGCCTTTTGCCAACTATATTGGGGCTGGCTCTAGTCTGAACGTATGCAGCTGAATACCACTGCAGTACAGTATTTACATCGAGCGGCTGCCTTTGACTGACCTCCACTGCCCAGGATCTGGCTAACACGAAACACCTTGGTAAGACTGGTGTCAGATTTTCGGGCTTCTGTATCCGTAACCACTGCCAAAGATCTCCTAATTACAGCCGAGATCAATGGCGTACAGTGCTTTTAGAGGTACGGAGGAGTCTCGATGTGTTATAGATGGTCACCCATCCAAAGACCGACTATCTAGCCATGAATTTCAACTTTAATTTACTTTTCTCAAACATGCTTGGAAATGTGAGCATTATGTTGACAACCCTCTTCGAGATAAATCAAAATTGCCGTACTGCCTGAGCAGCGGCCGGCAAAAGTTGCATGAAAATCCATATCTGTCGTGTTTTGCTGCCAAATAGATGACATAGTAAACTCATTTCTATCGTGTTATTTAAAAATAGAACGATCTTATATTGCGAAGCATGGCAACCAAGGAGGTAACTTATCAAAGGTTTTATTAAAATTTAAATTTCGAACTGACCTGCAAATAGAAAGCTGTTTATTGAAATAAAAAATGAACACTTTTACGCGGGAATTATTATTGTTGTTGGTTGTTCGACATTCATTTTGAAAAGTAATTGTATTTTAATTTCCGCGCATTTTTTGAGAAAAGTACTATACAAGGGCCTTGGCCACAACTAGGCATTGATGGACTTCGTATGTGTTCCTCGGCTCTCGGCTACGCCTCGGCCCACATTTACACGCGGTCCATCAATGCCGCTTTTGCTGGCCGCTGCAGTAACGTACTATTATTTTCCCCTTTCCAGGTCATGATCGGTTACGGAGAGAAGCTAGAAGACGTGCAATACCAGTGCGGAGGTGCTATCATCAGTGAACGATTCGTTCTTACTGCTGGACACTGCATCGCTAGCAGGGACCTGTAAGTAGACATGCCATTCTTCGTATTTTGACACCGACTTCCGAAATTAAAGTCATTTTTTACATTGTAGTGTTTTTTTTTTTTTTGAGAGTCTGTTATATTTTTTTGTATCCAAGTTAACGAATTCCATCTATTTCGATTTAAAGTCCAAACTTCGTAACCGATTTTGTTAAAATTTAATTGGGACCAATCTGCAAGTAAGTATATTTCAGATTAAACAAGAATTTTTCAAATCGGTTCATAATTGACGGAGTTATGAGGACATACAATCGAACTGAGAACCTCCTCCTTTTTAACCGACTTTCCAAAAAGGAGGAGGTTCTCAATTTGCTTGTATTTTTTTTTGTTTTTTTTTTTAATGTTTGTTACCTACCTCATTTCTCCGTCAATCAAATCCGTCAAAAATCGGACCAGTAGTTCCTGAGATTACCCCCTACACACAAACTTACAAACACACAAACTTACAAACACACAAACTTACAAACAAATGTTACCTCTTTATAATATTAGTATAGATATTTATTTATTTATTTATTTATTATTAAGGCAAACCAACTAAATACACACAAAAACAATCACAGCACATATCATTTAAAAACTAAGTTGTAATGCATGCATCTAAATTAAAGGTTAGCACAACATTATATTTAAATCTCACAATACAATAATAAGATTGATAATACAATTTAAATTTGATAGTAACATTGTTGGGTAACAAATTAAATTGATTGAATAAAATTTAGATAATTTAATAAAATATCAATTCAATTAAGGCATAAAATCAAACAAAATTTACACTTGCATTTGCACTTGCTTTTTTATACTTGCAGATTGGTCCCATTTATATGTTATCAATATCAGTTACGAACTTCGGATTTTAAATCGAAATACTTAGCTGGAATTCGTCTACTTGGATCATGGTTTTATGTCATCCAAGTAATCGAAATTGCGTATTTTGCTTTTCTGCGATTTTGCAGTGGTGTTGTTAGGTGTGGGGTACCACTAAAAAGTGAAAAGTAAAAAACTTTTTACAAAAAAATACAACAGACTTAAAAAAAAAACACTACAAAGTAAAAAATAACTTTAATTTCGGAAGTCGGTGTCAAAATACGAAGAAACTAACAAAAACACCGACTTCCGAAATTAAAGTTATTTTTTACTTTGTAGTGTTTTTTGTTGAAGTCGGTTGTATTTTTTTGGGAAGTCGGTTAAAAACTAGTCCCTACTAGCTAAGGACTGTTTTGGCAGGCCACGAAAGAGACAGTGGGAAGTGGGACTAAATGAATGGCTTTGCGTCCATACGTGAGGGCCCTTGTTGTCTGGGGGCCCCGTATATTTGATATGGCTGATATACGACAGTAGCAACGCCCCTACTTGTAACATTTATTATTTCTCAAACAATATATTTCTTTGTTTTAAACTTTAATTGTCACTAACATTAGAATAGTTAATATCGGGATTGCTACCATGTACCTTTACTTCGCGGTCAGATACGGTTAGTGTTGTGTGTCGAGAACAGTTGCGGGGAAAAAGTGAGTTAGTGGACAGTGCAGGTGCCGGAGATAAAAGACGAAAAAGGAAAGACCGTTGAGCTCCTAAGTAGATCAGAGTTGAGCTACACGACTACTGAAAATTTCTTGCACTGACTGGACAGGTTCACTCAAATCTGCATGGTTCTTTCTTCTGAAGACCATTTCAGACACCAATCCACATGGTGTTTAAATGAAAAATTGTAAGTGTGAGGACTATATAGGCCGTTATTCTTTAAGATTAATTTCATGGCTGTCTGGCGGTTTGAGTACATTTCGTGGCCTACCCAAATGTCCTTACTTTGGTATTGTTCGTCGGATCATTGAGCTCCTCAAAGCTCTGAGTTGAGCTGCATGATAACTAGCCTGCGTGGTACTTTCCTCAAAAGGCCACCACAGACGTGAACCTACATGGTTTTCATATACTATTCACGTTTGTCTGGACTTTAAAAGAGACTTTGACCTCTGAGTTTGTTTCGATGTTTCTTCTCAGGGTAAGTAGTCAGCTAGGAAACATCGGCCTCATCTAGGAAAAAAATATATTGACGTGTAAAAGAGTTACATATAATCTATTTGCAAAAATAAATATGATTTATGATTTATGACCGATATGTCTGCCAATAAAATCCCACCCGCAAGATCTTCAGTTACTCCGTGATCATGGCGCTTGCAACAGTGCCGAAATATCGGAAACTCGCAAATAAAAAAGTACATGGTAGCAATCCCGATATTAACTATTCTAATATATTTCTTGATATTCCAGGGGCCCAATAACATACATCGCGGTCGGAGTTTTGAGGCGAAGTGACGCTTCAGACAGGACTAAGGTCTACAAAGTGAAAAACATCATCAAACATCCCGAGTTCAAGCCTCCGGCCAAATACAATGACATCGCTCTAGTCGAGACTGAGACAACGTAAGTAGACTCAAACACTTGAAGTTCTTTAAGTCGAGACTGTCACAGACTTTGATCCTAAAGATGGTAAATGGTTTTTGGGGGCCGAGTCACCCTTGTCCGTAGGAGAATACCCTTCAGCGAATCCCTACACGTGGTCCCCGGGTGGTGCTAAACAGGTGACACTAACCGCCTCCGTGGTCTAGTGGTTATACCACTCGATTCAGACCCAGAGGTCCCGGGTTCAATTCCCAGTGGGGGCAAATTTTTTGCTCGGTTTGGTTGGTGGTAGGACTTTTAAGTCCGCCTGGCAAGCTACCACCATCATGTCTAAGTCTGTCGCCATAACAACAATGTTAACAGCATTGTTGTGTTCCGGCAATTAGAGATATGATAGCCAGTTCCTCTATGTTAGAGGATTCCGGGTGAAACTCGCTTCCATCTTCGGCCTAATCATCACTTTCCATCAGGTGAGATTTGGGCCAAGAGTTTCCCCGTTTTGAATAAAAAAAAAATAAAAAATAAAAAATGGAAAAGTGGAAGGCAATCCTCTCTTGCTTTTCTCTTTTCCGTTTATCATCTCTAGAATGGGACAAGAAACTTACGGCCCAACTTGAGAAGGTTTTATTTTGAGGCTGGTTTGCTTGACTCTAGTCTAGATCAGAGATGACAGAGACAAAGTCGACGATGAAGCGAGCTTACCCAGAAGGAGCCTGTTCACTTTAACTTTGAAGAGATTAGGGTTCGGAAACAGAGACGCTGTCAGAGAGTTCCTCTCCTTTGCTGTACACATGATAAAAGACGCTTGGAAACGCTTAGTGCGAATTTGTGGAATAGCAACAAGTTAGGGATGGTAACTTCCAGTGCGTTCGGATGACAGATGGTTGAAGGGGGCCGGTGGGTTGAGGTCATGGAATCAAGGGTTTCTAGAAATAGACTCATTAAATAATGTAACCATGATTTTGTAAAAAGGGCAGTGTTTAAAAGAGTGTCCATGGAGTTTCTTGCACGTTCTTCTCCATAGGATCTACTCTTTGGAACGTGCAACTGCCGCGCTGGACATAGGGTCGGTGAGTTTGTTTTGTTGCAGAATAACTTGCTGCTCTTGTCGTTAGCGCGGCAGAATTAACTTCATCTATTCAATTCAATTCAATTCAATTCAATTCAATTCAATTTATTCACGAACAATTCACATTGTGTTTGAAATTATAATCTTTAAATAAATAATAAAAAAAAACATTCATTAAAATTATAAAACTAACAGATTATAGAAAGTAATACAAAATAAAATTAACAATTAAAAATAAAAGAAAATAAAAATCAACACATTACATTACAAGCATTATAATAATAACATTCCAAAATTACGGTAAAAATTAAAAAAAAAAATAATAATAATAATAATCATGATAATTAAAATGTGGAAATGTCATCGTCAATAGAATACAAACATTTGTCCAATAGAAATGCCTTGAGTCTTGACTTAAATGAGCTTTTGTAGATTATAGATTTTAAGTCCAATGGAAGCCTGTTAAAAATCCGCACTGCTTGATATTGAGGACTATGTTGCACTACATTAAGTTGGGGTATGATTCTATTTTTAAAATCTTTCCTACGCGTACTTTCCCTCAACTGTCTCTCCTCATCTGTTTCGTAGCTATGCAGGTATTTTTTAAAATTCACCAACAACACTAAAATATACAGGCTGGGCACAGTTAAAATTTTTAAATTTATAAAGTGTGGCCGACAGCTTTCTATCTGTGATATCCGGACCATGGTTCGTATGGCTCTTTTTTGTAGCACAAAAGCTCTCTGGCAGTTATATTTGAAGCTATTCCCCCAAAACTGAACACTATATCTCAATCTTGATTCTATTAGGGCAAAATATATCATTTTAAGGTGTTTTATGTCTATGACATCTCTAAGACTGCGTAAGGCATAACACGCTGAGGAAATATACGAATCAATTGATTGCAATTCCCTCTTCCAATTTAAACATTTGTCAATGTATATCCCCAGAAACTTTACCTCATTAACTATGTCAATATTAACTCCATCAAGTGCAATCATCATGTTGTCTTTATTACGAGCTGTTGTACTAAATAACATTTCATTGACATACCTTGACTATTCATATGTGCCTGTAAACTGGTCTATTTGAAGTAAAGGATTTTGTATTTGTAAGAAGCAGTGAAGACGTTAGAGGAGGCCTATGCCAAAAGGCACATTGAACTGAGAGACATTCTTTGAGTCCCACTATAATATAAACCGCTTACTGAATGGTGCAGGGTTATAGGCTTACTGACTCATGGAAATCAAGAGTAAAAAGGTTAGTTCTAGACAGGCGTTCTCCATCATCGACTAGGTACGTTATCACTTATTCACCATCAGGTGACGTGAGCTATTGGTTCTTGCAAGCTTAGGGATAAAAATTAAACCTTTAAGGATGTTAAGAACATCACTACGCATCGGGCCATCGCGCGGGGTATCGGCGGTCGTGGAAGGGGCGTTCAAGCTGCACCCGCGCACCGGCCGCCGACCCACGACACTACGTCATCGTCCGCCTTACTGAGCGCACACTCTATTCTATTAGAGGGTTTTGGTTTCCGCACTTAGTCCTGATGTTGGACCATTGTACGTGAGCCATGGCGGCTGTCACTCCAACCAGCCAACTTCCCTCCAGAAACAGATAAGTTTTCTCAGCGTGTTCAGGATATCTGTGAGCAAGTTTGGTGACCCTATAGTTTGCTTCCGTATTTCGGCGACGCCCTAGCACTCAAGGAGTACGTGCGGTACCGTTACCCCTTCATGCATGCTCTGCATAGAGATCTATCCGTAATACCTATCGTGTGCAAGTGTTTATTCAGTGAACAGTGACCGATAATGGTCCCCGTCACCATTCGCAGGCTGTGTCTATCCAGTCGCAGAAGGCGCCTGGTTAGTTTCCGGTCCAGGTTTGGCATGGCTTCCTTGAACTGCCTGCAGCCTGGTGCCAAGGCCCACCAGCGTTCCGCTTGTTTGTGGGTGTGTCCGCGCAGCCATGTGCGTAGTTGGACGAAGGTGAGCGGTACTATGGGTTCGGGTCCAACAGCCACAGCACCAGACCTGCCACCACCTGGCCAGTTCATCGGCCGCGTCACTCTTTCCTACTTGATCTTAGTTTTCGATATTGTTAGAATCGCTTGTTAACTTCTTTCTAAATTTAATTCAGTCCACTATTTATTGTCACCGGAGTTTCTCTGCTGTTTATCCTAGTACCACCTTTAGGATATAACCCATTCCTTTCTAAAGGACTTGAGCTCTTCGTCAAAGACTAAGTCCTGGGAAGTAAGCTCTCATGCTTATTTCTGGCGCCAAGAAATATTGCTGTATATCGCTTAGAAGAAGACACGTTTTAGTTTTGTCTTTGAAATAACAAATAAAGATCTGAAGGCCAATACTACTAACTTTTAAACAACTTTCGCATTCGCATGTCGATCGCAATTCATTTTTGGCCACAGTTTATTTTTTGTAAAAATTCAAATGTATTCTAGAGGGCCAAAATGATCCAATGTTTTACAAAAACTACGAAAGAAAAAATACAGGTAAAAGAAAACCTATAAAAATTATCATCTGCCTAGCCTTTTCCCAACTATATTGGGGTCGCCTTCCAGTCAAACCGGATTTAGCTGAGTACCAGTATTTTACGTGACGCGGCTGCCTACCAGACCTCCACAACCCATTAACTGGGTAACACGGTACCATGGTACTTCATGGGAAGACTGGTGTCAGATTAACTGGCTTCTAACTATCCGTAACGACTGCCAAAGATGTACAAATGACAGGCGGGACCAACGGCTTAACGTGCTTTCCGAGGCACGGAGGAAACTCGGTATGTTAAGATGGTCACCCATCCACAGACCAACCTTGGCAAGCGTTGCTTAACCTTGAAGATCGACCCGTGCGGCTTGTATTATTTAGCCACGAGCCTATAAAAAGTATTCGTTGATAACCCGTTGTGCGCGAATTTGACTTGCACTTTTCTTACTATAACAAGTATTATTTCTGTACATTTCAGGATAGCCCTGGACCAGTTCGTTTTACCAGCATGTCTGCCCACTGGAGACCCAGTAGAAGGATCGGAGGAGAAGGTTCAAGCCACTGGCTGGGGTCTCACCAAATATAGTGGAGCGGTCTCCGATACTCTGCAGAAGGTTAGAATAACCATTTACTTATATTCACTAATTGAAAGATCCTTTAATCCAAGGAGAGCATGTTAAGCAGTTGATCTCAGCTCTCTGATTTCATCATGATGTAAACAAAACTTTGTAACTATTTGGAATACTGTTTAGCAACGAGCTCAGTAATCAACCATCAACACATTTAATTAAAAATCATCTGCCTGCCTTTTCCCAACTGTATTGGGGTCGGCTTTCAGTCAAACTGGATACAGCTGAATACCAGTATTTTACGTGGAGCGGCTGCCTACCAGACCTTCACAACCCATTAACTGGGTAACACAATACTCCTTGGCAAGACTGGTGTCAAATTTTCTGGATTCTGACTATCCGTAACGACTCCCAAAGATCTCCAAATGACAGCCGGGACCAACAGCTTAACGTGCTTTTTGAGGCACGGAGGAACCTTGGCATGTTAAGATGGTCTCCCATTCACAGACCAACCTCGGCAAGCGTTGCTTAACCATCAAGATGAACCCCTGTGGCTGTTATTCTTAAGCCACGAGCTCCTCCAGATCTAAATAAGAACGACACATCGAATTTGGTTTCATCATTTTCTGTTTATAACTTCACAGGTGGTGTTACACAAATTCTCAACATCAGAGTGTATGCAGAAATACATGCCAGTTCGTCTGATGAAGCAAGGTTTCCAGGCCCAGTCTCAGACCTGCTATGGAGACAAGGAGGTATCCAAGGATACCTGCCAGGTACTTACATAATATATCTATATCTATATCTATATCTATACCTACTAATATTATAAAGCAGAGAGAGAGATAAGAGTTTGTTTGTTTGTTTGGTTGAACGCGCTAATCTCAGGAACTACTGGCCTGATTTGAAAAATTCTTTCAATGTTAGATAGCCCATTTATCGAGGAAGGTTATAGGTCTAGTAGCTATATATCATCACGCTAAGACAAATAGGAGTGGAGCAGTAATGGAAAATGTGACGCAGATGAAGTTGCGTGGGTCAGCTAGTTATGTAATAAATCGGGATAGCTGGGCGGTAAAATCGAACATAATTTAGATTAAATGTTCGGGGAAAATCTGGTTTCTCGGTTTGGTTGGTGGTAGGACTTGTTCTAAGTCCGCCTGGCAAGCTACCACCATCTTATCTAAGTCTGTCGCCATAACAACAATGTTAACAGCATTGTTGTGTCCCGGCAGTTAGAGGTATGATAGCCAGTTCCTCTGTGTTAGGGGATTCCGGGTGAAACTCGCTTCTATCTTCGGCCAAATCATCACTTTCCATCAAGCGAGATTTGGGTCAAGAGTTTCCCCGTTTTGTATAAAATAAAAAAATGCCGCGCACAGGCCTGTTGACGACAAACGTAATGTAATTATTATTACGGGTCAGCCTTTTCCTTCCACAAATACTGCCGAATCGAATTTTGCAATTAGATAAATTGTTACTTTATTGTAGGTACATAATATACACAGAACAAATTAAATAACCGATAAATAGGACCACGCCCTTCGAAAACACCAGAATAGATATAATTAAAAGGTGTTGGAGACTGTTTTTAAAAAGTAACAAAACCCAAATATCAGTCTGTCTGACATATCACTGAAATTTATTTATTTATTTATTTATCACACACATGTTCCCTTTGCCATTACAGATAAATCTAATGCGACAAAGTAACTAAAAATTAATTTTACTTAATTATACCTTACATGCTACACAGTATGTGGCCCTTGTGAAGTCACTCAGTGTACAAGTGCATATATCAATCGCATCCGCCACCGCGTTGAGTGTGCGCAGCGCGCGAGTCAGCGGTGCGCGCCCCAACAGGTTAGTGCGCGCACGCGGCACCACCAGCAGCCGCGCCACGTATCTATCCGGTATACAGAACCCTATCTCTGATAGTACACCTGAGTTTTGTATACTACCTCTTAAAACTTTAAAAAGATATGTTACCAGTGCCACTTCACGTCTGATTTCGAGTTTGTAGTAGCCCACCATACTGAGACAGAACAAGGTAGGATACAGTAACGGGTATCCCGGGTATATCCCATACAGCTTTAGATACATAAATCTGATGAATTTGTTCTGTATCCGTTCGAGCATATTTTTGTATTTAATTTCACTCGGGCTCCAGACGGCCGCATTGTATTCCAGATGACTCTTCACAAGAGCCTCGTACAAAGCCCTCAATGCACTGATGTTCGTGAAGTCATTTGCCTGAAATGGAACTTTTTAGTGCAGCCCTGAGACACGCACTTAGTTTAGCATACCAACCATTTTTTATTTTTAGTTTTACCATGTAGGTACCTACCGTGCGTGTTTTATGTATGTGCTAAATAAAATATATTCTTTATTTCTTACTTTCAAATAATTTTCGTTTGTATTTCTAAGGTGTAGATATTTTTTTTTATACTGTTTAGATAAAAATTAAGGAATAAAATGGTTTCAAATCAACGAAGAAAATATGTGCGAGTAAATTTATAGCAATAAAGACAAAAATACATTTTATTTAACATTTTAATGAAAATAACAGAAATTATGGTAGGTGCGGTAACTGACCCACATGCATTTATTGACATTCTTAAGGCTAATTGTATTCATGCCAATGACCTGTGCATTACGTCGAGTGCGGGAGTGCTTTAAACGTAGCAACTTTGTATCAATTTGTTTTGGGGAGCTGGTTTTGGTAGTATTATATTTTAACAAAATAGCTCTCAACTGTGTTGCCAGAACACGAAGAAAACTACTTAAATGTTAAATTTTTTGTCCACACGTCGTCGGGGCCCCATTTAGTCCAGGGGCCCCGCATCTCTAATACAGCGACAACTACGCCCCTGGCTAGACAGTTCTATCTCATTAAAATATTCTTTCTCAATTCCCAGGGCGACAGCGGTGGACCGATCCAGATTAAAAACAAGAAAATCAACTGCATGTACAATATTGTTGGTGTCACATCGTTCGGGAAGGCCTGTGGCTTCGTTGGAGAACCTGGCATTTATACCAAGGTCCTCAACTACGTGCCCTGGATCGAGAGCATTGTTTGGCCAAACTAGTCGGAAACGGATCTGAACCGACTAGTTGGGAAATACCGACTAGTTGGGAAATAACGACTAGTTGGGAAATACCGACTAGCTGACTAGCATTTAAGCTGAACTAAAGAGCTAAAGATAAAATAGGATTAAGAGAAATAAATCGCAAGTTCTTACTACTATTTTTTTTTATTTTAAAATTAAGGGTTGATTTTTAATAATCAGATTACTTTTACTTACTTTTAGGGTTACATCCAATATCCGTGAAATACAGAACCCTTATAGGATCAACCGGGTGTCTGTCTGTCTGTCTGTCACGGCCAGTTTTCTCGGGATCTGCTGGACCGATTTTGTTGAAATTTAGTATGCATATGGACATCTGTAAGGAAGCTATTACATGCTAAATTTCATCTTTTTACGACCAGTAATATCGGCTGCGCGTTGATCAATCAGTCAGTCACATCCAATATCCGTGAAATTATCCGTAAATCCGTTATGGTTGGTGGTAGGACTTGTTAAGTCCGCCTGGCAAGCTACCACCATCATGTCTAAGTCTGTCGCCATAACAACAATGTTAACGGCATTGTTGTGTTCCGGCAGTTAGAGGTATGATAGCCAGTTCCTCTGTGTAAGAGGATTCCGGGTGAAACTCGCTTCCATCTTCGGCCTAATCATCACTTTCCATCAGGTGAGATTTGGGCCAAGAGTTTCCCCGTTTTGTATAAAAAAAAAAAAAAAAAAGTCACTCTGCTTTTATCTATACATACTAATATTATAAAGCAGAAGATTTTGTTTCTTTGGTTGAACGTGCTTATTACAGGAAATACTGGTCCGATTTGAAAAATTCTTTCAGTTTGGTGCAAATATGAAGTTACATAGAAAAACAAAACTGCATTACAATATAACTACTATACCTAATAGATATACATATACATATTTATTATAAAGTAAGAAAATGTAAAATGTAATCGGTATACTTACATACAAAAAACCCACTGGATCGAGAACCTCCTCCTTTTTTGGAAGTCTGTTAAAAAGGCACCCATGATGGTTTCGCATTGTTGGAGATGGAGTTTCTCCGATCAGAAATACTGCATTACCATATAACTACTATAATAGACACATAAATACATAAATATTTATTATAAAGTAAGAAAATGTAAAATGTAATCGGTATACATACATATTAAAAAAGCCCACTGAATCGAGAACCTCCTCCTTTTTTGGAAGTTGGTTAAAAAGGCACCCATGATGGTTTCGCATTGTTGGAGATGGAGTTTCTCCGATAAGAAATACTACATTATAATATAACTACTGTAATAGACACATAAATACATACATATTTATTATAAAGTAAGAAAATGTAATCGGTATGGTATACATACATAAAAAACCCACTGAATCGAGACCCTCCTCCTTTTTTGGAAGTCGGTTAAAAATGGCACCCATTATGGTTTCGCATTGTTGGAGATGGAGTTTCTCCGATCAGAAATACTGCATTACCATATAACTACTATAATATACACATAAATACATACATATTTATTATAAAGTAAGAAAATGTAATCGGTATACATACATAAAAAACCCACTGAATCGAGACCCTCCTCCTTTTTTGGAAGTCGGTTAAAAATGGCACCTATGATAATATCGCATTGTTGGAGATATGGAGCTTTTCGTTTATTCTATAGAAATAAATAAATCTTCCAAGTTTTCCTTTGAAGATGTGATGGTCAAAATCTACAAATTAGAAGAGCCGTCTCTCTGTACAAGTCAGTCGACGAATTACAAAACTCCTGACACTGCCATCTAGTAGTCAACAGCAGAACTACAAGAACTCTTGGAAGCAGAATAAGCCATTCAACAAACTATTTCCACTAAGCATAACTAGATGGCGTTGTCTACAACTATAGCACGTCGCGTCTGTCGGAAACAAAAACAAGTGCGAATATGACTCGCGCACGAAGGGTTCCGTACCATTTTCTATAATATCATCTGAATATTAATTTCAAGCGTCTACCTGTTGCCGTTATCAATATCGAGCAAAAACGAGCAAAAAATCACGTTTGTTTATTTTATTCCCTTTTTTAGTATGTATTGTTATAGCGGCAACAGAAATACATCATCTGTGACAATTTCAACTTTCTGTGTGACTGGTGACTGACGGACAGACGGACTAGTGATGGGTAACTCATCATTTTTAAATGAGGATGAGGGAGCACCTCATTTTACCTCGCGAGGTACTCACGAGATACCCCTCATTTGAGGCGAGGCATCGAACATGAGCGTATTTACCTCATGAGCCGAACTCAGCCGATTGTCCGAGGCAGCGGCAAGTGAGGCGAACGGGCGCGTCGACTCACGAGTACTCAAATACTCACGATTCTAATTTTTACGTCCCCCTCTCTCACATCATTTTCTTTCGCTTATGAATTTTAGACCGCCAAAATAAACGAATCAATGACACTTGAATATTGAATACCAATCTAATGCCAATGTTTTTAGAGTTTATAGTTAAAGTTTAGAGTTCATAGTAATAGCAATAATAAAAATATTTTCTCTTTAATTCATTTTGAGTACAAAATAATGTTACCATTCGCTCACTAAGCTCACTCAATACTCACTCGCGAGTACCTTCTTCGCCTCAATATTATGTCAATGTAAATTTTTAAGTGAGGACGCGTGAACGAGTGAGGTGGTTCAATTTTGAAATTTGAGTAACTCTTTCAATTTGCGATCACGAGTACCTCAAATGAGGCACCTCATGAGTGAGGGACACATCTCTGAGACGGACTGACAGCGAAGTCTAAATAACAGGGTCCCGTTTTACCCTAAAAATGGTTTTTTCGTTTTTTGACTGCGAGTTCCGACATTAAGTTATTTTGTTGTACATTGATGTTTTTAATTGGCTAGTCGGTTGTATTTTTTTTGTAAAAAGTTTTTAGGTGTAAGCTGGTTGCCGCCATTTTCCGCACAATTATTATTGTGAAAAAGGTCGATTGCTCTTACTAAATACATGCACAATAATCTAATGATTTTGATCCGGAAACATGGTTATTTTAGCAAACGAATAAACGCTGCAGCTAGTAGGTACCTACATAAGTATGTTACGGCGAGTCCTTCTTGTTTTTTGAGGTAAGTACTTATGTAAACAAGGATGTATGTTCGAGACATCACAACTGAAAAGATTCCGCCTCGAATCTTTGCACTTCTAACCACACCACACACCACACACCGTTTCACAGTTTTCCTACGTATTCTCTCATTAAAATTATTCAATCTAAAGTTTTCGTGGAAACAGCCAAACATTTCTACAAAATCGCTAAGCATCCTAGCATCTCGAGCTACCGGTCTGCAATGTAGAAAGAAAAGTAAGAAATAACAAAACACTACAAAGCTTAAAATAAGTTTAATTTCGGAAGTCGGTGTCCAAAAACACAACTAAAAACACCGACTTTCGAAATCAAACTTAATTTATGCTTGATAGTGTTTCGTTTTTTGGGAGTCGGTTGTATTTTTATGTAAAACAGTTTTTATTTTTTAGTGTTTCACATGTCATGTACCTACACTTACCCATTCACAGCGTACCGGCGTGACGTTATTCTATGAACTGGTTTTAACAAAAGACGGACAAAAACCCCAATCCATTTGCAATCATTTATTGAGGAGTTCCGTTGCTCCGAAGATCTTCATCAGAGAATTTCAACGAGACCACTACGAGAAAGTAGTCTTCCAAAAACTACCCAAATCGCTTCAAGTGTGCTTATAAAATTTGGAGAGTTTCATCTATTGCTCCAGGATCATACCATCCGAGTATCTAGAGTATTTTTTTTTCCTCTTTATTTTGAATAAGGGACTTTTACACAACCGTGTATGCCAGTCCCATTGTACCTCATACAAAATTTTAATTAATTAAGTAAATCGTAACTTAGCGAACTTAAAAACTTTGAAGGCCGCCTCCGGACTAGGTGTAGACAATATTTGGTGGAATATCCTTATTGATTAATTAAGTCGTCTCTTTCAGACCGGATCGGAAATCGGACACATTCCGTCAATAAATGTAAGACATCCTCCGGCATTGCACACACCTCACAGTTGGGTGAATTCGTCTTCTTCATCAAAAATCCAAATTTATTGAGCGGCATGTGCCAGACCGCAGTCTGTGGGCGACCACAACGAGCCCTCTGTTTAACTTAGTGTTACACAAAAAAATACAACCGACTTCCAAAAAAAGAAACACTACAAAGTAAAAAATAACTTTAATTTCAGAAGTCGGTGTTTTTGTTACTTTCTTCGTATTTTGACACCGACTTCCGAAATTAAAGTTATTTTTTACTTTGTAGTGTTTCTTTTTTTGGAAGTCGGTTGTATTTATTTGAAAAAAGTTTTTTATTTTTCATTTTTTAGTGTTACCTCACACCTAACAACACCACTGCAAAATCGCAGAAAAGCAAAATACGGAATTTCGATTACTTGGATGTCATAAAAATATCATCGAAGTAGACGAATTCCAGCTATTTCGATTTAAAATCCAAAGTTCGTAACCGATTTTGATGAAATTTAAATGGGACCAATCTGCAAGTATATCCTTTCAGATAAAACAAGAATTTTTCAAATCGGTTCATATTTGTCGGAGTTATGAGGTAAAAAACATAAAAAAAACATACAACCGAATTGATAACCTCCTCCTTTTTGGGAAGTCGGTTAAAAACCATGGTACCTATATGAAGAAGCTCCGATACCATACATCTATACCATATTCCTTTATTTTTCGATCTCTCATCGAAATATTCTTTCCAAAGATCATGACACTGTATTTATGTTTAGGTACCTAATAGTTCCACTTTATAGGATTTAATATATATTTCTTTTCCTTTATCTGTTCCCAATCTCTAGAGTATTATGTAATACCGCAGTACTTAATAAATTCAATACCTCGATATCGTGGTACCGAATGAATAATAACGCAGCGATATTGCGAAATTAGAAAATCGTTAAATGGGGGTTAAAATAAACAACCATGACTTATAGACTAGTTTTTTTGTTACGTAAAATGCATAAAATAACAATTGTATCATCATTTAAAGAACTTCTAATTTTATTACAAATGTATTCAGAAGTTGAAAATGCTCTCTCATCTTCTACATTACTATTTACCGCTTGTTCCTTCAGTTTCATATAAAGCCATCTCCTTTTTGACCGACTTTAATCCAAGTAGACGAATTCCAGCTATTTCGATTTAAAATCCAAAGTTCGTAACTGATTTTCATAAAATTTAAATGGGACCAATCTGCAAGTATGTATATCCTTTCAGATAAACGAAGAATTTTTCAAATCGGTTCATAATTGTTGGAGTTATGAGGTAACAAACATAAAAAAAAAACATACAACCGAATTGGTAACCTCCTCCTTTTTGGGAAGTCGGTTAAAAAGGTACTGCTACTGATTCCCAAACTAAGCTTGAGCTTGTATTTTGGGAAACAGTGTTCAGCCGCAGGAGGATTCACATTATCAAATACGAATGCAATGGTCTGAATGTCGCTGCAGTAGACTTACAATATTTTTAGGATAACTAAACTTGCGATCAAAATATTTCTTATTCGATAATCTAATTTAAATTTATTTTATTTTTTTAATTTTTTTTTTATGCATAACGGGGAAACTCTTGGCCCAAATCTCACCTGATGGAAAGTGATGATTAGGCCGAAGATGGAAGCGAGTTTAACCCGGAATCCTCTTACACAGAGGAACAGAACTGGCTATCATACCTCTGACTGCCGGAACACAACAATGCTGTTAACATTGTTGTTTTGGCGACAGACTAAAATATAATATAATAAATTAATATCTAATAAATAAAATAATATAAAAATTAATATATTATATAAATAGGATATTTTTTTTTTCTTTTCTTTTCTTCCGAGACTAAGTAAGACTACAAACAAACGTTATATATTTATTTTATAGTTCGCTGTAGGGAATTCGGGAACAGCCCGACTCACTGAGTTACCAAGAGTGTATCCCGCCCGCCCGACACATCACGGTTCGTTTTTAATACCGCGAAATTCGCATTTCCAATCTCGCTTTTGCGGTACCTACTGAAACAGCGCGGTACTGAAACAATAAACGAAATAGGACCAGCCATGTCCGAGTAATCGGGGAACAACATAAAAATAAATAAAAGGTTCCATCGAATTGAGAATCACCTACTTTTTGAAGTCGGTTAAAATAGTAATAACTGTCACAAAACTGACATGCATACAAAATAATAAATCCTTAACAAACCTTAGCTAACTTAAATTCTTTAATGATTGTTTTAGTACCTAGTACTTAAAATTATGTAGATAAAGACTAAAGACAAGTACCTATTACTATTGATAATTTACTATTCACCAAAAACTAGGCACATGCTTTGAATCTCTGTTGAAAAAGCAACCAAAAAGCACTGTTTTTCATTTTCCCATAGTAAATATGGCGGGAGTGCAAACGACTTTTGACAGATGGCAGCCATTTTGCTAAAATTTATGGCCGTCAAATAAATAAGGACTATAAAGGCGATATTTTTCGCGTGCACGGCGAAAATATAAATTAATTGCATGGAAAATGCAAGAGTGGACTATTATTTTTGATGATAAGGGCAACATAAGTATGATAGAAAATATTACGAAGCTCGACGTGCTCGTACAGACCAAAAATACTGTCGGGTCGAAGCGGGACTTGTGTCTCAACAATAATCTTAGGTACCGTCAAACAGGGTGAATCCCAGGGTGGCTTGCAGCATACTAGCAAGTATGCAGCATGCAAAGTTCAAACAAGCATGCAACATCCAGCAAGCATTGTTTTTATGTCACGGCTCAGGTGCTGCGGGGTTTGGGCAGCCCCACGCGAGCTTAAATTACACTCTAGGGTGAATTAAGTGATCACGAAATGACCTGTCCTTCTATCTGGATTACTTGCATTACTCTAGTACGATTGTATAGACTTTAAAAGAGACTTTGACCTTTGAGTTTTTTTCGGTGTTTCTTCTCAGAGCAGTCAGCTAGGAAACGCCGGCCGCATCTAGTTTAAAATGACCAAAAAAGATTGACGTGTAAAAGTGTAATTTACAAAAGAAATATTATTTATCATTTATCCTTTTAAGTTAAGCAGTTGGTCCCGGCTATCAATTGTAGATCTTTGGCAGTCGTAATAACGGATAGTCAGAAGCCAGAAAATCTGACACCGGTCTTGCCAAGGAGTAGGTACAGTGTTACCCAGTTAATGGGCTGTTGAGGTCTGGTAGGCAGCCGCTCCATGTAAAATATTGGTATTCAGCTGAATCCGGTTTGACTGGAAGCCGACCCCAATACAGTTGGGAAAAGGCTATGCAGATGATGATGATTTATCATTTATCATTGACAGCCCATTTGGTGATCACTTCACCCAAGCCTTCACAACATCGCGGTGCAGGAAAAAAGCTGATATGAATTGCTCAACCTCCGAGTACTTTATATATGCAGTGTGAAAATATATCAACGTCATATCCAGACAGCATTACCAACCAGCCAACCTAGTTTTCCAAACCTGACAATATTTTTTACAGTCTGTGGACGTTTTTGGCCCATAAAAAATGGAATATATTTATTTCAAACAATAAATTAAAGCATCTGAAGTGAAATTATGTATTACGAATTCCAAAATAATCCTTGTTAATGTGAGTATTTATTATAATTTTATAATGTATATGTAAGTGTACTAAGTATGTGTATATTATTCATTTTATCCGGTTAGATCCGGCGGTGGAACCATTGTTTCCACATATACTTATTTTATTTTTATACTTTGTATTTGAATAATAATAATTATCAATCGCTTTTAATTCTCCGTATTGCACCTACCACTAAGTATTCTCTGCATCACCCAAAGGTTGACTGGTAGAGAATGTCTATGGTATTAAGACCGCCTCTGTACTTTTTATGTGCTGAAAGTTTTAATTAATAAATAATTAAAATATTATAGACTCATTGTTAAAATAACAATGACTTCCGAAATAGGCTTGTGTCCTGAAAAAATCTAATTAGTCCGTCAGTTAAATTATCAAAAAATATTTGACCCGTGTTTTTTCTTTTGTTACGGGAACCAAAATTGAAGTTACGACGCTTTTAAAATTGTCAATACGTCACACCTTTCGCAAATTTTTTAGTGAGTCGTGACGTCACGAGTTTTGATCTTTGTCAATATTCATTGATTTACAAAAACAAAAAATACTTGTCCATTAATATTCAATACTCTAACTGACGGACTAAATAGTTTTGCAATTTGTGGATGATGGAATCTAGCCTATTAAAGTTAGTTTTAGGGTTCCGTGTCAAAGGATAAATCGGGACCCTATTACAAAGACTTCGCTGTCCGTCCGCCTGTCGCCAGCCTGTATCTCATGAACCGTGTTAATTAAGACAGTTGAAATTTTCACAGATGATGTATTTCTGTTGCTGCTATAACAACAAATACTAAAATGCAGAATAAAATAAATATTTTCCATACAACAAACGTGTTTTTTTTTTCATTTTTTTTGTTTGTAACTTGTGGAGTACTATGTAGTCTCGGTGGTCTCATAGTCAGTAGCGCGATCAACGAGCGCGGGGTGCTTAGTTCGATTCCCAAGTCGGACAAAATATGATTAGGGTTCGATTTGAGGAATTTGTCACCGTTTGTGCCGAAATCATTATGCCTTCATTGAACGTACAGCTAAGGAGTGGACTTCCCTGCTGGAGTCTGTGTTTCCTGATAGCTACAACGTGGGAGTCTTTAAGTCAAGAGTGAATAGGTTACTTCTAGGCAAACCTGCTCCATCTTAGACCGCATCATCGCTTACCATCAGGTGAGTGAAATAGTATCTTTTTTTTAAAGAGATTGATTTCCTCTTGACTCTAGTCTTGGTCAGAGATGATAGAGACAAAGTCTACGATGGAGCGAGCTTACCCAGAAGGAGCCTGTTCACTCTAACTTTGAAGAGATTAGGGTTGTAGGCGTTCGGAAACACAGACGCAGGCAGAGAGTTCCACTCCTTTGCTGTGCGCATTATAAAAGACGTTAGGAAATGCTTGGTGTGAATTGTTGGAATACATAACTTCAACAAGGTAGGGATGGTAAGGTGCAGTGATAAGTGATAAATGATATTTATTTTGTAAGTAGGTTGCAAATAACACTTTTACACGTCAATCTTTTTTGGTCATTTTAAACTTGATGAGGCTGTTTCCTAGCTGACTGCTCTTAGAAGAAACACCTACACCAACTCAAAGGTCAAAGTCTCTTTTAAAGTCC
The DNA here is from genome assembly GCA_963859965.1 of Ceramica pisi. Classification (NCBI taxonomy): domain Eukaryota; kingdom Metazoa; phylum Arthropoda; class Insecta; order Lepidoptera; family Noctuidae; genus Ceramica; species Ceramica pisi. Next base: position 14,053,345 of record OY982556.1, read on the forward strand.
ATACTCTCATATCTCATATGATTTGACCAGTACGATTGTACTGGAGACAGTGCAAGCATTTGCCAGTTATCGTGTAGCTCAAACTTAGCTCAACGAACTGACGAACAATACCAAAGTGCGTCTGGATGTCCGATGGTCGAATGGGGCCGGTGGGATGAGGTCGTGGATTTAGTACAACATGCTAACATTGCGATACCTATGTGTTTAAGAATTTAAAGTACCTACACTTCTGCCTATCCTACTAGTAAAGGCGTGATGATACATTTGTGTTTCCACACAACTTCCACGGCTGGTTGACATCCCACCTATACGCACAAAACGTTTTGGGAACACATTCATTGTGCGTACAGCTAAGGAGTTAAATTCCCTGCCGGATTCTGTGTTTCCTGATAGCTATCAACCTGGGAGTCTTTAAGTCAAAAGTGAATAGGTTACTTCTAGGCAAGCGTGCTCCATCTTAGACCGCATCATCGCTTACCATCAGGTGAGATAGCGGCCAAACGTATGCCTATCAATAGTAAAAAAAAAACTTGTCACAAAACACTAGTCGAATCGGCCAAGTCCGAGTCGGACTCGCAGACGAAGGGTGCCGTACCATAAACCTTAATTATTATTATTTGTTGTCATAGCATAGCGGAGGAGTTCGTGGCTAAATAACAACAGCCTCACGCTCGATCTTCAAGGTTAAGCAACGCTTGCCAAGGTTGGTCTGTGGATGGGTGACCATCTTAACATAATATCGAGTTTCCTCCGTGCCTCGTGAAGGACGTTACACCGGTGGTCCCGGCTGTCATTTGTAGATCTTTGGCAGTCGTTACGGATTGTCAGAAGCCATTATATCTGACTCCAGTCTTACCAAGAAGTACCGTGTTACCCAGTTAATGGGTTGTGGAGGTCTGGTAGGTAGCCGCTACACGTAAAAAAACTGCGTTCAACTGAATCCCGACATTGGAAATAAACTCAATCTGTAAAAAAATCAACTGTTTACGTATGACGGTTCTTGAGATACATCCCGCTGACAGACGGACGGACAGCGGAGGCTTATTATTAAGGTTCCGTTGGTTACCCTTTGGGTACGGAACCCTAAAAATGGCACCCATCCAAAACCTGACCTCGCCAATTCCGCTCAACAAGCCCCCTTCAAACCCAAAACAGTATAATATCACAAACCTAGTATTCTGCTCACCCTTCAAGCCCATACATTAAAATCCTGTACGTCTTACTCTTTGTAACTCATGGTATTTACATCTTGGTATCTCCCTCTACGTTTGTATGTGTGTGTGACGCCCTTGTATTTGTATATGGAGCGTGTGAAAGCTTTGCGTGTGTGTGCGTGGTACAGGTAGCAGGGACTGGGTTGTTAGAGGGGAAATTTTCCCTGGTTTGTGGGTAAATGTGGGAGTTCTGGGGAGATTAGTTTTGTCTGGTTTTGTGTTTTGGTTTTTGTTACTTTTCATTTATATTTTACTAGCTGATGCCCGCGTCTTTGCTCGCTTGACAAATTAAATACTAAAACCCTTCCTCGAGAACCACTCTATCCATTGGTGAAAAAAAAACATCAAAACCAGTGCAGTAATAGTTTAAGTTTATCGCGAACAGACAGACATACAGACAAACGCGGTGGAGCACTTTTGTTTTATAATAATTATGTTAGTGATATGTAGTGATAACTACAATTGACTATGAACTATTTTAAATGCAAATGTAACTCTGTATGTCTGTTATCTCGTTATATGTTCATTGATACAATGAATGAACACAGTTCATTATTATTTTATTCTATTTGTTCATTATTATTATTAATTTGATTGTTCTTAATAAATTCGTGGTGTTTTTTTTAATATGGTATTAGTCCAGTACTTAAAAAAAAAAGTATTTTTAGTTTATTCGGTTAATTTGTATAAGAGGGCTTCTTATATTTAATTGAGACTACAAAAAACATTTTCATTTAACACAACAACACTTTACTTGCTTTGCTAGTAGACCAGCAAGACATTCAATTACTTCTTTGGAGTAGGATCAAAAGCAAATAAATACTTTTTCTTTTCTTCCTTTAACAAAATTAAATAATTCGACCACATTCCTTTTTTATTTTATAACACATTTTCTTTTGACCAGGAATCGAACCCATCAACTTAGGTCATACACACATACAGCCAAACCATTACCCCACATCCCAGAAATCGGTTAACCCAGTGCTTTTAGGGAGCTTTTATATAATAACGTAGCAACACTGAACGAGCACGGTCGCTCACTTAGTCTCCGTTCACCCTTGGTTCGCGAAGGACGTGTGTTAAGTGAAAAGTATCTGTGTACTTTTGTGTACTATAATCATTTGCCGTGTCTACACTGTGTATTGTGTATTTTAGTGTGTTTTTTGGCCATTTTCTTACAAAGGTAAGTTTAATTTTTAAATTATTTGTCTATAGGGTAAAAGTAACAGTTGATGGCTGAGGCCGTAATTGTTTTTTGAGATTTTCGTGTCTCTGGTTATGGAATTATTTATTTGTTGTGTGCACTTGATTATAAACAAGTTTGGTTACTATAATACATGAACAAAATAGTCAAAATACAATTACTTTCTTAGTTAAACTAAAATAATCGAAAACATGTTTTGGTCTGGGGTATGGTGTCAAATTCCTTCATGTTTTCAATTATTTGAGCAATTCCAGTACTTGTGTGAGAGGTTGGGACCACTCTTACTACTTTGATGAACACGTATTTCTCAAATAACATTAAATAATTATAAGCTTTTAACGTGGTTTGTCTCGGGTTTTTTGCGTTTTATTGTTAGAAATCGTGTTTTGTGTTGTTGAATTCAAGAAATGTTGTTAGTTGAGTTTGTATTCGACTGTTTCGTTATAAACAGAGACAAGATATTCGTACATTACTGCAATTAGCCACATCATCATAAGTGTCTCAAATAATTACTAAATCGAGTTCGAATTGGAAAAAATAAGGGAGTTAAAAGAACAGAGGAATCAAAACAATTCGTGTTGGTACCTTTATGTAAGAAAAAAATGTTCTTTTTTAAATTTATTTTTATATTAATTTTAAGATAACTTATATAGCTAATGCAATTATGTATCCACTGATTTATAAATTATAATGTGTATTATACAAAAAAATACAAATACGCGAAATCAACGCAGGAACACGTAAATAAATTACTCAACGGTAATTTTTTTTTGTGAAATTACTTTTTTTACGTTGATATCTTTTGTTTTGAAAATTATAATCGTTAAAAAGAAGCCTTGCTTTTATTCATAACATGAAAACTTCCTACATAAACTAAGAATCTAGGATCAAAAACCAATTAAAATAATAAAAAAACTATTTTCGACAATCGTTCAGATTCCACTTTACCCAATGTAAATATTTCAATGAACAGAATAACAATAAACACACTAGTATTAGTAATAAATAATATTTAAAGCATTTGAACAATTATTATTTGACAACATCATTATGTATTTGTATTAATGTAGTACTAGCTGACCCGCGCTCACTTCCTTGGGCGTTGTTTTTGTTAATATATATATAGCCTTTGACACTCACATATAACGTGGCTTTCTATTGCTAAAAAAAATTCAAAATCCGTTCAGTATATCCAAAGATATCCCCCACCAACTCACAAACTTTACCTCTTTACAATATTAGTTCAGACTGAGGCGGCAAAAAATAGGGAATCGCTTCATATGAAACACTAGAATCCAGGTATTCGTTAAGACTTGAATCCGACCCCAATATATTATGTTGTAATAGACTAGATGTATCTGTTTTTAGATTACATTGCCAAAAAAAGACAGATAAACTAAGAAGAATTAAAATTAATTTTTGGCTATTCTCGAAAAAATTATAAAATCTCGAATAATCAAATCCGATGTCCTTATCCTTTTCTTCTAGCTTTTTTTTCAACTACATTGTGGCTGGCTTACAGTCTTACCGGATGCAACTGAGTATCAGTATTTTACATAGAACAGCTGCTTATCTGACTACCACAACCCCAGTTACTGCATGAGACTGTGGCCCTTGGCATGACTGATAAAAACCCCCAAACAACCTTCAAAGATCCACAAACAACCCGCCGAGAGGAACGAATTAACATGCTTTCTGAGACACGCAGGAGCCTCAGTCTCGAATGCGGCTTAGTACCAGGATTTTACACGGTGCAACTGTCTTTCTGAACTCCAAAACTTCAGTAACTGAGTAGCACGACACCCGTTGGCCAGACTGATGTCAAATTCCCAGAGAATTTCATCTGACAACCGTCATGACTATCACAGATCTACAAAGACAGCTGAAATCGGTTAGACGTGATTTCCGAGGTCCAGTAAAAAAGAGAGCAAAATAAAGTAAAAAAAACAAAAGTATACTCCAATGAATCATGAAAATAACAGTCTGAAACAAAATACTTTGCCAGCAATAATAAACTTCAATCCACTTCAGTTGCGCCAAACTCTGCATTATTAATTCCAGATATCAGTCCTCCTGCGTTTGGATTAAGTCCAAATTATTCATATTTATCTTAGGAGAGATGTCTGGGACCTGGGTATTGTCTCCGCAGTACAATAATTCTGCTGTCGGTGTTATTAAATATTTGTGGAAAACTGTCTGGAGTTAAAGACGTTATTTTGGGGAGATCGTGGCTAAATAATAACAGCTACTTGGGTCAAAGTTTTACGGATTTTGTTCGAAAGAGTCACCGCGGCCCTTTTTTTTAGGGATGGGAAATCATCAAATGACTTTTCACGCTTTGGGCGGAGCGGGAGGGATTGTCAGACTTTTACTGACTAAAACCCATCCATGTTCCTTCATTGCCCTTTGTGTTCCGGAGCCGCGGTATCTCTTTCGAATAGTCCCGCAACTCCGGCAGGTCACCGCGGCCCTGGAATGGAAAGAGAATTTTAATGAACACGGGTGAGATTTAGTCAGTAAGAGTATGACAATAATAGTCAAATTTTAATGTGGGTGGAGCGGAAGGAGTCATTAAAAGACGATTTCCCATCTAAAAAAAGGCTCGAACTTTAGGTTAAGCTACGCTTGAAGAGCGCTGTGGGTGACCGAGTTTCCTCCGTGGCTCTGAAACTACGTTAACCCGTTGGACCCTGCTATAATTACTTAGAAGCTAAAAAATCGACACCAGGCTTGCCAAGGGGTATCGTATTAAAAAGGTACTGAATTGTGGAGGTCAAAATACTCTGTCACTCCATGTAAATTATTAGTGTTCAGCTACATAGGGTTAGACTGGAAGCCAACCCTAAAGCATTTTATTTTATAGAAAACATTTGGGAAAAGGTTAGGCAGAGTTATTGATTGTAAGGAGTTTTTTTTTTTCAATTAATTGGCATACTATTGACCACTATCTCACCTGATGTTAAGCGATGACGCGGTCTTAGATGGAGCACGCTTGTCTAGAAGTAACCTATTCACTCCTGACTTAAAGACTCCCAGTTTGTAGCTATTACTAAAAGTGAGAAAAATTAAAAAGCTACAAAATCTTCTAGATAAACTGTAATTGTGAGCTGACAAAACTGCGAGTTATGATCACAGACCATCTTGTGTTTATTTACTTGTTCTGTGCTTTATTGACGCCACAGTACTTATAACCAAGAAAGTGTGTTATAATGAGCGGTCAATCTCTTGCAGACAGTCTTTGGATTATTCATTCACATTCATTGTGCGTACAGTCAAGGAGTGGAATTCCCTGTCTGTGTCTGTGTTTCCTGATAGCTGCAACCTGGGAGTCTTTAAGTCAAGAGTGAATAGGTTACTTCTAGGCAATCGTGCTCCACCTTAGACCGCATCATCGCTTAACATCAGGTGAGATAGCGGTCAATGGTCTGTAAGCGATGGTATGGCTGACGATGGAACACGCTCGCCTAGAAGTAACCTATTCATTCTTGATATAAAGAACCCCAGGTTGTAGCTATCACAAACCTCAGACAGTTTCCGTAGAATAACATAGTATAACTAAAACATAAGAAACGAAACGAAACCCAACGAAAGTCGAAACGTTTTTAGAAGCCGTAGTTATACTTATTATCTTCACTATTCAATCAAGAGATGACTTACACTAGAGTCCACTAAAAACCTAGACAAAGGCATTATCCATAATTATGCTTAATATCATATTTACTTGATTGTATCCAAGACTTACATCCATCATCTGCCTTTTCCCGACTATATTGGGGTCGGCTTCCAGTCAAACCGGATTCAGCTGAATACCAGTATTGTATCCAATCTTCATTTTACGTGGTTCAGCTGCCTATCTGTAAGCCAATACCCAGTCACTGAGCAATGGGATACTCCTCTGGCAAGCCTAGAGTGCGCAAAGATGATGAAATGACTTCTGTGACCAAGTTAAGACTTAAATCAGGGATAGCGGAATCTATGGCACGCTTGTAAGTGATGGCACGCTGTACAATAGTTTAGGCACGCCTATTAAAGGTTAATTACCGTCTTGCTGAATGTTAAAGTTCAGCATGATTTCTGTTGTTTTTAATACAACTGAAATTTACTTTTGTTTAAAGAAACTACCATTTTTTTTTCTTTTTTTTTACATAAAGGAGTTGAGTTAATAGCATCATATATGTTATGTTTTGTTCATTTAGTCGCTAAATCAAGATTTTTTTGGCTGCAAGTCACGGCTGCTTTATTATTTTTTTTAATGAAAATAGCACGAACACCAAATAAGGCTCGCCATCCCTGACTTTAATCAATTATTTAGACAAAGATTGCCTTCTGACTAAACCAGCATTTTCCAAACCAGCCGAAGAAAATCCCAAAAAAATACACAACGAATTAAGAAATGCTCTTTAAACCTTTTAAAAGCTTAGCGTTTAGCTATTTTTTTCTCTTCCAAAGCCGTTTCTATCCCCTAAAAATACTTAAGCACAGCTGCGACCTCGGCTAGCCTTTAAAACAAAGGAACCTAAATTGATTCGAATGGTCGCTTGCTTTTTGTTTTTGCTTGTGAAGCCGATTTATATGTGAAATCTGGCAATGACAGAGAAAATGAGTGGTCTCTGTCTGCTGGAGAAATAAAGGTTTTAAAATTCAGGATTGACCTATATGAGAATGCTTTTTAACCGACTTCCCAAAAAGGAGGAGGTTTTCAATTCGGTTGTATTTTTTATTTAATGTTTGTTACCTCATAACTCCGCCAATTATGAACCGAGTTTGAAAAAATCTGAAAGGATTATACTTGTAGATTGGTCCCATTTAAATTTCATCAAAATCGGTTATGAAGTTTGGATTATAAAATTGAAATAGCTGGAATTTGTTTACTAGGATGATGGTTTTTTGTCATCCAAGTTATCGAAATTGCGTATTTTTCTTTTCTGCGATTTTGCAGTGGTGTTGTTAGGTGACCTGGGGTACCACTAAAAAAGTCGGTGTCAAAATACGAAGAAACTAACAAAAACACCGACTTCCGAAATTAAAGTTATTTTTAACTTTGTAGTGTTTTTTTTTTATTTGGAAGTCATTTGTATTTTTTTGTATAAGTTTTTATTCATTATCTATAGACTCACATTATAAAATTAAATGCGAAAGTAACTCTGTCTGTCTGTGAGTTACGTAATCACGCCTAAAATACTGAAATATCTTTAGACTATCTCACTAAGCCTTAGAAAGGACATCATAGGCTATTATTTTATTCACTCTTGACTATTCACTAAACACCGTCAGGTTGTAGCTAGCAGAAAGTAGACTCTGGCAGGGAATAGGCTAGATTCCATCATCCACAAATTGCTAAACTATTTAGTCCGTCAGTTAGAGTATTGAAAAATAATGGACACGTATTTTTTGTTTTTGTAAATCAATGAATATTGACAAAGATAAAACGCATCAAAACTCGGTAGTGGGTGCTCGTGACGTCACGACTCAGTAAAAATTATGTGAACGTGTGACGTATAGAGAATTTTAAAAGCGTCGTAACTTCATCAATTTTGGTTCACGTAACAAAAGAAAAAACACGGGTCAAATATTTTTTGAAAATGTAACTGACGCGTGACGGACTAATTAGTATTTTTCAGGACACAAGCCTATTCCCACTCCTAGGCTACACCCACAGTGAAAGTATGAATTCATCCACCCAGGACCAGAGGCAGTGGTGGTTTCATTCCTAATCCACTAATTCTGTCCTTAAGCTCACTAAAATTTCGTAACAGAAATAAAATAAGCACTCATTCATTGACCCATTCAATTTACTAACCACATTATCAACAACTAGCATTGCGCTCAAAATACAGAGTAACTTTACAGCTCGTTAGTTCAAAACAAAAAAATACCACTATTCAATCTTTTCTCTTTATAACATTATTACTATAGCTGACCCGCACAACTTCGTCTGCGTCACATTTTCCATCATTGCTCCGCTCCTATTTGTCTTAGCGTGATGATATATAGCCTATAGCCTTCCTCGATAAATGGGCTATCTAACACTGAATGAATTTTTCAAATCGGACCAGTAGTTCCCGAAATTAGGGCGTTCAACAAAACAAACAAACTCTTCTGCTTTATAATATTAGTATAGATTCACATTCGCAAGTCAGTCGCAATCAGTCAAAAATGTATGATAATTTAATAACACTTTACAGTTACAGCCTATAACCTTCCTCGATAAATGGGCTATGTAACACTGAAATAATTTTTCAAATCGGACCAGTAGTTCCTGAGATTACCCCCTATATACAAACTTAAAAACAAATGTTACCTCTTTATAATATTAGTATAGATGTACTAACAATGATATGTAGTGACAGGTCGACGGACCACATGTGACTCGGTTATAGTAACCAGTTTTTGTCATTGAGATGAGCCGATAGTCAGCATTTTGTTTATATACCATTCGGAAGTACATTGCATTTAGAACACTAATGACTATTACTTTTTAGGTCGATAATTGTAATTTTAAGTGAGTGTGTAAATACACTCTCAATTAAATGTTATGATTTAAAAACATATTTTTTATACTTTGGATGTCTTTGACTTTCTCGGGTCCCTGGAGACCCGGTCCTTTGATAGGCGTACGAGGGGCCGAAGTCAACTCACAGATGCCCCGTTAGTAATTATTAAATACTAACGCCACTAAAAAACATTGTTATATCGACAATATAATATTGATATTGCCGCTTATAGCGGCAACAATTTAAAAAATCACAAACAAAATTAAATGTAAAAGACAAGCTTTTCAAATAGACTCGGACGCTAACTGGGTGCGCCACCCTATTAATTTTAGTCACTACTATGAATTATTACAAAATCATTTCACTAAATTATTAAAATTATGACCTACTAGATTTCGTCCGCGACTTCGTACACGCAGATCCCGATTGTTCCCGTTCCCGTAGGAATTTCGGAAAATCTTCGCCTACTGCGCCCCTACAGAGTGTAAGGAAACTACATACATACATATTTTGGGGGCCGAGTCACCCTTGTCCGTAGGAGAATACCCTTCAGCGAATCCCTACACGTGGTCCCCGAGTGGTGCTAAACAGGTGACACTAACCGCCTCCGTGGTCTAGTGGTTATACCACCTGATTCAGACCCAGAGGTCCCGGGTTCGATTCCCAGCGGGGTCACATTTTTTGCTCGGTTTGGTTGGTGGTAGGACTTGATCTAAGTCCGCCTGGCAAGCTACCACCATCATGTCTAAGTCTGTCGCCATAACAACAATGTTAACAGCATTGTTGTGTTCCAGCAGTTAGAGGTATGATAGCCAGTACCTCTGTGTAAGAGGATTCCGGGTGAAACTCGCTTCCATCTTCGGCCTAATCATCACTTTCCATCAGGTGAGATTTGGGCCAAGAGTTTCCCCGTTTTGTATATAAAAAAAAAAAAAACAAATTTCAGCTTTCTATGATCAGTAGTATCGGCTGTACGTTGATCGATCAGTCAGTCAGTTTCTACTTTCGTCACATTTTCCATTATTGCTCCGCTCCTATTTGTCTGAGCGTGATGATATATATCCTATAACCTTCCTCCATAAATGGGCTATCTAACACTGAAAGATTTTTTCAAATCGGTCCAATAGTTTCGGAGCCTATTCAATTCAAACAAACAAATCTTTCCTCTTTATAATATTAGTGTAGATGTAACCGGAATGTAGGTAGCTAACGCCGTAGGATTGTAACATATCGCGTGAAATTGTAATTTTTTCTTATAAAAATAAGACACGAATAGATTGGAAAATATTGAATTTGGATGGGATTTATCTACACTAATATTATAAAAATACAACCGACTTCCAAAAAAAAAACACTACAAAGTAAAAAATAACTTTAATTTCGGAAGTCGGTGTTTTTGTTACTTTCTTCGTATTTTGACACCGACTTCCGAAATTAAAGTTATTTTTTACTTTGTAGTGTTTTTTTTTGGAAGTCGGTTGTATTTTTTTGTAAAAAGTTTTTTATTTTTCACTTTTTAGTGGTGCCCCACACCTAACAACACCACTGCAAAATCGCAGAAAAGCAAAATACGCAATTTCGATTATCAAAGAATCATCTAAATAGTCAAATTCCAGGTATTTCGATTTAAAATCCAAAGCTCGTAACTGATTTTGATATGATTTAAATGGGACCAATCTGCAAGTACATCCTTTCAGATAAAACAAGAATTTTTCAAATCGGTTCATATTGTCGGAGTTATGAGGTAACAAACATAAAAAAAAAGGAAAGATTTGTTTGTTTGATTTGAATAGGCTCCGAAACTACGGGACCGATTTATATGAAACATAAAAGAAAATACAGTGGGGGCTACTCTCTAAGCCCGACGTCCGTAGTTTCGGGCTTAGTTGCGGGCGTATTCTACTCCGTATTATCTGGCCACTAAGAATTAATGAAAACAAAATTCGAAAGTTACTGTCAAATCGTGTTGTGATTCGTTTTTAGTTCGGGTTCGGGACTAATCGTAAGTCCGTAGGTGATACGGAGTAGAATACGCCCGCAACTAAGCCCGAAACTACGGATTTCGGGCTTAGAGAGTAGCCCCCCATGTGACAGTAGGAATCACGTCAAGCTGAAGGCAAATTCTCGGTACTGAGAAAGATTTTAAATCCAAATCAAAATATCGTCTTAGCGGCGTTCAGAGTCAGGGGGCTACTCTCTAAGCCCAAAGTCTGTAGTATCACCTAACTACTAAGAATTAATGACAAAACGATTTGATGATATTACTGTACTGTCAAATCGTATTGTCATTCATTCTTAGTTTGGGTTCGGGACTAATCGTCCGTCTGTATGTGATACGGCGTAGAATACGCCCGCAACTAAGCCCGAAACTACAGACTTCGGGCTTGTAGATTAGACCCCCAGGAATAGGTCAATTTGTAGGCACGCGTTTGACCTCTATCTCACCTGATGGTAAGCGATGATGCGGTCTAAGATGGAGCACGCTTGCCTAGAAGTAACCTATTCACTCTTGACTTAAAGACTCCCAGGTTGTAGCTATCAGGAAACACAGACTCCGGCAGGGTATTCCACTCCTTTGCTGTACGCCAGTGGCGAAGGCTCCATACAACTCGATTCCTATCGGCTTCCCTTTCGAAATATGGCAAAAACTAGCATCTATTGTTTTCAATCATTTAAACAAATAATTATTTACGAAGTTACATTGCAGGTATAACATTAATTTGCTTATGAAAGTTACAAATGTTACAATAAAAGAATTAAATCAACGCCGACATTAAGTTGAATTAAGCCGGCCGGCGTTTTAGGAATCCTAGTACATGTTTCTGTTGTAGCGATCGTGACCTTGAGGCGACATAATACCGCCAGATATAGAGCGCTGGCAAGCCGGTATTTTTCGAGTTATAATATCGACAGAGATAGGAAATGCGTACGCCAAAACGAGATGGAATGAGACTGAAGTTGTATATTCAATTTGTTCAGATATTATATTGTCATATTTGGATGACACTTGACAGATTTCTTTCGCGCTTATTTATGTCATATTACTTTATTGTTTGCATTTGTTCATTTTCATTTGATTTGATATATTCGTATCATAATCTAGAATCTTAAAGCATTATTCATGTTTTATTGTTGAAATTGATTTATTTGTGTAAACTAGTAATAGTGCAGTGAAGACAAGGTTAGTGGCGTTGTATTGTTTGGTGATCGTCTATTTAAATAGGTGTTTAGGTACCTAGGTAAGTAAGGATTACTAAGATAGCTTTTTAGTTTGTAGTTTTATAAGAAAGTAGTTATTACAGTAGTGATTTTGTTATTATTCAGTAAATTCGATGGCATGGCGGCATTAGTGAACGTAGAATGCTGTCTGAAAGATTATTGTTGACTGAGGAAATATCCTTTTCAAAATTAAAAATCAACCCAGCTTTATGATAACATTATCATAAAAGCTTTTTAATTGTTTTACATATATAGCACATTTTGTAAAAAGAACAGACGAATAGTTTTAGAGTATAAGTAGAAAAGTAGTTAGTTTAAAGAATTGTGTAACAGTAAAGTAGATACATATTTTATTTCTTCTTTTTCTAATAATTTTAACGACCTGCCTCACACTTCGTGTGTCACAATTCGCCGTTGCGCGAAATATTGCGAGTTCGATTTTCGCATCAAATCATCTATACTAATATTATAAAGCAGAAGAAATTGTTTGTTTGTTTCTTTGGTTGAACGCGCATCTCAGGAACTACTGGTCCGATTTGAAAAATTTTTTCAGTTTTAGATAGCCCATTTATCGAGGAAGGCTATAGGCTATATATCATCACGCTAAGACCAACAGGAGCGGAGCAGTAATGAAAAATGTTACGCAGACGACGTTGTACGGGTCAGCTATATAGTAATTAATATTTGCATGGTTTTGTTTGTATAAGTTGTAAAAATTAAAGTTGCACTTTATTTATTTTTTAGAAAGTTGTGGCTTTCTAAAAAACCCTCATCACACTTGAGCAAGGTAAGCATTTTTTGGTCCGGCTTCTCTTTTAAGAAAATTCACCCTTCGCCACTGCTGTACGCACTATGAATGTGTTCCCAAAACGTTTTGTGCGTGTGGGTGGGATGTCCACCAGGTATCAGTGGCGCATCGCCGTTCGTCTTGTAGTCCGACGAAGGACCGACATTTGAATTGCATAATTTATGAATTAAATTATGCAATTCAAATGTTGGGGAGACATGCTCTCTTATCGATCACAACAAGGACCATCTAGACTTGAGTCGGGGATGATTTTTTAAGGAAATAACCACCAATATTCGAATGGACCAGTCCAGTCAGTGCAAGCATTACTCAGTGAATCTCCACTTAGAACTCAGTACAAAGTTATATTTAGAGAGTTAATCGTTTCTCAATGGCAGTCAAGGATCAATGAATCGTCAAGGATAATAAAAAGCAGAATGAGTTATGATTTGTACCTATACTAAGCTTAATGGATTCTAAAACGCGTAATATTTCAAAGAAAATCGTAGTTAATCTACTAGTTCTTTTCCGCGGCTTTAGTAGAATAGAATAGAATAGAATAGAATAGAACAGAAAACATTTATTCAACACAGACACAACACAACAGCAAAAACACGTTAAAATAAAAAAATAAAAATAAGAGAAACAAAGACATAAAATAAAGAAAAAGAACGGTTGGTCGCCTATTCCTAAAGAAAATGTTTATTTTTCGGCTAAATAGTGAAAGGTTAATATTTCAATTATGTCAATGATTTATTTAGTTTTTATATGCGTTTGTATATAATGTAGATACTATAGATTTATCTTTATTTTATATGTATATAAAATGTTACTATGAATACAAATTAATAATCTATATTAGGTATGTCATCATCTGCCTAGCCTTTTCCCAACTATATTGAGGTACCAGACCTCTACAACCCATTAACTGGGTAAAACGGTAGGTAGTCTTTATCAAGTCTGGTGTCAGATTTTCTGACTATCCGTAACGACTGCCAAAGATCTACAAATGACAGCCGTGACCAACGGCTTAACGTGCTTTCTGAGGCACGGAGGAAACTCGGTATGTTAAGATGGTCACCCATCCACAGACCAACCTTGCATTGCTTAACCTTAAAGATCGACCTGTGCAGCTGTTATTATTTAGCCACGAGCTCCTTTTGACATTTTATAAATGATGATGTAAATAAAATATTTGAATTTAAATTAGTTCAGAATATAACCCTGGACAAATTGTGATTCCCTTTAGCATTTCTTCCAAACAAAACAGCTTAAACAAAAAAAAACGAAACCTTTTAAAAACCGAGTCTAGATTTTTAAGCGGATAATAACAGGCAAAATATAGGTGTGCCATACCTTTCGGGGAAAACGTTTGCATGTTATGTTATGACAAAAAAATCGATGTACAGTCAGCCAGCATATCAAGTTACAACAATATGTCAAATTTTTGAATAATATTTTCAACTTTATAGCTAAAGCGATTAAGATTAATTTTGATTGGCAAGATTTCGCAGTTTCGGGTACCTTGATGTGTCTGTACGTACTTATGTGTCATGAGCGGGTGGTCCGTGCCAGAATAATAACAGTCGCACGGGTCGATCATTGAGGTTAAGCAACACTTGCCGAGGTTGGTTTTTGGATGGGTGAGCATCTTTAACATGCCGAAGTTTCCTAGTTTGCATGATAGGGTTTTACTATTAGCATTAATTACCTATTATACCTTAGTATTAAGTTACGCCCGCCCGCCCAAAATTGGAGGACGGGTCCTCCAATTTTTAAAGTCTGTTAATCAAACTCTCTGCCTGCGTACAGAACGCAGGCAGAGAGTTTGTTTCCGAACGCTTACAAACCTAATCTCTTCAAAGTTAGAGTGAACAGGCTCCTTCTGGGTAAGCTCGCTCCATCGTAGACTTTGTCTCTGTCATCTCTGACCAAGACGAAAGTCAAGAGCAAACCCATCACAAATGATCTGCCTAGCCTTTTCCCAACTATATTAGGGTCGGCTTCCAGTCAAACCGGATTCAGCTGAATACCAGTGTTATACGTGAAGCGGCTGCCTACCAGACCTCCACAACCTATTAATGACCATCCGTAACGACTGCCAAAGATCTCCAAATGACAGCCGGGACCAACGGCTTAACGTGCTTTCCTAGGCACGGAGGAAACTCGGTTACATGTTAAGATCACCCATCCACAGACCAACCTTGGCAAGCGTTGCTTAACCGTAAAGATCGACCCGTGCGGCTGTTATTATTTAGCCACGACTTCCAGCCAAACCCATCACAAAAAAACATATACCGTGTGTATCTGACATCGACGCACAATCGGCACAAACGATTTTCATGGGTCCAGGGCATGATTCTGGCACCCCAATGTTGGAATTTTTCGTCGGTTCTTTTCATTTTTTTCAAGAGTACCACAAATAGGTATCAGCTCAGCTGAGCTGATATTTATTTGAGGTTTTATTCAGATTGCTCTTCTTAGTGAAAGTAGTTAATTAATTATTTATTATTAAAAATCTCATTGGGTTAGGTCAGAATAACGATTATGAGCAGTCTAAAGTAAAAAAACCTTTGAAAAAAAATTAATAAATGAGAAAAAAGCCGACGAAAAATTCTAAGTCTAGGGTGTCCAGAATCATGCCCTGGACCCATGGAAATCGTTTGTGCGTCGATGTCGGATCCACGCGGTATATATTATATTACTCTACCTCAGTTGTTTGCAATGCGGAAGATAATTATTACTAACTTAACCAAAAAGATAACAAGGTATTTTTACGGTCTTTTCTGAGTGACAACTGTGACAAGTGTTAAGTAGATTACAATCTTATAATCCTTTGTTTTTTTATTGTATCTGATTGTTATCATAGTGACAAGATAACAGAGGTCATTGAACTCTCATCAATCTGTTGCTATCGTATTAAACTGGATCTTGTTTGAAGCGATTTGGGAATACTTTCAATGTGCGTACAGGTATGGAGTGGAATTCTCTGCCGGAGTCTGTGTTTCCGGATAGTTACAACCTGGGAGTGTTTAAATGATAATTATTCTGTAAGTTGTTGGGTTGTAAATAACAATTTCACATGTTAATCTTTTTTGGTAATTTTAAACTAGATGAGGCCAATGTTTCCTAGCTGACTGCTCTGACAAGAAACACCGAAACAAATTCAGAGGTCAAAGTCTCTTTTCAAGTCCATACAATCGTACTGGTCAAATCATAAGAGAACCATGTAGGTTTGAAGTGGTATTTTGAGGAAAGTTATTTATCTATACTAATATTATAAATCAGAAGAGTTTGTTTGTTGGTTTGTTTGTATGTTTGTTTGTTTGGTTGAACGCGCTAATCTCAGGAACTACTGGTCTGATTTGAAAAATTATTTCAGTGTTAGATAGCCCATTTATTGAGGAAGGCTATAGGCTATATATCATCACGCTAAGACCAATAGGAGCGGAGCAGTAATGAAAATGTTACGCAGACGACGTTGCACGGGTCAGCTAGTTTGATACATATTTGAGTGGACCTGTCCAGACAGTGCAAGCATTTGCCAGTTATCGCGTAGCTCAAACTTACCTCAATGGAATAATATACTTACAGGTTACTTCAAGGCAAGCGTGCTCCATCTTTAGACTGCATCATCGCATCCATTAAGTGAGATGGTGGTCAAACGCCTGCCTATCAAAAGTAAAAAAAATCGGTGATAAAAAACGAAGATGCAAAACCAAAATCACCGACTTTCTAAATGAAGGTTATTTTACACTTTGTAGCATTTTTTGGGAAGTCGGATATATTTTTTTAATTAAGACTACATTGTGTGTATTTGTGCCAAATAAACTAATTTCTTTCTTTCTGTTTTTTGATATTCGAAAAATCGTATACAAGAAAAGAAAGGAAAACAACTTTCCTGTATAAAACCGATTATCTTTGGGGTTCTCACAAAAAAAAAACAGAGATATATTTATACATTGATATTTGAGGACAAATCTTTCCTTCAATTCACAGACCGGTGTGAAATAGCAAATTTTACAATCTAGTCAAATATGTGTTCGTTAATATTTGCCGTTCGACCCCACACCACAGAACAGGACTTGTGTGTCTATGTACACATTTTGTGGAGTTTCTCATAGATTCTGGCGGGTAGGTATTTATGGCAAGATATTTATATTTTTCGCTGCCCAAATCTGTTCGTTGCCTGTCACTCAGAAAGTCAATGGAAAAAATTTAAGTAATACCGTCCTGTTCCCCGCAACTTCGTTCTTCGTTCGAATTATTTTTTCTCTCTCTAACAGTAATAAACACAGCAAAAAAAGAATTAGACCAGCCGTTCACGCGTGATGCTTGGATCAAGGGAAAAAGGTATACATTTTTGTATATAAAAGAAAATAGATATTTATATAAATAGATATTTATATAAATAGATTAGGAATAGCTTCTGCTAGTGGTTCCACGGGAAATTCGAAATTACATCCAGGACATGGTCATCTTCCGCCATCACCTCCTTCTGCGAAGCAGTCATGCTAGCGAAGGAGGTGGCAGAATAGGAGAGGGAGAGAACCTCTCGTCCTGGCCGCCGCGGTAGACGCCCCGGGAGTCGCAGGCCACCTAGTGACTTCCGGCCACCGTAAGCGCGGGCCTGTGGACGGTGAGCTGTGGGCTAGCTCGCCGTCCGTCCTTCTTAAGATGACAGGCCGTGTCGAGGGCGCGTTCGGTTCCACGCGTACCTCAAAGAGTGTCAGCACACAGAGGGGCCCGAAAGGGCCGACGTCTGCCGGAGTTGCGGGACTATTCGAAAGAGATACCGCGGCTCCGGAACACAAAGGGCAAAGAAGGAACACGGATGGGTTTTAGTCAGTAAAAGTCTGACACTCCCTTCCGCTCCGCCCAGAGCGGGAGAAGTCATTTGATGATTTCCCATCCCAAAAAAAGGACATGGTCTTCTGGTGTAGTAAGCGAAATCCTGTCAGCAGAATAGTGAGGAGACAGATAAAGTTATGGGCAAACGCAGTGTGGGACGCCCTGCAGCACGATGGACCGATGATTTATAGAAGGGGGCTGGCAGCAGATGGATGCGGACTGCTCAGGACCAGGCTTACGTTCAGCAACGGATGGCAATAGGCTAGTTTCCATCATCCACAAATTGTAAAACTATTTAATCCGTCAGTTAGAGTATTGAAAAATAATGGACACATATTTTTTGTTTTTGTAAATCAATGAATATTGACAAAGATACAACGCATCAAAACTCGGGAGTGGGGGCTCGTGACGTCACAACCTGCTAAAAACTATACCACGGTGTCACGTATTTAGAATTTTAAAAGCGTCGTAACTTCGTCAAATTTGGATCCCGAAACAAAAGAAAAAATACATGTCAAATATTTTTTGATAATCTAACTGACGGACTAATTAGTTTTTTTCAGGACACAAGCCTATTGGCTGAAATTATAGTTACTTGGCTTTTGCAAAGTTGTGTGGATTCATGGTTTACCGTGGCTCTAGAGCAAAATATTTTGCATTTTACCAAAGCTTGGGATTACATACTTACATAAACGGTTTGCAGCATCAATGAGCTGCAATTGAACAGCGCATGAACTCATAAAAACAAAATGAATATGACCCAAAAACGTATTTGTTAACTGCACTTTGTAAATACGTACAACTAAACAAAATGTTTTAAAGTGGTAGAATTAGTTGTTTGTAGGTTATCTCTGAAGGTGCTCAACTAAAGGCACATCCTTCATGTTTAGGGTTCCGTACCCAAAGGGTACCTAACCAATGGGGGATCCATTAGAGTTACTAAGTCTGCGGGCTGTATTTCAAGAACCGTAATAGCTAGACAGTTGAAATTTTCACAGATTGTGTATTTCTATTGCCGCTGTAACAAAAAAAAAAAATCAAGGTTAATGGTACGACACCTTACGTGTGCGAGTCCGACTCGCACTTGGCCCTTTTTTACAAAATGTTATTAAATTATCATACATTTTTGACTGATCGCGACTGACTTCCGAATGTGAATCTATACTAATATTATAAAGCAGAAGAGTTTGTTTGTTTTGTTGAACGCCCTTATCTCGGGAACTACTGGTCCGATTTGAAAAATTCATTCAGTGTTAGATAGCCCATTAATTGAGGAAGGTTATAGGCTATATATCATCCCGCTAAGACAAATAGGAGCAGAGCAGTAATGGAAAATGTGACGCAGACGACGTTGCGCGGGTCAGCTAGTTGCTAATAAATTGCCCAAAAAATAAAAAGTTTTTTATTATTGATAGTGTCGCGATTGACCACTATCTCACCTGATGGTAAGGCCTATGTGGCCTAAGATGGAGCACGCTTACCTAGAAGTAACCTATTCACTCTTGACTTAAAGACTCCCAGGTTGTAGCTATCAGGAACCACAGACTCCGGCAGGGAATTCCACTCCTTAGCTGTACGCACAATGATTGCGTGTATGATAAAAATATACCATTGGAGCTAAGCCACGCCAAACCCCCCCCCCCCCCCGTGGCTTAGCTCCAATGGTTTAATGGTGTAGCGGGGGTATATTTTTACATAAAAAAAAAACTAAAATAACAACTATAAAGTTTCAAATGGTGAATAGTGGTCAAACGTATGCCCATCAATAGTTAAAAAAAAATCTAGTTCGCTCTGGTTCGCATTTCTTCAAACAACAAAAAAAAAACAAACATATCAAACGGTCTCGGACACTAACTGGGTGAGTCACGCAATTAATTAATTAATTTACTAAGAATGGTTACACAATCATTTTGATAACTGTTTCCGTTGACTCTTTTAATTAGGTGTTACAAAATATCACGCTACTAATCCTTGAGGAGTTTGGCAGAGTTTGAAGAGCTCGTGGCTAAATAATAACAGCCGCACAGGTTGATCTTCAAGGTTAACCAACGCTTGCCGAGGTTGGTCTGTGGATGGGTGAGCATCTTAACATGCTCAGTTGCTTCCGTGCCTCGGAAAGCACGTTAAGCTGTTAGTCCCGGCTGTCATTTGGAGATATTTGGCAGTCGTTACGGATAGTCAGAAGCCAGAAAATCTGACCCCAGTCTTGCCTGAGAACCGTGTTATCCATAGTTAATGGGTTGTGGAGGTCTGGTAGGCAGCCGCTCTACGTCAAATACTACTATTCAGCTAAATCCGGTTTGACTGGAAGCCAACCCCAAAGGCAGGCAGATGATGACTTGGGCGACGTCTTCGTCTACGCAGAAATTGAAATAAGCAAAAATGCTCATAAAATAAAAACTGCAGATCCAAACTAAACAATTTTTTTTACGGGACTAAATGGCAAGTATGCCGCATCGAACTAAAAATTAATCACATAAATCGGATCAAACACCACGGAGTAATCAATGCTATCTGCATTTAAAAAAATATCGCCGAATTGAGTACTTCCTCCTTTTTAACCGACTTCTACTATTCTCATTTCGGTTGATTTTTTTTTGTTACCTCATAGTTAATTCCGTCATTTATGAACCGATTTGAAAAAATCTTGTTTAATCTGAAAGGATATACTTGCAGATTGGTCCCATTTAAATTTTATCAAAATCGTTTACGGAGTTTGGATTTTAAATCGAAATAGCTGGAATTCGTTTACTTGGATGATTGTTTTTTTGTCATCCAAGTAATCGAAATTGCATATTTTGCTTTTCTGCAATTTTGCAGTGGTTGCTAGGTGTGTCACCACAAAAAGTGAAAAATAAAAAACATTTTACAAAAATATACAACCGACTTCCAAATTAAAAATAAAAACACTGAAATTAAAAAATAACTTTAATTTCGGAAGTCGGTGTCAAAATACGAAGAAACTAACCAAAACACCGACTTCCGTAATTAAAGTTATTTTTTACTTAATAGTGTTTTTTTTTAGTTTGGAAGCCGGTTGTATTTTTGGAAGTCGCAAGCTTCACAGCTTGGCTCATCGCCGCAAGGTTGCCTGCCTGTCGGTCTTCTACAGATTGTACTTCGGCGAATGTGCCCAAGAACTCCACGACCTCATTCCACCAGCACCCTTCTACCATCGGACATCCAGACGCACTGCAGCTTACCATCCCTACCATGTTGCTATTCCACGAATTCGCACTAAGCGATTCCAAACGTCTTTTATAATACGGACAGCAAAAGAGTGGAATTCTCTGCCTGCGTCTGTGATTCCGAACGCTTACAACCCTAATCTCTTCAAATTTAGAGTAAACAGGCTCCTTCTGGGTAAGCTCGCTCCATCATAGACTTTGTCTCTGTCATTTCTGACCAAGACTAAGGTCAAGAGCAAACCCATCACAAATAAAAAAAATAAAAATAAAGTCGGTTTAAAAGCTGGTACTTTCCCTGGAGCCACTGCTTACCTGACCACCAGAGAGTCGGTTACTCAAAATTCTAGTTAAATTCAGTTTATCGTTAACCTTTCAATCCTCGGATTATCTTAAGACACCTATTTACTATAGATAAGCGACAAATATTTGATTTATTCAAGTGTCGTTTATCAATCAATATTGATTTTCCCACGAATCAAAATGTGGTGTGTTTGACTCGGTCAGAGAGATATGGAATTACCTTGTAATTGTTACGTCATTAACTGATTTTTTAGGGTTCCGTAGACAAATGGCAAAAAGGACCCTTACAGATTCGTCATGTGTGTCTGTCTGTCTTTCTGTCCGTCCGTATGTCACAGCCACTTTTTTCCGAAACTGTAAGAACTATGCTTATGAAACTTGGTAAGTAGATGTATTCTGTGAATCGCATTAAGATTTTCACACAATAATAGAAAAGAAAATAATAAATTGTGGCGGTCCCCATACTTAGAAACAATTTTTTTTTTATCTTCAAACCCATACGTGTGGAAATAATAAATATTAATAATAATACGCGTGGTAATTATGGATAGGTCTTCAAAAATGATATTACATATTGAGGTTTCCAATATCATTTTTCTCTAAACTGAACAGTTTGCGAGAGAGACACTTCCAAAGTGGTAAAATGTCCCCCCCCCCCTGTAACTTCTAAAATAAGAGAATGATAAAATTAAAAAAAATACCTGATTAGCATGTTAACTTCCACCGAAAATTGGTTTGAATGAGATCTGTAGTTTTTTTTTTAATACGTCATAAATCGTAAACCGCAACTTTTGCTCATAAACCTACAGGTTTGTACGGAACCCTCGGTGCGCGAGTCCAACTCGCACCTGGCCGGTTTTTTTTTAAGTATTGATTTCATCAAAAAACTCATCCAGCTCTGGGCGGAGCGGAAGGGAGTGTCAGACTCGTACTGACTAAAACCCATCCGTGTTTTTTCTAATACCCTTTGCGTTCCAGGGCCGCGGTGGCTCTTTCGAACAAATTCCACAACCCTGGCAGGCACTGGCCCTATCTGGCCCCATCTCTTAGATGCGCACATGGTGAACCCATGGTGTTCTCCATGGTGGTGGTGGTGGAGTCGACGATGGAGAGAGTATACTCAGAATAAGCCTGTTCACTCTAACTTAGAAGAGATTAGGATTGTAAGCTTTCGGAAACAGACGCAGGGAGAGAGTTCCACTCCTTTGCTGTGCGCATTACAAAAGACGTTTGGAAACGCTTAGTGCAAACTGGTGGAATAGCAACAAGGTAGGGATGGTAAGTTGCAGTGCGTCTAGATATCCGATGGTAGATGGAGGCCGGTGGGATGAGGTCGTGGACCTAACCCAGCAACTAAGTTAGTAAACCCCTTGGCAAGACTGATGTCAATTTTTCCAGCTTGTGACTCGTAAGAAATGCCAAAGGTCTAATAATGTCAGCCAGGACTAACGGCTTAACGTGCTTTCCGAGGTACGGAGGAGTTTTGGAATGAAATTGCTATTCCACTAATTTGCATTATACGTTTCCAAGCGTCTTTCATAATGCGCACACAAAAAGAGTGGAACTCTATGCCTGCGTCTGTGTTTCCGAACGCTTACAACCCTAACCTTTTCAAAGTTAGAGCGAACAGGCTCCTTCTGGGTAAGCTCGCTCCATCGTAGACTTTGTCTCTGTCATCTCTGACCAAGGCTAGAGTCAAGAGCAAACCCATCAGAAAAAAAAAATGTATGGTCACTTAACCACGCTAAAACCCTGGGAAGAGATGTTTGAACCTTGAAGATCGACTCGTGCGGCTGTTATAGTGGTATATCATAACAGCCGTGAGGTCACCGTTCGCTCTATCATGCTAACAGTCAAACGTGAATCATCTGCCCAGCCTTTTCCCAACTATACTGGGGTCGGCTTCCAGTCATACCGGATTTAGCCGAGTTCTAGTATTTTACGCGGAGCGGCTGCCTACCAGACCTCCAGAACCCATTAACTGGGTAAACACGGTCACTTCATGGCAAGACTGGAGTCAGATTAACTGGCTTCTGACTATCCTTTTACGACTGCCAAAGATCTACAAATGACAGCCGGGACCAACGGCTTAACGTGCTTTCCGAGGCACGGAGGAAACTCGGCATGTTAAGATGGTCACCCATCCACAGACCAACCTTGGCAAGCGATGCTTAACCTTGAAGATCGAGCCGTGCAGCTTTTTTTTACATAGCCACGAGTTCCTCAAAAGTCAAACGTGAATGTAAAACACTTTGTAAATCTTATTCTGAGCGTCAAATACTCTCGTCTAGACCGGAAAATTCTTTGGAGCACGATCGAATTCAATTTCCTCGGAGATTCAAAGTTTTGCTTAACAAATTGAACTGATGCGATGGCGTGTAGAATATATATTATCTGCAGTGACTTGGTTCGTACAGGGTTATTGAGAATCTGAAAAGGTCTTGGATAGAAGAATATTCAAACGGATTTTCAAAAGGCGGCATATTGTATAAATTTTTAAGATTCAATGCATATATTTCAAACTAGCTGCCCCCCGCGGGTGTAACCTACTATTTTTTTTTTTGCTTTTAAACCTTCCCTGTATTCAGGCGAATTAAACAAAAAAAGAATTACCGAAATCGGCCCAGCCGTTCTCGAGTTTTAGCGGGAATAACGAACAGCAATTCAATTTATATATATAAGACTAGCTGACCCGCGCAACTTCGTCTGCGTCACATTATTCATTAATAATGGGGATAAATTTAATATAATGACCACCATAAAATGCTTTGATACCCTTAGTTTTGTAACCAAAAATATCTACTTAACACCAGAAAAATAGTCACGACTCCACTTTAAATTGTATTCGACCACCAAATTTAGTAAATGATCACCAAATCTTAGCGAGCAAATTAATATTCAGTTAGTATAATATTCAAATTCTATAGTAACGTGTCTGCGTCAGATCCCCGCTATGGCTGGTGAAACATGTGGGTTAGGTTAGGTTAGAACCATGACCATTAGCGCGCGAAGGCGAGCGAGCGAAGCGAGCGTGCCGCCATAGCGGCCGCCGACCGCCAGATCCCTTCTATTCTTGGTGAATCATTTGGTTTAATCGGATAACGAGATGTTATTTTTTTGCGTATCATTTTAACTATTTTTGGGTTAGAATATTTTTTTTTGGAGTTGGTTTGCTTAAATAGGATAGCAAGATGTTATAACTTTGGTTATAAGTTTACACTAAAATGCGGGTTTAATTTTGGTGATCATTTACTATTTTTGACTGCTAAATGTTACTACATCTGGTGGTAAGTTAAACATAAGCCATTAATAATATCGCTATTAAAAAATAAGGGTGGTGATAGAAGGGTAAAAATTAAGGGATGTATGTTATTTTTTAATGCCACATTATAGAAAAATAAAATAATAAATATAATATATTGTCGCGGCGATTCAACGAGAGAAATTGACGAAGGAAACGTGAAATCGCTGCGATTTACGTTCCTTGTCAAAAACCGAAAAAAAACACGTTTTTTGAATGGGAGCCAACTTTATTTATATATTTTTTTTATATTAAGTATTTGTTGTTAAATCGGCAATCAAGAGTGAATAGGTTACTTGAGTGTTTTACGTGACTTAGAAAAGTGTAACAACGAATAACACGTCCCCGTAAGTTTACTAATACGAAACACTTAACAACGTATGCACGCTACCTCGAAAAACTTAACACCATAGCCATGCGATCTCGAATAACCAAATCTCTAAATTCAACAATTCAGCGAATGCGCGCTAACGAAAAACTTATCGCCGAAGCAACACGACGTTTAACCAAACCTCTAACACGAAAAGACATAAATAAATTTATAAATCCGATTTATTTATAAAAAATCTGTATTCGTTTTAAAATCAACCAAAACAATCACTCCCCATAAAAAAAAAAAAAACAAACCACGAGTTACGTTATCGTTTAAAATAGCACAAGTATGCAAGACCATCTAAAAATGTGGTTAAGTCCATTGTTTCTTTTTTTTTTCTAAATGTTTTTTAAATTTTTCTTCCCTATTTTCTATTTTCTTCGCTCGTTTTGTTTCTTGAGATTGCGAGTTTAATTTTTATTATTTTTATTATTAGATGTTAAATTGGCAATCAAGAGTGAATAGGTTACTTCTAGGCAAGCGTGCTACATCTTCAACCACATCATCGCTTACTATCAGGTGAGATAGTGGTCAAATGTATGCCTATAAATAGTAAAAAAATAATACTGTTCTTGAGATGCAGCCCTCTGACAGACAGACGGACGGACGGACAGCAGAGGCAAGACATCATCTCCAAATCAAAGAGTTTCCAATATTAAATTGTTTACAATTTCAACGCGGTATTTCATGAACTTACGGTGTTTGCATTATTCCGGTGACTCTATTCATTGCCAGCGCAGTGTTCCGTGGTCTATGCCCAAAGGCTTCCGTACTAAAAACAAGGCAGAGGCACCCAGTGTGTCGAACTAGTCGTAATTATGCAGATTGTATGCACATCACTATTTGAACACGCTATCGGTTCGGTGCAGTGTTGCTACTCGAGCGTAGGGGTGGGACACGGATGGGACGGTTGTATTGTCGATAAATTTTGGGGTGGTCGTAATTTTCGTGTAGCTTCGCGGTGTTGATATACCTAATATATGTCAGGTATATTTCCGGTTTGTGTTAAAAATTGAGGATGGATTAGGTGTTGATAAATTACTGTTTTGATTAATTATTTAATGGGAACTATATAACAAAAATCTTTAATTATTCTTCGTTTTTCATACATAGTCTATGTGGTGAATGGTAAAGAGTTAACTTCACCTTCGTTTTTTGTGCTTAAAGTGTTAAATAAATAAATAAAAAATGTTTAATTATCATTTCCAAAACACTAAGCGGCTGTTTATATGTTTTTAGTAATGAGAAAGCAGTTTAAATAAATACGCACCATTAGCAGAATACTTCACAGAGATATAATTTCTACGGAACGAAAACGCAAGAAACAATTAGCTTATACAAATACAAATACAAAATCCTTTATTTCAAATAGACCAGTTACAGACACTTTTGAATAATATGCAGTTTAAATGGCTAATAATCCCGTACGTTGAAATAATTTTCACATTTATGTCGTCCTAAATAAACACCTTTTTTATCTCATTCGAAATCTGTCAAAAACACCTCTAGCCTTCCTACATTTACTTTACTTTGATTAGTTATTGTCATTGATATCCTTCATACATTGATAATAAAGAAGACAGTCAAAGCCGTCAAATCCTATTTAACAAGGCTTCTAAAACATTGCATAAACTATCCTATGCCTGAGTCTGTGTTTCCTGATAGCTACAACCTGGGAGTCTTTAAGTCAAGAGTGAATAGGTTACTTCTAGGTAAGCGTGCTCCATCTAAGACCGCATCATCGCTTAACATCAGGTGAGATAGTGGTCAAACGTATGCCTATTCATCTATACTTAATATTATAAAGCAGAAGAGTTTGTTTGTTTGTTTGTTTGTTTGGTTGAACGCGCTAATCTCAGGAACTACTGGTCCGATTTGAAAAATTCTTTCAGTGTTAGATAGCACATTTATCGAGGAAGGTTATAGGCTATATATCATCACGCTAAGACAAAAAGGAGCTGTCATCACGCTAAAATTAAAACTATCGATACATTCTCCATCTATTCTTATCGACACAGTCCTCTCCCTACGCTACTCTCCGAGTAATTAGGCACTATATCTACTAACACAGAGAGAGTATGTTTGTTCCGCAAGATGAATTTGCTCAAATAAATCACTTTGCGTATCAGATTGCTCCGTCTGTCATTGGAATACATGAGGAAATGGGAAAGCAAAGATATCTCTCGACATTACTGAAAAACAAAAGAAAATAAATGAAAGAATAGTTCAACAAAGAAAGATACTACGTAGAAATGTTTTGATTTATTAAATAGTAGCTGACCCGCGCAACTTCGTCTGCGCCACATTTTCCATTATTGCTCCGCTCCTATTTGTCTTAGCGTGATGATATGTAGCCTATAACCTTGCTCGATAAATGGGCTATCTAACACTGAAAAAATTGTTCAAATCCGACCACTGTAGTTCCCGAGATTAGCGCGTTCAACCAAACAAACAAACAAACAAACTCTTCTGCTTTATAATATTAGTATAGATTACTGAAAAACAAAAGAAAATAAATGAAAAAATAGAAGTTCAACAAAGAAAGATACTACATAGAAATGTTTTGATTTAATAAATACACTAATCAAACAATAAATTAACAAAAACTAAAGTACACCATCATAAAATACTACAAAGTATAAATTAACGTTGAATATGGTATCATATAATAATGGTGTTTTTGTTAGTTTCATCGTGTTTGGCACCGACTTCCGATATTAAAGTTATTTTTAGGGTTCCGTAGCCAAATGGCAAAAAACGGAACCCTTATAGATTCGTCATGTCTGTCTTTCCGTCCGTCCGTATGTCACAGCCACTTTTCTCCGAGCTATGCTGTTGAAATTTAGTAAGTAGATGTATTTCGTGAACCGCATAAAGATTTTCACACAAAAATAGAACTGATACTCAAAAATTTTTTTTTCATCGTACCCATCTGTGGATAGGTCTTCAAAAATAATATTGAGGTTTCGAATATCATTTTTTTCTAAACTGAATAGTTTGCGCGACAGACACTTCCAAAGTGGTAAAATGTGTGTCCCCCCCCTTAACTTCTAAAATAAGAGAATGATAAAACTAAAAAAAATATATAATGTATATTACCATGTAAACTACCAGTGAAAATTGGTTTGAACGAGATCTAGTAAGTAGTTTTTTTTTAATACGTTACACATCGTAAATCGCAACTTCTGCTTACGGAACCCTCAGTGCGCGAGTACGACTCGCACTTGGCCAATTTTTTTTTGTAAGTCGGTTGTATTTTTTTGTAAAAAGTTAATTTTTATTTTTCACTTTTTAGTGGTACCCCACACCTAACAACACCACTGCAAAATCGCAGGAAAGCAAAATACGCAATTTCGTTCACTTGGATGACAAAAAACCATCGTCCAAGTAAACGAATTCCAGCTATTTCGTTTTAAAATCCAAAATTCTTAACCGATTTTGATAAAATTGAAATGGGACCAATCGCATATCCTCTAAGATAAAACAAGACTTTTTCAAATCGGTTCATAAATGACGGAGTTATGAGATAACAAACAAGAAAAAAAATGCAACTGAATTGAGAACCTCCTCCTTTTTGGGAAGTCAGTTAAAAAATACTTCTATACATATATTGAAAATAATCGGTATCATTTACAAGTAGAGAATACGTATGACCACAATCTCACCTGATGGTAAGCGATGATGCGGTCTAAGATGGAGCACGCTTGCCTAGAAGTAACCTATTCACTCATGACTTCAAGATACCCAGGTTGTATCAGGACTCTAGCAGGGAATTCTAAACTTTGACATGCTTGACAAACGCTATTTTTTATTATTTTAGTGTAGGTATTCTTTTCTTGTCAAATAGGACTATTTTCTATCTTCTCTAATAGACATAAATTAATTAAATTAAATAATTTTGTTAATAAGAATTCAAGGAAAAGACCAATAAAGATAATATTAATATTTCTATTACAAGTTCCGCCCATACCATAAATAAAAGCAGTAGTGGTGATATTGAAACTAACAAGTCGTAATAAAAGAAGATTCAATTAAAATATTTAAATTTAACGACCAATTGGCGCTTGTAAAACGATTCGAAAACATTTTTTTATTAATATTTTTTACATAAATAAGATGATTATTAAATAAAATTGTGTTTAACAGGATTATTATTTAAGCCTGTAGTTTTCTCACTCCTGGGCTTGCTTGACCAATCTGACTAGCTTAGGGTTCCGTAACCGAGGGGTAACTAATGGAACCCTATAACTAAGCCTCCGCTTTCCGCCCGTCTGTCTGTCAGTGGCCTGTATCTCAAGAACCGTGATAGCTAGACAGTTGAAATTTTCACAGATGATGTATTTCTGTTGCCGCTATTCGCGAAGTCGGTGTTTTTGTTACTTTCTTCGTATTTTGACACCGACTTCCGAAATTAAAGTTATTTTTTACTTTGTAGTGTTTTTTTTTGAATGTCGGTTGTATTTTTTTGTAAAAAGTTTTTTATTTTTCACTTTTTAGTGGTGCCCCACACCTAACAACACCACTACAAAATCGCAGAAAAGCAAAATACGCAATTTCGATTATCAAAGAATCATCTAAATAGTCAAATTCCAGGTATTTCGATTTAAAATCCAAAGTTCGTAACCGATTTTGATATGATTTAAATGGGACCAATCTGCAAGTATATCCTTTCAGATAAAACAAGAATTTTTCAAATCGGTTCATAATTGTCGGAGTTATGAGGTAACAAACATAAAAAAAAAAACATACAACCGAATTATAATAATATCCTTGGACGGAATACACGCTCATGGTACGGAACCCTTTGTGTGCGAGTCCGACTCGCAATTGGCCGGCTCTTCTCAGCCGACCCGAGCCGAGCCGTAGGGCTCGGCTCGGGTCGGCTGGCTCGGTCGGCTTTTAATCTTACCTGACACAGTGTATAGTGTATACTGTATACCAAGAGGCTATGTGATTTCCATGTCCCATTCAATCAATCACACGAAACCGTTTAGCAAGACTGAGACTTTTTTTCACCATCACGCCTGATGGAAAGCGATGGATGAGGTCTATGATGGAGCGAGCGTGCCCAGAAGATGCCTGTTCACTCTTGCTTTTAAGGCAGACGGGTTATATGTGGAAGGGAACACAGACGCTGGCAGAGAGTTCCACATTTTAACTGTGCGCATAATAAATGTGGAGATGAAGCGTTCGACTAGTCGGGATATCTTACCCTGCAGTACGTCTGGTATTTTTTTGTTTTATTGAAAGGCATACGTTTGACCACTATCTCACCTAATGTTAAGCGATGATGCGGTCTAAGATGGAGCACGCTTGCCTAGAAGTAACCTATTCACTCTTGACTTAAAGACTCCCAGGTTGTAGCTATCAGTAAACACAGACTCCGGCAGGGATTTCCACTCTTTAGCTGTACGCACAATGAATGTATTCCGGTAGTAAAAGGGTGACGGTGGGATCAGGTCGAGGAACTACTGCGCACACTCTATTAAGAATAGTCTGAAGAATACCGACAGACAGGCAACGCTACAGCGATGACCTAGGCTGTGAAGCAGAGCCACCAACATCTCGTCACCTATAAACCTTTTTGCTCTGCGTTCCACCGAGTCCAATACAGCAAGCTGGTATTTTGACTAATTAAATAAGTCTTATTGACTCAAAGATTCTTGCTTGTCGGTCTTCTACAGATTGTACTTCCGTGAGTGTGCCCAAGAACTCCAGACCTCATTCTACCGGCCCCCTTCTACCATCAGACATCCAGACGCACTGCAACTTACCACCCCTGCCTTGTTGCTGTTCCACGAATTCACACTAAGCGTTTCCAAACGTCTTTTATAATGCGCACAGCAAAAAACTGAATCCCTGCGTCTGTGTTTCCGAACGCTTACAACCCTAATCTTTTCTAAGTTAGAGTGAACAGGCTACTTCTGGGTAAGCTCACTCCATCGTAGACTTTATCTCTGTAATTTCTGACCAAGACTAAAGTCAAAACCCATCTTTTGAACTGTCTAGGTCGTTCAGTCAGAAACATGAAGCTATTTGCACGTTCCAAAGCGTTCCTATGGAGAAAAACGTGCAAGAAACTCCACGGACACTCTTTTAAATCATGTGATGTATTACAAAATCATATTAACATTATTTTACATTGCTTCTATATGTGAGGACCAGCCTATTCTGGGTATGAGGATCTCGTGGCTAAATAATAACAGCCGCACAGGTCGATCTTCAAGGTTAAGCAACGCTTGCCGAAGTTGGTCTGTGGATGGGTGACCATCTTAACATACCGAGTTTCCTCCATGCCTCGGAAAGCACGTTAAGCTGTAAGTTCCGGCTGCCATTTGGAGATCTTTGGCAGTCGTTACGGATAGTCAGAAGCCAGAAAATCTGACACCAGTCTTGCTAAAGAGTACCGTGTTACCCAGTTAATGAGTTGTGGAGGTCTTGTAGGCAGCCGCTCCACGTAAAATACTGGTATTCAGCTGAATACGGTTTGACTGGAAGCCGACCCAAATATAGTTGGGAAAAGGCTAGGCAGATGACATCACAGGCCTTCGCCATGAGCCCACAGAATCAGAGAAAAACTTTACAAAACTAACAAGGTCCATCGTAAAATCAAACATTTAATTAAAATATTTAAATGAGACTCAATGTGGCGCATCAGAATGGCCGTAGATTCGTTCTTTATGAAGTTTTTATACAAAACAAACGATTTGTATGTTCGTTCACAGTATTGTAATGCACGAGGCGTGTTGAATATTTAGCTAGATTTGTTTTCTTTGGTAAAAAACTAGTGTTTAATTGGGCTGCGTGAATATCGTTCGTTGAGCTCCTTTAATCAAACAATCAATCAAAATAAATCATTATATAAATAAATATGTGGGTTCTAGGTTCTGTCCCACATTTCTTTTGCGCTGGATTGGAGAATACACTAAGGTTCAGTGAAAATTCCGTTGTTCGATTTGAAGATTTAATGTTCACAATACACAGTCATATACACAGTTATAGGCATAAATCACATAAGAGTTAATTAAAAGTCAATCACAAGAGTTTCATATAAGAGTCAAATAGAAAGATCACATAAAATAAGGCACATAAGAGTCATAAGAATAAGGCACATAAGACAAGTAAATAAGAAAATATTAAAACATTATAACCAGAATACTGAACCATACTATTTACAATAAGAGATCTGTAGAACTGTTCAACTGTATACACTGACTTAAAATGCTAGGATTCTCCTAATATGTGTTCGTTCCTGTGGGCGCAAGTAGTGATGGATTCGCCCTACTGAAGACCAATCGATGTTCGGTGGGTTGGGCCTGATTTTGGTCTGACCAATCACAGCCCTCTGTCCTTCGTTCAGGTCTGGACAGGTTCGGACAAGTTTCGACTTGTCGAGCAGACCGTTGGTGCTTCCTAATTAGCATATTTTTATGTATGAAAGTATCTTATAGTTTGTTTAGAGAGAAATTAATCAGATATCAATGTAAACAAAGAGTAACTAAGATTATTAAAGACTATTTACAATGATTTTAGGCTAATAAGCTTCTAATTAGTTGGTTTGCGTGGGCGTCCTGCACATTCCTCCCGCCGTGCGTCGTCCGCCGCTGACGACGCAGTCGTAGATGGTGCAGGATCGCTGCTCTCGATCGGGAGCACCACTATCTCGTCGTAGGGTTCCTCCTTTTGTCGTCACGTCCACCGTTCGTATGACTCCGTCCGGACCGGGAAACGTAGCGCTGATGCGTCCTCTGATCCATACGTTTCTTGGAAGGTTCCCATCCACAATGAGCACTAGGTCTCCGACCTTTGGAATCGTCCCCTTGGTGTGTGGCTCTCTGCGATTCCGTAATTCTGGGAGGTATTCTGTAAGCCATCTGTTCCAGAACATATCGGCGAGTCTTTGAGCCGCACGCCAGCTTGCTCGTAAATGCAGGTCACTGTCGCTGAATTCTCCTGGCGCCGCGATGCGACCCGGACCACCCAAGATAAAGTGATTGGGTGTCAGGGCTTCCGGATCTTCAGGGTTCACGGACACGTGAGTAAGTGGCCGGCTGTTCACGGTGTGTTCGGCTTCAAGGAGTAGTGTGTGAAGCACTTCTTCGCTCGGGAAACGCTCGTTCAAGGTGGAGTTCAGTGCTGTCTTTACGGATCTCACCATGCGTTCCCAGGCGCCCCCCATGAAAGGAGCTCCAGGTGGGATGAATCGCCAGTCGATCATCTTCTTTGAGGATTCTTCTGCTATGGCTGCGAAGATGGCGGTGCGAAGTTCTTTATCAGCACCATGAAAATTAGTCCCGTTGTCGGACCACAGCTGTGTCGGACATCCGCGCCGCGCTATCATGCGACGCAATGCCATGATTGCAGAATCCGTGTTGAGCGATGCCACAAGTTCGAGATGAATGGCTCGTGTTGTGAGGCAGGTGAATAGGGCAACGTATCTCTTCTGATGACTACGTCCCACAGTGACGGTCAGTGGCCCGAAATAATCCAATCCAGCGAAGGTGAATGGCCTCTGATGGTGCGCTAGGCGACAGGTCGGGAGATT
The DNA here is from genome assembly GCA_963859965.1 of Ceramica pisi. Taxonomy (NCBI): domain Eukaryota; kingdom Metazoa; phylum Arthropoda; class Insecta; order Lepidoptera; family Noctuidae; genus Ceramica; species Ceramica pisi. The sequence continues at coordinate 14,086,821 of OY982556.1, forward strand.
TCCGGTCATCGGTTGCGGAGGGACAGCTGTCTTTATGCGACATCGCAGGCATTTACTGACAATATTTTTAACTGTCGGTCGTAGACGGAGCACCCAATGTTGTTGACGGCATTCATTGACTGTCATCTCGGTGCTTGCGTGGTGCAGCTGGCGGTGGACATGCTCGATCCACAATCGCGTCGCACGATGATCTCCATCAAGGATCATTGGTTTCTTCAAGTTCTCTGTGATGTCCGTCATGACTGTTATCCTGCTCTTCAGGTGAATCTCTCCCTTTATGAGTTCTATACTCAACGCGTTCAGGCGACTGCTTCGTGGTAAGGGTTTATTGTTCTTCAGGGCTTCTATTTCATCTTGGAAAGATTCCTCTTGCGAAGCTCGCAGGATCAAGTTCTCGGCGTTGTGAAGAAATTCGGCGGCAAGAGGTAAGTAAATGTTTGTGGTCTTTCGTTTCTCTGCCGTTTTGACTGGCAATTTTCGTTTGTTCCTTTTCCAGTCAGGATCGTCGCTATTATTTTTCTTGGTTCTTTTGTAGTTAATTTTCTGTTTTGATCGACAAAGATGCAGGAACTGTAGAATTCTTGCTGTAGCTCGCAAGTATTTCTCCCAGCGTGAAAATCTGTTGACGTCTGGTATGGCTTCTTTGATTTGTTCGTTCTTGTTAGACAAAGTACAGGTCTTCTCTTCCCCTGTGATTATAATGGGGCCTTTGTCATCGCTTGGCCAAGTTTCCGGGGGACCGAGGAGAAATTCTGGGCCTTTGAACCAACGATGTTCTTGACAGTAGTTCTCTGGTACGTCTCTTGTGGCGTCGTCTGCTGGGTTCAATTTTGTTGGTATCCAGCGCCATTCGTTGGTGAAGCTATGTTCTTCGATTGCCGCGATGCGATGAGCGACATACGGCTTATAGGATCTGGATCCTGTCCTGATCCATGACAGTGTAGTTCTACTGTCAGTCCAGAACGTGGTTGATTCTGGCTCCTGTTCATGTTCTTCTTTAACTGCTGACGCTATGCGTGCGCCAATCACTGCTGCTTGCAGCTCCAAACGAGGGATCGACATCAGCTTCAGTGGCGCTACCTTGGCTTTGGCTGTGATTAAGCAGACGTAGATTCTTCCGTCTTTTGTGACTGTTCGCCAGTATGCTGCTGCTACGTAGGCTGATTCGCTAGCGTCTGTGAACACGTGGAGTTGTAGGGACTCTGTGGCGCTGAAACCTGGGTATGTTCGTGGAATGGACATGTGTTCTAACTTCTTCAAGTGGATGAGCCATTTCCTCCAGCTGGCGGCCAGGTCACTATCCAGGGTTTCGTCCCACGTTGTTCCACGACGCCAAACTTCTTGTAGTATCTGCTTAGCTCGGATGGTGACCGGAGACACAAGTCCCAATGGGTCAAACAGGGACATCACTATTCTTAGAGCTTCTCTTTTTGTCGGTGTCTCGTTCTGTAGGACGTTCTGAGGGATACGCGCCAGATTTAAGTTGAAGGCGAGCGAGTCATCTGTTGGTTTCCATATTAGACCGAGAACTCGTTCTGTCTTGATGCTGTCGTCCAGCTGGATTGTGTCTTCGGTTTTGGCGATTTCCCCTAGTGCTTCTAGAAGGGCGGTGGAGTTCGATGACCATTTCTTGAGTTGAAAATGCGCTTCTTTATGAATGTCGCGCACGGCTTGTGAGACTTTCACGGCTTCTTCTAAAGTTTCAAAGCTATTCAGATAGTCATCCATGTAATGCTTTCGTTTGATAGCGTTTACTGCTTCTGGATGTTCATGCTGGAATCTCTCGGCATTCGTGTTTTTTACGTAGATTGCCGTCGCTGGTGAGCAAGAAGCTCCGAAAATCAGTGATTTCATGCGGTATTGTTTTGGCGGCTGGTCATCTCTTCGTTCTCCTCGCCACAAATATTGCAGGGCGTCTCGATCTTCGGGTCGTAGTTCTATTTGCAGGAACATTTCGGTGATGTCAGCAGTCACGGCGATTGAGTGCTGACGAAAACGCATTATCACTCCTGGCAGTGATTGTAGTAGATCTGGGCCAGTGAGTAGTTGGTCGTTCAGTGAGACTCCTCTAGTTTTAGCTGCAGCGTCGCAGACGATCCTTAGCTTGTCCGGTTTCATGGGGTTAAACACGGCAAAGTGGGGTAGGTACCATGTTCGACATTTTGATGTCGTGAGTGGAGCTGGTTCGGCGTATCCTTTTGATACAAGTGCTTCCATCTGTTCGGTGTACCTCTTCTTCAGTTCTGGATCTTTGTCTAGCTTCTTCTCTACACTAATGAGTCTGTTCAGAGCGTTGTCATAGTTATCTGGCATTTTGAGGTTTTCATCTCGCCACAATAATGCCGTTTGATACCTTCCTTCTGGAGTTCTGGTCGTGTGTTGTTGCAGGATTCGAAGAGCCTTTTCTTCAGGATCATTGGCGGGCTTCTTCGGGTTGACTTGCACATTGTCCATCGTGATGTATTCTCTCACCAGCTCATGAAGTTCGTTGTCTGTTTTAGCATGTCTGATGAAGTTCACTCTGTGCCCAAGTGCTCGTGTGTGGCTGCCATGCAGGACCCAACCCAATGGCGTTAGTGAGGCCACCGGTTGACTCTTCTTTCCTGTTCTGACCTCCGTTGCAATGAGGAGATCCCAGTTGTCTTGGCCAATCAGAAGCCTAGGTCTTGCATCTTCTGTTACTATATTGATGTCGCGAAGATGTTCACAGTCTCGGACCGCTTCTTTTGGAATTCTTTGTGCGGCTAATTCTAGCTGCTTGATGGTTCTTGCATGTAGTTTGCGTTCGGATGTGTGAAGGCCTTTGATGAAGAAATTCACTCTTCGAGATGACACGTCGACTGTGGGTTCTCCGTCGAATGATGCTATTCGAAGTGGTTCGCTTGATCCCTCTGCTCCAATTTGATTGGCTAGGCTCTCGTCGATCAGAGTTACTGTAGAGCCATCGTCAAGGAGTGCGTGGGTGTCGACAGCTCCCGCCGGTCCAGAGAGGTGTACTGGTATTATTTTGAGAAACGATACCTTCGGTGTCCACATTGAATGGACTTTCTCTTGTTCTTCTTTGGGGCAGTCGGTTTCTTCCTTTTTCTTAGTCGCTGCGCTAGTGGCGTGTAGCATCTTGTGGTGTAAATGCACACAGTTGTCTATCTCGCATTTCTTCGGTTTACAGCTGTGTTGTTTTGATCGGAATCGGAGACAACGAAAACACAGGCGATGTTTCTTTGCGATGTCCCATCTTGCATCAATAGTTGCCTTCTTGAATTGCTCGCATTCCACTATGTTGTGCCCCTGTTGGTTACATAGGCCACACTTCGGTTTGTTTGTTTCTTGTGTGGCATGTACTCGTTGCTGACGTCGATGTGTGTTCTGAGGAGTTGGGGTCGTCGCAGCGATGTTCTCTGGTAATGCATAGGGGCTGCATATTTCTGCTTCGATCTTGATGAACCGGGTAAACTTCAGAAGGTCAGGTTCATTTCTGGGTTGTGCTGCTGAGAACTGGTACCATTGTCTTTTCAGGGTCGGGGTAAGTTTCTCGACCATGGCTTTTGTGACTTCTGGGTTGAAGAGGTAGTACTCACAGTTGAGTGCTTGCATAGTCCCAACTATGTTTTCCACTTTGGTGGCGAAGGTGCAGACTTCACGCGGAGATTCGGTGAGGCGAGGTAAAGATCGGAGTCGTTCCATCTCGGCCATCGCTATTGAGTCTGGTCTACCGAAGCGTAGCTCGAGTGTCTTCATGATTTCGTTCGGATCTGCGTTCACTATTAGTAAGCCTTGCACGGCTTCCTTCGCTATACCTCTCAGACTTCTTCTAAGTCTTGACATGTTTTCTATCGCTGAGAGTCGATGAGCTGTTTCACAGTAGGCGGCTCTGAAGGTTAGCCAGTCTTGATGAGCTCCGTTGAAGCAGGGTAGTTCGCTGTGTTTCATTGGTTGCTGGTACTGTGCGGTCTGCACAGCTTGCGTGATTGCAGCGGCAAGTTCCCTCATGTCCGTCCTTTGTTCTTGAACGGACAGTGTCTGCATGACGTTGGCTGACGGCACAGGTGGAGGTACCCAGGGCATGGTATTAGGCCCTGGATGATGCTGCGCCGTAGTGTAGATCGGTCGCCATAAAGAGTTCGTTGCCACGTATGTTGAGTACTGTGGCCAGGCTGCGGTGACTGCTGGCAGCGGGTTCGGGTTCTGCTGCCAGGCTGCGGCGGCAGCTGACGGCGGGTTGTTCGTGTTCTGCTGCCAGGCTGCGGTGGCAGCTGGCGGCTGGTTCAGGTTCTGCTGCCAGGCTGCGGCGGCAGCTGGCGGCTGGTTGTTCGTGTTCTGCTGCCAGGCTGCGGCGGCAGCTGGCGGCTGGTTCAGGTTCTGCTGCCAGGCTGCGGCGGCAGCTGGCGGCTGGTTCAGGTTCTGCTGCCAGGCTGCGGCGGCAGCTGGCGGCTGGTTCAGGTTCTGCTGCCAGGCTGCGGCGGCAGCTGGCGGCTGGTTCAGGTTCTGCTGCCAGGCTGCGGCGGCAGCTGGCGGCTGGTTCAGGTTCTGCTGCCAGGCTGCGGCGGCAGCTGGCGGCTGGTTCAGGTTCTGCTGCCAGGTTGCGGCGGCAACCACTGGCGGCGGGTTCAGATGCGGCTGTTCAGTCGCTAGGTTCGGCTGCCAGGAGGCGGCGGTACTCACTGGCAGCGTGATGTTCGAAGGCGCCCCTAATATAGGCGTAGTGTTCCTAGGTGTAGGTTCAGTATTCTGGTTTTCAGATGGTGGCTGCGTGGCGCTGACTCCCGCCGGTAAAGTCGCCGGAATGGTCCATGACACGGCGGCGGTCACTGGGACTGTAGGTTCGGTCGACGACTTTACTTCGGGTTGATGCGGCTGGTCGGTTATGGCGAGCAGCTGACTTGTTTGTAGCCACGTAGTCACTCGATGATCATTTCCCATTTCTGAGTTGACAGAGGATAAGTCATCGTCCGTAGATTCAGCCTCTATTTCGGCCAGACGCGCGGCGGCTAACTCTGCTTGACGTTGTGCTAACTCGGCCTTAGCTTGGGCTACGCGACGCGCTTTCGATTGTTTATCACTATTTTGCGACGTAGGTTTACTGCGGCGACCACTTTTTTTATTTTCACTCGCGATCTTTTGTTTCGACACTGTACATTTCACTGTAGACGCGGTCGCGTCGGGCGCCTCTGAGGTCTCAGCTGTCGTACCTGTAGCCTCCGTGGTGCACGTTTCAGTGGTTGTCTCGGTAGTCGTCTCGGTAGCCGTTTCAGCGGTCGTCTCCGTCTCGGTAGCCGTTTCAGTTCGTTCTGTAGCCGTAGTTGACGTCTGGCCGCGTCTTTTCCCCGTAGACCTCGTAACTGGCATTGTTTCTTATTTAAATCTTCAAAATAAGCTCGATGGAGTCTTCTTGATAGTGAATTTCTCAGATCCGTCTACGAAGGGCCAATATGTGGGTTCTAGGTTCTGTCCCACATTTCTTTTGCGCTGGATTGGAGAATACACTAAGGTTCAGTGAAAATTCCGTTGTTCGATTTGAAGATTTAATGTTCACAATACACAGTCATATACACAGTTATAGGCATAAATCACATAAGAGTTAATTAAAAGTCAATCACAAGAGTTTCATATAAGAGTCAAATAGAAAGATCACATAAAATAAGGCACATAAGAGTCATAAGAATAAGGCACATAAGACAAGTAAATAAGAAAATATTAAAACATTAAAACCAGAATACTGAACCATACTATTTACAATAAGAGATCTGTAGAACTGTTCAACTGTATACACTGACTTAAAAAAAACTATAGAGGAATTCGCGGCGCCCCCGCAAGGGGGCGCGGCGGGCGGGCGTAGGCTAAGCCTTTTATCCCGCGGGATCATGTGTTCGTGCCCGTAAAAATACGGGCACGGCGTTGGATAGCCGATATAGGCGCGGCTGGTTTGGCTGCGCGACGGTAGGCGTCGCTGCAGCCATGGAGTGTGGTTGTCAATAGTGTCGGCAGAGGGCGCCACGGTACTGTCTCACAGTACCGTATCTTCACGACCCTACGGCGGTCTGTCCCCGCCAGGTGAGACCTCCGGTTGCCCGGAGGAGGCCCGGCGAGAGACGACCAGCGACGTGGGGCCGACTTTAGGGCGCTCCCTGCCGAGGATGCTGGTCCCCCGCCTGTCACGCTTCCAGAGCGAGCCGGTCACGCTCCAGGCTAAGGGACCGTCGTGTGGTGTGTATGAGCGGCATTGTAATGTGAGACACCGTCTCATGTAGCGAATGAAACGTGCGTCCGCGCCGCACGTTCATCGCGTTATGTCACTGACTTAAAATGCTAGGATTCTCCTAATGTATGTTCGTTCCTGTGGGCGCAAGTAGTGATGGATTCGCCCTACTGAAGACCAATCGATGTTCGGTGGGTTGGGCCTGATTTTGGTCTGACCAATCACAGCCCTCTGTCCTTCGTTCAGGTCTGGACAGGTTCGGACAAGTTTCGACTTGTCGAGCAGACCGTTGGTGCTTCCTAATTAGCATATTTTTATGTATGAAAGTATCTTATAGTTTGTTTAGAGAGAAATTAATCAGAGATCAATGTAAACAAAGAGTAACTAAGATTATTAAAGACTATTTACAATGATTTTAGGCTAATAAGCTTCTAATTAGTTGGTTTGCGTGGGCGTCCTGCACAATAAATATAAATCATAAATCATTTATTTATTGCAAACATGGGTATTTGGTACATACCGCGTGTATCTGACATCGGCGCACAAACGATTTCCATGGGTCCAGGGCATGATTCTGGACACCCTAGACTTAGGAATTTTCGTCGGCATTTTTCTTATTTTTTTCATAAACTGTACTGACTGCTCATAATCGTTATTCTGACCTAACCAAATGAGATTTTTTATAAAAACAAAATAAATTAACTACTTTCACTAAAAACAGTAATCTGAATAAAACCACAAATAGATATCAGCTCAGCTGAGCTGATACCTATTTGTGGTAAAAAAATGAAAAAATGAGAAAAGAACCGACGAAAAGTTCCAACACTCTCCAGAATCATGCCCTGGACCCATGGAAATCGTTTGTGCGTCGATGTCAGATACACGCGGTAGATGTTCTTTTTTACACAATAAAGTCCTCCATATTCTACCGTCGTATGGACATGCAAATAAAATTCAACTCCAAAATGAAAAAAAAAAATAATTTGAAAGAAAGATCAAATAAAAATCAAGTAAAAAAATTTCAAAATTATACATTTCAAATCATAAAATTAAATTCTAAAAAACTCAACTAAAAACTCATCACAGAATTTAAAGTATAAATCCACAAAAATACCGCCACCATCATAAAAATTATAAATGTCAAAATTAGTTAAATAAAATATGTCATATTTAGGTTACAAATCAGAAAAATTTCAAATCAGTAAAAGTTATCACATTGAAAAAAAAAGAAGTAGCTCAAACTTAGAACTTAAACTTCCTAGTTTAAGTTCTAAGTTTGAGCTACACGATAACTGGCAAATGCTTGCACTGTCTGGTCAGGTCCACTCAAATCTGTGTGGTACTTTCCTCAAAATTCCACTTCAGACATTAACCTACATGGTTCTCATATGATTTGACCAGTACGATTGTATGGACTTTAAAAGAGACTGACCTCTGAGTTTGTTTCGGTGTTTCTTCTCAGAGCAGTCAGCCAGGAAACGCCGGCCTCATCTAGTTTAAAATGACCAAAAAAGATTGACGTGTAAAAGTGTTATTTCGACTTACTTACAAAATAAATATCATTTATTATCATTAATCGAACTTTCCAAAAAAACTACCCAAAATAAGAACGCCATGGGTTTTTATTTAAATCCCTACTATATCCTTACTTAATATTATAAAGGCGAAAGTAAGTCTGTCTGTCTGTGTCTTATTCATACCTAAACCACTAAACCGATTTGGATGAAATTTTGTGCAAAGATAGTTTGAAACCCGAGAAAGGACATAGGATAGTTTTTATCCCGTAAATCCCATGGAAATGGGAACCATGCGGGTAAATAGGTTATATATATTCCGGGAGTATGTACCTTAGGGATCACGCGAGTGAACCCGCTGGTACATGACATGCTAGTTGTTTTTATGTTTATGCTACTACCACAATTTTTTTTCACGTCTCCAAAAGCTACTTTTTAGCTGGCAGACGAGACACTTGACTCTAACAACAAAAACTTTTTACAAAAAAATACAACCGACTTCCAAAAAAAACACTACAAAGTAAAAAATAACTTAATTTCGGAAGTCGGTGTTTTTGTTAGTTTCTTCGTATTTTCACACCGACTTCCGAAATTAAGTTATTTTTTACTTTTTAGTGTTTTTTTTTTGGAAGGCGGTTGTATTTTTTTTGGAAGGCCGTTGTATTTTTTGGAAAAAAAAGTTTTTATTTTTCACTTTTTAGTGGTACCTCACACCTTTACGCAGAAAAGCAAAATACGCAATTTCGATTACTTGGATGACATAAAAACATCATCCAAGTAGACGAATTCCAGCTATTTCCATATAAAATCCAAAGTTCGTAACCGATTTTCATAAAATTTGAATGGGACCAATCTGCAAGTATATCCTTTCAGACAAAACAAGAATTTTTCAAATCGGTTCATAATTGTCGGAGTTATGAGGTAACAAATGTTCACAAAAAAAAATACATTTGAATTGAGAACCTCCTCTTTTTTGGGAAGTTGGTTAAAAATAGACTGTACAATGCGTTTCAAATGAGAATAGGAACGTCAATGACCTCTATCTGTCAAATGTCTCTTGCAAAGTACGGTTTGCAAAGAAAACTTAGGTGCATTGTTGTATATCAATAACGGTTTATTTTACTTTGTTTAAATGTCTTAAATCAAATTTATATAAAAAACGTTCAGTAGTATCTAGTAAATTAGCTAAATGTATTTTTAATTTATTTAAAGTCATTATTAGTTATTTTAAACCTTAAAAATATTTATAAATAATAATTTAAAAAAATAATCTTGTTTTGCTCACCCTACCCAATTAGTTTGAATTGGCAGCTATGTCGTCACAGTATGGCGCTAAGTCGATCCTGTTCTTATTAGAAACGCATTGTAAAACAGAATATTTCGCAAACGGATATTGGAGAGTTTTCGCACACCCTCATTTTTAAACGGCCAACGACACCCCGGAACATAATAGCGAAAATAGAAGTTTTTTTTTTTTTTCAGGTTTTTATTTAGGTTTCTTTAATATGTATATCCATACCATATTGAGCTTTTCTAATGCTAAGCGTATCTGAGCTAAACCGCAACAGACAAACGAACACGGCGAAACTATAAGAGTTCAATGATGACGATGGAACCCTAATAATGTTGAGTATAAAGGTCCTTGAACAACGCGTTTATGATCACTAGACGAAATATACCGTTCAACAAAAGAATTTCACTTTTTTTTTTCTTTCGTCCACCATTTTGGTAAAAGCGAACTCAGAATGTCAGTCGTGGTGAACTCATTAGTGTTCTGTGTTGTCAGTTTACAAAATAAAAATAAAAAAAGCAAAGTAGTTTAGTATGGAACTGTCGTGCCGTGTTAATGTGAGTGTCACGAACGCTTATTGGCTCTTCGAGTTTATAGTGATGGAAGGAGTATCGATAAAAAGTTCGAGTGTGTTTTTTGTTTTTTTTTGTGTTTGTACAATGTTTTGAATGAAATTAGAAGTCAGGTACATAACAATTACTTATAATTAGGTAAGTATAAATTTAATTTATAAGATTTTGTGTTAGAAATTGAGGATGAAATTGGGATATTTTAACATTTTTTAACAATTATTTTAGTAACAAGCTTCCTAATTAAACCACTAATTCTCAATGTATTCGCAAATCGGTGGGATTCTCCGATGTTGCGGAGGTGGATGCGGCTCCACGTCGAAAAATTCTACAATTTTATGTGTCTGTAACCTACTAACACTAGAATTTAAGTAAAAATTGTTATGGACTTTGGTCTGAAATATAAAAAACTTTTTACAAAAAAATACAACCGACTTCCAAAAAAAAAACACTACAAAGTAGAAAATAACTTTAATTTCGGAAGTCGGTGTCAAAATACGAAGAAACTAACAAAAACATCGACTTCCGAAATTAAAGTTTTTTTTTTCAAAAGTTTTTTATTTTTCACTTTTTAGTGGTACCCCACTCCTAACAACACCACTGAAAAATCGCAGAAAAGCTAATACGCAATTTCGATTACTTGGATGACATAAAACTATCATCCAAGTAGACGAATTCCAGCTATTTCGATTTAAAATCCAAAGTTCGCAACCGATTTTCATAAAATTTAAATGGGACCAATCTGCAAGTATATCCTTTCAGATAAATCAAGAATTTTTAAAATCGGTTCATAGATAATTGTCGGAGTTATGAGGTAACAAACATAAAAAAAAACAAACAACCGAATTGATAACCTCCTCCTTTTTGGGAAGTCGGTTCGGATTTTTTTAGGAAACTCTGTTCTAGTGAACAGAATTTTTCTGCTTTCGGAATGGTAGCTCAATCAAATGTCACATTTAGGCTTCATGTTTCTAACATGGGTTAACAAGGATATTATGTATCTTAAATAGTTCGACATGGTTCTCTTTTTAACCGACTTCCCAAAAAGGAGGAGGTTCTCAATTCGGATGTTTGTTTTTTTTTTTATGTTTTTTCGGGCATAACTCCGTCGCTTGCCAACCGATTTTAAAAATGATTTTTTTGTTGGAAAGGGAATACCCCCAAATGGTCCCATGATAAGGAAACCAGGATCTGAAGATGGCATCCCAGAGAAGTCGAGGGGAACTTTCGAAAATCGTATGGGCAACTAGTGCGTTTGTTAGGTGTGGGGTACCACTAAAAAGTCAAAAATAAAAAACTTTTTACAAAAAAATACAACCGACTCCCAAAAAAAAAACACTATAAAGTAAAAAATAACTTTAATTTCGGAAGTCGGTGTCAAAAAACGAACAAATTAACAAAAACACCGAGTTCCGAAAAGTTATTTTTTACTTTATAGTGTTTTTTTTTTTTTGGGAGTCGGTTGTATTATTTTTTTTAAGTTTTTGGACCTTTTTTCCGTTTTAAATAAAAATAGTTTTTTTTTTTTGCCAAACAGCAATACCTATCTACAATTTTCATTCCTTAGTTACTGCCTGATCATACAGAATAACTGTTGTAGATCATGTAAAACTCTGTTGTTACAAGGCTGACCCATGTATCGAATAGGTTTAGAACAGGATAGGTCCTGTGACTTAAAAAAATATGATAAAACCATCAGATATATTTCAAAAAAATACTGGACACGTATTTTTTCTTTTATCACGTAAACAAAAAATTAAGACAACACAGTGCGTTGAAAATTCGCGTGACGTGATCTTTTTAAGTACCTACACTTTTTACTAAAATGTGATGTCACCAGTCTTGAACTTTGCTGCGCTTTATCTTTATGATGTTATCGATTTGAAATGTACCTACACACAATACATTTTTAATGGGTTTAGGTACCTACCACCAATTCGCACTCAGTGCTCTTTTATAGAAGCGCGGGGCGTTGCTCGTCGAGTTTAAAATGAAGCGAATTTAAGTATTTGTATTTTTTTGTATGAGAGCGTTTACGGAGAAGCGATTTACGCGCGCAGCATCGCATGCAGCGGGGCCCGCCCAACACCTCTCGTCTCCGTCAAGAGCAAACCCATTTCGACGACACGGTTGGCGCAGTGGTTGAGCGATTGACTGCTGCGCAGCATGTCGCGGGTTCGATTCCCGCACGGAACAAATATTTGTACGACCTACATGTATTTGTTCCGAGTCTGGGTGTTTTTCTATCTATAATATGTATGTATTTACAAAAAAAAAAAAGTATATAAGTAGTTTATCAGCCATATCGTTACCATAACACAAGCATTAGGTTGCTTAGCTTGGGACTATATGGCGTTGTGTGAAATGTCCAAGGATATTATTATTATTATTATTTCAAATAATAAAAATTATATTTTTCTATCTAGGACAATACCCAATTCCTAATCCACATGACAATGTGTTGGACATAGATACTCGTGGTGTGACTGGATGTTATCTAACCCGGTGTGTGGTCGAGTCAAGTGTTTTTAATTACCACTGATCTCGTCTCTAGCTTGGGTGCTGCCGGCTAAATTGATGGGTTAACAAGGATATTACTAGCTTGTTGTGTACGGAAATGTTTTAATTTGGTTGATATTTTATTTTGATGTTAGGGTTTTTTTTTATTTGAGATTAGCTGACCCGCGCAACTTCGTCTGCGTCACATTTTCTATGAATGCTCGGCTCCATTTAGTCTTAGCGTGATGATATGTAGCCTATATCCTTCCTCGATACATGGACTATCTAATACTGAAAGAATTTTTCAAATCGGACCAGTAGTTCCTGAGATTACCCCCTACATACAAACTTACAAACAAATGTTACTCTTTATAATATTAGTATAGAAGTATAGATGGGTTTGCTCTTGCCTGTAGTCGTCTGAAGTGACAGAGACAAATTCGAAGTAAAAAGGGAGCTTACCCAGAAGAATCTTGTTCATTTAACTTTGAAGATGAGTTTTCTATTATTTTAATAGGTTCTCAGCCATAAGAAATTGTCCGAGACATAAAAACTTTGTTTTTTATGTACTCTAAAAATGATCTCCTAGAATGGATTTTTTTGTTTATCTGTTTGAAGAATCATTTTTCAAGTAAACTTTTTCAAATAATTATAAAGTTGGCTTTAATACTGTTGTCTTAACCGTAGGTACTCCGCACTTTGGGCCAAGCAGAAGGGAAGGTCAGACTCTTACTGACTAAAACCTTTCCGTATTCCTCCAAGTGTCCTTTGCGTTCCAGGGCCGCGGTGACTCTTTCAAACAAATTCCGCAACCCTGGCATAATCTAGTGGACCCCGTCTCATGTACTGACATCTCTTTGATGATTTCCCATACATTAAAACCCGGCCAAGTGCGAGTCGGACTCGCGCACCGAGGGTTCCGTACAAAACTGTAGGTATTTATAAGCAAAAGTGGCAATTTACGATTTATGACGTATTCAAAAAAAACTACTTACTAGATCTCGTTCAAACCAATTTTTGTTGCTGGTAGTTTACATGGTAATATACATCATATATTTTTTTTTAGTTTTATCATTCTCTTATTTTAGTAGTTACAGGGGGGGGGACACATTTAACCACTTTGGAAGTGTCTCTCTCGCAAACTATTCAGTTTAGAAAAAAACGATTTCATAAAACTTTTTACAAAAAAATACAACCGACTTAAAAAAAAAACACTACAAAGTAAAAATAACTTTAACTTCGGAAGTCGGTGTTTTTGTTAGTTTCTTCGTATTTTGACACCGACTTCCGAAATTAAAGTTATTTTTACTTTGTAGTGTTTTTTTTTTTTGGAAGTCGGTTGTATTTTTTTGGAAAAAGTTTTTTATTTTTCACTTTTTATTGGTACCCCACACCTAACTACACCACTGCAAAATCGCAGAAAAGCAAAATACGCAATTTCGATTACTTGGATAACATAAAACTATCATCCAAGTGGACGAATTCCAGCTATTTCGATTTAAAATCCAAAGTTCGTAACCGATTTTCATAAAATTTAAATGGGACCAATCTGCAAGTATATACTTTCAGATAAAATAAGAATTTTTAAAATGGGTTCATAATTGTCAGAGTTATGAGGTAACAAACATAAAAATAAAAAACATACAACCGAATTGATAACCTCCTCCTTTTTGGGAAGTCGGTTAAAAACCTGAATATCATTTTCGAAGACCTATCCATAGATACCCCACACGTATGGGTTTGATGAAAAAATATTTTTTGAGTTTCAGTTGTAAGTATGGGGACCCCCAAAATTTATAGTTTTTTTTTTTTTTTTTTTTTGTAAAAATCTTAATGTGGTTCACAGAATACATCTACTTACCAAGTTTCGACAGCATAGTTTTTATAGTTTCGAAGAAAAGTGGCTGTGACATACGGACGGACAGAAAGACAGACAGACAGACAGGCAGACGGATAGACATGACGAATCTATAAGGGTTTGGCTACGGAACCCTAAAAACGTAACCCACATCTATAAGTTATTATTTTGAATAGGGCAAAAGCCATTTTATCGCTGCATAGTAATTTATAGATCTTTTTATTGTGTGGGCAGTAAGATCTAACGACCCCACACGGCCTAGTGTCAGAGTTTCTAAACCGCCTCAAGGGCGGCAATTTCTAGATACTTTCTGCCTATGTATTCAATCATATTTTAAAAACTGCATCAAATTTCGTGTTGCTGAAAAACTAACCTAGTAACTTGCTAAACGCTTACTTGACACCCCGTGTGACCCAAGAACTGGCTTTTACCTCGGACATAGGAAAAGCATTGCCATACAACGTGGTAATGCCGCCAGTCTTTTGAGCTCACTTCTAATCGACAGCAACGCGAACGAATTTGTAGACGCCATATTTTAGTTAAAAGTTTTAATTTTTTATTTTAAGTAGAGAATATAGTTAAAGTAGTATTTTTCAAATATAAAAAGACACTTCTATTTTATTTTTAGCCATGAAAATGAGGCTTCAAATTATATACGACTAGAAGAAAAAAATAAACTTTTTATCGATACCCCGTAGCCCAGCTCTAGCACTACAAATATTGACGTATCGATCGTCCACCAGAGTGCGTCGAACATCACAATTCGAACTCCGGAGTGTAGAAAGCTAATAACCGATGGGACTGTTCCACTGTTGTGGCGTCAACTGTAAGGCTTTCAGTTAATTAACGAAGATTCGATATTATTAAGATGTTAATAAGGATGTTTCTTGGGAAAAACTTTTTTCCAAAAACTTTTTACAAAAAAATACAACCGACTTCCAAAAAAATACACTACAAAGTAAAAAATAACTTTAATTTCGGAAGTCGGTGTTTTTGTTACTTTCTTCGTATTTTGAAGTATAGTATAGTTCATATCGAGATAGCTACCATGTACCTTTTTTTTTCGCAAATAAAAAGGTACATGGTAGTGATCCCGATATGAACTATTCAAAAGTGTAAAATATCCTTAATTTCGGAAGACGGTGTTAAAAACGAAGATATAATACCAAAAACACCGACTTCCGAATCTAGGTTATTTTATACTTTGGAGTGTTTTTTGGAAGCCGGTAATATTTTTTTTTCATACTTTCTGATAGTAGAGATTTGTATTAACACGATGTGTTCATCAAATTCGATTCGTGTTTTATTTTTACTTTCCTTGTATTCGTAATTAAAAGCGCAGTGTTCACCTCGGGTGAAAGACTTTAGTCCCACGAACTATTGGCACCGTCTCGGGACTAAATCAGTTACTTTCACCCCTGGACAACAATGTACTATTAATTTTCCATGGAAAGAATAAGAATAAGAATAAGAATATTTTATTTGTATAAAACATGGTAAATATTAGCTCTTATTAAGTATACGAAGATCTGACATGTTTCGCCATTCACTGGCATACAAATTTTTAAAGTAAAACTTAGTCTAACCAAATCCAACATTACATATTATAAGTGCTTAAGTAAATAGATTAAATTTATTTTAATTCTAATTAGAATTAAGTTTGCACTATATTAAATAAAAATAAAAATATGGTAATATATTTGGTAGGTAACAGACAGGTACATAATATACTTTCTTACACTAGTTAAGATTTACAGTAATCAGTAGTTATACTTGTCTGCTACTTTTTTTTCAAAAAATTTGTTCACTGTATAAAGAGACTTTTCCACTTCCACTTTTCTGCTTATAAATACTTCAATACGTAGAACCATTGACAAAGGCCGATTTTACCACGAAAAGTGGCCTCCAACCAAATTAATTATCTTCACATGAATAAAGAATCTATTCACTCGATTTGACGAAGGAAATCGATACTTTTGTCGTCAAGACTGACGGGTATCCTCTATAACAGACTAGTACTTATGTCATGTTAAGAAGTACTGTAGGTTGTTTTTTTTTTATTGAGAAATGGGCTTGATTTTGATCTTGATCACGCCATATAGAAAGCGATGGATGAGGTCTATGATGGAGCGAGCGTCCCTAAAAAGGTCACTTTAGCAGAATCAGACAGCCAACGCTACCCGTCACTGTCAAAATGTTCGCAGTCGACCTTGAACCTAATGCGTTATCGATAATAAAAATGAAATTTAACAAATTGTTGTGTGGTTAATAACTATGGGTTGGTCCACTCAAATATGTGTGGGACTTTCACTCAAATATGTGTGCTCTGCTTCTTACACTTGTTTATTTTTGTTTTCAGGTAATTTCTGAAACAGCTATTTCGAGTATCATCGTATTACTCTCACTGGGGATGGACTGTGCAGATCAGATAGGCAGCAACTCCATGTGAAGTACTGGTACTCATCTACAGCCCTCGCGAAACTTTGTGACCGCTCTGAAGTTAACTACAACGGGGGCGCAGTAATAAATCTCATACAAAAACAGCACCGCGCGAGGCTTGCGCATCGGAAAAACTAACTTCAGGGCGGTCACAAAGTTTGGCGAGGGCTGTACATCCAGTTTGACTGGAAACCAACATAGTTGAGGAAAGGCTGGGCAGACAGGTATTGTGATTCACAAAGATTTATTCAATTTAAGGCTGTCTGTAACATCTATACTATCTATACTAATATTATAAAGCAGAAGAGTTTGTTTGTTTGTTTGGTTGAACACGCTAATCTCAGGAACTACTGGTCCGATTTGAAAAATTATTTCAGTGTTAGATAGCCCATTTTATTGAGGAAGGTTATAGGCTATATATCATCACGCTAAGACAAATAGGAGCGGAGCATTAATGGAAAATGTGACGCAGACGAAGTTGCGCGGGTCAGCTAGTATAATATTATAAAGCAGAAGAGTTTGTTTTTTTGTTTGTTTGGTTGAACGCGCTAATCTCAGGAACAACTGGTCCGATTTGAAAAATTATTTCAGTGTTAGATAGCCCATTTATCGAGGAAGGTTATAGGCTACATATCATCACGATAAGACAAATAGGAGCGGAGCAGTAATGGAAAATGTGACGCAGACGAAGTTGCGCGGGTCAGCTAGTCTCAAATAAAAAAAGATCCTACTCTTAAGTAAGAACTTTTGCAAGTCAAAAGCTATAGCCAACTTAATTTGGCTGTCTTGTTTCATCATTTGTTTCTCACATGATTTCACCACACAAATCATGAACCCTTTCTTCCAAATCGGAACTCGTGTGAACGCCAACGTCAAATCAAAGGCAATATAAAACGCTCACACATCGCGATCGACTGCACCAGTCTCCAATGTTTACAAATGACATGACAGTGACTTGTGTCAATATTGACACGCTAGGGATGTCCCGATGTCGATGGGCCGATTTATCGATAGTGTTTTATTTTTGGTTGGTTAAAAAAAATTGGTTGTAAAAAGTTTTTGACGTGACAACGTTTAATGAATCGATGAACGGTGGCTGCACGCACGAAAAAGGATGACTTTTTGTCCCGTTATGCTCATTGTAACGTTACGCTCATTGTAACGAAAATTCATGTCAAAACTATCGAAACTTTTCACTCGCTATTCGCCTACTCGTTTTGAATTTCAAGCTTTACTCGCTGATCGTCGGCGGAGAGACAAGTGCCTTATGTTAGGCTGAAACAATAGCTGTTCTTGGTAAATTAAACAAGTCTATGGTCCGTTAAGCGCGCAGTGTCTTTACGACAGACGTCAGACGTTCTGCCCATTGCTTTGATTACTTGAATAGACAATTTATTCTTCTTTTGTGCAAGACGTACGGCGACGCGCAACCGGTACATGGTTGACATCCCACCTATACGCACAAAATATTTTTGGGAATACATTCATTGTACCTTGTGGAATAATAATACCTACTTAAGAAGTAGAATTCCCTGCCGGATACTGTGTTTCCTGATAGCTACAACCTGGGAGTCTTTAAGTCAAGAGTGAATAGGTTACTTCTAGGCAAGCGTGCTCCATCTTAGACCGCATCAGCGCTTAACATCAGGTGAGATAGTGGTCAAACGTATGCCTATTAATCATCATCTGCTTCCATTCAAACCGGATTCAGCTGAACCAGTACCAGTATTTTACGTGGAGCGGCTGCCTACCAGACCTCCACAACACATTAACTGGGTAACACGGTACTCCTTAGCAAGACTGGTGTCAGATTTTCTGGCTTCTTACTATCCGTAACGACTGCCAAAGATAGATCTCCAAATGTCAGCCGGGACCAACAGCTTAACGTGCTGTCCGAGGCACGGAGGAAACTCGGTGTGTTAAGATGGTCAACCATTCATAGAAAGCAAGCGTTGCTTAACCTTGAAGATTGACCTGTGCGGCTGTTATTATTTAGCCGATGCTCGACGAGCTCCGTAAACAAAAATTAAAAAAAAACGACTTGAAATTTTAAATGCAACTCTTTTTATATCACTAGTGTCTGTACGTATGCCACAGCCAATTTTCTCAACTGGACCTTTTTTATTGGTCTGAGACTGGACCTAAATAATTTGTAACAGCTCTTGTTACTCAAACAACCAATTTCACAAGAAACACCACTTCTAAAACAAAAGCGACATTCTCGTACATTACATTTACATCCATATTTACAGTAAACATTAAATCATAGTGATAATTATTCAACGCCTGTTTACATTCTCTTGACAATGTGTGCCCTATTAACAGCAGGTCGCGATGTAAGGCAGTGGGCGGACGGGGCGACTTTGCGACTGAATTGTAGAGTAGACTAAGTGTCGCAGTGTTTGTGTCATTTCCTCCGCCCGACTTAATCTCGACTCGATCTTTTTTTTATCTTGTCAGTAATGGGAGAGATTCGTCACGCAACAATAATAATAATAAAGCTGACTCACTTTTTTCATTAATGCTTCGCTTCTATTGGTCATAGCGTGATGTTGTATAGCCTATAGCTCTCCTCGATAAATGGACTATCTAACACTGAAATAAATTTTCGAATCGGACCAGTAGTTCCTGAGATTAGCGCGTTCAAACAAACAAACTCTTCAGTTTTATAATATTAGTATAGATTTAAAACAGACAGACACTGCAACACGCAGTCAAAACACGCACAAATGCAGTCACAAAGTCTCTTGTCTGCCCACAGCCTTATATCGCGACCTGTTCAATACTATGTATAACTTTCAATTTGATTCCGAGAGCCGGAGTGGAGATAACTTCTGACTTACAGGCGTCTTTCATAATGCGCACAGCAAAGGAGTGAAACTCTCTGCCTGCGTCTGTGTTTCCGAACGCTTAAAACCCTTATCTTTTCAAAGTTAGAGTGAACAGGCTCCTTCTGGGTAAGCTCGCTCCATCGTAGACTTGTTGTCTCTGTCATCTCTGACCAGGAGCAAACCTATCCTAAATAATAAAAAGGTGGTTAAAAATAAAATTCAGTCGCAAAATCGCAACTTTGCACAAACCCTTAATTAAAATGAATGTCCTACTGATAAGCCTGGCTTGAGGCAACACATTTGTTACTAATTAATTAACTCATTAATTAATTATACACATATTATCACGACCAATTTGTTTTTAGTGTGGACAGAAATACAATAATGTTCATTAACAACTCCACGATGAGGTCTTTTCTATTTTTATTTCAGATGGGTTTGCTCTTGACTCTAGTCTTAGTCAGAGATGACAGAGACAAAGTCTACGATGGAGCGAGCTTACCCAGAAGTAGCCTGTTCACTCTAGGGAACAGGAAAAAACGCGATATACCCGAACGAAGTCGGGGGCGAAAGCTGGTGTGATATAAAGCCCAAAGAATTTTACGATTACAATGCGTTCCAAATAAGAATAGGATCGACTTAGCGCCAAATTGTGACGTCATAGCTGTCAATTTAAACCAATTCGGTAGGGTGAGCAAAGCAAGCATATATTTTTAACCGACTTCCCAAAAAAGAGGAGGTTCTCAATTCGGTTGTATGTTTTTTTTTTTTGTTTGTTACCTCATAACTCCGACAATTATGAACCGATTTGAAAAATCCTTGTTTTATCTGAATGGATATACTTGCAGATTGGTCCCATTAAAATTTTATGAAAATCGGTTACGAACTTTGGATTTTAAATCGAAATAGCTGCAATTCGTCTACTTGGATGATAGTTTTATCTCATCCAAGTAATCGAAATTGCGTATTTTGATTTTCTGCGATTTTGCACTGGTGTTGTTAGGTGTGGGGTACAACTAAAAAGTGAAAAATAAAAAACTTTTTACAAAAAAATACAACCCACTGCCAAAAAAAATAACTACATAGTAAAAATAACTTTTATTTCAGAAGTTGGTGTCAAAATACGAAGAAACTAACAAAAACACCGACTTCCGAAATTAAAGTTATTTTTTACTTTGTAGTTTAATTATTGTACTTTTTTGGAAGTTGGTTAATAATAAAAATCAGTCTCAGAATCTGACCTGGGAATCGAACCCAACAGTTAATCAAATCACAGAGGTTATGAAAGCAATCAAAAAGAATATTTTACATCGCATCTTTTATTTCAACATCAAATAAATTTTGTTTTTATGATTTGTATTATTTCACAAGTAAACTATTATAGCCACGCCTCGATTTTAATTAAAGTTTTGGTAATTTATTAAGATAGCCGAGTGTCTATAACTTACGTTATTTACTTATAGAAATAATACACAATCTGCGGCTATAAAAAGGCCACTTTAGCAGAATCATATTAGAATCATAATATTAACCACACAACAATCTGTCAAGTTTTATTTTCTTTACCGCTAACGCATTAGGTTGATTGGGAAAGGAGATGTTCCAAAACGTATGGAGCTTGGGCCAGGTCCTTAAACAAATAGCTGACCCGCGCAACTTCGTCTGCGTCACATTTTCCATTAATGCTCCGCTCCTATTTATCTTAGCGTATCGTATTTAGCTACATATGATATAATAGCTGATAACCTTCCTCGATAAATGGGCTATCTAACACTGAAAGAATTTTTCAAATCCGACCAGGAGTTCCTAAGATTAGCGCGTTCAAACAAACAAACTCTTCTGCTTCATAATATTACATTTTGTTGCGGAGTTATTTTAAAACTAAGATACCTCTCAAGATATTCATTGAAACTAAATAATGTCAATTTGATGACAATTTTGTTCAAAATTAAATACTTAAACTTATGATGATTAACGTATTTATTTGGATAAGGATTAATATCGCGTTAATAAAAACTTCCTCGCAAATAATGCATTATTTTAGAACAAATTTGATTCCCATAAAAATGGTTGTAGTGAGTTAACCTTAAGGGGTAGACATAATGCTATCCAGGACTTTTTTTAGAACTTTTAAAGAGGAATAATATCGTAATACTTGATGCGCTGACTGCGCAGCGCACGCAACGGAAGGTTTTTTTCCCGCTTGCAACATTTCCTATTGCTGCTCCGCTCCTATTGGTGATAGCGTGATGTTATATAGCCTATAGACTTCCTCGATAAATGGACTATCCAACGCAAAAATAATTTTTCAATTCGAGCCGGCACTTCCTGAGATTAGCGCGTTCAACCAAACAAACAAACTCTTCTGCTTTATAATATTAGTACTTATAGATAGAGAAATACTTATAAAACAGTTCCCAACTAATCAATTTCTTTAAAATAGCTTTGTTTGCTGGTAAAACAAGAAACTACACTTGAAGTTGCAACACACAACAAGAAACCGCAATGGCGGTAAATTGTCATTTTGATTGATTAATGACGTTTGACATTTATTTCGGACATGTTTATTTACCGACAACGAGACAATGTTTTAAAGTAAAGAGTAACTAAATTGGTGCGACGCCATGTTGAAAATCGATAAAAGTAATTTATAAACATCAATTAACTACCACTACAGTAAACATTTAAATTAAATATCTATATTTTCCTGAATTCTACGGACTATTCTCCTCTTTTAAAACATCTGCTTTGACAGTGGCGGGTAGCGTGATGTGCTTTCTGATTCTGCTAAAGTGGCATTTAGAACTTCTGTTTGCCTTCTTCCAATTACTTATATTGCGGTCGGCTTCCAGTCAAACCGGATGCAGATGAATACCAGTATTTTACGTGGAGCGGCTGCCTACCAGACCTCCACAACCCATTAACTGTGTAACACGGTACTCCTTGGCAAGACTGGTGTCAGACTTTCTGGCTTCTAACTACCCGTCAGGACTGTCAAAGATCTACAAATAACTACAAATAACAGGGACCAACGGCTTAACGTGCTTTCCGAGGCATGGTAGAGTCTCGGCATGTATTGCATGGTCACCCATCTAAATACCGACCTTGGCAAGTGTTGCTTAACCGCAAAGATGTGCTCTCACGAGCTCTTTCTAACTTCCTTCCCATTTAACGCTACACAAAACTCTCTTAAAAAACACAAGAACTATATTGATCAAGTAGAACTTTAAGGTAAAACACACAACCTCTTTTGGCTGCAGTTGGGTCAGAGTAAGCAAATAATCATAAAGAGCTCAATGAAGCTGGAATTGAGATATTTATTCACAACATTGTTACCTTGCTTCTGTGGTTAAGGGGAAGTGCTTGCCATGAAATGTGTTTGCACTAAATATTTAAAAAAAAAACATCAACTATTTTATTGCACATGATAACAAAATTTTTCATTAATGAAATCATCTTCACTAAAATTTTTCAATTAATAGCGAGGCGACTTTTCTTAAACTTGAATATGGGCATTTTTTTTATATTATCAATCCGAAGAGTTTGTTTTTTTGTTTGTTTGCTTGAACGCGCTAATACATACCTACTTATATGCAACTATGATGGTACAAAAAGGTAGTGTTGTTTTTGTTTTCCGATTGAACAAATTCTTTCATGTTCATAGAAAGCTAATCATAGCTTCAAACTCATCAATTTTTTTAAATAAAATATACAGATAATTCTATATCTCTGTATGATATAGGCTACTTTTTATCACGCAAAAACACACGATATCTTTGATACAGGCCACAGAAATGAAGCTGCAAAAGAAATATTACTTTTCTTTAAGAGTATGTGAGCACTTCGCCTTAACATAACTTGTTTATCCGTTTGCGCCCACGCAACTCCTAAACTGCATGTTGTACTGTCAACTCATTGTAAACGTGTGTCCCCGTATGTGTGTGAATATCTCCGCAACTGATATGAATCAAGGGTTTTATGACTTGATTATAAAATGTTTCATTTTTAACAGGCTGTTGCAAGAGAAATATTATAATGATGACTTAATTTGAATGGGAGGTACTGCACTGTACTCTCTTTCTTAAAAAAATCGGTCAAGTGCGAGTTGTACTCTCACGCGAAGGGAAGGGGGAAGGGCGCCTATTGACAGATACACAGATGGACGGTTGAACTATAAAAGCTCTTCAGCTTTATAATATTAGTAAAGAACCCACAATTTAGAAAGGAATAAAACCGTTAAAAATAACTAAAATAAACTTTCCACAGTTGATTGAAAACACCTTTTGAAAAATTTCAAAGACAGATTTGAACACGGAATAGGAAGAAATGGAGTACTCATTTTACAGAATTTGGTATGACAATATATATATATATTTTTTTTATTATTTAATGGGCTTGCTCTTCACTACAATCACGCCCGATGGAAACCGATGGATGAAGTCTATGATGGAGCGAGCCCATCAGATGCCTGTTCACTCTTGCTTTGAAGGCAGACGGATAATATTTGAAAATTTTTTTTTAGTTTTCTCAACTTAGATACAGACTTACCAGATTTCGATACATTATGACAGAAAGTAACGAATTTATGCCTGAGGGTGAACTTAAATCATTAGAGTGTTAAAGAAATAGATGACTTACATACGCTCGTAACCTCGACTAGTGTCGTAGAACCTAAATCTATTTATAGAGTGTTCAAGAACTTCAATCAATGTTCCCACTGCCGCACATGTCAAAACTCGAAGAGAGGGAGTTTTGGTACAGTTAACATAATGCTGGTCGATTCAACAGTGCGATTCTGTAAACATATCGAAGTACTAACAGTATCCTACAAGTCATTGCTGAGAGATATGACTTGGCAGTCATGAAGGCTTTCGTTTGGATTCTGGTCGGATAGCGATACAGTCTTGGCTGAACACGAGTAAGACTCATGTCAGTCAGAGTTCATGACACCCTTTTTGGAATGTGGACCTACTAACATAGTTTTAAGATATTTTTGTTACCAACAAATGGACTATGTAATTGTCTGATTAAATAAATTGATTGAATGATTGAAGTGAAAACTTAAGCAAAGTGAACGACAAGTGAGCTGTCAAACCATGCAAACAAGAGTGAATGATAGCTCACTTGCCGTTCACTCCACCTAAGTGTACATGGTGAGATGTCGACAGAAAAGATCGGCTGTTAACATGTCGAAGTGAAAACTTGGGTGAAGTGATCGAGAAGGTAGCTGTAATTCCTTCTTGATTACTTGGATTGCTCTGCTGGTTTCCTCAAAGTTTACCATCATCGTTTTGAGAGAAGTGCTGATGATATAAATTACGAAACATAATATTCCTGCTTAGGCACATTTTTTTTCCGCAACTCTTATAACACATTGAATCCAACATGAGTATCCGCAGTAGTGGTAAAAATTCCACGCGGAAAAAATCTGTGACTTCATGCAAATGTACGCGATGATGCGGTTCGGATATATTTCCGCGCGAATAAAAATCGCTGTGCGGACAGGGAACTCACGAACGACAACTTTTAAGTCAGGACCGTCACCACTGAACTACCACTCTTAATTTCACAATTATCCTGTCACTGTCAAACATCGGTCGAAAGACGCCATCTTTGATTTCTCCATTTTTAACTTCTCTCTGTTCTAACTTAAAACGGTAGAGTTGACGGACAGACGGAAACGAAAACAGAATTTTGTTTATTTTGGCATTAATTTTAAAACTGCGCGCTGATTGAGAAATTCTTTCATTGATTATCTTTAGTGTTCCGGCTTAAATGGGGGAAATGGAGAATGAGTTATTTCGGTAGCTGTCACTGACATTTTTTGGTAATAAATTGTGGGTTTTTTTATTTTTTATTTGGATATGGACGGACACCTTCTTACGCAACTTTTTTGACATACCTACATACTTACTGCAATAGGCTAGTTTCCATCATCCACAAATTGCAAAACTATTATTTTAGTCCGTCAGTATTGAAAAATAATGGACACGTATTTTTTGTTTTTGTAAATAAATCAATATTGACAGAGATAAAACGCATCAAAACTCGGGATTGGGGGCTCTTGACGTCACTAACCGCTAAAAATTATGCGGGAGAGTGACGTATTGAGAATTTTAAAAGCGTCGTAACTTCGTCAATTTTGGTTCACGTAACAAAAAAAAAATACGGGTCAAATATTTTTTAATAATCTAACTGACGGATTAGATTTTTTCAGTAAACAAGCCTATTATTTAATATGGATATTTGCCAACTATGGTTATTGCAGTATCTCTTTTATACATTGTAAGTAAATATAAAAATGGTGAACTTTTAAATATAATTATTTTTTAGTTTACGTGAAAAAAAAAACCGGGCAAATGCGAGTCGGACTGGTCCAGCGAGAGTTCCGTACAAAATATTCCCTTGAGAGTGTCGAAATATACGTTTTTTGTTGAAGTCTGACTTTCTCAGCTTCAAGGAACTGTAGACCTGATTATATGGTTTTAATTTCAACTCGATACTTCCGAGATAAAGGGTCTGGACAGACGGATGGACTGACGGACAACAAAGTGATCTTAAAAGGGTTCTGTTTTTCTTTTTGTGGCACGAATCTTAAAGAACATGACCAAAAGTTTTTGAAAATCTACCGGATGGTCTAGCCCATTACCTCAGCAGTTGGCATCATAGATATTTAGATATCTATGATGCCAACTGCTGAGGTACTGGGCTCGCAAATGAATAACGTACGTGGTTATAAAAGTTATGCCAGCTAAGCATTATAAAAAAAACGGGTTGCACTCCGGGAGTGCCGGCAGTACTGAAAACTTGAACATTAACGTTGTGCATTTTTTAACCGACTTCCCAAAAAGGAGGAGGTTATCAATTCGGTTGTATGTTTTTTTTTTTATGTTTGTTAACTTTAATTTCGGAAGTCGCTGTCAAAATACGAAGAAACTAACATAAACACCGGTTTTTTTTTTTAAGTCAGTTGTATTTTTTTAAATCATCCGTCTTACGAATTTTCGATCAGGTCACGTGTCCTGACGTTTTACGAATTTTCGATCAGGTCACGTGTCCTGACGCGAGTTTAACATTTTATTCCCATCCCAAGAAAAGTGTTTAACGCCGCTAAATAGGTTTTCACTTCAAAAAACATGGGAACAGTTTTTTTTTTTATTATTGATAAGTTATCACATTTAGGCGCTTCTAAATTATCCCATAACGACTATCATAGATATCCGTAGTTATATCGGCAGCTTAACGCCCCCTAATCACGGAGGGGTGAGCTGTGTGAACAGCTGTTACTTACCCAGGAGTTACAAGCGAAGTGTAATTAATTAATAACTGCAGTTCTTGTAACGATGCTTTCAATTTGTTAGAGGCACTTACAGGCGTCATTGGTATGATAAAGTACCTGATTATAATTTAAAAATGGCAATAGGGATTTATATGAAAACAGTAGCTGATGCCCGCGGCCCGCTAAACAAATTTTATACTGAAACCTTCCTCGAGAACTATTCTGTCGATTGGTGACAACAGCATGAGAATCGGTGCAGTAGTTTTTCTGTTTATCGCGAACAGACAGACAGACAGACGCGGCATAGGACTTTGTTTTATAAACTTAACTTAACTTTATTTTATACTTATTAATTTAATTTATAAATGCAACTAACATAGTTTAACAATATTATGGGCCTAATGCCTGAAATAAAAAGATTTATTTTTTATTTTTTTATATCATGTAGTGATAGTCATGATTTTGACTAAAAGAATAATGAAAATAAATGTGATGTATGGAGAGGGAGAGAAATTTTGCTTTTAATGTTTAGTATTTGTTACTATACAGGGAAATTGAAAAAATACCCGAAACCTCTTAGGCAGTGAAAGTACACATGATTATAAGCAACTTTTGTTTTGGTAAAACTCCGAAATCTCGAAAAAAATATCAGCTGTTTCATACATTTTCATTGGCTAAATACTGCATTTTGTATGAAACAGCTGATATTTTTTTCGAGATTTCGGAGTTTTACCAAAACAAAAGTTGCTTATAACCATGTGTACTTTCACTGCCTAAGAGGTTTCGGGTATTTTTTCAATTTCCCTGTATAGAGTTAAACTATTTTACTAAGTTTTACAATACGTAATTTACAACTAATGTCATTACTTTTCTTGGTTTTCTTTTTGTTCATGTGGTGTTTACCTATAAGTAATTCTTGTACTGTGTCGAGTTTAAATGCATGTTTTTTTTTGTAGATAAGTGTAAACAATGTGGATGGATGGAGAGGGAGAGGAAGGCCAAAGATGGATGGATTGTGCTTGGAGCGATATGAAAGAAAAGGGAGTTAGTGATAGTTTGACGGCTGATAGGGCAGAGTGGAAGGAAAAAACGTGTTGTGCCGACCCCAAGTAACATGGGATAAGGGCAGGAGTCATGATTTTGGCCGTTTCATAATAAATGATATCTCTTTGTAAATGTAACTCTTCTACACGTAAATTTTTTTGGCCATTTTAAACCAGGTGAAGCCGGCTTCAGACGCACGACCAGCTCCTTTGGCAGGTGCTACCTGTTGTCATGGCTAACACACAACTTTCTCGCAGTAGGTGTGAAAAAAAGAGTATACAACTCAGGGGTCTATGACTTATGCTAGCGAAGGAGGTGGCGGAGAGGGAAAGGAGACCCTCTCGTCCCGGCCGCCATGGTAGACGCCGCGGGCGTCGGGGGCCACCACCTGGTGACCTCCAGCCACCGTAGGCGCGGGCCTGTGGACGGCGAGCTATGGGTGGCTCGCCGTCCGTCCGTCTAGTGACGACAGGCCGTGTCGACGGCGCGTTAGTGTTCCACGCGCGCCTCAAAGAGAGTCAGCACAAAGAAGGGCCCAAAAGGGCCTACGCCTGCCGGAGTCGCGGCATTATTCGCAAGAGACACCGTGGCTCCGGAACACAAAGGGCAATGAAGGAACATGGATGGGTTTTAGTCAGTAGAAGTCTGACACTCCCACCCGCTACACCCAGAGCGGGAGGAGTCATTGGATGATTTCCCATCCCTAAAAAAAAAGGGTCTATGACTTGGGCTAGCTTGAATCCCTCGCTACATTCAGGATTCTTGTATTAACTCCCTCGCTTCGTTCGTAAGTTAACTCTCGAATCCTCCATTGTGTTCGGGATTCAATATGACGACCGTGACATAAGACACTGAATAATCCCAGCATTTCTTTATCTGCTGTTATTGCTCAAACCTCATTCATTCTTAAACCAGCCCCCTTCTACCATTGGACATCCAGACGCACTGTAACTTACCATCCCTACCAAACATCTTTTATAAAGCGCACAGCAAGGGAGTGGAACTCTCTGCCTGCGTCTGTATTTCCGAACGCTTACAACCCTAATCTCTTCAAAGTTAGAGTGAACAGGCTCATTCTGGGTAAGCTGTCTCCATCGTAGACTTTGTCTCTGTTATCTCTGAGCTAGACTAGAGTCAAGGGCAAACCCATCTCAAATAAAAAAATGCACTAAAGAAAATACTGCCAATACAGATTAACAAATATACTAAACTAACAAAAGACTAAAGTAGAGCATCAAAATATTCGTCCTTAACGCTGTCAGCTGGTAATGTACCCAAGAGACTGGCGGCATTGCCACGTTGAATGGCAATGCTTAATCTCTGCCCAAAGTAAGAGCCAGCTCTTGGGTCACAGGAAGTGTCAACCAGCCGTTTCGAAATTTCTTTGAAAAGGCTGTGAGCACAAGGGCCTCACGCCCCTAGGGTTTTAACCCCAAACGGGTCGAAAATATAGTTACCAATAAGGTTACTATATTTTCGCCGCTTGAGGTTTTCCGCTGCCGCAGCGGCAGTGCCAGCACAACACGATGAACTAGGAAGATGGGATGGCGCAACAATGGATTGCGTCCCACACTAAAGGCCTACCCATGTTCCAAGGAAACAAACACATGCCGTCCGGTCTTTTGCCAACGTCACGTGCCAAGCTATTGGGTTACAATACGGCTGGAACGCCAACGGTGACGAGAGCCAATACAGTAGGTACATTCCAATCGTGATGAGAAAATCAGCTATAATACAAACAGTGCGATTAAACAGAGCTGTTTAAGTCAACAATTGATTATGCAAATAAGTGTTAATTTAATTATGAGTATATCGCTAAGTTTGCCTATTGATGCTTGTTAGTTCCCTAGAGAAATCTGTGATGAGGGCAAGCCCGTTCCACCATCGGACCACAAGACGTACGGCGACGCGCCACCGGTACATGGTGGACATCCCACCTATACGCACAAAACGTTTTGGGAATACATTAATTCTGCGTACAGCTAAGGAGTGGAATTCCCTGCCCGAGTCTGTGTTTCCTGGTAGCTACAACCTGGGAGTCTTTGAGTCTAGACTGAATAGGTTACTTCCAGGCAAGCGTGTTCCATCTTAGACCGCATCATCGCTTAAAATCAGGTGACATAGTGGTCAAACGTATGCCCATCATCATCTTAGCCTTTTCCCAACTATATTGGGGTCGGCTTCCAGTCAAACCGGATTCACCCGAATACCAATATTTTACGTGGAGCGGCTGCATACCAGACCTCCACA
Source organism: Ceramica pisi (assembly GCA_963859965.1). NCBI lineage: Eukaryota > Metazoa > Arthropoda > Insecta > Lepidoptera > Noctuidae > Ceramica > Ceramica pisi. Next base: position 14,116,591 of record OY982556.1, read on the forward strand.
ACCCATTAACTGGGTACGTTTGCCCGCCCATCAATAGTAAAAAAAAACTCCCCAATAGACATGCCAAATTTCGCCTTTCTAAGACCAACAATTTTGGCTGTGCTTAGTCTGCCAGTCACTCAGTAAGGGAAGAATCTATACTAATATTATAAAGCAGAAGAGTTTGTTTGTTAACCGACTTCCCAAAAAGGAGACGGTTCAATTGTTTTTTTTTTTTTTTATGTTTGTTACCTCATTACTCCGACAATTTTATTATGAACCGATTCGAAAAAAAATTGTTTTATCTGAAAGGATTTACTTGCAGATTGGTCCCATTTAAATCATATCAAAATCGGTTACGAACTTTGGATTTTAAATCGAAATCGCTGGAATTTGAGTATTTAGATGATTCTTTAAAAATCGAAATTGCGTATTTTGCTTTTCTGCGATTTTGTAGTGGCGTTGTTTTTTTTTTGTAAAAAGTTTTTTATTTTTCACTGTTTAGTGGTGCCCCACACCTATAAAAAAAAAACACAAACATAAAAAAAAAAAACACAACCGAATTGATAACCTCCTCCTTTTTGGGAAGTCGGTTAAAAAGAAACACTACAAAGTAAAAAATAACTTTAAATTCGGAAGTCGGTGTTTTTGTTAGTTTCTTCGTATTTTTTTTTTTTTGTTTGATTGTTTGTTTGGTTGAACGCGCTAATCTCAGGAACCGATTTGAAAAATTATTCCAGTGTTAGATAGCCCCTTTATCAAGGAAGGCTATAGGCTATTATATATCATCACACTAAGACCAATAGGAGCGGAGCAGTAATGAAAAATGTTACGCAGACGACGTAGCACGGGTCAGCTAGTTTTAAACATATTGACGATACTATAGCTTTCGCTCGCGACTTCCGCGAATCCCGTTTCTTCCCATTCCCGTAGGAATTTTAGGAAATCCTCTTTAAGTGCCCCCGTAAGAGGAGCTCTTGGCTATAATAACAGCTCCAAAGGTCGATCTTCAAGATTGAGCAACGCTTGCAGAGGCTGGTCTGTGAATGGGGACCATCTTAACATACCGAGTTTTCTCTGTGCCTCGGAAAGCACGTTAAGCTGTTAGTCCCGGCTGTCATTTGGAGATCTTTGGCAGTCGTTGCGGATAGTCAGAAGCCAGAAAATCTGACACCAGTCTTGCCAATGAGTACCGTGTTATGCAGTTAATGGGTTATGGTGGTCTGGTAGGCAGCTGTTCCACGCTAAATACTGGTATTCAGCTGAATCCGGTTTGACTGGAAGCTGACCCCAATTGAGTTGGGAAAAAAGCTAGGCAGATGGTGATATCATTTCACTGTATCTTCATTAATTTGTTAAAAGCAGTAGTCCCATAGTTTGACAATTACTGGCTTAAATTAAAAGGTCTAAATACGGGTTCATGTAATCGTCATACACACTAAATATCGCATTTCTCTACATGTACAACATAACTCAATTACAGGGGTGATAACGACCCCACGGGGGTAATTCCGAGCCCACGGGGTTGTTTCGACCCCATCAATTAAGATCTAATGCAAATAATGTTGGGCAAAGGGTGTGTGACGGAATGTGGGGGTGGTAGGGTATGTTTGCCACAGTAGCTAGGTCTTATAGGGTCAATGGAAAAGAGAAATAAAAATAAAAAATTGACCAAGCGCGAGTCATACTCGCGTGTAAAGGGTTCCGCCCAAAACTTTTTAGGGTTCCCTACCTAAAGGGTAAAAACGGGACCCTATTACTAAGACTTCGCTGTCTGTTTATCTGTCACCAGGCTGTATCTCAAGAACCGTGATAGCTAGACAGTTGAAATCTTTCTCAGATGATGTATTTCTGTTGCCGCTATAACAAAAAATACTAAAAAACAGAATAAAATAAATATATGTGGGGGCTCCCATACAACAATCTTGATTTTTGTTGCCGTTTTTATAGATAATGGTACGGAACCCTTCGTGCACGAGTCCGACTCGCACTTGGCCGCTGGTTTTTATGTTATTTTAACACTACAGACTTCTTATAAGTTTTCTTGTAATGTTTAGGTAAAGAGTTATCTGCATTTTCTTGTAATGTTTGGTTCAGTAGTTTCGGAGATAAGGGAATGGTAATTTGAAAATAACTACAAATTTGTTTATTTTAAAATTAAGAAAAAAATATAATTGAAACCCCACAGTAAGCCCTTTCATTTGATGCCACACGATATAGTTTGAACCTTTTTTAAATATTATACTTTGACCCCCAAAAGTACCCACATGCTCAAAATGGAGTGGAACTCTGTGCCTGCGTTTATGTTTCCGAATGCTTACAAGTTACAACCTTATATCTTTTCAAAGTTAGAGTGAACAGGCTACTTCTGGGTAAGCTCGCTCCATCGTAGACTTTGTCTCTGTCATCTCTGACCAAGACTAGACTCAAAGAGCAAACCCATATAAATAAAAATAAAATACGTAACGCGTCAGTGTTTGGATCACGCACAGAAGTCCATACATGTGCCAATTTCAACAGAATCGGTCTAGTAGGTCCGGACCGCTATGACAGACGGACAGACAGAGAGACAGACATAGAGACAGACAGACATCCGAGTGATCCTATAAAGGTACCGTTTTTTGTTCGAAACCCTATAAATACAACTACAAGGTGGTCCAGGCCAGATGGATATATATATATTTTTTTAGGTAGTCGGTTTAGGGACCTATTTGTATCCGCTAGGAAAAAAATTGCTTTAAAAAAAAAATTGCTATAAAATTGTTTGCTGTTTGCTATAAATTTTCTTTAGAAAATTTTATATCCATCTGGCCTGGACTGCCCTGTATATCTCACAGGTTGGAAAACGAAGATTTAAATATTAGCATAGCTCCAGGTTGTAGCTATAGACTCCGGCAGGGAATTCCACTCCTTTGCTGTACACACTATAAATGTTTTCGCAAAACGTTTTGTACGTCTTGTCCGTCTGTATGTCAGCGCACTATATTTCAAGAGCCGTAATAGGTAGCTTTCAAAGAGTGCGTATTTCCATTTCCATTTTATCTTTGTCAATATTCATTGATTTACAAAAACAAAAAATACGTGTACTTTTTACTACTACTACTACTACTACTGCTGCTGCTACTACTACTACTACTACTACTACCACTTCTACTACGACTACTGCTACTACTACTACTACTACTACCACTACTACTACTACCTACCTACCTTCTTCTACTACTTCAATTACTTTCTTTCTACTTTTTTGTGTTTCTTTTAAAAGAAACAAAAGAAAACTTAAAACTAAAACACATGCAATGGGTGGCCTTATCGCTCGCTCGCTTCTTACCTTGTAGTTTTTTTTTTGTATTTTGAAGTCGGTTGTATTTTTTGCTACCATATTTTTTATAAGCAACGTTTGCATTTTAGCTGCCTCAATTTCCATTGACAGATTGCGGCTAAAATACTAACAATCGAATGCGAAAACAAAAAATAGAATTAGCACACTGACCACTTTTGTTAACATTACATTTAAATCTCCTATTGTAACTCTATGTGAAATTAGTAAAAATGTTAAGAATAAAAGAAATAAAACGGGTTTAGTTGTCCAAAGCGGTGACCGCCATGCCAATCAAGGATTATGCAAAACTACTAAACGTAAAATGCCAATGGTCACCCCTGACCATCCCCTTATGTGAATGAACGCACACGTCGTGTGGGGTGGCCATGGTTTTTGAAAAAGGATCGGACTTTCTGACGGAATGTATATTTTTTTTCTTTTTTTTTTTAAGTAATAGTTTGTGTTTCAATAAAAGAGTTTTAATTTTATTTGTTAAATTATTTTAATGTTGTATTTTAGCCTAGGTTTATCAGACTATTATTTATAGGATCGCCAACAGAGGCTGCACAATCACATGCATTATAATAAAGACAGGGACAAATACCAGAATGCGCTTCCAATTATAGGCGACCACGTCGTTCACTTAATATCTAGATAGGTACAAAAAAATTTGACAAGGACGAGAACATTAAAATAAACAATAATACATTACAAAAATTAAAGGGAAAACAAAATGGGGTGGATGCAAAATAATAAAACCAAAACAAATAATTTTGAACAGATGCATATGAGACCACACAACAAACACCAAAACAATAAAAAAAAATATTATAATGACTGGGTACAGACGCCAGCACATCAAACTGCAACAATCTGTCAAATTTCTTTAATATATTTTCAACTTTATCAGTGAAGCATTAGGTTCAAGGTTGATTGGGAAAATTTGACAGTTTTGGAAAACTTGATGTGCTGGTGGGTGTACTATATGCTTTTTCTCCGTGCTTACGGTTCAAAACTCCTTAAATTTTCGATATTAATCAATCAAAGAATAAAAAGTTTAAGCTCTGTATGGGTAAAAACTAAAAGCTTTCGCGGATTCGTTTAATAGATCACTACAGAAAACATGTATAATTTTTTCGAGATTATTAGGGCAGGTTGTTTGACGTTCACTTACCGCATGCGTAAACGTTAAAAATGGTGCTAAATAACGTTAAATCAAAAAATTGGGTTGTTTCACCAAATGTCAGCATTAACGCACGTAAAATATAACGTTTACGTTAACAGATGGTCTGAGCACTGGTTAACGTTACTTTAGTTGTGTCAAATAGAACAATATTGTGAAATTTCTTTTGAATTCCTCAATACCAGTTCTTCTGATGACACCAAATAAGCGGTGGAATGCAAAATACCTAGCTATTTTACCCGTGTCAATAACTTAGCTATTGGAATGAGCAGGAATTTATACCAGAATGTTTTGAAACAACGCTTCTTATTTAACGAACGTTAAAGACCTTCTGCAATTGTTACTTTTTGACGTACGTATGTTACGTTAACCAACCGTTTGATACAACCCGCCCTTAGTAGTGTATGACACTCCGAGACAGTACAGAAACTGTCAGTGAAAGTTTTTTTTTGTAATTAATTAATGTTTTCAGAGAATACCTATTAACAATTAATTTATCTGTGTGCAATGTTAGCCAAATCGTTGTTACTGTAGCCACATTCGATTTTTTTTTTTGGGGTATAATAAGGTATCTATTAAAGTAACCTACGAGATAGAAACGACGTGTCCAACATATCACTACATAAAAAAACTAACTTTTAAATAAAGTTTTTATTGAAACCTATGTGGCCAAATCATTAGAAATAAAAATAATATTAGTCGCCCATTTTACCTTTAATTAACATCAACCGAATAGTAAAAAATAATTACAAACAAATAAAAATACAATCTCTAAAGAAAAAACAACACGAACTGTCCTCATTAATATGATTTAACACAACTTTATGGTCACCGGACTTACCCCAATCTTTTTTACAGGGGCTCATAAAAGTTGGGCGCAATTTGCTAAGCGCACCCCCCGGTGGCGTTGAGTTTTATTATTAAACACTATTCATAATTTTGTTTAAGTAATTAAATATTCTAGGTTTTTTTTTTGGTTGTCAATTTAATATTCATGAAGGTAAATAAATCCCCTAGGGTATTTTTTTTAACCGATTTCCAAAAAAGGAGAGGTTCTCAATTCGGTGAGTTTTTTTTTTCTTAAGTATTTACACCGATTACTCAGGTTTCTGATCCGATTTCTGTGATTTTTTTTAGTTCGATGCGACATACTTGCCATTTGATCCCGTAAAAATTGAATACAGTTTGCAGTATAAGTTTTTATTTTATGAGCATTTTTGCTTATTTCAATTTCTGCGTTGACGAATTCGAAGTGAAAATAAAAAACTTTATCCAAAAAAATGTAACCGACTTCCAAACAAAATACGACAAAGTGTAAATTACCTTAATTTTGGAAGTCGGTGTTTAAAAACAAACATACAAAACCAAATCACCGACTTTTTTTTTATTTAACATTGAGGTTCGCTATACTGTATTTCCTTTTTCTTTAAAATCCATTCAAAGGTTGTCTTGAAAAGATCGCTCTTAGCGATAAGGCCGCCCATTGTATCACCCTATGTAATGTTTTCTTCATCTATTTTTTCTGTAACTTATTTGGTGTACGTAATAAAGAGTATTCTATTCTATTCTATTCGCTATTTAATAGAAGCTGCACGGGTAGGACCTCCGCTGTACTTTTCTGATTAATTTCGTTGCGGCATCCAAGACAGTTGAATCGTTTCTCCGGGACTCGTCGGGCTTCATTATTCATCCGTTTTCCATCAGTCAGCGATAACTCGACATTTCCACATCTCATCATCTGCCTAGCCTTTTCCCCACTACATTGGGTTCGGCGTACAGTCAAACCGGATTCAGCTGAATACCAGTATTTTACGTAGAGCAGCTGTCTACCAGACCTCCACAACCCATTAACTGGGTAACACGGTACTTCTCGCTAAGACTGGAGTCAGATTTACTGGCCTCTGACTATCCGTAACGACTGCCAAAGATCTACAAATGACAGCAGGGACCAACGGCTTAACGTGCTTAACTCGATATGTTTAGATGGTCACCCATCCACAGACCAACCTTGGCAAGCGTTGCTTAACCTTGAAAGATCGACCCGTGTGGCTGTTACCTATTATTTAGCCACGAGCTCCTCATCTCCACATCTCCTACTATAGGTATATTAACTACGGAATTCTCAGTCCCTTGATCCAATTCGAAAGTCCCAAGAGATCCCATTGTATTGTGCTCACCCCACTTCGGAGCCATGATGGATCAATTATTAAATTTTATTAAAATGGGGGCATTGACCTTTCAATTGAGGACGGTTAGGTTCTGATGTTATATTTGTTGAGTGAATGAAGGTATGGGTAAGTTAGGTTGTTTTAATAAGATTTTTATTTTTATTTGTCTTAATTTTAACTTAGTCTTGAAATATTTTTTCAAGCCACGCGAAAGCTGGTTTCTACGTCAGCAGGCATGAATCGCCTGTTATTTCTTTTTTTTATTTGAGACTAGCTGACCCACGCAACTTCGTCTGCGTCACATTTTCCATGAATGCTCGGCTTCTTTTAGTCTTAGCTTGATGATATGTAGCCTATATCCTTCCTCGATACTGGTCCGATTTGAAAAAATCTTTCAGTATTAGATAGATAATACTGAAAGAATTTTTCAAATCGGACCTGTAGTTCCTGAGATTACCCCCTACATACAAACTTACAAACAAATGTTACCTCTTTATAATATTAGTATAGATGGTTTGCTCTTGACTGTAGTCTTGGTCAGAGATGACAGAGACAAGTCTACGACGGAGCGAGCTTACCCAGAAGTCTGTTCACTCTAACTTTGAAAAGATTAGTGTTGAAACACAGAAAACTACACAAAATCTGACGTTCAAGTGGCAGCTGCTGTTGCAATGTGTACTCTTGCGTATTAAAACTACGTGCGTATTTACTATAGCTCGACGCGAACCGAATTGATTCGAATAGTGTATGTAGTAAGACGCTTCGTGTTCGAACTTCGGGACACTTCGGGTCCTTGATTCGGGCTCAAAAACCGATAACAACTGGAAGTCGCCCGAAGCCAGGCGAAGTGGCACGAAGCGAAGCGAAATGCCCTTTTGTACTATCGTATTCGTTCAACTTCGAACATTTTCGCTAGTAATGCGGAGGACGTATAATCCATGATTCCTATTGTGAGGGGACCGGGCGACTGAACTCCTCGCGAAGTTGCTCGAGTGTGTGAACACGTACTTCGGACTTCGGTCAACTTCGGAGAGTACGTCGTCGAAGTAACTTCGCGAGTACTGTAGTGGAAGTTTTATCATCATCTGCATAGCCTTTTCGCAACTATATTGGGGTCAGCTTCCAGTCAAACCAGATTCAGCTGAATACCAGTATTAAACGCGGAGCGGCTGCCTACCAAACCTCCACAACCCATTAACTGGGTAACACGGTTCTCCTTAGGAAGACTGGCGTCATATTAACTATTTTCTGACTATCCGTAACGACTGCCAAATGAAAGCCGAGACCAACGGCTTAACTTGCTCTCCGAGGCATGGAGGACACTCGAGTGTGTTAAGACGGTCACCCATCCACAAACCAACCTTGGCAAGCGTTAACCTGGAAGATCGAACTGTGCGGCTGTTAATGTTTAGCCACGAGCTCGACGTTTTTTATAACATTAAAATGAACCGATCAAATTATATTAAGTATTGCTCCACAATAAATTATGAAATATGATATAAATAATATAGTTTGATTTATAAATGTAAATCTTATGAATAATTTATTTAATCACCCTAATTAGGTAGATGTTTGATTGGCATGTTAGGTCAGCTTATATTTATGCATTATTTATAAATTGTTGATGTTTAACTTAAATCTTTATTTATTGATCTTGTAATTAACTAGCCTGACATAGATTCGCCTTAATTGTAGTTATAACATAACTCAAAGAACCTCCGGCAGGGAATTTCACTCCTTAGCTAATAACCCTGTAACTACGCATAGTGAAAATATATAGTTTATCTGATGCTAATTACTGGGCGACTCATGGGCATAAATTCAAACACCGATTTAAAAAATCTCCCTAACCATATTATAAACCTACTTACACTAATATTATATAGACGAAAGATTTGTTTGTTTAAATTGAAAAGTCTCCGAAACTACTAGATCGATTTGAAAAATTCAATGTTAGATAGCCCATTTAACCAGGAAGGCTATAGGCTATATATCATCACGCTAAGACAAATAGGAGCGGAGCATTAAAGGAAAATGCGACGCAGACGAAGTTGCGCGGGTCAGCTAGTTCAATAATTATTTGTTAATTTTATGATATTTATGCTTAATTAGTCATTAATTTGAAGAATATCTAGCCTAGCCTTATTCCAACTTTTTGAGGTCGGCTTCCAGTCAAGCCGGGGGGGCTATAGTCTCTAAGCCCGAAGTCTGTAATTTCGGGCTTAGTTGCGGGCGTATTCGTCTCCGTAACACCTACGGACTTACGATTAGTCCAGAAACCGAACTAAAAATGAATGAAAAAAAATCGTGTTGTCATTCATTCTTAGTGCTTAGGTGATACGAGTAGAATAAGCCAGCAACTAAGTCCGAAACTACGGACTTCGGGCTTAGAGAGTAGACCCCCAGGTTCAGCTGAATACCAGTATTTTACGTGGAGCGCCTGCCTACCAGACCTCCACAACCCATTAACTGGGTAACACAGTACTCCTTCGCAAGACTAGTGTCAAATTTACTGGCTACAAATACAGTTTCTAAAACTTATTCAACCTATATTTTTTTACATTAACAATAAATTCAAAACGAAAACCACGAAAAAATTACATAGGTAGATCACAAAAGGTAACAAACTAATATCAAATTTATTGCAAACTTTATTACCAAAAACACAACATTTCCACGATATTAATACTAAAACAGGGATGATAGAATACCATTACCTGGGTTCCTTTTGACCTGCGCAGGCGCCGATGATAGATGACACTCGATACAATCTGTTGCGGGTAACATAACATTTTTTAAGGCCGCAGACCCCATTGGATCGAGTCCCGAAATGACCCTTTTTTTGTCTGGGTCCAATTTCATAATCCATGTGGTATTTTAGAAGGTTTTAAAGTGTTTTTGAGGTGAACGTATAGTTGCTTAGAGAACATTTGAAGGAATTGGAAATAGAGTCATAATGAGTAGAATATTTATTTATTTATTAAAACTTCATGCACTAGTAAAGACACTGTACAAAGGCGGAATATTACAGCTAAGGAGTGGAATTCCCTGCCGCAGTCTGTGTTTCCTGATAGCTACAACCTGGGAGTCTTTAAGTCACGAGTGAATAGGTAACTTCTAGGCAAGCATGCTCCTTCATCGCCTACCGTGAGGTGAGATAGAGAGCAAACACGTGCCTATCAAAAGTAAAAAATAAATAAAAACCACAACTACAACAATAACAACGCCCCCCCCCCCCACCTCCTCCTACTACAATCTAGAATTGTACCTACTTATACGACCTAATTCTCACGTGCTCTGCACGTACTGCATACTGAGGTACTAGTAACTTGGGTCGCGAAATATCATGAACAGCTAAATGCATAAAGCTATGATTTATCTCACCCTAAACAATTCTCTGTTAATTTTGTAATGATTTGTTTGACACTATGCCAATTGCGTACGTACCTATTAGGGCTGTGACATAATATAAATCTTAACTTCGGAACTATCGATATTTTGCAGAATTAAATTGACATCAAACTGTATCGCAGCCCTTTTTAGTGGATTGATGATTTCCCAATCATCAAATGGCTCCTCCAAAATCAAATAATATTTATCCGAACTAGGCTAAAAATCAGTACTTTTTGAACGTTAAAACTGTAATTGAAATATAAAAAAGTCGGCAACTCCGTATGCCTAGAATTCTGCCGTTCCCTATATGGCTGGGTCGTAATAGTAAACTAACTAGCATGACCGAGGCAGATTACATCTCTAGATCAAGTTACAGTCAGGGATGGGCAACATTTTATCTACAATGTGTTTCAGATTTGTTTTTTTTACTTTGTAAATTTGTTTCCAGTTTGGCAAGGACATTGCAGGCTTGAATCACCTGATTGTCTGATGAAAATATGATTCTGTGCTTCGGAAGGCACGTTTCAAGGGCCTCTGACATGGTTTATTTTGGCGGTCCCAGTCCTTGAGGCGATTTAGAATAATAATAATTATAATAAGTATAAAATATTTAATTATAGGTACAAGCTAGTCAGGAAATGATAAACATTTAATTTACAAGAAAAGCTTTTAAAGCGCTCTTCCTCTCTCCTAGTTATTTTAAAGTTTTGCTGTGCCCGACAGGATCCATATTTGTTTCTATTTATTAATTTTACCATCTGTATGTGTAGGTACATTGCTTGCATTGCATCGTTCAATGCAATTCGAAGCGGATCTGTATGGTGTGATTTATTATATTATGCTAAACGATTTTTTCATAATATATGGAGAAATTAGTCACTCAGTAACGGAAGAATTTTATATTAAGTACTAGCTGACCCGCACAACTTCGTCTGCGTCACATTTTCTATTACTGCTCCGCTCCTATTTGTCTCAGCGTGATGATATATAGCCTATAGCCTTCCTCGATAAATGGGCTATCTAACACTGAAATAATTTTTCAAATCGGATCAGTAGTTCCTGAGATTAGCGCGTTCAACCAAACAAACAAACAAACAAACAAACTCTTCTGCTTTATGATATTAGTATAGATTATTTACTAGCTCGTTCCTGAGATTAAGGCGTTCAACCAAACAAACAAACTCTTCAGCTTTATAATATTTGTATTGATAGTCTCGCGTTTGACCACAATCTCACCTGATGGTAAGCGATGATGCGGTCTAAGATGGAGCACGCTTGCCTAGAAGTAGGAAAACTCTTGACTTAAAGACTCCCAGGTTGTAGCTATCAGGAAACACAGACTCCGGTAGGGAATTCCACTCCTTAGCTGTACGCATATTGAAGTATTCCCAAAGCGTTACAAATTCCTTTTCATGGGTTGATTTTTTTTTTGTGTTTAGCTACAGTTGAGCAATTTTAAAGCATTTAAATGGTTTAAATGGTTTTGAAGATAATCCGATTATTGGTTCTCTTGATCCTTTTTGATATGAATTCAAAGAAACTGTCAGTACTTACAGTGAACCTGATAAAAGGGTCTATAATAGGGAATATGCATGAAACTTTTTTATTTGCAAAATGAAATACTTTTTAGCTCTATAAAACAATTATAAAATTGTTTTTTTAAATATCTTCATCACTGATGAAGTTATAAAGGTTCAAAGATTACAATTAGAAAGAGAAGTCTGATATGAAATTTGACGTCAGATTACATGACGCCTATACAGATGCCATACATTACAGCGATTTCGCGAGAGGGACAGATATATTTGTTTAAAATAATGATAACTCGTTTGTTTTTCGAGTGATTTTGATTTTATTTTCACTGTTAGTATTACAATTTTTAATATTTTTAGATAAACTGTGTATAATATTTTTTTCATGCATATTCCCTATTGGTCACATTTTTTTTAATTGAGATTGGTTCGAATTTTGGCCTAGTTTAACACCACGCCACGTGGAAACTACTATAAACATTTGTGTATTATACTTAAAAACAGAATAAAATTAATATTGGGGGCTCACATATGTACAACAAACGTGTTTTTTTGCGATTTTTATAGATAACTAGCCGACCGCACTAGACCCGCGCAACTTCGCCTGCGACACATTTTCCATTATTGCTCCGCTCCTATTTGTCTTAGCGTGATGATATATTGCCCATAAGCTTCCTCGATAAATGGGCTATCTAACAGTGAAAGTATTTTTCAAATCGGTCTAGTAGTTTCGGAGCCTATTCAATTCAAACAAACAAACAAACAAATCTTTCCTCTTTATAATATTACTTATAATGGTACGGAACCCTTCTTGTGCGAGTCCGACTCGAACTTGACTGTTTTTTTCTTAATTCATTATTATACAACAAAACAACTTTTATGATAAAGTCTTAATAAAGTACATGTACCTATATGTAAAAAGGCGAACGTAACTCAACTCTCAGCAAACCTTTCAGTGATAGAGAGAGTTCATCATAGAGGGAAGGATAATGTGTTTCGTTACTATTGTGAATCAAAGTACTGTAAAAACTACAAAGTATCAATTTTACAACACGTCACTAACAACACAAAAATTATAAGTTATGGGTGTTAGACGTCCAATACACGCTCATGCAAACGTCACTCAATACCAGAAGTCATGATTGATGGTGTAATATTGTCACTACATGACACGATAAGCTATCGGCAGTCAAGTCTTGACTGTGTCTAAACTGACAGCCGAACTGACGGTCAAACCTGTCGTGTATTGGCCGCCTAACACACAATACCAACAAACAACAACTACCTACAGTTTGGAAACAAAATTGCAAGCTACTGGACTACACTAACATTCACTATGCATTTATTCGTTAAGTGAACAATGTATGTTCTTTTAGAATAAATAAAGAATCTTTAAACCGAACCGAAAAATGTTGGCGACCCCCCCCAGCATCACAGATACCATCAACAGTTCGTTAGGCACAACCATTAAGCACATACAAAGCATTGTGACTAGTGATGTACCGAAGGGATTATAGATTCAAGATTCAAAGACTCAAACATACAAAGAATTTATTTCAAATAAACCATTTACAGGCACTCTTGAAATGTCAAGGTCGGTCAGTCAAAAACATGAATCTATTTGGACGTTCCAAAGCGTAGATCTCTATGGAGAAGAACGGGCAAGAAACTCCACGGACACTCTTTTAATCGCGAATATATATAGAGAGAGAGACGAGTTCTTCTTGCGACGATGAAAGTTACCTACTTTAAACTAGACAAAGCAGAATTGGGTAAGTATTTAGGTAGGTACCTAACTGAAATTCCGTGTCAAAGTATTTGTTTCCAGATAGCTACAACACTCAATTGTATGTAAGATTCTAAAAGGTATTTCGATCTTCGTCAACCTGGGAGTCTTTAAGTCAAGAGTGAATTGGTTACTTCTAGGCAAGCGTGCTCCATCTTAGACCGCATCATCGCTTACCATCAGGTGAGATTGTGGTCAAATGTATGCCTATCAATACTTTAAAAAAATCTTCGTTCAGTATCTTATTGTAGTTCTGTCGATGTTATAATACATTTGTTTTTCTAAGGTATTAGGGAATATGACTACGATTTTTTTAATTAAAAATTGAAATACTTATTAGCTCTAGTAAACAATAATAACATTATTTTTAAATACCTTCATCAGCGATGAAATTATAAAGCTTCAAAGATTACAATAAGAAAGAGAAGTCTGATAATTATTAACTTTGACGTGAAAGTCCATAACGCATAATACCTCGATCTCTCGATTCGTTTCTCGATTGTTTTTTTTTTTTTTTTTTTTTAATATTTATAGGCGTACGTTTGACCGCTATCTCACCTGATGTTAAGCGATGATGCGTCTGATGTCTTGTTTTGTTGTATGAAAATTGATAAAGATAAAACGCATCAAAACTCGAGAGGGGGTCGTGACGTTAGAACGCACTAAAAATTATACCACGGCGTGACTTATTGAGAATTTTGAAAGCGTCGTATCTGCGTCAATTTTGGTTTACGTAAAACAAGAAAAAAAATCGGGTCAAGTTTTTTTTTGATAATCTATCTGACGGACAGAATAGATTTTTTTCAGTTGACAAGCCTGTTACATATTTTTACCAGCAATCTATCTGCTTGTAATAATAATGAGACTTACAAACTCGCCAATCTGTCCAAAACAAAAAAAAAAACATCCTAAAATCCACTTTTACCCAAAAATTCAAAACCAAATAATTTCCAAACAAAATATCTAATTCCGGTATATGACTCCACAACACACATTCTATAAATATCGACAATAACAAAGGATACATTACTTATCACAACACTAAATTCATCGACAAAGGCACATCCCTAGCGTTAAGTGATTTACTGGCGTTCGTTGCATTCCTTCACTATACTTGTCTCACTCGCTCTTAGGATTAATAGATGTGGGGGAAAGAGTAGGAGTATAGTGTTAGAATGTAATAGAGAATTTTTGTAATAGTAGAAATAGTTTTGGTATGGTGGGGTGTATGTTTATACTTACAAAGTTATACAAATTAAACTAGTTAGGTTGGAGAGCTCGAGGCTAAGTTATAACACGGCCGATCTTCAAGGTTAAGCAAAACTTGTCGAGGTCGGGTTTTGGATGGGTGACCGTCCTTTACATAGTTATCAGAGATTACCACCTACAACCGCACAAATTTACCTCTCTATAGTATTAGCATAGACTAGCTGAAACCCGAGGCTTCGCCCGCTTGAAAAGAGCATGAAAATCGGTGCAGTAGTTTTTGACTTTATTGCGAAAAGACAGACAAACAGACGCGGCGGAGGATTTTGTTTTATAATATGTAGTGATTATACTAGTTTTCAGCTGAAACCGATTTGAATGGACGTAACACAATATATATTGTTTTAAACTTTTATGGTCACTTTCATGGTGAGTTTGTGGACTGTGGTACCGGAGATGGTCGTAATAAAAGACTACGAAAGAGGGTAGAGCGATATGTCTGCCAATAATTCCACCCGCAAGATCTTCAGTTACTCCGTGATCATGGCGCTTGCAACAGTGCCGAAATATCGGAAACTTGCAATTAAAAAGGTACATGGTAGCAATCCCGATATTAACTATTCTAACATAACACAAGTTAGAAAAACCTAGGCAAATTGAATAGAACACCGAACACAAATTCGATTTCGGTTCCGATGCAGCCCGGAAACACACGAACAACTTCGGCTGACGTCATGACAGATGACTGACATCTGTCAAATAAGCTTCCATACAAACTTCAACAGCTCGTTCAATACGCTTAGGGGTGGAGTTTCGAGATATACTTCTCTAGTATATTTGTAATTACACCGGGAACCATACTTGCTAGAGTTGGGCCGCCTAGTCGCCAACTAGTCGAGACAGCCGATTAATTTATCGGTAAAAGACGCCGACTAGTCAACTCTTAATGAGGACCTACAGAAACACTTTAAACTAGTCTCGAGTTCCTACTTGATTTTATCTTTTAAGGTGGAAGCTCCAGGGTAACCCGCGAAATTCAAATATTTTTATGTTTTTTTGCAATTTGCCGGTCAGTGTGAAGCTGTATGTTGAACAGAATACAGTTCGCGATTGTAAAAAGCATTTACCCAAAGGATTATAACTATTTGAATCATCAATATAACATTCTAAGTTCATAGAACTCGATTGAATGTTATTTCGTGAAAAAGTCATTCAATCGAGTTGTATGAACTAAGAGGGCCTATAGCCTTCTTCGATAAGTGCGCTATTCAACACTTACAATTTTTCAATTTGAACCAGTTGTTTAACTAAACAAACTCTTCAGTTTTATAATATTAGTAGGTTTTTCCCGCGACTTCGTTCGTACCTACGCGATAAGGATATGCGCGTACGAAGTTTTTGCCGCGTTGTCAGACAGAGGCAGATAACGACTTTGTTTGATAATATTTTTATAGAAGAACCACGCGTTTTATTAAGTGCCTTTAAAAGTACCTAAACATTAAGTTTAAAATTGTTTTTTTATTTCAGTTTTAAACAAATAATGCGTTGATGCGTTCCCATATATATAAAAAACAAAAATAAATTAATAGAAACGAACCAACTAGTCGGTCGGTCACTGCAGCCTCGACTAGTCGTCTATTAAGAGGAGGCTCCCTAAATTTTATGTTAATTTGCATTAATATTCTGAAACAGTCACACATACTATCAAAATGGAACTTTAGTATATGATTTATTGGATCTTTTTCTTTCCATGTACAAGACAGTTACGTAATTGTAACATTTTCACTCGATTCATTTTTAATTCAAAAATCATGTCTTTTTTAAAGATTATTCCTTTTTTTTTCAAGATTGCGTGGCCTTTATGTCTAAAATAAATATTAACAGTAAGAAAATATAGTTTACTATCCAGTCACAAGACATTTTTTCTCTAGATCAATTATTACTTCAGTTATAAACGAAATAAGAATTGAGACTTACGACATTTAGTTTCGAGCTCGAACGCGATCAAAGAGCGCATGCGGTATTCAACTTTATTACGGCTAGCATAGCGTCTAGCACCATAGCGGTAGTGGCGGGGTGCATGGGGCGGAGCTTGCGTAGAAATTATTTTAGAGTGCCTGCTCTTAAACTAGTCGACTTACACCAGAGTTGGCCCCTCTCTGATACCTACCCTTCAAACCGAAACACGGCACCGTTGCATGGCGACAGGAATATGTAGGTACGGCAGTGTAGTAAGTACTTTCCCGAACAAATTCTTCTGATTCACCAGTACCTAGGTACTTACATTCCTTTGTCAAGTAATTTCTCAGAAATTGATGTAGCAATTTCAATGGAACTTTTTATTTAAACGAGCCGGCATGATCCGACTTAGGTGTGAAAATATTTGAAATTTTACCCAATAGCTTTTGCGCGCAATTTCGCTTGAATTCAAAGTTTATTTTCGAAAAAAAAGTATCATATTACCGCTTCCAAGCTCCCATCTATCTCTGTACCAAAATTCATCAAAATCGGTTCAGCGATTTAGGGGCATGATAGCCATGTTCCTCTGTGTTAGAGGATTCCGGTTAAAGCTCGCTTCCATCTTCGGCCTAATCATCACTTTCCATCAGGTGAGATTTGGGCCAAGAGTTTTCCCGTTTTGAATAAAAAATAAAAACATACAAACTAACTTTGGTAATTATAATATTAAATTAGAATTCTAAAAGGCAGATTTCAACTCTATGACCCAAATATCTATTTTACATAAATCAAGGATATCCGACTATTAATCTCGGCTTGAGTTCATGTTGATTTTACTAAATACTACGGAAAACTAGGTTAATTCCTGTCACTGATAGCTTTAACTGATAACAGAGAGGCATGTCGGTCACAGCTGCTGAACTAATTCTATACACATAGGTACGCAAATATAAAAGTTGAAGTATTGGTCAGTGAATAAGGTTTTAGCTATACCTAGATTACTGGGAAAACTATAAGAATGCTTTAAAGACGCATATTAAAAAAAATACATTCGTTCGGAACCCTTGCGCACGAGTCCGTCTCGCAACTGGCCGATTTTTTTTTTAACCTTGTGTTGTACCAATCTATACTAATATTATAAAGCTGAAGAGTTTGTTTGCTTGAACGCGCTAATCTCAGGAACTACTGGTCCGATTTGAAAAAAGCTTTCAGTGTTTGATAGCCCATTTATCAAGGAAGGTCATAGACTACATATCATCACGCTAAGTGAAATAGGAGCGGAGCATTAATGGCAAATGTGACGCAGACGAAGTTGCGCGCGGCTGCTAGTTTATTAATACTTCAAGATCTACTTTTATTGAATAACTTACCAAACGCTTGGCATTTAGGGAACTGAAAAATATTGTTATGTATACCAATATTATAAAGCAAAAGAGTTTGTTTGTTTGGTTGAACGCACTAATCTCAGGAACTACTGGTCCGATTTGAATAATTCTTTCAGTGTTATATAGCCCATTTATCGAGGAAGACTATGACGCACGGGTCAGCTAGTTTCAAATAAAACTATATCTTTATACAAGAACTAGCTTTCACCCGCGACTTCGTACGCGCATATCCCGTTTTTTCCGTTCCCGTAGGAATTTTGGGAAATTCTCTCTTAGAGCTCCCCTACAGAGTGTAAGGAAGCTACATGCCAAATTTCAGTTTTCTACGATCAGTGGTTTCGGTTCGGCTGTGCGTTGATCGATCAGTCGGTCAGATTCTGCTTTTATACAGGGTGTCCTAGAAGTCGACGTCGAGCCGGAATCGGGTGATAGGACAAATCATAATAGTTACCAGAAAAATATAAAAAAAATCGTAGTCATGTATTTTTTAAATGACAATACTGTATATTTTTTTTTTTTGAAAAATTTACACCTGTGATGGTTTTATCGCTCTTTTAGCTAAAAATCTTTACTTTTTTCGTTTTTTTTTTTTTGTGTAATCTGGAGTAGTGCTTCTGTAACCTGTTGTTTTAAATTCTTAGTTATTTTCATTTAAAAAAAAAAGAAATTAGTGTAATTTAAAAAATACATGACTAAGATTTTTTTATATTTTTCTGGTAACCATTATGATTTGTCCTATCACCCGATTCCGGCTTGACGTCGACTTCTGGGATACCCTGTTAATATACACCTAACTAAACTGTAACCTAACATTCCTGCTGACCCCTTCACGGATTCACGTTACAAGTCAGCTTATCACCGTGTCAGTGTGAAGACAGCCTGTTCAAACATGTCAATTCATTCACAAGATAATGTGCGTTGGGCAGCACTCCATAGCACGCTACGCTACGCGTGAAACACAGAGCATTTGTGTTTCCTGATAGCTACAACCTGGGGTCTTCCAAGTAAAGAGTGAAAATTAACAAATGCTCTCAATATAAGTACAAGAACACAAATAAAGAAAATCGTATTGCCAAGACCCAGTATTGGTGTCGGCTTCCAGTCTTACAGGATGCAGCTGAATACGTATCAATCAATCAATATCTTTATTTTGGATCATAGGTAGGTACATAACAGGTCATAATATATAATTTAATTGCGATCAGCTATGTCCCGCCCTTTGGGCATACAATAGTGACACATAGGAAATTCAAATTTACATAATTTAGATAAAAAACAGATGGAACGAATAAGGTAGGTACACATCAGGGGGCAACTGAACGCATCATGACTAAGTATTTTACTTGGATAAACAATTAAAAGATCATATTAGCAAACAATATTCTGCCATTACGGTGTTTCTTCTCAGAGCAGTCAGCTAGGAAACACCGGCCTCATGTACCTAGTTTAAAATGACCAAAAAAGATTGACGTGCAAAAGTGTTATTTACAACCTACTTACAGAATAAATATCATTTATCGTCAGCTTTTGTAGTTTATTTCTGTACAACATGCAGCTTACGTGGCAAACCTCTCCATGCATATCTTAAGTAATAGTGGACGGTCGATCTTACACCTACACATACATACAAACAAACATGACGTATTGAAGACAGGAGGAAAAAAATATCGTTCGAATATTCGGATGGCTGCCTTAATTCCGGATATGTCGGCAGCATTATGAATGATTTCGGTAATATAACTGCTTGTAACTTAAAATAACGATTGTATTCTCCGGGTTACCCGGGTTTGGGGGCCGAGTCACCCTTGTCCGTAGGAGAATACCCTTCAGCGAATCCCTACACGTGGTCCCTGGGTGGTGCTAAACAGGTGACGATAACCGCCTCCGTGGTCTAGTGGTTATACCACCTGATTCAGACCCAGAGGTCCCGGGTTCGATTCCCAGCGGGGGCAAATTTTTTGCTCGGTTTGGTTGGTGGTAGGGCTTCTTCTAAGTCCGCCTGGCAAGCTACCACCATCATGTCTAAGTCTGTCGCCATAACAACAATGTTAACAGCATTGTTGTGTTCCGGCAGTTAGAGGTATGATAGCCAGTTCCTCTGTGTAAGAGGATTCCGGGTGAAACTCGCTTCCATCTTCGGCCTAATCATCACTTTCCATCAGGTGAGATTTGGGCCAAGAGTTTCCCCGTTTTGTTTAAAAAAAAAAAGAAAAAAAAAATACAAGTCGTCGACACGATTAGCGCAGTGGTTGAGCGATGGACTGCTGCGCTGCGTGTCGCGGGTTCGATTCGCGCACGGAACAAATATTTGTATGGCCTACAGATAGTTGTTCCGGGCCTGGCTGTTTGTTTAAGTGAGTTTGTATGTCTGTGAATGCACCCACGATACAGGAGAAATTCCTAGTGTGAAACGCCGTTTTTTTAAAAAAGAAAGAAAAACGTATACAGAATAGTATTATAGAAAACCGCTGCAAATACTGGTATTCAGCTGAATCCGGTTTGACTGGGGGCCGACCTCAATATAGTTGGGAAAAGGCTAGGCAGATGATTATTGTGAACAGATAATTTTGAATACAATATAAATCCCATCCGAATGCAATCGTTCCCAATATATGCATGTCTTTTTGAAAAAACCGAGTCTCACGAAGGGTTCCGTACCATAAATAAACCATATGTTTTATTGTCTGTTGTTATAGCAATCCAACTGAATAATACACAATCTGTAAAAATATCAACTGTCTACCTATTAGTTCTTGAGATACAGCCAGCTGACAGACAGACGGACGGCGGACAGTGGAGGCATACATTACAATTTAATCTTACGGCGTTTGCAATTATCCGGCGACATATACAACGCCGAATTCACATCGTATATTAAACTTCTACACAGCAAAAGCACATCTTGATAAAATTTTAAATCTCTTTTATCAATGCATCCTCTACCTTGGCGGGAGACGATATATCAACGGGTTTCAAAGCAGCAGAGATAAGTGACATATTTGATGCATTGCCGCAGAGTAGCGCCCGCGATGTGAATGTTTGTATGAGGGGTTTTAAACGATGTTATGAAATAGAGCAGTAGCGTATACGAATGAATGATAATTTATATATTTCTGAGTACCTATATGGTACATTAAGGTCTTGCTAGCTCGTGGCTAAATATTAACAGCCGCACAGGTCGATCTTCAAGGTTAAGCAACGCTTGCCGAGGTTGGTCTGTGGATGGGTGACCATTTTAACATACCGAGTTTCCTCTGTGCCTCGGAAAGCACGTTAAGCTGTTGGTACCGGCTGTCATTTGGAGATCTTTTGGCAGTCGTTACGACTAGTTAGAAGCCAGAAAATAAGACACCAGTCGTGCTAAGGAGTACCGTGTTACCCAGTTACCATGGGTTGTGGAGGTCTGGTAGGCAGCCGCTCCACGTAAAATACTGGTTTTCAGCTAAATCCGGTTTGACTGGAAGCCGACCCCAATACAGTTGGGAAAAGGCTAGGCAGATGATGATGGTAGGTACATAAGGTCTTAAAATTAAACAGTCTCATATACACCACCGTTAACGGTGTAGAAATATTAAATTAAGTTACAAGTCAATTTACAGTAATGTTTGTCATCGAAACAATAAGTAAAAGATACGGCTACTTCCCGTTTCGTCACATTCCCCTTTTGTCACTATGTCAAAACTTTACAAAACAGTTGTAGTACAATGTACAGTTGATTTTAAAAGTTTTGACATAAGTAGTGACAAAAGGGGAATATGACGAAACGGGAAGTAGCCAACGATACATGCCCGCTAAAGTAGGTATAGTCTGTCACAGTCGATTTTCTCCGAATCAACTGGATCGATTCATTTGTTTTGTTACACGTAATTATAATCATTTGTGACCCAAACACGTAAACGTAACGAAAATAAAAATAAAAATTCGAAAGGGGGTCACTTATTTTTGGGGGGCAAATTGGAAAATTAAAAGTAAGTTATTCCAACTCTACTATTTGACGCATCAGATACTTAAAAGGGTTAATTTGTAAGGATCTCAAAACCACTTTCTTTTCATAATTTAAAAAAAAAAAAACGAAGTTATTGAAGAAAAGTAAAAATATAGCAACCGATTTGCGAACTTCCTCCTTTTTTTTATTTGATATGGGTTTGCTCTTGACTGTGTCTTGGTCAGAGATGACAGAGACAAAGTCTACGATGGAGCGAGCTTACACAGAAGTAGCCTGTTCACTCTAACTTTGAAGATTAGATTAGGGTTGTAAGCATTCCTTCATAGGAAGTCGGTTAAAAATAAATGAAAATTGACCTCTGGTAGAGAAAGATTATTAAATCCCTATAATTCTTCACAAATTTTAGACCCAAACAGGATCCAGATCCATCGTCCGTCCCTACTCGCACCCAAACCCCAGGACTACAGCTAGAAAACTAATTATGCACACACATAATATAATTAGTCCCTCAGCCCGCGATGCACAATTGGCTTCATTGAATCTATGTCCAGCTTACAATTATTGGTTTAAATGTACTAGTAGCGAGAAAAGTGGTTACTTCTGTTATGCATATAAATGTATTTTTATTAGCTGACCCGTGCAACGTCGTCTGCGTGACATTTTTCATTACTGCTCCGCTCCTATTGGTCTTAGCGTGATGATATATAGCCTATAGCCTTCCTCGATAAACGGGCTATCTAACACTGAAATAATTTTTCAAATCGGACCAGTAGTTCCTGAGATTAGCGCGTTCAACCAAACAATCAAACAAACAAACTCTTCTGCTTTATAATATTAGTATAGATATCCGATTTAGGAGTCTTTAAGTCAAGAGTGAATAGGTTACTTCTAGGCAAGCGTGCTCCACCTTAGACCACATCATCGCTTAACATCAGGTGAGATATAGCGTTCAAACGTATGCCTATCAATAGTAAAAAAAAAAAAACTTCAGAGGGGGTAAGGGAGCTCGTGGCTAAACAATAACAGCCGCACGGGTCGATCATTAAGGTTAAGCAACGCTTGCCAAAGTTGGGCTGTAGATGGGTGACCATCTTAACATACTGAGTTTCCTCCGTGCCTCGGAAAGCACGTTAAACCGTTGGTCCCGGCTGCCATTTGTAGATCTTTGGCAGTTTGTCAGAAGCGAGTAAATATGACTCCAGTCTTGCCAAGAAGTACCGTGTTACCCAGTTAATGGGCTGTGAAGGTCTGGTAGGCAGCCGCTCCACGTAAAACACAGGTATTCAGCTGAATCCGGCTTGACTGGAAGCCGACCCCAGTATAGTTGGGAAAAGGCAGGCAGATGATGATGTGTGATGGAAGGAAAATGTTTATCAAAGTGAAGAAACATGTAGCTTTACTATGGTGTGCCAATGCCAGCGTGATTCCATTGTGAAACAGAGATAGCGCTATTCGTCCTGTATAGCTCCGTCTCTCTCACAGCAGAATGATGTTAGCTTTGGCACAACATTGTAAGTACCTACTCTCTGCAAGTGCGACTCGCGAACCAATATTTTTTTTTTTACATGTTATTTTAACACTTACAGACTTCATATAGGTTTTCCTGTAATCTGAAAAAAAATACAGAAAATAGCTCCGCTCTTAGCGTCCAAAAAGATTAAGCTATTTGCACGTTCCAAAGCGTAGATCTCTATGGAGAAGAACGTGCAAGAAACTCTACGGACACTCTTTTAAAAATAATAAATTGTTACAAAGTTTTGTTTACATCGTGTTGAAATTATAGGTATACATGTGAGAACGATGTGAAAGACGAAGAAGATAAAAGTAAGGAAAAAAATATATTGAATAAAAACTCCCCAAAGAGTTCTATTGAAGTTAACAGCTATCAGTATTGTAGAGCGTAAAAATTGCAACAGTTTTCATAACGAACACTATTTCATGCGCTTTTCCTCTCGAAATCCTGGCGAGTACAAACCGAGCTTTAAACAAACACTGCCCACAACTGTACTTTGGAGTCGCGTGTCGCCCGTCCGTCTTGCTTAGGCTCCCCCTCCAATTGTGCGTCAATTCGCGCAGAGGACCAACCGTCCTGCACTACCGCATATCGGGAGCACGCAATGTATGGATGTATGTTAGTGCTGGTGTTTGGCACAGGATCATCATCTGCCTAGCCTTTTCCCAACTATAATGGGGTCGGCTTCCAGTCAAACCGGATTCAGCTGTGTGGTGCGGTGCTAGTATCAAGCGGCTGCTTACCAGACCTTCTCAACCCATCAACTGGGTAAAACGGTACTTCTTGGCAAGACTGGAGTCAGATTATCTAGTTTTTGACAATCCGAAACGACTGCCAAAGATCTACAAATGACAGCCGGGACCAACGGCTTAACGTGCTTTCCGAGGCACAGAGGCGTCTCAGTAGGTATGTTAAGATGGTCATCCAGAACGTCTACATATCATTTCCTCAGTTCCCCTTTAATTGTACAATAGCACATAGAGCTTAAATAACAAAAAACAATACTTGATGCTGTAACACGTCCTCCTTGAGGGCTTACAATCTTAATCTCTTAAAGTTAGAGTGAACAGGCTCCTTCTGGGTAAGCTTGCTTCATCGTAGACTTTGTCTCTGTCATCTCTGACCAAGACTAAAGTCAAGAGCAAATTTTAACCCATCTATACTATACATATAATATTATAAAGCAGATGAGTTTGTTTGTTTGTTTGGTTGAACGCGCTAATCTCAGGAAGTACTGGTCCGATTTGAAAAATTCTTTCAGTGTTAGATAGCCCATTAATCGAGAAAGGCTATAGGCTATATATCATCACGCTAAGACAAATAGGAGCGGAGCAGTAATGGAAAATGTGACGCAGACGACGTTGCGCGGGTCAGCTAGTCTAAAATAAAAATAAAAAAATCTCTACACCCATTTCACCACCCACCAGCCATTCAAAGAACCAGTAAACCAATCTTCTGCCAACGAACAAAAAGATACAGTAGCTTTCACCTATATTCACGCAGTTTCTACATTGTATATCTATACAAACAAACACACAGAGAAACAGACAAAAAGCCTTGGAATTTAATTAAAACGTCACGTTTTTGACAGGTACCCGCTGAGCGTATTTAGGGTTCTGTACGAGGAGGACCCTTTAGACAGCCGTTTGTTGTGTACTTGTAATTTACTGAGCTGTCACGGTAAATTAATTTTGTGTGGTTTTTAATAAGTTTCGAGCGGTTTTAAGCGATTTAATTAGGTTGAATCAGTGTTTTTCCACAACGTTGTGTTTAAATAGACATAATACATCTCTTTGACTGGTCGAACTTGATAATTAAAAAGCGCCTGTAAAGTTAATAAATTGAGATAAACGTGTTATAGTTTGTCTTATAACTCTTAAGACTTAAATTCTTCAGGTATCTGAACATCGATACTGAGTGTCGAGAACAAATAACAAAACAAATTATACAACAGCAAACTCTTAAATTGTGACGCGATTCTGTTGTTTGTTTATTTATTTATTTGCTAACAAATTAGTGTTGTGTATGATGTATTTTGTGTCAAACAACGGTCATCCAAATAAATGAATTCGAGCAACTTTGATCTAAAAGTCAAACTTCTTAACTGAGTCGGCGAGTATATACTTTAACAAAAAATAAAAAATAAACCAAACCGTTTCATAAATGACAGAGTTATGAGGTAACAAACTTATAAAATACAACCGAATTGATAACCTCATCCTTTTTTTAAAGTCGTTTAAAAATCGGTTTAAAAAAACACTGTTCAACGACATTCAGAAAATAAATACTTTATTTGATAAGGTAATTAACCACTTCATGTTCATGTATTATCCATTCTACAAAACATATTTGATCACCGTAAAGCTCGGCAAATACTCGAATTTTTAGTTCCTACCGCTTTTCTATTATAGCTTCTTTAAAAGGCGTGAACATAAAAACATAAATAAATAAAGCCACGGAACCCATTCTATTCCTTTCAACGACTTGACACAACGTCTTTATGCGAGGTGTCAAACTATGACAATACAATCTGACGTTTTCATTGTATTTTTTTTTATAAGCCGCCTGAGGTAGTTGGCCATTCAGTCTTTTTAATTAAAGGTGAAAAAGAATATGATTTATTACTTTTAAAAGTTGGTTTGAGTGTCGGCGAAATTGAATGGAGTCTTTCCCGCGACTTCGTACGCGCTTATTGCGTTTTTTTCTCGTTCTCCAAGGAATTACGGGAAATCCGCTCTTAGAGCTCTTTAAATCCCCAAGTCACCAACATGACAAATTGCATCTTTCTATGATTAGTAGTTTCGGCTGTGCGTTGTCTGTTAGTCACTCGGCAACGGAAGAAGTTTATATATTTAAATAAATAATAAATATAATATATAATATAATATAATATCCTTGGACATTTCACACAACGCCATATAGTCCCAAGCTAAGCAACCTAATGCTTGTGTTATGGTAACAAGATGGCTGATAAACTACTTATATATATATTTTTTTTTTTGTAAGTTCATACATATTATAGATAGAAAAACACCCAGACTCGGTACAAATACTTGTAGGTCGTACAAATATTTGTCCCGTGCGGGAATCGAACCCGCGACATGCTGCGCAGCAGTCAATCGCTCAACCACTGCGCCAACCGTGTCGTCAAATAAATAAAATAAAATATTTATTTCAGAAAACTTACAGATTATAGTAATCTATTATAATTTTTATACATAATATTTGAGTTGGTATTGAGCATTTGCAAAAGATACTTAGATTGTTGAAGAAATCTGTATACAATAAATAGGTAAACCCTGCCTCCTAAACTAGGGTAGCCTGTATTATAGGAGGCAGTGATTCGGCTAAGAGATTATATTAATTAATTAGATTTTACAACTATGTCGACTATGTCTACGAAACAATAATTAGTAAAAAACATTAGGTTCTAAAATTAATTTAAGAAGCACTGGAAGTTACTTATACTGCTGTAAGCAACGATTTGTTGAGTGTGTGTGTAGTGGTGTGTGCGTGTGAATGGGGGATATATAGTATCAGATATATAGTATTAAAATATTTTGATGATAACATCGCGCAAATCTGCTTCTGAAGCTGCTGAAGCTGAAGAGTTTGTTTGCTTGAACGAAATGGCTAAAAATGCTTGAAATGTCAGGAACTACTGTTCCGATTTGAAAAATTCTTTCTGTGTTAGATAGCCCATTTATCGAGGAAGGCTATAGGTTATTTCTCATCACGCTAGGACAAAAAGGAACGGAGCATTAATGGAAAATGTGACGCAGACGAAGTTGCGCGGGTCAGCTAGTCTTTTCTAAAAGAAGTTGGCAGCAGTGAAATACTGGTGTTCGGTAATCATAAAATCACCCCAACATTTAATTATATTTTTTAGTAGCTGACCTGCACAACTTCGTCACATTTTTCATCAATGCTCCGCTCCTATTGGTCATAGCGTGATGTTATAATTATAGCCTATAGCCTTCCTCGATAAATGGGCTATGCAACACTAAAATAACTTTTCTATTCGAACCAGCATCTCAAGCGATTAGCGCGTTCAACCAACCAAACAAACAAACTCTTTAACTTTGTAAATGTAATCTATAAAAATCTCGTGTCACGGTGTTTGCTATCGATCTCCTCCGAAACGGCTAGACCGATCTTTTCTTAAGTGCACATTTGGTCGTTATGTTGGTACTATTTCTGCAACGTTTGCCTTAATTTTCTTTTATTTAAATCTATTTTTGTCCTTTTTAATTTTTCACTGTACTTTTTGAATTGTTTTGTATACTTGTTCTTTGCATTGTCCTCACATATAGAAGCAATCAAAGATAATGTTACCATGATTTTTTTAATACATCACATGATTTAAAAGAGTGCCCGTGGAGTACTTTGAGTTTGAGAGTTTGCCCGTGAAGTTTTTCTCCATAGAGATCCACGCTTTGGAACGTGCAAATAGGTTCATGTTTTTGACTGACCGACCTTGACAATTAATAAATGCCTGTGAATGATTTATTTGAAATAAATGCTTTAAATCTTGAATCACTGCGAGTGACATGCGAATACATGCTTAAAAACCGGCCAAGTGCGAGTCGGACTCGCGCACCGAGGGTTCCGTACAAACCTGTAGGCATTATATTATAAGCAAAAGTAGCGATTTACGATTTATGACGTTTTAAAAAAAAAAACTACTTACTAGATCTCGTTCAAAGTTCCTTGCCCAAGAAATTTTTATTTGAGTTTCAGTTCCTTTTTTTTTCTATTTTTGTATGAAAATCTTAATGTGGTTCACAAAATACATCTACTTACCAAGTTTCAAAAGCGTAGTTCTTATATTTTCGGAGAAAAAATGCTGTGACATACGGACGGACAGACAGACAGACAGACATGACGAATCTACAAGGGTTCCGTTTTTGCCATTTGGCTACGGAACCCTAAAAATTACAGTATTGGCACTCTGATCGCCTAAAAGTTAAATGTACAAAGTTCAATAAGGTCGGTTAAGTTTAGCCTACAATGGAACGGTCGCAAGCTGTATTTAGCTTGTTGTATGACTCACAGTTAGCGAGTTAACTGGCAACTATGCTACGATTGATTTAGTACTAACTGCATTAATAGACGTGGTAGTAATGTGTGTTTGAGTAATGGCAGTTTGTGTTGTGGCCCTGTGGGGTAAGGGTTCGACTTCTGAGGTGTGAATCGTGGGTTGGAATACAGTTAAGCATGGTTTCTTATTGTCTGTGTTATTATTTGTAGTAAAGAAAGGGCTATTCGAAAGCTATTGCATATTAAACTGGTAGCGGTTGAGTATTAAACTGGAAAAGCGGCCAGTCACGCGGTCAGTCGCTAGTGCGTAAATTCCCATGGGAACGGGAAAAGCAGGAATCGCGCGTATGACGTCACGGCCTAAAGCTAGGCACCCTATATTCACATTTACGAACATCTCTGCCCAGCCTTTTCCCAACTACATTGGGGTCGGCTTCCAATCCAACCGGATTCAGCTAAATACCAATATTATACGTGGAGCGGCTGTCTACCAGACCTCCACAACCCATTAACTGGGTAACACGGTACTCCTTGGTAAGACTGGTGTCAGACTTTCTGGCCTCTGACTATCCGTAACGACTGCCAACGATATCCAAATGACAGCCGGGACCAACAGCTTAACGTGCTTTCCGAGGCACGGAGGAAACTCGGTATGTTAAGATGGTCACCCATCCACAGACCAACCTCGGCAAGCGTTGCTTGACCTTGGAGATCGACCTGTGCGGCTGATATTATTTAGCTACGAGCTTCTCATATTCACATTTAAGATAACGTTAAAAAAAACTCCAAAAGAATGCGCAAAATTTCACACAACAACTTTCTACAAATTCACCATGAAGCTCTACAAGTCTACACCTATTAAATGCGATTAATCGTTTATTTTTAACCGAATAATCGTTGAAAGACGATTATCTCAAACGGGCCGATTAGTCAGTCAACCGATGAGCCGGAAATAATTGGGACGAGTTTGGCACCAATCGGTTACCTAATGAGTTTATAACTTTAAATGCTGGTAGACATCTTTGTTTGGTAAACAATTTCGCAATTACTCAGTGGGATTCGCTGCCGGAGTCATCATGATTGTGTCTGGCTGTAAGTACTTCCATCGTGCGTACAGCTGAGGAGTGTTTTTAGGGTTCCGTAGCCAAATGGCAAAATCGGAACCCTTATACATTCGTCATGTCAGTCTGTCTGACCGTCCACAGCCACTTTTTGCCGTAACTATAAGAATTATGCTGTTGAAACTTGGTAAGTAGATGTATTCCGTGAACTGCATAAAGATTTTCACACAGAAATATAAAAAAAAAACAATAAATTTTGGGGGTCCCCATACTTACAACTGAAACTCAAAAAATATTTTTTCATCAAACACATACGTGTGGGGTATCTATGGATAGGTCTTCGAAAATGGTATTGAGGTTTCTACTATCATTTTTTTCTAAACTGAAATGTTTCCGAGAGAGACACTTCCAAAGTAGTGAAATGTGTCCCCCCCCTGTAACTTCTAAAATAAGAGAATGATAAAACTAACAAAAAACAAATATGATGTATATTACCATGTAAGCTACCAGTGAAATATGGTTTGAACGAGATCTAGTAAGTAGTTTTTCTTTAAATACGTCATAAATCGTAAATCGCAACTTTTGCTTATAATATAATACCAACAGGTTTGTACGGAACCCTCGGTGCACGAGTCCGACTCGCACTTGGCCGGTTTTTTTTATTTGAGATGGGTTTGCTCTTGACTCTAGTCTAGGTCAAAGATGACAGAGACAGTCTACGATGAAGCGAGCTTACCCAGAAGTAGCCTGTTTACTCTAACTTTGAAAAGTATAGGGTTGTAAGCGTTTAGAAACACAGACGCGGGCAGAGAGTTCCACTCCTTTGCTGTGCGCATTATGAAAGACGCTTGGAAACGCTTAGCTAGTGCGAATTGGTGGATAGCAACAAGGTAGGGATGGTAAGTTGCAGTGCGTCTGGATGTCCGATGGTAGAAGGCAGGGGGCCGGTGGGATGAGGTCGTGGAGTTCTTGGGCACACTCTCCGAAGTACAACCTGTAGAAGACCGACAAACAGGCAACCTTGTGGCGATGAGCCAAGCTTTGAAGCTTGACATCCACCAGTTTTACGTGGCAAATGAGCCTCTTAGCTCGGCGTTCCAGCTGTAGTATCGTTGTAGCTGTGTTTTCTCATAGATATAACCTGAGGGTCTTTAAGTCTAGAGTATTTACTCTAGACTATAGAGCCTATTTAGGCTCTTCTAGAAAAGCCTGCAGAATTGTCGAACACATTCGCTTCACTTACCATCAGGTGAGATTGTGATCAATTGCGAGCCTATCAACAAATTAATGAATACTTTCTTAAATCGCTGCCTCATTTATTCCTATTGGTGCCTATCTATTGGCCTAGTTCTGATCGATCTCCTGCTTGAGAAGCAGGAAAGTGGAAATTATATTTTTCCATCCTTCCACTGTACTTTTCTGAATAATATCGTTGCGACATTCAAGACAGTTGAATCGTTTCTCCGGAACTTGTCGGGCTTCATTGATTAGGTTAGAATAGAGAAGAATTTTATTTTGCAAATATGGGTAATACATAATAGTTCTTAGGATTATATTTCCACTGTTGAATCTGGCTTTCAGAAGTTGCAGTGGTTGGGTATATGTGGTGGGCTTCTCCCAAAATAAACTTATTTTCTTAACTGGTTCTGACTCACGGCTGGAATTCTTATCAGCGTTTCTCGTATCTCGTGTTTCTATACGAGATCTTAACTCATGGACGTATTCAACCCTGGGACTTTTTCGATGAAGCAAAGGCTTCAGGAGAATCCTTTAGCAGGGCTTTAGGATTTTAACATCCTGCCAGGGTGGCGGAATTGCTCGAAAGAATCACCGCGGCCCTGGAACGCAAAGGGCATTAGGAGGAACACGGATGGGTTTTAGTCAGTAGGAGTCTGACACTCCCTCCTGCTTTACCCAGAGCGGGAGGAGTCATTTGATGATTTCCCATCCTAAAAAAAAAAAAAGGGGTGGCGGAATTGCCCGAAAGAATCACCGTGGCCCTGGAACGCAAAGGGCAGAGAGGAACACGGATGGGTTTTAGTCAGTAACAAAACCATTAGTGGAATTGCTGAACGGATCTGGATGAAATTAGCAGAGGCAGATAATAGTCTGGAATAGAACATAGGCTATATTTTATCCCGGGAAAATATTCCCTTGAGCTGCTGGGCCTAGGCAGAAGCTAGTTCCGAAATATTATGCACAAAGTAAAGTTCAACAATCACTAATGCAATGTTTTTATGATTAGGAGCTTAAAAGATAAGTTTCTCATCTCCCACGAGATCCATTTGAGCTTGCAATCCGCTTGAAACTGGAGCATAAAAGCAAGCAATGCCAGAGGTCAAACGTAGTACAATTATAGCTCCCATGTGCATTACAAGCAGGCTCCATTAGAGAGAGCAATGATAATATTAAGTGCACGACTTTGTAGGGCTGCCACGTATGAGAAATCCTACTAATATTAATGCGAAAGTTTGTGAGTATGTATGGATGTTTGTTACTCTTTCACGCAAATAGGTACTACTGAACCGATTACGATGAAATTTGGTATGTAGGTAGCTGAAGACCCAGAATAATACACACCACTATAATAGCCAATAGCATCACCTTTGTACCTATTTTTCTGTTTCCTTCTTCTCATGTTCTTATTAAATATGTGTACATAAATGGTTAAATATGTAAATATAAATAAATAAATAAAAATAATACATAGGCTACTTTTTATCCCGGAGTTCCTGAGGGATCGGGATTTACACGGGAATAACGAGAATTTATACGCGGACAACGTCGCGGGCGGCCTCTAGTTTATAATAATTCCAACGAAATATTTTTTCTCGAACGTATAATCAAGTTATAACTGTCAAATTTTCTCATTCGATTTGCGCGTTGTGACCTTTCAAATGAAAGGGCGTTTAATGAAGGTCGTTCTTCTCCACAGGATCTATTCTTTGGAACGTGCAACTGCCGCGCTGGAGACGGGGTCGGTGGGTGTGTTATGTTGCAGAACAACCCGCTGCTCTTGTCGCTAGCGCGGCAGGATTAGCTTCATCTATTTGACTGACAGAACTTGACTATTCAAAAGTGCCTGTAACTGGTCTATTTGAAATAAAGGATTTTGTATTTGTATTTGGTCTCAAAACGCATTTGATATAAATAATTTTGGAGTTATTCTTATCTCTGAAACTTAACCGAAACGAAAAATACTGATTTTCAGCTAATTTCGGTTTGACTGGAAGCCGATCCCAATATATTTTGGAAAAGGCTAGGCAGATGATTCCTATCTCAGAAACAACTGTTTTTATTCTATTCTATAACTGATTATAGGCTCAGTGGGTCTGCACTTGAGTACTTTTGACCTCTAAACCCTTCAATGTCCCTTACATAAACACTCAGACCGCAAACCTACATACCTAAGCCCTACAAAACTTGGTGGTTCTACATCTTGGCCGGAACAGAAACCGCAAAACAATCTGTTGCGTGTGAGCAAACTAAAAGGTGTTACCGAAGCCTACTAGGATTCCTTTCATTAAGGGTTTGAAATTACTTCCTTAAAGTCAAGAGTGAATAGGTTACTCCTAGGCAAGCGTGCTCCATCTTAAACCGCATCATCGCTTACCATCAGGTAAGATTGTGGTCATCGGCGTGCCTATCAATCATCATCTGCCTAGCCTTTCCTCAACTATATTGGGGTCGGCTTCCAGTCAAACCGGAGTTAGCTGAATACCAGTATTTTACGTAGAGCGACTGCCTACCTGACGTCCACACCCCGTTAACTGGGTAACACGGTACTTCTTGGCAAGACTGGTGTCAGATTTACTCGCTTCTGACAATCCGTAACGACTGCCAAAGATCTACAAATGACAGCCGGGACCAACGGCTTAACGTGCTTTCTGAGGCACTGAGGAAACTCGGTATGTTAAGATGGTCACCCATCCACAGACCAACCTTGGCAAGCGTTGCTTAACCTGGTAGATCGACCTATCAATAATTCATAAAAAACCGGCCAAGAACGAGTCAGACTCAAGCACGAAGGGTTCCGTGCCATTATCTATAAAAACAGCAAAAAAAATAATGTCTGTTGTATGGGAGCCCTTTTGTTCTGTTTTTAGTATTTGTTGTTATAGCGGCAACAAAAATATACACAATCTGTGAAAATTTCAACCGTCTCTACCTATCACGGTTCTTGAGATACAGCCGCTGACAGAGAGACAGACGGACAGACAGCGGAGGCTTAGTAATTGGGTTCCGTTGGTAACCCTTTGGGTACGGAACCCTAAAATTACATTCGAGCACCTTCGTACCACTATCTAGTATACTATTTAATCCATACTAATATTATAAAGCTGAAGAGTTTGTTTGTTTGTTTGCTTGAATGCGCTAATCTCAGGAACTACTGGTCCGATTTGAAAAATTATTTCAGTGCTAGATAGCCCATTTATCGAGGAAGGATATATAACATCACGCTAAAGCAATAGAGCGGAGCATTGATGGAAAATATGTTGTGTTGAAGTTGCGCGGGTCAGCTAGTAATAATTATAAAGCTGAAAAGATTGTTTGTTTTCCGCTACGCTTGTACGCGCTAATCTCAGGAACTAATTAGTTCAAATTTTAAAAATATTTAGCGAATCGATAATTTGTTTGGTAAATTGCTGTTTTAAACATACATACAGACGCACGAGTGATCTTATGAAGGTTTCCCTTTTTTTTGTACGGTCTTGTTCGAAACCCTGGAATTTGGATAGAGATCTGTACTTAAGATTAGGCGCTAATCGCAAGAAACTGCTGGTTCGATTTGAATAATTGTTTCAGTATTAGATAGGCCATTTATCGAGAAAGGCTATAGGCTGTATATCATCAGCAAGTAACTTAATATTTTCCTTGGCAACCCTACCGACTATATCTCGAGAACTCAGCGTTTTTATCATAACGACTCGTATGATGGGAGCTGGGCATCATTAAAGAGTATCGGACGCATATTTAGTGCAAAGCTTTTACGTTTACGAGTGTAGGCAGAGTAGTAGGTGACAGCAATAATGGTTTGTACTTTTCTATATCAATTTTCGCTCTTTAGTGGCTTATTTCACGTTAAAAGAACCTTTAATCATAAATGATAAATGATATTTATTTTGTAAGTAGGTTATAAATAACACTTTTACACGTCAATCTGTTTTGGTCATTTTAAACTAGATGAGGCCGGCGTTTCCTAGCTGACTGCTCTGAAAAGAAACGCTGAAAAAAACTCAGAGGTCAAAGTCTCTTTTAAAGTCCATACAATCGTACTGGTCAAATCATATGAGAAACATGTAGGTTTTTGTCTGAAGTGGTATTTTGAGGAAAGTACCACACAGATTTGAGTGGACCTGTCCAGACAGTGCAAGCATTTGCCAGTTATCGTGTAGCTCAAACTTAGAACTTATAGGAGCTCAACGAACTGACGAACAATACCAAAGTAAGGACATTTGAGTAGGCCGCCAATAGAACTCAAACCGCCAGACTAACATTAAGTGAAATAAACCCCTAACATAGCAATCTACATGGTCCTCATATTTACAATACGTTATATGAGGACCATGCAGATCAATGTCTGAAATGGTCTTTTGAGGAAAGAACCACACAGATTTGAGTGGAACTGTCCAGTCAATACAAGCCTTGCTCAGTAGTCGATTAGCTGAACTTAGAACCAATAAGGAGCTTAATGACCCTAAATAATAACAGTCACGCAGATAATTCCTCCCTATTTTATTTTTAATTGGACATCGTCAAATGACTTCTCCCGCTCTGGGCGGAGAAGGGAGTGTCAGACTCTTACTGACTAAAACCCATCCGTGTTCCTCCGAATACCCTTTGCGTTGGGCCGCGGTGACTCTTCCAATCTACACTCTTGGCCATTTTCTCTCTCTCTTCCTCTCTAATCTTCAAGGTTTATTGACATTTCACGCCAAGGACAGTTTGTAGATAGATGACTCATTGCTTAACCTCTAAAACTCTACCATACTGTTTGTTTTATTTGGGATGGGTTTGCTCTTGACTCTAGTCTTGGTCAAAGATGACAGTGACAAAGTCTACGATGGAGCGAGCTTACCCAGAAGTAGCCTGTTCACTCTAACTTTGAAGAGATTAGGGTTGTAAGCGTTCGGAAATACAGACGCAGGCAGAGAGTTCCACTCCTTTGCTGTGCGCATTATAAAAGACGTTTGGAAACGCTTAGTGCGAATTTGTGGAATAGAAAAAAATATTTTGGAAATGGTAACTGTATATTACTAAAAAAGATATTGAAACCCACAAACCTTCAATGAAGAAGAGTCATCCTTCCACAGTGCTAACTCAGCAAGCGTTGCTTAACCTTGCACATGGATCCGTGCGGCTGTTTTTAACCGACTTCCCAAAAAAGAGGAGGTTCTCAATTCGGTTCAATTTTTTTTTTGTTTTTACTTCGTAACTCCGTCATTTATGAACCGATTTGAAAAATTCTTATTTTATCTGAAAGGATATAATCTTGTCGAATCGAAATTACGTATTTTGCTTTCCTGCGATTGCAGTGGTGTATTTAGGTGTGGGGTGCCACTAAAAAGTGAAAAATAAAAAAGGTTTTTTACAAAAGAAAACACTATAAAGCAAAAAATAAGTTTAATTTCTGAATTCGGTGCTATTGTCGGTTGTTTTTTTTTGTAAAAAGTTTTTTTAGCTACATACAAGCTTCTGAAAGCAAGGACCAAATTTTTCCTTACTTCAAGAGTCGTAATATTAAAATCACCAGGGTGAGAATATGCAAAGGAGTGATTCCCACCCCTTTGACAAGAAATAAATGGCGACAAAAGGCATAAGTACCAGTAGTTTCACACTTAACCGACCGGGGAATCAAACCCGCTCTCTCAATCACACAACTTTATTGTCTTCTAAACACATGTAGTGTGAACAATTATTTTACTTTGAAAGGGAATAAATAACCCTTTAAAAGTTGTTAAATCGAAAAGCACTCACTATACTTTGAAAATGTATTTAAATTCAGTCATGTGGATTTTTTTTGTGAAAATGTTCATTCTGTTTTAAAATTTAGTTTTGTACTTAAGTTGGCTCACTGGTAATTTTTAGGGTTCCGTACCCAAAGGGTAAAACAGGACCTTGTTAGACTCCGCTGTCCGTCCGTCCGTCCGTCTGTCACCAGGCTGTATCTCATGAATCGTGATTGTTAGACAGTTGAAATTTTCACAGATGATAACGTATTTCGTGTTGCCTCTATAACAAAAAATACTAAAAACAGAATAAAATATTTTTTTAGGGGCTCCCATACAACACACGTGATTTTTTTGCCGTTTTTATAGATAACTAGCTGTCCCCCGCGGCTTCACTCCCGTCAACTGGCTACCCTGCAACTTTCTTATTATTATTTTTTACATAAAAACTTTCTCCTGATAATAACAAACTCGACAAAAAAAAATTAGCGAAATCGGTTCAGCTGTTCTCGAGATTTGCGCTTAGCACATTCAGCGAATCATTTTTTATATTATAGATGGTACGGAACCCTTCGTGCGCGAGGTCGACTCGCACTTGGTCGCTGGTTTATATATTTGTTCCTATTTTGAAGGTTTTCTTTTTGTAGTTAAAAAAATACAAAAAAATATTGTATGTTATAATAGGTACTTTTTTTTAATAGTAGGTATCGTAATTGTATCATTGTCGAGTTATTAATGTCTTTCTCAATAAATCTACGACCATATCTTCTGCCAACCACTTACAACAGTAAGCATAAAGTCAAATAAAGCGAGGTCGGGTGGTTCAATTGTATAGCATCGGAATTAAATTTATGGGTTCGACGCCCGGGCGGTACATTGAAGTTATTGGTCCCAGTAATTGCTTGTGGAGTCAAGGTATATTGATTCTTCAAGATTGTCGTGATACGAGTTGGGTTTTAAGCTGAGTCGTGACTTTGTCGAGATAAGTTAAAAGATCCAATTCGCTGAGCAATTTGTTTGCAAATGAGAATGTAAAGTATCATTTTTGACCGACTGCCCAAAAAGGAGGAGGTTCTCAATTCGGTTGTATTTTTTTTTGTTTGTTACTTTCTTAACTCCGTCATTTATGAACCGATTTGAAAAGTTCTTGTTTTATCCGAATGGATATACTTGTAGATTGGTCCCATTTAAATTTTATGAAAACCAGTTAGGAAGTTTTGATTTTAAATCGAATTAGCTGGAATTCTTTTACTTGGATGATGTTTTTTTTTTCTATTGTTAGGCATACGTTGGACCGCTATCTCACTTGATGTTAAGCGATGATTTTTGGTCATCAAAGTAAACGAAATTGCGTATTTTGCTTTGCTGCGATTTTGAAGTGGTATTGTTTGGTGTGAAGTACCACTAAAAAGTGATTGCTGTGCAATAAAGAATTAAGAATTTTAATAGGAAGACAGTTGAAATTTACACAGTGTGTGTATTTCTTTTGGCACCATAGCAACAAATAATTAAATTAAAAATCAAAGGGGTCTCACAAGAGACTTGTTTTTGTTTTCGCTTCATGGTACGGACCCCTTCGTATGAAAGTCCTACTCGCACTTGACCGGTTTCTTTTTATAGGAAACTAGCTGACCCACGCAACTTCGTCTGCGTCACATTTTCCATTAATGCTCGACTCCTTTTAATCTTAGCGTGGTGTTACGCCTATAACCTTCCACGATAAACGGGCTATCTAACACTGAAAGATTTTTTTCAAATCGGATCCTACTGATCCGATGGGATTCCTGAGATTACCCCCTACATAGAAACTTACAAACAAATGTTACCTCTTTATAATATTAGTATAGATCATCAAATGTCTCCTCCCGCTCTGGGCGGAGCGGAAGGGAGTGTCAGACTCTTACTGACTAAAACCCATCCGTGTTCCTCTTAGTGCCCTTTGTGCTCCAGGGCCGCGGTGACTCTTTCGAACAAATTCCGCAACCCTGACAGATTCAGCTGAGTCGTAACTTTGTTGAGATAACTTGTAGGATCCAATTTGCTGAGCAATTTGCTTGTTAATGAGTTTTTTTCAATTTCATCTCGGCACATTCTTTATTTATTTTTTTATTCATTTATAGTCGCGTCTGACCACTATCTCACCTAATGGTAAGCGATGATGCGGTCTAAGATGGAGCACGTTTGCCTTGAAGTAACCTATTCACTCTTGACTTCAAGACCCCCAGGTTGTAGCTATCAG
This sequence comes from Ceramica pisi, assembly GCA_963859965.1. Lineage (NCBI taxonomy): Eukaryota > Metazoa > Arthropoda > Insecta > Lepidoptera > Noctuidae > Ceramica > Ceramica pisi. The sequence goes on from OY982556.1 coordinate 14,155,253, forward strand.
GAACATAGACTCCATCTTAGACAGCATCATCGCTTAACATCAGGTGAGATAATGGACAAACGTGTGCCTATCAACAGTAAATGTATGTATGTATGTAAATCGGGCTGGTTTCCGCAACTCCACGACTAGGCGCGTATTTTGCGTGTAGGAGGGACAAATGTGTCATTCGATCCACCCCAGCTCCCCAAGGAAGGCCAGCAACGCCTTGGTGTTACCAACTATCTCACAGAGGGTACCTGGGTTACCGACCCAACAGTAAAAAAAACAACTCATTTTCACATTTTTAAATATTAGTATGGACATTTTAGATTCAGTACTACAAATGCTTCATAAACACTTATGAATCATGACTGACTTTCCCTCACCATGCTGAACTGGGAAAACCGGAACTTTTTTGGCTTCAAATTCTCGAAACACAACAAATATTTTAACGTTATTATACTTTTCAATGCGATGAAGGGTGTGCTTTGCAACGGCAGACTGTTTCATAATAGTTATGTTGGATAACTCGTAGACTCGGCTGTCATTTGTCAGATAAAAGATATAACAACCGGCTTCCTAATAAAAAAGTAGGCTTCCAGTGAAACCAGATTTTAAATGTTACAGTATTATGATAGAACTAGCAGACCCGCGCAACTTCGTCTGCGTCACATTTTCCATTAATGCTCCGCTCCTATTTGTCTTGGCGTAATGATATATAGCCTATAGCCTTCGATAAATGAGCTATCTAACACTGAAATATTTTTTCAAATCCGATTCCTGAGATTAGCGCGTTCAAACAAACAAACTCTTCAGCTTTATAATATTAGTAGCTGTTCCCCGCGGCTTCGCTCCCGTTTTACCCGCATAGTTTCCGTTCCCGTGAGATTTCCGGGATAAAAACTATCCTATGTCCGTCTCCTGGTTCTAAGCTACCTGTCCATAAATTTTCAGCTAATTCGATTCAGCCGTTCTTGAGTTATAAATAGTGTAACAAACACGACTTTCTTTTATAGATATTATTAGTATAGATTTATTTACTGTGTACCCATTCTATTTATCGTTATGATATCTTTTTTTATTATTGTTCCTCTCAAAGAGAGCACCTGCCATCTAATCTCTTCACCACCTTTGGTTGACTGGTAGAGTATGCCTAAGGCATTTTAAGTCCGCCTTTGTGCGAAAAGTTTAAATAATAAAATAACCTAATTATATCATTTTAATTTAATTTTAATTAATTATTGGCACATACCAAATAGTACCGAGTTACCCAGTTAATGGGTTGTGGAGGTCTGGTAGGCAGCCGCTCCACTTAAAACACTGGTATTCATCTGAATCCGGGTTGACTAGAAGCCGACCCAAATATACTTGGGAAAAGGCTAGGCAGATGATATTTCTTTTTACTCAAGAATGATCCCATTTAATTAACCAATATTTTCTCCCGCATTAAGTCAGCCTTTGTACCTTTTGTGCGAAAAGTTTAAATAATTAAATAACCTAATTATATCATTTTAATTTTATTTTAATTCATTATTGGCTCTTACCAAGAAGTACCGTGTTACCCAGTTAATGGGTTGTGGAGGTCTGGTAGGCAGCCGCTCCACTTAAAACACTGATATTCAGCTGAATCCGGTTTGACTAGAAGCCGACCCAAATATAATTGGGAAAAGGCTAAGCAGATGCTGAACCCGGTTTGACCCAAATATAGTAGGCAGATGATATTTCTTTTTACTCAAGAATGATCCCATTTAATTAACCAATTTTTTCTCTCTTTCACAGGTCAAAACAATGACTTAACCACCATACGTCTCCCGCCCTCACTCCGGCACAAGCTTGCCGCGATGACTGCCTACCTGCGCGTGATCCTCGTCTGCCTGGCAGTGATAGCAGCTGCTTCTCTGGCGCGAGGAGCCACCTGTCCCTGGGCCTGCTCCTGTAGAGCTGCAGCCGCGGACTGTGCCCATCGGGGGCTCCTGCACGTGCCTAAGAGACTGCCTACTGATTCGCATCGGCTGTGAGTAGATTTTATGCTGTTTTTTTTTTTCGTTTATTCCATCTGCCTAGCCTTTTCCCAACTATATTGGGGTCGGCTTACAGTCAAACCGGATTCAGCTGAATACCAGTATTTTACGTGGAGCGGCTGCCTACGTAACCTCCACAACCCATTAACTGGGTAACACGGTACTCCTTGGCAAGACTGGTGTCAGATTTTCTGGCTTCTGACTATCCGTAACGACTGCCAAAGATCTCCAAATGACAGCCGGGACTAACAGCTTAACGTGTTTTCCGAGGCACGGAGGAAACTTGGTATATGAAAATGGTCACCCATCCACAGACCAACCTCGACAAGCGTTGCTTAACCTTGAAGGTCGTCCTGTGCGCCTGTTATTATTTAGCCACGTTTATTACAGCTTTCTTAAAATCAAAGTATATTTTTATGAGAATATGTCAGCAATATATCAACAATATGTCAATAATATGCTAACAATATGTCAGAATGACAAAAGCTATGTCAAAATGACTGATAATTATAAGCAAAATGACAGCATAATAAACCAACAATATTGCAGAATAACCAAAACAACAAGTATGACCAATGACAAAACTAACAACTCACCCGAAAATCAACCAAAAAACGTTAAAAACAAAAATACTGACAAAACAACAAGCAACTGTGAGTAATTTTTGGCATTTTGTTGCGGCAATGACTGGGTGACAAAATGACCGTGTGTCAAAAAACGTATCCAAAATTACCACATGTCAGAAGGACTGTACTTCAAAATGTGATAAAACAACAAAACCAAATGAAAAACTTACCATATTGATTTGATTAACAGCTATAATAGTTCGAAATAGGGATTATTTTGTAACTTACAGAGGGCCTAGCAAGGATATTTTTGAAGTATAGTAACGTGCCGTAAAATCTTATCATAGCTACAATAACTCATTTCGCAAATCTGGGGGCACAGCAGTGCCCCAGCCAAGTCTCGAGCAAAGTGGGCATGGCCGTACCATCCGTTTCTTGAAGCCATTCGCGGCTATTTCGCCCCCCTGTTCACTTACGTTAACGTTACTATAAGTCAAAATTACCGTGCTAGTCTGAATGCCAAGTATTGATTAAAGTTTTCATCTTATTAAAAGCAAACACAAATACTGAACGTCATAGGACAAAATCGCACCAAAAGTAAAAATCATCACCTGCCTCACCATAAATCATCATACCTTTTGACAACTATACTGGGGTCGGCTTCCACTCAAACCGGATTCAGCTGAATACCAGTATTTAACGTGGAGCAACTGCCTACCAGACCTCCACAACCCATTAACTGGGCAACACGGTACTTTTTGGCAAGAATAGTGTTAGATTTTTATCCAAAATATCACCATCTGCCTAGCCTTTTCCCAACTATATTGGGGTCGGCTTCCAGTCAAGCCGGATTCAGCTGAGTACCAGTATTTCACGTGGAGCGGTTGCCTACCAGACCTCCACAACTCATTAACTGGGTAATACAACACGGTTCTTCATGGCAAGACTGGAGTCAGATTAACTGGCTTCTGATTTTCGATATCAACTGCCAAAGATGTACAAATGTCAGCCGGGACCACCGGCTTAACGTACTTTCCGAGGCCCATCCACAGACCAACCTTGGCAAGCGTTGCTTAACCTGGAAGATCGACCCGTGCGGCTTTTATTATTTAGCCACGGAATCCAAAATAAAAACATGAAAAAAGTTATTTTTATCGAAGAGTCGAAATCGTATCGCTAACGGAAAATAGCTACCACAATATTGATATAATATCAAAAACCATGAAAACTATCTAAATCACCAATAAACACCCCGACACATTCATGGGGGTAAGGAACCCACAGTAATATACCGTAATATTGCAGAAAAACTTTCCTATATATTCCTTAGGGAAAGAAACCCATGGAGTTATTGTAGAGTCAAGAAAATTTAGAGGTGGCAAAAAAAAACAAATTTTAAAAGTCATTTATTCAAATTAGGCTGAGAGCCAGCACTTTTTGAACATCAAGTTTTACAAAAGACAGTCCCCCAAAACGCCCGCCCGTCACCACTTCCTAGTGTTTTAGCTGTGGAGAAGAAGTGACTAACAAACTCCCCAGCATTTTAAAGGTTCCGTACCCAACGGGTAACCAACGGAACCCTATTACCAAGCCTCCACTGTTCGTCCGTCCGTCCGTCTGTCCGTCTGTCTGTCTGTCAGCGGGCTGTATCTCAACAACCATAAGTAATAAGTAGGCAGTTGAAATTTTCACAGATTGTGTATTTCTTTTGCCGCTGTAACGACAAATAATAAAAATTAAGGAACCCTTCGTTTGGGAGTCCGACTCGTACTTGGCCAATTTGTTTTACTATAATCTATAGGTAGGTACTTATATTAGCTGAAGCTGAAGAGTTTGGTTGGTTGAACGCGCTAATTTCAGGAACTCCTGGTTCGAATAGAAAAATTATATTGATGTTGGATAGCCCATTTATCGAGGAAACTACAATACGTCGCAAAACATATTTATTTACAGGCTGAAGAAAACCGTACGCTTTCTACTCCAATTATCCCGATACCGTTGAATTATACTCTTGTGTTGAATAATTAGAGTTTTTGAAAACCTAAACTTAACCTACCAATAGGAAAACATGAATAACATCTTTGACACGGTTGGCGCAGTGGTTGAGCGATTGACTGCTGCGCAGCATGTCGCGGGTTCGATTCCCGCACGGAACAAATATTTGTACGACCTACAAGTATTTGTTCCGAGTCTGGGTGTTTTTATATCTATAATATGTATGTGAAACTCGCTTCCATCTTCGGCCTAATCATCACTTTCCACCAGGTGAGATTTGGGCCAAGAGTTTCCCCGTTTCGCATAAAAAAAAAAAAAAAATGTGTTTACAAAAAAAAAAATTATATAAGTAGTTTATCAGCCATCTCGTTACCATAACACAAGCATTAGGTTGCTTAGCTTGGGACTAGATGGCGTTGTGTGAAATGTCCAAGGATATTATTATTATTATATCTTTTAAATATATAAAATTGAATCTCTATTTCCCTGTGTCAAAGCATCACACGTACCGGACCGATTTCGCTAGTTATTTTTTCAGCCAGGAGAACGTCTTATGACAGAAAAAAATAAGAAAGTTGCAGTAGACGGAGTGAAACCGCCGAGGAAAGCTAGTATTCTTATAAATATATATATATATTTATATATAAAGGGTTCCTAAGCAATAATCTTGAGGTAAAAAACCTCCAAAGATGGTAAAACTGTTTCTTAACGTTACACAAAAACTGAGTGATCATTTTAAGTACGTACAGCTATCCCAGTCTATGCCATGGAATATAATATATTAAGTGAATATGATAGTTCAACATTCTAAATGTACTCAAGTTTTTCGATGCTAACAACTTAAATTGAATGATCAAATCAAATTAAAAGTATTCTATTCAAGTTAGGCTGAGAGTCAGCACTTTCAGCGTTTCACATAAAGACAGTTCCTTAAACGGCCCGTCACTGAAACAGCATAACGTTTAAAAACCGATTTATAAAATGAATAGAATAGACTAGAAAACATTTATTCGATACAGACACACACAACACAACAGCAAAAAAAAACGTTATTAAAAAAAAGAGTCACAAAAACATAAAATAAAAAAACAATAGCTAAAATTGTGCTGAGCTTGCCCATGCCGAAAGGGTTACCATCTCAGCATAATATCCTGGGCGTCACACACCCAGCGCTGGTTTTCAGTTGGCACCCTGCAGTGAAAAATTCCACCATAAAATAATCAGAATAAGATGTTCCATTCTCCAATAGATATTTCCAAATGCAGATTCTACGATAACAAAAGCCCGATCCTTGAATAATTTTCTCTTTATCTGCCGATAGTTTTAGATCAAGCGTGCAAGATTCATTCTTATTCGATCCCGTTCCGAAATAAAAAAAAAAATTTTCTTCTCTAGCGATTCATAATTCTGCAAACTATTGGTGGAAAGGGGAGATGGAACAGTCGGATAGAGAAGTGTTGGGTAAATTGTTTTTATTTTCCTTCTGAAGATATTTTTTTCTGTGATTATAAAAAACTTGTAAGTTTTCTAAACATAGTGAATATTCCAGCCATAGGCAATCGATGTAATAATGAACATTAACTCTAGAGTGAATTTACTTTAAGGCAAGCATGCTCCACCGCCGTTTACCATCATGTTAGAAAATGGTTATATTACTAACGAAATGTTTGCTAAACATTTCCGTCTTTCCGTTTCAGTAAGACAATAAAAAAAAACATAACACTCCTTTTTGATTCGTTGTAGTCGGGTAATTAAGCTTAACATTAATTACTCCTTGACTCGCCTTATAGCAGTATTTTTTCAAACCATAATCTTTAGAAATTCTTCTTCTTTTTTTTCTACTTTCTTTGTTTTCTTTCTTTCTTAAAGTTTGTTTGCTCATATTTACGAATATACCCGAACCACTTCTCTCCCCGCCTGTACGTAAGGGTGGGTTCATATTAGCATCATATTGGTCGGATCAGCACGTGCCGACAATCTGTCTTCATGTGTATACAGCCCAAGAATATTATGTTTTTCTTTATACAAATAGATATTGATTTAAATTTGTGTTCTGGCTTTGAGGTTTTGAAGAATTATTTGAGAGGATAGGGAATTGTCAAAACAGGTCGATGTGTACTGCCGGTTGATCCTATAAACATGTCGAAGTGAAGTGTGGCTTGAGTGAAGTGAGGTGTCATTCCATCTTGATCACATGGATTGACAGCTCGCTACGTCATCACTTCACCCAAGCCTTCACTTTGACATATTTAGAGATTAGTTCATTAGGTTGGTAAATTGCTGTTGTAAACAAACATACAGACGCACGAGTAATCTTATGAAGGATTCGCTTTTCTTGTACGGTTTTGTTCGAAACCCTGGAATTTGGATAGTGATCTATCTATCTATACTAATATTATAAAGAGGTAACATTTGTTTGTAAGTTTGTATGTAGGGGGTAATCTCAGGAACTACTGGTCCGATTTGAAAAATTGTTTCAGTATTAGATATCCCATTTATCGAGGAAGGCTATAGGCTATATATGTATCATCACGCTAAGGCATATACGAGCGGAGCATTAATGGAAAATGTGACGCGAATAACCAGCTAGTAAAATATGATCAGGTTGTACCTACCCGTATTGTAAGACGTTAGTAAGTTTGTAAGTTTGAGGAGCTCGTGGCTAAATTATAACAGCCTCACAGATCTTCGAGGTTAAGCAACGCTTGCCGCGGTGGGTCTGTGGATGGGTGACCATCTTAACATGCCGAGTTTCCTCCGTGCCTCGGAAAGCACGTTAAGCTGTTGGTCCCGGCTGTCATTTGGAAATCTTTGGCAGTCATGGATTGTCAGAAGCCAGAAAATCTGACACCAGTCTTGCCAAGGAGTACCGTGTTACCCAGTTAATGGGTTGTGGAGGTCTGGTAGGCAGCCGCTCCATGTATAATACTGTTATTCGGTTGAATCTGGTTTGACTGGAAGCCGACCCCAATAGAGTTGGGACTGTACGTACTTTAATAAAACAACATCGTCATGTCCCTACGCTACGCAACGCTAAAAGCAAATAACCCAGCTACCCATGTATCTTCCATTTTCAGGCAATGTCACTATTTCTATTGACTTTGTACTTTCCAAATAAAAGAAATACATATTCAATTTTATAAAGCGTTTTCCCCAAATTGCACAAAGGACGTACAGGGGGCGCCACCGACGCAACTTCCGGTTGTGATAAAAAGGAACAATTTACATTTCCGCAAATGCAAAATTATGTTAAAAGAAAGGCGTTTTGGGGTACTTTTATTTATTCGATTTTGGTATTTTTTAGGCCAAGTAAACAAACTTAAAGCGTTTAATTTAGTAACGTTTTTATTTTTTTTAATTAAAGACGCTTAGTTGAGACTTCGCGTGACTCGAGGGCTGACGGATGAATTTTTCGACGCCATATTACTATGTTACATTTATTTAAGTTTTAGTTAGGTATTAAACGGCAATTTTGAACGTCATCATCTTGACATTTAAAATTATATATAACTAGCTGACCCACGCAACTTCGTCTGCGTCACATTTCTCCTCCTTTTAGTTTTAGCGTGATGATATGTAGCCTATATCCTTCCTCGATACATGGGCTATCTAATACTGAAAAAAAAAATCTAATCGGACCAGTAGTTCCTGAGATTACTCCCTACATACAAACTTACAAACAAATGTTACCTCTTCATAATATTAGTATAGAAAAGTGACTCTACTGTGACATTATGTAATTATATATATCACCGGAAAATGGCAGACTCCGTAAGATAATCGAGAAAATATAATGCAATACATCTATCTCTATAGGCTATATATCATTACGCTAAGACCAATAGGAGCGGAGCAATAATGAAAAATGTTACGCAGACGAAGTTGCGTGGGTCAGCTAGTCGTTAAATATAGGAACCCATCTTTGAAACTTAAACAAAAGAACAACAAAGTTCTCTTTCTAAAATCAAAGCTAGTAGCGTCTCAACTTACTGCTTACCCCCTGGTATACAGTGGGGTGTACAATCAGTACAGTCAGCTGTGCGATTCTGTTAACATATCGAAGTGAACACTTAGGCGAAGTGAACGACAAGTGAGCTGTCAAACCATACAACCAAGATGGCATGACAGCTCACTTGTCGTTCACTCCACCTAAGTGATCACGGTGAGATGTGAACAGAATATAATAATAAATTAAAAAACGTTTATTTCGACCAGAAAATGATCATAGTACACACATTACACATCCATCGTAATATTATAAAGCTGAAGAGTTTGTTTGTTTGCTTGCTTGAACGCGCTAATCTCAGGAACAGCTTGTCCGATTTGAAAAAATCTTTCAGTTTTCGATAGCCCATTTATCGAGGAAGGCTAAAGTATATATATATTTGCATGCGGAGCATTAATGGAAAATGTGATGCAGACAAAGTTGCGCGGGTCATTTAGATATTTTTAACCAGCTGACCCGTGCAACTTCATCTGCGTCACATCTTTAATTAATAAATTAAAATTAAATTAAATAACACACACATTACACATAATAAGATAAAAACAAATACACGAACGATGATAAATACCACATACACATAATAAATTCAATTTCACAACATTACCAAAATTAAAATTAAAACCGCTCCTTTTGATCTCTAAAATATTTTTTAATTGGTTCAAATGTACCTGAGACTAGCACGTTGAACCAAACAAACTCTTCAGCGTTATAATATTAGTATAAATAGGTATATTTCAGCAATAAATCAGATTCTAACTAAACGAAAATATATTTATTTATTTATGTACACACAATATACTTAAAAAGAAAATTGTGTACAGAGAAAAGAGCACAAAGGTACTGCTTACTTCAAAAGAAATTTCTACCAGCAGACCTGCGACAGAAGAATTCATATCATCATATTCATTTTTTTATAAAGTACTGTATATTTATGTTACTTCGCAAGAAAATTGCTATTCAGTTGCTTAGTGTAGTTAGACACATATTTTCGCTCGTGACTGTACAAAGAGCAGTTCAATGAGGATCATTTGCTGGATTCCTTCCGAGCGTTTTATGAAAGTAGGGAGCCGCGGGCGAGGAGGGCCGCCATGCTACAGGGTGCGGCTGAGACTGTCTCGAAGTGGTTAGTGAAGGATAAATTCATTCATTCTTAATTCTTTATTGTACACCTTATACGCATTTAACTAAAAGAGTCATCATCCGCCTAGCCTTTTTCCAACTATATTGGGGTCGGCTTCCAGTCAAACCGGATTCAGCTGAATACCAGTATTTTACGTGGAGCGGCTGCCTACCAGACCTCCACAACCCATTAACTAGGTAACACGGTACTCCTTGGCAAGACTGGTGTCAGATTTACTGGCTTCTGACTATCCGTAACGACTGCCAAAGATCTCCAAATGACAGCCGGGACCAACGGCTTAACGAATTGTAATAAACTAGTTTTCTTCGCGAAAATCTATATATGAACGCAGCTAAAATAAAGCCAGCCCAAGCAAGTGACGAAGAAAAAAATACAACCAACTTTCAAATACTAAAAAACACAACAAAGTAAAAAATAACTTTTCGGAAGTCGGTTGTATTTTTTTGTAAAAAGTTTTTTATTTTTCGCTTTTTAGTTGTACCCCACACCTAACAACACCACTGGAAAATCGCAGAAAAGCAAAATACGCAATTTCGATTACTTGGATGACATAAAACCATCATCCAAGTAGACAATTCGTCTACTTGGATGATGGTTTTATGTCATCCAGCTATTTCGATTTAAAATCCAAAGTTCGCAACCGATTTTGATAAAATTTAAATGGGACCAATCTGCAAGTATATCCTTTAGGATAAAACAGAATTTTTCAAATCGGTTCATAATTGTCGGAGTTATGAGGTAACAAACATTAAAAAAAAACACATACAACCGAATTAAAAACCTCCTCCTTTTTGGGGAAGTCGGTTAAAAAGAAAACAATTTACACCGCCAGAAAAGACGCACAAAATAACTTAAAAAATATCTATAAAACTAAACATGGGGTCTAAATGTACCCCATATTTGACATTCCTGGTATCCCCCAACCGTATCCATTCCATAGTCACCCCACAATTTCGCCAGCGGCACCGTCTCGTATTCTTTCCAATGATCGTTTCCGCTCAATAGCTTCTCAATATTATATCCTCTGAAAAGTCTCTTAACTGAGCTTTGTACTTAAATTATTGTAGCTTAGAAGATCTTAAGAAGCCTGTGGGTGCGTTTGAATTGGTTTGAGTCGAATGAGTTGATATATTGGCTTGTGGTCAAAGTAAATGTACTGCAAATAACTCTTGCTGGGCTGGGTGTGTGATTTGTGGATTTCTCTGTCGGAGTCTGTGTTTCCTGATAGCTACAACCTGGGAGTCTTTAAGTCAGGAGTGAATAGGTTACTTCTAGGCGTCGACCATCATTGGTTACTATTAAGTGAGACAGAGGTCAAAAAGTCTATCAATAACAATAGTAGCCGCACGGATCGATCTTCAAGATTTCAGTTCCTAAAACGTAACAGACAGATGTCTTGCGCCACTTTTTCTCCACAGCTAAAACACTAGGAAGTGGTGACGGGCGGGCGTTTTGGGGGACTGTCTTTTGTAGAACTTGACGTTCAAAAAGTGCTGGCTCTCAGCCTAATTTGAATAAATTACTTTTGAATTTTGTTTTTTTTTAATGTTGAATTTTGAAATAAGCTCCGTTTGCCATTTATGTCTAAATTTCATGTCACAGGAAAATTGCAGACTCCGCAGGATAATAATAAATCTTTATTTAGATTATGATTTCTCGATGTACGAGTATTATGAAAAAATCTTTTTGTATACAGTAAATCCCACCCAAATTCTATGGTTTCCAATATCTACTGTATGTTTATGATATGACTTTTTAAGTAAAATATTTTACGATTTCACGCGATATTTTATAATATTGCGTTTTAAATTTTTTGGTGATACATACGCATACACTAGCTGATGCCCGAGACTTTGCCCGCTTGACAATTTATATATTAAAACCTGCCTCCAGAACCACTCTATCCATTGGTGAAAACAGCATGAAAATTGGTGCATATATCAGTGCCTATTATAAAAAAAAATCCTCCGCCGCGTCTGGCTGTCTCTCTGCGATAAACTCAAAAACTACAGCACCGATTTTCATGCTATTTTCAACAGTCTATACTAATATTATAAAGAGGTAACATTTGTTTGTTAGTTTGTATGTAGGGGTAATCTCAGGAACTACCGGGCCGATTTGAAAAATTCTTTCAGAATTAGACAGCCCATGTATCGAGGAAGGATATAGGCTACATACCATCACACAAGACTAAAAGAACCGAGCATTAATGGAAAATGTGCCGCAGACTAAGTTGCGTGGATCTGCTAGTGTATGTATAAAGTGGTTCTCGAGGAAGTTTTAGTACAGTCGGGCCCCGCACATCAGTTCGATGTGCTGGCAACTGTACTAAAACATCAACAATCTGTCAAATTTCTGTATTAGATTTTCAACTTTACATTTGAAGATATTAAGTTCAATTTTGATTGGGAAAAATTGACAATTTCGGGTACCTTGATGTGTTGGCGTCTGTACATAATTTGTCAAGCGGACGAAGCCGATAGTGACTTATAGTTAAGCATTTCCAAACGTCTTTTATAATGCGCACTGCAAAGGAGTGGAACTCTCTGCCTGCGTCTGTGTTTCCGAACGCTTACAACCCTAATCTTTTCAAAGTTACAGTGAACAGGCTACTTCTGGGTAAGCTCGCTCCATCGTAGACTTTGTCTCTGTCATCTGTAGACTAGAGTCAAGAGTAAACCCATCACAAATTAAAAAAAATAGTGCACCATTAATTGGCTCCGACGCACCTACGGTCAAACCACGCGCCACAATTTTATTCCCAGACCTGAAATAAATACTACATTATGGGCCTTCCCTGCCCACCCTACAGCTATTAATATCAATTATCATTTGGAAACAGTTCAGCAAATACTGTATTATTGCGCTATTTGTCAAAAGGGTCGACGGAGGACGATAAGAAGGTTTTCTAATAGGAGGGTTGGAGGAGCTCGTGACTGAGAGTGTGAGAAGCAACGCTTGCCGAGGTTGCTCTGTGGATGGGTGACCATCTTAACATGCCGAGTTTCCTCCGTGCCTCGGAAAGCACGTTAAGCTGTTGGTCCCGGCTGTCATTTGGAGATCTTTAGCAGTCGTTACGGATTGACAGATGCCAGAAAAGACTCCAGTCTTGCCAAGGAGTACCGTGTTACCCAGTTAATGGGTTGTGGAGGTCTGGTAGGCAGCCGCTCCACGTACAATTCAGCTGAATCCAGTTTGACTGGAAGACGACCCCTGTACAGTTGGGAAAAGGCTAGGCAGATGATGAGGCAGAAATCGTGCGGATTTATTTCCGCGGGAATAAAAATGACAATGCGGATAGAGCCTTATAGTTTCACTATATCCGTCCGAAGTTTTACTTCCTCAAAAGCTAATTAACTCATTAAAATTTCAGCAAACTTTTCCAAAAAATCCCGTCCAAATTTTCCTCTACGATTTAACTAGTAAATCAAAGAGACAGTTTTCAATAAACCTGATCAGTTGTCCGCATAGCGAGCTGGCTCTCTGCCAAGTCCGCATTGGACGCAGTGTTAGGGGGGCATTTAATGTGCAATCTAGGGGAAGAAAATTAAATAGAAAGAAGAAAGAAAGAAAGAAAATTTATTCACTCCCCCAGAAGCGACACACAATTACAACTTAAATTACCAAACTAAAAAAAAAAAACACAATAAGCTAAAAACTAAACAAAACCAGAAACATTCATCTATGTCAGGATTGTCAGGCCGGGCATCAATCTACCTCGAGTCTCTGGTCACACCACAGACACACCAGAACATAGTTCAACAGTTGTCTATGGCGCGACCGTGACATCCGGCACTGACTGACATTGATTGCCAACTTGACAACTTTGACAAGTTGACAACCTAAACAAAAGAAACAAAAATTTGTACTTGAACAACATGAACAATATAAATGAAAATTAAAGTTGTGCGTCGCATCCAAGCAAGAATCGGCCTTTGCTCAGCATATGCTGCTATACTCTGGACAAGTCCACCAGTCAGCAGCGCTGGTTTTCAGCAAATACCGTTTGTGTGACGTTCAGACGTCCCCCCGCTTGTGTAAACAAATACATAACACAGAACAGGTACGTAAATATTAAAATTATTCAAATTACACTACTAACTATTAAAATAATACCTATATAATACTAATTTCTAATTTACAACTAATAATCACACCTTATTAGGAACTTTTTACCAAGTCGCATATTTAATAAATACCAATAAAAATACATGTGTACCAACACTCCAAAAACATAAAAAGAAAATATATTAAACGAAATTGAATTGAACAAATAATACTACATAGTTAATAACTATTACATCTAAATAAACATACACAATTCCTGTTTGTTTTTTCAGCATGAACATCAGTGCTAAACGCACAGAATAGCAGTATTTATTAGGTGTCTGGTAACGAAAATGGTGGCGTTCCGACCCACTAGGTGCTGTGAGAGAAGAATAGATAAGGAATGAGAAATGTTGATAGGAAAAGTATTTTTTAGGGTTCCGTAGTCAAAGGGTAAAACGGAACCCTATTACTAAGACTCCGGTGTCCGTTCGTCCGTCTGTCTGTCAGTGGGCTGTATCTCAAGAACTGTATTAGGTAGACAGTTGAGATACACAGATTGTGTAGTTCTATTGTAGTTATAACAACAAAAAACTGGCCAAGTCCTAGTCGGATTCGCGTGCAAAGGGTTCCGAACCAATTTAACTTTTTAACAACAGACTTCTTATAAGTTTTACTGTAATCTTTAGGTATGGAGCTATTATCTGCATTTTTTTTTTTAAATTATTGGCTCAGCAGATTCGGAGATATCGGGGGAAATGGTCATTTTTAGTCTAATATATTTTATAACTTCAAAAATTTTTATTATAAAATTATGAAAAAAATAAAATAAATTAAAACCCTCACAGTAAACCCTTTTATTTGATACGTGACACGATATAGTTTAAAAAAAAAAATCTTTTTAATTTTCTAATTTGATCCGCAAAAGTGACCCCCATACTAAATGTTTATTTATTTACGTAACGCGTCCGTGTTTGGGTCACAGATGTCCATATGTATACCAAATTTCAACAGAATCAGTCCAGTAAATCCGGAGAAAATTGGCTGTGACAGACAGACAAATGGCCACGAGTGATTCTTTAAGGGTTCCGTTTTTAACAGATGCACAAAGTTAGAGTGTTCATGTACAGCGTAACTTGTACAATATTATTATTATTACCTACTAGCCCGTACTGTCCCACTGCTGGGCAAAGGCCTCCCTCCATTCCTTCCAATTCTCTCGGTGTTGTGCCTCTTCCTTCCAATTCGTAAGGAAGACATCCAGGTCGTCCCGCCATCTCTGTCGCGGTCTGCCGCGGCCTCGTCTCGCTGTTTCAGGGTTCCAATCCAGTATTTTACGGGCACACAGTTTGTCCGTGGAGCGCAGTGTAGTGTTTCGGACGTGGTCTGTCAATTTAACACCTAGTATACTGCGCTCCATAGCACGTTGGCAAACCTTGAGTTTGGACTTTTGGATATTAGTCAAGGACCAAGTCTGTGCACCATACGTCATGATGGGGAGAATACACATGTCCATCAGCTTGCGTTTCAGTGTCATAGGCAAAGTGCCCTTAAATAGCTCTTTCATGGACCAGTAACTTTTCGACTAACTGGCATTTTCCGTTCGTCTTGCAATTTCCTTTTCTTGCCTCGCCTGGAAAGATACTACTTGGCCCAATAAACTTGTACAATAAAAGTTAATTAAAAATACGGGAATCACTGAAGTACACAACAAACCTGCCGTAAACACTGTACGTTCATCTACAACTTAACGTAACCTATTCACTCGGTACTTGAAAACTCACTGAAACAAACAAATGAGAAATAGTTCCGAATAGTTGTCGAACTCAGTAATTATTCGAAGTACCAGAACTTGCTGCGTTCGCGATCGTCGAATAGTTTCACTTGGTAGCTTGCTAGAAGGTAGTACTGTCGCGCAGACAAGAGAAATTGCTTTCATTTCGTATGTTCTCTGTGTGGTATTTTAATTGTTGATGACTTGATTTACTGTAGTGCTTCATCATCGTCTGCCTAGCCTTTTCCCAACTATATATATATATATATATTTTTTATACAAATCGGGGAAACTCTTGGCCCAAATCTCACCTGATGGAAAGTGATGATTAGGCCGAAGATGGAAGCGAGTTTCACCCGGAATCCTCTTACACAGAGGAACTGGCTATCATACCTCTAACTGCCGAAACACAACAATGCTGTTAACATAGTTGTTATGGCGACAGACTTAGACATGATGGTGGTAGCTTGCCAGGCGGACTTAGAACAAGTCCTACCACCAACCAAACCGAGCAAAAAATTTGCCTCCGCTGGGAATCTAACCCGGGACCTCTGGGTCTGAATCAGGTGGTAACCCCTAAACCACGGAGGCAGTTAGTGTCACCTGTTTAGCACCACCCGGGGACCAGGTGTAGGGATTCGCTAAAGGGTATTCTCCTAGGGACGCGGGTCGGCTTCCAGGCAAACCGGATTCAGCTGAATACCAGGATTTTACGTGGAGCGGCTGCCTACCAGACCTCCACAACCCAATAACTGGGTAACACGGTACTCCTTGGCAAGACTGGAGCCAGATTTTCTCGCTTCTGACAATCCGTAACGACAGCCAAAGATCTTCAAATGGCAGCCGGGACCAACAGCTTAACGTGCTTTCCGAGGCACGGAGGAAACTCGATATGTTAAGATGGTCACCCATCCACAGACTAACCTTGGCAAGCGTTGCTTAACCTTAAAGATCGACCCGTGCGGCTGTTATTATTTAGCCACGAGCTCCTGTAGTGCTTTTAAAAGTTGGTTAATTTGTTGAATTTTGTAACCTGTACAGCTTTAACTGTGTTCTAGTAGAGTAAAATCTCAGTCACCAAACACTTCTCTCAGTACCAAAATGAGTGGTCTAGAATAGGGTTAGCATATTCTCTGAAGATACGCATATTTGCTAGCCTAAGGGCGGGTTGTATCAAACAGTTGGTAAACGTAACATACGTACGTCAAAAAGTTACGATTACGGACGATGTTTGACGTTCGTTAAATTAGAAGCGTTGTTTCAAAACATTCTGGTATAAATTCCTGCTCATCCCAATAGCTAAGTTATTGACACGGGTCCTACTTAAATAGCTTTTTTTGCATTCCACCACTAATTTGTGTCATCAGAAGAACTGGTATTGAGGAATTCAAAAGAAATTTCACAATATTGTTCTATTTGACGCAACTAAAGTTACGTTAATCAGTGCTCAGACCATCTGTTAACGTAAACGTTATATTTTACGTGCGTTAACGCTGACATTTTGTGAAACAACCCAATTTTTTTATTTGACGATAGTTAGCACCATTTTTAACGTTTACGCGTGCGTTAAGTGTAGTTGAAACAACCCGCCCTAAGCCTATGGCCAATTAACAGTTATCAGGTGCTAGAAGCTCGTGGCTAAATAATAACAGCTGCACAGGTCGATCTTTAAGGTTAAGCAACCCTTGCCGAGGTTGGTCTCTGGATGGGTGACCATCTCAACATACCGAGTTTCCTCCATGCCTCGGAAAGCACGTTAAGCCGTTGGTCCTGACTGTCATTTAGAGATCTTTGGCAGTCGTTACGCATAGTCAGAACTGACTCAGAAGCCAGAAAATCTGACACCAGTCTTGCCAAGGAGTACCGTGTTACCCAGTTAATGGGTTGTGGAGATCTGGTAAGCAGCCGCCCCACGTAAAATACAGCTATATTGGGGTCAGCTGAATCCAGCTTAACTGGCAGCCGACCCCAATATAGTTGGGAAAAGGTAGGCAGATGATGAGGTGCTAAAGCTACATACATTATTTTGTTAGTACCTATGTGATTATTTTATCTCTACTAAATTTCAGTTCACTATGTCTTGAAATCAAATCGAGAAATTAATTATAAACTATAACTACATAAGCTTTCTAATCAACATTTATAAGAAGCAACAACTCTTCATACCAATTAGTTATTACAAAGGAATGCACGGTTAATAAAATTAGAAACGTATAAAGTTACCACTTGGGAGCCGATTTAGCTCTCATCAATAACAGTAACTTGATATTTAACTTAACTGAAATAAACTCACAAACGACCGGGAGTGAGCGAATGAAAAGAGGAATGAGAGTGATTGAATGAATGAATGGGAAGTCAGTTCTGGTTGTAATTATGAGACGAAAATTGTTTCATTGATATTTATGATTATTGCAAAGAACGTGCATTTAGTATTAGGCTCGTATTATGTCGGGTTTCTGAGTTGTTTGTGTTTTCTTCACTTTAAGTCAGTATTATCTGCAGCAGGGAATGCGGTAACTCCAGGGAATCGAGCTCCGTCGTGACCACATTATAAGAGTATCAAACTTGAACCTATCAATTATGTATAGTTAAAAAAAATATATATTTAATTTATTAATGCCTCACCTGCCTAGCCTTTTCCCAACTATATTGGGATCGTCTTCCAGTCAAACTGGCTTCAGCTGAATACCAGTATTTTACGTGGAGCGGCTGCCTACCAGACCTCCACAACCCATTAACTTGCTAACACGGTACTCCTTGGCAAGACTGGTGTCAGATTTTCTGGCTTCTGACTATCTGTAACGACTGCCAAAGATCGACAAATGACAGCCGGGACCAACGGTTTAAAGGAAACTCAGTATGTTAAGATGGTCACCCATCCACAGACCAACCTTGGCAAGCGTTGCTTAACCTGGAAGATCGACCTGTGCGGCTGTTATTATTTAGCCACGAGCTCCTCCATTAGAAAAATATCTAATTATATGTAAATCCCTTTTCCACTCACCAGTACCATTGCTGACGGATATTAATCAATGCAAATACTAAGTTTAATTAAAACTGTGTTTGAACTAAAGTCGTTTGCTTCAGACCTCGACTTCTACTTTCACGCTGATCGAAAGTCCAAGGAAACGTTATGTATAGCTATAAGAAAGATAGTTCACGGAAGATATAGGAGAGCACTTATTTAACTCGTTTATTTGAATCTTCAACTGATAGGGAAATGTTTTAAATTCATATACATATAACGTGTAACAGATATAGACCGAGACGTAACGCACCAGATCAACTCAGGATGGATGAAATGGCGACAGGTCACTGGGACAACTTTCGACCCACGGATGCCCCTCAATTTGAAAGGCAAAATCTACAAGACCGTGATAAGACCTGTCGTAATGTATGGATCAGAATGTTGGGTTGTGAAAAAGACGGATGAAAATAGATTGCATGTGGCGGAGATGAGAATGTTGAGATGGATGTACGTGTGGAGTAACAAGAATGGATAAAGTTAGAAATGACTACATTAGAGGTAGTTTAAAAGTGGCGCCAGTGACTGAAAAGTTAAAAGGGAATCGCTTGTCTTGGTATGGTCATGTGAAGAGGAGGGAGGAAACGCATTTAACTAAAAGAGTAATGAAAATTAATGTCATGGATGGAGAGGGAGGAAGGCCAAAGATGGATGGATTGTGTGAGGAGCGATATGAAAGAAAAGGAAAAAGGGAGTTAGTGATAGTTTGACGGTTGATAGGGCAGATTGGAAGAAAAAAACGTGTTGCGCCGACCCCAAGTAACATGGGATAAGGGCAGGAAGACAAGACAAGACAAGACAAGACGTTTATTTGTTGAGACATGAGTATACATAAAATGAATGCAAGATGTTTATAAGAAAAAAAGATCAGTCATGTTCGGCCTTGTGGCATACAAATATAGGTAAATAGTCATTTATAACTCAAAATTATTATTAAATACACAAACTAGAAAATAATTTTTAAATGATAAATTATATAAAATTGTTCTAGTCAATATTCTAAATTATAAAAGGTCACAAAAAAAAAAACTTAATTAATAAAAATGACTTAATTAATAAAGACGATGAGATAAAGTGTAGGTAACAAAATAAACGCAATACCTCTTAAGGGGTCACTGTACTCATTATTATGAACAATTTTTACTATGGGTCCAACATAATTATGCGCACAACAAAGGAGTGGAACAGTAGGTAGCAGTAGTTCGGTTGTTAGTCCGGTTGACCGAACTACTGAAACTTTTAGTTGCTATAGTTCGGTTCTAACAAAGCACCGAACGAATGAAACTTAATTCTGGGTAAGCTTGCTCCATCTTTCACTTTGTCTCTGTCATCTCTGACCAAGAGCAAACCCATCAGAAAAAAAAAACCTAGAAATCGCGTTAGGGTCTGCTCACACCTATTCAGCTATATTCAGCTTATGGCCATAGAAAACAACGCTTTACTATGGAGACGCGTACGCATCCGTTCAGCTTTCCGCGTCTATTCAGCTTTCGCGGCAAACAAGTATAAAATGAGAACAAATGTGATATTATAATGCGAGTGCTATAGATAGAGTTCAGCGCTGTTCTGCCGCTGACGCCTTCTCAATCTTACGACGCTGTACGCGGCTGATAGAAGCAGAACCATAGAAGTGTGACCAAAATCGTTCAGCGAAACGCGAATGGTTCTGAATAAGCATGAGTAGTCCCTTATGCCCACATGACTGTATGGGGCAGTCAATTTCAGTGTTGAATAAGGATATGTTTAATTCAATTTATCAAAAATATTTATCTCATTATTTCTGTTTTCCTTCAAATGAAATGGCGCATTTAATTAATAGTTTATTTGTAACAATTTTGATCCTGTTATAACTTGGAGGCGTAATTGTTTTTGTTTTTTATACTCTCAGGAATTGGGAAAAGTGTGGCGTGGCGGCCTGGTCCCAAAATTTTAGATTACGTCGGACTTAAAATGAACTGGCAACAAAAACCCTAATCTCTTCAAAGTTAGAGTGAACAAGCTACATCTGGGTAAGCTCGCTCCATCGTAGACTTTGTCTCTGTCTGTCTGTTGTGGTTTGCTCTTGACTCTAGCCTTGGTCATTTATTTTGACAAATCAAAAAAAAACTCTGCTATCGTCATGCTTATGGATCTATTTGAAATGGTTTCTTAAAAAAAAAAAAACATCTGAATTCAACTGAACCAATCCAGACTATTAACTAAACAATAGGTACAGAATGATCTTAACAGGATGCCGTTTGTTATTCGGCCGTACGGAACCCTAAAGTTCAAGCAAACGAAACCATTGGCAAAGCTAAGTCCAAAATATTAAAATACCAAACCCAAATCAAATAACTTAGATTTAAAATTATCTTTTCTAAACACGGTAAATGTATGCCATGACACGCTTCAAAATCTTTTTATACGTTCTATAATCTATGGTTTAGAGACGTAATCCTCTTTTGAACATACACAGATGGTCTATATAATCTGTGCCTATGTCTATGGTACACTTATAAGTTTATTTATGGTACTTTGAATAAACAAAAAGATAACTGATGATTTTTAGATTTATACTTATCATATTCGTTTCCGGTTTTTAAGATTATTTTGAACGGAATTTCATCTGTGATAGTGTTTTTGGTTTGGTATATTGTCACATGGTATTTCTGAATTCACAGGTGGAAGAAAACAAAAATAGACAGCCCATGATGTACAAAACTTTTTGGAACTACTTTCAACTTCAAAATTCAATAGTCTTTATTCAAATTAGGCTGAGAGCCAGCACTTTTTAGGGTTCCGTAGCCAAATGGCAAAAACGGAACCCTTATAGATTTGTCATGTCTGTCCGTCTGTCTGTCTGTCCGTCCGTATGTCACAGCCCCTTTTCTCCAAAACTATAAGAACTATGCTGTTGAAATATGGTAAGTACGTGTATTCCGTGAACCGCATTAAGATTTTCACACAAAAATAGAAAAAAATACAATAAATTTTGGGGGTAGTAGGAGTAGATAATACTTAGAACTGAAACTCATTTTTTTTTTTTTTCATCGTACCCGTACATGTGGGGTATCTATGGATAGGTCTTCAAAATGATATTGAGGTTTCTAAGATCACTTTTTTCTAAACTGAATAGTTTGCGCGACAGACACTTCCAAAGTGATAAAATGTGTCCCCCCCCCTTAACTTCTAAATTAGGAGAATGATAAAGCTAAAAAAAATATGTAATGTACATTACCATGTAAACTACCAGCGATAATTGGTTTGAACGAGATCTAGTGAGTAGTTTTTTTTTAATACGTCATAAATCGTAAATCGCAACTTCTGCTTACGGAACCCTCAGTGCGCGAGTCCGACTCGCACTTGGTCGGTTTTTTGAACGTCAAGTTCTACAAAAGACTTTCTTCTGTGAGATCTAACTCAAATTCAAATTCAAAAGTCATTTATTCAAATTAGGCTGAGAGCCAGCACTTTTTGAACGTCAAGTTCTACAAAAGACAGTCCCTCAAAACGCCCGCCCGTCACCACTTCCTAGTGTTTTAGCTGTGGAGAAGAAGTGGCCAACAAACTCCCCAGCAACACATCTGTCTGTTACGTTTTAGGAACTAGAATTTATACAATGAGTAGAATGCAAAGTAATTAATACATGACACAAACCAGACAAATTAAAAGCTAGCACACTATGATACTATAAAACAAAATACACAATACACAAAATACAAATACATATTTCATTGTACGAACAGCTACAGTACTCATTCTCTGACGGTGTACACTGAGGCGAAGTGAACGACAAGTGAGCTGTCATTCCATCTTGTTGTATGGTTTGACAGCTAACTCGTCGGTCACTTCACCTAAGTTTTCACTTCGACATGTTCACAGAACCGCCCTGCAATTCATTCATGCTCACTCCAATTAAATATACATGGCGAGATCTTCACAGAATCGCACTGGCATCGCACTGCAGGTGGAGGAGGTTTCCAACATCTAAAGTAAACCATTAAAATGCCGATATCCTCTGTCCACCCTTTCAGTTCACTTTCGCGAAGAAAGCAAAACATTGTTGCAACAATAAAACGCCACAAAACGGTTCTAAAATAAACTGCATTGCGTAAGCAATTACTTCTTGTTCGGGAGGTATGTGCGAGCAGAGAGGTGAAGAGAAGGTTCAGTACGAAACACTATTGAATGGAGTCGTTAATCTATACTGATATTATAAAGCAGAAGAGTTTGTTTCTTTGTTTGATTAAACTCGCTAATCTCAGGAACTACTATTCCGATTTGAAAAAAAAAATTCAGTGTTGGATAGCCCATTTATCGAGGAAGACTATAGGCTATATAGCATCACGCTAAGAGAAATAGGAGCGGAGCAGTAATGGAAAATGTGACGCAGAAGTTGCGCGGGTCAGCTAGTCTCAAATAAAATGAAGATAAATATTAAACACGACATTTTTTGGTCTACAGTACGGAACCCTTCGCGTGCGAGTTTGACTGGCACTTCTCGGTTTTACTAATTATGTAACTAGCTTTTTCCCGCGGCTGCGCTCGCTGTAGGTAGTTATAATCTTTTCCAGAAAACCATCTATAAGTATATAAGACTAGTTGATCCGCTCAATTTCGTCTGAGTCACATTTTCCAATAATGCTCCACTCCTATTTGTCTTAGCGTGATGCTTTAAAGCCTATAGTCTTCCTCGATAAATGGGCTATCTAACACTGAATTTTTTTTTTTCAAATCGAAATAGTAGTTCCTGAGATCATAATCATAACCATAATCATTATCATAATCTTTCAAATCGGACCAGTAGTTCCTGAGATTAGCGCGTTCAACCAAACAAACAAACTCTTCTGCTTTATAATATTAGTATAGATGGGTTTGCTCATGACTTTAATCTCGGTCAGAGATGACAGAGACAAAGTCTACGATGGAGCGAGCTTACCCAGAAGCTTGTTCTTTCTAACTTTGAAGAGATTTTAAAAAGGTTGTATGCGTTCGGTAACACAGATGCAGGCAGAGTTCCACTACTTACTGTGCGTTTAAAAGACGTTTGACGCGCGAGTTGGTGGTATAGCAACATGGTAGGGATGGTTAACTTGCAGTGCGTCTGGATGTGTGATGGTAGAAGGAGGCCGGTGGAATAAGGTCGAGGAGTTCTATTTAAACCTATGCAAACTTGTTCCATAAAAAATTGGTTTTTATAAGTCTGGAACTTCTGCAGTTTACCTGTGTTACACCACCATATAATAATGATGAATGCCCCTCATAAAGTTTGCAGTAAGCGGATAAATTATGCGCTGCGATGGCGAAACGTTTCGCGGGATTTGAACCGACTGACTGCTTACTGCAAACACTGCTTGTTAATAACAGCTGAGCGATACTTTATTAGGGTTCTGTCTCCTGTGTGAAAATGGGAATCCTTAGCCTTATTTACTTTTTGTGATCAACTTCTTACAGGTTCTTCTGTAATCGTGGTCCCCGGGTGGTGCTAAACAGGTGACACTAACCGCCTCCGTGGTCTAGTGGTTATACCACCCGATTCAGACCCAGAGGTCCCGGGTTCGATTCCCAGCGGGGGCAAATTTTTTGCTCGGTTTGGTTGGTGGTAGGCCTTCTAAGTCCGCCTGGCAAGCTACCACCATCATATCTAAGTCTGTCGCCATAACAACAATGTTAACAGCGTTGTTGTGTTCCGGCGGTTGGAGGTATTATGAAAGCTCGCTTCCATCTTCGGCCTAATCATCACTTTCCATCAGGTGAGATTTGGGCCAAGAGTTTCCCCGTTTTGAATAAAAATTAAAATAAAAAAATCTGTAGGCAAAGTACGGTACGCAGGGCGAGCATTGGGTGGCTCGCAGTCCGATTAGAACCAGGCCCGGGTCGACGGCGCGTTGTGTTCCACGCGCGCCTGAAAGAGATGTCAGCGTGGAAGACGAGGCCCGCTAGGTCCAATGCCTGCCAGGGTTGCGGAATTTGTTCGAAAGAGTCACCGCGTCCCTGGAACGCAAAGGGCATTAGGAGGAACACGGATGGGTTTAAGTCAGTAAGAGTCTGACCCTTCTTTCTGCATCACCCAGGGCGGGAGGAGTGATTTGATCATTTCCCATCCTCAAAGTACCGTTAAAAACATACAGTATATGTGTTGTTTTTTTTTTCATAATTTTATAAGTACTCTGTTGTTTCGGAGATAGCAATGGTCATTTTTCGTCTAATTTCTTGAATAACTTCAATACCATTAATAATTTTAAAATTATTAAAAAAGTATTTTCTAAACCATTACAATACGTCCTTTCATTTGATATATCACACGGTACAGTTGGAAAAGCTTTTTTATTTTTTTTAATTATCTTCTTGAAAAGAGACCCTATTTAAAAAAAAAATTCGTGACACATTCGTGTTTGGGATGGTTTGGGTCACAGAAGATTATATATGTGTACATCAACAGAATCGGTACGGCAGAATCTGAGAAAATTGGCTGTAATCAACAGACAACAGATCCTGCTAGACAAACACTTCCATTTGAGCTTTTAAATCTATACTATACCTAATATTATAAAGCTGACGAGTTTGTTGGTTTGAACGCGCTAATCTCAGGAACTACTGGTCCGATTTGAAAAATTCTTTCAGTGTTAGATAGCCCTAGGTTTATCATCACGCTCAAAGCTTTTTTAAATTTTCAAATAAATCCCCATAAAGTGACTCCATCCTCAAAACATATTTATTTTATATTTAAGTAAAGCGTCCACTTGAAGTTTAAATCTGTACTTAGTTTACTGTGATAATTTAAACGAATGTATAAACAATTGGTTAATTAAAATGATTAGTTATTATATTTCTCGCTTCATTTTGTAAAGTACAAGCTTCTTTGATAATTCATTATTAATTGTATAATTTCGTTATGTTGTTTCTAATTTGATAATTTTGAGTTGATTAATTTATTTTAATTATTTTGTTTATGTTTATAAACTTTTCTTTCTGCTTTTTCTTTTGGAGTTTATTATTTATACTTACTGCAGCAATACGCAACTATAAAAAACACAGATTTTGAAACAATCACATTAACGTTTATTATTTACTCTAACGAGATTTATTTTCTCATGAAATATGATTGATTGTAACAAACACAGCACCTGCCTTTTGATGTCAAGTTGGTTAAACAGATCAAAGCAGAGTATTTGAAAATAATTTGTTAGCTTTGTGGTTTATAACAATCTGTCTGGCTTCTGTTTTCAATAATGTGTGGTATTGTGTAAGAATTATTATTGTTAACCGACTTCAAAAAAAGGAGGGAGTTCTGAATTTGATTGGTATTTATTTGTGTATGTAGGTACATTGATTACCTTCAAGAGGAGGAGGTAAAGAATAAAAGCCGCACGGGTCGATCTTAAAGGTTAAGCCACGCTTGCCAAGGTTGTTCTCTGGATGGGTGACCATCTTAACATATCGAGTTTCCTCCGTGCTTCGGAAAGCACGTTAAGCTGTTGATCCCGGCTGTCATTTGTAGATCTTTGGCAGTCGTTACGGATAGTCAGAAGCCAGTAAATCTGACACCAGTCTTACCAAGAAGTACCGTGTTACCCAGTTAATGGGTTATGGAGTTCTGGTAGGCAGCCGCTCTACGTAAAATACTGGTATTCCGCTGAATCCGGTTTGACTGGAAGCCGACCCCAATATACATAGTTGGGAAAAGGCCAGGCAGATGATAATTAAAATGGGCTATATTGTTGTCCGACTCCTTGACGACTGCCAAAGATCTCCAAATGACAGCCGGGACCATAGATATAATAAATAAGTAGTTTTTTATATTTCTGTGGCCAGGACCAACAGCTTAACGTGCTTTCCGAGGCACGGAGGAAACTCGGTATGTTAAGATGGTCACCCATCCGCAGACCAACCTCGGCAAGTGTTGATTAACCTTGGAGTTCGACCTGTGCAGCTGTTATTATTTAGCCACGAGCTCCTCTAATTTCAAGAAATAACAACCTGTCAACTGTAATTAATATAGAAATAACAACTGTGTAATAACTGTCAATTTATCTAAGTCAATGATAAATTGAATGAAGAAAATGACTTACAACACATTCAAAATAAAAACCAGACAACTCAACTCACTAAAACCGTAAAATTTAACACCATAAACAACAAATAATCATAAACAAAAGATAGTGTTGTCCAACAAAATCAAATTAGTCGATTCCCAAGCTAATAAAAATTAATTTAAACGATTATTACTAATGGAATCACTCGGATTCTCACGTCGAGGCGATTGCGGCAATCGTAATCGTATCGATTATCGGGCAATCGGGAACAGACGATAATTGCTTGCTACGATTATAATTGTCGGATTTACAAACAGCTAGAGAGTAGTGATGAGATGATACCGGTTGAAATTTTTATCGATGGTTTTATATTTTTAACCGACTTCCCAAAAGGAGGAGGTTCTCAATTCAGTTGTTTTTTATATGTTTGTTACCTCATAACTCCGTAATTTATGAACCGATTTGAAAAAAGAAAAATCAAAATCGTTTAGGAAGTCTGGATTTTAAATCGAAATAGCTAGAATTCGTTTACTTGGATGATGGGTTTTAAACGCATTATAAAAGACGTTTCGTCGATTCGTTTCGTGTCTGGTTTAAGTAAGCCTGAGTTTAAAAATTTCAAACGTTGCTGGTATCGATTGAAATTAAATATGGGCAAATTTCCATTTTCTTAGCTAACGTTACATACAATGATCCATATAATATTCTCGCTACCGTACCTTAACACTTCTCTCCAAACCACACATCTTCATATTCATAACCAGAGGCACATCTTCAAACACCCTTCCTGCGAACTTTAGAGGCACTTAAAGCATTAGTGAAGTGTGCCATTTAGTGGCACTTAGTGCCATTAAGAGCCATTTCTACGTGACAGCGGGGTGTCATAGTTTCCTATATTGTGAGTTAATAGTGACAACTATGAAAGGTAGTACTACATTGAGGGCGGATTTCATCAATCTGAAATTGAACACGTTTACGAGTTGTCAGTGTTATTTTGAGGAGCTCGTGGCTAAATAAGTAATAACAGCCTCACGGATCGATCTTCAAGGTTAAGCAACGCTTGCCAAGGTTGGTCTGTAGATGGGTGACCATCATAACATATAGAGTTTCCTCCGCGCCTCGGAAAGCACGTTAAGCCGTTGGTCCCGGCTATCATTTGTAGATCTTTGGCAGTTGTTCCGGATTGTCAGAAGCCAGTAGATCTGACTCCAGTCTTGCCAAGAAGTACCGTGTTGACCATGTTAATGGGTTGTGGAGGTCTGGTAGGCAGCCGCTCCACGTAAAATACTGGTATTCAGCTGAATCCGGTTTGACTGGAAGCTGACCCCAATGTAGTTGTGAAAAGGCTAGGCAAGAGTGAATAGGTTACTTCTAGGCACCGCGTGTTCCATCTTCGACTACATCATCGCTTATCATAAGGTGAGATAGTGGTCAAACGCTTGCCTATCACAGGTAAAAAAAACCGGCCAAGTGCGAGTCGGACTCGCGCACCGAGGGTTCCGTAAGCAGAAGTTGCGATTTACGATTTATGCCGTATTAAAAAAAAACTACTTACTAGATCTCGTTCAAACCAATTTTCGCTGGTAGTTTACATGGTAATGTACATTATATATTTTTTTAGTTTTATCATTCTCTTATTTTAGAAGTTAAGGGGGGGGGGGCACACATTTTACCACTTTGGAAGTGTCTCTAGCGCAAATTATTCAGTTTAGTAAAAAGTGATTTCAGAAACCTCAATTTCATTTTTGAAGACCTATCCATAGATACCCCACACATATGGGTGCGATGAAAAAAAAAATTTTGAGTTTCAGTTCTAAGTAAGTTTTTTTCTATTTTTGTGTAAAAATCTTTATGCGGTTCACATCTACTTACCAAATTTCAACAGCATAGTTCTTATAGTTTCGGAGAAAAGTGGCTGTGACATACGGACGGACGGACAGACAGACAGACATGACGAATCTATAAGGGTTCCGTTTTTGCTATTTGGCTACGGAACCCTAAAAAACAACAAATAATAAATATTCAATTAAATTAAATTAAAAACTAAAAGGCTCCACATGACTCGTGTGAGAAACTGACTCTCTTTTGGCCGGATTACAGTCGCCAGCACAAGCTATCTGTAAAAGACAAATTTTCCCAATCAACCTTGAACCTAACGCTTCAGCGATAAAGTTGAAAATCTATAAGTAATTTGACCGATTGTTGTAACCTGTTGTGCAGTCTGTACTTTAGGGTCAAAATCCTGCTTCACACTAGGGTCATAATCCTCCACAATTTAGTCGTAAACGGCCAACATTTACAACTAGTATGAACGACTATAGTCTCAAGATATAAACCGTTTTATTGACGCCGGCGGACTAATGGAGTCCTCTTATGGAGAGTATTGTAAACTGGTATGGGGGTATCACTTGTTGTAGCTATGACAAGGTTTGATTTTTAACCGACTTCCAAGAATGGAGGAGGTTCATCAATAGGCTAGTTTCCATCATCCACAAATTGCAAAACTATTTAGTCCGTCAGTTAGAGTATGGAAAAATAATGGACACGTATTTTTTGTTTTTGTAAATCAATGAAAATTGACAAAGATAAAACGCATCAAAACTCGGGAGTGGGGGCTCGTGACGTCACTAACCGCTAAAAATTATGCCACGGCGTGACATATTGAGAATTTTATAAGTGTCGTAACTTTGGTTCCCGTAACAAAAGAAAAAATACGGGTCAAATATTTTTTGATAATCTAACTGACGGACTAATTAGATTTTTTTCAGTGAACAATTCTATTACTTCGATTTGTGTGATTCTTTTTTACTTCAATGCGGTATACTTGCCGTTTGGTCCCGTAAAAATTTAATTCCGCTGACTCAGTAGTTTTTATTTTACGTGAAAAATAATAAACGTTTAGGTACAAAAATATACAACCGATTTCCAAACAAAACACTAAAAAGTTTAAAATAACATTAAAGCTGATTTCAGACTACGCTATAGTATATAGCATAGAGTATACAGCTCATAGCACAAGAATATCGCGCACCATACATTGTCAATAATAATTATACCGCGTGTATCTGACATCGACGCACAAACGATTTCCATGGGTCCAGGGCATGATTCTGGACACCCTGGACTTAGAATTTTTAGTCGGCTTTTTTCTCATTTTTTTCAAGTGATTTTTTACTTTAGACTGCTCATAATCGTTATTCTGACCTAACCCAATGAGATTTTTTATAAAAAAATATTAATTAACTACTTTCACTAAAAAGAGCAATCTGAATAAAATCAGAAATAGATATCAGCTCAGCTGAGCTGATACCTATTTGTGGTACTCTTGAAAAAAATGAGAAAAGAACCGACGAAAAATTCTAACACTGGGGTGTCCAGAATCATGCCCTGGACCCATGGAAATCGTTTGTGCGTCGATGTCAGATACACGCGGTATAGTACAGTACAGTGTGAACGTGTCCATAACAATATTATGGTGCGCGATATTGATGTGCTATGAGCTATGTAGGTACTGTATGCTATTATATTATAGCGTAGTCTAAAAGCAGCTTAAGAGCGTGTATTCCGTCCACTAGCGCCGCAAATCGTTTTTTATTATTTGTGGTAAATTTAAGACACGTAGATAAAAAACCGCTCTGTAGTGCACTGAAGAAATGTATTTAAACAAAGATACAAAACCAAAAACACCAACTTCCGAAATTAAGGTTATTTTATCTAGTATTGCTGATGAGCGCGGCTTCGCCCGCTTGACAAATTGTATACTAAAACCTTCCACGAGAACCACTCTATCCATTGGTGAAAACAGCATGAAAATCGGTGCAGTAGTTTTTGAGTTTATCGCGAACAGACAGACACGGCGGAGGACTTTCTTTTAAAGTAATGGAGTGATAAGGAGTTTCTGACACGCACTTTCTTGTAACTGTCTGCTGTCGCATTGCAGAAGCTCGTGGCTACATAATAACAGCCGCACGAGTCGATCTTCAAGGTTAAGCAATACTTGCCGAGGTCAGTCCGTGGATGGGTGACCGTCTTAATACACCGAGATTCCTCCGTGCCTCGGAAAGCATCATAAGCTGTTGGTCCCAGCTGTCATTTGTAGATCTTGGACAGTCGTTACGGGAAGTCAGAAGCTAGAAAATCTGACTCCAGCCTTGCTAAGGGGTACAGGGGGGGTCGTACGCGGAGGCGGCCGACGTTATGACACGCGGGGTTGCGACAGTCGTAGAGAGGATCCGGCAATTGGGTCTCGAAGTGGCGCTGCACAAGTCCGAGGCCATGTGTTTTCATGGCCGAGGCAATGCGCCACCGTCGGGATCCTTGCTGACGGTAGGAGGGGTTTCCATCGGCATCGAGTTGACGCTGAAGTACCTAGGGCTCATCCTCTACAGCCGGTGGAACTTCGTGGAACATTTCCGACGTTTGTCACCCAAACTGGAGCGGGCCGGGGCTGCTCGTTTGGTCCTGCCCAACCTGGGGGGACCAAACGCCTCCTACGCTAGAGAGGCACCACGGCGTCCTCACCTTCCGCCAGACGCAGGTCCTCACCGGACATGGATGTTTCGGGAGGTTCCTGCACCGAATCGGGCGGGAGGAAACGCCCGGGTGTCACCACTGCGAGAATCGCCGGAGGACACGGTGGAGCACACTGTGCAGGTGCGCCCCGCTTGGGCGGGGCACCGCCGTGTCCTCGAAGCGGCGATCGGCGGCAACCTCTCGCGTCCAGCCCTGGTCCAAGCCATGGTCCGGAGCGAGACGGAATGGGACGCCGTTGCCTCCTTTTGCGAAGCAGTCATGCTAGCGAAGGAGGTGGCGGAGAGGGAGAGGAGACCCTCTCGTCCCGGCCGCCGTGGTAGACGCCGCGGGCGTCGGTGACACCACCTGGTGAACTCCGGCCACCGTAGGCGCGGGCCTGTGGACGGCGAGCTATGGGTAGCTCGCCGTCCGTCCGTCTAGTGACGACAGGCCGTGTCGACGGCGCGTTAGTGTTCCACGCGCGCCTCAAAGAGAGTTAGCACACAGAGGGGCCCGAAAGGGTCTACGCCTGCCGGAGTCGCGGGATTATTCGCAAGAGACACCGTGGCTCCGGAACACAAAGGGCAATGAAGGAACATGGATGGGTTTTAGTCAGTAGAAGTCTGACACTCCCTCCCGCTACACCCAGAGCGGGAGGAGTCATTGGATGATTTCCCATCCCTAAAAAAAAAAAAAGCCTTGCTAAGGGGTAACGAACGTGCTACCCAGTAACTGGGTTGTGGAAGTCAGATAAGCAGCTTTGAAGCTGACCGTCCGCTCCATGAAAAATACTGGTACTCAGTTGCACTCAGTTTACTGAAAGACGTGTAAACCGTTTTACATAGGAACTTCTGTAATTCAAACACGTAAATCTCATCTTGAAAGTTAGAGTGAACAGGCTCCTTCTGGGTAAGCTCGCTCCATCGTAGACTTTGTCTCTGTCATCTCTGACTTAGACTAGAGTCAAGAGCAAACCCATCAAAAAAATAAAATAAAATAAAAAAATATGAGGTAAATTTTTGTTGTCTGTTTTTTTTTATATATACCTATTTGTACCTGTTTCAAGGCAGTTGTCTGTTTCAAGAAATACACAAAAATAAATAAAATAGGTAATTGTATGTTTTCTTTTGTTTCAGAGATCTACAAGGCAACAACATCACGATCATCTTCCAGAGCGACTTCCAAAGTCTGAAGGACTTGAAAACATTGTGAGTCGACTTCATGTTTACCAACATATGATTTTTTGGTCATAATCATAATAAAGCAGACTTCTCAGCAATGAAAACCTTAATGCGGTTCATAAAATACATCTACATACCAAGTTTCAACAGCATATAGTTCTTATAGTTTCGGAAAAAAGTGGCTGACATACGGACGGACGGACAGTCAGACAGTTCCGTTTTTGCCATTTGGCTACGGATCCCCGGGAGTGCCGGCAGAAGTAAAAACTTGAACATTTACGTTGTGCATTATTGAATCATCCGTCTTATGAATTTTCGATCAGGTCACGTGTCCTGACGCGAGTTTAACATTTTATACCCATCCCAAGAAAGTGCTCAATGCCGCTAAAGAAGTTTTCACTTCAAAAACGTGTTGCACCGACCCCAAGTAACATGGGATAAGGGCAAGAAGATGATGATTTTCAAAAAAATTTTCTGTTCCAGACAACTATCAGAGAACCTCATACACACGATCGAGAGGGATGCTTTCCTAGAACTGAACGCGTTGGAGCGACTGTGAGTATATTTGCATATTATCTTCATTAGTATTATTTTAATTACATGCAGGCATTTTAATGGTTTTAGAGTTCTGAAATGAACGAGCAGCATTCAGAAATTTACGGTTGAGCTATGCGAAAATCATGAGGTTAAAAGTCAAGAGTGAATAGGTTACTTCTAGGCAAGCGTGCTCCATCTTAGACCGCATCATCGCTTACCATCAGGTGAGATAGTGGTTTGACCACTATCTCACCTGATGGTAAGATAGTGGTCAAACCCGTACGCCTATCAATATTAAAAAAAAACATTGAAAATTGTATGAAAAAATCGCGGAAATGCTCCTTTTGGTATTTTTGACCACTATCTCACCTGATGGTAAGATAGTGGTCAAACCCGTACGCCTATCAATAGTAAAAAAAACACATTGAAAATTGTATGAAAAAATCGCGGACATGCTCCTTCTGGTATTTTTGACCACTATCTCACCTGATGGTAAGCGATGATGTGGTCGGCGATGGACCACGCTTGCATAGAGGTAACCTGTTCACTCTTGACTTAAAGACTTCACATTATTTCATGTCGGTTGAGCCTTGAAATGGTACATTTACATTAATGTAAGATTACTCTTTTGAGCCATTAGGTATAAATAGACAAAACGTAATTAATTTTTTTAAGGTTATATTAAATACCCTTGATAATATTATAAAATACTAGAATGTACAAGTTCTACAAGGGAACTACCTACTTCATTTCTAAAACCATTAAAAAGTCTGCGCGCGAAATCTCATTACAAAGTTACGCCGTTCAGAAAAATGTGAGGTTCCAATTTTGAAAACTACCAATTGGAATAGTTGACTGCGTTTTTTCCGTATGCAATGACTTTGCAGCGGCGTCTTAGCGTTTCTTAACCCTTTTATTTTTCTTGGTTTCATTTTCAAGTGGAATACAGATGATTTGATTTAAATGTAATGTTATGTGATTCTTTCACATTTTTAGAACAAAATTTAGAAAAATCTTTCAAGGTTTTTGCTAGACACCTCAATAAGGCAAGAGATGACTTAGTATGTAATCATACTAAGAATTAAGAAGGAAGAAGAAATTCTCCAGGAATTACATCCGTACCTAAACCGTAGGTACTAATAGAAAGCGGTCATAGCGCAAATACGTGATTGTCGCCTTCAATTGTTTGGCAAAACTGAAAGGCTATTTGGGTTGCTGAATATTTAGGGTTTTTGAACAATTGAACGCAACGATCGCCTCAGGCACTGGTCTCACCGCAGCTTTCGACTATTTGCTTGCTGAAGAAAGGGACCAAAGATATAGATCTCGTGTCAGTAAAAGAGACACATACATTCATAGTCGATAGCTGGCTTTTCACACTACCGGCGAGTGGTTCTGACCTCAAGCTGATTGCAGCGACAAGGGCTATCAAAGATTCTACTCGCTCAGTGACACTCGCTTGGCGCGATGCTCGCTGGGCGGTCAGAACTCACCAACCAGCGGTAATTTCAACCTATAGTGCGGGCCGGAGCCAGTATTGCGAGTCGCACCGTCGCCGCGTCGCTTAAAGCCGAGCGTCAAAACTATCGAAACTTTTCTCTCCCTACTCGCTGCTCGCCAACTATTTTCGAGTTTGAAGCTTTACTCGCTACTCGCTGATCGTCAGCGGTGAGACAAGTGCCTCAGATCCAAAATTAATCCGTGTAGTTTCGTCCAATATCAAGAAAACTTCCCAGGTTAAGAGACGCTGGACTATATTAATATTTCCTTGCAGGAGACTCAACAATAACCGCCTGGGCCACTTGCCAGAGGGGCTATTTTTGAGACTAAGACATCTCCAGAGACTGTGAGTAATTGGCCTGGCGTAGCAGGCCAATGGTGTGGTCCCTGTCCCAAGGTTCTTGGTGTTCACTTACCCCTGGGTGGGGCTGGGCGTTTGGTTTTGGTGAAGTCAAGATTTAAGGTACAGGTTAGGGGTGGTTGAAGTTTGATGCAAGTATGCAAAGTTTGCTAAGGCGGTGTGGCGCCGAGAGTGCAATTACGCGTTAAGAACGACGTTTTTCAATATTATTTATTTCAATGACATTTATTTTTTTGACAATTAATTGACATTTACTATTATAAAAATTTTGACATTTAATTTATGAGCATTTCAAATATTTTATAGAATTCGACATTATGCAGTGATAGTAGGTATTACTATGATTCTGATTTTCATTTTCATTCAATTATTTTATACGGACATTTTATAGCGATATGAGGTATTGGAAACCTCTGATGTCACATTATTATGACATTTTTAATCAATTATTTGAGAAATAAAATATTTAGAATTAATTTGTTTACAAACAGACATTTTTGTAGCAATTACGATAACTGATGTATGAATATGACATTTTTAATCAATTTAATACATACTGTATAAATATTTTCACGCCAGAAGTTATGGTAGAATGTAAATGGCTCTCATTTAAATTTAAATTTTATTTAAATACCCGCCGAATTGAGAACCTCCTCCTTTTTGGGAAGTCGGTTAAAAAGCAAAGATGAGATTAAATTAGAATTGAGAGTACCACTACTAGGGACAAAACATAAGCATTTCTTGGCAGTGAGTGTCCTACGTATTCCTCAAAAAGACATCAAGTCCACTTAACGTCTTTTACAGGATACTTGTAGATATATATCTCTTGACTCAATGAGGTTCAAGTTGAGGATTTTTCTCAGGAATAATGTGGATTGGAGTCAAGGGCTTTTAGATGAAGTTCCATCGCCACTTCATGTTCATAATAAAAAAAAAACTAAGATGAAATGGTGCTAGAACAATAGGCTAGATTCCATAATCCACAAATTGCAAAACTATAGTCCGTCAGTTAGTATTGAAAAATAACGGACACGTATTTTTTTTTTGTAAATCAATTAATATTGACAAAGATAAAACGCATCAAAACTCGGGAGTGGGGGCTCGTGACGTCACGGCTCACTAAAAATTATGCGAAGGTGTGACGTATTGAGAATTTTAAAAGCGTCGTAACTTCGTCAATTTTGGTTCCCGTAACAAAAGAAAAAACACGGGTCAAATATTTCTTGATAATCTAACTGACGGACTAATTAGATTTATTCAGGACACAAGCCTATTTTGATAAGTCCAATTATTTTGGACTTTAGCGATAGCACATGTTTAAGAAAATAAAATTATGGGGTATCAAATCAAAACGTATAATTATTTCAAATAAACCATTTAAAAGCACTTTTGAATTGTCAAGGTCAGTCAGTCGAAAACTTGCTATTTGCACGTTCCAAAGCGGAGATCTCTATGGAGAAGAACGTGCAAGAAACTCCACGGACACTTTAAATCATGTGATGTGTCTGAGGTGGTCTTTTGAAGAAAGAGCCACACAGATTTGAGTGCGAGTGAGTCCAGACAGTGCAAGCATTTGTATATTATAAATGTATAAGTGTATATAAAAACGGGTACAAAAAAAATGTTTATGTATTTTTGCTTCACTTTTAAATTGTCAAGGTCAGTCGGTCCAAAAAGATGAAGCTATTTGCACGTACCAAAGCGTAGATCTCTACGGAGGAGAACGTGCAAAAAACTCCACGGACACACTTTTAAAAATAAAAAATTGTTATAAAGTTTTGTTTACATCGTGTTGAAGTTATTGATTGAAATGAATGCTTTGAGTTAGAGTTTAAAGAATAAAAATTGTAGGTTCGATAAGGTCAGTATCAGTTATCATTAAAAGGATTTTCTACTTAGAAAATTTCCCTGTTGGTCAGTTAAGCTTTGTACGATCAATCATAACACCACATGCTTCAATATCTGGTGTAGGTAGATAACTGTAGTCGATCGATTTCCGATCAGCCGTCGATGCATCAATCACATCGAATGTGTACTGGCGTCTGATCGACTTAGTTTATTGTGTACATGTCACCGGAGAGCGGCAAACTGGGGACGCGCCTTAAGGTGAAAGTGCTAGGGTAGCCCGCGAAATTCAAATATTTTTATGTTTTTTTGCAATTTTCCGGTCAGTGTGAAGCTGTATGTTGAACAAAATACGGTTCGCGATCGTAAAGAGCATTTATCTAAAGGATTATAACCTTTTGAATTATCAATATAGCCCTTTAAGTTCATAGAACTCGATTGAATGTTATTTCGTATATCATTCAATCGAGTTGTAGTTCAACTTACAGCTTCACACTGACCGGCAAATTGCCAGAAACATAAAAATACTTGAATTTCGCGGGCTACCCTGGAGCTTCCACCTTAAGTAGCCTATAACATTAGGCGATTATTGCAGGAATATGCGATAGTCACGTCTATTTGTTCGGCAAAACTGAAAGCGTGGCTGTAGGAGCGACGATGCCATCGGGTTTGCCAAAAAAATGAAAGCGTCGATCGCTTATTAACGCGACGATCGCATTGTAGTAAGATAACGGCTTATATACATGCCGTATTCTGGAATATTGACGTCTATGTATGTAATGTATGTAAATCGGGCTGGTTTCCGCAACTCCACGACTAAGCGCGTGATATATACATATATTGACGTCTAACATGACATAGGAACATGTCTAAGATTATAACAAAGTGAGATTTAGTTGTATTTTGACTTCACCAAACCGTATGACGTGACAGCACCCACCTCCCCGAGTCCATAAGCTTGTGCCTAAAACCGGGTTCTTCAGTGTCTATATATCTTTATTATAATTTCGTTAATTTTCTACCCAGCGCCGCTAGTATAACAACAACAACATAAAAACAACCAAAACTGTTCTTTTTACGATTTTATGACGATATGTTTTTTGTGTTTTTGTGGGAAAATTTTCTTTTGATGTTTCGAAATGTTTGTGATGTTTTCAAGTTCGAGGATTTGATCCCTGGTTCCTTGAATGGATGGTATTCTTAAGGATGATGATCTGATTCAGTACCAAGATATTAGAGACTGACACTTATCAATTTCAAAGTATTTACACCAGAAAAATACAAATCCCTAAAAATAAGCTCAAATCTAGGTGTCAAAGATTTTTTCAAGTTTAATTAAGCATCATTCTCAGAAGCGAGTCAGCATTAGTTACTTAAAAGCATCAGTTTACTAAAAATAATATAAAAGCAACTCTGTTTTCAGCAATTTCCCGTATAATAGTCAAATAAAGCCTAATAAAAAATTGCTCACATGAAAAAACAGAAAATTTCCCCATGAAAATGTAATAAAATCGTCATAAAATCCCCATGGCTAACAGTATTCGCTTGTCCCATCTCATGGCTTTGCTACGGTGTGCCCCCAACCCGTAGGGCTAACCCAACCCCGTAACATAAGCTTTAATTGTACAGAAATAATTTTTAAACTTTCTCAAAAAAAGAAAAAATAACTACTAAAATTATTAAAAATAAAAACGTCCGATGTTTTTAACTTCGTAATTTGTTTTTAAATATATTCTAACAATTTTTATAGTATAATTAAATAAACAACAAATTGAAATTACAAAATGAATTGACCAAAAACGTCGTTATTTAAAATCTAATCCAACTAAAAAAATCCTGCCTTGTTTATGTTTTGTTATAAGTTATTAACAACTTCATAATAAGCACAGCAAAGGAGTGGAACTCTCTGCCTGCGTCTGTTTCCGAACGCTTACAACCCTAATCTCGTCAAAGTTAGAGTGAACAGGCTCCTTCTGGGTAAGCTCGCTCCATCGTAGACTTTGTCTCTGTCATCTCTGACCTAGACCTAGAGTCAAGAGCAAACCCATCTCAAATAAAAAAACAACACTAAGTATACAAAGTTCATTGAATTCACGAAAATGCTATTTTCCCATGGTGAAACCATGTTAAATAAACTTGTTCCATAGTAGTTCCTGAAATTAACGCGTTCAATTAAACAAACTCTTCAGCTTTATAACATAAGTATAGATATCACTTTTTCACAGACTCACAATGTGTGAAATTACAAACCTTGACCCAAAATTTTCATTAAAAAATCATGCAACCTTTATGCCCACAGCGGCATGAAATTCACACATACATAACACCTCACTGACATAATATTAAAATAACATGATATTCCATTAAGCCTGCACATCCGATCCAAGATGGCGGCTTCCGGTGTGACGCTACATCCGGTTTAATGACATTAATGCGTTACGCCGTCCTTGGACATGAGCCAGCATTAATTTGTTAAAGTAGATCATGGTACAGGCGACTTTTGAAAAAACCGGTCAAGTGCGAGTTGGACTGACACACGAAGGGTTCCGTACCATCATCATCAGCCTAGCCTTTTCCCAACTTCATTGGGGTCGGCTTCCAGTCAAACCGGATTCAGCTGAATACCGGTATTTTTCATGAAGCGGCTGCCTACCAGACCTCCACAACCCATTAACTTGGTAACACGGTATTTCTTGGTAAGACTGGTGTCAGATTTACTGGCTTACGGATTGTCAGAAGCCAGTAAATCTGACTCCAGTCTTGCCAAGAAATACCGTGTTACCCAGTAATTAGTAGATCGCACAGGGTTACATCAGCAAAAAGTCTATCTTGGGTCAAATCAAGTTCCAGCCGTTTTCATCCATGATAAAGTTTTGAAAGAAGAAAGAAAGAAAGAAAAAGAGTTTATTTGCGGTCAACATGACGCATAACAAAACTTTTTTTCAGTTTCCATCCACGCAGTGACCTCGTTTAGTGGTCTGAACCTCACTACTGCCTGTATTCCTCGAAAGGTAAGGCAGCGGCATACCTTCCTGTAGAGGGTCATTTTGCCATGTGTCTTTTCTCCAGGGGACCAATTCTACTAAATTTTAAACAACTTTCGCATTCGCACGTCAGTCGCAAACTGCTAAAAAGAACCGGCCAAGTCGGACTCGCGCACCGAGGGTTCCGTACAAACCTGTAGGTATTATATTATAAGCAAAAGTTAACTACTTACTGGATCTCGTTCACACCAATTTTTGGTGAAAGTTTACATGGTACATCATATTTTTTTTCTAGTTTTATCATTCTCTTATTTTAGAAGTTACGAGGGGGGACACATTTTACCACTTTGGAAGTGTCTCTCGCGCAAACTATTCAGTTTAGAAAAAAAATATATTAGAAACCTTGATATATCATTTTTCAAGACCTATCCATAGATACACGTACGGGTTTGATGAAAAAAAAATTTTTGAGTTTCAGTTCTAAGTATGGGGAACCCCCAAAATTTACTGTATTATCTATTTTTTTGCCATTTGGCTACGGAACCCTTAATTAAAAGCCTTAATTTTCATACATTTCTGATAGTTTGCTTTTGAGATGCGAATGTGATTTGTAGAATATGCGCTCTCTGGTAAAAAGTACTGTTTTCCTCTTTTCTATGTGTAATATCACTGTTTCGATTCCTTAAGGGAATACTAGCGGACGCCCGTGACTTCGTATGCGCATATATGCCGTTTTTTAGGGTTCCGTAGCCAAATGGCAAAAAACGGAACCCTTATAGATTCGTCAGTCTGTATGTCTGTCCGTCCGTATGTCACAGCCACTTTTCTCCGAAACTATAAGAACTATGCTATTGAAATTTGGTAAGTAGATGTATTCCGTAAACCGCATAAAGATTTTCACACAAAAACAACTGCAACTCAAAAGGTTTTTTTTTTTCATCAAACCCATACGTGTGGGGTATCTATGGATAGGTCTTCAAAAATGATATTGAGGTTTCTAATATCATGTTTTTCTTAACTGAATAATTTGCGCGAGAAACACTTCCGAAGTGGTAAAATGTGTGTGTCCCTGTAGCTTCTAAAATAAGAGAATGATATTACTAAAAAAAATTATGATGTACATTACCATGTAAACAAACTTCCACCGAAAATTGGTTTAAACGAGATCTAGTAAGTAGATTTTTTTTTTAATCGTCATAAATTTTATTGTAAACCGCAACTTCTGCTTATAATATCACTAGCTGACCCGTGCAACGTCGTCTGCGTGACATTTTTCACTACTGCTCCGCTCCTATTGGGCTTAGCGTGATGATATACCTATAGCCTTCCTCGATAAATGGGCTATCTAACACTGAAAGAATTTTTCAAAACGGACCAGTAGTTCCTGAGATTAGCGCGTTCAACCAAACAAACAAGCTAAGACAAATAGGAGGCGAGCAATAATGGAAAATGTGCCGCAGACGAAGTTGCGCGGGTCAGCTAGTTTTATAACGGGTGTAAGGGACAGCCCTCCTCAAACTGATAGGGTGATTTCAGTATAATCGTACTAAGTTGACCGGTACATGAAATTATTTCAGGAATTTTATGGGAATCCAATAAAACTGATTTGTTTAATTACCTCACACCCAATGTATCGCTATCTCTGCAAAACGCACGCAGCGAACGGCAGCGCAGCGAGCTTTCGAAAGGATAGCTGCGCCCGCGCTACGTTTTAACAGCTGATTTCATGCGTCGTTCATGAGATTTTTTTTTTTTTTTTTTTCATTTTAGCTGTGTTATTTACATTAATGGAGTTCTGCATACAGATAATGTAACTTTACATTGAAATAAAGCAAAAAAAAATGAAAAATCGAAAAAAAATCCTGAGGAAATTTCCACTGGAATATGATTCAAAATAAGGAGCTGATTGCACCCTGTTAATTTGTGGAAGGCTGTCCCTTACACCCGGTATATATTAGGAAAATAAATAGATATTGAATGTAAAACATATCAGTTTACAAAACATAGTTTAACATAACTCACAGTTCTACATCTAAAAAGGTAAAAATAAAAAGATAACCGTATCTTTTATACATATCTTTTGAAAAGAGCAACTTTGAAATGGCTTTCAGTTCTAGTCGAGCGTGAGAAGGATAAAAGATGCATAGTACACTGCTGGCCGAGGATACAGACCCAGCTTTTTTTTCGGTTTATTTTGAAGTTAATCCTTTTATTCCGTTTCTCGTAACTCCACTATGTTTAATTGGCTACAAAAAACATTGTTTTGAATGTGTTTTTTAGCGTGAATGACCTAAATCTTAAAGGTGCGTCTGCCAAGTACCTATCTTATTTTGCAACCGCTACGTAGTTGGAAGAAAATTGTTAAAGATGCAAAAATGTTATGCTGTGATATTAATAAAATAGTCTATTTTAGCTTTAATCCCAATTATGAAAAAAACATACGAAACTATACAATCAAATACCTAACTTTATTATATTAAGTATATTATTGTACTTTCCAGAAAACGTATGTGTAGGAACTAGACTGTTTGTTCAGTGTTCTAAGAAATTCAGTATTTGTAACGCTGAAAGCGATGAGATTTCGACGGACACAACTATTAAAGAATTATCCAATTTGGATAAATCTTTACGAAGTTATTCTACGTACCTACATACATTTCAGCTACTCATTTTTAATCATACAGATAGATAAAAACATCCAACTAAATCGGATACTCACAAAACACTCCTCAAAAATACGCTACAAAGGTAGCCCGATAATCCCGTCCCCAAGTGTAAGAACACAAAGACGTCTTTGACGCGGCCATGCGTGGATTATAAGGTTTCCTTCACACCCCCCCTTTCCCCCTCTCCTCAAGCTACAAGAAAATGGCTTCGGACGAAAATATCAAACATTATATAGCAATAAAACTACGGGTTGTTAAGGGTATCGTATTTGCTATATCGGTTTCCGATTGGTTGAATGAAGGACTTTTTTTTGTGGTACGAAATGTGTTGTTGGTTTTGGTGGTCGGAAGTGTACGAGAATAAGGGCGGGTTGTTTCACGTTCACTTAACGCATGCGTAAACATTAAAAATGGTGCCAACTATCGTTAAATCAAAAAATTTAATTTGTTTCACAAAATGTCAGCGTTAACGCACGTAAAATATAACGTTTACGTTAACAGATGGTCCGAGCACTGGTTAACGTTACTTTAGTTGCGTCAAATAGAACAATATTGTTATATTTCTTTTGAATTCCTCAATACCAGTTCTTCTGATGACACAAATAAGTGGTGGAATGCAAAAAAAGCTATTTAGGTAGGACCCGTGTCAATAACTTAGCTATTGGGATGAGCAGGAATTTATACCAGAATGTTTTTGAAACAACGCTCCTTATTTAACGAACGTTAAAGATCTTCCGTAATTGTTACTTTTTGACGTACGTATGTTACGTTAACCAACCGTTTGATACAACCCGCCCTATCTCATAAAATGATAATTC
Source organism: Ceramica pisi (assembly GCA_963859965.1). NCBI lineage: Eukaryota > Metazoa > Arthropoda > Insecta > Lepidoptera > Noctuidae > Ceramica > Ceramica pisi. The sequence continues at coordinate 14,198,226 of OY982556.1, forward strand.
GAGACGTAATACCCAGTTTTTGAAAATGAATGTGGAAAATTGTTGAATCACTACATGTTGTAAAACAAAGTCCTCCATGTTCGCGATAAACTAAAACTACTGCACCGATTTTCATGTTGTTTTTATCATTGGATAGTGTGATTCTCGAGGAAGATTTAATATTATTTGTCATACAGGCAGTCCCCAAAACGGCAGCCTGTCACCACTTCTTATTGTTTTAGTGGAGCATTTTCCCTACTATATTGGGGTTGGCATCCAGTCAAACCGGATTCAGCTGAATACCAGAATTTTTTTTCGTGGAGCATCTGCCTACCAGACCTCCACTACCCATTAACATAGTATCACGGTACTTCTCGGCAAGGTTGGAGTCCGATAAACTGGCTTCTGAAAATCCGTAACAACTGCCAAAGATCTACAAATGACAGCCGGGACCAACGGCTTAACGTGTTTTCCGAGGCACGACGGAAACTCGGCATGTTGACATGGTCACCCATCCAAAGACCAACCTCGGCAAGCGTTGCTTAACCTTTGAAGATCAACCCCTGAGGCTATTATTCTTTAGCCACGAGCTTCTCTTCATATAAGAGCACACTAAGAAATAAAGACATGGGGTCTCCGTTGTCGAAATGTACAAGGATGACCATAATATTATAAACTACCTATCAAATCAACGCTTGTATTCTTTAACTACACAAGTAAAACCGGATGCATTCCTTCTACTCTCAAATAACAGATCAACAATGAGTGCTTCATTGAACGTGTCCACGACACTAGTGACGGGATTAGCTCGATACTTTTATGTCGATGAAACGAAAGATTGAATGAATGAATGGAATGATTTGGTCGGTCTATGTTGTAGCACGTTCGTTCAGAGTAAGCTTAGCTATAATGAAGTAAAGCGGATTTGGCTGCCTTTTATTCGTGGTGTCAGACTTATTTCTGTTTTGTTGTTAGTGTATGGCGTGTGAGTTATGGTATTTTTTGTTGTCTGTACAATTAGTGTTAATGGTAATTTTGTTGGAGCGTAATTGTGAAGCGGGATGACTATCAAAGTTTCTGGAGTGTGAATGAGATGATGATGAGGTGTGGGTGTGTGTGTGTGTGTGTGTGTGTGCTAATATCTTTGGTTTTAATGTATTTTACTTCTGTCTCTTTTATGCGAGTCCGAAATAAACATCTCCTTTTTTTTTCATTCTTCCTTCTTTTAGATTTATTATGCATTGAATCAAAACTCATTTTAATTTGCTGGCTGTCCCGCTGAAGGGGGGTAGCTTTTTTTAAAGTGGTATAACTGTAGTTTTAGTTGTAAAGGGTACATTAAAGCTATATCGATTATTTCATTGAAGAAAAGTAATTTCCAAATGCCCTATACACATTGATATATTTTATTCTAGTGATTCTAACACCAATGATTTAATTTCAAAGTTTATCGATTTCCGGTATTTTCCAGTTCTACTACAATTTAAACTAATCATTACTTTTAACACTTTCGTTTGAAGTGATAACATTTCTGAAGTTACAAGGAATTTTCAGCTGTTAATTACTGTCTGGTATTTAGACTTAGAATACATTAGATTAAAAATAAATAGTTTAATTAGACACACTATGTAGCCCTGATATCACTATCACTACATATTATAAAACAAATTCCTCCGCCGCGTCTGTCTGTCTGTCTGTTCGCGATAAAAACTTAAAAAAAATCCTGAAGTTTTCACCAATGTACAGAGTGGTTCTCGAAGAAGGTTTTAGTACATAATTTGTCAAGCGGGCGAAGCCGCAGGCTAGCTTAAAATAAATCTTCAATTGTTTTTTTTATATATTTTGGTATAATACGATTAAATAACCTACGATACAGGTACTCAGCCTAAAGCAACTAAATACCAGTTTCTACCAGTAGGTAACAATACCAGTTAGCCTGGCAATATCGCAGCATAATTATGCTAGGATAGGGACCTTTTTGGCCTCGCACAGATCAATTGAATGTTATAATTGTTAATTTAGCTAGATAATTATTATGTACGTATCGTTAGTTTTAATGTATTCTGCTTCTGTCTGTTTTGTGCGAGTCCCAAATAATTTTTTTTTTCTTTCTTTCGAAGTCACCCCAACATAACTAGAAAAAAAGATGTTGACTGATTGAAATAACTGCGATCGTTTTATAGGTCGTTCTACTTTTCTACCGACACTGGTCTGTCATTCGTTTTATTATGGAATCTCATTGGAGTATTGATATTTACGGTTTTTTAATTCGGTTCAAATAAACATCCATTTTTTTTTATTGGGACAAGCCCGCCACACATTCCCAACCACTGCAACTCCTGAAAGCCAGAATCAACAGTGGCGACCACCAGAAAAACACCGAGCTAATAAAGCCCGACGAGTCCCGGAGAAACGATTCAACTGTCTTGGATCACGCATCGAAATTAATCAGAAGAATACAGCGGAGGAGTAGGAAAAAATAAATATAATTTCCACTTCATTTTCATCACATCACATTTTTCTTATCTATTTATATTATTTAATTTTTAATTTTCTGTAACGATTATATTTTATACTTACGTTTCTTTTCCGTAGAATGCCAGTGACAGAGTGGTAAAATGTGGTCTCCACAGAAAAAAGGCCAATTCTTCACAATATTTTTTTAAAAACCACCATTAAAAAATAATTCATATTAACCGGAAAGGAAACTTTAATTAGTCCTAATGAAAACACGGATTCAATTTTTTTAATCTCACGCAGAAACCACAATTATGGATAGTTCAAAAACCAAAAAAAAAAACTGAATAACGTCGTTTCAGTGTTGGTAGAAAAGCACGCAAGAAAAGCAAAGCAAGAAAAGCCCTTCATGCACGAGGCACCACAAAAATATCAATATAGATCTAATGATCTTTTAACAAAGCACCGGAATACTTCAAAAATCTCACGAAAGTCATAATAAAATATAGCAAAACTGAAGAAGACCAAAGGTAGATTATTTATTTTTCTACTAGCTGACCCGCGCAACTTCGTCTGCGTCACATTTTCCATTAATGATCGGCTCCTATTAGTCTTAGCGTGATGATATGTAGCCTATAACCTTCCTCGTTTAATGGGCTATCTAATACTGAATGAATTTTTCAAATCGGTTCAGTAGTTTCGGAGCTTATTCAATTCAAAAGAGGAAAGATTTGTTCGTTCGTTTAACAAACAAATCTTTCCTCTTTTATAATATTAGTGTAGATGTAGAAAACCTGCTATTGTGTCACCCTATGTAATGTTTACTTAATGTTTTTTCTGTTACTTATATGGTGTACATAATAAAGAGTATTCTATTCTATTCTATTCTGATGGAACCAGTAGTTCCTGAGATTAGCGCGTTCAACCAACCAAACAAACAAACAAACTCTTCTGCTTTATAATATTAGTATAGATATTGCCACATCATGCCACAAAACTATCGATATAGATCCAATGATACTTACATCTTTTAACATTTATCGATAGCCCACAATCCCGTCACTAGCCCAGCGCCAGCGTACGTTTCTTGCCATCCTGACAGCAAATGATTTATATGAATGTGAATGTACCAGCGGATATTATTATCGAATTTGTTCATTAACTACTGTCCTATTTACTAGTGTCGCCCTTCCAGGATAGGTGCGCGGTCAAACGGACCCTAGGACCACTTTGGGTAACATAAATCTTCATTAGTAGGAGTCCAAAGGTGGGATCGGTCGCTAGGCTAAGTGTTACAATAGGGTATTATGCAAGAAAAAAATATTTATAATTAGCTGACCCGCACAACTTCGTCTGCGTCACATTTTCTATTAATGCTCAGCTCCTATTTGTCTTAGCATGATGGTATATAGCCTAAAGCCTTCCTCGTTAAATGGGCTTTCTAACACTGAAAGAATTTTTCAAATCGGACCAGTAGTTCCTGAGATTAGCGCGTTCAACCAAACAAACAAACAAATGGCGCCATTTGGTGGCAGTGACCACCGGTCACATCCAGTGAATTAATTTTTATTATCTATACTTATAATATAATAAATCTGTAGAGAGGTCAATTCTGTACATGAAATATATTTCCAAAATAACTATCAGAGGGTGATTAGAGATCGATACTGATGCCAAAAATGCAATCAGTAAAATTTTTGTCTGTCTGTCTGTCGGTCTGTCTGTCTGTCTGTCTGTCTGTCTGTCTGTATAACCGTTATAGAAACAAAAACTACTTGACGGATTTTAATGAAACTTGGTACAATTATTATTCATACTCCTGAGCAGGTTATAGTATACTTTTCATCACGCTACAATCAATAGGAGCAGAGCAGTGAAGGGAAATGTTGGGAAAACGGAAGAAGTTACTCCATTTTTGAAGCTTCCGTCGCGTGTACAACCTTAATGGTGAAAGCTACACAAAAATCATGTATGACGGAAATGTTCTCCTTAAAATTATATAAAAAATATCCAACGACAGCATATGTCTATCTTTTATGATTGACGAACAATAACACGTGTAACTCCCGGTAGCTTAGCAGTTCGAAGCTTTCTGATTGTATTTGTCTACTCTTATATTTATTAAACTCTCAGTCGTCCCTAATTAACATTAATAAAAGTTAACATTATTAACTATTCCATAAAAAAAGAATCATAGAAATCGGTATAGAAACACCAAAGTTATACATGAAAAACGCTAATAATAAGCCATCGCGCGTGAATACTGAATCATGCTATAAGGATTATTTTTGTGGTCGCGAACGCATAGGCAGGCGGCTAGCTTGGCGCCTAGAGGCTAGCGAGTAGCTTCGGAAAACGGCTTACGACAGTTTGCAATATCCTAATTATAATGTCGAGGGGAAGATGGTTATAATTTCGCTTTACACCAAACGAGTAATATTATAAATGTGAAAGTTTGGTTGTTTGTTACTCAATCACGCCAGAACGGCATAACGGATCTTAATGAAATTTAGAACTAAGATAGATTATAGTCTGGAATAGCACATTAGCTACTTTTCATCCCGGGAATATGTTCCCTAGGGATCACGCGGGCGAAGCCGCTGGCAGAAGCTAGTTTTGAGTAAACATTTAAAGGTGACATCTAAGCGTCAAACAATTTTCCTAATAAAACATTACAAAGAATCATGGGAAAAATAATTTAAACAATGTTTTGAAAATTACTTTGTTCCCAGAACAATTTATTTATTGCTTTGGTTTTGCTCCCATTACTTGTTAAACGCCAGTAAGTTCTTTAAGGCGGTACCCTGAGCAAATAACCTTGAGCATTTTTTCCCTCAATAACAGCGCAAGAGATACAGTAGCGAATACGCTCAGAATGTTGAATAAAATCGTTATAAAATCTAATTTTGGTCGTTTGAAAAAAATACTTCTACCAAAATGTTCATAATTAAATTGCCTATCCATTAGTGTAAGTGCAAAATCAAAATAATCGTTAGTTTCCGAGAAGATGCATGTTTTCAGTAATTTTTTCTCATTTCTGTGGTTTCGTTGTGAGGAGATTACTTAAACATTATACTTAATAATAAAAAATAAAATCTACCATTTTGAAGCCAAGATTATGTAGAAATTCAATGTATTTTTTATTAGTTGATATTTCTTTTGGATAAAGAGTAGATAGCTCCAAAAAACTGCACAAAAAACGGCTAGCGCTGCGTTTTGCTCGGGGACGCGCCTTAATATAACGTAGCATCACGCCTAGAATTTCCAACGGGATTGGCAGAGGTGTACTGATGACCGAATAGTTCAGATCGAAAAGTGAGCAAAATAGGCTAAAAATTCAATAAATAATAACCTAAGCCAAGCCGGAATTTTAGTAAAAGTATTAAGGATCGAATCCAGTGCACTAGAATTCCTCAGTTCTCTCCAAAAAAAATATGATTGGTATTTAACTCCCCATTTCCCAGCCCCATGCAATTTGTTTTTATACCAAAGCGAGACACGGGAAGGCTTTCACAAAACCATGGAAGACACCATGATATTTGTTGAAATTGTGTCTCTGATTACACCATAAAAAGACGAGACGGTAATGTGATAAATTCTGATTTGCCTGAAATATTTGGTAGCTATACATATAATAGAGATGTGTGTTGCGAAATGTGTTTGAAAGACCCACCGTGGCCCTGTAAGATGGATGGGTTTTAGTCAGTAAAATGGACGGGTTGTAGTCAGTAAGAGTCTGACACTCCCTTCCGTTGTGAATTGTCTTGGTAATTCCCGAAATCTCCTCTAAAATCTACAAACTAAAATATAGCATCAAATTACAAAAAGAAAAAAGTTATTAGTTGTACCCCACACCTAACAACACCACTGCAAAATAGCAGGAAAGTAAAATAAGCAATTTTGCTTTCGTTGACTTGGATGACAAAAACCATCATCCGAGTAAAAGTGTTGTGGAATTTCAGCTGCGTGGCTAAATAATAACAGCCGCACGGGTCGATCTTCCAGGTTAAGCAACGCTTGCCAAGGTTGGTCTGTGGATGGGTGAACATCTTAACATATCGAGTTTCCTCCGTGCCTCGGAAAGCACGTTAAGCCGTTGGTCCCAGCTGTCATTTGTACATCTTTGGCAGTCGATATAGAAAATCAGAAGCCAGTTAATCTGACTCCAGTCATTGAGGGGTTGTAGAGGTCTGGTAGGCCACCGCTCCACGTGAAATACTGGTATTCAGCTAAATCCGGCTTGACTGGAAGCCGACCCCAATGTAGTTGGGAAAAGGCTAGGCAGATGATGATTTAAAATCCAAACTTCCTAAGCGATTTTGGTAAAATTTAAACGGGACCAATCGGCAAGTATATTTTTTTAAATCGGTTCATAAATGACGGACTTATGAGGTAACAAAGAACGAGAACCTCCTCCTTTTTGGTAAGTCGGTTAAAAATTCGCTTTCAAGGCTGTCAGCTGTTAGTGTGCTCAAGAGACTGGTGGCATTGCCACGTTGAATGGCAATAATAATATTTAGTCTCTGCCCAAAGCCAGCCAGCCAGCCGTTGAGTCACGAGAAGTGTCAACCAGTCATTTCGAAATTTCTGTGAAAAGGCAGTCGCTTCAATAAAAAAAAACCGGCCAAGTGCGAGTCGGACTCGCGCACCGAGGGTTCCGTACAAACCTTTAGGTATATGTATATTGTAAGCAAAAGTTGCGATTTACGATTTATACGTATTAAAAAAAAAACTACTTACTAGATCTCGTTCAAACCAATTTTCGCCGGTAGTTTACATGGTAATATACAATATATTTTTTTTTAGATTTATCATTCTCTTATTTTAGAAGTTACGGGGGTGGGGACACATTTTACCACTTTGGAAGTGTCTCGCTTGCAAACTGTTCAGTTTAGAAAAAAATGATATCAAAAACCTCTATATCATTTTCGAAGACCTATCCATAGATACCCCACGCGTATGGGTTTGATGAATTTTTTTTATTTGAGTTTCAGTTCTAAGTATGGGGACTCCCAAAATTTATTGTTTTTTTTTTCTATTTTTGTGTAAAAATCTTAATGCGGTTCACAGAATAGGTACATCTACCTCCCAAGTTTCAACAGCATAGGTCTTATAATTTCGAAGAAAAGTGGCTGTGACACACGGACGGACTGACAGACAGACAGACATGACGAATCTATAAGGGTTCCGTTTTTGCCATTTGGCCTGGAAGAGATCGCGAAATGCGATAAGGCCGCCAATTTTATGTTTTGTTAGTTTAAGGTTTCTTTTATGTATTTTTCATTTGGTGTACAGTAAAGTATATATAAATAAATAAATAAATAAATAACCCTAAAAATGTTACTCAGTTACATTCTGTTATACTTGATGCCGACACAATAGAAAAGGCTAAAAAAAGGCAAAAGGCAATAGGCTTGGCAGATGTTTTAGGAGCAAAAACTGACATTAAGATACCAAATTCATACTTCTATGAGCTATGGCGATCGAAACTAAAGAGAAAATAAAACATTTTTTTCACTGTATGCAAAATCAAAAAGGTTGCTACTTCTGTCCTTGTCGTACAGTATGTTTTTCTCCCTCTAACATTGGAAAATTCACCCTAAAGTTTGTCAATACAATATTATTATGGGGCACTTACTTAAATTATATTATACGGGTTCCGGGAAGAAACGAATACCCAATTTTATTTGAAGGGGTGTCTTGGAGCCCGTGTGTTTTTCTTCTCGCATATCGACAAGGTTAAGCAACGCTTGCCGAGGTCGGAACTTGGATGGGTGACCATCAAACAAACGGAGGCTCCTCATTTTACAAATGTACGTGTTTCCCAGTTACTTAGTTGTAGAGGTCGACTCTGTATTTTTTTAAACTAAAATCTGAGGTCTTGAATTATTATTCTGACTGGTTCTGTTTAATTAAGCATCCAGACATCTACATCTATACTAATATTATAAAGAGGAAAGATTTGTTTGTTTGTTTGTTTGAATTTGAATTGAATAGGCTCCGAAACTACTGGACCGATTTGAAAAATTCTTTCAGTGTTAGATAGCCCATTTATACGCGGCAATTATGCATAACGAAGTACCACTAAAACGGTACCAAGACACCTCAAAAAGTGCCACACAGCGATCCAATTATGCCAAGTAAAGTGTCTCGGTACTAAAAGTGTCGTTTTCCCTTTGCGCCCCCCTTAACAACGGTTCCCATGGGTGTTCCCGTGACATACAGACGGAGGCATATCTTCACTATATATAATTTATGGGGGCATTTAATTTTCTCTCGGAAAAAGGGACGGGGGTAGCCAACTTTGCGAAGAAAATAGGGTGTTGTGTTTTACGCGTACTTTTCGTGTCAAAATCTGAAGCAACATTTTTTTATTTTAAAAGTCCTATGATGTTACAAAACCTTTTAAATATTTTTTTCTGTTTTAAAAAATAAATAACCCACCGCCGCCCGTAACTCTACGTTGACGCCGTGGTGGGGTTTGCGCGTCCCGATGGACCTTAGGTCATACCTAGGGACCTGGAGACCTACCAGACCTAGGGAGATACAGTCCGCAAGGCAGTTTTGTGGCAGACTGTTGGGCAGTAGCGACCCCACGAACCTAATCTACACACTAACCTATTCTCCAAAGCTAAAACACTAGGAAGTGGTGACGGGCGGGCGTTATGGGGGACTGTCAAAACTTGACGTTCAAAAAGTTAAAAAAGAGACTTGACGTTCAAAAAGAGCTGGCTCTCAGCCTAATTTGGATAATGTTTTTTTTTTATCTCCAGGGTATATGTCTTGTTTCTCATCTCCGGCCTGCCTTTATTGGCTGGCCAGAGTGAACACTGACGAGGAACAGAGCTGCCACCTCTTTCTTGCCTTAATCGGCCGGTCTGAGTGGCGATTCGCTAGAGCAAACGTGCTCGGGAGAAGGATGTATAATCCAGTAAGATGCTGGTAGGGATCTTGACCGCACTTCCGGAATTGTCCTGATAGCCGTGGTATACCTCTCCACTCCTCTAGTACCTCAGGATATATTGCCCCCTTGGCGCTACGTCACCTTGTGCTAGCGACCGCTTTTGAGGCACATTCATTGAGCGCGCAAGTCACCCCCTTGCCATTTAAAAACCGTGTATACTTTTGATGGTCTAGTACTGCTACATCCGGGGATTGTCCTTGGATATATCCTTTCAAAGTGCATACAGGAACAATCGTCGGTTGGTCCCCTATTCCATTTGAAATGTCTAACGGGGCCTCTGCAAGTTGGCTTTGGCCCCTCGTACGCCTACAAAAGGTCCGGGACCCCAGGGAGCCATAGTCAAAGAAATATAAAACATACTATAAGTAATGTTTAATACAAACTTTTGAAGTCGTTTACAAGAAACTTGCCACAAACCCAGGCTCTGGGTGCGTTTGACTGATAAATTCTGGATGGAAAAGCGCAAAAACTGCAAGACCCCAATCGAAACCAGATTTACCGGTTGCCACATACTGATCAGACTAAATTTCGTTGCAGGATCCAAGGCTTGTTGAAGTTGAATCGGTTCTCCTGGACTCATTGAGCTTCATTAGCTCGGCGTTTTTCTGGTAGTCGCCACTGTTGATTCTGGCTTTCAGGAGTTGCAAGTTTTGGAAATAGTGTGGTTTGCTTGTTCACCATCTTCCTGTACTTATGCCATGTTACTAGGGGTCGGTGCAATACGTTTTTTTTTTGTGGCGGGCTTGTTAAAATCAAAATATGAGCAAATCGACACGAAAACAAGAAAAACCTAGAACTTCAAACGTATTGCCTATTTCAAACTACACCTAAAATACATTTCTTTTACTTCGCAAGCGCCACAAAGAGAAACTCGAGTACTTCATACTCGGCTACTTTCAACAAAAGCTGGAGTCCGCCATTTGTAATTTTTGCCGCGTTTTATTTCAAAATGGCTGACTTAAGTTGGTTGCACACTTTAGGGATTATTATAAGGTTTCTTATTGTGAGTGTTCTTAGAATTTCGATACCTACTTAAATTGATTTTCGCTGGTTAGGGACGCCTTATAATGATTTCGGTTTTGTTAATCCTATCCTAATATTTTAAATGTGATAGTTTGTGAGGATGCATGGATAGATTTTTGTTTGTTACCCTTTCAACTACTGAACGGACGAGAGCGCGTACCTATACCGTGTGATCTAGAAATAAAAAATAAAGAAAAATAGTTAATTTGCGCCATGCTTGACGTATACCAAAAAATAAACAAAGAACAAACAAAATTACAAAGGTACCTAATGCAGGTTGGGAAGATATGCTTCAAATTTGCGCAAGACGGCCGTCGCTCAGCATAATGCTAAGACTGGTGTGCCAGACAGAGCTACAGCGCTGGTTTTCTGCGACAACCAGCGTTGACACCATCGAAATGTAAAAATTTACCCAATGACGTCGATTAAACAAGCATCATGTTTTGTTTTTTGTTTTTTTTACAAAAGCGTTGCCCCACACTAGGAATTTCTCCTGTATCGTGGGTGCGTTTACAAACATACAAAGTCACAAACAGCCAGACCCGGAACAACTATCTGTAGGCCATACAAATATTTATTCCGTGCGGGAATCGAACCCACGATACGCGGCGCAGCAGTCGATCGCTCAACCACTGCGCCAACCGTATTTAAATGTAAAAAGTAATTCGGACACTTTAAAGTACGGAGACCCTCTTGTACAAGTTCAACTCACTCTTGTCAGGTTTTACGTTAAACAACAAATTCCCAATAGGTATAAAATCGATGAAATTAAAGAACAGAATTTTACCCAACCATGGAACATTCTGGGATATCACAGCATAGACGCAAAAGGGCCCACAACACAAGTCATCATCATCTACCTGCCCTTATCCCATGTTACTTGGGGTCGGCGCAATACGTTTTTTTCTTCCACTCTGCCCTATCAGCCGTCAAACTATCACTAACTCCTTTTTCTTTCATATCGCTCCTCACACAATCCATCCTTCTTTTCTTTGGCCTTCCTCTCCCTCTCCATCGGTCCAAATTTATGTTCAGTCCACAACACAAGTAGGCTATATATTGAAAAAAAAAACGCAAAAAAAAAAATAACTTCAAAAAATTACCCAAAGACCCCACAACATCCCCGCCAATTAAGGATCCATTCTGTCTTCCGGCCGCCATTCCGCGGCTGCACAAGATGGCGGCACTTCCGGCGGGCGCCACTTTGATGTTATAATTACTTAAACTAATTATTTCGGGCTTCCGTCATACGTGAGGAGGCTTAATGTATGTCAGTGGAGCTCGGGCATCTGCTAATTGTACTGAGGAAGTTGGAATATTACACACTATTTTGAGCCTGCCTGCTTTACGCAGAGACGCTTGTGTCTAAATAATAACAGCCACACAGGTCGATCTTCAAGGTTAAGCAACGCTTGCCGAGGTTGGTCTGTGGATGGATGACCATCTTAACATACCGGGTTGCCTCCGTGCCTCGGAAAGCACGTTAAGCTGTTGGTCCCGGCTGTCATTTGTAGATATTTGGCAGTCGTTACGGATTACGGATGGTCAGAAGCCAGTAAATCTGACTCCAGTCTTACCAAGGTGTTATCCAGTTGATGGGTTGTGGAGTTCTATTAGACAGCCGCTTCACGTAAAATACTAGTACTCAGCTGAATCCGGTTTGACTGGAAGCCGACCCCAATATAGTTGGGAAAAGGCTAGGCAGATCGTGATGTCTTTACAACTGCTTGTGTTCCCTGAAGGCAGAGGTGTGTAATAACCTCACAACCTTCATTACAAGAAAACTAAACACGTTATTTGCGGCTAAACGGCCATATCTTTTTTTCACGTCAACTCAAGTTTTTTTTATAGCGTTCTCGAGATAAAGGGTCGTGACAGACACGACGAACGGACGGACGGACAACAAAGTGATTCCTATAAAAGTGGTTCCGTTTTTTCCTTTTGAGGTACGGAAATTCACTAAAAACGACGTAATGTAATGTGACGCGAATTTATACCATCAATCTGCCAAAAACTCAGTCTTCTAACTGCTTCTGAGTTTCTAATTAAAATAATAACACTTTCCCACCTTACCATTAATATACTTAGATTCGTCCCTAGTCACAGTACAGTCCAAAAAATAAATAAACCAAACCTTATTCAATAAAACAGCAATATCATCACAAAGTAGAACACGTCCGCCCCGGATGGCACTCAGACGTCGACTGAGCCGCACCGGAAATAACGCCGCCGCCATATTGCCCGCTACCGGAACTAGGAACTGCTTAATGAGCTCTCGAGACTCACAAAGTCTTACTGCATTGTGTTACCGAGTTCCTACATTTTACGGAAAACAGTCGGTAGAATAAACGAGTCGTAACTGAGGTTAAGTTGCGCCTTATAGGTGAATACCAAAAGCTCTTATATATTCATAGGTATCATCATCTGTCTAGCCTCTTCCCAATTATATTGGGGTAGGCGTCCAGTCAAACTGGATTCAGCTGAATACCAGTATTTTACGTGGAGCAGCTGCCTACCAGACCTCCACAATCCATTAGCTATGTAACACGGTACTTCTTGGCAAGACTGGCGTGTGATTTTCGGGCTTCTGGCAATCCGTAAGGACTGCCAAAGATCTAAAACTGACAGCCGGGACTAGCGGCTTAATGTTACATATTACCTAAGTTAGCAAAATATCGGTTTAAAGATTCTTTATTTATTCTGAAAGAACATGCATTTTTGCATCCAGTAGCTTGCAGTTTTGTTTTCAAAATGTAGGTAGTTGTTGTTTGTTGGTATTGTATGTTAGGCGGCCAATACACGACAAGTTTGAATGTCAGTTCGGCTGTCAGTTCAGAACCAGTCAAGACTTGACTGGCGGATAGCCTATCGTGTCATATTGTGACTGATGGTTGCATGAATCCTGATGGAAATTTGAATATTTGCTGATACTAAATACACTACAGAAAAACTGTTACCTCGCGTCTGAGCCGCGCGGGTACCTTACTCATAGATCTAAACTCCCCTCCCAACAAACATATAAACAAAGTTTTCCTCTTTATAATATTAGTGTAGATAAGATCTACAATTAATTAGAACAATTTATGGTTCTATCTTTTATAGTTTAGGCAGCGTACGCAAAATAAGTAACTTTTCTGGTTGATTTTTACACCTTGTGTTCGAAAAAACCAAATATCTTACGGAACCCTATTTTTTTCCAAAATAAAATATAGCCTATGTTACTCGTGGATAATGTAGCTTACGAATGGTGAAAAAACTTTTAAAATCGGTCCAGTATTTTTTGAGCCTATTCATTACAATCAAACATACAAACAAAGTTTTCCTCTTTATAATATTAGTGTAGACTAGCTGATGCCCCCGGCTTCGCTTACTTCACAAATTAAATACTAAAACCTTCTTCGAGAACCACTCTATCCATTGGTGAAAACAGCATGAGAATCGGTGCAGTAGTTTTTGAGTTTATCGCGAACAGACATACAGAATAAATTGAATTTAAAATCTACTTATCATTATTACAATTCAAAAGTTTTATAAATCAACCTTAGAAATTCTATCACATACAATACAATGAAAATAAAATTAAAAAAACATAGTGCGTGCATCACGGTTTTGCCAAAAAGGTTAATTTCAGCAATGTTGCTTAACAGGTTATCATAAACAAAAAAAAAAACAACACAATTTATCCCTGTTAATAAAATAACTTTAGATCTCATTCGAGCATCTTCATCAGCAAAAAACACAAAGATTGTAATACCACATCAAAAACACTCCAGCTCAACGATTTCGTGAACGCAGCCAATTGGAGAGTACATCAATAATTCAGGAGAAACAGATAGAGAACAGTTCACCCATCCCTGATGCTAACCGTTGGATTATAGAGGATACACCTATTTGGTGACGTAACAAAACGATGCTTTTCTTTGAGAAAAAACTTAGTTGTTGAATTTTGAGCTTTATTCTTACCTGTGTAGTTTTTAATTCGGTTTGTGTTGGGTACATACATGCAGTCGTATGAACCATCATCTACTATAACTACATTACACTACTACTATATGTACTAAGTTTAGTAACTTTTCCTGCGGCTATCGCTGTGTTGGACGCAAGACAAATTATCATGTTCTATGTGTATAAGTAAGTAGATAGTTTATGACAGGTTATATATCTAATATATAAATCACGTGTCACGTTGTTTGTCCGCGATGGACTCCTAAACTACTTAACCGATTTAAACCAAATTTGCACACAGTGTGTAGGTTGATCCAACTTGAAAGATAGGGTAGCTTACATCTCAATTTCTTGTTGCAAAAATTATTTAGGAGCGGAAAATGTGACGCAGACGAAGTTGCGCGGGTCATCTAGTGTGTTTATATAATATTTTTTTATTTCTTTTTATTATTTATTTGTCTGACTATGTAGGTCAATTGTCTTTTTATAAGTACTTTTTTAATCCACATACGTCAACACTTGCTTAAGTGTGTGTGTTTTTTTTGTGTCATGTATTAATTACTTTGCAATTGTAAAATTCTAGTTCCTAAAACGTAACAGACAGATGTGTTGCTGGGGAGTTTGTTGGCCACTTCTTCTCCACAGGTAAAACACTAGGAAGTGGTGACGGGCGGCCGTTTTGGGGAACTGTCTTTTGTAAAACTTGACGTTCAAAAAGTGCTGGCTCTCAGCCTAATTTGAATAAATGACTTTTGAATTTGAATTTTTGCTTCAATCGCGGATTTTGTGCAAAAATTTAAACTATAGGTGACTGCACACAGATGTCAATGTCAAGTATTTATAAAGTAAAAGTTCCGAATTCGCAAGACTAGATGACACAATCTTCGCCTTATACGTTCCTTATCGTTCGTAGCAAAGTGCATAAAAGAACTGTCGTTTATGTTAGTAGAAATTGACATTATTCTGAGTTTCATGTGAAAGCGTTTCAAAACAAACTCAGAATATTGTCAATGTCTACTAACATAAACAACAGATCCTTTATGACGTATAAAAACGATCATGATTCAATTGCAGGAGTGAGACCGAGCTATACAAGACCAAGACGTACAATATTACTTTTTCAGAACGGGGTCGAAATGGCATTGGTACGTGTTAGTAGGGCCCAGGACAATTATGTGTATTGAGAGATATTCAGTTTGAAGACGTCTTTACTCGTGACAGTTTTGCGTGACCTGTGACAACTCTTTTTCTATTTTCTGTTTATTTTCGGAGAAAGCGGCTGCTAAATTGTTGGCTACGTTGGAACCTTTATCGTGGGTTTTTTTTACGAGTTGATAGATGTACTGTATGCCAGTGATGTATACTTTATTGAGGAAAATGTCCTTTTAGCGATAAGGCCGCCCATTGTGTGACCAAATGTAATGTTTTCTTCATCTGTCTTTTTTGTAACTTATATGGTGTTCATACAGGGGCGTAGCTAGCGCCGGATCAGCTGTATCAAAGATACGGGGCCCCTAGACTACAGGGCCCCTGAAGTGCGCAAAGCTATACACTTAGTCCCACCAGAGCATCGATGCGAAGTTGCTAGCCTGTCGGTTTTCTACCGGTTGCATTTTAGGGAATGTGCGATGGAATTGCATATAATTTTGTTCCGCCAAGCCCGTTCCATCATCGGACCACAAGACGAGCGGTACATGGTGGACATACCACCCACACACACAAAACGTTTTGGCAATACTTTAATTGTGTGAATAGCTAAGGAGTGGAATTCTCTGCCGGAGTCTGTTTTCTGATAGCTACAACCTGGAAGTCTTTAAGTCAAGAGTGAATAGATTACTTCTAGGCAAGCGTGCTCCATCTAAGACCGCATCAGCGCTGGCCATCAGGTGAGATAGTGGTCAAACGTTCGCCTATGAATAGTAAAAAATAACGTCACGCACAACACGTTTTGAGAGCATATTCATAGTGCGTACAGCAAAGGACTGGAATTCCCTGCCGGAGTCGCAGGCATCAGCTAGTTCGTAATAACTATAGTTTCCTGAAACGAATTCTTCAGGCAATTCCACTCAATTCTTCCCCACCTAGGGCTGCCCAATTACAGTTAAATATTTATCATCACGGATAGCGTGCGAAGACGCTTTACATCGCTACTTTGCTATAACTGTTCACAGTTTCACACCCCTAAGGGTGCGTTTCCACAAAAGATGAGCGAGGATGAGTCTGTTAGGAACCGACAGACTCGCTTCATTTGTCTGTATTTCCTAGCTATGTAATCCTATGTTTTCCCGGAAAATGGCAGACTCCGTAAGGTTGTAAATAATCTTGTTTAGATTATAATTTCTCGATGTATTGTGAAGAAATCGTTTTATATAATACTAGCTGACCCACGCAACTTCGTCTGCGTCACATTTTCCATTACTGCTCCGCTCCTATTTGTCTTAGCGTGATGATATATAACCTTCCTCGATAAATGGGCTGTCTAACACTGAAATAATTTTTCAAATCGGTACAGTAATTTCGGAGCCTATTCAATTCAAACAAACAAACAAATCTTTCCTCTTTATAATATTAGTGTAGATTTCGGAGCCTATTCAATTCAAACAAACAAACAAATCTTTCCTCTTTATAATATTATTGTATATTTCGGAGCCTTTTCAATTCAAACAAATAAACAAATCTTTCCTCTATATAATATTAGTGTAGATTTCGAAGCCTATTCAATTCAAACAAACAAACAAATCTTTCCTCTTTATAATATTATTGTATATTTCGGAGCCTTTTCAATTCAAACAAACAAACAAATCTTTCCTCTTTATAATATTACTGTATATTTCGGAGCCTTTTCGATTCAAACAAACAAACAAACAAATCTTTCCTCTTTATAATATTATTGTATATTTCGGAGCCTTTTCGATTCAAACAAACAAACAAATCTTTCCTCTTAAAATATTATTGTAGATTTCGGAGCCTTTTCAATTTTATTCAAACAAACAAACAAATCTTTCCTCTTTATATTATTAGAGTAGATTGTCACCGGAAAATGGAATTTTTAAACTATTTTTTCTAAATAAGACACTAGACTAAGAATTTTTCAAATCGGGTCATAAATGACGGAGTTATGAGGTAACAAACATTAAAAAAAACACATCTGAATTGAGCACCTCTTCCTTTTTCGGAAGTCAGTTAAAAAATACCAGCCCTCGCTCAACGCAAGCCATTATATTCATTCTTAACAAACACATGTTCTTCATCTTCGCCCATCTCAGGTGGTCGCAGCCTAACGCTATGCCTTCAAGCTATTAACGTAAGGGAGTGGGTAGGACTGTACTCTTACTAATTTTAATCAATAATTTAATAAATTAACTTGGTTAATAAAAGAAGCTTCTTGAGATGTTATTGTTGTTTTAAGCAAAATTGAAATCAGTTATTTATGAAGGAAACGGGAGGAACGTTTGACGAGGTCTGTTTGTGGATGGGTGACCTGCTTCGTGCCCCGGAAAACTCGGAAGTGACGCGTTATACAATGGAAACTTAATAATGCTTAACTAATCTCAGCTATACCTGTACAGTGTAAATACACATTAATAATGAAACTAAAAAACTTAACCATTTTAATTAATTTAACGTAAAAAAAATCTGTTAAAATAATAACTCAAATACTGATGAGGCGTTTTCCATTTTACTGTTGTCCGAAAAAAACTGACTATAAAACCGAGGTTTTTAAGCATTTTATTCTCTCATCAAATCCCTCCATCGCTGGTTTCTAAAATGAGGATTGAGATTTAAAAAATCATGAGCTTAAGTTTGACAGGATTTCAGGCGAAATACTCAAATTCAAATTCCGAATTCGGAATCGGTGGTTATTTGACAGATACCATTAAAAAATTGTTTATTTCGTCAACTTTTGTAGTTAAGAAAATAAGATTAGGAACTCCTTTTTAAGCAAAAAAAGTGCTTGTAGCAGGTAGGTATATTATTTCAACAAAAACAAATTAACATTGAATTTTCAAGTCATTTAAACCTTATTCAAAATCTACTCTTGGGACTATCGATGTCCGGCCGCATGCATACGGTTTCCTGATAAGGAATTCATATTCGCAGACCTGAATGCTAGCCTTATACAAAGTGTTCAACTGAGTAAACACGATTTTTTACTTTCCGAATCGGAAAAAACCTGGAGGACTACTCTCTAAGCCCGAAGTCCGTAGTTTCGGGCTTAGTTGCAGGCGTATTCTACTCCGTATCACCAAACCACTAAGAATTAATGACAACACGATTTGATAGTTACGGTCAAATCGTGTTGTCATTCATTATTAGTTCGAGTTGAGACTAATCGTAAGTCAGGAATAGTTTGGAGTAGAATACGCCAGCATCTAAGCCCGAAACTACGGACTATGGGCTTAAAGAGTAGCCCTCCTGACGTTCCCTTCGAAAACAAGCCTTGCGTTCGAGTCTCACATCCGAATCTGAATTCTTAATCGGAAAACCATATCAGGAATTCAGATTCGAAATTCCGTGAGACGTTTGAATATGCGTTAATTTAAAAACAAAAATTGTGATGGGTTTGCTCTTGTCTCTGCCTGATGCGATCCATGACGCTAGGCGCACAAGATTGTTTTTCCGAATCGGAAAATAAACAATCTTGTGCGCCTAGCATGCCTAGTTGAACACTTTGTATGTAAGGCAAGCATTCAGGTCTCCGAATCTAAATTCCTAATAATATCTATTGAGGAATCCGTGCGAAATGCGGCCAGCCAAACGCTACTAAAAACAGGAATCTCCTTCAACAACAAACTACAAACATTTCGTGAACCTACCAGCTAATACGTATCCTGTATTCTAGGGATCTAAGTCGCAATGAGCTGACGGCGATCAGTCGCCGAACATTCAGAGGATTGACGGCGCTGAAGAGTTTACACCTGGATGGAAACCACCTCAAGTGCATCGACGAGAAGGCGCTTGAAAATCTCAAGAGCTTGGAAGTACTGTAAGTAGCATTTTCAATAACTGTTTTTTTTTTTTGTGATCGGTTTGCTGTTGACTTTATTCTTGGTCAGAGATGACGGAGACAAAGTCTACGATGGAGCGAGCTTACCCAGAAGGAGCCTGTTCACTCTAACTTTGAAAAGATTAGGGTTGTAAGCATTCGGAAACACAGACGCAGGCAGAGAGTTCCACTCCTTTGCTGTGCGCATTATGAAGGACGCTTGGAAACGCTTAGTGCAAATTGGTGGAATAGCAACAAGGTAGGGATGGTAAGTTGAAGAGCGTCTGGATGTCCGATGGTAGAAGGGGGCTGGTCGGATGAGGTCGTGGAGTTCTTGGGCACACCCTCCGAAGTATGATGTACACTCGGATTAGAAAACATGAATAGAACATCTCATTTGCCAGCCTTTTCCCAACTATACCGCGTGTATCTGACATCGACGCACAAACGATTTCCATGGGTCCAGGGCATGATTCTGGACACCCCAGTGTTGGAATTTTTCGTCGGTTCTTTTCTCATTTTTTTCAAGAGTACCACAAAGTATCAGCTCAGCTGAGCTGATATCTATTTGTGGCTTTATTCAGATTGTTCTTTTTAGTGAAAGTAGTTAATTAATTATTTTTTTATTAAAAATCTCATTGGGCTGGGTCAGAATAATGATTATGAGCAGTCTAAAGTAAAAAACCCTTGAAAAATAATAAAAAATGAGAAAAAAGCCGACGAAAAATTCTAAGTCTAGGGTGTCCAGAATCATGCCCCGGACCCATAGAAATCGTTTGTGCGTCGATGTCAGATACACGCGGTATTGGGGTCGGCTTCCAGTCAAACAGCTGAATGCCAGTATTTTATGTGGAACGGCTGCCTACCAGACCTCGACAACCCATTAACTGGGTAACACGGTACTCTTTGGTAAAACTGGTGTCAGATCTAGCTTCTGATTATCCATAACGACTGCCAAAGATCTAAAAATGACAGCCAGGACCAAAGGCTTAACGTACTTTCCGAGGTACGGAAGTTGAGATGTTCCCCATCCTAAGACCGACCTCGGCAAGCGTTGCTTAACCTTGTAGATCGAACCTTGCAGCTGTTATTATTTAGTCACGAGGTAGAACAAGGAATAATAAATTATTGTTTGCTTTCCCGCCTTCTTTCCAACCCTTATCTCTTCAAAGCTAGAGTGAACAGGCTACTTCTGGATAAGCTCGCTCCATCGTAGACTTCGTCTCTGTCATCTCTGACCAAGACTAGAGTACTTCGCAGAGTCTGCCCAGGAACTCCACGACCTCATCCCACCAGCCCCCTTCTACCATCGGACATCCAGACGCACTGCAACTTGCCATCCCTACCTTGTTGCTATTCCACCAACTCGCACTAAGCGCTTCCAGGCGTCTTTCATAATGCGCATAGCAAAGGAGTGGAACTCTTTGCCTGCCTCTGTGTTTCCGAATGCTTACAACCCTAATCTTTTCAAAGTTAGAGTGAACAGGCTACTTCTGGGTAAGCTCGCTCCATTGTAGACTTTGTCTCTGTCATCTCTGACCAAGACTGGAGTCAAGAGAAAATCCCATCTATAATAATATAATAATAATAATAATAATAACGTGTGGACGTGTGTCGGGCATGCCACCGTCCGGGTGAGTCCATCAGACATATTATCTCTGGTTGTTCTCGTCTGGCTAACGGCGAGTACTTGCACCGACATAACCAAGTGGCCAGGATCATCCATCAGCAACTTGCTTTGAAATACAAACTTGTGGACTCTGAGGTACCGTATTACAAGTATGTGCCCGACCCAGTTCTTGAAAATGACCATGTCACGTTGTACTGGGATCGGTCTATCATCACTGACAGGACTATTGTTGCCAATAAGCCTGACATAGTGGTGATAGACCGATTAGCGCGCCGCACAATGATTATCGATGTTACCATCCCACATGACGAGAATCTCGTGAAAGCTGAGAAAGAGAAACAGATTAAGTATCTCGACTTAGCACACGAGGTTGTCGACATGTGGAATGTGGACTCGGCAGTCATTGTGCCGATTGTCGTTACGGCTAATGGCCTGATGGCCAAAAGCTTCGACGACCACCTGTCGAAGCTGGGATTACACAGTTGGGTAAAGGGCCTGATACAGAAGGCAGTACTCCTCGATACGGCTCGTATTGTGAGGAGGTTCCTTTCTCTGGAGCCCTAACCACCGGTAGCTTGGACCCTGCTCCCGACACCGGCGGACTACTATTTTTTGTATTTTTAAATGTATTTTTTAATGTTTTTTAAAGATATATTTAAAAATGTAATCAATAAGTATTTTAAAAATGAATAAACGAAATAATAATAATATCTCTGGTTGTTCTCGTCTGGCTAACGGCGAGTACTTGCACCGACATAACCAAGTGGCCAGGATCATCCATCAGGAACTTGCTTTGAAGTACAAACTTGTGGACTCTGAGGTACCGTATTGCAAGTATGTGCCCGACCCAGTTCTTGAAAATGACCATGTCACGTTGTACTGGGATCGGTCTATCATCACTGACAGGACTATTGTTGCCAATAAGCCTGACATAGTGGTGATGGACCGATTAGCGCGCCGCACAATGATTATCGATATTACCATTCCACATGACGAGAATCTCGTGAAAGCTGAGAAAGAGAAACAGATTAAGTATCTCGACTTAGCACACGAGGTTGTCGACATGTGGAATGTGGACTCGGCAGTCATTGTGCCGATTGTCGTTACGGCCAATGGCCTGTTGGCCAAAAGCTTTGATGACCACCTGTCAAAGCTGGCGTTACGCGGTTGGGTAGAGGGCCTGATACAGAAGGCAGTACTCCTTGATACGGCTCGTATTGTGAGGAGGTTCTTTTCTCTGGAGCCCTAACCACCGGTGGCTTGGACCCTGCTCCCGACACCGGCGGACTACTATTTTTTATATTTTTAAATGTATTTTTTATTGTTTTTTTTTTAAAGATATATTTAAAAATGTAAATTATATGTATATAACAATGAATAAACGAATAATAATAATAATAATATTATAAAGAGGTAAAATTTGTTTATAAGTTTGTAAGTTTGTATGTTTGTAAGTTTGTATGTAGGGGGTAATCTCAGGAACTACTGGTCCGATTTGAAAAATTCTTTCAGTGTTAGATAGCCCATTTATCGAGGAAGGCTATAGGCTATATATCATCACGCTAAGACAAATAGGAGCGGAGCAGTAATGGATAATGTGACGCAAACGAAGTTGCGCGGATCAGCTAGTCACAAATAAAAATAAAGCCTTGTACTCAACTAATCAAATAAAAAGACTCGATCAAACACTTAATAATTCCATGCTTCAAGAAGCGGTAGGTAATTGGGTCAAACTTCGATTCAATAAGACTTCTTGAAGAGGTCGGATCAATATTCCTTAGGTCAGTCCAGGTCAATTGACCTGGACAATGGTCAATAAATGGAAGGCCATCAATTGATGGCCTTCCATTTATTGTTTTAAGTATTGTTTTCTCACGGATTTTAATGTGATTATATATCAGATATTTTAAAGAAAGCAATGTACGAGGCATCACAGAAATAACGCGAAACTTGACAAAGTGCCCTTTTCCAGGGGTGACCAACCTTGAAATCGCCAAACGTAATTAGCTATATACATATTATTATACTCTTAGTACACTAAGAATAACTTTTCTTATATTCTTTTCTTTTCTTTTCTTTACTAGGAATGACTTTTTCTGTTTTTTTTTGTTCCTACAGCTTTATGAACTTAGAGCGTTGTATTAATGATTTTGATGATTATAATTCTGTATCTACAATGTTTTACAGCCGCGAATAATATTTTAATCAACATATAACCTAGCACTGGCCTGCAAATTGCAAAAAACGTAAGAAAATTTGAATTTCGCGTTGGAGCATTCACCTTAATAAAGGAAATTCGAAAAATCCTCTCTAAGTATTTCCCTACACTACCTAAGGAAAAAACGCCATATTTCAGCTTTGTGCGTTGTTTGTCAGTTATGTTATACAAACATAAAGCAATGGGCTACTTTTTTCGCTATTTCGATATTAGATCTATAACTATACTGTTGGTATGCACATCAGACAGAGCTAGACAAAACGTACATAACGCGAAGTCTTTGGGGAGGCTTTTGTCCAGTTATGAGAGAATACATCGCAATACCTATCACTTTCACTCCGTATAATAAAACAAAGTCTTCCGCCGCGTCTGTTCGCGATAAACTCGAAAACTACTGCGCCGATTTTCATGCTGCTTTCACCAATGCATAGAGTCGTTCTCGAGGAAGGTTTTAGTATATAACTAGCTGACCCGTGCAACGTCGTCTGCGTACTATATTTCATTACTGTTCCGCTCCTATTGGTCTTAGCGTGATGATATATAGCCTAAAGCCTTCCTCGATAAATAGGCTATCTAACACTGAAATAATTTTTCAAATCGGACCAGTAGTTCCTGAGATTACCGCGTTCAACCAAACAAACAAACTCTTCTGCTTTAGTATATAATTTGTCAAGCGGGTGAAGCTTCGCACATCAGCTAGTTTATACTATAACGGTATGTGGACTGGCGTGTCCGCATTTCGTAAAGCACCGTCACGCGTGCCCACAGGTTCACCAGAACTGGCCTTCACAAACAAGTATGATGTTAGGTTCTCCTCAAAGTCATCTTCCACGCAACCCCTCCATCATCTCTCAACAGTTCCCCGCTAATCCACCTCCTCATTCCAGGACCTTAAACAACAACAACTTAACGTACCTGTCGCTGGAGCCCGCGGCAATCAGTCGCCTGAACACGTTGCGACTGACCGACAATCCTGTCGTGTGCGACTGTCGCGTCGCCAGGCTGTCGACCACTGTCAGAGCGGCTGGGATCCTTGGAGTTGGTGCCAGGTAATGTTATTGTATTTTTGTATCATTCCAATAATGCTTTCAGGGTGTTGATGAGGGGTCCCAGGGCTGCGAAATTTGTTCGAAAGAGTCACCGCGGCCCTGGAACGCAAAGGGCACTAAGAGAAACACGGATGGGTTTTAGTCAGTAAGAGTCTGACACTCCTTTCTGCTCCGCCCAAAGCCAAAGCGGAAGGAGTAATTTGATGATTTCCAGGGTCATAGAAGTCAGACACAGGGCTACACGAATATTTTGACGTATAGTAACGTTAACGTCGAATATTTTGACGTATAGTAACGTCAGTAAGAGTCTGACACTCTCTTCTGCTTCGCCCAGAGCAGAAGAAGTCATTTGATGATTTCCCATCCATAAATAAAAAAGGTGTCGATAGGGCTGCCACGCTTCTGTAGCGCATCCGGGATGTTTACGGAAATGCGTATTGATTGCTTTTACGCGTAAAAGATCTGCGTCCTTGGTGCGCAGGGTGTGAGCCAGTTTCAACAGCATCCTGGGCATGATTGCTGACAGGCTGGACTGCTGTGCTGTGAATCGTAGCTCTAGTATTTCAACTGGGATGCTGAAGCAGTAATAATTTTGCTGTGTGTGTTCATGTAGTTGTTGTTATAATTTGTGTCACTAACATAGTTTTAAGTTTATTTTTCTTCATTCATCTTTTTAACTTATTTTACATATTTTTTAACAAATATTTAAATTTATAAATATAAAAAACAACAGTAGCCCGCCAGTATCGGGAACAGGGTCCAAGCTACCAGGGCTCCAGAGAGAGGAACCTCGTAACAATGCGAGCCGTGTCAAGAAGTACCACTCTCTGCATCAAGCCCTTGAAGTTTATTAAGTTTATTTATTATTACTTACACTATATGAGTCACTGTAACTCAGAAAAAATAATAATTGCAAAAATTACAGTCCTTTATTCTGAGATATCGTAGACCAACCACAATACCAACATTATGACAATAAAAATGTCACCTTTTTACATTGTATAATCACGATTCTTTAATTAAATTAGGGTTTAGTGCTAAGAACAATCTGAGGCTTCGCTTACCATCACTAAACTGCAAAATGAAATGTGTTTACAGATGTCAGGCACCAGCAGCCTTGAGGGGAGCTCTCTTGACTGAGTTAGAGACTCACGAGCTGATTTGCAGCGGTAAGTAAAACATTTTTGTCAGCCTATGTTTTACAGGAATACACCATCGCCAGACCTAGGATTAAAAAAAAGAAAATAAAGAAAAGAAAAAGAAAATAAAAGAAAAAGAAAAGAAAAATATTATTTGGGACTCGCACAAAACAGACAGAAGCAAAATACTTAAAAAAAAAACCATAAAAACATTAAATTGATCTGTGCGAGGCCAAAAAGGTCCCTATCATAGCATATGCTACGATTTTAGGATAATGTAACTTCGAACATTCCAGGACAAGCTTTGGTTTAGACTGACTTCTGCGAAACTAAAACTCGATAGTTTTATATTTTACACCGCTTAGGTTTAGAAGAAAACTAATCATTGAGCAATTAGTAAGTATTATTCTCTGGATTAAACCCTTACCGATTTCATATCACTAAATTGGTGAGCATGCTCCACTCTTTTCCATCCTTTTTAGCCACCACGAAGATTGTTATTCTTCTATTATGAGTGACAAACATCTTTTATAATTGCACAAAAGCACTAAGAATACGTACGTACCTTGAGAGTATCTTACTTTTTTGTTTGAACGCGCAGCGCAGTCTCTAGAAGCCAACTCTTGGGGAAGGGATATGCATTTAACTTTACGCTACGACCTCCAAGAAAAAAATTAAAACCGCTAGAAGCGAAAACGAAAACGTGGCTGTGTGAAATCGCGAGACTCTGCTAGTTCTATAGCGGCATCAATGCTGCTCCATGAAAAACCAACGGAACAAATCTACATCGCAACAAAAAGAACCGCGACGCCATCTATCCAACTAGCGGCGAACTAAAAATACTACATCGCGCAAGCAGAGTTTATGCGTGCGATTTGAACGTATACATCAGCCCGAATGTGAACTATCGGGCAGTTGCCCGCCAGGTACAACTACCGCCTAGTCGGAGGATCCTCCATATTCAATGGAGATTTGCGGGAGTTGGCTCTCTTTTTTTTTATTTGAGATGGGTTTCTCTGTTCCGCATAACCTCTAAAGTTCCTTATGTTACGTTTACAATTCTTGTTTCTACGCAGGTCCAACCACGACAACGACAGTAGAATGTTCAGCGGAGCCCCGCTGCCCCCCTCCGTGCCGGTGCACGCCTGAGGGTACAGTAGACTGCCGGGAGAAACTCCTGTCTGAGCTGCCAGCCACCATACCACATAGAGCTACTGAGATGTAAGTACAGGGGGCCCTACTATGACATGCCAATGTGATCATGATTAAGCTCAGAAAAAGGGATAGTGTTATGCGTTTTGTATAACTCTGTCTCCCTCCCACAGCTTATACATGATCGTTTTAAGACGTCATCATAGATATAATAAATAAGGAGATATGCCCGCTGGACGAAAATGTATAGGAATCTCGTGTCGTCGCTACAGACGCTACAGTTGTTGTTGATTTTAAAGACAAATACAGTAAAATACTTGTACTGACATATGATAAGTGATTCCATGATTAACAAAGTGTTGATTTGTGCTTCGGTTTTTACAAGAAACCACTGAATATCACGGCATTCTTATTATGTCACAATCGCGGTCGAAAGCCCGTAGTTCGCGGCGACGGCCATTAGCGCATTGCGAGCGCATATAGCGACGACACCGACACGCCTCCTTGCCACTTCTCCTGTTTTTTATATTTCTGTGGACGTCATAGTAGCCCAGCAGTAGACCTCATCATCATTTTTGAAAATAGTATTCCGACAACCGTCGCTTCATCGACCAGTCCAGCTAGTCTATTCTGTAAATAACCATTTCGATATCGACTTCACCTGAGTGACTAAGCTTACAAAGTGAACTTTATTTCACACATCATAAGGTCTTATATTTATACGAATTTGAAACTCACCTCGGATTCCGCTGTCGAGACAGGAAAATGTTGTTACAGAATACCACTGCTGAGTGTCTTGTACTCAACGATTCTCGTGGTCGTCATCAGTTCGTCGGTGCACCCTGTTTGAGGACTTCTAACGCTACGCAGCGCTGGAAGACGTTGCGTCTTCTTGTACGCTCCAGCTGAACCTTCGGCTCCCACCCACCATCCTTTTCCGTCCAGTTTAGCAACTTACAGTACAATTATTTTTTCTTTGCCGCTCTGAAGTTAGCTTTTAGTGACGACCGCGCAAGTCCCATCTCGTAAAAAAGTGTTACGTTCGTAGAATATTTTTCTGATTTATACGTTTTGTATTATTAACAAGTAAGAAACACAACCAGTAACAATTATAAGGTCACAAAGTAACACAACAAACATATACACCACAAAAACACACAAAACACAAATGAAACAGTAAGAAAAAACCAAAATAAATAATTTAAAACAATAACACTTTTCGTATCAACAGTCGTATTGCATTGAGTAAGCGGGAAACAAGTATGCATCGAACGTATACGAGGGACTGAGACTGCATACGCGACCTACCCGCGCATGCGCTGTACTATGTTTCTTGGCAAATTGACATTCTGCGCAATCGATTGCGACGTACTTCGCATAGGCAATGAAAAAATAATCGTACTGTAACCCTAGTTAAGTTTGGGTAATCTTCGGGCTATGCCAATAACTTCGGTTCTCATCATTACGGCTGAAAGACGTTCACTCTAGATCATAGATCTTCCCCGAGGATATATTCGACAGTCGGGAGAAACTCCTGTCGGAACTGCCGGCCACCATACTGCATAGAGATGTAAGTACTTTGGAACTCCTTATCAGAAACACTGCTGGACAGAGACCTTCCCAAAGGGTACAGTGGCGTGGCGGGAGAAACTCCTGTCTGAGCTGCCAGCTACCATACCACATAGTCCTACTTAGATGTAAGTACTGTGGAACTACTCATAATTACAGCTGAAAATCGTCCACTGGATATAGGCCTCGCCTTAGATTCGCCATTACGTATCATCCTGTCCTCGCATTCAGCGGATGCCCGCTTCAACTTTCCGCGTTATGCAAGGCCTTCCAATGCTGCGACTCCAGAGCCTTTCGGCTTGAGTTTGAGTCCGGAAGTTTTGTGTTTCAAAGTACCGAGACTTTTCATAAATTTAGTGGTCTCAGATCCCGACACTTCGGGTCGACTAGTGAAAGATTATTTCCCTTCTGACTACCCAGAGATCATTAATCTGACACCGGTATAACGACCGTCAAAGCTGTACAAATGACAACTGGGTCTAACAGCTTAATGTGCTTTCCAAAGCCACCCGACCGCAGCAAGCGTTGCTTAACCTGGAAAGGACCTTAACGCGTCAGGAACCGAGCACGCAAGACACCTGAAATACAATACCATTTGGCCCCAATTCAGGCTTACGGTCTTTGAGAGGAACATGTTCAGCAGCAATGACGTATTATATATAGACACGTCATAAACCAACATCGCGGCGCTTAAAAACGGCGAAAATATTAAATAGCTACTAATACGCATGAAAAAAGGGAAAGAAAATTGTCACCGTACTGCGGGATGCCTGTTGCTAGAGCGAGATAAATATACATCTTCAGTTACGTCACAGGATAAGTAATAGTCAAATTGACAACCAAACAAACGTAGTGTCGCGCGACAGGTTGGTGCGTAACTAAGCGCGATGTGGCCAATTAGCTTCATTTCATGTTGTCATTTTAGAGTGCGGACAACGTATCTATAGTTTTATATATCATTGTTGAGCAGTTATTATTTAGAAATTAATTAATGTTTCCTGTCTCTTTCCAGCCGCCTAGAACAGAACGAGATAACAGAGGTGGGTGCCGGCGCGTTCTCGTCAGTGAAGAGAGTCGCACGGATCGACCTGTCGAACAACAAGATCACGAAGTTAGCTGCAGATGCCTTCAGCGGATTGGTGCATCTCACGTCTTTGTAAGTAACCAACCTTATTGGTCACTAGCTTCTGCAGCATCATAGCATAAAGCATCATCATATCAGCCGTCTCGTCACAACAACCGGTCCTGTGCGTCTCGCATTTATCAGATACCTGCAACCTTCACTTGGTGGTAGAGTTCTTCGAAAAGAACCTATTCCTGTAGAAGTATTCTATGCTATGTTGTTTTACGAATTGAATTGAGAAGAATACAAGCAAGTTTCCTGATAGCTACAACCTGAGAATCTTTAAGTCAAGATTGAATAGGTTACTTCTAAGCAAGCGTGCTCCATCTTAGACCGCATCATCGCTTACCATCAGGTGAGATACTGGTCAAACGCGTGCCTATCAAAAGTAAAAAAAAAAAACGAAAAGAAAGCAGACAGACATAATCTATACTATTATTATAAAGAAGTAACATTTGTTTGTAAGTTTGTATGTAGGGGGTAATCTCAGGAACTTCTGGTCCGATTTGAAAAAATATTTCAGTATTAGATAGCCCATTTATCGAGGAATGCTATAGGCTACATATCATCACGCTAAGACTAAAAGGAGCCGAGCATTAATGGAAAATGTGACGCAGACGAAGTTGCGTGGGTCAGATAGTTAGGTATAAAATGAATATGGATTACAGTTTGAAGCCGTTTGTGTTCGATATACTTGAATCATGGCCTTATGGAATCCGAGTGAGCGTCTCCTCTTTCTTCGTTCTCTTCTTCTCTGTATCCTGGGTTTTCGGCTCCAGCGATTGGACTAAATTGATACTCTCTCGATTACGATTGAGTGCGCGTCTCCTTTTCAAGGATATTTCTCGCCCAATGATCAACATTCACGCTGTCAAAAGCATTCTAGAACTGCCATTGAACGTGGCAATTTATAAATTATGAAAACAAACTGCTGTTTGCCATGATAAATTTATAGTTTTCAATCAATAACATTTTCTGAGGTTTCGACCCAATCATACAACGACTTTATCTGTACCTACCATTTCTTCAAGAAAACAAAGTGTACTACAATGTCATAACAAAAGTCTGTCGTAGAATGTGTGACAATGGCAGTATTTTTCAAAGAATTACTTTGTTTAGAGTCGCATATTATGTAGCCTGTTTATGAAAAGATGAGGTTAAACGCACTTCTATATAACCGTTGAAACTGTAAGGTACACCAAACTATAGGAACTTGTCTCACCGAGCGAGAGTGTGCGAGGAAGCGATAAAATATCGACCGTTTGCTCGCTAAGAAAAGGGACAAAAGATATAGATCTCACGTGAGTTTATAAGACACATACATTCATAGTCGATAGCTGCGGCGTTCACACTGCCGGCGAGTGGCTCTTACCACGACAAGAGCTATTAGATTTTTCTCGCTCAGCGACACTCGCTCGGCGATACTCGCTTAGCGGTCACGACTCACCAACCAGCGGTAATTTCTACCTATAGTGCGGGCCGAAGCGAATATTGCGTGTAAAAGCACTCGCTTAAAGCCGAGCGTCAAAACTATCGAAACTTTTCACTCGCTACTTGCCTACTCGTTTCAAGCTTTACTCGCTACTCGCTGATCGCCAGCGGTGAAACAAGTGCCATAAACTGAATTTCTATGTATAAGACTTGACAAATATTTTATCAACCTCTCTTGCCTTCGCCCAACTAATTGCCAACCCCACCACCACTGTCGTCAGATTTTCTGGCTTCTAACTACCCAGAAAATCTTACCTTACAAAAACAAAAGACTCGTAGAATGTGTGACAATGGCAGTATTTTTCAAAGAATATCTTTGTTTAGAGTCGCATATGTAGCCTGTTTATGAAAAGATGAGGTTAAACGCACTTCTATATAACCGTTGAAACTGTAACGAGGTACACGAAAACTATAGGAACTTGTCTCAGTCTGTGTCTGTTTGCTCGCTAAGGAAAGGGACAAAACATATAGATCTTGTGTGAGTTTAAAAGACACATACATTCTAGCTGCGGCGTTCACACTGCCGGCGAGCGGCTCTTACCGCGTCAAGAGCTATTAGATTTTTCTCGCTCAGCGACACTCGCTCGGCGATGCTCGCTTGGCGGTCAGGACTCACCAACCAGCGGTCATTTCTACCTATAGTGCGGGCCGGAGCGAGTATTGCGTGTAAAAGCACTCGCTTAAAGCCGAGCGTCAAAACTATCGAGACTTTTCACTCGCTACTTGCCTACTCGTTTCAAGCTTTACTCGCTACTCGCTGATCGCCAGCGGTGAGACAAGTGCAATAAACTGTACTCCTATGTATTAGACAAGTATTTTATCATTCTCTCTTTCCTTCTCCCAACTGAATTGGGGTCGTCCGTCAAGCCGGATTCAGCTGAATACCAGTATTTTACATGGAGCAAGTAGGTACCTATCAGACCTCCACAACCAGGTAGCCAGTTGTCAGACTGCTGTCAGATTTTCTAGCTTCTGAACAACATACTCGTAAGGACTGTCAAAGATCAACAATATGAGGAGCTCGTGGCTAAATAATAACAGCCGCACGCTAGATCTTTACGGTTAAGCAACGCTTGTCAAGGTTTGTCGGTGGATGGGTGACCATCTTAATATACCGAGTTTCCTCCGTTCCTCGGAAAGCACGTTAAGCCGTTGGTCCGGCTGTCCTTTGTAGATCTTTGGCGGTCGTTACGGATTACGAAGCCAGTAAATCTGACTCCAGTCTTGCTAAGAAGTACCGTGTTACCCAGTCAATGGATTGTGGAGATCTGGTAGGCAGCCGCTCCACGTAAAACTCTGGTATTCAGCGTTGTTATTCATTCAATTATTCAAAATAATTGAACTTAATATGTTCTAACTAATGATTTCTGATTTCTTTTGACTACTTTTTGACTTTTTCTTTACTTTTGTTTTGACTACTTTTCATCAGGCTATATACGGATGTACCCAAGTATTTACTGAGTAGCTAATCATGCTTTTTTTTCTATTTTCAGAGTGTTATACGGAAACAAAATAAAGGACTTACCATCAGGAATATTCCATGGACTAACGTCTCTACAGCTTTTGTGAGTATTTATTGAATCCATCATCATTATATCATTCGAAAGACGTCAACTGCTGGACGGTCCTGTGCGTCTCGCATCCATTGAGTACTTTTGTGGCCTACCCAAATGTCCTTTCATTGGTATTGTTCGCCAGTTCTTTGAGCACCTCTAAGTTTGAGCTATACGATAACTGGCAAATGTTTGCACTGTCTGGACAGGTCCATTCAAATCTGTGTGGTACTTTCCTCAAAATACCACTTCAGACATTAACCTACATGGTTCTCTTATGATTTAACCAGTAAGATTGTATGGACTTGAGACTTTGACATCTGAGTAAGAGAGGGACTGGGGGACTGTCTTCTTGTAAACGTTGACGTTCAAAAAGTGCTGGCACTCAGCCTAATTTGAATAAATGACTTTTGACTTTCGCTAAGTATTAGATGAAGTATATTTGAAAAGGTACAAAATAAGTTAGAAACCATTAACTATCCCATTAATTTAATTTAATGTTACAGATTGCTGAACTCAAACGAGATAACCTGCGTGCGAAAGGATACGTTCCGTGATCTGCAAAATCTGAAACTATTGTAAGTTTTAATTTGAAATTTCAAATGAGACTTTTCAAGAGAATTCAAATGGCTAAATATAATACAGTGAGGAACTCGTGGCTAAACATTAACAGCCGCACAGATCGATCTTCCAGGTTAAGCAACGCTTGCCAAGGTTGGTCTGTGGATGGGTGACCATCTTAACATACCGAGTTTCCTCCATGCCTCGGAAAGCTCGCTAAGCCATCGGTCCCGGCTGTCGTTACGGATAGTCAGAAGCCGGAAAATCTGACACCAGTCTTGCCAAGGAGAACAGTGTTACCCAGTTATTGGGTTGTGGAGGTCTGGTAGGTAGCCGGTCCACATAAAATACTGGTTTGACTGGAAGCCGACCCCAATATAGTTGGGAAAAGGCTAGGCAAATGATGAGGAATTCAAATGGCTAAATAATATGGTTTCTCCTTTCAGGTCCTTGTACGATAACAACATCAGATCCTTGCCCAATGGGACCTTCGATGCTTTGACTGGAATACAAACACTGTAAGTACTTAGGTACATTTTACAAGTTCGTGGAAATTGGCCGCAATTATACGTATTTTTTAACCGACTTCCCAAAAAAGCGGAGGTTCTCAATTCGGTTGTATGTTTTTTTATGTTTGTTACCTCATAACTCCAATATTATGAACCGATTTGATAATTATCTTTTATATATTGTTTTATCTGAAATGATATACTTGCAGATTGGTCCCATTTAAATTTTTTCAAGATCGGTTGCGAACTTTGGATTTTGAATCGAAATAGCTGGAATTCGTCTACTTGGATTATGGTTTTATGTCATCCAAGTAATCGAAATTGCGTATTTTGCTTTTATGCGATTTTGCAGTGGTGTTGTTAGGTGTGGGGTACCACTAAAAAGTGAAAAATAAAAAACTTTTTAACCGACTTTCCAAAAAGGAGGAGGTTCTCAATTCGGATGTTTGTATTTTTTTTTTTTTTTTTTTATGTTTGTTCGAGCATAACTCCGTCGCTTGCCAACCGATTTTAAAAATTATTTTTTTGTTGGAAAGGGTATACTTCCCAAATGGTCCCACGATAAGGAAACCAGGATCTGATGATGGCATCCCAGAGAAGTCGAGGGGAACTTTCGAAAATCGTATGGTATCTATTTTGCAGTGGTTTTGTTAGGTGTGGGGTACCACTAAAAAGTGAAAAATAAAAAACTTTTTACAAAAAAATACAACCGTAGTGTTTTTTTTTTGGAAGTCGGTTGTATTTAAA
This sequence comes from Ceramica pisi, assembly GCA_963859965.1. Lineage (NCBI taxonomy): Eukaryota > Metazoa > Arthropoda > Insecta > Lepidoptera > Noctuidae > Ceramica > Ceramica pisi. Next base: position 14,232,322 of record OY982556.1, read on the forward strand.
AAAAAAAAAATTGTAAGAACTTGTCCTCAATATTTTAACCTTGTGTGAGCTGGATATAAATTACTATCCAGATGACAACTTTGCTATTGTCTGGCACATACTTACAAACCTCAAAATAGGTAATAATTTTTTTAGACCTTTAAAATGATAGCCCTGTGGGGAGTTTAAATTTTTTGGCATTTAAAAAAAATTAAGGGATGATGACGTAAGCGCGAAATGCCTGCCAGAACGGTATTTTCTTAATTGACCAATGATAAAACATCATTTAAAAAGTTTCTTGCTTTGTGGGAAACGGCTTAGTCAGTTGGTTCGGTATTTCTCCTACTATAACGTAGTAAAAGACGCACTGTTATTCATTGAAATTTAAACCTTACTCACAGACATCTAGGCCGCAATCCCTTCGCCTGCGACTGTTCCTTGCGCTGGTTGGCAGCGTACCTTCGCAAGAACCCCATCGAGACTTCTGGTGCCAAGTGCGACTCTCCCAAGCGGATGAGCAGGAAGAGGATTGATGCTTTGAGAGAGGAGAACTTTAAGTGTAAACGTGAGTAACACACTACATCATCGAAAGACAACAAATAACTTTATCCCACTAAAAACTCCACGACCTCATCCCACCAGCCCCCTTCTACCACCGGACATCCAGACGCACTGTAACTTACCATCCCTATCTTGTTGCTATTCCACCAATTCGCACTAAGCGTTTCCAAACGTCTTTTATAATGCGCTCAGCAAAGGAGTGGAACTCTCTGCCTGCGTCTGTATTTTCGAACGCTTACAACCCTAAACTCTTCGAAGTTAGAGTGAACAGGCTTTTGACTCTAGTCTAACCAAGACTAGAGTCAGCACAGCCTTGCCTCTTGAAGAGGTTAATATTTTTACAGTCTCTTATGTTAGGTGGGAGTGAATTCCACAGTCGTACTGCTTGAAAAGAGAAGGAGTAGGAATATGAATGAGTTTACTGTCATGGGAAGTTAAGATGATGTTTAAGGTGGGATCTTAACAGCGCATTTACAATTTTCAGCTGGTGAAGAATCAGCGAACGCGTGCGGTTCGGCAGCGGCGTGTCCGGCCGCATGCGCATGCGAGTATGGTGCGAGAGCCGTCAGTGTGGCCTGCACTAGAGCAGCACTCACTGAGGTGCCACGGGACTTGCCTGTCAACACTGATGCGCTGTAAGTTGATTATGAGATGAATATCCCTGTAAAGCCGAAATACCACTCCCTGATTGCAAAAAAAAATCACAAACACAAAAAGAAATTTTCACAAAGACTGCGTTGAACAGACATGCCATCATCTGCCTAGCCTTTTCCCAACTATATTGGGATCGGCTTCCAGTCAAACCGGATTCAGCTGAATACCATACCTCGGAAGTCGGTTACAATTTTTTGTAAAAAAGTTTTAAGAATGGGAAATCATCAAATCTCTACGGATGGGTTTTAATCAGACTCTTACCGACTAAAACCCATCCACGTTCCTCCTAATGCCCTTTGCGTTCCAGGGCCGTGGTGACTCTTTCGCACATATTCCGTAACCCTGGCAGGCACTGTCCCTAGCGGGCCCCGTCTCCTATCCTGACATCTCTTTCAGGCGCGCGTGAAACACAACGAGAACCCGCCGTCGACCCCCCTAGTTAAAATATCACTTAAATTCTTTCACTTCCCCTCGATCACAGTACCACAGGACAGATCGTACATTAATTTACATAATTTGGATTACAGATTGATGTCAGACAACAGTTTGGGGCAGATTAAGTCAGATGGACTATTTGGACGCCTTCCAGACCTCACTAAATTGGACCTACGAAATAATGGTTAGTTATTCTTACTGGGGGATTGTCCTTGGGAATACTTTCACAGTGCATACAGGGATAATCGCCGGTTGGTGCCCCATTACATTTGAAATATCTAACGGGGCCTCTGCGAGTTGGTTTCGGCCCCTCGTACGCCTACCAAAGGACCGGGTCTCCAGGGACCCGAGAAAGAAAACAAAATAATAATATAATTCTTTATTGACATAATGTATACAATTTAGTTTATAGGATACCCTAGCACATGCGCTAGTAAAAACTGTGTTGCAGGTGTTAGTGTCTTCCCCTTAATAAAGTGACAGTAATTTAAAGTCGTACAGAATAAATAAAACGAAAATTTTTTTTTTTTTTTGTAGTATTTGTACTAATTAAAAATTTGTGGTGTCTACCATGTCCTTACATTGGTATCATGCATGCGTCGAATCGTTGAGCTCCTTAAAGTTCAAATTTGAGTTGCACGATTGGACAAATGCATGCACTGTCTGGGCAGGTTCACTCAAATCTGTGTGCTTTCCTCAAAAGACCTCCTTAAACATTAACCAACATAGTTCTCATATGTTTTGATCATTACACTGTTACCAGCATACATTTCTTTTTATACAGCGTTCTATCTTTTGCGCTTACGTAGTGTCTAGTGTGGTCCTACATATCTGTAACTTACCAAAAAAGTGATAAATCCTGTCATTATTCTTTCCAGGTATAACTCTGATAGAAGACAACGCATTTGACGGCGCTGCCAACATCCAGGAGTTGCTGCTAGACGGCAATCTGATACAGACTGTCACTGACAAGATGTTCTTCGGGTTACACAGTTTGGGCATACTGTAAGTTTGTATTCATTGTTTTTTCTAGTCAGTCGAAGTCCAAGTCCTGAAGTCGTTTCCTTAGTTGTAAAAAATTATATTGGATTGTTTTTTTTGGGTCTAGGAACCTCGAGTCACAACTGCTGAGCGTAAGGTCCTGTGTTAAATTCCCCGGTTGGGCAAAATGCTTTTTCATTGCTGTGTCGCACAACCCTTTTTTTAGGGATGGGAAATCATCAAATGCCTTCTCCCGCTCTGGGTGTAGCGGGAGGGAGTGTCAGACTTCTACTGACTAAAACCTATCCATGTTCCTTCACTGCCCTTTTTGTTCCGCGGTATCTCTTTCGAATAATCCCGCAACTCCGGCAGGCGTTGGCCTTTTCGGGCCCCTCTGTGTGCTGACTCTCTTTGAGGCGCGCGTGGAACTCGAACGCGCCGTCGACACGGCCTGTCGTCATGAGACGGATGGACGGTGAGCTGCCCATAGCTCACCGTCCACAGGCCCGCGCCTACGGTGGCCGGAGGTCACCAGGTGGCCTCCGACGCCCGCGGCGTTTACCACGGCGGCCGGGACGAGAGGTTCTCTCCCTCTCCCATTCCTCCACCTCCTTCGCTAGCACGACTGCTTAGCAGCTGCATGTTGCTCCATCGTAGTCTTTGTCATCTCTGACAAAGACTAGAGTCAAGAGCAAAGCCATTTAAAAAAAAAAAAAACATTCTCCATAATGCTACTGAGAAATGTTTGGCGTAACACCCCGTGCCCTCCGAAAGCATGTAAAGCTGATGGTTTTGCACCTGATCTCTTCCCGGGTGTGTCAAATTGTAGTCCCTTCGGCCTATGAGAGTCGAGGAGTTGAGAGTGCACGCCGAAAGTGTATCATACACTTGTCTACTAAAATCTCTGCTTCGTTCCTGGCTTATATCCGTTCATCATCTGCCTAGCCCAAGTTTATTAGGGTCGGCTTCCAGCCAAACCGGATTCAGCTGAAAACCAGTGTTTTACGTGAGCGACTACTATACCTCCACAACCCATTAACTGGGTAACAGGGTACTTGTTGGTAAGACTGATGTCAGATTTACTGGCTTCTGACAAACCTTAACGACTGCCAAAGATCTACAAATGTCAGCCGGGACCAACGGCTTAACGTGCTTTCCGAAGCACGAAGGAAACTCGGTATGTTGAGATGGTCACCCATCCACAGACCAACCTTGGCAAGCATGGCTTTACCTTAAAGATCGGCCCCTGCGGCTGTTATTTTAACCACAAACTCCTCTTGGCATATCTCCGTTGAGGCACCGAAATCCCGATCCTGGAATCGTGAACATGGCAATTGCTATAGGGCTCACTTCTTTTGCACTTGAAAAGGTGTATCTATATTTACAGGGTCATAAAATAACTAGATACTACTGTCAACGCCGGCGGCTCCGTCTTTTACACGAGTCCCAGCATTATGCTGAGAGATGGCGGTTTTGCGCGGATTTGACGCATATCTTCCCAATTTTTCATGTGTCTAATAGGCTAGATTCCATCATCTATAAAATTGCAAAACTATTTAGTCCGTCAGTTAAAGTATTGAAAAATAATGGACACGTATTTTTTGTTCTTGTAATCAATAAATATTGACAAAGATAAAACGCATCAAAACTCTAGAGTGGGGGGGGGCTCGTGACGTCACGACTCACAAAAAATTATGCGAAGGTGTGACGTATTGAGAATTTTAAAAGCGTCGTAACTTCGTCAATTTTGGTTCCCGTAACAAAAGAAAAAACACGGGTCAAATATTTTTTGAGATTTTTTCAGGACACAAGCCCATTGTTTTTGTGTTTTTTTTTTTGGTATGCGTCATACTGGTCGCAAATAAACTCTTTTTCTTTCTTCTTTCTTTCACACTATGTACTCTCCTGCTTATTACTTGTGTACTAAGTTACTTCTCTTTTCAGGTCGCTCACAGACAACAAGATCAGGTGCATCACTCCAGGAGCCTTCGACCATCTCACCATGCTGTCCACGTTGTAAGTATAAGCTTTGTTTCATCGTGATCTCTTTTATTTTTTTTGGGATTTCCAAGGAATTTTTTTATTAATTTTTGATATTTTTTTTGTTTTATTGATTATTTTATAATTATTTTGTTTTTTTTTATTATTATTTAATTGTTTTTTTTTTACTCTTTGTAAGTGTTGGTAATTACTGTAAATGCAGATGGTTATTCAAATAAAATAAATAAATAGTGCTTTAATATCATCGTCGCTCCGCTGAAATTTGGCCACAGCTGGATAAATCGAATCGAATCCGTTTATATAATGATCTTGAAAAATCAAACGTCATAAAGCTTTAGAGCTCTAGGACTGACTTTTTCTTTTTTTTTTGTTCCTAGGCCTTTATGAACTTGGAGGGTTGTATTGGTGATTTTGATGATTATAATTCTGTAACTACATACGTCTTACAGCCGCGAATTATATTTTAATCAACATACAACCTAGCACTGGCCTGCAAATTGCAAAAAACGCAAGAAATTTTGAATTTCGCAGGCTGGTTTTTGAATTTTGGAGCATTCACCTTAAGAAATTGCAAAATACAGATAATATAGACCATCGCGTTCTGTTCCATTCTACACACATTACAGAACTTTATAAACAATGCCTGAAGTCTCCTCTCCTCTTACCCCAGGAACCTAGAATCCAACCCACTGGACTGCACATGCCATATCTCCTGGCTTCCGAACTGGCTGCGCAGCCGCCGCCTGTCTCCGTCGGCCACCTGCCGCACGCCGCCCGCCCTGAGGGACGCCAACCTGCACCATCTGGAGGTGTCAGACTTCAAGTGTACAAGTGAGTTCTGTTCTGACTACCCGCAACGAATGTCAAAGATCTTCAAATGATAGCCGGCACCACGACTTAACGTGACTCGGTCTGTGGTACGTGGTCCACGAACCGACCTCGGCAAGTGCAGCTTGACCTGGAAGATCAGCTCGTACGTCTGGTTACTTAGCCATTACCCACTAGATCCTCAAATACCACTCCTTTAAATTACTTAACTTCGAAAACCGTGCGCTAATTAACAATGGTCTAACATACAGTACGATATTTTTTTTCTTTGCCGCTCCGAAGTTAGCTTTTAGTGACGACCGCGCAGGTCCCATCGCGTAAAAAAGTGTTACGTTCGTAGAATATTTTCTGATTTATACGTTCTGTATTATTAACAAGTAAGAAACACAACCAGTAACAATTACAAGGTCACAAAGTAACACAACAAACATATACACCACAAAAACACACAAAACACAAATGACTAACTAAAATAGATAATTAAAAACAATAACACTTTTCGTATCAACAGTCGTATTGCATTGAGTAAGCGGGACACAAGTATGCATCGAACGTATACGAGGGACTGAGACTGCATACGCGACCTACCCGCTCATGCGCTGTTATAAGTTTCTTGTCAAATTGACATCCTGCGCAATCGATTACGACGTACGCATAGGCAAAGAAAAAATAATCGTACTGTACATAGCCACAATCATACATCCTCCATGGTCCTTCAACTCTCAAACCTCTCTATCTTCTATTCCAGCTGAAGACAAGGGCTGCCTGTCGTCAGACTACTGTCCCTCGCAGTGCGCGTGCGCCGGCACTGTAGTGCGGTGCTCGCGCGCGCAGCTCACCACCGTGCCGCTCAACATACCCAAGCAGACTACTGAGCTGTAAGTAACACATAGATATTCCAACTGGAGACAAGGCTGCCACACAGGCAGACAGACCACTACAGACTACTGTCCCTCGAAGTGCGCGTGCGCCGCTCGCGGGTACAAGCAGACGACTAAGCTTTAAATAATTTGGACTTTACCTTTGAGATTGTCCCCTTGGAGTGGTACTCACAATAGGCTTGTGTCCCGAAAAACATTTGACCCGTATTTTTTCTTTTGTTACCAAAATTGACGAAATTACGACGCTTTTAAAATTCTCAATACGTCACGCCGTGGTATAATTTTTAGCAGGTCGTGACGCCACGAGCCCCCACTCTCGAGTTTTGATGTGTTTTATCTTTGTCAATATTCATTGATTTACAAAAACAAAAAATATGTGTCCATTATTTTTCAATACTCTAACTGACGGACTAAATAGGTTTGCAATTTGTGGATGATGGAAACTAGCCTATTTGCGCTACAGCTATAGGAAGAGGTCACTGCAAAACTACTACTTAAAAAGGGTGCGGTGATAAAGAACTCAGAAAAAATCCAGTCGGAATATGCTTTGGCAGGTGTCAAAAAATTTAATGTAACGATTCACTTCAAGGAATGGTTGCTCTGATCATCTGAAGCTCGATTTGGCACAATTTTCATCAGGTGAAACGGATTTTTTACGATTTTGATCAGATCAGTCGGATTTAGGTTAAACTACGGGCTATTTTTTTACATATTAATTTCACAGCAATGGATACTGTATGTCCCGGAAAGATTTCATAATATATGGTTTCATAATCATCCAAGTGAAGTGCTGATGGCCGCACTATGCTCCTGCAACTGCCTATTTCATGGAAACGCTTCTTCTTTTCGCTCCAATTAAATTTTAGCCCAGCTACAGCTCGACAATAGGGAATATATATGCGATTTTTTTATTTGCAAAATGAAATACTTAGTAGCTCTAGAAAACAAGCATGAAATTATTTTTTTGATATCTTCATCAGCGATGAAGTTATAAGGCTTCAAAGATTACAATTAGAAAGAAAAGTACGATATGCACTTTGACGTCAAATTCCATGACGCCTATACAGCTGCCATATAAAACAGCGTTTTCGTGAGAGGGACAGATATATTTGTTTACAAACATAAAAAAAAAAAAAAAAAAAAATACAAACATCCGAATTGAGAACCTCCTCCTTTTTGGAAAGTCGGTTAAAAATAGTTATATCTCCTTTATTTTTCGAGCAATTTTGATTCGATTTTCACTGTTAGTATTGTATTTTTGTATATTTTTAGATAGAATGTGTAGATAATAAATATTTTATTTATGCATATTCGATCGATACTCTGACAAATATGAATACCTAAACCCAATCTCTTGTTGCAGTTACCTCGAATCGAACGAGATAGCGTCAGTGCTACCGGAGCACATCCGCCACCTGACGCAGCTGACGCGCCTGGACCTGTCCAACAACATGATCAGCGTCATCACCAACAACACCTTCGAGGGACTCACCAAGTTGTCCACGCTCATCGTTAGCTATAATAAGCTGAGATGTGTGCAGGTATATAAGCCCGGCCTTCTCTAATCTATTTTCAGCTTTCTGTCTAGACATTAGTCAATATTATGTTAGATAGTATTCAAATTACATCTGGAGTAGTTTATTAAACGGATCTTGTTGAAACCAGAACAAATTTCCATGTGTTCAAGCGATTTTGCCATTCCTATTACTGGAATCAAAAGTTGCTCACGATTTAGGACCCCTTTTTTCAGTGTTAATATATAATCCGTGGTGCTTGGCAACGGGGCCTAACCAATTTGTATAGGTCCCTTGATGCCTATTGGCCTAGCTCTATTCTGTGTCCTGCTTGATAATAAGGGAAGTGGAAATTATGTTAATTTTTTGTCCTACTCCTCCGCTGTACTTTTCTGATTAATTTCGTTGCGGGATCCAAGACAGTTGAATCGTTTCTCCGGGACTCATCGGGTTTCATTGGCTCGCCGTTTTTCTGGTGGTCGCCACTGTTGATTCTGGCTTTCAGACGTTCTACTGGTTGGGAATGTGTGGCGGGCTTTCAGTCTAGCCGGGTAGCTAACTCTCTGAGTTCCGGTATTTTACACCAGTTCCAGTATTTTTCACCAGTTCCAGTACTTTACTCTAGTTGCAGTATTTCACATTAGTAAATTAAATTACACCCTACGTTGCAATTCCCGTATTTTTAAAGAGCGCACGCATTCGTAGAAACAGCTCTCAAGGTATTAATTTTGTCTTTTTTGACGCTAAGATGATATTGCGGCTTGAATTTGGTTGCTTCGTACTTACCTACGATAACTTTTACCTTCTGGTACAAAACACTAATTTACTTACTACGTAAATATGTTTTCTTTTTAGCGTGATGCTCTCAAAGGCCTAACTCAACTGAGAGTGTTATCTCTCCATGGAAACAACATCTCAATGTTGGCTGACGGAGTGTTCAGGGACCTGGAGTCTATTTCTCACGTGTAAGTATCCTATTCGCTTCTGCTATATTTTTTAGCGTTTACTTCTTTCGTCTTATGTTTAAAAACCAATTGCTAAACCTGATTTTCTCTTCTTATCCTTTAGGCTTTTTCCATCCTGAGTCCTTTACCGTTCCTATTTAAATTTCAACCTCACTACCTTCATTTAACGTCTGAAAATCTATCAACAATGATATTGCCTGATCTTGGCTGCTACCCCCATTCAAATTCCAACCTTAATGATTACATTCTTCAGTTCGAAATCATTCATCAATTTGCTCATGGCTATTTTCTTTTATTTCCTGTACCTTACGCTCCAAGCCTTATTGTGTAATACCTTTCATCTTATCTCCACTTTAACTATCATTCAAATTCTAACCTTATTTCTATCACCTTACGTCTAAAAATTAACTGCCAATCGTCTGGTTTCTTTTTTCCAGTGCTTTAGGCTCCAACCCTCTTTACTGCGACTGCAACGCCCGCTGGCTGTCAGAATGGGTGAAGAGTGCTGGAGAGTACGTGGAGCCTGGTATAGCGCGGTGCTCAGAACCGGCCGCTATGAGGGACAAGCTTATATTGAGCACCCAGTCCAGTGCTTTTGTTTGTAAAGGTAGGTTCATCTTCTGCAACTATGTTGGGGTCGGCTACCAGTCTAACAGGCTGCAGGAGAGTATAAGTGTGTTTCATGGAGGAACTGCTTTTCTGAACTTCAGGACACAGTAATTGGATAACACAATAATTCTTGGAGAGACTGGTGTGAATTTCTGGCTTTTAGTTCTTACTAAGAAATGATATAGGCCACTGAAAAAATGTAATAAAAAAAATATTTGACCCGTTTTTTTCTTTTGTTACGTAAACCAACATTCACGAAGATACGACGCTTTTAAAATTCTCAATACGTCACGCCGTGGTATAATTTTTATTGCGTAGGTACTCCCGAGTTTTGATGCGTTTTGTCTTTGTCAATATTCATTGATTTACGAAAACAAAAAACACGTGTCCATTATTTTTCGATACTCGTAACTGTCGGACTAAATACATTTGCAATTTATTGACGGTAGAAACTAACTCACGGGCGACCCCCATTTCTCAAAATAACTTTATCTCTATGGCTTTGGCATGGTACCTCTTTTATTCCATTTTTAGGAATACACTGAGGCCAAGTAGCAGGATACTGTTGGGTATCCAACAATATTCGGGTACTCTTCTTTTTTAAGGATGGGAAATCATCAAATGACTCTGTGTTAGACTCCCCTTCGCGTTCCAGGGCGGTTCCGCGGTGAGTCTATCGAACAATTTCACAACCCTGACAACGCTTTGCGTACTCCAGATTCCCGAAAATGTTTTGATGATATTCTTTCATTATTTTCCAGGTAAACCTCCAGCGGAAGTGATCTCCAAATGCGACAGCTGTTACAGCAACCCGTGTCGCAACGGCGGCTCGTGTCGAGCGAGAGGCGCCGGCGGGCACGAGTGTCTGTGCGCGCGCGGGTACCATGGAGACTCGTGCCAGCACCAGATCGACGCGTGCTACGGCAGTCCGTGCGCGCACGGCCTGTGTCGGGTGCTTGAGGAGGGAAGGTTCCAGTGAGTGTGCTTGCAGTTATTTTTTGTACCAATTAGGGATGCTAATATAGAGATACCATCCCTTGTTGCTGTTCCACCAATTCGCACTAAGCGTTTCCAAACGTCTTTTGTAATGCGCACAGCAAAGGAGTAGAACTCTCTGCCGGCGTCTGTGTTTCCGAACGCTTACAACCCTAATCTCTTCAAAGTTAGAGTGAACAGGCTCTTCTGAGTAAGCTCGCTTCATCGTAGACTTTGTCTCTGTCATCTCTGACCAAGACTAGAGTCAAGAGCAAAGAGCTCAGTAAACGTAGCGTTAAACACAACCCTGCACTCCATTAGCCCAGTAGTGGATGTTGGAGAAAAAGAGCTAGACTGATGTGGAAATGGTCTGGCCACGTCCAACGACTGGACCCGGAGCGATGGGTGCAGATCGTCACTCACTGGACGCCTGAAGACGTCGTCGTTGATGTCGACCGCGGTTTAGGTGGTTTGACGTTTCTCATGACGTTTGCGGGACTAACTTGGTCAGAGATCGCTCAGGATAGAGAGTTATTGAAAGAGAAAGAGAAAGGGAAGATATGTAAAATAGGGAATGTGTAGAAACTATAGTTGGCAGCAGCATGTAGATTGCTATGTTTGGGGTTTATTTCACTTAATGTTAGTCTGGCGGTTTGAGTTCTTTATGCGGCCTACACAAATGTCTTTACTTTGGTATTGTTCGTCGGTTCGTTGAGCTCCTTTAAGTTTGAGCTACACGATAACTGGCAAATGCTTGCACTGTCTGGACAGGTCCACTCAAATCTGTTGGTACTTTCCTCAAAATGCCACTTCAGACATTAACCTACATGGTTCTCATATGATTTGACCAGTACGATTGTATGGACTTTAAAAGAGACTTGGACCTCTGAGTTTGTTACGGCGTTTCTTCTCAGAGCAGTCAGCTAGGAAACGCCGGCCTCATCTAGTTTAAAATGACCAAAAAAGATTGACGTGTAAAAGTATTATTTACAACCTACTTACAAAATAAATATCATTTATCATTATCATTAGCACAGAACTGTCATTGTCAAGTATATTTTACCTTGCGTACTGCAAAGGAGTGCAGTTCCCTGCCGGAGTCTGTGTTTCCTGATAGCTACAACCTGGGAGTCTTTAAGTCAAGAGTGAATAGGTTACTTCTAGGCAAGCGTGCTCCATCTTAGACCGCATCATCGCGTACCATCAGGTGAGATAGTGGTCAAACGTGTGCCTATTATAAGTAAGAAAAAAAAAACCTGTATACACATACACAGCTCTACTTCGTAGTGCACGTTCCGCTAAACGAAGCGTGCAGGAACTGTAGGTAGCTGCACAAAGGCGTCAGTTTCTAGTATTTATAACCTTAAAGTTTCAAGCATCCAACACTAGATGGCATAGTCGTCACTGTGCACGTTCCTTATAGAAGTTTGCGGAGCAGGGTGAAAATTCCGCATCCTAAATTGAAAAGGGAGGATCTTTCGAGCTCACTTGTTTCTTATCGCGTTTATACTGACTTTAGTTGTCAATAGCTTGTCACTTATTGAACTAACTAGAATGGAAAACTGGATTTGTGAACTTCATCCAATACTTATCTATGAAAAAGATTGATCTATTAGCTCTGCCTGCCAGGGTTCGCCCAAAGTGAGAGGAGCCATTTCGTGATTTCCCATCCAAAAAAAATTAAATTTGTTCTATTCCTGTACAAAATGGTAGCGTGCATGAAAATCGTTCATTATTCAATTATGCTTGCAAATATAGGGGAAACACGCATGACGGCACAGAAGTGTCATTTGGTCCAAATTCCAAGTCCACCAATTTGGTTGAATGTGGAATTTCTAGATGGCATCGTCATACGGATTATATAAGGAACGTTCCTTTAAAAGTTTGAGGAACAGGATGAAATTTCCGTATCCTAAATTGAAAAGGGAGGATCTTTCGAGCTCACTTGCATTCCGATCAGTACCTTCTAAAACTCAGTAGTTTACCCTATATTTTCATTTCAGCTGTTCGTGCCAGCCTGGTTTCACAGGTGCTCGCTGTGAAGTGAACATAGACGACTGCGTGGCCAACAAGTGTCAGAACAACGCGACCTGTGTCGATCATCTAGAGGGTTACTCCTGTAAATGTGCTCCTGGCTTTATGGGTAAGTGAATAAATAAAATTTTGTTTTTCAGTATCCAATGCTGATTGAGTTTTGAGTGAAAAACTTAACCAAAAAGGGGAAATTACTAAGCCATGTCGCATAGACGGTTTGCAAATTATTTATTTTTATGTTAACAAGTATCCTGTTTTTATGTTAACAAGTATCCTGTTTTCGTTTTTGAAGTAGAAAGAAAACTTCTTTAGCGGCGTTGAGCACTTTTATTGGAATGGGTATAAATGCTACACTCGCGTCAGGACACGTGACCTGATCGAAAATTCGTAAGACGGATGATTCAAAAATGCACAACGTTAATGTTCAAGTTTTCACTTCTTTCTGTCGGCACTCCCGGAGTGCAACCCGTTGTTTTTTTTTATAATAAACACACACACACACACATTGTGGACAAGACATATTCTTGCCGAAAGTCACGAAGTCACACCTGCTACCAAATATCATCATAGATTCTGAAAGCAGATGCTATCAAAATCTAGTAATGTGTCTGAGTTTTGCTCAAGACTCCGACTCAGTTTAATTCTCAAATAACTCAAGATACTTGCCGCACATGATTTTGTAAGAACAAACCTCAATTTTTTTATTTTCTTTTTAATCTGAAATCGTAGTAAGCTAGGTCAAAGTTTTGTAAATACTTACTATGAATGGGGTTAAGAAAAGGCTTTCGCCAAACCCCATTTTCATATCAAACACAAAAAAGACGGCAATAAAATAACCCATTTACTTTTTCCAGGTGAATTCTGTGAGAGGAAGATCCCCTACTGCACAAAAGAGTTCAACCCGTGTGAGAACGGCGCCGTCTGCACCGACCATCACAGCCACTACACCTGTGCCTGTCCTAAGGGGTATTCAGGACAGAACTGCACCGTCAACGCGGATGACTGCATAAATCATATGTGCCAGGTGTGGCCACCGACTTTGTCTCAAGTACCCTGGTGGTTGGGAGTGTCATGCTCACTCAAAAGCCTAGCTGATGGTGGCGTATGCGTTGGATTATTTGGCTCCATTCAAAATAGTTGAGATGAATGGGGCTGGCGCATGTCATGGCGCCGTCGGTTGGGACTGGTCACTTCTCAGCTGCCATGGTTTAAAATATTTTAATTATATAATTCCTTTTTTAATCCGGACGTTTTTATCATGCTCGTCACATCGTTCTCACATGTATGTATAATTTCAACACGATGTCAAAAAAACTTTGTAACAATTTATTATTTTTAAAAGAGTGTCCGTGGAGTTTCTTGCACGTTCTTCTCCATAGAGATCTACGCTTTGGAACGTGCAAATAGCTTCATCTTTTTTGGGCCGACCGACCTTGAAAATTCAAAAGTGCCTGTAAATGTTTTAATTGAAATAAATGTTTGAGACTTTGAGTCCACCGAATGGACACAAACTGATTAAAATTCACCATTGACTTGAAAACAAGGAGAAGCAGAAAGTCTAGCTCGGGTTTTGTGACCTTCTGTCTAATGTAAAATCAATGTAGCATCGTCTGCAAATAACGTAATCTTTGATTGATTTTGTTGTAACTTGGGTCAATCATTAATATGAATTAAAGAGGAATGGACCCAATATCGACCCTTAAGGAACGCCCATTATCATTTTAGATCTTAGTGAGTTAACATTGTTTACCAGAACATAAACATGTCTGTCTTTTAAGTGTGACCATATAAACCAGGAGCCGTATTCATAATTTAATTTCGCTCTAGTTTCAACATATTTAAGCATCTTATGGTTTCCACAATCAAATACCTTCGAGAGATTACAAAATGATTTTCCCAGGCTTAGACGACATGTTCCTTATAAGGGTGAGACTGGCATCAGTTGTCCATAATCTTCGCCTTACAGAATAAACGAGAAGATTGGAAAACTAAATTCGTGGACACCTATCCTACGGTAGGATAGGTGTCCACGAATCAGAATATGATTCCTACTAAAAATAAAATGATGGTGTACAGTACAATCTATATGTTATATCAGTATTCTCGAAAATAAAGCACTGTGAATTATATTTCATCTCAATGTTTTCATGAGGAGCTGTGGCTAAATAATAACAGCCGCACAGGTAGATCTTCAATTCGATCTTAGTCGAGGTTAGTCTGTAGAATGGTGACCATCTTAACATACCGAGTCTCCTTCGTGCCTCGAAGAAAGCACGTTAAGCTGTTGTTCCTGGCTGTCACTTGGAGATCTTTGGCAGTTGTTACGGATAGTCAGAAGCCAGAATCATACCAAGGAGTACCGTGTTACCCACTTAACGGGTTGTGAAGGTCTGGTAAGCAGCCGCTCCACGTAAAATACTGGTATTCAGCTGAATCCGGTTTGACTGAAAGCCGTCCCCAAAATAGTTGGTAAAAGGCTAGGCAGATGATGATGTTTTCATAATCCTTTAAGGTGGAAGCTCCAGGGTAGCCCGCGAAATTCAAATATTTTTATGTTTTCTGCAATTTGCCGGTCAGTGTGAAGCTGTATGTTAAACAAAATACGGTTCGCGATCTTAAAAAGCATTTATCTAAAGGATTATAGCCATTTGAATCATCAATATAATTCTGTAAGTTCATAGAACTCGATTGAATGTTATTTCGTGAAAAAGTCATTCAATCGAATTGTATGAACTTCGAAGGTTATATTGATAATTATAATGGGTAATATTCTTTAGCTAAGTATGCGTTACGGCCGCGAATCGTATTTTGTTTAACATACAGCTTCATACTGACCGGCAAATAGCAAAAAACATAAAAATATTTTAATTTCGCGGGCTACCCTGGCGCTTCCACCTTAAATTGTCACAGTAATGCTAACCCCAATTCGTCCCCAGAACGGCGCCACGTGCGTGGACGGACTGGACGAGTACCGCTGCGCGTGCGGCGCCGGGTACGCGGGCCGCTACTGCGAGGCCGCCCCGCACGCCGCGCTGGGAACGTCTCCATGCGCTCATCATGACTGTGTGCATGGAGTGTGCTATCTACCGCAACCGAGGCCGTTACAGGTAAAAATAAATAAGCTTTTAGTGAGTGATTTATAGTGAGTGTTGTAATATGCTTATAGTGCCATCTACAGCCTGATTTAACCCCTAGTTATAGAAACTTTAGGTCGGGACCCACTGGTCGAAAAATCGGACGATACGTGGACCGACCAAAATATAAACTACTAGCTGACCCACACAACTTCGTCTGCGTCTCATTTTCCATTAATGCTCGGCTCCTTTTAGTCTTAGCGTGATGATATGTAGCCTATAACTTTCCTCGATAAATGAGCTATCTAATACTAAATTTTTCAAATCGAACCTGTAGTTCCTGAGATTACCCCCTACATACAAACTTACAAACAAATGTTACCTCTTTATAATACTAGTATAGATAACCAAAACCTTGTCATTAATATAACAGTCCTTGCCAATTTTATTATTTTCGGATGTAATTGTTTTGTAACTCTATGATTTATGAACTTGAAAGTTCTTGTTAGGTAGTTCGGGGTCCAGTCATCTTTGGGAACAACGAACCGCTGCCCTAGTGGGTCTATTATAACTCTCTCTTTGTTTCTGCCATTCGAGTTCTGTGTCAGTATCAAACAAGATCTGACTGGACTTGCTTGCATAACTACAATCATCTACTGATCTTGTCGCCCTAATAATGTGTGCTAATTGTAGGCAACTTTCCGCTTCGCTACTTCTTTATGATGAGGAGCCCCTGGTTGTTTTCGTCATCGCTGTCACCGTGGGGAAGTTGTCAACAGCCTCCGGTACCACGGCTTTCCTTGTAGCCGCAGTGCAGGCCGTTTTACGCGACACGCTAATAATAAATAACATTATCCGACGAGTTCTCGCCACCGTCGGCTTGGCACGTGACGATGGCAAAAGACCGGACGGCATGTCTTTGTTTCCTTGGAAGATGGGTAGGCCTTTAGTGTGGGACGCAACCTGTGTCGATACTCTTGCGCCATCCCATCTTCTTAGTTCATCGTGTTGTGCTGGCGCTGTCGCTGCGGCTTATTGGTAACTATATTTTCGAGCCGTTTGGGGTTGAAACCCTAGGGCCCTGGGCCCTTGTGCTCATAGCCTTTTCAAAGAAATTTCGAAACGGCTGGTTGACACTTCCCGTGACCCAAGAGCTGGCTCTTACTTTGGGCAGAGATTAAGCATTGCCATTCAACGTAGCAATGCCGCCGATCTCTTGGGTACTTTACCGGCTGACAGCGTTGAGCACAATTTTTTTGATACAATACTTTAGTCTTTTGTTACTTTTTTTTTATTTTTTATTTGTGATGGGCTTGCTCTTGACCTCAGTCTTGGTCAGAAATGACAGAGACAAAGTCTATGATGGAGCGAGCTTACCCAGAAGGAGCCTGTTTACTCTAACTTTGAAGAGATTAGGGTTGTAAGCGTTCGGAAACACAGACGCAGGCAGAGAATTCCACTCTTTTGCTGTCCGTATTATAAAAGACGTTTGGAATCGCTTAGTGCGAATTCGTGGAATAGCAACAAAGTAGGGATGGTAAGCTGCAGTGCGTCTGGATGTCCGATGGTAGAAGGGTGCTGGTGGAATGAGGTCGTGGAGTTCTTGGGCACATTCGCCGAAGTACAATCTGTAGAAGACCGACAGGCAGGCAACCTTGCGGCGATGAGCCAAGGTGTGAAGCTTTGCATCCACCAGTTTTTCGTCGTTACTTTAGTATATTTGTTAATTTGATTATTTCTTATTTTAGGACGACATCATAATGGAGCGACCTCTACTCAGCACAGCCAATGACTATCTCTGCAAATGTGCACCAGGATATTCAGGTAAATTAGTAAAAAATCCTTTATGTGAAAGTTTTGAAGGCGAGAAATATAAACAAACTTGAATAAACTTTATTTTGTTGCTTTCAGGTCGTCTCTGCGAATATCTTACCTCACTTACGTTCAGTCACAATGATTCTCTGGTAGAATTGGAACCATTGAGAACAACACCACAAGCGAACGTCACTTTGGGTAAGCCATTATTAAAGTGTTACATATCTTTCAGAAATTAGTACTTAGATTTCAAGGATAAATAATAATAACAGCCGCATCGGACGATCTTTGATCTTTCTTTCGATGTCTAAGTCTGTCGCCATAACAACAATGTTAACAGCATTGTTCTGTTCCGGCAGTTAGAGGTATGATAGCCAGTTCCTCTGTGTAAGAGGATTCCGGGTGAAACTCGCTTCCATCTTCGGCCTAATCATCACTTTCCATCAGGTGAGATTTAGGACAAGAGTTTCCCCGTTTTGTATAAAAAAAAAAAAATCTTTAAGGTTAAGCAAGAATGCATGGGTGATCATTCATCGTCTTCTTCATTCAACAATTCATCACCTACCGTTGAGCTGTTAGTCCCTGTTAATTCGCTGTCACATGCGGCAGAAAATCTAACCCCAATCGCACCAAGCGCATCTTTTGACGACACGGTTGGCGCAGTGGTTGAGCGATAGACTGCTGCGCAGCATGTCGCGGGTTCGATTCCCGCACGGAACAAATATTTGTACGACCTACAAGTATTTGTTCCGAGTCTGGGTGTTTTTCTATCTATCTATCTATCTATCTATACTTATAATAAATCTGTAGAGAGGTCAATTCTGTACATGAAAT
The DNA here is from genome assembly GCA_963859965.1 of Ceramica pisi. Lineage (NCBI taxonomy): Eukaryota > Metazoa > Arthropoda > Insecta > Lepidoptera > Noctuidae > Ceramica > Ceramica pisi. The sequence goes on from OY982556.1 coordinate 14,250,462, forward strand.
TTATTTCCAAAATAACTATCAGGGGGTGATAAGGGATCGATACTGATGCCAAAAATGCAATCAGTAAATTTTTTGTCTGTCTGTCTGTCTGTCTGTCTGTCTGTCTGTCTGTATAACCGTTATAGAAACAAAAACTACTCGACGGATTTTAACGAAACTTGGTACAATTATTCTTCATACTCCTGAGCAGGTTATAGTATACTTTTCATCACGCTACAATCAATAGGAGCAGAGCAGTGAAGGGAAATGTTGGGAAAACGGGAGAAGTTACTCCATTTTTTAAGCTTCTGTCGCGTGTGCAACCTTAATGGTTAAAGCTACACAGAAATCATGTATGACGGAAATGTTCTCCTTAAAATTATGTAAAAAATATCCCACGACAGCATATGTCTATCTTTTATGATTGACGCACAATAACACGTGTAACTCCTGATAGCTTAGCAGTTCGAAGCTTTCTGATTATATTTGTCTACTCTTACGTTTATAACACTCTCAGTCATCCCTAAATAAAAAGTTAACATTGTTAACTATTCCATAAAAAATAATCATAGAAATTGGTATAGAAACACCAAAGTTATACATGAAATACGCTAATAATAAGCCATCGCGCGTGAATACTGAATCATGCTTTATGGATTATTTTTGTCTAAGGTCGCGAACGCACAGGCAGGCAGCTTGCTTGGCGCCTAGATGCTAGCGAGTCACCTAGCGAGTAGCTTCGTAAAACGAACATTCTCGAACGTTCGCGACCGCCCTAGCAGCTAGGCGCCAAGCGCGCAGTGCGGCCGGCCGGTCGCGAACGTTCGAGAATCGGTCGCGCCTGTGGTCGCCGCGCTCGACGCGTCTCGCGGCCGAAGGTATAAAAAGGCGGGGCGTCCGAGCGCGAGCTTCAAAGCCTGGCTGGAGGCTTTATTACTATATTAAAGCCTTCACAGGCAAGTCGGGTTAAGCAGAAGCCAATCTTCTCAGGTTGACCTGCGAGAGGCCAAAAGCGCGAGCTTCATACAATTTTTGCCAGTTGATGCGAATTGACGTTCAGAGCGTTCGACCTTATTGACAGACAATACATAATTTAGTCTTTGATAATTTATTTTAAGATTCCTTTTGTTATTATTTTATAAAATAGGTATAAGTTATTTTGGTAGTGTTTAAATAAATATTCGTTCAAACTACAAATTATTAATCGTTTACATTTTATTTCTTTTTAGGTGAAGTACGCATAGATTTTTAGATACCGATAGCTTTATAAGTTTTGGCTAATTTACGTTCACTTTTTTATAGGTATTAGTTTTATTTTCATTTTGGTTTATAAAATTCTTCCGTTACTGAGTGAATGACTGACAGATAACGCAACAACACAACCAAGACTACTGACTGGTCGTATGAAGCTGCACATAGGGTCCTTGGGGAGTTTAGGGGAGCTCTAAGAGAGGATTTCCCGAAATTCCTACGGGAACGGGAGAAAACGGGATATGCGCGTACGAAGTCGCGGGCAAAAGCTAGTCTATAATATGTATGTATTTACAAAAAAAAAATGTATATAAGCAGTTTATCAGCCATCTAGTTACCATAACACAAGCATTAGGTTGCTTAGCTTGGGACTATACGGCGTTGTGTGAAATGTCCAAGGATATTATTATTTATTATTATTAATCTTTTTTTTATTTGATGGTTTTGCTCTTGACTCTAGTCTTGATTAGAGATGACAGAGAAAAAGTCTACGATGGAGCGATCTTACCCAGAAGGAGGCTGTTCACTCTATATTTGAAGAGATTAGGGTTGTAAGCGTTCGGAAACACAGACTCAGGCAGTGAGTTCCACTCCTTTGCTGTGCGGATTATAAAAGACGTTTGGAAACGCTTAGTGCGAATTCGTGGAATAGCAACAAGGTAGGGATGGCAAGTTCCGGTGCGTCTGGATGTCCGATGGTAGAAGGGAGCTGGTGGGATGAGGTCGTGGAGTTCTTGGGCACACAACCTTGCGGCGATGAGCCAAGCTGTGTAGCTTGGCATCCACCAATTTTACGTCGCCAATGAGCCTCTCAGCTCTGCGTTCCACCGAGTCAAGTGCGGCAAGCTGATACTTAGCTGAGCCCTCCCAAAGGTGTCCGCAATACTCCATGCAGTCAATCTTACCAAAGGAATTCTCGTTACCCCTCTTTGGGAAAAGGCTCGGGATCCATGACACTTGGTTCGCATCTCCGGGACTCGTCGAGCTTCATTGACTCGGCACTTTTGTGGTAGTGGCTATAGTTGTTTCTGACTTTCAAGAGTTACAGTGGTTGGGTGTAGTGTGACCTTATCCTAGCTCTTGAGTCTAGTATAAGTCAGAGATGACAGAGAAAAAGTCGACGCTGGAGTGAGTTTACCCAGAAGAAACCTGTTCACTCTATCTTTGAAGATATTAGGGTTGAAAGCGTTCGCAAACACACACGTAGGCAGAGATTTCCACTTCTTTGTTGTGCGTATTATAAAAGACGTTTGAAATAACTCCTCCTTTGAAAGAGCTACTTCTGGGTAAGCTCGCTCTATCGTAGACTTTGTCTCTGTCATTTCTGACCAAGACTAAGGTCAAGAGCAAACCCATCACAAATAATGAAATTTAAAAAAGGTTTCTTTTGTTTCTAGTGTTCAGTACCACACAACTGCATGGTGTGCTCATGTACTTCGGGGAGAACGAACATCTTGCTGTGGAGCTGTTCAACGGACGGATTCGCATCAGCTACGATATTGGGAACCATCCTACTTCTACTATGTACAGGTATGTATTTTAAATAAGAAAATTTAACTTTCCTTTTAAATCAGAAAGTGGCGCAAGTCTCTCGAGAGTCTCGAACAAGATCTTAATTTAAGTAGTCGAGACTCGACAGGTTCTTTCTTCCTACAATCATGCACTGTGCTTCAAAAGCAGTAGCAGATTTTAAACGTAATTTATATGGTCTATGGGTCGTTCTCAAAAAAGTGGCACGGCTCGAATAAATTTGTCAATTTAAAAAAATGTCTCAAATGTCGAGTTTTTTATATAGAAATCTATTGGCAGTGCTTTACTCAAACTGAATTAATGAAAGGGAAGCAGATTTACTGAAAATTGAGTGGAATAGAGCCTTCTAAAAAAGTGACCTCACAGGTTAAAGAGGTATTGTACAGGTTAATGAGAAAACGATACCAGGTTAAATAGAAATAAACAGGTTACAGAAAAAAAACAATGCAATCATGCAAAATCAACGTTTATTATATTATGTAAAATAACAAAAATAACGATTTTAAAAATAATAATAAATCACAGCTTCCTCCAATGAATTAAACATTAATTTAAACATTTAGGGATATGTATAAGATACAAACACAAATAGAAGAACTTTACTTTATTCTCATAATCTAAATTAAAATTTAATTAGTCTCAAACAATTAGCAATAGTTATTATTAAAAAAAAACGTAAAAAGACATCTAGGTACATTATGATAAATATGCTTTTTGTTTTTTAACTATCAAAAACTAGGTAAATTGTCTCATAACTAAATTATATGTCAATCAGTCTTAAATCAATAGTACTTGACGAGGGCGTCAGCGACGGCTGAGCGATAGCGCCATCATCGTTTGGGTTCGGTGGTATCAGGATCATTGTAGAATAAAACACTCAATACAGTACTAAGCTCTCTTTATTAACTGTGGCTGAGTGCTAGTACTTTTGAACGTCAAAACTTACAAATAGACAGTCCCCCAAAACGCCCGCCCGTTACCACTTCCTAGTGTTTTAGCTGTGAAGAAGAAGTGGCCAACAAACTCCACAGCAACACATCTGTCTTAGAAGAGCTCGCAGAAGTGTCGAGAAGTTAGAAGAACTCGCACTTATAACATTCATGAAGAAGTCTGTTTAATATAATTGAAATAGGTTAACCGACAGTATCGTTCTGGACGAGTGTCCTAGTCGGTGTCTCGAGCCAAAGTGCGCTCGGCAAAATCCCCACTCTCCAATACGACTCTGTCCACGTGCCGCCATTACAACTGTCAACTGACGTCTCGGCGTATAATACTAATACAATACTCAAATCTGCAACTAATTATTAAATTATATCTTTATCCACGACACGGCCAGAACTGACTATCACACGTCCTCGTGTGGTGGTGGTATGGTACCTGTAACGTGCCGGTAACCATCGAGAGAATACAACTTAATAGTTGACTGTTGACTCGGCCTACCTGACTAAATCAAGGTATACTGGTCCGGTCAAACGACCCTTCAGTTCACCACAACTACTACGTTATCTCATCAGTATTAAAACTGGAGACGATTGTGTGACACTTGTTTCATTTTGTAAGATTTTGTGCTCTTGTAAGAACGTAAAACACCTTCAGCAATAGGATCATCATGGCTAGCACTTGGAGAACTTTGGAGTTGGGGAAATAAGTTGACCGAACGAACATTATCTTGACGGTTGGTCTTTTCAAACCTCCGAATTTCTTGAAGAGGTTTCAGTCTAGAATTTTTTTTGCGATAAGTGTCGTTTATCTTTATTGCTGATTGTAATTTAAGTCATAAGGGTGCTATTTCCTTATCTTTTTTGTAGCGCAATTTTCGAACCAATTTTTGAGCATTGGGTGATACAATTCGAGAATTTACCGAAGAACCCTGCGAGTTAGCTGGACTAACTTCTCTAGGCCTAGAATTCGATCTGCTTATTCTTCTACTTTGATAATTAAGCTCCGCAGAAGTTGATGGTCGTTCTCTAAGATCACTAATATTATTTATATTCATGTTCTCGATATCACTGGTAGGAGGATTGTTGCATTCAATGAAGCGCTGTATTCTAGCTTTTTCTTCTTTTTTACGTTGATAAGACCGTTTAGCATCTTCTCGCCACTTTTTTCTTAACATTTTTTGATCCCTTGGTGTTAAATTATTTATAAATACTACTTTTCCTTCATTTTTTCGTTTCTGACATTTTTTCTTATTTTTTTCCTTAAATTTCGCGTATAGTTCTGGGTTATTTTTAATTTTTTCATGTCTCTTTCTATCAAGTTCTCTTTTTCGCGCTAATATATCTTCTCTCTTCTTATTTTTTGGTATCTTATCTTTGAAAATATGAAAAAAAAAGAATAGGTTTAACCGTAACCATTTATAGCTAACCTAGCTAAAAAAACCGAAATAGTCATAATAATTTATTCAATAATTTGAAAAATTATTATTTAAAAGCTGATAAACTGCACTTTAACTCATCAACTAACTCAAATATGTACCGAGTAAGGATATTAAGTATTGATACCTAAGTAATTATATCTGAATGTCATAAGTAAAATGAATTTGTATTAAAAAATTGGGTTATATATCTTTAACCTGTTAGCAATCTCTTTAACCTGTGCATTTTCAACAGGGTAAAGACACACAGGTTACTGAGAAAACGTAGGTAAACATTCGATACCAACAAAACGGTTAGGTTGTTTTAAGTTTCACATATAGAATCATATACAGGCACCTAATGACACATTTTAGCATAAAAAATTTCAAAGCAATTCACATACAAACAAAAAAAAATAGGTCAGATAATAGATAACATACCTGTTACAAAATCCGATTGCGATGTATCGATGTAATTTCTAAGAAAACAGCACACACTGAACGCTTCTTTCTTTGGCAGCAGTTAGCCAGATTCTGTCGGCCCATTTCGCGTGGGGATAGAGTGTTGCTAACGTTATAGTGTGTGGGTAATGGACAGTAGTGTGCAACGCCAGGTTGTGGAGAAAAAATCTCTGGACAGAATTTGAGAATGAATATCTCAAGAACTATGCGTATTTATGTGGAACAATTAAAATCACGTTAAAACAATCATATAAAGAATTGTGTTATATTTTATTTAAGTGCTTATTAAAAGGTATTAATTTTTTATTTCACCTCAAAGTCAGACACATCGTGTTTGGACACGACAAGTTACTGAGAAAGTGGCATTACAATAATTTTTTTTTTAAATGTATGACTCTAAACTTGTCATTATCACTCGGCCTTCATATAAAAAGTCTCTTTATGTATAATGATGTGTAGAAAAAGACCAGCAGCCCTAATAAAAAATACTCGTATCCACTAAAAACTGGCCGACAGGTTACTGTGCCACTTTTTTGAGAACAACCCCTTAGATACAACATAACCTCTGCCCTTCTCTCTGGGAGTTATTTCGTCACCATGTTTTAGAATTTGGCCAGGTCATAAAATAGCCGGTCTTTACATGAAATGTTCGCCACCCAACCTATCTTTAACGATGGAAACCTGTTGCACGCAGCTCTGATTTCTTCTGCAGGATCTAAAAGAACATTATGTATATATGAATGGATTGACGGGCTAGAGTGAGCAAGCAATGCGAGCGAACTTAGCTCCCGTCATCCCTTTCGAATCTAACCTATCCGTGTTGGGGTGCCCTTAGTTCCTTCAACCTTTTTTTTACGGGGGGAAATCCTCATGGATGTCTCCCACCCTGGGGCGGGTGGAGGGGTCTGTCAGACTCTTACTGACTACAACCACCCCGGTGTTCCATCTTCCACCTGCGCCGGGGATCGCGGGAACTAATGCGACTTCCGTAATCCCCGACTGGCCACCTCGGGTCAGTGGGGGGAGTGAGGTGTTTGACTCCCCCCGCAACGTCATAGAGGGGCGCACGGGAACACCACGCGCCGCCATCTCGGGTCCGGATGAATGGGGGGCGACGGACATCCCCAGGTCTGTCGCCCCTGGACCCAATTAGGGGGTCCGGAAGAGGGCAGCGTATGCCCTCCTCCGACGCCCGGTTCGCCTGCTGCGGGCCGGGAGAGCGGTTGAGATCTCCCTTTCTGCAGCCTCCTTCTGCGCGATAACAGTTCCTTCAGACCTAGTCTAAGTTCGGCCACATCATTAAACGGCCAATTCTACGATGTGGCCCCGACATGTGCAAATGGATTTTTATTATCATAAATCGATGTAAATTACTTTTGTCTTATTCCAGTTTCGAGATGGTATCAGACGGAAACTACCACAAGGCTGAGCTGATCGCCATCAAGAAGAACTTCACTCTGAAGGTGGACGACGGACCAGCGAGGTCTATCATCAATGAAGGTAATATCATGTTCCATTGAGTAGGTTGCGTTGCACATCAAAGTAAGGAGAACAGGGAAGAGAGGTGACATTGGATTTGGGCCTATTAGCTCGGGGCTAAATATGAGATAGAGTGTTCACAAGATCAGTCTGCGCCCGGTTGGTGGCGCTGTTTCAATTTGCAGGCCTAATCTATACTAATATTATAAAGAGGTGACATTTGTTTGTAAGTTTGTATGTAGGGGGTAATCTCAGGAACTACCGGTCCGATTTGAAAAATTCTTTCAGTATTAGATAGCCCATGTATCGAGGAAGGATATAGGCTACATATCATCACGCTAAGACTAGAAGGAGCCGAGCGTTAATGGAAAATGTGACGCAGACGAAGTTGCGTGGGTCAGCTAGTTAAATATAGTTCCGTCATTTATTTAAAAATACTACTTCTACAATCGAGATTTCTATAGAGGCTGATCTAGTTTTTTTCGGAGACAGCTGGGTTTCTAGTAGATTTAGCTTGCGAGCACTTACCTGTAATTTTAATGTCATATTTCAGGTGCCAAGGAGTATCTTCGACTAGAACGACCGATGTACCTCGGAGGAGTACCGGAAGACATCGCTAAGGATGCTTTCAGCAAATGGCATCTGCGCAACATTACTAGTTTTAAAGGTAAGTTGTATTTATTTTTGTCTAAAAGTACTATGTTTTTATCAGATTAAGGTTACCATCTCTGTGAACTGTGTCAATTAGTTCAATTTCTAAGGCCGAAGACGCACTGGTAGATGTCTAGTGTATTGCCTAGAACCACGCGTTCTTATTTTATCGCCAAGTAAAGTAAAACAAACGTACTAAAGTGTTCGTTATTTGCTGCACGCTAGCAGGAGCGGATCCACGTGGTGGGGGTTCTAAAAAAATAAAATAAAATAAAGTTGCAATAAAGTTTTCGACCTTTCCCCTTATATCAATTCGTAGATACCTGAACAATAAATAATGAACCGTTTTTCATTACTAGAGAATGTAAAGGATCACAGAGGATCCAGCTGTCCTAGGACAGCTTTGTATTTATTTCCGGAAAGCTTTGTCATATTTCTAAAAAAGCTTAAAATATTGAACTTAAAAGGATCCAGGACAGCTTTGTCTTTATTTCCGTTTTTAGTAACTAAGAAAGCCAATAAATGTATGTGGTGGTCAATAACCATTATTGCATATTTATCCGGGGCCTACCATACTCGTTTCAGGGCTAAAAATATCTTGTTCATATTAAGAAAGAGCGTTTACCTATGGATTCCCCTTACAGGTTGTCTAAAAGCCGCCTGGATCAACCACAAACGCGTGGATTACGTCAACGCAGTCAGAGTCCAGAGGACATCAGCTGGCTGTGGAGAGGACGAGCCCACTGCTCCCGTGCAAGCCACCGTGTTCGTGCAGGAGGACGCCGGGAGACACAACCAGGTAACTGAAGCTCCTTTCCAGCAGGTGGTGATGGTAACACACTTATTCTGCTCTATTCAGCTTAAGCCCATAGAAAACAACGATTATGTATGAAGACGCGTCCGCATCTGTTCAGCTTTCTGCTTCTATTCAGCTTTCGCGGCAAACAAGTATAAAATGAGGACAAATGTGTTTATTATCATGCGAGTGCTATAGATTGAGTTCAGCGTTGTTCTGCCGCTGCCGCCTTCTCATTCATAAAACGCTGTACGCGGCTGATAGAAGCGGAACGCGAATGGAGCTAAATAAGTGTGAGTAGTCCCTTAGGCTGACTCTCCACTGAGGTGGAGAGGTAAGAAGCGAAGAAATATTGACCGATGGAATAGCATAACATATTAACCAATGGAATAGCATAAAATATTAAACGATGGAATAGCATAAAATATTAACCGATGGAATAGCATAAAATATCCGCTACGCGTCAGTCCATTGGTTAATACCGCGTGTATCTGACATCGACGCACAAACGATTTCCATGGGTCCAAGGCATGATTCTGGACACCCTAGACTTAGAATTTTTCGTCGGCTTTTTTCTCATTTTTTTTCAAGGGTTTTTTTACTTTAGACTTCTCATAATCGTTATTCTGTTCTGACCTAACCCAATGAGATTTTCAATAAAAAAAATAATTAATTAACTACTTTCACTAAAAAGAGCAATCTGAATAAAACCACAAATAGATATCAGCTCAACTGAGCTGACACCTACTTCTGGTACTCTTGAAAAAAATGAGAAAAGAACCGACGATAAATTCCAACACATCATGCCCTGGACCCATGGAAATCGTTTGTGCGTCGATGTTAGATACACGCGATATTTCTCTGCTCCAGTGGACAGTCAGCCTCAAGGGGGAGGGTCCAGTAACCACGATCCTCAGTAATGAGGGGCCAAGTGAAGAAGTGAGAAGCTCCACGCAGATAGTCGATGGGTTCTGGAGTGACGACGGCGTTACGGAAGACGAAGCGTTGAAGGCTGCCTCGGAAATCCATCTATCGGATATTTAAATGATAAATTATAATTAAATTCACAACTATATAATATCTGTATCCACAAAAACCCTTTGACAATGATAGGCCTCCCTCGCCCAATTTCTAACTAACCTTAACTATTAATTATGTAATAAATAAAAATATAAATACATGAATAAAAAATTATAATTAATTACAATACAGTGTTGCTAAATAAATAAATAATTTTAAAACAATAAATATTATTATTGCGCGGGTCAGCTTGTCATTTTATATTTTTCTTCCAGGATCCTTGCGTGCCCAATCCGTGTGCCCGAGGAGGTCGCTGCGTCAGGGAGGAAGGCTCGCCGTCAGACTACACATGCCGCTGCCGAGCCGGCACCACAGGCCCTCAGTGTGAACTGAGAGCTTCTATCAGTAAGTATCAGTACTAGAGGTGGTCGTTGAATCAATAAACTGATTTTTAAACAACTTTTTATTTGTCAACGACTCAACTGTTTATCGTCAACGAAAAAACAAGTTGAATTATAATAATCTGTTTATTTTCGTCAACGGCTCACGGATTATTTCAAATTAATTTTATTTATTCATTTCTGAGAATCAACTGGTCTGGTTTGCGAATGCCAAACGATTACTTCCGAATGATACCGGACAATGCCGAACTATTCAGTAATCTTCAATGAATCACGGGCCATCCACTAACGTTCATTTCTTCCGACTTGTCCCGTTGTGCAAACTGTACAGAAAAGCGACGGGATAAAATAAAACCGTTGAAGCCACTAATTAAACCACAATCCTACGTTCTTTCCCCTGACTTTATCACAACACGCCAGTTCGACAGGAAAAACAATCCTTCAGTGACCATACACACGTTTTGGTACATTCCTGTCAGTTTGCATCTTGTCAGTCATACCGAGGGATTGCGTGTCTGTGGATGGTTATAATCCTATCATTTTAAGAAGATTGTTGTCATTTAAAAGGAATGATCGTCATTTTGAATTATCTTTATGGATTTATTTGGATTATTTTCATTTTGCAACAACATTTGGGGGCCGAGTTACCCGCGTCCGTAGGAGAATACCCTGCAGCGAATCCCTACACGTGGTCCCCGGGTGGTGCTAAACAGGTGACACTAACCGCCTCCGTGGTCTAGTTGTTAAACCACCTGATTCAGACCCAGAGGTCCCGGGTTCGATTCCCAGCGGGGGCAAATTTTTTGCTCGGTTTGGTTGGTGGTAGGACTTGTTCTAAGTCCGCCTGGCAAAGCTACCACCATCATGTCTAAGTCTGTCGCCATAACAACAATGTTAACAGCATTGTTGTGTTCCGGCAGTTAGAGGTATGATAGCCAGTTCCTCTGTGTAAGAGGATTCCGAGTGAAACTCGCTTCCATCTTTGGCTTAATCATCACTTTCCATCAGGTGAGATTTGGGCCAAGAGATTCCCCGTTTTGCATAAAAAAAAAAAAAAAAATTGTACCCGTACCTACGGGACGAAGACGAACACAAAATGATTACAAACGAGCGCTCAATCACGCCGGACAAATAAACAGGCACTAACTTGATCACAGAGCGCGTCGCGTCCTTCGCGACGGGAGGGGTCGCGGGGTTTTAATACCGTCATTCTTTCTCGCTCTTGCAAATCCACTGGCGTTCATTCCGTGAGGATTGTACATTCCGGTAGGAATGAACGTTAGTGGATGGGCCGCTAATATCAATTTATTATTTGCAACATTGTCAATCATTGAGTTTTCAAACTGTTAAATTATACGGTAGCGATTGGCGTCCACGTCAATTTATGTCAACAAACGTTGACATAAATTGACAAAACTAACAGTTTTCTCAACAAGTTGACCATTGACGATTAACAGTTAAATTACGTTAACCAGAAAACCATCAATAATCAGTACTTTTGTGCTTCTATCAGTGAGTATAACAGTCAAACGGTCTAAAAGACCAGAAAAGCTCTTTGTAAAAGAACTCGTCGAGGGTGCGTCACCGCGGCCCTGGATCGCAAAGGGCATTAGGAGGAACACGGATGGGTTTTAGTCAGTTAGAGTCTGACACTCCCTTCTGCTCCGCCCAGAGCGGGGGAAGTCATTTGATGATTTCCCATACCAAAAAAGGGTGTGTTACTACTGTACTATGCTACCACTATCTATACTTATACTTATAAAGAGGTAACATTTGTTTGTAAGTTTGTATGTAAAAAAAAATGTAAATCGGACCACTAGTTCCTGAGATTAGGTACCCCCTACCTAATCTCAGGAACTACTGGTCCGATTTGAAAATTTTTTTCAGTATTAGATAGCCCATTTATCGAGGAATGCTATAGGCTACATATCATCACGCTAAGACTAAAAGGAGCCGAGCATTAATGGAAAATGTGACGCAGACGAAGTTGCGTGGGTCAGCTAGTATAATATATTCCTGCTCCTAAGCAGCGTTGCTGTGTTCGGGTTTAAAGGGAGCCCCCCTGGATCGACCAATGCGTCGTTACCGATATCCTTCTGGCTCATAAATATTGCTTTGTCCACTTGCGATCAGATGAACCACTGGTTAACCACCCCATAACCTAAGTTAGACAGAGTATGAACAAATTTATATAATATCAACAGGAAACCTGTACTTCAATGTCTCATATTATTCGAAGAATCTTTTAATAAACAAAATATTATTTTTATCAGGTGGTGCCCCAGTGATCACTCAAGGAAGTAAGATGACTCAGCGGAAGCAAGCTATCAGCAATGTACAAGCGTCACCAGGTAACAACATTAATGTTCTTCCAAAGCTCAACAAAAAAAAAGTAAAAATAGCAAAGAGAAAACGTCATTAACACATATAAGTACAGGCTGTCTCATCTGCGCGTTTAAAAAGGCCAATTTAGTAGAATCATAATATTAAACACACAACAATATGACAAATGTTAGGTTCAAGGTTGATTGGGAAAAAAATTACAGTGACGGGATGCATTATGTGCTTTTCGATTCTGCTAGACCCGCTGTAGAACTATCTTCCTCAGACTGTAGCATAAAGAAATTGTCAATCTTTTTTAAGTCAAGAGTGAATAGGTTACTTCTAGGCAAGCGTGCTCCATCTTAGACCGCATCATCGCTTACCATCAGGTGAGATAGTGGTCAAGCGTATCCAACAAAGGACAATCTACATCGATACAATCGAAGTTTCGTCGTGACGGCGCTATAACATCATAGTGCCTGAGTTTAGTTAAAACTGGTATTGCTAAATAGCGATTTCATGCGTGCGTTAACGCTGACATATTGTAAAACACCTCAATTTTTTTTCATTTAACGGTAGCGCCATTTTTAACGTTGCTTTAAGTGAACGTGAAACAACCCACCCTTACAGACGGTCGGTTAACGTAACTTAGGTACGTCAAAAAGTAACGATTACGGAAGATGTTTAACGTTCGTTAAATAAGAAGCGTTGTTTCAAAACATTTTGGTATAAATTGTGCTCATCGCAATATCTCAAGTTCACGGGTCCTATCTAAATACCTTTTTTTTTGCATTCTACCCATTTTTTGGGTCATCAGAAGAACTGCTATTGAGGAATTCAAAAGAAATTTCACAATATTGTTCTATTTGACGCAACTAAAGTAACAGATGGTTAACCAGTGCTCAGGCAATCTGTTAACGTAATCGTTATTTTTTTTACGTGCGTTAACGCTGACATATTCATTTAATTCAATTCTTCATTGTACTTTTTTTTTTTTTAATATTGTTAGGCGTACGTTTGACCGCTATCTCACCTGATGTTAAGCGATGATGCGGTCTAAGGTGGAGCACGCTTGCCTAGAAGTAACCTATTCACTCTCGACTTAAAGACTCCCAGGTTGTAGCTATCAGGAAACACAGACTCAGGCAGGGAATTCCACTCCTTAGCTGTACGCACAATGAATTTATTCCCAAAACGTTTTGTGCGTATAGGTGGGATGTCCACCATGTACCGGTGGCACATCGCCGAACGTCTTGTGATAGTCTTGTGTAACAACTTTTATGATAGAGTCATAAAAAAAAAAAAAAAAAAAGTCATAATAGTCATATTATTGTGAAACAACTCATATTTTTTCATTGGTTTAACGGTAGTTAGCAGTTAAGTGAACGTGAAACAACCCGCCCTAACTATCACTACAATAAAGATTTCGACAAAAGTGTTGTTCATCAATATTTTTAGTGCTACTGCATTGGACATCTTCCAGCCTTTCCAGCCCATACACAAAAATGCGTGTAACCACGATTGATCAATGTCTGTGTTGTTTAATTTCAGCTGCGCCATCACACAAGCAGCAGATGCCATCAGAACACGCACCAGCACAGCCGACAGCCGCTACTGGCGCCTGCAGAAAGGTACGTGATGGTCAACCAGGCCCATTTTTCAGCAGGAATCTATTTTTAACCGACTTCCAAAAAAGAGGTTCTCAATTCGGCGAGTATTTTTTATGTATAATAATAATATAATATAGTTTTTATTTTATGAACATCTTTGCTTATTTCAATTTCTGCGTAGACGAAGACGTCGTCCACTTAGGCCGCTATCCCAATGGCGTTTTGCGAGCGTTGGCGTTTCTCAACGTCCAAGTCTGTAGTGGCAAACGTTAACGTCGCGTCAACGTGACGTTAACCTTGCGTTTTTGCCGATAGGTCGGCGCGGACGGGACGGCATGAATGTACCTGTTGCCAAAAACCGCAACGTCAACGTCGCGTTTGCGCAGCGTTGACGCTGCATAGACGTTGGAGAAACGCCAGCGCTCGTAAAACGCCAGTTGGATAGCGGCCTTGAAAGTGAAAAGTAAAAAAACTTTTTACAAAAAGTCGGTTCTATATTTTTATAAAAAAGTTTTTTGGTACTTCATTCCCTGCCGGAGTCTGTGTTTCCTGATAGCTACAACCTGGGAGCCTTGAGATAGTGGTCAAACGCGTGCCTATCATAAGTAAAAAAAATCGACATCCACGAAGCTGCGTACAGAAGCTAATATGACTCGTTATATTCCAGGAGGCGACACGCGAGCTTATAACCGAGGGCCTGTGTCGGTCGCGTCGCGCGGTGCGGGGCGCGCGCTGCGTGTCGCGCGACACCCGCGCCGGCGCCGGCTGCGCTAAGGGGCACTGCTGCGCGCCTCGGAAGACTAAGAAGAGAAAGGTAAATAGAGTTTTCCTCATGATTGATTGCTTTTGCCCGCTCGTAAAGTTTTACAACCTTCCTTCATGAACAGGAGTTCTTGTCCGTTCTTCTCCATCAGAAGATTCTTTAAATTAAACAATTGGTCGAGAATGCACATTGACAAAATTCTTTCTTCTATCATTTTTTTTTTGTTTCTATAGGTACCCATTTTCATGTTTTAAGTTATTCTTTTATATTATTTTATTTCATTTTTGTATACCTAGGTTTACATGTCGACATATGAAATTTTCAAAATGGATTATTGTGATCTGAAATAAATCAATGCATAAAACGAATAAATGAGTTGAATATTTAGCTTGACCAATGCATGATCAAATAAATAGCTATTAGTTTAAAAGCAATAGTTAATAACGTACAATTGATCAAAAAACGTATTTTCGATCAATACTCTAGTAAAGTTTAGTTTATCATTACTTTAGGACTTTCGGTAGGATCAAAAAGCTCGCCGTAAGTGACATTGATCTAAACTCAAAATCGCGGACTCCCCTCCCCTCCTCCTCACCCCTATGGTGTGTTTTTATTATTCAACTAGCTTTTGCCCGCGACTTCGTACGCGCATATCCCGTTTTCTCCCGTTTCCGTAAGAATTTCGGGAAATCCTCTCTTAGAGCTCCCCTAAACTCCCCAAGGACCCTACGTGCAGCTTCATACGACCAGTCAGTAGTCTTGGTTGTGTTGTTGCGTTATCTGTCAGTCATTCACTCAGTAACGGAAGAATTTTATAAACCAAATGAAAATAAAACTAATACCTATAAAAAAGTGAACGTAAATTAGCCAAAACTTATAAAGCTATCGGTATCTAAAAATCTATGCGTACTTCACCTAAAAAGAAATAAAATGTAAACTATTAATAATTTGTAGTTTGAACGAATATTTAATTAAACACTACCAAAATAACTTATACCTATTTTATAAAATAATAACAAAAGGAATCTTAAAATAAATTATCAAAGACTAAATTATGTATTGTCTGTCAATAAGGTCGAACGCTCTGAACGTCAATTCGCATCAACTGGCAAAAATTGTATGAAGCTCGCGCTTTTGGCCTCTCGCAGGTCAACCTGAGATGATTGGCTTCTGCTTAACCCGACTTGCCTGTGAAGGCCTTAATATAGTAATAAAGCCTCCAGCCAGGCTTTGAAGCTCGCGCTCGGACGCCCCGCCTTTTTATACCTTCGGCCGCGAGACGCGTCGAGCGCGGCGACCACAGGCGGCGACCTCGAACGATTCCGACCGATTCTCGAACGTTCACGACCGGCCGCACTGCGCGCTTGGCGCCTAGCTGCTAGGGCGGTCGCGAACGTTCGAGAATGTTCGTTTTACGAAGCTACTCGCTAGGTGACTCGCTAGCCTCTAGGCGCCAAGCAAGCTGCCTGCCTGTGCGTTCGCGACCTTAGACAAAAATAATCCATAAAGCATGATTCAGTATTCACGCGCGATGTCTTATTATTAGCGTATTTCATGTATAACTTTGGTGTTTCTATACCAATTTCTATGATTATTTTTTATGGAATAGTTAACAATGTTAACTTTTTTAATTAGGGATGACTGAGAGTGTTATAAACGTAAGAGTAGACAAAAATAATCAAAAAGCTTCGAACTGCTAAGCTATCGGGAGTTACACGTGTTATTGTGCGTCAATCATAAAAGATAGACATATGCTGTCGTAGGATATTTTTTACATAATTTTAAGGAGAACATTTCCGTCATACATGATTTCTGTGTAGCTTTAACCATTATGGTTGCACACGCGACGGAAGCTTAAAAAATGGAGTAACTTCTCTCGTTTTCCCAACATTTCCCTTCACTGCTCTGCTCCTATTGATTGTAGCGTGATGAAAAGTATACTATAACCTGCTCAGGAGTATGAAAAATAATTGTACCAAGTTTCGTTAAAATCCGTCGAGTAGTTTTTGTTTCTATAACGGTTATACAGACAGACAGACAGACAGACAGACAGACAAAAAATTTACTGATTGCATTTTTGGCATCAGTATCGATCCCTAATCACCCCCTGATAGTTATTTTGGAAATATATTTCATGTACAGAATTGACCTCTCTACAGATTTATTATAAGTATAGATAGAAGAATAGATAGAAGAAGATAGATAGATAGATAAAAATAAAAAAATTAGTTTTAAATGAGATATAAAAACGAGATTTTTTTATTATTTTCTTTTATTTCCAGATAAGATTGATCTGCTCGGATGGCACGCGGTACACCAAAGATATCGAGATAGTCAGGAAATGCGCATGCGGCAAGAAGTGCGCACGAAACACCCCATTCCACTGAACAAGACTGACCATGAATACACCCAAGTCATTAATAACCCTATTTCATGAAAAACCCCTATTTCATGAACAACGCTATTTCATGAACAACGCTATTTCATGAACAACCCTTTTCATAGAAAACTCTAAATAATGAAATATCATAAATAATAATTATCGGATTTGCCGTAGAGGGGTGTTTATGAAAAAGAGTTATTCCTGGAATACCCCATCATGTTAGAGACACCATTGCAAGACTATAAATAAGCGTATGAAGCGAAACAATCACAGTAAGTTAATGATAAAACTCTAAGGAATTAAATAATTATATCCAAAATAGATACAGAAATGAAAAAACTACCCCAATAAGAAAATATCCGTATCCTATAAATTGCCCATATTGATATTCCAACTGGTTATCAATCGTAAACCCCTGTAAAATAATCATTATTTACAAAGCATGGGCAATGTAAAATCGTACAAGTGTTGCCATGATAGAAATATAAAAATTATAGTAGATTTTCTGTTACTGTTTCTCTAATAATTAAAAATGATGATTTTATTATTAACAAATAAATTCATATCGTAAAAAAAAATTAAAAAAAGTACAATAGCGTTTAATACAGATGGTATAACGTAATTTATTTACTTTACCTACTAATCATGGCAGCACCAAGCTTAAACGAGCTCACCCTTGGCAATAGACAATAATACACGCTTTTTTTAATATTATACATACATACATCCTTACAATTTGTAATATTATTGTAGCATTTGTATCAAAAATATTGGTAGAGAATTAAATTCACTTTATTGTTTTAAAACACGTTTTAAATGTTATTTGAAAAGTTTTAAAATGTGTAAAGTTAATTTAATCACTTATAAAATCCCAAGCAGTATAAAAGATTAATATTTCGAATAAACTGCATTCGTTTCTGATAGAAATTATATATTATTTTTTAAATAAATAGATTAAATTGAAAATTTGCATCGAAAAATGAATGACTGATTTAAACAAATTAATTCATATTACCCATTGATTTTTTTGAGATGAATGCAGTTTACTCAAAAAAATATCAATACTAAGGAACGAATTTATCACCCACTTCGAAATAAGAATTATACACAAAAGTAGTAACGGCCTAAATGTGTAGAGTAGGCGTTTTATATCCAGTATATATTACATAGAAAATATAAACGCGTTGAACTGTCATCAATAGAGTCTCGCGGGTGTAAAAAGACCACTTTAGCAGAATCAGAAAGCACATCACGCTACCGGTCACTGTCAAATTTTCCCAATCGACCTTGAACCTAATGCGTTAGCAATAAAGATGAAAATGAAATTAGACAGATTGTTGTGTGTTATTCTCCTAAAGTGGCCTTTTTATAGCCTCTGTGTACCTATTATGACATCTTAAAACCATCATGATAACGGTGTGGGAGGGAGAAGGAGTTATACAAGACATCTTCTCTTTCGGAAAAATCTTGTAACTCCTAAAATATCATGACAGTTCTTCGCATGAAATACCCTCACTTTCTTGTAAGTTAAAAACATTTTTGTATGTTAGTACCTATAGGCTTATCCAGTTGTAATATTAAAGATAAAACTTAATAAATAACTTTTAGGAGGAATCGTTAATAAGACAGGTTGACATCATTATAATTTATTTAGCTTTCCTGCAACTGTTTTTCGGGATAAAAAGTCTATGACACTAGCCTATGCTGCCGTCGTAAGAAAAAGGATCGCTTCATTTTGTGTAGATAAGTCTTTTTTTATGATGGCAGTATGTCACTCAGTGATAGTATAGCATTCTATCAGTGAAAGAAATTTCATAAACGGATCACTTCAAGAGATTACTCTTTACAAACATAGGTAAAAACCAACAAAGTACCTCTTTACATAGTTAATACAAAAAAAAAGTTAATTCCAACCGTTTTTTTGCAAGGTTAAAATAAAAGAATAAATATTTGTGTATTGCTCGCTTCGACATTTTCAAATGGAAAATGCTTGAAAGTGACTTTTGAAATGCATGACTAGTAAATGTTATTTCATATCATTTGCGCTTCAAAGCCTAAATACGCTTAAAAACCTACCAACATCATTCTATCAACCAACATGGTTGATATATCAATCACATGATTGAATTATTAATAAACTGTATTTATATTAATTGAGGCTTTTAGTTTTATTTTAAGAAAAACTTCATCTTTTAAATTTTAACAAGGGAAGTAAGTAAAATAATTTATCCAGAAATTACTATGTTTTTTAAATCATTTAAAATTCCTAACCAAATTCATGAAATAATTTATCCATGACAAATTGCAAAAAAAAAAACAAAGTTCTTTACATTTTCTTTTTCAATAATAAAGAAAATTAAATATGATATCAATGTGTTCATTTCATGTAATTAAAACTATTTATTAATAATATTATTTGATATGTTGTTTATTTTTTATAAAATAAATATTTAAGTTAGCTTTAAGTATTATGTAATCTGTAATCTATTGGCGTTTAAAATTAGTTAAGAAAATTTAATTTATCGAAATAGTAGAAATTTTATAAATTTAGGCTTGCAACACAACCGACATTAAAAAGAGAAAAATATATATAATTAATCACACAAACTTATTTAGATTTTTTTCTAATCTTTTAAGTAAGACGTCGTCTAGTCTACGCTCTTCATTTTATGATTTAATTCCGAATAAAATATGGCAGCTCTTATTTTATTATAAGTAACCTGTTAGTCCATTTAATAATAACATTCTGACAGGAACTTATTATAGATAGATCTTACCAAAATCGGTTCATCCGTTTAAGACCTACGATACCACAGACAGACAAATAGTACACACGACGAACTTATAACAGCCCTCTTTTTGTAGGGGGTTAAAAATAAGTTTAAACCCAACGTAATTCTGGCTAACCCTTGTTTACAGGTTTATTAATGTTTTATTATCCTCTCAAGACTCTTGCCACTTCTGCCTGATACAATGACTCAAGTTGGTCTAATTTTACACAATCTTGCCATTTACGACGTAAACAATACTTATTTATGTAAGTTAGCTTTAAGCAAACAACGTAAGAGTGGTAGGAACGAATGATATTTTATACTTGACGTCTCACCAGACATGTAGAAACTATGGCATAGTTTAAGTTAATATGGAGGAAAGCAAAAATCTATCAATCTACTGGGGCTATGTAAAATACTGGTATTTAACTGCATCCAGCTAAATACCAGTATTTTTCATGGAGCGGCTGCCTATCTGATCTTCACAACCTGGTTACTGCATGACTGGCTACTTGCTTTTCATGGTCTCAAAGAAATTAATGATTATAGAAACTTATGTGTATTTACATGGAGAGACTACTTGTATCTCTTTTAAAGCACTCTCAGAGGATTGTGAGATTTGGTTTAACCAGAATTTATATGGAGAAGTGCAGAAAGCATTTTTTTTTTTCTATTTGGGTTTGCTCTTGACCCTAGCTTTGCTCTCTTTAGTCTACGTCAGAGATGACAGAGTCAAAGTTAAATAAATTATTTAATGAATTACAATTCTATTATCAAGTAACCATGAATATTTTTTTATTATTCGTTCCACCAGCTCTCAGTTCGAGCCTCATATCTTTTTATTTAAGATTTTTTGTAAAAAAAATATGCTTATATAAATAAAATATCTAAAATTATGTTGCTGAATCAGCTTGTAAAGTAACTTTAAGAATTCAAGGAGATATGTTACTGCGTTGGTTTTAGTTGTATTCGTACTTAGTTTGATTGGTTTTAAAATGATTATCTGGGGCCACTGCTGATATTAGGCATTGAATGAACCCTCTCGTGAGGGTTTCTAAATAGGAAGCTTTAGAGTACTATACGATTGTTTGTACCATTTTTAGTGTGATTATTAGTTATATGAAGTTTTTCGGTTTTTTATTTGATATAAACTGAAAGAGCACGCTATATAATAAACTTATAACTAATTTATATCATATTAAACGCATTGTCAGCAGAACAATCTAACAGCGAACTTTGAAAGAGTGTAGCTATCAACAACATAGTAACATTTCTCCTATTTAGTTATAAGAAAAATGTAATTTAAAGCATTCCCTATTTATTTACTACCATAAAGGTAGAAAATCAATGAAATGGTAACACTTATCAACGCATTTACGACCTAATTATTATCATCAGTATTAAAGTAACAAAATAATGTTAGTAAAGAGAAAATCTACCATCAAGCTAACCGACCACTGCCATTTCCAATGTTGCCATATCAAAATAAACCTCTCAATGTTGCTTTGTGGAAAGTCTAAAATTCTACCATAATGGCTTCTTGGTAGATTTCTCGGTAGGTTAAGGTTAAAATGTACCTATTAAAATGTGTTGCTTAACGAGACGCTAGATGGCGTTGCATGCGCTTTTTATTAAAAAGTAAGAAATATTGTCTATAAACTTTATAAGTTATTTGTCGTATTAAAAAGATGTTAGATATATATCTGGCTTTTATTACTCGTATCAACTCTGTCGTTTTACAGATGTATTAGTAGGTATCCTTATTTATTTATGTACACACAATATACTTAAAAAGAAAATTATGTACAGAGAAAAGCGCACAAAGGTACTGCTTAAACTAGTAATGTTATAAACTAGCTTCTGCCCGCGACTTCAGACTTCGTGAACTTTAGAACTGGCTCTCGAAGGGAATAAAAATGTGTAGGTACCTAATTCTAAATAATAAATGTGAAAGTTAAAATACTGTCGTCTGTACCCTTTTTTAAAGATGGGTAATCAACAAATGACTCCTCCGCTCTGTGCGGAGCGCAGAAGGGAGTGACAGACTCTTACTGACTAAGGGACTACTCTACACTTATTCAGCTTATGGCCAAGAAAACAACTATTTTGTACAGAGACGCGTACGCATCCTTTCAGCTTTCCACGTCTATTCAGCTTTCGCGGCAAACAAGTATAAAATGAGGACAAATGTGTTTATTATCATGCGAGTGCTATAGATAGAGTTCAGCGTTGTTCTGCCGCTGCCGCCTCTCATTCTTACGACGCTGTACGCGGCTAACTAGGAGCGTAACTGTTTAAGTGTGACCAAAATCGTTCAGCGAAACGCGAGTGGAGCTGAATAAATGTGTGTAGTCCCTGAAACTCATCCGTGTTCCTCCTGCGTTCCAGGGCCGCGGTGACTCTTTCGAACAAATTCCGCAACCCTGGCAGGCACTAACCCTAGCGGGCCCCGTCGCCTGTACCCTTTTTTTTGAAGGATGTAATCATCCGTTTACATAAATATAAAATTATATCTATGGTTTTACAGATCAATTTAATTACTTTCAATTTGTTAATGAATTATTTATTTCTTTTCTATTATTGCTAAATGAATTTATGTTGTAATATGTATGTAATATTAATGTGAAAGTTGTGCATGCCTGTAAGTGGCTTATTTACACAGGACCCTTGACGTCACATGTTATATAATTAATTTTGTAAATAAGTTGTTGGTGTGCTTTATAAATAAATAAATCAGTTATTGTTGCCTTCTCCCGCTCTGGGCGGAGCGGAAGGGAGTGTCAGACTCTTACTGACTAAAACCCATCCGTGTTCCTCCTAGTGCCCTTTTGTTAGTTTTGCATTCTTTCTAATCTTTTTTTGGTTTTTGTTCGGTTCCTAAGATTTATAGCGTGCTCATAAATATTTATTCTAGCCCCAGAAAGACTCCTTCGTAATAGGGTTGTGTCCTGAAAAAATGTAATTAGTCCGTCAGTTAGATTATCAAAAAATATTTGACCCGTATTTTTTCTTTTGTTACGGGAACCAAAATTGACGAAGTTACGACGCTTCTCAATACGTCACACCTTCGCATAATTTTTAGCTTAAGTCCAGTCGCGGAGCAGGAAGAATTTCGTACAATGACCTCTTTACCTATTGACAGTGGTTACAAACATTTTTGTATGAAGTGCGGTTTACATGAAATATTTGAAGGAGAAAGTACCAACTTAGAAAAAAAAAAAAAATATTATCATATAAATTATGTATTTAGATTTTATAAGTTAAAAAAATCGAGTTACAATTTACTAATACGGCAAAAATCAGAAACCGATTCCTATGTATCGGAGTTACTGCTTTCCGAAGACTTCTCGCCTATCACATTTATTACAAAATAATCAACAGTTTTATCTACATTATCATCTAGTCTAACTTATTTCGATTCCTCTTTTTTACGTGACATTCAAATGCAAACAAGAACAAACTACACTCTCAGGTAAAAGGTTTACAATCCCTGATGACGGCGGCCATTGCATCTGTGCGAGCGAGACTCATTGTATTTACGCGGGAGTGACAGAGACAGGTAATAACAGGTCAAAGGACGAAATTCTTTCTGCTCCGCGACTGGACTTTAGTCGTGACGTCACGAGCCCCCACTCCCGAGTCTTGATGCGTTTTATCTTTGTCAATATCCATTGATTTACAAAAACAAAAAATACGTGTCCATTATTTTTCAATACTCTAACTAACGGACTAAATAGTTTTGCAATTTGTGGATGATGGAATCTAGCCTATTCTGGCCACCTGGTACTTTTGAATCTTTATCAGTCACATTTAAGTAGTTACTTTTTTATAAAATATAATTTTAAATGTTACGATGACGAACGTACCAGCTTGCCGCACTTGACTCGGTGGAACGCAGAGCTAAGAGGCTCATCGGCGACGAAAAACTGGTGTATGCCAAGCTTTACAGCTTGGCTCATCGCCGCAAGGTTGCCTGCTTGTCGGTCTTCTACAGATTGTACTTCGGTGAGTGTGCCCAAGAACTCCACGACCTCATCCCACCGGCCCCCTTCTACCATCGGACATCCAGACGCACTGCAACTTACGATCCCTACCTTGTTGCTATTCCACGAATTCGCACTAAGCGTTTCTAAACGTCTTTTATAATGCGCACAGCATAAGGAGCGGAACTCGCCTGCGTCTGTGTTTCCGAACGCTTACAACCCTAATCTCTTCAAAGTTAGAGTGAACAGGCTCCTTCTGGGTAAGCTCGCTCCATCGTAGACTTTGTCTCTGTCATCTCTGACCAAGACGAAAGTCAAGAGCAAACCCATCTCAAATAAAAATTAAAAAAAAACGTTCAAAAGTGCCGTTTATGGCCTTGACGTTTTGACTTTTTTTGACATTTCCAGGTCCAAAAATACTTCGGCATGGTTCTAGCCGGTATGTCGCCACTGCTACTTGACAAATGGAATAGTAAAAAAAAAAACATACATTCACAAAATAAAGTTTTTTATTTAAATGGACGAAATACAATATCTTAACGATAAAAATATAAATAATGTATAATTAAATTAATTATTCTATATAACCTTTACTAAGTGTACCTTCCTAGTGTTTCTAGTTCATAATAAAATTATTTACCAACAATTGAATAAGTTGCTTTTCTAAACTCATGGACCGTGGGGTCCGAGTGCTCATGTGTTATTTAGAGAACAAAGTCCTCCGCAGGGTTTGTCAGTCTGTCTGTCTGTTCGCGATAAACTTAAAAACTACTGCACCGGTTATCGAGAAAGGTTATAATTTGTCTAGCGGGCGAAGTCGCGAGCAGTACCGCGGCTTTGCTCCCGTAGCAATACCACAGAAAAAAACTTTTTTTTTTCTATCCTATACCTTTACAAAAATAACAATCCTTTTTTTGTTATTCTTAATTTAGATTTAGACAAATTAAAAGTTATGCAGCTTAAGTTGATACATATTATTCACACTCTTCAAAATAATTTAATAGATTCGAATTGACAAACTTTTCCATATTATATATCTTTTGGTTTAAATAATAACATTAAAAAAAAATAGCTATGATAGGTACCTTCTGATAGCGTGGAGTCACTATAGCGTTACTGCCGTGTGACATCATACGACTGTAGTGTTGTCTCTGTTACACAACAAATTCACTAACTTTGGAGTTTATTAACAATTTTAGGGTTCCAGACGTCCGTTAAAAAATGGAACCCCTATAGGATCATGTGACTCGTGTGTCTGTCTGTTAGTCTGTCACAGTCAATTTGCTCCAAATCTACTTAACCGATTTTTTAAATTGTGTGGTATCATTACAGTACTTACCTACATTTTTATAAACCGAACTTAAGACGAGGTTGCAGTACTTTTTAAGATTTTTGAACGTCTGAAAATCTAATTAATTATTAGTTTTTAATAAATAAATAAATAAATAAACATTGAACATACCCTCAAGTAAATCGTAAAGATAGAAACGCGATTTAGAATGATCGGCTCGATACTTTTTTTTATCAAACATGACACTAAATCACAATTTTAAACGTGTACTGCTAAGAGATTTCATCACGAATATATATACAAGTTATATCAATAGACATAGCTTTTTATTTTGAAGTAAATGTTGAAACCATATTGTATAATTTCTTTATCATTTTTCGAGCCAAGAAGAAAAACAATCAAAATGTCGCTGCCGTTTGTCAGTACACACAGTACTGCAACCTCGCCTTAAGAATCCAGTAACACACCCAATCAGAAGAAAATTTAAAACTACATCATTTAATTTTACGACCAATAAAGAAAGAAAGAAAAGATTTAACTACCCGAAACTTAATCAATAATATCACATTTGTAGAGAAGTAATGGTTGCTGTTTCAGTGAACTTGCCAGGGAAGATGACCTGCAGTATTAGGTGGCAGTCCGCCCAGGGTACCACCCGGGCTTTGACCTGAGGCGCGGGGGACGCGAGCGTCTTCTTTATTAAGTCGTCCAGGGGGAAGCCGCGGCGGGGGAAGACTATTGCCTGGAAAGAACGGAAAAGTAGTTTAGTTAAGATACAGAAACCTACAAACCAGCGTTGGAGATGTACCACAGCTCATTAAATTCCTTCTCACAGAGAGGTCTGTTTCCCAGCAGAATGGGCATTACCAACTACTAGCTCTAGTTACTGGCTCCAGTTACTAGCACCAGTTACTAGCACTGCTGGCCATGGTCCTCCCAAGTGTCGTCACACACAACGACCGGTCCTGTTTGTCTCGCATCTATCCATCTGTTCCATTTCCACGATAAAAACTCCAGTAAGTGTAGCTACTAAGGCCAGCTACTGGCTCCAGTTACTCGCTCCAGTTACTGGCTCCAGTTACTAGCACCAGTTACTAGCATTGCTGGACATGGTCCTCCCAAGTGTCGCCACAACCACCGGTCCTGTTTGTCTCGCATCAATCCATCTGTTCCATTTCCAAGAATAAAACTCCAGTAAGTGTAGCTACTAATGCCCGCTACTAGCTCCAGTTACTGTCTCCAGTTACTAGCACCAGTTACTGGCATCAGTTACTAGTTCCAGCTCCCAGTTGCCAGTTTAAGGCACTTGCCCCAGTTACTAGCTCGAGCAACTAACAGTAATCCCTAAAGAACAACCTGAGAGTCTTCTTCATCGCTTAACAACAGGTGAGACAGTGGTCAAACGTATGCCATTGCCAATCAATAGTAAAAAAAAAACAGAATGAAAATACTTACATTAGCGGGCAAGCTCATAGCTGGACAGAAGTCATTCCTGCCGTCTCCGCAGTACACTATCGTCCCGTAGGCGTGTTTGGCGCACCAGTCGACTAGCGCGCGCGACTTGCACAGATTACTGGGGCAGCGCGGGCAACTCGTCTGCCGCATACACGGCTCTATGTAGAGACGCGAACCTTGCCAGAAGGCTCGGTTTGTTATTATTTCTCTTATGCAGTCCTGTAACAAAAATGGAACAGGTTAAATACCCTTAAAACCAATTTAATAAAATTACTAAAATGAGAAACCTCAATTACATTATCATAACAGTTCGGAGAATAAAACGTGACTGAATGAGACTTGACTATGCTATTGTATACGTCACTAATAATGACCCTTTTTCGCAAGCAACCGTATTTTATGAACGACCGTATTTCATGAACGACCCTATTTCACTATTACTCCTATTTCATGAACAACCCAATTTCACTATCGGGGTGATCTTGAAATTTTGTTGTTAAAAATTTCATGAACGACCATATTTCACGATCACACCTATTTCATGAACGACCTACGATCCTATTTCACGAATGATCCTATTTCAGGATCACTAATATTTCATGAAAGACCCTATTTCATGAAATACCCTATTTCATGAAATACCCTATTTCACGATCACTCCTATTTCACGAACGACCCTATTTCTCAACAATTCTTATTTCATGAACGGTAATTCAAGATCACACCTATTTCATGAACGACCCTATTTCACGATCACTGTTAATTCATGAACAAACCCATTCTTATTTCATGAACGACCCTATTTCACGATCACTCTTAATTCATGAACGAACCCATTCTTATTTCATGAACGACCCTATTTCACGATCACTCTTAATTCATGAACGAACCCATTCTTATTTCATCAACGACCCTATTTCACGATCACTCTTAATTCATGAACGAACCCATTCTTATTTCATGAACGACCCTATTTCACGATCACTCTTAATTCATGAACGAACCCATTCTTATTTCATGAACGACCCTATTTCACGATCACTCTTAATTCATGAACGAACCCATTCTTATTTCATGAACGACCCTATTTCACGATCACTCTTAATTCATGAACGAACCCATTCTTATATCATGAACTATCCTATTTCACTAACGTTCTTATTTCACGACCGACCTCATTTGCATGATTGTGATACGAGACTGTGTACGTTTATACCTAGGCTTCTTTGCTTCTTTGCAATGTTACCCATCACTCTAAAAATAAAATTAAGAAAGATCCGATACCAATCCGTAACTAGAATAACTAGGTATTAAAGAAACGTCACATTGAACAGTTAATAATAATATTATTTCAGTACTAATTACGTATAAAATACAAGCATTGTTAACAAACTCTTATCTGAATTAAATCACAAACTAATTAATCGCGTTTATGACATGGGCATTTACCAGAAATTATGTACTACAACAGCGTTTAAATAAATAATGTAAAGTATTGCACGTGGAGAATTTATAAGGAATACTAGCTTTTGGCAATGGTTTCGACTGAAGGAAAGCTGCTTAATTATTTCAAGGAAACGCATATACCTACGCGAATAAAAAATATCCTACACTTGTTTTTAAAGTGTGCGTCGATAGATCCAAAAGTATGAGGATTATCGAAAAACACTGAAGGAGTCTCGAGCCCGATACAACTGCATCAATGGATTTTTGAATAATCGGCATTCTGGTTAACCAAGAATCGAACCGGTTGAATTTGAAAAATAAACGTATTCCATAGACTTCCTAAAAAGGAGGAGGTTCTCAATTCAGTTGTTTTTTTTATGTTTGTTACCTCATAACTCCGTCATTTATGAACAGATATGAAAAATTCTTGTTTTATCTGAAAGGATATACCTACTTGCAGATTCCCATTTAAATTTAATCAAAATCGGTTAAGAAGTTTGGATTTTAAATCGAAATACCTAGCTGGTATTCGTCTACTTGGATGATGGTTTTTTGGTAGAGTTATGAGGTAACAAACGTAAAAAAAAAATACAACCGAACTTAGAACCGAAAAATTTAGAGAACCTCCTCCCTTTTGGGAAGTCGGTTAAAAAAGTGAAAAAAAAACCTTTTTACAAAAAAATACAACCGACTTCCAAATAAATATAATAAACTACAAATTAAAAAATAACTAGTTTCGGAAGTCGGTGTCAAAACACGATGAAACTAACAAAAACACGCGGAAGACAATGACATTGATCAGCACACATGTGACCACAACCTCACCTGTGGGGAAATCCTCATGGATATACTGCGTCTGGGGATACGGAGTATTATGTCGGACTCCTACCAACTAAAAACCCCACAGTTCCTACCATTACCTTAAGTCGGGGGCCCGGGATATAATAAAATTCACGCGCACCCCTGACTGGTATCAGCCCACGATTGCTAGTGAGCTCCACCTCTTAGCGTGGCCGCTTCTACGACTGCAAATGCTCCTACAAAGGCGCGCACAGAACTGCGCACCACATCCTTTAAACCAATATCTCACCTGATGGTAAGCGATGATGCGGTCGAAGGTGGAGCTCGCTAGCCTAGAAGTAACATTCACTCTTAACTTAAAGACTCCCAGGTTGTACGCACAATGATTGTGTTCCGAAAACGTTACGATTCTAGCTGATGACGCGGAAAACAATGATACACAGATTCTGGTTAAAAGCAGTATCAGTTTCGTGACTTGGCTAATACACACCTCATGAAATGACTATAGTATTGAAGATAAATTATCACACTTACAGTTTTTCGTCATTCAAATGAATACAAGGATCATTCTAAGGAAGCGACTTTTTTCTTGCGAAACAGAGTGCTCTAATTGAAGTCATTAGGAGTCTGTTTTGTTGAGTAATAGCGTGATACTGCAGTGGTGATATCATGTTTGGTTTTGAAGGTTTTATTTCTGAACTACATGTCGTTTACATGGGCAGTCATCATGTTATTTATTGGTATTTTAATGTGGGGAAAAGCTGCTGATATACAAAATATATTTGTCTTACAAAAACGTGCTGTGCGAGCAATATATCAGCTTGGGTCAAGGGTTTCATTAAGATAAATTTTCAAAGAGATTGGAATTCTCACGGTAGCAACTAAATTTATTTTTGCAAACATTTTATATATTAGGCAAAATATACATTTATACAGTAAAACGAGCGACATCCACAACTTTAACACCAGAAACAAGCACAAGCTACATGCTCCTTCACACCGACTTCGTAAGGTCCATGATTCATTTGTGGGGCTCGGTATCCGTTTATACAATAGACTTCCAATTTCTTATCTAGATCTGCCTTTTAACTCATTTAAAGCTAAAGTAAAATCTAACCTCTGTTTGAAGGCATACTAGTCTATTGAGTATTTAGACGATAAGAATATCGGGTCGCTGTGTTGAACGCAAATGTGGTATTAAGTAGATAGTTTATGACAGGTTATATGTGTTCATATAATATTGTTTTTTTTTTCTTTTTATTATTTATTTGTCTGACTATGTAGGTCAATTTTTTTTAATACTTATTTAATCCACATACGTCAAAATTGCTTAAGTGTGTATTTTCTTTTAGTGTCATAGTGTGCTAGCTAACAAGTGATAATTAATATACATTTTATTTTGTGTCATGTAAATTTTAGAAGGAATTTTGAATTACTCTGAAACGTAACAGACAGTTGTGTTGCTGGGGAGTTTGTTGGCCACTTCTTCTCCACAGCTAAAACACTAGGAAGTGGAGACGGGCGGGCGTTTTGGGGGACTGTCTTTTGTCAAATTTGACGTTCAAAAAGTGCTGGCCCTCAGCCTAATTTGAATAAATGACTTCTGAATTTTAAAATTTTGAATTTTGAGTTATATGGGACATAAGCCCCTCAACAGTCGCCACAACGTCCGGCCTTTGCATCTCGTCTCCATCGGCCACCCACGACCCTCACCAGATCATCGGACCGGTCTACCTTGTGGGTCATTCGCCTACGCGGTCGCCACACCAGAACTTTTCAGCCCCATCGAATATCTGTTCTGCGAGCAATGTGCCCTGCCCACTGCCACTTCACTTTGGCGATCCTTTGGGCTATGTCGGTAACCTTGGTTCTCTTGCGGATATCATCCTGATTTAATCACGCAAGTAATCTCCAAACATTGCCCTCTCCATTGCCCTTTGAGTGACGAGGCCAATAGGGAATATGCATGAAAAAAGTATTTATGATCTGAACAGTTTATCTAAAAGTATTCGAAAATATAATACTAACAGTGAAATTAGAATCTAAATTGCTCGAAAAACGAACGAGATACAATTATTTTAAACAAATATATCTGTCCCTCTCGCGAAAACGCTGTTTTCTATGGCAGCTGTATAGTCATCGTGTAATTTGACGTCACATTACGTATCGGACTTCTCTTTCTAACTGTAGTCTTTGAAGCTTTATAACTTAATAAATGATGAAGGTATTTAAAAAATAATTTCATGATTGTTTACTAGAGCTAATAAGTATTTTATTTCGCAAATAAAAAAAATTATGCATATTCCCTATTACGAGCGACCCGCGTACATGGAAAATCGGTCCAGGTAAAATACTAATGCTTCAGCAATCGTTACGAGTGGTTAGAAGCCCTAATGAACGTAAAGACAAAACCCAAACGTATAAAAATGTTGGGATTACTTTCAAGTACGTGCGTACAGATAAGGAGTGAAATTCCCTGCCAGAGTCTGTGTTTCCTGATAGCTATACAACCTGAGGGTCTTTAAGTCAAGAGTGAATAGGTTACTTCTAGACAAGCGTGTGCCAGTGCCGATTACATCATCGCATACCATCAGGTGCTGCAATTCTGAGAGCCATAATCAACAGTAGCAACCACCAGAAACTCGTGGAGTCAATGAAGCTCGACGAGTCCGGGAGAAACGATTTAACGATTAAGTCAACACTCACCAGCAACCCATGCACCATTAGCCAGTGTTATCGTCCGTGACCAGCACGATGCCCCACCCCTCGATCGCTAGTTGTGATCAGAAACTCACCAGCAACCCGTGCACCTTTATCCAGTGTTGCACAAACACGGTGTTAGTATCAGTGACCATCACGATGCCCCCCCACCCCGCGATCGCTAGTTGGAATCAGAAACTCACCAGCAACCCATACACTTTCAGCCAGTGTTGCACAAAAACGGAGTAAGCGTCCGTGACTAGCACGATGCCCCACCCCTCGACCGCTAGGTAGCGATCAGAAACTCACCAGCAACCCATGCACCTTCAGCCAGTGTTGCACAAAAACGGTGTAAGCGTCCGTGACTAGCACGATGCCCCACCCCTCGATCGCTAGTTGTAATCAGAAACTCACCAGCAACCCGTGCACCTTCAGCCAGTGTTGCACAAAAACGGTATTAGCGTCCGTGACCAGCACGATGTCCCATCCCTCGGCCGCTAGTGTTGTGATCAGCTTCTCGACGCCCGGGGTGGGGCGCATAGAGCCTATGCAGCCCAGGATGTCGTCCTGACTGAGGCCGGCGGAGTAGGCGTGTTCGAAGACCTTGGGGACAATGAGAAAGTTGGATTAGTTGGGCAGGTAGGGTTATCTGGAAGACGACTATTAAGGCGTCCATACACAGGCACGAGGCGACTTCGTGACAGCTCTGTATTTTGTTCTAAAGCTAGGCAAAACCCAAATCTCTTCAAAGTTAAGAGTGAAAAGGCTCATTCTGGGTAAGTTAGCTCCATAGTCGACTTTGTGTCTGCCATCTTATTCACTAGAGTCAAGAGCAAACCCATCTCAAATAAAAAAGGCCTCTCTTTAACTTTTACTTAATAGAGAAGTGAGTTATTAGCGAAATTATATTATCCGAAAAAAATATTGTGACAGTTGTTTATAGAGTTTTTTATATCATGGAAAGACTGTCGAAAACATGTACAGAACTTAGCACATCAAGCTACAACAATCTGTCAAGTTTATTTAATAGATTTTCCATTTTATTACTAACTAGCTGACCCACGCAACTTCGTCTGAGTCACATTTTCCATTAATGCTCGGCTCCTTTAACTCTTAGCGTGATGATATATAGCCTTCCTTGATACATGGGCTATCTAATACTGAAAGATTTTTTCAAATCGGACCAGTAGTTCCTGAGATTACCCCCTACATACAAACTTACAAACAAATGTTACCTCTTTATAATATTAGTATAGAAGAGATTGGGTTTTTTGATTGTGAAAATTTGACAGTTTTGGATAGCCTGATATACTTTAGGACCCTGAAGACGGATATATGCTAATTTTTTTGGCGAAAATCTATACTAACACGAACCAGTATACTAAGATGATACACTTGGACTGGGGCCCGAGTCTGCTATTACAATAGTGTCAGAATGGTCTATCATTGATTTCAAAATGGTTGATTTTGACAAGTTTGGTAATCTAATATTATGATGGCGTCATTATGACTTTCCAATGGTCAACCACTGACACTCCATTGAAAGAAATGGCATAGAATGGTAATCTCGTACATAATGAAAGATGAATAAAAAACAAAACAAAATAGTTACACGTCAGTAAGCAATAATGTCACATTTGACTTTGACAGCTAAACAAAATAATATTGCGTTTTTATAGTTTCACTTATATTTAATGTTTTTTGGTATTTACGAACTTCTCACTACTTCAGATTGTTTATAACACTAATAAATAATATGTAAAACAAAAAATAATTTTCACACAAACTAAATACGTTGACGTAAATCACCCAATATGCATACCTCCTTAGCCGAATTGGCAACGAAAAACATAATTTATCATTTTAATTGCAGCTACATAGGCCACGTCAAGTCACTTTCATACCACAAAGCTCAATTAAATGAAATTACAAATATCTTTGTAATGAAGCCTTTTTATAAACTAAGTACTTACTTCCTTTGTTGGATTTGGTTTGTTAAAGCTATAGAAGCGTTTGCTATAATGTTTATGGATAACGTGAAGAACACGGTGTATATCTTACTAATCGAAATATTACATTACTAGCTGACCCGCGCAACGTCGTCTGCGTCACATTTTCCATTAATGCTCCGGTCATATTTGTCTTAGCGTGATGATATATATCCTATATAGCCTTCCTCAATAAATGGGCTATCTAACACTGAAAGAATTTTTCAAATCGGACCAGTAGTTCCTGAGATTAGCGCGTTCAACCAAACAAACAAACAAATTCTTCTGCTTTATAATATTAGTATAAGTATAAATTAGTATAGGTATATAAGTATAAAATAAACAAAGTCGTAAATGTCACACGCCGCATGACATAAAGAATCACACGACAAAGGTGCAGTGTGTTATCAATTAGCACTTATTTAGATCAAGCTAAGAGATACGTTTTATAGTAACGTTAAAACTATTGTCACGCGTGTAATTGGGAATAAAAATGCTTGCTAAGGTTGGTCTGTGGATGTGTGACCATCTTAACATACCGAGTTTCCTCCGTGCCTCGGAAAGCACGTTAAGCCGTTGGTCCCGGTCATTTGAGGATCTTTGGCAGTCCGTCTGTCAGCGGGCTGTATCACAAGAACCGTAGGGACTTGAAATATTCAAATTGCCGCTATAAAAGTTACGGTGCGGAACCCTTCGTCTGCGAGTCCGAATCGTACTTGGCCGGTTTTTAAAGGAAAGGCTAACAGCCAAACAGCCTAATGCTCGTATTAAAAATATTAAAAACTGTTTTTTTTTTTTAATTTAGAACACAAATAAATATTGATTTGTTGATAAAAGTAAATAATTTGATGTTTGTAATGTTCAATTCATTAGCTCTAATCTCTTCAAAGTTAGAGTGAACCGGCTTCTTCTGTGTAAGCTCGCTCCATCGTAGACTTTGTCTCTGTCATCTCTGACTTAGACTAGAGTCAAGAGCAAACCCGTCTCAAGTAAAAAAAACAACTCTTCGCCTTGCGTCGAGTATAGCAAGTCTTATGATACTTTTGACACTTCCGTCTTCAGAAGATGAGATACCTACCTATATTTAGTTTAGCACGTCAATTTACACTCGACATACCCGGGGGAATACCCACGCGTTCCCCGAAGCGTATGTTATTTATATTGATCTAAATATAACGAGAGCACATGACAAAAATATACCGCGTGTATCTGACATCGACGCACAAACGATTTCGGGTCCAGGGCATGATTCTGGACACCCCAGTGTTGGAATTTTTCGTCGGTTCTTTTCTCATTTTTTTTCAATAGTACCACAAATAGGTATCAGCTCAGCTGAGCTAGCCGACGAAAAATTCTAAGTCTAGGATGTCCAGAATCATGCCCTGGACCCATGGAAATCGTTTGTGCGTCGATGTCAGATACACGCGGAATATAGCCTATATCCTTCCTCGGTACATGGTAATATTAATATAAACATAACCTGACAAATTTATACAAAAATAAAATATAAAAACAGTAGGTACTTAATTATTAATGTCACTGAATTAAAATTAAATCTATACTAATATTTTAAAGCAGAAAAGTTTGTTTGTTTGTTTGTTGAACGCGCTAATATCAGGAACTACTGGTCCGAGTTGAAAAATTCTTTCAGTGTTAGATAGCCCATTTACCGAGGAAGGTTATAGGCGATCGACTGCTGCGTCGCGTGTCGTGGGTTCGATTCCCGCATGGAACAAAATATTTGTATGACCTACAGATAGTTGTTCCGGGTCTGGCTGTTTGTGTATGTGACTTTGTGTGTTTGTAAACGCACCCACGATACAGGAGAAATTCCTAGTGTGGGGCAACGTTTTATTAAAAAAAAAGAAGATAAAACTTGGCATGTAGGTTCCTTAGGGAGTGTGGGTGAGCGCCAAGATGGGAAGATTTCCCGAAATTCCTACGGGAACGAAAAATCGGGAAGTGCGCGGACGAAGTCGCGGACATAAGCTAGTATAGTCCCATTTAATAATGAGCGAGCCTATTCCAGACTACAGACTACTAGCGAGAAATAGGCTTGTGTCCTGAAAAAATCAAATTAGTCCGTCAGTTAGATTATCAAAAAATATTTGACCCGTATTTTTTCTTTTGTTACGGGAACCAAAATTGACGAATTTACGACTCTTTTAAAATTCTCAATACGTCACACCTTCGCATAATTTTTAGTGAGTCGTGACGTCACGAGCCCCCACTTCCAAGTTTTGATGCGTTTTATCTTTTTCAATATTCATTGATTTACAAAACCAACAAATACTTGTCCATTATTTTTCAATACTATAACTGACGGACTAAGTAGTTTTGCAATTAGTGGATGATGGAAACTAGCCTATTACAGATGGAGGAACCCAATCATGCCTTGCCTGACTCGGGAATAGGACCTTATGTTCTGCCAGGCTTGAGTTACGAAAGAGTCACCGCGGCCCTGGAACGCTAAAGGCATTAGGAGGAACACGGATGGGTTTTAGTCAGTAAGAGTCTGACACCACATTCCGCTTCGTCGAGACTGGAAGTCATTGGATGACTTTACATCCTTGAAAAAAGGGTTGCGGAATTGGGAGACACCGCGGCCCTGGAACGCAAAGGTTATTAGAAGGAAGTCGGATGAGTTTTATTCAGTAAGAGTCTGACACTCCCTTCTACTCCACCCAGAGCGAGAGGAGTCATTTGATGATCTATTCCATAAAATAATAAAACCGAAAAACTACTGACTAGATCTCGTTCAAACCAATTTCCGGGGGTAGTTTACATGGTAATGTACATCAAATATTTGTTTTTGTTTTATCATCTCTTATTTTAGAAGTTACAGGGGGGGACACATTTTACCACTTCCAAAAATATCTACGTATAAACGTAGATATTTTTGGAAGTAAGTATAAGAATATCATAATTATAAGAATATCAAAATCAATTTAGATTAAACGATTATGTTATACACCATGTGAGTACATATTTGTTTAGCGGAAGGAAAACTAGTTTGCGGAAATCAGTCAATACGATTATGGTGTTCAATTGAACCGCATCGAGTTATGGAATGGTAGTTGACCTCCACATTACATTATCAGATTCAAACTGACCCAAAGGACAAGCGATATGGTCCCTGGAGACCCGGTCCTTTGGTAGGCGTACGAGGGGCCAAAACCAGCTAGTACATAACAAAAATACAACAACACAGTAGGTACATAGCATATGGAAACAGTGGGTTGTACTACCAATTCTAAAATTAATTGTCAGGTGTCCGGGCTCCTAAACTAGGTACGCAGACCTGTATCTTAGGAGCCGGTGACTTTGCGGCTTCAATCTACATATAATACAACCGTGACTTTCTGTTTCTTGACATTTTTTTTTTAACAGCATTTGGAGTGAATGTGTGCGGGGGTGTACCTATGGGTGTGTAAATGAGTGTAGGTAGTGTGTGTGTGGTGCGGTGTGTATGAGATATCAAATCTATAGTGTATAAATAACTTTCTTTCAAAGTAGGTTCGATAAATTTATGATTCTATACCCAATATATTATCTGTCTCATCATAAGTTAAGGATAAAAGCCATTTTCGTAATTTGTTTTTAATTTCATATAAGTAAGTTATATCTATACAACGGAATGAGATGTAACCCAGTAACTGGGTTCTGGAGCCAGATAGGCGCTCACCATCTTAATCGTCATCTTATCAACCGAAAGACATCCACTGCTGGAGACCTAGGCCTTCTCCAAGCGTCGCCACAAAAAGCGGTCCTGTGCGTCTCGTATCCATCGGCTACCCGCGACTTTCACCAGGACATTTATTTATTATTATTTATTTATTTAACACTTTAAGCACAATTAATGTACAGAGGCGGCCTTAATGCCATAGGCATTCTCTACCAGTCAACCTGCAACTTCCTGGACATCGATCCAGCTTGTGGGAGGTTTTCCAACGCTGCGTCTTCCGCACTCGCTCCATGAGAAATACTGGTATTCACCTGCATCCGGTTGGATTAGAAGCAACCGAAGATGGGCAAGTAATGCTAGAAGGTAGATTCTCTATGAAAGTGTAAAATCTGAGTAGATTGAAATTAATAAGGCAGCAGTATTTTTAGGCGAAATAGCTTATATACTCATTCGTGATTTTGTTGGCAACGTTAAAGTTTTCTTTATTCCATTCGCACGTTATATAAATCTGTCTCTACGAACAAGCCACGCGAAGTCTATAAAAATAAATAAATTGATTGCTGCGGTGGTCTAATTGTCGCCAGTTCCTTTTTAGGGTTCCGTAGCCAAATGGCAAAAAACGGAACCCTTATAGATTCGTCATGTCTGTATGTCACAGCCACTTTTTTCCGAAACTATAACAACTATGCTGTTGAAACTTGGTAAGTAAATGTATTCTGTGAACCGCATTAAGATTTTCACACAAAAATAGAAAAAAACCACAAAAATTTGGTCCCCATGTTTACAACTGAAACAAAATTTCTTTTTTCATCATACCCGTACGTGTGGGGTATTGTCTTTGGATAGGCCTTCAAAAATGATATGGAGGTTGTTAACATAGTTTTTTTCTAAACTGAAAAGTTTGCGCGAGAGACACTTCCAAAGTGGTAAAATGTGTCCCCCCTAAAAAAAATATATGATGAACAAATTACCATGTAAACTTTCACCGAAAATTGGTTCGAACGAGATCTAGTAAGTAGTTTTTTTTTAATACGTAATAAATCGTAAATCGCAACTTTTGCTTATAAAATATACCTACAGGTTTGTACGGAACCCTCGGTGCGCGAGTCCGACTCGCACTTGGCCGGTTTTTAAGATTGGAAATCATAAAATGACTCTTCCCGCTCTGGGCGAAGCAGAACGTCAGGCTGTTACTGACCAAAACCCATCCGAGTTCCTCCTGGTGCCCGCCGCGTTCGATGACCGCGGTGACTCTTGCAAAAAACAAATCTGCAATCCTTGCAAGAAAGTCGATGGTTAGAAGATTTAATTTTCTTCAAGGAAAAAAAACTCCTCAGAAAAACTTTTTACAAAAAAACCGACTTCTAAAAAAAAAACACTACAAAGTAAAAAATAACTTTAAATTCGGAAGTCGGTGTCAAAATACGAAGAAACTAACAAAAACACCGAGTAAAAAGTTTTTTATTTTTCACTTTTTAGTGGTGCCCCACACCTAACAACAGCACTACAAAATCGCAGAAAAGAAAAATACGCAATTTCAATTATCAAAGAATCATCTAAATAGTCAAATTCCAGCGATTTCGATTTAAAATCCAAAGTTCGTAATCGATTTTGATATGATTTAAATGGGACCAATCTGCAAGTATATCCTTTCAGATAAACCAAAAATTGTTCAAATCTGTTCATAATTGTCGGAGTTATGAGGTAACAAACATAAAAAAAAAACATACAACCGAATTGATAACCTCCTCCTTTTTGGGAAGTCGGTTAAAAAACACTCGCTTCATCTCTTCTCTTAAACTGTCACAATTTCACTGGCAGCCGTGCCACAGTACAAGGCCAAGAAATTGATCGGCTGCCAAGAACTAACAGCTAGAGATATTTCAGATATTCGCAAATTATACTAGGAATGGCAGGTCGCCTTGCCCTTAGTTTATTTATAGAAGGGACTTTCTTTAGCCAAGTTACCTGTGGTAGATGAATTTCAATTTAGTATTAAAAGTCGTCAATATATGAATATCATTATATCAGCAAGGAGCTCGTGGCTAAATAATAATAGCCGGTGTGTCAATGTTTAAAGTTAAGCAACGCTTGCCAAGGTTGGTCTGTGGATGGGTGACCACCTTAACATACCGAGTTTCCTCCGTGCCTCAGAAAGCACGTTAAGCCGTTGGTCCCGGCTGTCATTTGTAGATTTAAAAACAAGCTTTATTAGTTTTCGTGTTCTCCTCAACAAGCCCTTTCATTTGATACCCATACTGTGGCAAAGCAGAAAAATTACTAGTCCGCCATCTTGGATGACCCGCCATATTGGAATTAGAATGACGTCACATAGCTAAACCTGCATTGTCATCACTACATATTATAAAACAAAGTCCTCCGCCGCGTCTATCTGTTTGCGATAAACTCAAAAACCACTGCAGTGATTTTGATGCTGTTTTCACCAATGGATAGAGCGGTTCTCGAGGAAGGTTTTAGTGTATAATTTTTCAACAGGGCGAAGGAAGAAGCATCAGCTAGTCTAAAATAAGCGTGTATACCAAAGGAGGATGGCGAATTTGGACCCACATTATTTATAAATTAACTAAGTGTCATTCACTTGCAAGTTCATATTTACTATAATTAAGAGTTTGTTAAAGGATTATATAAAAAATATTGAGTCACTGGGTGATGGGAATTAAAAGTTAGAAAAGATTTTTATTTACATAAAAATAAGTCATCATGCAGTTACTAAACGCACCATGTTTCATATGACAATCCAACCTACTCTTTCATTACCTACATGATTTACGTTCTTACACTTGTTTCTGCTTGTCAATTATTATTTTTAAACAAAACTTGTAAAATATGAGAAAATCATACAAAAGTTAATATTAAAAATGCATTTACATTTTTTATACAAAAATGTACAATATTATAATTATTACGATTATTTGTGATAACGTAGAATGGAACGTTAAGCTATGAATTGGAGTTGGCTGTCAGTGTCAAAACAATTAGTGTTTGTTTTCAGCGGCTAACGAGGGATATCTATTATTTTCTATGCGATTTTGTGATTCTTGACAAGTTAGCTTTACCTTTGGACTGACTTTTCTACATACCGACTAAGACAACAGCTTTTACCTTTGGATTGCGATTTGCAAGTGGTTTGGACTTAGTTACCCGTTAAAATGCGTTGTGTGAATTGTCAATTGTACATTGCCCGATTACTAATTATTACATCTCCCAACCTCTACGACTTACTGCCCATTTGCTTTTTTGCTAGTTTTATATAGTTCTGCAACTAGTTATAAGTTGCCATACTGTACGATACTCCTAACAGTGGGTCCCATTGTACATTCAACCTCGCCATCCTCCTTTCAGCACAATCGGTTAAAGATAACTGATTTAAAATTCAGTTTCAAGATTCCACCCGGACAAACATACTTAGGTACCTACAGTCGCCAGCACATCAAAGTACCCATCATCTGCCTAGCCTTTTCCCAACTATATTGGGGTCGGCTTCCAGTCAAACCGGATTCAGCTGAATATCAGTATTTTACGCGGAGCGGCTGCCTACCAGACCTCCACAACCCATTAACTGGGTAACACCGTACCCCTTGGCAAGACTGGTGTCAGATTTTCTGGCTTCTGACTATCCGTAACGATTGCCAAAGATCTAAAAATGACAGCCGGGACCAACAGCTTAACGTGCTTTCCGAGGCACGGAGGAAACTCGGTATTTAAGATGGTCACCCATCCACAGACCAACCTCGGCAAGCGTTGCTTAACCTGGAAGATCGATCTGTGCGGCTGTTATTATCTAGCCACGAGCTCCTACAATAGCGTACGTAATATGAAAATATACATAAAATACAACGGTTTAAGATAAGGATCATATTGCGACAGATTGCTGATAACAATTCTAATACATTTTCGATACGTACCTACAGCCATAAACCAGGCAGTAAACGAAAGTATTCCTAGAAGCGTGAAAATACCATCCAAGTGCGAGTGAAAGGGTTCCGAACGAATTGTATTGAGCACTTTTCTAGGGTTGGGTATAAAATGTTAAACTCGCGTCAGGACACTTGACCTGATCGAAAATTCGTAAGACGTCAGGACACGTGACCTGATCGAAAATTCGTAAGACGTCAGGACACGTGACCTGATCGAAAATTCGTAAGACGTCAGGACACGTGACCTGATCGAAAATTCGTAAGACGTCAGGACACGTGACCTGATCGAAAATTCGTAAGACGTCAGGACACGTGACCTGCTAGTCTATTCTGTAAGTAACCATTTCGATATCGACTTCACCTGAGTGACTAAGCTTACAAAGTGAGCTTTATTTCACACATCATAAGGTCTTATATTTATACGAATTTGAAACTTACCTCGGATTCCGCTGTCGAGACACGAAAATGTTGTTACAGAATAGCACTGCTGATCGATCTCTCTTAAAACGTGTAATGTTTTGGTATAGTTGGTAAAATTCTGAAGATATTTTGGCGTAAAAATATTAAGGTTCTTTATCCTAGAATTCTTTTAAAAACTCTATCTTGAAAACTTTTAGTGATCTTTGGAAAATGTACTTACCTACTTCATCAGAATTTTAGCGTTGAACGAAAACTTAAATACACGTGATATTCACTACAATTCTCTCCCACTTCTGATTTTCCGTGATTTTTTGGCAAACCCGTTCCCCCCATTTCCGCCTCACATGATAAATGGAACCTTTGTAGGGATTAGCCATGATTTCAAAGCGGCCTGAAACTTGTTGATGATTTCCAGGTTTCCTTATTTTACATTATTATTCTACGCGGAGTTAAATGTTTGAGGAGCTCGTGGCTAAATAATAACAGCCGCACGGGTCGATCTTTAAGGTTAAGCAATGCTTGCCAAGGTTGGTCTGTGGATGGGTGACCATACTGACCATCTTAACATACCCCAGTTTCCTCCGTGGCTCGGAAAGCACATAAAGCCGTTGGTCCCGGCTGTCATTTGTTGATCTTTAGCAGTCGTTACGGACTGTCAGAAGCCAGTAAATCTGACTCCAGTCTTACCAAGAAGTAGATACCATTTTACGTAGTTATTGGATTTGTGGAAAGTTTAATACTGGTATTCAACTGAATCCGGTTTGACTGGAAGCCGACCCCAGTATAGTTGGGAAAAGGCTACGCAGAAGATGACGGAGTTAAATGTTTATTATTTAGAGACCGCATGTCTTGGAAACCAGATGAGAACAATGGTGTTAATATTTTAAACGCTTTATGGAAAGTAAACTTAATTTACCGTGGGATAATCTTTAACGTTAAC
The DNA here is from genome assembly GCA_963859965.1 of Ceramica pisi. NCBI lineage: Eukaryota > Metazoa > Arthropoda > Insecta > Lepidoptera > Noctuidae > Ceramica > Ceramica pisi. Next base: position 14,292,883 of record OY982556.1, read on the forward strand.
AGAAATCTCCGAACCAAAACAGGAATACTTGGTCACAGTAGTCAATGATGGAACACGTTTTTTTTACCTTTTTATAAGCAAACGTTTGACCACTATCTCAACATATGGTAAGCGCTGATGTGGTCTAAGATGGAGCACGCTTGCCTAGAAGTAACCTATTCACTCTTGACAGGTTGTAGCTATCAGGAAACACAGACTCCGGCAGGGAATTCCACTCCTTAGCTGTACGCACAATGAAAGCACCTATTGCCAAAACGTTTTGTGTGTGTGGGTGGGTAGTAAGTCCACATGTACCGGTGGCATCGCCGTATATTATCTTGTGGTCTGATGAGGGAACGGGCTTGGCAGAATGTTTCAAGAAGAGTTATCAAAGGTTGCCGCCCATGTACCACTATTGTGCGTAAAGTTAAATAAATAAAATCAATTATCAACTGATAGATGTCTGAAAAGGCAACATACAAAAACTTTTTACAAAAAAATACAACCGACTTCCAAATAAAAAAACACTACAAAGTAAAAAAAATACTTTAATTTCGGAAGTCGGTGTTTTTGTTAGTTTCTTCGTATTTTGACACCGACTTCCAAAATTAAAATTATTTTTTACTTTGTAGGTAGTGTTTTTTTTGGAAGTCGGTTGTATTTTTGTAAAAAGTTTATTATTTTTCACTTTTTAGTGGTACCTACCCCACACCTAACAACACCACTGCAAAATCGCAGAGAAGCAAAATACGCAATTTCGATTACTTGGATGACAAAAAACCATCATCCAAGTGGACGAATTCCAGCTAAGTATTTCGATTTAATATCCAAACTTGGTAACCGATTTTGATAAAATTTAAATGGGACCAATCCTTTCAGATAAAACAGAATACAGAATCAAATCGGTTCATAATTGATGGAGTTATGAGGATGTATATTAACATAAAAAACCACCGAATTGAGAACCTCCTCCTTGGGAAGTCGGTTAAAAAGACCTCGCAAGTCGCACGGGTTATCTTGCTACCGATTAATACCTATGGTACTAGCGCTGTTTTCTGCTGTGTCGGGTGCATGACACATCTACATAATATCATACGCCAGTGGTATGTGGTAAGAAAAAAATCCCATCGGGATCCACACATACACAGACATCCATTGAACAGTCTCTACTCTAGGGAATCTATTCTTTTATACATAAACTCACTGCTTTTTCCCATGGGGGAAGGCACAACATGCTTCCGACTGCTCTGAGGCCTTAGTGTGAGTTTTTTCGACTCACGTTCGAACGCGTAGAATTTAGTATGGGAATTTAGTTATAGTGCCACCTGGTGGTCACTCGTAGAACCTAATTTCCCATACTAAATTCTAACGCGCTCGCAATCGAACGCGTTCGAACGTGAGTCGAAAAAACTCACACTAAGGCCTCTGGTCCTTACAATATACTGCTTTTGCTTCCTTTAAGGCACTTTTCTCACCGCCCGCGCCGGCGAGGAAGCGATTGGCTATCGACATCAACTATTTGCTCGCTGAGGAAAGGGACAAAAGATATAGACCTCGTAAGAGTAAAAGAGACACATATAGTTCTTACCAAACATCTAGGCCGCCCTGAAGTTAGTTTTCGACGCGCAAGCCTCGCGCGGTGCTGTTTTTGTATGAGATTTATTACTGCGCCCCCGTTGTAGTTAACTTCAGAGCGGCAAGCAAGAAGTTTGACGAAAAGTGTACATTCATAGTTATTGTAGTAGTACAATTCATGTATCAGAATCTCCAACTACACACTGTATGAGAGGAAATTAAAAAATACTTGAGATATACAGACTAGCAGACCACCCCAACAAAATGGCGAAAGACTTATTATCGGGTGATGATATCTAATTTAATAGACTACAGAGGCACAGTGTGACTAGCCTACGTACCAGATTTGACTAAAAGTAGACTTAAAGACTGAGGATTTTTTTTTTTTTTTGTTTAGGAACTCCAACGACATATTTACAAAAAATACAACCGACTTCCAAAAAAAAAAACTACAAAGTAAAAAATAAATTTAATTTCGGAAGTCGGTGTTTTTGTTAGTTTCTTCGTATTTTGACACCGACTTCCGAAATTAAAGTTATTTATTTAGTTTGTAGTTTTTTTTTTTTGGAAGTCGGTTGTATTTTTTTTGTAAAAAGTTTTTTATTTTTCACTTTTTAGTGGTACCCCACACCTAACAACACCACTGCAAAATCGCAGAAAAACAAAATACGCAATTTCGATTACTTGGATGACATAAAACTATCATCTAAGTAGACGAATTCCAGCTATTTCGATTTACAATCCAAAGTTCGTAACCGATTTTCATAAAATTTAAATGGGGCCAATCTGCAAGTATATCCTTTCAGATAAAACAAGAATTTTTCAAATCGGTTCATAATTGTCGGAGTTATGAGGTAACAAACATAATAAAAAAAAAAAAACGTACAACCGAATTGATAACCTCCTCCTTTTTGGGAAGTCGGTTAAAAAAAAGTTACATAAATTGTACATTGCTATGTTCTGTGCAAATCTGTCACTTACAGGTGTACACAACTTTTACATCTGACATTAAATTAGACATAAATTAACATAATACATAACATAGGTAATCGGCACTTTTTTAAAATTACTATTTATAAAAAAAAAAATTAAATTAGTTTAAATGAAATTATTGCAATTGCAATAAAGAATAAAATTGAAATTCCTTGAATTATTTATATAATCATTAAACATATTGACAACAATAAAAATCGTAAAACATCAATGAAAATAATTAAAAAACAGTGACCAGTTTCCAGATACAGATTGTTAAATCAATGAACCTAACATAGATTCAACGATATCTATACTTCTATACTAATCTATACTAATATTTTAGAGGGGTAAAATATGTTTGTAAGTTTGTATGTAGGGGGTAATCCCAGGAACTACTGGTCCGATTTGAAAAATTCTTTCAGTATTAAATAGCCCATTTATCGACGAAGGCTATAGGCTACATATCATCACGCTAAGACTAAAAGGAGCCAAGCATTAATGGAAAATGTGACGCAGACGAAGTTGCGTGGGTCAGCTAGTTAAAAATAATACAAATAATTATACAAAAATTTAAACAATAATTATAAATTATTTTAGATATATCACAGGTAGGATTCGACCACAAATCATTCACTAGTAATTATTTGAGGAATGGGGTCGGAGGAGTCCTCTCAAGTCAAAGACTATTAAACCACTTGACTGCGCATACAGTGCCCCGACGCACGAAAACTATTAGTGTTTTTGCTCAGATGTTAGGCAGCAGGCACTAGTAACCATTTTAGTTATGACCAATTGTTAGACCTGTGGGCATGCTAAGTTTTTACAAATCGTTTTAATTTTTATGCAATTTATAACGCATAAAAAATGCCTTCATACCCGGTGAATTTGTGTGGGAAACATTCCTAGACCTTTTGTTACAAAAATGATGGCATAACTTTTCATCGGAGAGTAAAGACTACGCAAAATATTTTTGATTTGAATCAGATGATGAGCCACTGCAGGGGTCTATATAAAATGGTGGTTAGGTGAACGAGCACACTGTGAGTTGAGAAGCGCGCGTTGATGTCTTTTGGAAAAGTCTCTTTCTTTCATTAGGAAATACTTATATTTTTATCCCTTTCTTCCCCTTTGTATTTTTATCGTAAAAATCTGTGCTGTTACGTTTAATGATTGAAGTCGATTTATCGATGATCATAAAATTACAACTAATACAATTTTTAATCAATTCACATACTTACATTAAACACGTAACTACTTTTAAACGACTTTAAAAATAGGAGGAGTGTCTCAGATTTTTCATCTGTGTGTTTGACATACATGTTTTCATTTTAGATTTTCGAAGATTTCAGAATTAAAATAAAAGTGGAAAGATAAGGTTAATAGGGAAACTTTGTTTAAACAAGGTATAGCGCTGTTTGTTTGGATTGACTATTTTTATAATGTTAAAATCCATTTTATCGATATCGACTATTTTCCTTTAATCAAGTAGTGCTAGTGCCACCACTAACCATAGGCTACCTATGCAACTTGACCTTGAACGGACCAATTGCAGCCGCGCGTTGTTCCTCGTCCCCCGGTCCGCTGTAGTGAGCCGCGTACTTAGAAGAAATCGGCCTATACGCTCTCTAGTGGTTATATACTCTATGTCTCAAGTGCTAGACAGAACTCAGCGAATGCAGATACTAGTGCTGCTCATTGCAGACTATACTGCAGATAGCAGCAAGAGAGCAAACTTATGAGAGAAAAAAAAACATTCATCTGTCAATAGCTGGCTGTTCAGACTGCCAGCGAGCGGCTCTTACCAGTAGGTGATCGCAGCGACAAGAGCTACTCAGGGAAAGGGCCCTTAAAGCCGAGCGTTAAAACTATCGAAACTTTTGACTCGCTACTCGCTGATCGCCGGCGGCGAGACAAGTGATTAATGAATACATAACTATGTTATTATAATACTAGCTGACCCGCGCAATTTTTCAAATCAGACCAGTAGTTCCTGAGATTAGCGCGCTCTATCGGCGGGCGTCAGGCGCCCTCCCCTCACGCTCCGCCCGCGCACCGAGTATAATATTTTGTTGCGGAGTTATTTTAAAACTATGATATCTCTCAAGATAATAATTGAAATTAAATAATGTCAATGGCAAAATTAAATACTTATGATGATTAACGTATTTATTTGGATAAGGATTAATATCATGTTAATAAAAACTTCCTCGCAAATAATACATTATTTTAGAACAAATTTGATTTCCTTAAAAAGGGTTGCAGTGAGTTAACCTTAAGGGATAGACATATGCTGTCCAGGACTTTTTTTAGAACTTTTAAAGAGGAATAATTTCGTAATACTTGATTTACGCAGCGCACGCAACGGAAGCTTTTTTCCCGCTAGCAACATTTCTTATTGCTGCTCCGCTCGTAGCGTGATGTTATATAGCCTATATATAGCCTTCCTCGATAAATGGACTATCCAACGCAAAAATATTTTTTCAATTCGAGCCGGTAGTTCCTGAGATTAGCGCGTTCAACCAAACAAACAAACAAACTATTCTGCTTTATAATATAAGTATAGAGTATAGATTGAATAGGCAATCGTTTCCAGAAGAGGATCCAGGATTGTCATTTGCGGGGTTCGACCCAGTTGAAGGTGGGTTTGCAAAGGAAACTCTAAAAAAAACACAACATTTTATTTTATTTAACGCATAACAAGCCTTCTTGGATTAAATTACTTTTCGTAAACTCCTCAATGTCTTCGTTGGGTTGTATACTACCAAAGAAATGTGGGTCTATTGGGAGTGACATAATGAGCCCCTTAGCCCTCAAAATGTTTCTAAGAGATTTCAGCATAGTAGGACTTGTGAGAGATTAAAGAGACACCGTGGCCCTGGAACGCAAAGGGCGTTAGGAGGAACACGGATGAGCTTTATTCAGTAAAATCTGACACTCCCTTCCGCTCCCCCCAGAGCAGGAGTGTTTTTAACTTTTGATGATTTCCCGTTCTTAAACAAAATGGCGGGCAGACTGCGTATGTGATATCTAGAATCTCTACAAGTAACACGGCGACATTTTCCGCTTGGTAAAATTTTCAGTGTTTATTTTTTAATCCAATTACGAGACAGTTTTTTTTTTATTTATTTTTTTTTTATTCAAAACGGGGAAACTCTTGGCCCAAATCTCACCTGATGGAAAGTGATGATTAGGCCGAAGATGGAAGCGAGTTTCAACCGGAATCCTCTAACATAGAGGAACTGGCTATCATACCTCTAATTGCCGGAACACAACAATGCTGTTAACATTGTTGTTATGGCGACAGACTTAGACATGATGGTGGTAGCTTGCCAGGCGGACTTAGAAGTCCTACCACCAACCAAACCAAGCAAAAAATTTGCCCCCGCTGGGAATCGAACCCGGGACCTCTGGGTCTGAATCGGGTGGTATAACCACTAGACCACGGAGGCGGTTAGTGTCACCTGTTTAGCACCACCCGGGGACCACGTGTAGGGATTCGCTGAAGGGTATTCTCCTACGGACGCGGGTGACTCGGCCCCCAACAGTTTTTAACCTTCAGAACTTAATCAACAACATTATCTTGTCAGTTGGTTGTAGCCCGTAATAGAATAGCTCCTAAATTAACTTATTAGTCTAGATGAGAGTACTCGCGACGTAAGGTTTCAGTTCAATTGGAATTTTACTACGTATGACGTAATGCGAGATTCTTTGTCATCTATCTATCTATCTATCTATCTTCTTCTTCTTCTATATCTTCTATCTATACTTATAATAAATCTGTAGAGAGGTCAATTCTGTACATGAAATATATTTCCAAAATAACTATCAGGGGGTGATTAGGGATCAATACTGATGCCAAAAATGCAATCAGTAAAATTTTTGTCTGTCTGTCTGTCTGTCTGTCTGTCTGTCTGTCTGTATAACCGTTATAGAAACAAAAACTACTCGACGGATTTTAACGAAACTTGGTAAAATTGTTATTCATACTCCTGAGCAGGTTATAGTATACTTTTCATCACGCTACAATCAATAGAAAAAATGAAAAAAAAAATAAATGTGAAAGTTTGGTTGTTTGTTACTCAATCATGCCAGAACGGCTTAACGGATCTTAATGAAACTTAGAACAAAGATAGATTATAGTCTGGAATAGCACATAAGCTACTTTTAATCCCGGGAACATGTTCCCTAGGGATCACGCGGGCGAAGCCGCTGGCAGAAGCTAGTACATAATAAATCTGTAGAGAGGTCAATTCTGTACATGAAATATATTTCCAAAATAACTATCCGGGGGTGATTAGGGATCGATACTGATGCCAAAAATGCAATCAGTGCAATTTTTGTCTGTCTGTCTGTCTGTCGGTCTGTCTGTCTGTCTGTCTGTATAACCGTTATAGAAACAAAAACTACTCGACGGATTTTAATGAAACTTGGGACAATTATAATTCATACTCCTGAGCAGGTTATAGTATACTTTTCATCACGCTACAATCAATAGGAGCAGAGCAGTGAAGGGAAATGTTGGGAAAACGGGAGAAGTTACTCCATTTTTTAAGCGTCCGTCGCGTGTGCACCCTTAATGGTGAAAGCTACACAGAAACCATGTATGACGGAAATGTTCTCCTTAACCTCCTGGATTCCAGACGAAAAATGATTTGATACCTATTATTTAAAATTAGGTTTCCTGATATATCAGGGGTCTTTACATATCTAAAAATATGCAAAAAAAAATGAAATTTGGTGCATTGTTGCTGATTTACCAAGGTTACAAAACTACCATTAAACGATTTTTTCCGAAAATATATCACAGACAACTTTCGAACATTTTTTTATTTTTTATGTCATATAGGTATGACATAAAAAACGCTGGCATCCAGGAGGTTAAAATTATATAAAAAACTAGCTTCTGCCAGCGGCTTCGCCCGCGTGATCCCTAGGGAACATATTCCCGGGATGAAAAGTAGCTTACGTGCTATTCCAGACTATAATCTATCTTTGTTCTAAATTTCATTAAGATCCGTTAAGCCGCTCTGGCGTGATTGAGTAACAAACAGCCAAACTTTCACATAAAATTTATAATATTACTCGTTTGGTGTAAAGCGAAATTATAACCATCTTCCCCTCGACATTATAATTATTAAAGGATATTGCAAACTGTCGTAAGCCGTTTTCCGAAGCTACTCGCTAGCCTCTAGGCGCCAAGCTAGCCGCCTGCCTGCCTGTGCGTTCGCGACCACAAAAATAATCCTTATTGATTCAGTATTCACGCGCGATTGCTTATTATTAGCGTTTTTCATGTATAACTTTGGTGTTTCTATACCGATTTCTATGATTCTGTTTTTATGGAATAGTTAATAATGTTAACTTTTATTAATGTTAATTATGGACGACTGAGAGTTTTATAAACGTATGAGTAGACAAATACAATCAGATAGTTTCGAACTGCTAAGCTATCGGGAGTTACACGTGTTATTGTTCGTCAATCATAAAAGATAGACATATGCTGTCGTTGGATATTTTTTATATAATTTTAAGGAGAACATTTCCGTCATACATGATTTCTGTGTAGCTTTCACCATTAAGGTTGCACACGCGACGGAAGCTTAAAAAATGGAGTAACTTCTCCCGTTTTCCCAACATTTCCCTTCACTGCTCTGCTCCTATTGATTGGAGCGTGATGAAAAGTATACTATAACCTGCTCAGGAGTATGAATAATAATTGTACCAAGTTTCATTAAAATCCGTCGAGTAGTTTTTGTTTCTATAACGGTTATACAGACAGACAGACAGACAGACCGACAGACAGACAGACAAAAATTATACTGATTGCATTTTTGGCATCAGTATCGATCCCTTATCACCCCCTGATAGTTATTTTGGAAATATATTTCATGTACAGAATTTACCTCTCTACAGATTTATTATAAGTATATATAGAAGATAGATAGATATCCAACGACAGCATTATGTCTATCTTTTATGCTTGACGAACAATAACACGTGTAACTCCCGATAGCTTAGCAGTTCGAAGCTTTCTGATTGTATTTGTCTACTCTTACGTTTATAAAACTCTCAGTCGTCCCTAATTAACATTAATAAAAGTTAACATTATTAACTATTCTATAAAAAAATAATCACAGAAATCGGAATATACTGAATCATGCTATAAGGATTATTTTTGTCATTTTTGTGGTCGCGAACGCACAGGCAGGCGGCTAGCTTGGCGCCTAGCGCTAGCGCTAGGCTAGCGAGTAGCTTCGGAAAACGGCTTACGACAGTTTGCAATATCCTTTAATAATTATAATGTCGAGGGGAAGATGGTTATAATTTCGCTTTACACCAAACGAGTAATATTATAAATGTGAAAGTTTGGTTGTTTGTTACTCAATCACGCCAGAACGGCTTAACGGATCTTAATGAAATTTAGAACAAAGATAGATTATAGTCTGGAATAGCACATAAGCTACTTTTCATCCCGGGAATATGTTCCCTAGGGATTACGCGGGCGAAGCCGCTGGCAGAAGCTAGTTGAAAATAGAACTGTCATACTAGGGATGGTTTAGAGTACGTTTATAAAGGCACCTTGCCTATGCAATATTTTTTAGGATTCCATACATACTATTAACAGAAGACATACCGCGTGTATCTGACATCGACGCACAAACGATTTCCATGGCATGATTCTGGACACCCCAGTGTTGGAATTTTTCGTCGGTTCTTTTCTCATCTTTTGCATTTTTTTCAAGAGTACCACAAATAGGTATCAGCTCAGGAGCTGATATCAATTTGTGGTTTTATTCAGATTGCTCTTTATAGTGAAAGTAGTTAATTAATTATATTTTTATTAAAAATCTCATTGGGTTAGGTCAGAATAACGATTATGAGCAGTCTAAGTAAAAATTCATGCACTGGACCCATGGAAATCGTTTGTGCGTCGATGTCAGATACACGCGGTATTAAGGATCTCTCGTGTGTGCCGTGTCGACGGCGCGTTCGTGTTCCACGCGCGCCTCAAAGAGTCAGCACACAGAGGGCCCCGAAAGGGCCGACGCCTGCCGGAGTCGCGGGACTACTCGAAAGAGACACCGTGGCTCCGGAACACAAAGGGCAATGAAGGAACATGGATGGGTTTTAGTCAGTAGAAGTCTGACACTCCCTCCCGCTCCGCCCAGAGCGGGAGAAGTCATTTGAAGAATTCCCATCCCTAAAAAAAATGATATCTCGTGTGTCAGTCTTTCTATCTCTGGCACAACGAATTTCGGTCTTTTTATTTTGTAATTTCTTTATACCAGACTAGCTGACCCGCGCAACTTCGTTTGCGTCACATTTTCCATTAATGCTTCGCTCCTATTTGTCTTAGCGTGATGATATATAGCCTTATAACCTTCCTCCATAAATGGGCTATCTAACACTGAAATAATTTTTCAAATCGGACCCGTAGTTCCTGAGATTACCCCCTACATACAAACTTACAAACATGCAAACTTACAAACAAATGTTACCTCTTTATAATATTAGTATAGACTAGACCATTTTCTTCTTCATCAAATTGATGTGAGAAAATTTTAAAGTGACATGTGAAATCACGTCTATAAATAACCAGCGGCCAAGTGCGAGTCGGACTCGCGCACCGAGAGTTCCGTACAAACCGGTTCACAGAATCCAACTTATAAATCACTTACCAAGTTTCAACAGCATAGTTCTTATAGTTTCGGAAAAAAGTGGCTGACATACAGACGGACGGACAGACAGACAGACATGGCGAATCCATAAGGGTTCCGTTTTTTGCCATTTGGCTACGGAACCCTAAAAAACGTGGATAAAAAATACGACAAATATGCCAAAACCATCGAGCGGAGCGTATTTTTACGAAACTTCCACCAACTCAAAGACAATTTGAATATGCTATTTTTTCATTTAGGTAGTATATTTACAGCTTTCTCTTTGAGAGTTCAAGAATAATATTATGCAAATATGTTTTTAGGGTTCCGTAACCAAAGGTAACTAACGGAACCCTATTACTAAGCCTTCGCTGTCACTTTTCACAGATTGTGTAGTACCCGTGCACAACGTCGTCTGCATAACAGTTTTCATAACTGCTCCGCTCCTATTGGTCTTAACGTGATGATATAATATAGCCTATAGCCTTCCTCGATTCGCTAATCTCAGGAACTTACTGGCGCGTTCAACCAAACAAACAAGGAAACTCTTCTGCTTTATAATATTCGTATAGATATAGATTATAAAAATTTAGTTAAATTAAAATAAGGAGGCTCACATACACGAAACATTTTTTTTCCGGTTTATGATACGGAACCTTTCTTTTGAGCGCCCCACTCAAACTTGACCGATGTTTTCGACTAAGTGGAACGGGCGAATGCGATGCGATATGAAGCCCGTTTCAATTTCAAGTTCTAGGCACTCCCTCAAGGTCGTCGGCGGCTGCTCTCGCCAAGATATAAAAACAATACTAAAAGTAAAATAAGAACCTAATAGACAATTTTAACCTCTAAAAGATATGGCGGGACCGGATTTGAACGTCAGAATCTATGTCAAATTTCTCTATCAACTTTGAAGCTCTAGTTTTAATTATAGCTTCGTCGATATTGAAGAAAATTGGATTAAAATATTATTTCATACAGCTAATAAGTTTGTTTTAATAATAACATGAATTTCTACTGCGAAATTGCTTCAAAACTCATTCGGAGCTAAAAACAGTTTAGTTCCAAACTTCGCCAACAGATGTCACTGTGCGCTGACGTCACGTTCCTGAATCGCGGTGTTAAGATTCTCCGTCGTTTGGTTGGGTCTGTCGCTTTGCCAGCGTTTAATTAATCTCTGGTTTCCCTTCAAAACGCATAAATCTTTCGCCTTTTACTAAAGATTTCCGTGGAGGGGAACACTCAAATGAGTCTTAAGCATTTTTGAAATACTTCGCTTCGGCGAAGTTTATAATCTGTGAAATGAATGAATTGGTGATATCATACGGCACTGTTAATACGCGTACTCGATACTGATAAAATTATACGTAAAGTAAATTTCAGAATTTATGTCTTATTAATAGACAAAACAATATGTAGGTAACTAAATTAATGTTAGAACAGATACACGTACTCAAAGATAGAAATCAAAAAGTATAATCCGCGCGCAATCAAAACGGGATGGAACTTTGTCAAAATAAATCGAAAATGACAGTACTTTCTTCAAGTAGCGTTGTAAAATCTTCTGAATATTGTTAATGAATTAATTAGTCATTATGATAGATCGCAGAAATAACTAATTTATTATTAATATGTATTCAGCACAGTTTTGCTAACGCTACTTGAAGAAATAACTGAACTTAAACATAGTGCAGTGGAATGCACAGAGCTTGAAACCCAAATTAGAAGAATTTAAATGTTTACTGCTTCAAGAAAAAATACATATAGCATTAATTAGCGAAACTTGGCTTGGGGAAGACGTATATGTAAACATTAATCAATACAATGTAATAAGACGAGATAGAGAGGATTCGTATGGTGGGATTGCTATCGTAGCTCATAATTCAATAAATTTGCAGGAGGTACAGATTAGCCCCGTTAGACCGGGTATCGAGCTGTTGTGTATTCAAGTTAATAATTGTGGCTTTATTAAATATATAATTTTAGTATATTGTCCAAGTTCTGTTCACACTATACAAGCCGACTGGGATAACATTTTTTCTTTGTTTCCAAATAATTGTTTAATAGTAGGAGATTTTAATGCTCATCATACAAACTGGTCGTATAAAAATGATAGTAGAGGAAAACAAATTTTTGAATCGGCACTAGAGTTTAGTTTTACCTCCCTTAATACTGGACAACCAACTAGGATTAAATTAGTTAATGACACTTTACAATCCTCCTCTCCGGATATTACATTTGCATCTGTGGACATCGCTCTTAACTTTGACTGGAATGTTATGAACGAAAACCTGGGTAGTGATCACTTATTTATTAAATTTAAAGTGAACTTTTGCGAAGATGTTTACTACCATAAGAAGCGTAACTATAAATTAGCTAACTGGACTGGTTATAGAAATGATCTTGATTGCTTTCCTCTGTCTAATGCAGAAGACGAAGTCCAGGTTATCTATGACTATTTCACCTCTCAAATAAATAGATCAGCAGATGAGAATATTCCTCTAATTAAATTTTGTAATAAGCCAAATGATAGGTTTAAGCCGAAAGGGTACTGGAGTCCAGATATTTCTAAATTAGTTGCTGAGCGCCGACTAGCACTTAAAAAATTTAGAGGAAATCCAACACCGTCGAATCTTGCACTACTTGAGGAACACACTTTTAAAGCTAAACATGCTATTCAGAAAGCGAGATCTAATGACTATAAGAAATTTTGTGACAGTATTGATTATAAAGTTTCAGCTTCAGATATGTGGCGTCGACTGCGATGGGTGAAAGGTTACAGGAAAACTAATATCCAATGTTCTCACGAGTTAAAGAGAGAAATGTTATGTGACCTTACACCAGATTATGTCACCTCACCTAAGCCTTTATTTACTTCTAGAAACATTTTGCTTGAGTCGGAGTTTACGTTACAGGAAATGAATAACTGTCTAAAGAAAAAAGATACTGCCCCAGGAGAAGACAAAATCACCTATTCTATGATTTTTCATCTTCCACTTATTGGTAAGTTATATTTACTTAAAATCTATAATAATATATTAAATTCAGGTAATGTTCCATCGCAGTGGCGTCAGATTAGAGTTATCCCTATACCGAAATCGGGTGCTGGCGCAAATGCTAACAGCAAACCGAGACCTATTTCGTTGATGTCATGTACATGCAAAATTTTTCATGCGATGATAACCAAAAGACTCGAATGGTATGTAGAAAAAAATAGAATTTTGTCACCAAATACAATCGGTTTCAGGAGAGGGCAATCCAGCATTGATTGTCTCACGCGGTTAGTAACTCAAATTCAGATAGGCTTTTCAAAGAATTTCCCAACTGTAGCCTGTTTTCTTGATATCAAAAGTGCGTATAATAACATATTATTAGATAGGTTATTACAGATTCTTGATAGTCTGGGTGTTGGTAGTAATATTTGCCAATATTTATGGAACTTTCTTAGCGAACGTCATCTTATAGTTGCCATTGAATCCGCAATCGATATAGTCAGGTACGCACGAAAAGGGTTAGCCCAAGGTGATCGCATCTCGCCGTTACTCTTTAATTTAGCTACATCTAAAGTTTGTCAGGATATTATTGAAGTGTATTCATGCCAATACGCCGATGACTTCGTATTATATGTAACTTGTAAGGATATGTTGGAGAGTCAGAGCAAAATTCAAAATGCGTTAAATAATTTCACAGTTTCGTTGGATGAATTGGGATTAGAAATATCTGAAATTAAATCCAAATATTGTGTTTTTAGTAGGGGATTCAGAAAACAACAAATACAGCTTTTAATAAACAATAATGAACTTGACAATGTGTGTAATTATAAATATTTGGGCGTTTGGCTAGATAAGACATTACGCTGGGGTAAACATATTAATGAAATAGTCGAGAAAATACAAAAACTTCTTAATTTACTTAAAATTCTTACGAGTCCTTCTTGGGGTATCCATCAGATCCATCTTCGTCGGCTTTATATAGCTCTAATTAGAAGTAGGTTGGACTACGGGTGTTTTTTATATGATAGTAGTGCTAAGACAAATACTTATAAGTTAGAGAAAATTCAAAATCAGGCTTTGAGGGTAGTAGGTAGCTTTATAAGAAGTACACCGATACACGTTATGGAGTGCGAGCTCTGTGTTCCTCCACTGCACGTTAGGAGAAAATGGTTAGCATACAAATATTGCTTAAAGTCGTGTTCTGTATCCAACAATGTAGTAATAAAACTATTGTCAGAACTTAGCGCTAGTAGTCACATCAGATATTGGGAAGGTAAAAAGCTTCCATTACTTGTGAATGTGGTTAAAGAACTTAAGGAGGAAAATATAAGATCATCTCCTATTCCGGAGATGTTTTCTTTAGATGTATGGGTTACTAGCATAGACATCCAGAATATAATAATGGTAAATTTAGAATCAATTAAGAATCAAAAAAAAACATATGATTTAAACTCAATTAAAGCAGAAGCTCTGAAAGAAATATATAGTAAGTATCATGATTATTATAGAATTTATACTGATGGGTCTAACAGCGCTAATGGTAGTGGCGCTGCTTTTTATGATCCTTTAAATTCAGACAGTACAAACAATTATTATAAAATAGGTAACTATGTATCAGTTATGTCGTTGGAGCTTTTTGCAATTTCATAAGCGCTTTCTTATATTTTATCCATCAATGTTAACAGAAAGACATTAATTTGTGTAGATAGTAAAAGTGCACTACAACATATAGCTCGGTGCGTCTCTGGGTGCAGAGGTGCACCGATAGCTTATGAAATTTTGGATAAAATATGCAAATTATCTGAAAGAGGTGTAGATCTGAGGTTGCAATGGGTTCCTTCACATATTGGCATAAAGGGTAATGAGGAGGCTGACCGTTTAGCAAAGTTGGGTATTGTTGAGGGAAGAGAAACATATGTTAGAGTTAATTATATAGAATTATTGCCTAAATATAAAAATAAATCTCATGAATTTTGGAAAGAATATTTCAATGTAAGATCTAAAAATAAGGGTATCTGGTATAAATCTATAGTTTCGGAGCCTCCTCGTATACCGTGGTTTTGTAATACTAGACTAAGCAGAAAACTAGTAGTAACCGCTCACAGACTGAGGTCTGGACACATGCCGCTCAATAGTTTTGGGTTTCTAATGAAGAAAATAAGTTCACCTAACTGTGAGGAGTGTGGTACACCAGAAGATGTTATACACCTATTGACGGAATGTGCTAGATTTCAGTCTGCAAGAGAAGATTTGTTGAGAGAACTAGAGATAAATATGTATAATATTGGTATGTTCCATCATATTTTGTCGACACCAAACTCCAGCGCTGCTTATAGTTTAATTAAGTTTGCATTGTTACGTTTTAAATAATAAGTCTATTAGTTAAAAAGTAGTTAGTAAGTTTATAAGGTCCGATGGGACTGGCATGTACCTTGTATAAAAGTCCCTAATTAAAATAAAGAGAAAAAAAAAAAAAAAACTAATTTATTATCAATATGTATTCAGCACAGTTTTGCTAACGCTACTTGAAGAAATAACTGTCATTTTAGATTTACTTTGACAGAGTTCCATCCCATTCTGATTGCGCGCGGATTATAATATGTCAGACTGTCAGAGTATAAAATGTCATAATAACAAACAAATCAATCCGTAACTAATGTTAGAGTCTAGCAGATTCTATACAACACAATAAAATATAGTCAACAAAAGAAAATAAATCGGACTAAAGTATTCAACATATTAATATATTGATTTTCTGCCTGTCGCATGTCGTTCGATTATTGTGTAGTATGTTTTATTTAACAGTTACTCAACTCAAAAACTCCTGCACCGATTTTCATGCTGTTTTCACGAACGGGTAGAGAGTGGTTCTCGAGTAAGGTTTTAGTATAAAATTGGTCAAGCGGGGGAAGCCGCGCGCATCAGCCAGTATAAACATATGTAAGACAAAGCTTTTAAGCAACTATGTACCCTGTAACTTCGCCAACACTCTATAGGCAAATATACTTTTTAGATGTAAGCACTATGTATCTCGTTGTAAACTGTTACATAAGTTCATAAGAGAATAAAATTCTTTAAACCTAAATCATCAAATGACTCCTCCCACTCTGGGCGGAGCAGAAGGGAATGTCAGACTCTTACTGACTAAAACCCATCCGTGTTCCTCTTAGTGCCTTTTGCGTTCTGGGCCGCGGTGACTCTTTCGAACAAATTCCGCCGTCCTGGAGGACAGTATAGGCAAGATAGATATTTATGTACAGCAGTCAGCAATACTAATGGCGTAGGTACGCGCACAATAGTGAGTTAACGACCTACAGTTTGCAGCAGTTTTGCAACACTATAT
Organism: Ceramica pisi; assembly: GCA_963859965.1. NCBI lineage: Eukaryota > Metazoa > Arthropoda > Insecta > Lepidoptera > Noctuidae > Ceramica > Ceramica pisi. The sequence goes on from OY982556.1 coordinate 14,309,406, forward strand.
CGGAAGGACGTCCTTTAATAAGTCTCTCATGAGTGCAAATGATGCACCGTTCATTATAATAACTTGCTTTTGAGGTGGCTCAATTATAGTATGCACTTTTGTGGATAAGTCTTTAGCTTTGCAATGTCACGACTCACGAGAACAGAATTAAATGAAATCTGTTCTTCGAGACGTAGCACAGATTATACAGAATGCTCTTTCAAGAAATACCGATGGGTAGCTCGCCTTCCGATAAAGACCAAGCCAGGGTTGATGGCGCGTTATGTTCTACGCGCGCTTTTAAAAAGAGATGTCAGCATGATTAACGGGCTCCACATGGGGCAGTACTGTTAGTGTTACGGAGTTGTTTTTTTTTTTCGACAAGTCACACATTCCCAACCACTGCAACTCCTGAAAGCCAGTGGTGACCACCAGAAAAACGCCGAGCTAATGAAGCCCGACGAGTCCCGGAGAAACGATTCAACTGTCTTGGATCCCGCAACGAAATTAATCAGAAGAGTGCAGCGGAGGAGTAGGATAAAAATAATATAATTTCGTTTAGTAAATATAATAAAAATAATTTACGTAAGATAAATATAATTAACCGAGTTGTTAGAAAGAGTTACCGCGGCTCTGGAACGCAAAGGGTATTTGAAGGAACTCGGGTGGGTTTTAGTTAGTAAGAAACACTCCACGTTTGTTTGGTTGAACGCGCTAAGCTCAGGAACTGCTGGTCCGATTTGAAAAATTCTTTCAGTATTAGATACCCCATTTATCGAGGAAAGCTATAGGCTATATATCATCACGCTAAGACCAATAGGAGCGGAGTAGTAATGAATAATGTTACGCAGAGGACGTTGCACGGGTCAGCTAGTATTATATAAATCACGTGTCACGTTGTTTGTCCACGATGGACTCCTAAACTACTTAACCGATTTTAATCAAATTTGCACACCGTGTGCAGTCTAATCCAACTTGAAAGATGTAAGTGTGAAGGGTAGCTTACATCTCAATATAAAGTCGCAATATTTGTTTGAGTTTGAATTTTCGAACAATTCGAGCGCCGCCGGGACTGCGAGGTAAGTTCAGGTAAGTTTAACTATAATTTCTGAATATTGGCTGTTTCTGAATGACTAGTTACCTACTCGTCGAAACAATAGTAGTTATTGAAACATCGATCTAGAGATCTCAGTAACTGGGGCATAAGGCGATAGGGACATAGAACGCTTCTTTCATGGCAGAGCGATGTTTTGAGTGCAAAAATATTACAAGTTTTAAAAATGTCACTACTTTAAAAAATAAAAATTATCTATACTAATATTATAAAGAGGTAACATTTGTTTGTAATCTACCGCGTGTATCTGACATCGACGCACAAACGATTTCCATGGGTCCAGGGCATGATTCTGGAAATGAGAAAAGAACCGACGAAAAATTCCAACACTGGGGTGTTGGAATTTTTCGTCGGTTCTTTTCTCATTTTTTTCAAGAGTACCACAAATAGGTATCAGCTCAGCTGAGCTGATATCTACATATTTATTCAATCTTTAATTATTTTTTTTTTTAATTTAATTAATTCTTGTTATAGCAAGTTAAAGATTTTCGTTAATGGCTTGGTATTGAAGACGTAAAGCCCAGCAGTGGACAGTGATGAATAATTTTAAAAGGAAGATTGGTCAGTGGGTCGTCTTAGGGGCGGGATTATCATTATTTAATCTTCGAAGGCACCTGTTTCGCGGCAAACCTAACAGCTGTAGGTAACTTCTTCGAAAACGTGGCATTCAACTAAATAAAAATAGCGTCTCCACAGTAAAATAACAAAATTAAAATACCTCTACCCTACCAACGACTTAACTTTTTTTTAATCGTTCTAAACATGCAAAAGCAAGAGAAATATAAAGCCAAGATTAGAAAAAACACTTACATCACTCATGTAAGGAGTCCAATCGTGGTTCCCAGCTTCCCACTCTGGAGGAGGCTTCTTTTCTCTCAATCTGTTTATTATTGTAGCGTCCGAATCATCGTCGACGATCGTACGATCGAAATCAAATACGGCTAGAGATGCACTCGCCATGTTTTAAAATTACGCGCGCACACGATCGCAGTTCACAACACACTGAACTACTGAAGTAATATTTTCTCTACTCTCTGAAGTCCTAAACGATGTTCCATGAACTTGAGGCACGTTTGATTACGTCAACGGACATCGAGACATGGTACGGAAGAATTGTGGATGATGCAATCATTTTCATGTGTGGTTTTTGTGAAGACACAAAATACTCTTGAATTTTGACAGTTATCAGCTGTTTTGACGTTATCGATTCGAGTTTGACGTGTCCTTGATGATTTTGTTTGGATACATGCCAATGAAAATGAATGGTATATTTGGCTATGTGGTTATCTGAAAAGATTAAATTAAACATTGCCTTATTACTTTCTCTGACTCAGTGGCTGTTATGTTATACGTTTTCTTAAGAGTAATATTTTTAATGCTGGTCCTGCTCCATTGGGCAATCTAGGGTGTAGTAAACAAAGTCAAAATTGTTGATAATGTAATTATTTAGTATATCTATTGATATCTGACGCATTAAAGTCTTCGAATTCAGGAATTGTATCCAAACACATTTTCTGTCAACATTCCATAATTGACTGTCATTGTCACTCATTCGTCATTCATAGAGGAATTTAAAAAAAAAACTTGACAGATAAGGATTCAGAATTGCAGCATAACCTCTTTTTATGGGAATTTATTTTACAAATTGATATAATTACATAATAATAATTGCAATGGCTTCGTTAAATGTGTATTCAGTGGGTAGACTCGCCAAATATGTTTCTGGAACAACATTGAGGAGCCTTCGAGCAAATATATACAGGTGAAATTGCGCAATCAATTTTGAGGTTATGATCAGAAATATTTTCGAATTTTAGAAAAAATACTGCAGAAAAGTGCCAATATTGTTATAGGCAATGAAATTTATGTTTGTTTCCTATCATTTTGCAGACTATTTTCTTTAAATATTTCTAATTCGAAACTGATGTAATATTTATCCGAAACACTATCAAAAATCATTTGAAGTAAGTTAAAGTCAAACCTACTGTTTTTTTGCTGTTTAGGCAAAGCTTTGCTATATGACACATGGCGCTATATAATTCCATCATCTCTGAACAGATAAATGGGTGTTTAAAAGCTTAAATCTTCTTAGATTAATTCATTATCACTTTAAGATACATACTGGTGGGCAGTATTACAGCACTTTTAAGAGATTCATCTTGAAAAGAACAAGTCTATGTTCAAAGTTCAAGTCTTCCTACTATGCTTATCTATTAAGATAACAAATACTACCAAATACTATCATAAAGAGCCATTTTTATAGTAAAAAAAAACTTTCTTGCTGGTAGGCAAGACTGTTCTTTCAGGTAAACAGCACACGCAACTCAAATAACAATTTGTACTACAGATACAAATAAGTTTATGAAGAAATAAAATATGGTCAAATTTTATTATTTTGTTTTACGGGGGTCAATGTACCTATTACTGGTTTTTAGAAATTTCCATTTTGTTAAATGGGTCACCTTGAGCTGTGATATCTAGTTTGGTGTAGAATCATAAATTGCAATAAACTTGAAATTTCGTCCATTATTAAATTATAAGGCCAGGTTCCGAACATCCATGAATAAGGGAATCCTTATAGGCACACTCGGACGTCTACTGTCTGTCTGTCTATCACAGCCAGTTTTCTCCAGTTTCACTGAACCGATTTCTGTTCATATTTGATAATTATACATATGGCCTTTTGTGATCCAAACACAGACATGTTATGAAAATAAATAAATATTCAGTATGGGGGTCAAACTAGCAAATTAAAAAAAAAAACGTTTTTAACTATTGTTTGACATATCAATTGAAAGGACTTACTGTGAGAGTTGTAATTGTATTTTTTATAAAATTTATAAAATAAATAGTTTTGAAATTCAAGAAATTAGACCAAAAATGACCATTCCCTTTTCTCTGAAACTACTGATCCTAAAATTAAAAACAAAAAATTGCATATAATAGATCTATACTTTAAGATTACAGAAAAACTTATAAGAAGTCTGTAGTGTAAAAAAAAAAAAACAAAAATTGGCCTTTGCACCCGAGTCTGACTCGCACTTGGCCGCAGTTTTTCTTAAAATAATATTGCCATTTTTATGACACAATAATTACAAACCTAACTAAACCTTTCTTATTTCAGCACAAGCACAGTCCGTGCATACAGCACAGAAGAGAAGACGAGCGCGAAGCCTGAGGAGGAGAGCAAGCACTCTGCCAGCATTGAGGAGTGCCACAAGCAGATCGAAGCCCTCACCAATGACTTGAGCGCACTCAGGACCCAGGCCAAAGATTTTGAAGTGAGATCCTTAAAATAAAATATACTTAGGCATCTTCTTCTTTGTCTCTGTGTCAAATAGAGTGATAAATGTTATGTTTGGCCCAGTACACGACAATGCTAACGCCATTTGCTGACGCAGCCATAAGGTCCTCACAAGCAACCCAACAAAAAAAGGTGGGCCATGGATTGTGGGATGCCTCAAAAACACTGAACATCAGAGTTATCCGAGAACTCCCTGCTGAAGAGGTTATGTTTAGGGCGACTGATCCTAGTGCAGAATCTATTGAGAGTTTTCCAGGTCAGCCAGGGCGTAGTCGTAAATATGCTATCACTTTTCGTTCAGGAAACCCCAAGGAGGGGTTTTGAATTGACACCCGCCTGAAAATAGTGCCTACTGGTGCTTATATGTTCAAGAATGTACAAGGTGTCCATTGTACCTTATAGGCCTTAGACATCCACCAAACAGACCCGATATGTTCCTAGTCCTAACTCAAGCACTATACTTTGCAGGACAAATACAAGCGCGCGCTAGCCGACGGTGAAAACGTGCGACGCCGTATGATGAAACAAGTTGAGGACGCCAAGTCCTTCGCCATACAGAGCTTCTGCAAAGACCTGCTTGACGTGAGTGTCAGCTTTAAATAAGTACAATCTTTTCTAGGTCCTTATAATGATACTGCGGTGATCGAAAGAGTCTCCGCGGCCCTGGAACGCAGCGGGCATTCGGAGGAACACGGATGGATTTTAGTCAGTTAGATTCTTACACTCCCTTCTCCTCAGAGCGGGAGGAGTCATTTGATGTTTTCTTTTAAAACGTCTTTTATTTTGTACTAGCTAACCCACGCAAATTCGTCTGCGTCACATTTTCCATTAATGCTCCGCTCCTATTTGCCTTTAGCGTGATGATAAATAGCCTATAGCCTTCGATAAATGGGCTGTCTAATTCTGAAACAATTTTTCAAATCGGACGTAAATACTAGTTCCTGAGATTAACGCGTTCAAACAAACAAACTCTTCAGCTTTATAATATTATTATTAGTATAGATAACACAGGGAATGGCAAACCAGTTACATTCATGTCACACCTAAACGGGTGAAACCTGGGCGGGCCGCATCCCCCTCTCCCCGTCTTTATACGCTACTGCATGTATATGTCACTATAATAATAAATCGTTTTGTATAATATGTCATCGGAAAATGGCAATCGCAGTAAGATTGTAAAATATCGCGTGAAATTGTCAACTATTTTTTCTAAATAAGACACGGACATATTAGAAACTATTGAATTTGGATGGGATATCTTTTTATACCGCGTGTATCTGACATCGACGCACAAACGATTTCCATGGGTCCAGGGCATGATTCTGGACATCCTTAGTTCGCCACGGGAACGAAGTCGCGGGGGACAGCTAGTTTTATATACAATTTTTTTTTTTTTCATAGTACTTCGAAAAATTCTAATCTCATCAAGATTTATTACGGACACTGCCACTTTCCGGTGACATCTATCTATCTATACTTATAATAAATCTGTAGAGAGGTCAATTCTGTACATGAAATATATTTCCAAAATAACTATCAGGGGGTGATTAGGGATCGATACTGATGCCAAAAATGCAATCAGTACAATTTTTTTCTGTCTGTCTGTCTGTCTGTCTGTATAACCGTTATAGAAACAAAAACTACTCGACGGATTTAAATGAAACTTGGTACAATTGTTATTCATACTCCTGAGCAGGTTATAGTATACTTTTCATCACGCTACAATCAATAGGAGCAGAGCAGTGAAGGGAAATGTTGGGAAAACGGGAGAAGTTACTCCATTTTTTAAGCTTCCGTCGCGACTCGCGAGTGCAACCTTAATGGTGAAAGCTACACAGAAATCATGTATGACGGAAATGTTCTCCTTAAAATTATATAAAAAATATCCAACGACAGCATAATATGTCTATATTTTATGACTGACGAACAATAACACGTGTAACTCCCGATAGCTTAGCAGTTCGAAGCTTTCTGATTGTATTTGTCTACTCTTACGTTTATAAAACTCTCAGTCATCCCAAATTAATATTAATAAAAGTTAACATTATTAACTATTCCATAAGAAAGAATAATAGAAATCGGTATAGAAATACCAAAGTTACACATGAAAAACGCTAATAATAAGCCATCGCGCGTGAATTGGCGTGGTCGCGAACGCACAGGCAGGCGGCTAGCTTGGCGCCTAGCGAGTAGCTTCGGAAAACGGCTTACGACAGTTTGCAATATCCTTTAATAATTATAATGTCGAGGGGAAGATGGTTATAATTTCGCTTTACACCAAACGAGTAATATTATAAATGTGAAAGTTTGGTTGTTTGTTACTCAATCACGCCAGAACGGCTTAACGGATCTTAATGAAATTTAGAACAAAGATAGATTATAGTCTGGAATAGCACATAAGCTACTTTTCATCCCGGGAATATGTTCCCTAGGGATCACGCGGGCGAAGCCGCTGGCAGAAGCTAGTATACAATATATCCCATCCAAATTCAATGGTTTCCAATAACTCCGTGTCTTATTTAAAAAAAAAAAAGTTTACAATTTCACGCAAAATTTTACAATCTTGCGACGTTTGCCATTATCCAGTGACATTTAAAGATTAGTAAACTATTATTATTCAGTCAGGGTCAATAACTAAGTTTTCATTACGTTTTCAGGTAGCAGACACACTGGCAGCAGCAGCGGAGAGTGTACCAGAGAGCGAAGTGTCGGAGGGTGGCGGCACAGAGGGCGGCGCCTCCGCAGCCCTACGCTCGCTACACGACGGCGTCAGACTGACCAGGGCGCAGCTCACACAGGTAACTACTCTAACTTCCAAAACCCAGTAACTGGGTAGTATACCGCCTTTATCTGACATCGACGCACAAACGAGTTCCATGGGATTTCCGGGGCATGATTCTAGACACCCTAGACTTAGAATTTTTCGTCGGCTTTTTTCTCATTTTTTTCAAGGGTTTTTTTACTTTAGACTGCTCATAATCGTTAGTCTGACCTAACCCAATGAGATTTTTAATAAAAAAATAATTAATAAACTACTTTCACTAAAAAGAGCAATCTGAATAAAACCACAAATAGATATATCAGCTCAGCTGAGCTGATACCTATTTGTGGTACTCTTGAAAAAAATGAGAAAAGAACCGACGAAAAATTCCAACACTGGGATGTCCAGAATCATGCCCTGGACCCATGGAAATCGTTTATGCGTCGATGTCAGATACACGTGGTAGATACAAAAACACCCAGACTCGGAACAAATACTTGTAGGTCGTACAAATATTTGTTCCGAGCGGGAATCGAACCCGCGACATGCTGCGCAGCAGTCAATCGCTCAACCACTGCGCCAACCGTGTCGTGTATTTCATCAGTAACCTTAGAAGCCTCGTCTGATAACATGCAGTTCATATAATATTTCTATTTATTCGCAGGTGTTCAGCAGACACGGCCTGACCTCAGTATCTCCTCTCCGTGAGAAGTTCGACCCCAATCTACATGAAGCCTTGTTCCAACAGGTTAGTTTCACAAACTTAAAACTCAATTTACATTACCGTGGTCAGAAATGGCAGCAATTTTTTTTCATGTAGGAATAAGGCTTGCTCTTCACCACAATCACGCCTGATGGATAGCGGTAGATGAGGTCTATGATGGAGCGAGTGTGCCCAGAAGTTACCTGTTTAGATACTCTTGCTTTGAAAGTTGACGGGTTATATTTGTATGGGAGCACAGACACTGGCAGAGAATTCTACACCTTGGCTGTGCGCATAATATATGTGGAGGAAAAGTGCTGAGTACAACCAGTCGGGATATCGACCAAGTACGGATAGTACTCTGCAGTTTTATCAAAAATTCAAAACACTAGCAGACCCACGCCACGTCGTCTGCGTCACATTTTATTGTCTTAGCGTGATGATATGAAGCCTATAACCTTCCTCGATAAATAGGCTATCTAAAACTGAAAGAATTTTTCAAATCGGACCAGTAGTTCCTGAGATTAGCGCGTTCAAACAAACAAACTCTTCTGCTTTATAATATTAAGTATAGATTACTGTCCTCCTGGAAGAGTCGGCTAAAAACAGCAACTTTCCAATCTTCTAAGGGGCGGATCCAGGATTATAATTTGGGGGGCCTGGGCCAGGATTATGTTATGTGCGTAACCTACCCTCTGAGGGTAGGTTACGCACATAACATTTTATTCTGCTTGTCGCAATACAAGTCTCCTTCGATGACATGTCTTAAATTCCTCATTGATTTCGTTAGGTGATAGACTACCAAAGATTTCTCGGAATTTTGGGGAGGGTCGACCTCTTTAGCCCTCCCTAGACCCGCCCTTGATTCTTCTCATTCTGTTCTCCATCTTCTGTTTTCAGGAAGTAGAAGGTGCAGAATCCGGGACAGTGGTAGCAGTCAGCAAAGTTGGCTACAAGCTCCACGAGCGGTGCGTGCGGCCCGCGCTCGTCGGCGTCGCCAAGTGAACAGTGGCGTAGTCAGTAGCGTAGGCGTATGTGAGTGGGAGCTATGGGATATGTTGTTGTTGATGTAATAATAAATAATTTTAACGGTTCATGAGCCTTTTTGTTACTTAGGGTGGCCGATAGTCAAAAATTTTTGGTTTTTGATAAATGCTTCTTCGATTTATTTGCCTTGCCTTTGCTCAACTATATTGGGGTTGGTTTCAAGTCAAACCGGATAAAGCTGAATATCAGTATTTTACGTGGAACAGCTGCCTTTCAGACTTCCACTATCCATTATCTGAGTAACACGGTACTTCTTAGCTGACTAGACTGGAGTCTGATTTTTTTTAATGCCAATCCGTAACGTCTGTCAAAGATCTATGACAACCAGGTTTAACCAACGGTTTAACGTGCTTTCGGAGGCACAGAGGAAACTCAGTGTGTTAAGATGGTCGCCCATCCACAAACTAACCTTGGCCAGCGTTACTTTACCTTAAGATTGACCATTGCGGCTGTATTTTTTTGGTCAAAACTCAAAAAATTTACAAGCATTGGTCAAGCTAACAATTTAACTACAATTTTTGACTATTGGTTAGCTACGAATAAAAAAAACTCGCCTATAGATACTGCCGTTGTAAGAAAAAAATCCGTACCTACACATAACGAAGTAACCAATTTCCGACCTTAAGAAAACTACGCATGGTCGGAAATCGGTTAATTCCTTTTGTGTAGTTATATAATTTTTTTCTTGTGACGGCAGGACACAGCAAGCACTTTTTAAAACGTTTTGATGTCGGGATTGCGTGAATTGAAAAACGATTGCTATCAGAATTTAGTACTGTAGAAGATGTAGAAAAAAATGAGAACCGATTCAAGTATTTGTTGAACAAAAACAAAAATGTACAGCAATGAGGCTTTCATGAAAATTTTACGTCACCAGCTGGCGCCACACACGCGAGAGGGCCTCGTCCCTTGAAAATCACACCTAACTTAAATATAGTGCTTGTACTTACCGGCTGAACCACGGTTTAACCTTGTTTAAAATTACCTGTGAAATCCCCAGCAGGTTGTATGTAGTTTTGACTCTGTTACGCCTAAACCGCTGAACCAATTTTGATGAATTTTAATTTCGAGAAAGATTGTCGGAGAAGAATAAACATACACAAAATATAATAATAAAGTCTGTACATTTAATATTTTTTTAAGATAACTTCATATATTGGTAGATTTAGAATGTTAGGATACCGTGTGAATCCCTAAGATCATATTTTAAACGACGCTTATTTTTAAGACGTACTTAAATGTATAGTGCCCGCCACGAGAACATATATTTTTTGTAAACACTCATTAAATTGTTTCATATGTTTATTCCATGAGTCAGAAGCGTTCCAGTACCACAAAACATTAGACTACAGCGGTTATATTTATTCATTTATTATTAGGTCTACCAACAATTGTTTACACTTCATCGTCTTCCTACCCTTATACCATGTTACTTGGGGTCGGCGCAACACGTTTTTTTCTTCCACGCTGCCCTATCAGCCGTCAAACTATCACTAAATCCCTTCTCTTTCATATCGCTTCTCACACAATCCATCCATCTTTTCTTTGGCCTTCCTCTCCCTCTCCATCCTTACACTTATCTACAAAAAAAAACATGCATTTGAACTCGACACAGTGCAACAATTACTAATTAATTACTTGTAGGTAAACACCACATGAACAAAATGGAAACCAAGATAAGTAATTCATTAGTTGTAAGCTACATATTGTACAAGTAAACTTAGTAAAATAGTTTAACTCTATATAGTAACAAATACTAAACATTATAAGTAAAACACTGGTATACAGCTGAATCCGGGTTGACTGGAAGCCGACCCCAATGTAGTTTGGAAAAGGCTAGGCGGATAAGCAAAATTTATTTGATAAGTTCCGTAAACACAGCCCCAACAATTGTACATCAAATCTGATATACATTTTTGCTTGTTGAGAGAATCAAAGTGAAACTCAACCATATCACTACAACTATTCAAAACCCTACAAAACCTAGCACAAGGGGAGTTATATCGCTAATTATATCACGACCAAATGAAACTGCTCGTTAGTTTCATATTCCATCTATGTAACTGTGTGTTGATTGAATTTCGCTACGTTGCATAGTAGAAGTTCTTTGTGTACAAAATTACAGCTTCTCGTGACGTGGACTGTTAGTACGTAATAAAATTGAGTAGCATTTAAAAATCAGACTGTTATGAAAGATTTAATATGTTCGAATAGAAACTTATATTTATTTGTAAAATTTTGAATTTAGAGAGACCTGCTGAATAGTTTTTAGATTTTTTTCATGAACTAAAAATGAATTGAATGTTTTCCACTGAAAAATGGTGGATGTTATACGAAAACTTTTCAGCAATTTTCAATGTGCATATCAAATTGTTTAATTACCTACCTATCAAAAGAAGTAAATAAGGTTTTATTTATGTTTTGAACACTGTTACATTTAGCTTCAACAGAATAAAACTGCTTTCAGACAACGCTATAATATAATAGCATAATTAGTATATAGCTCATAGCACAACAATATCGCGCACCATACATTGTTGTGGACACGTTCACACTGTACTGTACTATATATTATTGAAAATGTATAGTACGCCATATTGTTGTGCTTTGAGCTATATACTCTATGCTATATATGCATAGTTTGAAACCAGCTTAACTCCAAAAATGATGTCACCGGAAAGTGGCATAACCGTAAGATTGTAATAAATCTTGATTAGATTATAATTTCTCCAAGTATTATGAAAAAATCGTTTTGTATATAAAATAACCCATCCAAATTCAATATTCTCCAATACATCTGTGTCTTAATTAGAAAAAAAAACGTATACAATACAATACAATATAAATTGTTTTATTGTGAACAACATATGGAACCAATTTTGTTAGTAAAGTAGCCAGCACATCATGTTACAACAATCTGTCGAATTTCTGTATTATATTTTCAACTTTATTGCTGTCCAGATTAAGTTCAATTTTGACTGGGAAAATTTGACAGTTTCGGGTACCTGACCCTGTGCTGGCGTCTGTACAACTTACACACTAGGGTTAGTAAACAAGTTTAAAAAATAATTAGCGAGTCATGTACTTACAATTTCACGCGATAGTTTAAAATCTTACGGAGTTTGCAATTTTCCGGTGACATAAACACAGCCACACCATCCATGGAAAATGTTCTGAAAATCTCTGTAGTGTACTTAAATTTTCACCGACGGTAATTATTCTGCCTGAGCTCTCCTACACACTAGTGGTTGAACTGCTTAGGAGGTTCGCTTGAGGGGCCAGCGGTTGGAATAGTTTTGTGGCGGTTAAACGGGTACAATTACTAGCGGTTACTGGCCAGCCGCGCGCAGTTAGCCGCCCCCGCGGCCAACCGTTAGTGCGTAGGAGGGTTATGGGCTAATTAATGGCTGAGAAATTAATATAACTGATTGACATTTATAATGACCACCGGCACCTTAAGGCTGCGTATTCACCAGAGATGTAGCGAGCGTAGCTAGGAATATGTTTCTTAAAAACCAATAGAATTGCTTCACTTACCTAGCTTCGCTTCGCTTATCTCAGGTGGAAACTCAGCCTAACGCAATTTAAACGACCATATGATGTAAAAGTTATCTATCCCAAAGATGTGTGTGTACATATTTGAGAATGATGCAAAACGATTGGTTTTTATATAATATAACATGGGCGAGATAATTTTAAATACGTTTATTACTAGTTAATTTTAAAAAAAGTTTCTGTAATTATTTTGTGAATCCTTGTTCAAGTTCATCTAGAATTCTGCCGTGATAAAAAGGATTTATCAACACAAAACGAAATAACGGATTCTCGACCTTAAACTATTTTCTTAAAGTCGGAAATCGATTACCTACGTCGTTTTGTGTCGATGCGTTGTTTTTTTAACCGATTTCAAAAAAAGGAGGTTCTCAATTCGGTAATTTTTATTTATTACAGCAGTGTTGCTAGCTTAGTATGTTCGAGTATCTTATACCCAGATTCATTCAACAATGATTGGTTTTAATAAGGCCACTTCACTATGCCAATAATTTTCATTCAAGAACTTGGGCCTTAAGAATATTTTTTTTTTTTTCATTTAATTTCAGTGTACCTCTCTCTCTCAGCAAGTCTTCAGTAGAATTCCATTGTATAGTTTATTCGGATGTGTATGTGATGAACTGTGAAAGGTGGTAGTTGTTCCAAATATAGTTGGTTATTGTTATTAAAGTGTTTCACTTTATTTCCTTACTTTACACGCCTGCTAGGTAAGCTGTGAGCTAGGCGGGAGGGGTGCTAAGGTCGTTAACTCATAATTTTGGGTTCACCCATGCTACGCCACTGAAGTGGCGTAACTAGCATGGATGTTTGCGGGTCAACATCCGCCTAACGTTTTCCCAACTACATTGGGGTCGGCTTCCAGTCAAACCGGATTCAGCTGAATACCAGTATTTTACGTGGAACGGCTGCTTACCAGACCTCCACAACCCATTAACTGGGTAACACGGTATTTCTTGGCAAGACTGGAGTCAGATTTACTGGCTTGGAAATGAATGACAGCCGGGACCATGACCACGACGTGCTTTCCGAGGCACGGAGGAAACTCGATATGTTATAATGGTCACCCATCCACAGACCAACCTTAGCAAGCGTTGCTTAACCTTGAAGATCGACCCGTGTGGCTGTTTTTATTAAGCCACGAGCTCCTCGTTTGCATAAAGTGCATAAAGTGCAAGAGAAGCTGGCTCCATCATAGACTTTGTCTCTGTCATTTCTGACCAAGACTAAGGTCAAGAGCAAACCCATCACAAATAAAAATAAAAAAAGAAGCCAAGAAAGGGTGGTGAAAACTGAGAAAAATCTACTACGTAGTCCAATCCCCACTTTGTAGGGATCAGATTCCAGTCGATCCGGATGTAAGTGAATGACACTGCAGCAATATGTGACCTCCACAACCCAGTACAGTTCGCGTCACGCAAGTTTACCTCTCTGAAGTACGTCGCAATTGATTGCGCAAGATGTCAAATTGGCACAAGACAGCGCATGCGCGGGGACCAAGATGGCGCGTGTAATGGCGTCTCAGTCGCTGGTATACTTTCGATACGTAATTGTGTTCCACTTGCTCAATGCAATACGACTGTTGATGCGAAAAGTGGTACATGTTGTTATTGTTTTAATTAGTTATTTTGATTATTTCTGTTTGATTTGTGATCTTGTGTAGTACGAACTGTAACTGGATAACACGACATATCACAGACACAAGACGTGCTACTTAATTTTGTTGTACGGCGGCGAGATGGGCAGACGACATTGTTGCCATCGCAGGTAGAACCTGGATGAGGCTGGCACCAGAAAAAGAGAGGTCTATTCTCAACAGTGGGCAAAGTCAGGCTGTGGATGATGAAGAAAAACCAACGGAGCAAATCTACATCACAACAAAAATAATCGCGACGCCATCTATCCAACTGGCGGCGAACTAAAAATCCTAGATCCTACATCGCGCAAGCAAAGATTACCGTGCAATTTAAATTACATTAGCCCGAATATGAACTATCGGGCAGTAGCACCCTAGGCACAACCACCGCCTGGGCGGAAGATCCTCCCTTTTCAATGGAGGTTTGCTGGACTCTCTGTACCTCCAAATGAAAACAACTTCTTCGTGTCGCTGGCACCGCTGGCACGACAGGTCCAAAACTCTGCCGCTTCCCCGGCATCGTTGGTGGCAGGACATCTGTTCGGCTGCGAGTTTTGGGGCACAGAGGGCAAGATAGGACGTGGAACAGGGTGGTGGGTACGCAGTGGGTGGGTTTCGTTGCGGGATCCCAGAAATTTGAATCGTTTCTCCGGGATTCGTCAGCCTTCATTAGCTCGGCGTCTTTCTGGTGGTCGCCACTGTTAATTCTGGCTTTCAGGAGTTGCAGTGGTTGGGAATGTGTGGCGGGCTTGTCCCATGAAGTGAAGCAGGGTTTGTGCACATCCTGCAGTTGATACGTCACGGTAGTCCCACTTTGCGAGGTTCGAAGTACACCTTCCTACTTGCGTTCTGAGGCGGTTCAAGGATTCCAAGAGGACCATGGTGGTTTATGGGTGGGGGAGAAGTGTCTCTATGGAAACGAGAAAAGCTGTATTTTAAAATATATTTTATTTCATTATCTTTGTACGCACCGAGTGCTAATAATACATTTGTCATAACTGTAACCCAACGCGGCAATCGAGATGAGCTACTATCGCCCAACGAACTACAAAATCAACCATTGATTTATTTTTAACGGCCTGAATTTGGCTTCTAAGTTTTTTTCATACAAATAAACATACAAGGTGTTACAGAACAAAACCAACTTGAAAGGGGGGGGGGGGTCAAAGTACTCATAAATACTCATAATTCATTATCTATACTAATATTAAAGAGCAAAAGAGTTTGTTTGTTTGTTTTTTTTTTGTTTGTTTGGTTGAACGCGCTAATCTCAGGAATTACTGGTCCGATTTGAAAAATTCTTTCAGTGTTAGATAGCCCATTTATCGAGGAAGGCTATAGGCTATATATCATCACGCAAGGACCAATGGGAGCGGAGCAGTAATGAAAGTGAAATGTTACGCAAACGAAGTTGCGCGGGTCAGCTAGTCTAATAATAAAAATGAATCACCGAAATATATGTACGCGCATAACTTCGTAACGACTGATCCAAATTGGATGATTTGAATCAGTCGTTTGATTTGCATGAAAGAAAATTTTGAAAAACAAAGATACATCCGGGCGGAGCCGGGTCGGGACACTATCCTTATATATACAGGGTTTTTTTGTAAAACACCGACAACCTCTAACTCCGGACTATGTTACTAGCATCATAACCAACAACTTTTGTTCTATGACTTTTGAAAATTCATCATATTTTAGTTCATCAGGATTTCATACAAATATAAAAAATATTTTTAAATTGAACGCTCTAAATGTTACGAAGTCTATGCGAAGCATAAGAAAGCTCATTCTTTTTCTTATGCTTCGCATAGACTTCGTAACATTTTCCTGATGTTAGCAACATAGTCCTGAGAGGTTGCCGGTGTTTTACAATTAACAACAAACACAATGTTAACAGCATTGTTGTGTTCCGGCAATTGGAGGTATGATAGCCAGTTCTAGAGGATTCCGGGTGATACTCGCTTCCATCTTCGGCCTAATCATCACTTTCCATTAGGTGGGATTTGGGCCAAGAGTTTCCCCGTTTTGAATTAAAAAAAAAACCCTTGATATGTAGGGTCCTTGGGGAGTTTAGGGGACCTCTAAGAGAGAATTTTCCGAAATTCCTACGGGACCGGTAAAAATCGGGATATGCGCGAACGAAGTGGCGGGTAAAGGCTAGTATATAACAATAAAAAGAAAAAATAAGAAAGTTGCGGGGTAGGTAAGATAGGTAGGTAGGTGTGTAAGAAGGTAGCCAGTTGAAGGGAGCGAAGTCGCGACGGACAGCTAGTATATTTAATCATTTTCTTATGTTGAAATGTTTCGTTACCTAAAAAGCTCTGTAGTAATTCATTTCGATTGCCAACATCAAACGATACAACTTAAATAATAATAGTAATTATATTTATTTATATTCTATTTTACAGTAATTTACAATGTACATTAATCGTTAAAAATTAAAGTTTTAAACAATATTTTGATATTTATACCCTGAAATATGGCTTTTTGATAGCAACCCGCATTGTTCCCACTTGTGACCCATGCAAGTTCAAACAGTTTTATCAAATTCGCATGAATGTCTGAGAAAATTTGATCAAAAATGAGTCGTCAAACTGAAGAAATAGTGTCATATTTCTATTGGATGAAACATTTTGAACCAGCCTGTTTTAACACATTGAAAACCAACTACGCAATATTACGTAGCTGGTAATAAAGCTAGATGCCGACTACGTATTATTAAGTAGGTCTCTTCCCTATAGATTATATGGTAATCTGGATATAAAATGAATGTAAGTGGTGTCTATACTACGAAATTTTACGTATACGCAATATTACGTACACAGCGTGCTTTCCAACTACGAAGTATTACGTAGCAGGTTATTTGTATTGTGGCCACTGATTGTGATTTGACGGTTAACTTATTCAATGTGTTAGTCAAATTACTTGAACATGTATGGCCCGCATTACAATCCCCTCCTTTTTATAGAGATGTAGAGATGTGTCCCACCAGTGGGAAAATTATAGGTTGAATATTTTATGCTTCCCAAGAACATAAACATCAAAATATTGCAACAAGGATAAATAATAATTATTTAATATTAAGACGAAACTGATATTCTTATGTTTAGGTACAATTTTACATGCATTTTATATTTTTATAGCATTTATATTGCGTTTGACCACAATCTAACCTGATGGTAAGCGATGATTCGGTCTAAGGTGGAGCACGCTTGCCTAGAAGTAACCTATTCACTCATGACATAAAGACTCCCAGGTTGTAGCTATCAGGAAACACAGACTCCGGCAGGGAGTTCCACTCCTTGGCTGTACGCACTATGTAAGTATTCCCTATTTCTAAGAGCGGTTAGTTAATACATAAATATAATATGCACGTAACATTGATATTTCACTATTTTAGTTCAGACATTTTTTGTATTTCAAATAAACTTTTTGCTAAATACAGCAGGAAATCCTAAAGATTTGTAACACGATTTCATGTTCCAATTTTTCATTGAATTGATAATAATCGTACCATTCCATCTATCAAGTGGTTTCTGAAGACCTCAGAAATATATGAGCATCTACAAATCAGAACTATTGAAGAGGTCAGGATTCGGTCATGCAAGCAACAAATAAAGTCACATGCTTAGCCATATCCCTATTTGAACCAATAACCATGAAATGACTCAAACACCACCATATATGGGACTTTACTGAATAAAGCCCAAACGATTATAAGAGGCGGATTCTTCGGTGGAAGAATGGATCTCAGCAGCCAATATCCGCACTTAGGATATGCTGAAGGTATGCAACCGATTGCAAGATAAGCAAAGGAAAAAAAATCGGGTTCGATCGTTTTATGGGAACTGCCATAGCCAAACGTCATTTTGTTGTTTTTCAAAGCTGTAGCTCACGATCTTACATGCATACATGGGTAGAGGACACTATTCAACAAACAAATAATATTATGAACCTTTATTTGAAAAGAGTATAGACTATGGAGTTTCTTGTCCATTCTTCTCGATCAGAATCTAACTTTCCGAATGGACAGTAGTCACTTTTTTATATATAATCTAGAAAAAATTATCCCTATTTCCCTTGGTCATCGCATAACGCGCGAACGACTGGACCGATTTCGCTAATTCTTTTTTTTGTTGTATTTTTTATTGGCAGGAGAAGATTCTTATGAAAGAAAAAAAAAAGAAAGTTGCAGCTGACGGGAGCGAAGCTGCGGGGGACAGCTAGTTTTAAATATAACAATGACGTACAAAAGTGCAGTTTAATGGCTTAATTGAAATAAACATTTTGAGTTTGAACATGGGGCCCTTAAGTGCCACGCACAATGTTTCTATGCCTTTGGGATCGATTCTACTTGTACTAGAACATTCAAGTATGCTACAAGTGTTGAGGACATAGTACCGTATTTAGAAATCAGTAATACTTGAAATAGATGGCATTTTGACCTACAAGCCTAGGGATGTAGGTAGTAACTATCAATTTGATATGATTTCAATATAATAGTGGAATAGATCTCATCTACCTCTAAATTCTTCTCAGTTGTAAGAGACACACTGGATAGAAACCGGTGGAGATAATTATATCATCCACTCCAGATGCAACCCTGATGCTGACTACGATCCTCAGTCATGAGGGACAGACTCCAGAGAGAATGATGTGATCGTATTTGAGAAAAATGCTTCGGCCACCATAATATGCACAACTTCCTTCACAGAAATCGATTTTATTGTCGTAGTGCTGAAGGCCAATTCTCACATGTGATCTCCAAGTCATTACTTTTTTACTATTTATAGATATACGTTTGACCACTATCTCACCTGATGGTAAGCGATGATGCGGTCGAAGATGGAGCACGCTTACCTAGAAGTAACCTATTCACTCTTGACTTAAAGACTCCCAGGTTGTAGCTATCAGAAAACGCAGACTACGGCAGGGAATTCTACTCCTTAGCTGTACGCATTAAGAATGTGTTCGAATAGACTACAATTATATTGATATCACATCAAAATTGCATGTAAAAACTTGCGTTATACCAAAAAATATACATTTCTCTAATATTAATTTAAAAGTTATCCTAAATTACATTAATAACAAGGCATATAATAATATTTAATTAGTGATTCCACTAATAAATCTCCCCTTTGGGGTAGTTTTTAAGATCAATATGTGAACCTTTCAACGTTTTCTGAGAACGAGAAATGCGTTTTTACTTCAATATTAGCTTTCAATTTGAGACTTCAAGCTTTTTTTTTTTACTTCTCAAAATATTTCAGAAAAACCCGCCACTTTGTTCCAGACTTGCGTGGGTGGCGCACGCATTTCTGAAAAACCTTGTTGATATAGTTTGAAGACCGCTATTACAAAATGTGGCGCCCACCGTAGTTCTATTTGTGTTAAGTAGGTATTTTTGAGTTTTCATATTGTAATGTTTATTTCAGGCGTTTAGAATACGTAGTGTTTTGAGCTATAAAGAGTAATTTATACTAATATTATAAAGAGGTAAAGTTTGTGAGGTTGTACGGGGTAATCTCTGGATCACGAAGAAAGAAAGCCACGTTATTTGTGAGTGTCATAGGCATGTATATATTGACCCAAAAAATACTACCCAAAGAAGTGGGCCCGATAGTAGAAAATACAGTTGAAATTGACTGAGTAACGTTTAGAATCCAAACTTTGGATAGTCGTAGGTGGCGTTACGTAGTTTCTGCTTACCCCCATAGCGAAAATCGGTGAGTTATTTTTCAAATATTGAAGGTATTTTATCATTGATAAAGTTTTCGACATTCAAAATTGAAAGTCCAAAAGAGAAGTTAATTTTTTACTATTGATAAGACACGTTTGACCTCTATCTCACCTGATGGTATACAATGTAAATAAAAAATCATTTTTATCGCTAAAGCATTAGGTTCCAGGTTAAGTTGATGTGCTTTCTGATTCCACAATAGTGGCCTTTTCAGACCCTCAAATAAGGAAAAATCTTGGGGACTGGTTGCATATTTATTTTCTGTTTTTAGCTCCAAAACACTACCCAATCCATGGCCATCGTAAACTGTCGCTGTTCCTGGCAGGGCAGAGGGTACAGGGACAGTGGTCGCACTAGCAGTGGTGCTGGTCGTAGAGGCCGGGCTCGAGGCGGCGCACGCGCACGCGCTGCCGGTAGTGGTACTCCTTCAGGTACAGCCGCAGAGGGTACAGGGACAGTGGTCGCACTAGCAGTGGTGCTGGTCGTAGAGGCCGGGCTCGAGGCGGCGCACGCGCACGCGCTGCCGGTAGTGGTACTCCTTCAGGTACAGCCGCAGGCGCGGCGGCAGCGGCAGCTTCTCTACGCCTGCGGGACAACGAACAAAACCTTTAACACTGTCTGACCTGGGAATAGGGAATATGCACGCGATTTCTTTATTTATAAAATGAATTACTAAGTTCCAGTAAACACTCTAGAAAATATTTTTTTAAAATCTTCATCAGCAATGAAGATACAACGCTTCAAAGATTACTTTTAGAACGAGAAGTCCGACATGGAATTTGACGTCACATTACGTGACGTCTATACATCTGACATAGAAAACAGCATTTTCGCGAGAGGGACAGATATAATTGTTTAAAATAATTATTATATCTCGTTTGTTTTTCGAGCAATTTTGATTCTATTTCCACTGTTAGTAATATATTTTTGTATATTTTTAGATAAAGTGATTAGATAATAAATATTTTTTTTTTATTTATTTTTTTTTTATTTATTTATTACAGCTTGGAGGACTTACAGCTAAAAAAAACAAACAAACATAAACGACAGAAAGCCAATTACAAGTCCTCACGTATAGTGTCAGACTTAAAATTGAGAAGTGAGCATATCAATCTTTACTTCTTAATTGAGTAGTAACTAGAAACCTTTAGTTAACGGAAGAATAAGTAATGATAAAAATAATAAAAACATTACAGAAAAATTAAGGAAACAATTAAAGGGCTACTTAAAAAACCTGAGGCTTATACGTCTTTTGGCCGACGCCACGCTAGTCATAAAGGGATCCAAGTCATGCTGCTTTTAATGCATATTCCCTATTGCAGCTGGAACTTCACTCTCAGCAGTCGCATTAGCCACGAGACCAACAGAGCAGTTCGCAAACTAAAATTAATTATATCGTCCTACACACAAGCTCATTCACTTTGAGCAGCACTGCCGATCGATACTGTAAGCATGTCGAAAGGAAGGCGCGTGTGAAGTGATCACGAAATGAGCTTACAAACCATAGAAATCAGATGGAACGACAGCTCACTTGTCATTCGCTCCACCTAAGTGAACATGGTGAGATGTCAACAGAATCGACCGGCTGTAAACATGTCGAAGTGAAGACTTGGGTGAAGTGATCACAAAGTAAACTTTTGTCCATCAGCAACTTAGCACATTCCTTTCCAAGCACAATCTGCTAAATCCTTTCCAATCTGGTTTTCGACCTGGACACAGCACTACTTCAGCTCTTGTACACATTATGGATGATATCAGATCCGGCATGGAAATGGGGAAGTTAACGGCACTCGCTCTACTTGATTTTAGCAATGCTTTTAACACTGTTGACTTCGACATTTTGCTTGGAGTTCTACGCTCTTTTAACATATCTCCTTCGGTAATTGACTGGTTTCATGATTACCTGTTTGGCCGCCGGCAGCGTATTTGCATTGAAGAATCTTTTTCTTCGTGGTGTAACACTTCTGCCGGTGTGCCACAGGGTGGCGTGTTATCTCCTCTACTTTTCGCACTTTTTATTAATAGTATCACTAAAAAACTGTCTTCTTTCTATGATGATCTCCAAATTTACACACAAGCCCCTCTCGGAGAGCTATCTGATGTGATTGAGAATATTAATATAGACCTTGCTCGAATAGCTGAATGGAGCACTGAGTTTGGGCTGAAGATCAATCCAGCTAAGACGCAGGTTATTGTTGTTGGTAGTTCTCGGACCGTCTCTAAGATTGATTGGTCGACACTTCCCCAGGTTTCCTTCAATAACACTACTATTCCTATAACTCACACTGTGAAGAACTTGGGGATTTTTATCGACAGCACTCTTTCCTGGACTAAACAACTGCAGGAGGTCAGTCGTAAACTGTTCGCCTCAGCGGGCTCTCTGAGACGCCTTCGTAATTTTCTTCCCATCAACACCAAAATTGCCTTAGCACAATCTCTTCTTCTTCCAATCTTGGACTATGCTGACGCCAGCTATCTTGATCTCTCCCAAGACCAATTGGACAAGCTTGAGCGACTTCAAAATCTTTGTATCAGGTTCATATTTGGCTTACGCAAGTATGACCACGTTTCTGAATTTCGTACTAAGCTCAAATGGCTTCCAATTCGCCTTCGCCGGAATGCCCACATCCTTTCTCTGCTTTATAATGTACTCTTTAATCCTTCTACTCCTTTTTATCTCAAAGAACGCTTTCAGTTTCTCTGTGACACACATTCTAGGTCCTTGAGATCGTCGGAAACTCTTAAATTAGGTATCCGCATGCATTCCACATCATTCCTTGATAAATCATTTACTATTCAAGCAGCTCGTTTGTGGAATGCTTTACCTATAGATGTGAGACGTGCTCAAACGCTACCAAACGTTTAAAAAATGGTGAAGGAGCATTATCTCTCACTATAATTTTTATCCAAACTGTATATTTGATATTTATTAGTATATATATATGTATGAATATATGTTTTATAATTATTATTATTCTTAATTTATTTTTTGTATTGTTGTTTCACATTATTGTGTCTAATTAATAATATTTATGATGTTGTACACTGACCGCCCTAAATCTAACTTCTTTCATTAAATCCATCCAAAGGTTGTCTGTAAGAGATTGCCCTGTGCGATAAGACCGCCCATTGTACACTTATTTTGATCAAAGTTTTTCCTGTATTTGTTATGAGGTGTACAATAAAGTATAAAATAAATAAATAAATAAGTAAATACAGTACTAAACAGTGATAGTATACAAGTGTTCATTGATAAACTGATAGGACAGTAATAGTGTAAATAGTGTTAGTATATAAGGTTAAATAGTGTTATATATACCGCGTGTATCTGACATCGACGCACAAACGATTTCCATGGGTCCAGGGCATGATTCTGGACACCCCAGAGTTGGAATTTTTCGTCGGCTTTTTTCTCATTTTTCCAGTTTTTTCAAGAGTTTTTTTTACTTTAGACTGCTCATAATCGTTATTCTGACCTAACGCAATGAGATTTTTAATAAAAAAATAATTAATTAACTAGTTTCACTAAAAAGAGCAATGTAAATAAAACCACAAATAGGTATCAGCTCAGCTGTGCTAAAGTACAAACGAAAGGTCAACGCAATGCATAGTAGCTGCCCACACACTAACAAGTATGCATGTGTGTCACGCGTGTATGATTTGTTAAAAGCATGCCGCCTAAGACTGCATTCCAAAGAAAATGAAACGTATCACAGCAAAACGAAGTAGCCGATTTCCAACATTAACGTAATAGATTAAGGTTGAAAATCGGTTACTTTGTTTTGTGTCGATAAAACCCATTTTCATATTGCGGCGGCAACACGTAGCGCGCTCTTTGACCTTTACCGACGAAACCGACGGACGCCAGGGCCGTATTTGGGTGCAACTGGTAAAACGCTTTTTAATAAGCGTATATGTGGAGTCATGATGATATCCGACCGAGAACATAATCTTTTTTTTTCTTACTATTAATAATTGCGTAAAACCATAATAATGCTTTGTTTTCTGTTTCCTTCTTCTTATGTTCTGATAAAATGTTTGTACATAAATTGTTAAATAAATAAATAAGTTAAAATAAGTAATGTTATGCTTATTACAATTGGATCTTGCTATACCCATTTTACGCTTTGATACAATTAATGTGATAGAATTTTAAATAAGGCATCAACACGGGTGTTGAAACTTAATCATGACGATTGATGACCCTAATTTGTTTCTGTTTGGTTTTAAAAAAAAAGTTCAGTTTTACAATACCAAAATTATTCGATAAAAAAACATTAATAAATTAAAAGCAAAAAAATGAATTTTCATACTATTATCATCGCAAGCCCGGCCCTGGCACTGTAGGTCCAATGTAGGTATCTGTCGGCGACCTCAAAGGATAGATCGAAAGAACATTTTTAATGAAATAATGATGGATTTTTGTCAGTTCCTTGTTGACGCTGATCGCGAACGAGTGCATTTTTTTTTTGCAAAAATCCGGTTTTCGAAACGTTAGAGAAGACAAGTTTTGGTTTCTTTCTGTGAACTTGCGTGTTTTTGTGTGTCTTTGTGTTTCATTGAAAAATGTCATCTGGACTTAATGAGAACTTCAGTGCCCAAGAATACGGTAACATGCTGATGATGTGACGCTGCCTTACCGAATCATTCGGGAATCGGTGGATTGGGAGATTCGGCCCGGAGCCATGGCCAACTCGCTCACCAGACTTGACCCATTAGGTATTTTTCTTTGGGGTTATGTCAAGGACAAGGTGTTTGTGTCAGCAGAGTGCGATTCCGCAGCCGAGAAGCGGAATCGCATAGTGAATGTGTTTGCGTCGCTGTGTGAGGAGTGTGCTCAGGCCTCAGCGTCAGGACCCAACGTTTCTGCCCCGTGTCCACGCTGAAACTCTGCGCCGCGCTGTGCTGGCGCCGGCCACTTCGAACCCTATCTGATTACCTAGAGCGAGCCTAAGGTGAGTTAGGTAGTTACTCGTTAATACCTACTGCAAGCTTCTTTTTAGGATTCCGTACCCGAAGAGTAGGTAACCAATGGAACCTTATTACTAAGCCTCTGCTGTTTGGCCGCCGCGGCCGGTCCGTCTGTCTGTTAGTGGGCTGTATCTCAGGCATGGTACTAACAAATAAAAAATAAAATTTACAGAGAGCTCCATTGGAAAGCTCGCATACAAGAAACGTGTTTTTTGTTTATGGTTATGGTACGGAACCCTTTGTGTGAGAGTCTAACTCGCACATCGGCGGCTTTGTTATCAATCCTTATCGGAGTCGTGTTCGTGATTATAAGAGACTAAGCAAGTCTCCTTAACTTCTGCATAATCATGTTACTACATGTACTAGGTAGGTATTTTTGAGTGATTAAAATTATTTTATGTGATATTATTGCCGTCGGCGAAGGGTGATATTCGTAGGTATTTAGGTACATTCAAAGAGAGTTAGGTAGTTCATTAGCTAGCTGCGTTACCGGATCTCGATGTACTTACAAGCTTATTTTTTGTACCTAATCAATCTTTATCGGAGTCGTGATTTTAAAAGACTAAGCTTATGGCTCCTTCTTTTCTCTTAAGCTCTTCAAAAACAAGTTCTTAAGCATGTTTAAGAAGGATGTAATGCAGTGTTCCATTCAAGGTGACCTTGCTAGTTGCCATCCATTTAGACGATACCTAGATGCAATCCAAATTCAAACACATTTCGCTGATAGAAACATAGCTCAAGGTCAGCTTTTTTCTCTAACATTCTGCATAAACATGTTCCTACCATCAGCAGGTAGGCACCGTAGTTATTTCTCAGTGATTAAGTAATTTCATGTGGCGATTCGTAGTTACCTACATACACACATACGCGCGCGGTGCGGCCGTCGCAGACCATGTACGTTTGTGTGCAAGACGTGAAGTAGGTATGTATTGCGTGCAACGCTCTCACGCGTTTGTATAGCGTTGTTCACAATACATTGCGCGCTCGAAAATGACAATTTCTGTAACCGTTCATTAACGAGATTAATGACTTCCACAATTTGGTTAGTGGCATGAGATGTAGCCTTTTCCCGAAGTTTGCGTTACGATTTCAAATACGCCCTGTATTTTACCATGTTAATTTTGTCCATTGTTTGATAGTTTTTAATAGTTTCTATTGTACTTAGCGTAAGAATTAATTTCGTAGTTTTTTAAATGAGAAATTTTATATCTTGTTTTTCTATGTTTTATATTTTTCTCGTATAGTTTAGATATCATATAAACAAAATACATTTAATTTATAATATATTTTATTGGAAAAATATTGTGAAAATGAGGAAAATTGTAGAATAGCTCTCGTAACGGTAATGTAACTTTGTACTCAAGCAAACTGTACCAATGCCAACCTCTTAAAGCTCTCGTTACGGTAAAGTAACGTCGTACTTCGACTAAATTACGCAAAATACCAAAATTTGCGCTGATTGGTCGAAACGTCCTGAATCCTGAGACAAAAATTGTAATCGGTACAGTCGGCGGCGTACTAAGAAGAACTCTGGAGAAGAAATAAAAGAAGCTTTGCAAGAAAATACCTCTTCGGGTTTTATTCTACACCAAACCTAGCAAACAAATGCGCCTATGCAGCACAGCTTCATTCCAGCTTGATTACTTGTATCAATTCGTGATCACTTCTCACTTCGACATGTTTAGAACCCGATTTTAACTAAAAATCGGTTTCGAAATTATTTTCAGTTCTGTATAGTCTCGGAATTTCCATAATTAAAATAGTGTGCTCACCATCATAACTGGTGTGTGAGACGATGACAGCTCGTGCGAGCTGCTGCAAGCTGAAGGGCTCGCTGCGGGGCAGCGGCGCCGTCAGCATGGGCTCGAAGAACATCACGCACGCGGGGTCCTGAGCCCAGGTACACCATTGGTTATCAATCATCAATATTCACATCTATACATATAAATAAAATTGGAGTGTCTGTTTGTAATATTGAAATAACCGTTTGTTACTACATGTAAATGAATATATTTACGGTACATACACCAATATGATTTTTTTACAATTTTTGTCTGTGTCTGTCTGTCTGTTTGTTCCTGCTAATCTCTGAAATGGCTGGACCGATTTTGACGGGACTTTTATTGGTAGGTAGCTGATGTAATTAAGAGTAACTTAGGCTACGTTTATTTAAAAAAAAAAATAATGAATCGACTGTTTGGCGGAACGAAGTTCACCGGGTCATCTAGTTTTATCTATACTAATATTATAAAGCAGAAGAGTTTGTTTGTTTGTTTGTTTGTTTGTTTGTTTGGTTGAACGCGCTAATCTCAGGAACTACTGGTACGATTTGAAAAAATCTTTCAGTGTTAGATACCCCATTTATCGAGGAAGGCTATAGGCTATATATCATCAAGCTAAGACCAATAGGAGCGGAGCAGTAATGAAAAATGTTACGCAAACGACGTTGCACGGGTCAGCTAGTATAAAATAAAATTCTTCCATTACTGAGTGATTGTGTGACTAACAGACAACGCACAGTCCGGAGGCCCGTGTGGGAGGTCGTGGGAACACGCGCTCACGCTAATATCTGAGAGCGCTGTATAAATAATACTAGTATTACCGAGTGCGACACCGCGGCGTGCCCACCCGCGGGCTGCTGGTCCGATGTGCTCCACCATGGACCATGCTTCCCAACAAGTTACCTATTCATTCTTGCTTAAAGACCCCCAGGTTGATCAGGAAACAAACACAAACAGGGAATTCCACTCCTCAGGTTAACTACACTATGTTGGTGGCAATGTTAGTCTATTCAAACTAACCTTGTAGTGTTCTATGAGCTTGGTGACCGTAGCGGCTGCGAACACGGCAGGGTCATGGCTGTCGAAGCTGAACCGGTGCTGGTAGTGTTCAATCCGCGCGTGCAGAGAGCGCCCGTACTTGCGGAACGACACAGAGAACAGATGCTCTTCTTGTGCTGAGTCGCGCAGTAGGAAAGTTCCTGGAGATAAGCGAAATGTACGTGAAAATCAAGGTTAGTTGACGCAGAGACACGCAAGGTTGAGAGTCGTAGCCAACAAACACGCAGACGGTACGCGCGGCAGATGTCACCGCGAGCGAGCGGAGCGGAGGCGCGAGAGACCGCGAGCGAGCGAAGCGGAGGCGCGAGAGACCGCGAGCGAGCGGAGCGGGGGCGCGAGAGACCACTCGCTTCCCCGGAGACCACCGCGACGGACGACACTCTCAAAACGCAAAATTAATAATTTATACTTGTCCGGGACAGTTGCAATGCTGTAAGTTAAAACGGCAATCGCTCAATTTTATTTATCCACCACGAGCAAGTGGAAATGGTCTGCGTGGTTGTTGGTTGCAATTCCTAACACAGAGAGATCTCTTATTTGTGGACCATCCAGATAATACAGACTTCGATAAACTTCTATAGATTTTTGTCTATGCAACAGTCTGTGCAGGCAAATGTTGGTGTGATGCTTTTTTTATATTGTGCAAAACATTTTTCATTGAATCCTGTTTTGTGTGGATCTACTATTACACTTGGAACTTATTAATACAATGGGCTTGTGTCCTGAAAAAATCTAATTAGTCTGTCAGTTAGATCATCAAAAAATTTTTGACCCATGTTTTTTTCTTTTGTTACGGAAACCAAAATTGACGAAGTTACGACGCTTTTAAAATTCTCAATACGTCACACCTTCGCATAATTTTTACTGAGTCGTGACGTCACCAGCCTCCACTCGCGAGGTTTTATGCGTTTTATCTTTGTCAATATTCATTGATTTACAAAACAAAAAATACGTGTCCATTATTTTTCAATACTATAACTGACGGACTAAATAGTTTTGCAATTTGTGGATGATGGAATCTAGCCCATTCTGTATTTTGTGGATGTGCTATTACACCTGGAACTAATTAATACAATAACTGCTAAATATACACTCCCCATAGTCCAAAGACCACCTGGTGACAAAGCAAGCGCCTAAACCACCATGATGAGTACAATGTCCCCTTAGTTATTGAGTAGCAGGATGTATACATATTGAATAGATACCTTCAGGCTTGTTGTCGAGCAGCCTCTCTGCCTCGTAGCGGTCCATCTTGCCCCAGTAGAAGGAGCAGGCGGTGATCTCCTTCAGGTCCGGCACCAGGCAGTGTATGTAGTCCACCTGGGAAATGTTTACTGTTTATTTATTACTAGCTTTGGGAACATTCAAATATTACGAATTTGGGGGGAGGGGGGTTTGTAAAACGTTACGATGCGTTACAGGGGCGGGATGGGGGTTCTGGCCTACGCGTTACGTAACATTGCTTTTTTCACCTTTTAGAAGGGTCGCGTAGAGATTCTACATAAAAATATAGAATAGAATATTTATTTTGTAAGTTGTTTTGCTTTTGTGTTTGTGCGTCATTTTTGGCGGAATAAACGTATTTTCTTTTCTTTCTTTTTTTATAAATGTTTTTTTCTCAAAATTTCGGTTACGTTACGTTTTATTGGGGGAGGGGGGGTTAAAGAAATACGTTACGGCGCGTTACATGGGAGGGAGTGGGGGGTGGTCAAAAATCTCCAAAAATTTCGTTACGTAATACTTGAACGTTCAAGTACTACGTAAAGAAAATATCCCGTATTTTTCCCGTTCCCGTAGGAATTTCGGGAAATCCTCTCTCACTGCACCCCTACAGAGTGTAAGGAAGCTACATGCTAAATTACAGCTTTCTACGACCAGTGGTTTCGGTTGTGCGTTGATACATAAGTCAGTTGGTTAGTGCTGGGGAGTTTGTTGGCCACTTCTTCTCCACAGCTAAAACACTAGGAAGTGGTGACGGGCGGGCGTTTTGGGGGACTGTCTTTTGTAAAACATGACGTTCAAAAAGTGCTGGCCCTCAGCCTAATTTGAATAAATGACTTTTGAATTTTGAATTTTGAATTTTAGTGAGTTAGTTTTGCCTTATAAAATATAGAAAAATGGTGACTTCTGACTTGTTAGTAACTTTTTAGTTGTGTTTTTTGGTTGATAAAATAGGGTTTTTTTAAAGCAATATACACAATTTGGAATCTATTTTTGATCGAATTTTAAACCATAGGTTTGAGTCGAAAGTGGAAAATTATAATGGACAAGAATTTAACTCATTTTCGCGTTTAGCTACACCATATAATTTTACGGCAATGTCAGATTCGTATTAAAATTATCAAAAATTGCACAATTTCAGTAGGCCGCGCTAAAAGCTGCAGTTCGAAGGATCAAATACGTAAAATGTATAGTGTACCTGCGTGTGCACTTTGGTGGTCGGCGCGTGCGCTTGCGGCAGCGGCGGCGCGCGCAGCAGCAAGGCGCGCAGCTCGCCGCCACACACCACCTGACGAATACAACACTAATCATTATTATCCACATAGGTACAAACCAAACCAAGTTCCCTCCGCGCCTCAGAAAGCACGTTCAGCCGTTAGTCCCGGCTGTCTTGTGCAAACTCACGCCGTACAAAGCGATCAGCATTTTGTAACTATCATTTAATGTTATAAGTACATTAATTCTGAAGTGTTTTGCACGGATTTGACGCATATCTTCACAATTTTTCATGTATTTTATTGTAATTTTTGTGTATTTTTGGTATGCGTCATATTGGCCGCAAATAAACTCTTTTTCTTTCTTTCGTTTTCTAATTCAATAAATCACTGTTCAACGGACATTCGCCGTGATCGGTTTTTTATTATCAACTTCCCCTTAGAACCGCTCAATCGTCATCATTAAATCTAGGAACACCCTACACAAGTCTTTGACATTCATTACGGGGTATTAAGATGCCAGAAAGTCTGACCTAGAGGTATCGCGTTAGTACGTGGAGTCTTTTAATAAACACCTCTCTGACAGCCCACTATGCGGGGCCTGCATGGAGGATAAGACAGCAGCACACCTGCTTCTAATCTGGCCGGTAGTCGCGGATTACAGGGCCAAGTACTTAACCCAGTAACCCAGGTACCCTCTGTGAGATAGTTGGTAACACCAACGCGTTGCTGGCCTTCCTTGGGGAGCTGGGGTGGATCGAATGACACATTTGTCCCACCTACACGCTAAATACGCGCCTAGTCGTGGAGTTACGGAAACCAGTCCGATTTACATACATACATAGTATATACGTCGTGAAGTATCGTCAATTAGTGATCTAAAGAAGATACATTACCTGGAAGTGCGGATGCAGTCGTATGGCATCGTTAGTCTGTGTGAGCTCCGTGCGCCTTCCTTCCTGTGAACTCTCGCCTTCCGCTCTGAAATCACAATAAAAAACTTTTATAGAAATTGTCAGGTTTAAGCACAAATACTAAATCTCAAACTGGAACCCCCCGGAAGCTTCTGTCTGGAGTCTGTTCACACACAACAGAGCAAATAGAAGTCTCAAGTACGGATAACAGTTTGCGGAATTAGTTCGAAAGAGTCACCGCGGCCCTGGAACACGGCGGGCATTAGGAGGAACACGGATGGGTTTTAGTCAGTAAGAGTCTGACATCCACTACGACCAGAGCGTGGGGTCATTTCAAGATTTCCACCACTAAAAAATATACGGATAAGGGACTACCTACTCCTCCAGTGGAACACTTGTCTCCTCTTAGTGAGAGTTTCTAGGAAATGCTGGTTTCTTCACAATGCTTTTCTTTACCGTTTTGAAAGCAATCAACCCCTTTTTTTTTAGGAATGTTAAATCATCAAATGACTTCCCCCGCTCTGGGCGGAGCGGGAGGGAGTGTCAGACTTCTACTGACTAAAACCCATCCATGTTCCTTCAGTGCCCTTTGTGTTCCGGAGCCACGGTATCTCTTTCCAATAGTCCCGCGAATCCGGCAGAAAGCAATCAACTTTCTGCCGGAGTCGCGGGACTATTCGATCAACCCAGAGCTATAGAAAATATGAGTTCATCACTTACGTTCTCGGCGCGACAGATAGCACGTAGACTTCTGCAGTCTGCTCGCCGTTTTCCCGGCCCGTGTCACCGTCTGAAACATCATACATAACATGATATGAGAAAAATGTGAGAGAAAAAGATTTATTTTACCGCTGACATGGTTTTTTTTTGGGTTTTCGGTAGTAATTATGGCATGTAGAACTTGCTCACACATATATGCCAACTGGACCCGTAATTTAAATAAGTAAATTTCAGTCATTTTTAGGGGAAAAATAAAAAAATCTTAGTGTGAGGGCCTCATTTTTTTTGATTTAACACCAAAAAATATTGGCAGCCAATATATTTCGCGGAAAGGTTCCTCATCAATAAAATACTATTGCCAACATTATAATTGTTTCGGAAACCTTTTCGTACAAGTCCGACTCACACTTTGCAGTTTTTTTTTATTTGAGATGGGTTTGCTTTTGGCTCTAGTCTTATTCAGAGATGACAGAGACAAAGTCTACGATGGAGCGAGCTTACCCAGAAGGAGCCTGTTCACTCTAACTTTGAAGAGATTAGGGTTGTAAGCGTTCGGAAATACAGACGCAGGCAGAGAGTTCCACTCCTTTGCTGTGCGCATTATAAATGACTTTAGGAAACGCTTAGAGCGAATTGGTGGAATAGCAACAAGGTAGGGATGATAAGTTGTAGTTGTCTATTGTCTTACCTGTATTTATGACAATGGCATCTAGCTCCCTTCGTAAATCTCTAGCACCGAGAGTTAGAACTGCGGCCAGCCTGGAAATACAAACATTGAATTGTTAACACTATGAGCTTCAGAACCCAGATATCCTGACGCGAGTCTTGCCAAGGAGTACCGTCAACTGTTCAAGGTTAAGCAAACGCTTACCGAGGGCGGTCTGTGGTGGGAAGACTTCTCCGTGCCTCGGAAAGCACGTTAAGCCGTTGGTCCCGGCTGTTGTTTGTAGATCTTTGGCAGTCGTTACAGGTACAGAAGCCAGAAAAATCTGACACCAGTCTTGCCAAGGAGCACCGTGTTACCCATTTACTGGCTTGTGGAGGTCTGGTAGGCAGTCGCTCCATATAAAATACTGGTATTCAGCTGCATCCGGTCTGACTGGAAGCCGACCCCAATATAGTTGGTAAAAGGCTAGGCTATACTATTGATTGGTTTGGAACAGTTGTACTCAACCTGCGGCTAGGGGGCCGCCAATCAATAGGGGGCAGCATAATGCTGAGATAGGGACCTTTTTGGCCTCGCACAGATCAATTTAATGTTATCTATACTAATATTATAAAGAGGTAACATTTGTTTGTAAGTTTGTATGTAGGGGGTAATCTCAGGAACTACTGGTCCGATTTGCAAAATTCTTTCTGTGTTAGATAGCCCATTTATCGAGGAAAGTTATAGGCTATATATCATCACGCTAAGACAAATAAGAGCGGAGCATTAAAGGAAAATGTGACGCAAACGAAGTTGCGCGGGTCAGCTAGTTATCTATATTTTGTTTAAAGTATTTTGCTTCTGTCTGTTTCGTGCGAGACACAAATAAACATTTTTTTCCCTTACGTTATTTCATATTTCCGGTATCGATATATAGAAGACTAGCTGACCCGTGCAACGTCGTCTGCTTAACATTTTTCATTACTGCTCCGCTGCTATTGGTCTTAGCGTGATGATATGTAGCCTATAGCCTTCCTCGATAAATGGGCTATCTAACACTGAAAGAATTTTTCAAATCGGACCAGTAGTTCCTGAGATTACCCCCTACATACAAACTATATCATCACGCTAAGACCAATAGGAGCGAAGAATTAATGAAAAATGTTAAGCAGACGACGTTGCGCGGGTCAGCTAGTATAAACTAGCTGACCCGCGCATAGTGTGCATATGCTTATGCTTGTTTGCATAGTGTGCGTTTTATACAGTTTTTAAAATTCTTATAAACAAATGTTACCTCTTTATAATATTAGTATAGATATAGTATCACATACCTGTCATCGCTGACTCGTCTATACGCAGTACACACGCAGGCAGGCCTGCGCCAGCGGCGGCGGCGACACGCGCACTCGCGGCCGCTCCATCTGCACGTAGGGGGCGACAGTTTATACAACAATTATGTTCGAAAATAAAAACCACAAAAAGTAAAAATACATTTTCATGCAAGTAGGACCTTTGTTAATGCAGACTAGACGGAATAGACACACGAGTAGGCAAGGCCGTTTAAGGGGCCAAGATACTTTAATTTTTCAATAGATGTTCTTCTGTGTATCAAAAGGTGTTTTTCACCACATTTAATAAAATAAAAATTAACATTTGTATTAATTAAAATAATATTCATTTTTATGGCGCATGGATTAGTATGTAACATACAGGAGCGAGCGCAAACATTGTTTTGATACGTACACATTATTAACAGGATGTTTAATAATTGTAATGTATTTTTATTGTGCTATCATAATAATATTAGAATAAGTTAATAACGGGATTGCTACCATGTCACCGTGATCATGCCGAAATATCGGAACATTATACTATTAACTATTCTAATGTTAGTGCCCATGAAAGTATAAAACAGTATATTATAATAATGAATTATTTTAATAAAATAATCGTGCCTAGAGATAGCTTATGTCGGGTACATTAAGGGCCGCCTTTGTAACACGACTAAAAATGGCACCATGTGTAGCCTATGTTACTCAGGAATACTATAGCTAACGGTGAAAGAGTTTTTGAAATCGGTCCAATACTTTTTCATTTAAATCGTAAGTGGTCATCATTATTGTGTTGTGCATGTGTCGAACAAATTCTATTCGTTTCTGTTTTTTTTTTAGGAGACAAGCCCGCCACACATTCCCAACCACTGCAACTCCTGAAAGCCAGAATCAACAGTAGCGACCACCAGAAAAACGCAGAGCTAATGAAGCCTGACGAGTCCCGGAGAAACGATTCAACTGTCTTGGATCACGCATCGAAATTAATCAGAAGAGTACATCGGAGGAGTAGGAAAAATTAAATATAATTTCCACTTCCCTCCATATCAAGCAGATTTGAGTTAGGCAAATAGGCACCAAGGGACATATACAACTGGGTTAAGCCCAGTTGCCAAGCACCACAGATTAAGCGTCCTCCACACTATTCCGAAGTTGCACGAGGCGAAGTGCTCTCCGAAGTTGACCGAAGTCCGAAGTAGGTGTCCACACACTCGAGCAACTTCGCGAGGAGCTCAGTCGCCCGTTCCCCTCACGATAGGCATAATGGATAACGTTCATGTGGCAACTGCCGTTGCAATGTGTACTCTCGCGTAATAAAAATACGTGCGTATTTACTATGGCTGTCGCGAACCGAAGTGAGCCGAAGTGACCCGAGTAGTGTGGACAGACGCTTCGTGTTCGAAATTCGAGTCCTTTGACTCGGGCGCAAAAACTGACAACAACTGGAAGTCGCCCGAGGCGAAGCGAAGTTGCACGGGGCGAAGCGAAGTGCCCCTCCACACTATCGTATTCGCTCAACTTCGGGAATAGTGTGGATGCTACTTTATATAAAATTAATGGGTCCTAAATTGAGAGCTACTTTTGATTCCAGTAATAGGTATCGTTTCTGTTTACCTGTCGGTGACAGCGCTGACGTATCGATGCACGCTGCTGGGAGACTCCGCGTACCGGCGCCGCTCCCACGCGCCGCACCCGCACCCGCATTCACCGCCTAACACACGCAACAGGTACATTATAAAATGTCGAGCTTGAGGACCACTCAATTAAATAATCATTTATTTCAATCCATTCGGATCACAATTATGTTTTACATTATATTTATAATGCATTAAAATTTCGATCACAGTAAAATATATTTAAAAATCATAATTCATTCTGCCTAGCCTTTTTCCGATCTACATAGGGGTCGGCTTCCAGTCAATCCGGAATCAGCTGAATACCAGTGTTTTACGTAGAGCGGCTGCCTACCAGACCTCCACAAGCCATTGACTGGGTAACACGGTACTTCTTGTTAAGACTGGAGTCATATTTACTAGCTTCTGACAATCCTTAACGACTGCTAAAGATCTACAAATGACAGCCGGGACCAACGGCTTAACGTGCTTTCCGAGGCACAGAGGAAACTCGGTATGTTAATTCATTAAATAACAAATTAAAAAAAAAAAACGAAATTATCAAACCAAATGAAAGTAATAAAATAACATAACAGTTTCAATAGTATACACACTTGCCACTGAGTCATTTGTTTGTTTGTCATCACATATATCATATAACGATGATTAATGTACTCTACTGACAATCAAACCCGTTGGCAATTTATACGCTCAGGATGGTGTTGGAGGTGTTCCGGAGCCTGCGCCCCAGAGATTTGCACTGCTTTCCCATCGTCGTGGAGAAACAGTCAACACGGGCGTCGGCAAAAATCCCCGACGCGCTGCAGTACCGGGGCAGCCCCAACAACACCCTGAACGCATTATTGTACTGAACACGGAGAGCGTTGTACTGCTTCTGGGTATACGACACCCACAGGCTGGCTGTGTACAGGGACGTACATGAGACTCTGAACAAAGTTATTTTGACAGTGCGGTGGACTTAGTACAACACCCTACCCCTCTACTCCTCATCGACCCGGCAGAATATCTGTCTGCCTCCTTTTAAAGGGCTGTCCACACACATCTGGGTTCCCATACCTGACGGAACAGAAAATGGGACGGAGATAAACCAAGTTCGTACAAATCGTTTTTCTCCGTCCTGTTCTGTGTTCCGTCAGGGACGGGAACGGGATGTGTGTGGACAGCCCTTTATGGGGTTGGGGAATACATCAAATGCCTCCTGTAGTAGCGGCACAAATCGTGAGCACAGATAAATGCAGCAGGCTGATCTCGCCAATGTACGGTGGGCGAAGGAAGCTTGCAAGCGCAATAGTCGATGAGCATTGACTGTCGAACCAATTACGTGAAGCGTCAGAACAGTCTTCGTCAAACCGAGCCATGAAGTCTGCTCACGACTCTTGCCAGATTATTGTCAGACTTACTGAATAAATCCCACCCGTGTTCTTTCAGCTGTCAGAGAACATCCACCCCATCTTAAGCCAATCGAAAAGTCTCGGAGAAGATTCAACTGTCTTAGTTCCCACAAAGAATAATTGCAGTTAGAATGCATTTTTGGGCAGTCAGCAAGCATACAAACGTACAGCTAGCCTGCAGTCAATGTGCAGTTGTTAGAACTCCAACTTAAACCTACTATGAAGTAAGAAAACCAGAATTCACTGTTTATAGTTGTACACAGCAAATCCTGCATCATCTCACAGTTGAGCATAGGACCCTTTTCCATGTCTTCCAGCTTTTGAAGACAATAAATAAATTATTATAAAATATACTCACTCTTCCTCGATGTCTGCTGACCCATCTTCAGTTTAATGTGGTCTTTAACTTGCACATGCAAAGTTCGTCCTGCAAACTACCATCTGAAAAAAATAACACATAGGTACATTAAAATATGACTGTTTAGTTTAGTCCAGTCGTCTAAGGGAATATACTGCTACCCAGGAGTACCCAGTTACATAGTTGTGGAGGAAAGATAGCAGATGCTCCATGTGAACGGGCAGATCTAGATAAAGTGCCGAACGTGTACATCAGAGGCAGCTAAAAAGTGACACCAATACCGGAGAAGCTACAAGAGATGCGATTGCGGCGGTACGGTCATGTCGTGCGCCAAACTGACGATCACATGACCAAAAAACTGCTGCAACTGGAGTCTGGACCAAGAGGCCGTGCCAGACCCAGACCTGCATGGATGTCAGTCATCAAAAATGGCCTCAGTGATGAGGAAATCAGAGACATATAATCTGGATCGTCGTTAGGTCTAATTCCTAGACCCAATGACCAGAACAGAACTCTCCAGAAGAATTAGTAAAGCCTACCCCAATTAGAAACATAAAATGGCCAGACAAAGAGCTGCATCTGATTGAATTCGAAGCCAACCATAACAATGTTGGGAAACGTACATCAGAATTGCACAATTGAATTCCGATAAGCTCGTTCCATCGTCAAACCGTGTGATGATGCAGTATCTATATGTTGTGGACATCCCACCCAAACACACAAATCATTGCGGGAATACTTTAATTGTTTGTTCAGTTAAGAAGTGCATTTCCCTGCTAGCTACAACCTATTCACTCTTGCCTTGTGAATAACTTACTTCTAGTAGATAATGATCAAATGCAATCCATAATAAAAACATTCAATAAAAATGTACTCATCAAGATCACATTAACTTAGCTCAGTAGTACAAAGAACAATGCATTTAACAACAATTGAGTATGCAAAACACAACACAGTATCTTCCACACACTATACATTAGTAGCATAGTATGTACCCATAAACTCATTCAAATCAGCCAGCATTTGATTAAACCAAGCGTCTATACTTAGTTTCATCATGAACAAGAATAAGCATAGAAGGTCAGCTCCATTCAATAAACAAAAAAAGGGCATGCATTTAAGCATTGGTATGTAAGCAGAAGGCTTGAATTCACCCAAAGAATATTGGAAAAGGCTATGCTAGCAGTTCAGTTGTGTGATAAAATCAGAAATGAAGATATCCGCAGCGTAACTATGTTACTAACATAGCTTGAAGAATCGGAGTATTTAAGTCAAGAGTGAGTAGGTTACTTTAAGACCAGCATACTTTATCTTTGACCACATCATCACCTACCATCAGGTGAGATAGTGGTCAAACGCATGCCTATCAATATTTAAAACAAAATGAAAATACTTGTCCAATACCTATTTGGTAATTGAACTGTTGGACCAAATTGAATTTTTCTACCCTATTTCTATGAGTTAATAGACATGCTTCATTTTTATGGGGAGCTTTTTTCCATACTGACATTATTGTTCTGTGTACAGAACCAGCCTTCTGTACTGTCATTTCGTAACATCACTGAGTCAGCCATTAAAATTAATTGGGGAGACACTTTAATTGATTTTAATTGTGACAATTTGCTGTCAACACATTGAAATTAATGGCATAAATATGTGTCATACACTTGTACTTTGTATGCTTGCCAAACAATAAGTGGATAGTGTGATTCCTTGAATCTGTAGTCTTGATACTTTGTATTGTCTTGAAAATGAGATGCGCTTATTATCAACTTGGCCAACTGAATAATCTGTGCTCAAATGAGCCATTAGCCAGCTGACCAATCACAGATTATGAATGCAATAAATGGGTATACCTGTTTTACTTAATTAATTTGGTTTTAAAAATTTTATGCTGATTCATTAACATTACATTATTGTAGTTGAATAGTGACTTGACCTGGCCTTTGTCTGGGTGGACCCATTCTATCAACAAACCATAGAGAGAAAAAAATACATAATTTAGGAAAATTAAGCAGAGACAGCAACAAACAGACAGAAACATCGTTGTCTCCCACAAGTTGGACTGATAGACCTGGTGAGGGTCACAGGTGGCCAATGAATGTGACACGCACAGAACCAGTTGTTGTGGCATTGCTTGGGGGAGGCCAGTATCCAGCAGTGGACATATTTCCGCTGATATGGTGATTAGTTCTTTTAAATAATCCTACTAGTCCTACTAATATTATAAATGCGAAAGTTTGTGAGTATGTATGGACGTTTGTTACTCTTTCACGCAAATACTACTGAACCGATTACTATGAAATTTGGTATGTAGGTAGCTGAAGACCCAGAATAACACATAGGCTTTTTATCCCGGATTTCCCGAGGGATCGGCAATTTATATGCGGACGAAAATGCAGGCCAGCCTCTAGTATTTAATATAATACTTGCATTTTATTACCATTTTTTCCTACAGACTTTCATTCAATATTTATTTACTGCCTTTCAGGTCACAAACAGGTTAGTTACATCTATATGTTCACCAATTCTGACCAGCTTGGTGAGTACTGGCTTCCCTGCAGGCATTTAATATAATACTTGCATTTTATTACCATTTTTTCCTACAGACTTTCATTCAATATTAATTTACTGCCTTTCAGGTCACAAACAGGTTAGTTACATCTATATGTTCACCAATTCTGACCAGCTTGGTGAGTACTGGCTTCCCTGCAGGCATTTAATATAATACTTGCATTTTATTACCATTTTTTCTTACAGACTTTCATTCAATATTTATTTACTGCCTTTCAGGTCACAAACAGGTTAGTTACATCTATATGTTCACCAATTCTGACCAGCTTGGTGAGTACTGGCTTCCCTGCAGGCAACTGAGCCCCAAGACATTTGTTTCCTGGTACACTACAAACCGAATCATCACCTAATGATCAAATTGTTTTTGCGTTCCCTCTCATTGTGTTTTATTACCTTTCCAAACTAAGAATTGAGTTTTGAGGAAGTTTGACTGTAGACCTGTATTTTCATGGACTGATTCATATTCCCAGAATTTAGATAATTATTGTAATAAACAACAGAATTAGGTCTCAAAATATTGTGTTGTAAATGCTATATTGACTGACTGGATGACAAACCTAAGACGACCCACTGACCAAAGTTTTAAATAAGTGAGAATACTGTTTGGTTTTGTGGCTGAATGTATTCGTTATTTAATAAATGGTGCTTCTGTAAGTGAAAAATTTGAAGTGGCTATAATTAGTCATAAAAAGTCTATTTTATTAAGTACTTATGTACCTAAAAGTTTCCAAATACAGCGTTTTTTTTTTCAAGTATCCTCGAAAGACAAAACTTTTGGTGACTTTTTTTTCTCAACTTGATGTAAGTAAACTTGGACAGGTTTCAACAAGTTCAATAACCCTGTTCGACCTCTTTTCAAAGACGGTTAAAATTAATCTCCGCGACTTGTTGCAGCTATTTAAAGAAGCAACAAAACGGGTAAATCGAATGGTAGACTGCTAAACTAGAGAAATAAACAAAATAATCAAAATAAAAGGTATTACTTCCGCCATCTTGGAATTCTACATCAAAAGAAAATAACGTGTGAATAAAACTGCAAGCAATGGTAAAATACTCACGTCTATGTTTATTTGAAGGGATTACTTCGATGTTTGTAATCTTTTGTGAAATATTCTTATAAAAAATCACAAAGACTCGTAGCTCGTTCGTACATTATCATCACACTTCACGTCCACTTCATGGTCCGATGTAAATCACAGAAACACTTGTATATATTAACAAAAAGGGTCGCGATAGTTATTTACACATTTACAAATAAAATTTATAATTTCTGTCTGAAATTAGCACAACAAAATACGCAGTTCTCGGTTGGTGTGTGACATGACATTGTCTGACATTTTTGTTTGAGTTCATTCCGTTTTGCTTTACAATCATACACTTTTCTAGGTCTGCCTTTTTTTCAATGAAATCTTAAATTTGAATGATCGTTGCCCAAAAGACCAGCTTTTAAAACGTTTTCAAAAAATTGTGGTGATTCACGGAAGAAATTTTGGTTTTAGTTTATCTCCAACGTCACAAGAAAGACCCTGAATTTAAATCACCGCTTGTTCACGCGTTTTAAATTCTGCGTTGATGGAATCGAACCACCTGTAAAATTTTCTTGTTTTGGAAAACTAGAATGCGAAGGAAAATGCTTATTATGCCTTATATGAGCAAACCCATTACGGAAAAAGAGACGAGATTTTTTACTTCTTTTAGTTTGTGCACATAAAGTTATTTCATTTACAGAAATATTATGTCGAGAAATATTTTTCTTTTGCGATGATTCACAACTTCATTCACAGCGAGGCATCAATATTTGAAAACAGGCTAGGTGGAGGCGTGGAGCGACGATCTTCGCAGGGTGGCTGGTATTCTAGCAGCTGGATGAGAGTTGCCGGTGATCGAGCACAGACCATGCACAGACTATAATACATACATATACATACATACCATATACATACATAGCAACTGATCGTGCCAATTTGTCTATAATATCAATTTGCCTATACCTACCTTCATGCACAGACATATAAATTTATATGTCTGTGCCTTCATGGCCAAATGGCGTGCACTTGGAAAAGTTTACATACTCTATGTGCACATGGAGAGGCCTATGTCCAGCAGTGGACTGTTATAGGCTGATGATGATGATGATGATGATTTCCACTAGCATTTCATCTGCTGCTTTTATTTCATCATGTCATAATACCTATATATAAAAGTACTCTGTGGTCTTAAGGATCGTTTTTAAAATGACTTGTGTGTCCTATTACTTTATTTATTTCCATGCAACACCAAACATTGAAACCATAAACAACTACGTAAAGTACGTAAACTTTTTTGTTTCAAAGCAGCGAAGTCGCCATCTTGTTGGATGAAATTATTAGGAAATTTGAAGAATTTTCTCGTATTATAATTTGTTTTGGTGTTATATGTGTTATAATCCGAAATGTCTAAGCGCCGCATCGAAGTGATGGATCCCTTTATTAAAAAGAAAAGGTTAGTAACACGTTTTCAAACGTTTGTTAAGCCATGCTTTAATTCGTCGTTTACATGCCTTTGTTTGTCGTATTTTAATTAAATTATCAGTTAGAATAGTGCCACATACTGATTTAAGAGCTACATAGTCTTATTTTCATATACTAGAAGATAGACTCAGGGTTAGAAATCATTCATGACCGTAGCTGTGTACCTACTTCATGAAACCATTTGGGTGTTTTCTGTGTTCACCGGTTGGCATGCACAGTTTTTGGCATTTTATCAAAATTCTCAACTCTAAACTGATTCAGCTAACGTCTTTTACAAGAAAAACTGCTTATTAGTAGTTCCCATTAAAAATTCATAAGTATTTTAATGTAATGGAACCTCGCAACTTGAGGTCTTCAGAGCGCATGTCTCAATACCCCAAACGTCACTTTAGTTCTTTAAATGTCATGTTTTGCGTTTGTCCATACAAAAAGTAACGTAAACAAAAAACATAAAGATTCCTCTAAAAACATGAATTAAAAACAAAAGTGAAAATTTAACATTTTTGTTTGTTGGTTAAAAACATT
This sequence comes from Ceramica pisi, assembly GCA_963859965.1. Classification (NCBI taxonomy): domain Eukaryota; kingdom Metazoa; phylum Arthropoda; class Insecta; order Lepidoptera; family Noctuidae; genus Ceramica; species Ceramica pisi. The sequence continues at coordinate 14,352,094 of OY982556.1, forward strand.
AAAACGGTTAAGTGTGGTCCTCTTACAGTGATGGGTTCCCTAAACATGTATAATTCTGATTATAATAAGTTTCTCTCTAATTTTCTCAAAGAAGCCAAGCTATAACTAAAATAACAATTATGACACAAATCACTTGACTTCATCATTGTTTAGTAGTATTTATTAAATTAAAAATCTAATTTAATTCAACAATTTCTGTTTTGTACAGTCCTAATATTATCTTTGAGCTATTCGTATCAACAAACTTTGTACTGCCTGAACGAGTTTTGTACATGTTCTCTTTTCTTTAATTTTTCTTATGTTTTATTTGTTATTCTGCTACTCAGGGCAAAGACAAATCCAACTAACCAAAGATCTTCAAAATTGGGCCAGCCGTTCTTGAGTTATAAATGGTGTAACTAACTGGAGTTTGTTTTATACATGTCATCATCAGTATACATCAACCCTGCCAAAACCTTCATGTGTTTGTCATTAAGTTGTCAAGGGAGACAACAAACTGTTTTATTGAATTATTAATTGACTGACAAAAATTTACAAATGCAGTATGAACTGAGATACAAGTGAAAATGATAAAATGTACTGTTAGTGGAATCGATTTTGAGGATATTTTGGTAAAAAGAAAAGTATCATAGAAATACACTTTGGGTTTAGATTTTGGCAAGCATTCTGTTAGTAACCAGGCACTTGCATTTTAATAAAATACTGAAATCGGAACTAATAAATATGCATAATAACAAGAGATGGATGTATTGTGTGAGCGATATGAAAGAAAAGGGAGTTAGTGATAGAGTGATGGCTGATAGGACAGAATTGAAGAAAAACACATGTTGTGCCGACCCCAAGTAACATGGGATAAGAGCAGGAAGATGATAACACATTAAAGATTTGTTCAATTGTCTCCAGGGAAGAAAAAGCAGCCGCAGCAGCCAAGTCCGGTGCAGGTGGCGAGTCGTCTGAAGCTGCTCTGGCAACCCTCGGCACCAGCATGCCTCCTACTGCCACCAGCACTCCTGGTGTCAACCCCTTCACAGGTATGTTTGTATTGTTTTTTATTTTTTTATTTGATATGGTTTAACACTTGACATTAAGTCTAGGTCAGAGATGACAGACAGAGTCAAACAATAGAGCGAGCTTAACAAACAATAAGAAATCTTACGTAAGAGGCCGATCTTAAACTCGTAGCGCTACTATCGTAATCATCAACTTCCAATCTCCTGGTTGCTACTGACTGAGCAATTCCTATTTGAAAACTCATTTAGCACTTTAGCCACGAACTTATAGCCCTCGCCAGTTGACAATGCTACCCCTGTCAGCACATGACACCCGTAACAGGCTCCTTCTGGGTAAGCTCGCTTTATTATAGACTAGAGTCAAGAGCAAACCCATCACAAATAAAAAGAATTAAAGTGCTAAGCACTTATAATACACTTTTTTTTTTTAGTCTAGGCATAGATGTCGACTTTTAAGAACAGAGTATTTCACGCAAAGCTTTGTTTAGATATAAAAAAAAAAATTCTTAGCGAATGCTTACACTATAAAATAAACACTCATATTCCAAATTTTAAGCTGTCTGGACATAATAGTTTTGCTCCAGCATTGATAGTCTGAAAAAAAAAAATTGCAACTGCCGCACTGGAGATAGGGTCGGTGAGTGTGTCTTGCTGCAGACCTTGACTATTCAATAGAGCCTGAAACTGGTCTAATTAAAGTAAAGGATTTAGTATTTTTAATATTATTCTAATTCTAATCAACTCATTTCACATTGTCCCCAGGTCTCCCACACTCGCAACGCTACCACGAACTCCTACGACGTCGCCTCGGCCTCCCAGTCTGGGAATACAAAAACGACTTCATGAGACTCCTCAACACACACCAGTGCGTCGTCCTAGTCGGTGAGACCGGCTCCGGCAAGACCACACAAATCCCACAGTGGTCTGTGGAATTTGCTGCAGTGACCGCAGGCAAATCCAAAGGCGTGGCTTGTACGCAACCTAGACGAGTAGCTGCCATGTCCGTAGCACAGAGAGTGGCTGAAGAAATGGATGTAGCGTTAGGACAACAAGTTGGTTACAGCATCCGTTTTGAAGACTGCTCCGGACCTCAAACTATACTAAAATACATGACAGATGGTATGTTGCTACGAGAAGCCATGTCAGACCCAATGCTTGAACAATACAGGGTGATCCTACTCGATGAGGCTCACGAAAGAACGCTAGCAACAGATATACTTATGGGTGTACTGAAAGAAGTAATCAAACAAAGGAATGATCTCAAATTAGTTATCATGTCTGCCACATTAGACGCTGGAAAGTTTCAACAGTATTTCGACAATGCACCGCTTATGAATGTCCCAGGAAGAACGCATCCCGTTGAAATATTCTACACGCCACAGCCTGAAAGGGATTATTTAGAAGCAGCAATACGTACAGTCATTCAAATACACATTTGTGAAGAAATTGCAGGAGATATACTTTTATTCTTGACGGGACAGGAGGAGATTGAAGATGCTTGTAAAAGGATCAAACGGGAAATTGATAACTTAGGACCAGATGCAGGAGAGCTAAAGTGTATACCGTTGTATTCAACGCTACCACCAAATTTGCAGCAAAGGATTTTTGAACCAGCTCCTCCGAACAGAGCGAATGGGGCGATTGGTCGAAAAGTGGTAGTTTCTACGAACATTGCGGAGACTTCATTGACCATAGATGGTGTAGTGTTTGTCATAGACCCAGGGTTTGCGAAGCAGAAGGTGTATAATCCCAGGATTCGTGTTGAGTCGTTGCTTGTCTCGCCTATAAGCAAGGCGTCTGCCCAGCAGAGGGCCGGCAGAGCGGGTAGGACTCGACCAGGGAAGTGTTTTAGACTCTACACAGAGAAGGCATACAAAAATGAGATGCAGGATAACACTTATCCCGAGATTTTAAGGTGATTGGCGGTATTCGACGGTTTTTTTTACTACTTATTTTAGTTCTATTGAAGTTTGCTTCTTGTAAGTTTGCCGCTCTGAAGCTAGGCTTACCGATTCGCATACGCTGTTTGAGATTTAGTACTGTGCGGTCATTTATAGATAATAGAGTGGCAAACTTATGTGACGCGATCTGTTCTCGTTAGGTTTAGAGGTAGGCAATGAAACTGGTTTAAACCTGATTATTTGGTTTCAAGATCTTTTGCTTGTCTCAATGCTTTGATGGGCTTAAGCATGAGGACTTGGGTTCGATACCTAGGGCGGGCAAGATGGTATTGGGTATGCTGGTCTAAATTTGGTGCCTAAGGCCAAGCTAAACGGTAAGATTTGGCGCACACAATCCTCCAAAAGCAGTATATTTTCTAAAGAAACACATATTCATAGAGGCAACGCATGGCAAAATAACGCTATTTTACCTCTGTGTATCATCATAAGAGGGACTTATATACCCATTTCGCCAGGGTCGTATATTTTCGACCTCTGTTAGATGGTCGATGGGGCTGAAAAGTTCTGGAGTGGCAACCGCGTACAGGAACACGCAACGTTGGCGCGGCCTCAAGGTGGAACGTGCACTTGCCGAGGGTTGCGGGTAGCCGAGGGATGCGAGGCTCGCAGAAGCGGCTGTTGTGGCGATGCTTCGGGAAGGCTTATGTCCAGTAGTTGTTTGGCTGATATAATGACCTCTTTGTTGGTGGTCTGGAATTCATTGTTCGAGTTGGTAGTTTTTTTGTGCCGGGTGCTGAGGTCACAACTGATATGTAGTCAGACTGTTAAAAGGTTAAGAGCGTTTTTGCCTCAAGGTATTTCATTCACACCCGCAAATACTTATTCTTTGAAGTTAATTAACCGTTTTTATAAAAAAATCAACTTAAAAAAAAAATATAGGCATTTATTCAAATTAGGCTGAGAGCCAGCACTTTTTGAACGTCAAGTTCTACAAAAGACAGTCCCCCCCAAAACGCCCGCCCGTCTCCACTTCCTAGTGTTTTAGCTGTGGAGAAGAAATGGCCAACAAACTGCCCAGCAACACATCTGTCTGTTACGTTATATTTAAATAATAAAATCACCTAAAATTATTTTAAAATATTTAAACTAGTCTTTTCCACAGAAAGTGTAAATTGACTCTTTCTCAGAAACACTAACGGCGGATCTCATCAATCTGACACAAAAGTATTGAAGTTTACCAAAGAACTAGTAGCACCTCCATTAGTTCATATAATTAACTTGTGCATTGTTGATGGTATTTTCCCAAATAAGCTCAAGAAAGTAATAATTAAACCCCTGTATAAAAAAGATGATAAAACAGATTTTAAGAATTATAGGCCTATTGCAAAAGTTCCAATTATTTCTAAAATCTTCGAGAAAGTAATCTATAACTCTTTATATACCTATTTCGAAAAGTATAAATTATTTTGCGTAGAACAAAAGGGTTTCCGTAAAAACACTACCATAAATATGGCACTATTTGACTTGCTAGCTAACATCATGCCGTCTGTCGATAAAAGAAATCCAGTATGTGCAATTTACACTGACATGACCAAAGCTTTTGACTTTGTAGACCATAAGATTCTGCTGCGCAAGTTAAATAGTTACGGTATAAGAGGAAACATCTTAAAGTTAATAGAATCATACCTGAGCAATAGGCTTCAATGCACGGAAGTTTCTAGAATATGTCCTAAAACTAAATTAGAAACCAAATATGTATCAAAACCAAGACATGTAAAATATGGCGTCCCACAAGGCAGTGTATTGGGCCCACCATTTTTTTTGATATATATAAATGATCTCCCGAAAGCAACAACCAACAAGATGGTTCTATTTGCCGATGACAGTACCGCTATAATAAGATATAATAATTCGAATAATTATAAGAATGACATCAATGCCTGCTTAAGTGATATTATAAATTGGTTAAATAGAAATAATTTGGTTATAAATCTGATCAAAACAAAAGTAATGCATTTTTATCAACGCCGTGAAAACACAAATGTGAGCATTTCCTACGAGGGCTGTGATATTGAAGAAGCTACCAAGGTTAGGTTCTTAGGCATTATAATTGATAGCCAACTTACATGGAAACCTCATGTTGCAGAACTATGTAAGAGACTTAGCAAATCCGCATATGCTCTTTTGCAACTCTCAAAGAAAGTTAACAGTCAGGCTCTCTTAACAGCGTACCATGGAATGGTTGCCTCTGTTTTGCGGTATGGTATTATTTTCTGGGGGCATTCCACTGATAGAGAGCTGGTATTTAGGCTGCAGAAGCGATGCATCAGGTCAATGTGCGGTCTTAAGACAACTGATAGCTGTGTTCCCTATTTTAAGTCTTTAAAAATTTTAACTTTTCCTTGCTTATATATATTGGAAACTGCTTTGTATGTGAAAAGTAACCCACATCTTTTCAAAAAGCTATCAGAGGTCAGGAAAAATCCAGTACGGAATCAATACATCAACCAAATAAGTCAAGTAAAATGTAAAACCGCACTAATGAAAAAAAGTTTTTTTGGTACTGCTCCCCTCGTATATAATAGAGTACCTAATAATATAAAAAATATGACTTTATTAGAATTTAGAAGGGCGCTAAACGAATTCTTAATCATGAAAACTTATTATACAATTGACGATTTTCTTAATGATAATTCACTAAATAATTGAATTACTATTCCTGTGATTGACATACCTAATTATTATGATCGTCTTCTGTCCTTTTTTTTTTATTTTAATTTTTTTATTGAATATGTAATCACGCTGACATTTTTATAATTTTTTTATTGATGTACTTAATCAAACTGACATTTTATAAATTTTTACCTGAATTTGTAAACCTTTGCATACCCATGTAACGGTAAAATATGGAGAACTTCATTATTATAAAAACAACTATGTATGTACCATACCCATGTTTGCAAAGCAATAAAATGATTATGATTATGATTATGATTATTATGAGATGTCAGTGTTATTATATTCTATGTAATATTGACACTGACAACTCTATAACGCAGCTTGATCGAGATCAGTTTCATTGGTGAAATCCGCACTTAATCAACATAATTTTAAGACCTCTTAAGGTAAAGGTGGACGTTTGTATGCAATGATATATAAAACTATAGATATGTTGTCCGCACTCTAAAATGACAACATGAAATGAAGCCAATTGGCCACATCGCGCTTAGTTACGCACCAACCTGTCGCGCGACACTACGTTTGTTTTGATGTCAATTTGACTATTACTTATCCTGTGACGTAACTGAAGATGTATATTTATCTCCCTCTAGCAACAGGCATCCCGCCGTACGGTGACATATTTTCTTTCCCTTTCTTCATGCGTATTAGTAGCTATCTAGTATTTTCGCCGTTTTTAAGCGCCGCGATGTAGGTTTATGACGTGTCGTCATTGTTTGTATGTTAACCGTTAGGATGCACAGTTTTCAGCAGACCAACAGCACCACCAATACATTTATAAAAACAATATATCACACCCCTGGTGCGACACTGTGACTTATGCAAAAATTGAGGAGGTTGGTAGGTTTTATATAATCGTTTATAATTATTACGATATTAAGTGTTCATTATTTAAAAGTTGATGTTGCAGTATAGTTTTATTTTTTTATTTCTTGTAGGTAAATTAAATGACAGTGTCGCACTGGGGGTGCGATGTATATCAAAACATTCCTCCACAAAAGGGCCATTATGGCGTAGTCTCCCTGTCGCCATTTTATTTACATATAATATTCTAACGGTTTGAAAGTTGGTGTGCTAAAGAGTCATTCAAAATGGCGGCTGTGAGCTATGCCGGCTCCCATAGACAAATGTTCGAACGCCTTTGTTCATTTATAGTGCCATCGCGATCGCAGCGAACTCTTGAGCTAACTGGACGCCCACTTGCCCTTCCAGATCAAACTTAGGCTCTGTAGTTTTGCAGCTGAAGAAGCTCGGCATTGATGACCTGGTTCACTTCGACTTCATGGATCCCCCCGCTCCGGAGACGCTCATGAGGGCTCTGGAGCTTTTGAATTATTTGGCGGCGTTGGGTGAGTGGTTTTTTGCAGTTTTATTTACGCCATTTATGACTGACTAGCTGACCCGTGCTAACACCTTTGGGCGGTGTTTTTCGGGTTAATATGCCTATGACACTCACAAATAACGTGGTAAAATAATTAACCGACTTCCCAAAAAGGAATTTAATCTTCCATAACTTGGGCCTATCTTTATAATGTTAGTATAATGTCCCGTATAGCCTATAGACTTCTCTACGAATGTGGGTATCATATAACAAAATAATTTCCCAAATCCGACTGATATTTCCAGAGATGAACTCGTTCAAAAAATCAAACTCAGCTTTATGTTATCACTAGCTGACCCGCGCAACTCCGTCTGCGTCACATTTTTTATTAATGTTCCGCCCCTGTTGGTCATAGCGTGATGTTATATGTATAGCTTACTAACTGACCCCGGCGAACTTCGTTTCGCCAAACAGTCGATTCTTTAACTTTTTAGTTTTTTTTTCTTAAATAAACGTAGCCTTAGTTACTCCTTATTACATCTGCTACCTGCCAATAAAAGTCCCTTCAAAATCGGTCCAGTCATTTCAGAGATTAGCCGGAACAAACAGACAGACAAAAATTGTTAAAAATGTAATTTTGGTGTATGTGCCGTATATATATTCGTTTACATGTAGTAAAAAACGGTTATTTCAACATTACAGACACTCCAATTTTATTTATATGTATAGACTAGCTTGTGCTCGCGACTAGGTACACGCATATCTCGTTTTTTCCCGTTCCCGTATGAATTTCGGGAAATCTTCTCTTAGTGGTCTAACATGCCAAATTTCAGCTTCCTACGACCAGTATAGTTACGGCTATGCGTTGTCTATCACTCACTCAATCACTCAGTAACGTCATCAAGAAGCTAGCAGTACTAATAAAACTGGACAAGTGCGAGTTGGACTCGCGCACGATGGGTTCCGTACCATCACTACATAGTATAAAACAAAGTCGCTTTCTCTGTACCTATATCCCTATGTATGCTTAAATCTTTAAAACTACGCAACGGATTTTGATGCGGTTGTTTTAATAGATAGTATGATTGAAGAGGAAGGTTTATATGTATAATTACATCACAGTTTTTCTGGAGTGTATTTAGTATCAGTATTGCACCCGTGCGAAGCCGGGGTGGGTCGCTAGATATCTATGAAAACGGCAAAAAAATCAAGTTTGTATGGGAGCCCCCTTAAATATTTACTTTATTCTGTTTTAAGTATTTGTTGCTATAGCGGCAACAGAAATACATCATCTGTGAAAATTTGAACTGTCTAGCTATCGCGGTTCTTGAGATACAGCCTGGTGACAGACAGACAGACATACAGCGAAGTCTTAGTATTAGGGTCCCGTTTTTACACTTTGGTTACGGAACCCTAATAACCGACAAAATAAGGGCGTACTACAGACATAACATCATATTAAAACCTAAACAATCTACCTTCCAGACGACGACGGCAACCTAACAGACCTGGGCGCCGTGATGGCGGAGTTCCCTCTCGACCCGCAGCTCGCCAAGATGCTGATCGCCAGCTGCAACCACAACTGTTCCAACGAGATCCTCTCTATCACTGCTATGCTGTCAGGTGAGATCCGCGGACGAACCAGATAGCTGGACTGACTTTGCGGGGCAGTTCCTCACACCACTTCTTCTTCCCAGCTAAAACCACTTCCACTAGGAAGTGGTGACGGGCGTTTTTTGCGAACGTACAAAACCGCTGGAACTTAGCCTAGTTTTATTACTTTTTAACCGACTTCCCAAAAAGGAGGAGGTTATCAATTCGGTTGTATGTTTTTTTATTTATTTTTTATGTTTGTTACCTCATAACTCCGACAATTATGAACCGATTTGAAAAATTCTTGTTTTATCTGAAAGGTTATACTTGCAGATTGGTCCCATTTAAATTTTATCAAAATCGGTTACGAACTTTGGATTTTAAATCGAAATAGCTGGAATACGTCTACTTATATGATAGTTTTATGTCATCCAAGTAATCGAAATTGCGTATTTTGCTTTTCTGCGATTTTGCAGTGGTGTTGTTAGGTGTGGGTACCACTAGAAAGTGAGAAATAAAAAAAAAACACTACAAAGTAAAAAATAACTTTAATTTCGGAAGTCGGTGTCAAAATACGAAGAAACTAACAAAAACACCGACTTCCGAAATTAAAGTTATTTTTTACTTTGTAGTGTTTTTTTTTTTTTGGAAGTCGGTTGTATTTTTTTAGTAAAAAGTTTTTTTTATTTTTTGACCATGTATTCTTCTTATAATTGCTGAACAGGCCTTACAGATATGTAAAATGGAGAAGAGCAATACACAGTGATTTTATTGTGGTAATTTTCAAGTTTTCCTATGCAGTTTGTGGCATCAAATCTTTGATTGAACTGCAAGTTTTTGCACGCCGAAATTTAAGGCAGAATAAGAGAACAATTTTGTACATTTTACCAACTTTCTGTGCCTTATCTAGGCAAATAAATGTTTTTTTTTTTTTTTTTACACTGGATTTTTTGTTATAGAGAAGAAATATTACATGCGAATATCGTTAATACTCTTGAAAACCCTTAAAAATCTTTCTGGGACCGGTATTTAAGGTTTAGAAGTCCGAATAGAAAAACGGAACCATTATAGTCCCACGAGTGAATCTGTCTGATACCTAGTCTGTCTGTTCTTTGACCCAAAGAAGGACACGCAAAGTAAATAAATATTCTATGTAATGTAGTTTACAAGTTGCTAACGCCATTCCTTCATATTCCAGTCCAGCAATGCTTTGTGCGGCCCAACGAAGCTCGCAAAGCGGCTGACGAGGCTAAGATGAGGTTCGCACACATTGACGGAGACCACCTCACGCTGCTCAACGTCTACCACGCTTTTAAACAGAGTAAGTTATTATTTTTTCTCAAACATGCTTGGAAATGTGAGCATTATTTTGACAAATCCAAATTGTTGTACTGGCCGAGCAGCGGCCGGTAAAAGTTGTATGAAAATCCATATCTGTCACGTTTTGTGGCCAAATAAATTATATAGTAAACTCATTTAAGTCGTGTAATTTAAAAATGGAACGATCTTTTATTCCGAAATATGGCAACCAAGGAAGTACCATATCAAAGGTTTTATTCGAACTGGCTTGCAAATAGAAAGCTGTTAATTGAAATAAATAAAACATGAACACTTTTACGCGGGAATATTATTGATGTTGGTTGTTCGACATTGATTTTGAAAAGTAATTGTATTTTTAACCGACTTCCCAAAAAGGAGGAGGTTATCAATTCGGTTGTATGTTTTTTTTTTATGTTTGTTACGTCATAACTCCGACAATTATGAACCGATTTGAAAATTTTTTGTTTTATCTGAAAGGATATACTTGCAGATTGGTCCCATTTAAATCATATCAAAATCGATTACGAACTTTGGATTTTAAATCCAAATCGCTGGAATTTGACTATTTAGATGATTCTTTGATAATCGAAATTGCGTATTCTGCTTTTCAGCGATTTTGTAGTGGTGTTGTTAGGTGTGAGGCACCACTAAAAAGTGAAAAATAAAGAACTTTTTACAAAAAATACAACCGACTTCTAAAAAAAAATACTACAAAGTAAAAAATAACTTTAAATTCGGAAGTCGGTGTCAAAATACGAAGAAACTAACAAAAACACCGTAGTGTTTTTTTTAGAAGTCGGTTGTATTTTTGTAAAAAGTTTTTTATAATTTCCGCGTATTGTTTGAGAAAAGTACTATACAAGCCTTGGTCACAACTAGGCATTGATGGCTTACGTATGTGTGCCTCGGCAAAACATCGTCCATCAATGCCTCTTTTGCTGGCCACTGCAGTAATGTACTATTTTAGACTAAAATGGTCTTGTGCTGTGCTGGCCAAAGGCGTCCCATAAATCGATATATTAACAATAATATTTGTGTTTGCTGCAAAAATAACTCTTTCTGTGTAATGTTCTAGATATGGAAGATCCCCACTGGTGTTACGACAACTTCATCAACTACCGCTCGCTCAAATCCGGAGACAACGTGCGGCAGCAGCTGAGCAGGATAATGGATAGGTACGTTACGACTTGACAAGCTAACAAACCCAACCTGTAATGTTCCCACTGCTCTTGAGACTCTGGCCTTCTCGCTGTGACATAAAGTCGATATTCCACAGCTAAGCATGGGGTCTAGGTCTGATTTGCCAGTATACAAAATTCTTTATTTCAAATAGACCAGTTACAAGAATGAATAGGGAATGTACATGCAAACAATCATGAAAATATTTTTTAAATATCTTCATCTGCGATAAGTTAAAGCTTCAAAGATTACAATTAGAATGAGAAGTCCAATATAGATTTTCACGTCAAAGTCTATGACGCCTATACTGCTGCCATAGAAAACAGCGTTTTCGCGAGAGGGACAGATATATTTGTTAACAATAATTGTATTTTGTTTGTTTTTGAGCAATTTTGATTCTATTTTCACTGTTGGTATCATATTTTTGTATATTTTTAGATAAACTTTATAGAAACTAAATATTTTTTCAAGCCTATTCACTATTGTCAAGGTCTGTCAGTCAAATAGATAAAGCTAGTTCTGACGCGCTATCAACAAGATCAGCAAGTTGTTCTGCAACAAAACACTCACTGACCCTATCTCCAGCGCGGCAGTTACCATTCGGGCAAAATCAATCTGCTCAGACTATCCCACCTATGTTGGGGTCCATTTCCAGTCGAACAGGATGTAGTTGAGTAACAACAAGTGCTACATGGTGAGACTTCTTATATGATCTCCATAACCCAGTAACTTGGGTAACACAATACTCCTTGGTAAGCTTTGACTCCAGTCTTGCCAAGAAATACCGTGTTGCCCAGTTAATGGGTTGTGGAGGTCTGGTAGGCTGCCTCTCCACGTAAAATACTGCTATTCAGCTGAATCCGGTTTGACTGGAAGCCCAATGTAGTTGGGAAAAAGACTAGGCAGATGACAATACTCCTTGGCAAGACTGGTATCAGATATTCTGGCTTCTGACAGTCTGTAACGAGAGTCAAAGATCTTCAAAAGGTCAATCTTTGTTGACATTGGCCACTGTGTTCAAAAAAACCCTGATGGGTGCGTCTAGTCTAGGTCAGAGACAAAGCCTACGATGGAGCGAGCTTACCCAAAAGTAGCCTGTTTACTCTAGCTTTGAAAAGATGGTGTATGTTAACTTCTGCTTTTACCCCTGTGAAGCAGTACAACCGTGATGCATAAGTCGTGAGAGCACTCTCCATTTGTCAGTTTGACAACGACAGCTCTGACGCTACACGTTATTGGTTCGTCAGTCAATGCTCATCGACTATTGTGCTTGCAAGTTTCTTTCGCCCACCTTACATTAGCGAGATCACCCTGCATTCATCTGCGCTCTCATAAATTATTGAGTTCTAATAGCTATAAAATTTTGTCTGTTCCAGGTTTAACTTAAAACGAACAAGTACAGAATTCACAAGCAAGGACTATTATATTAATATAAGGAAAGCATTAGTTAACGGATTCTTCATGCAGGTAATGTTATTTAATTACTGTTTATATTAATTGGTTAAAAGATAACTGATAGCTATAATGGGGGTCTACATCAAGTGTGCATAGGTTATTTCCAATTTAAGATGGTCAGCGATGGACCAAGCTTGCCTAGACTACACTAGGAAATTCTCATATCATGTGGGCAGTAAGACCTAAGGACCACACACCCTAGTGTCAGTTTCTAGCCCCAAGAGCCTCTGACATGGTTTATTTAACGACCGCCATTTGGCGGCCGGGACCACCGGCTTATACGTGCCCTCCGAAGCACAGAATCATCTTTTTTGTCAGACAATCAGGTGATCCAGGCCTGCAATGTCCTAGCAAATATACTTCTTGTGGGAATTGAACCCAGGAGCACATGTTTTAATTTGAAAATGTTTGTGTAACATTCCAGGTAGCACACTTAGAGCGGACGGGCCACTACCTGACCGTGAAGGACAACCAGGTGGTACAGCTGCATCCCAGCACGTGCCTCGACCACAAGCCCGACTGGGTCATCTACAACGAGTTCGTGCTCACTACCAAGAACTACATCAGGACCGTCACAGACATCAAACGTGAGTGTATATCTATAAAGGCCCCTCCTATATCTTGCTAAACGTTTACATTCAGTGCGATCTTTGGCAATCTTTGCCCCGTAAGCAAAGGGCCATTTCTACAATTTTTTTAGGCAACATTCACATTTAAATCTCTGTCCCAATCTTTCAAAATCACCTCTAGTTTCTCTACATTTTGATAGATTGAGATTTCCACTCATCTCTCAGTAACCGTCTGGAATACAGATTAGTGCATGATTGATGGCTATAGCTTGTCCCCTGTTACAACTAAGACTAACTTCACTGGTGAAATATGGCTGTACAATAGAAGGGAATGTGCACAGTGTGAGCAAAACATAACTGACATGGACACTACTGTGCTGCCACTGGTCTTGTACATTCCCTATTAATAAACTCTGCCTAAACACTAAGGACGCGCGCGCGTGCCCTAGAATATAGGCGTTCAATTTTGATCTCTCGTCTCCTGTCTCTCCTTCACTCTGTGGGCCTAAAGAGGTCACTTAAGCAGAATTAGAAAGCATATCACGGTACCCGTCACTGTCAAAATTTCCCAATCAACCTTGAACCTACTGCGTGAGCGATAAAGATGAAAATGAAATTTGATAGATTGTTGTGTGATTAATATTATGATTCTCCTAAAGTGGCCCGTTTTAGCCCCCCTGTAGGCTAATTCACGTAACTAAATAAGTTCTGTTGCAGTGCAGTTAGTTTCGATCAAAACGACGCTTTTCGTATTCTGTACCGCTGTCAGACACGCTCGCGTCAAGTTCGCGTCACGCTCGCAATAACGGCTACCTACTGTTGATCGTCGTTGGTGCGTGCTTCGGAACGCAACATGATCGGTTTCTACCTTAGATTATATACCTCTAGATGTAGCCATGAGACTGTAGGGAAGTGTGGAAGTGAGAAGCATATATACGAAACAAGTGAGAAAATTGAGACAAAACATAACATGCTCTGTCTCATACGGCGTGCCGGTTTTTTGCTTGGCGAACTTTGGAAAGTTAGCCAAACAAAGGCCTGTCACTGTCACTGAGAGGTCGACTCGAGTCAGTTTTTTATGTTTTTAGATAATTTCGGCAATTAAAGTAATAGTTTTAGTGCATTTATGAGAAATAGACTCCAATAGTTAAGTGTTTTGTGCATTTTGTGTGCTATATAATGGGAGGTTACAGTATTTTAGGCTGCAAAAGCCGCACAGAAAGAAAGGAAGATGAGAATGTAACTTTTCACTCGTAAGTATGCAAATATTAATAGTTATTGTGCACTGATTGAAGAGAAATACATTTGTGTTTATGTAATGACATGGCTTTCGATGAAAATTAGGCGTAATTCTAGCGATATCGTTTATTTTTCTTTCCACATAACCTATAACTTGATATTCGTTGTGTTGCCATACCTTGTCATCTTTTTTTCCCTCAACTCTGTAATAAAAACTACAAGTAGTTAAATAAATCAAATTCAATAAAATAAATAGTTTGTTCACCAGATTACTTTGAATTATATAGTAAACTTCATATTAATCTAATATATAAAATTCTCGTGTATCAAAGTTTTAATTCTGCTTTGTAACAATAGTTACGTAAGTATTTAAAGTATCATGTAACATGTTCCAAGATTGTTTACTAAAATATTACTGTTAATATCAATAGAATCCTGTTGGCAATTTTATATGTTGAAAAATATAAATAATTTTGCACTCTTCATATGAATTACATTATGCGACTCATGTTAGTACATTAATAATAATTTAGAATGTAGTTGTTACAACGAAACACCCTTACGTTTTTGGTAATATTTAGGGAAAAGTTTCCACAATAGCAACATTGAAGTTTTATAGTGCTGTCTCATGTGCGGCCACGAGGTGGCTACATCTAGAGGTATATAATCTAAGGTTTCTACTATTTGTTTGACGTCCCAAAATGACAGCTAAATTAAGTTTAAGTTTTAAAATTAAAATAACATCATAGGTATTCATTGAAATGTTATAGATTCTATTCTATTATTTAGTGAGTAATATTTTTTCTCTCCACCATAAGTACTAAGTTTGGTTGTTCTGCAGTTGACGTGCACTTTACGCGCAGCTTACGCGCAGATCAAAGATTACAAGAATACCGCTAAGCACTAAAACTTAATCGGCGCGTCATAAAATTACGTGAATCAGTCCACTGGTCAGTCCTTCAGGTCAGAACATCGTGATCTGATGGTTTACTGTGTCAATGTCTATAACCACTTGTCTCTTTCACAGCGGAATGGCTCCTGAAAATCGCGCCGCAATACTACGAACTGAACAACTTCCCACAGTGCGAGGCGCGGCGACAGTTGGAGCTGCTGCAGGCGCGGCTCGACTCCAAGGCGTACCAGGAGGGGTTCTAGGCGCGCGACTGGGATCCGACGACAAGTCTCTACCTTACTCTACTCTACTGCACCCAGGTTATTGCAAACACACACCGAAACTCACTATACCAACCACGAGCTCCTTGTGCAAAATAAAGGCCCGCGATTTCGTACGTGCATTTCCCGTTCCCGTAGGAATTTCGGGAAATCTTCTCTTAGTGCACCCCTACAGAGAGTGTAAGGAAGCTACATGCCAAATTTCAGCTTTGTACAACCAGTAGTTTCGGCTGTACGTTGATTGATCAGTCAGGCAGCTTATAAATATATAGTAGCTGTGTCCCGTGGCCGTTCTCGTCAACTACCCATTTTTTTTTGTTTTTAAACCTTCCCTGTATTCCGGCGAACTAAACAAAAAAAGAATTATCGAAATCGGCCCAGCCGTTCTCGAGTTTTAGCGAGACTAACGAACAGCAATTCATTTTTATATATAAGAATAGATAGAAGGTAAGGGATGACATCGCCACAAAAACTGAACAATAGTCATTAAACAATTATCGTGATTGAGTACCGATCATTATTTTACTTAAAGAACGAATCTAGCGATATTTTAAATACATCAAATCCCATCCACATTCGGTTGAGTTCAATATATTCGTGACATATCGAGAAGAAAGTGTTTACAATCTCACGCGATTTATTATAAACTAGCTGACCCACGCAACTTCGTTTGGGTCACATTTTCCATTAATGCTCGGCTCCTTTTAGTCTTAGCGTGATGATAAGTAGCCTATATCCTTCCTCGATACATGGGCTATCTAATACTAAAATAATTTTTCAAATCGGACCAGTAGTTCCTGAGATTATCCCCTACATACAAACAAATGTTACCTCTTTATAATATTAGTATAGATTGACGCTGTTTGCAATAACCAGGTGATATCTATCCAAAACCTAAATAGCATGTCCAAACAACTTACATTTGACCTGTATCTCACCTGATGGTAAGCGATGATGTGGTTGACAATGGAGCACGTTTGTCTAGAAATAACCTATACACCCTTGAATAGGTTTTTAAGTAAAGTCAAGGATAGTCAATTCCCAAAAATATTACTGTTACTTAAATACGCAAATGTCTGGATGGATGTTTGTTACTCAAACACAGCTAGTTGACAGTAGGTACAGAGTTCTATCCTAAATATAAAATTCTTCCGATACTGAGTGAGACTGACAGGATAACGCACACCCAAAAGTACTGGTCGTAGAAAACTATATTTTGTCAAATAAGAGCACTAACAGTGGATTTCCAGAAATTCCTACGGAAACGGGAAAAACAGGATATGCTCGTACGAAGTCGCGGGTAAAAACTAACATATTGTCGCCATAACAACAATGTTAACAGCATTGTTGTGTTCCGGCAGTTAGAGGTATGATAGCCAGTTCCTCTGTGTAAGAGGATTCCGGGTGAAACTCGCTTCCATCTTCGGCCTAATCATCTCTTTCCATCAGGTGAGATTTGGGCCAAGAGTTACCCCGTTTCGCATAAAACAAATATATATTATTACTATATTATAGCAGAAGAATTTGTTTGGTTGAATGCCAACTCAGGACCTACTGGTTCGAATTGATAAAATATTTTAGTGTTTGATAGCCCGTTTATCGAGGGAGGCTATATAACATCACGCTGCGACTGATAGGAGCACAGCATGAATTAAAAATGTGTTGCAGACAAATTTGCGCGAGTCAGCTTATACATTTTTTTTTTTTGGGAATTGATTAAGACTTCCTAGAAGAAAATTGTTCATGGACAAAAACAGTTTTTTTTTAAGCACAACTTTTCACCTTATTCAATATGCAGACTAAAGTAGTGCCCAGTTATGGGAACAAAATGGTTATTCTAATTCAAACTATATTGGGTTAGGCTAGGTCGATCACAACTAAATTAGACAGGCTAGTTTAATGATAAAACAGTAAATAATATATTTTGGACTATATTGTGCTATAGAATAATATTATCGAATTTGTCTCCAATTTCTATAAGCCTAATCAGTATGGAATTGTTTTTTTTCGACTGTTCGGATTGGCTCTAATTGCTAGATAAAATTATCTGGGACAGACGGGACGGTCGAAGGTTAATTTGTTTACCGAGGTCGGTCAGTGGATGGGTCCAACCATGACTGCTCCATGCCTCGGAAAGCACGTTAACTCGTTGGTCCCGGCTGTCGTTTGAAGATTTTTATTATGAGAAGAAAGAGGTATTGTGTTACCCAGATACTGGGTTGAGGTGGTCAAATCATTGAATAGGCTTTTAGAAACCGGTATCTCGCTTACCTAAGTTAAAGTATAAGAATTTGTAATACAAATTGATGGTTTGCAAAATATACAATAATATTGTATGAGCCATTACCATACAGAAATTGTATGGTGGGACTTATTTTTAAAATAAATAAAGAATTTTGTTGTAATAGTGTACAATGTATTATGTAATGAAAGCTGTTCCTGTTTTTTTTATACTCGAAAATTCAAAATTGACTTTTCAAATAAATTGGTCCAGCCGTTTAAAAGTTAAATATTGTACTCTTTTATAGTTAATTTTATAGCAAATCTGACTGTTTACAAACCTCTGTATTGAAAACTACAATTCCTGTAGTACATCCATTAGTGAAATTAGGATAAAATGTTTTTGCTGAACACTTAAACATTAAACTTTCGAAATTTCGGTTGGTGTATCTTTTATACCTACAAAGTGTAACTGAAGATATCATTGTGAACATTTTTATTAAGGAACCAACACTGAAAACGCTAAAAATTGAAATCGATAGTTGATTTTTGTTGGTCTTGTAGTAAAAGTTGTTCAAAATGATAAGTACAATTACCCCTTTTAACCGACTTCCAAAAAAAGATGAGGTTCTCAATTACTCTGAGGTTTCTGATCCATATTCTGTGATTTTTTTTAGTATGATGCGGTATCTAGCCTGTAAAAAAAAAACTGTTTGGCTCAGTAGTTTTTATTTACTTGGTGATTTATGTGTAGACAAAGACGAAAATTAAAAAGAACTTTTTTGCACAAATATACATCCGACTTATCGAAAAAAGTTTGGTTTATACGCCCTATGTTAGACACGCAAAATGCCAGACGCATATTGTCAGAAATCGCAGGATGCCAGAAACGCAGAATGTCAGATGCCACATGAACATTGGCCAATTGTGTGAAATGCAATTTATCGGTTCACAGAAATCTTTTTATGCATTCTGATCCAGGCACTACACATATTTGACATTTTGCATATTTGTCAAAGTTTCTGACTATATGCGTGTGATATAGGGCGTATAAACCTAAGTCTTCAGGTATTGTGTATGTATGTAAATCGGGCTGGTTTCCGCAACTCCACGACTAGGCGCGTATTTAGCGTGTAGGTGGGACACATGTGTCATTCGATCCACCCCAGCTCCCCAAGGAAGGCCAGCAACGCCTTGGTGTTACCAACTATCTCACAGAGGGACCTGGGCTACCGAAGTACTTAGCTCTGTAATCCGCGACTACCGGGCAGCTTAGAAGCAGGTGTGCTGCTGTCATGTATTGTGTACATTCTGTCACACATTGTAGATACACCTCTCCCTTTGGGATAGGCGTGATGTTTTGTTAGGACAAAATATTGTAAAGATATTATTATTATGTTGCAACAAACGAGAACTTTGTGATACCTTGTGGTATATATTTTATGTTAAAACGCCTAACTGTAAATCATAACACTGAATATTTAAATGATACCACACTTGGGAATGGAGTTTTGTGGCTAAAAGATGCCTATAAGAGTGTTTGGTTGTCAAGGTTTTTAAAATGAAGTTGCAAGTTCTTGTTCTTGGAAATTAGTGAACCGATTTTAATGAAACTTTGTAGTGAATACACAAGATATCTATACTAGCAAGGTTTAGGTAGTTGAATAAAGGTAAACTATCTTGTTGTGTCTTTTTAGTCTTACTTTTATAAACTCAGTCAACCCTTATCTCTTCAAAATTAGAGTGAACATGCTTCTTCCGGGTAAGCTTGCTCCATCGTAAATAAAATACAAATAAAAACCAAGGTACATAAATACAACACTAATGATTATTACATCAATTGAACTTGCTGCAGTTTATTTGTTAAATATGTGTTTGTGTGAAAAGTCACATCAAGATTGCTTACCTCTATTTTACTATTATCTCTTCAAAGTTAGAGTGAACATGCTTCTTCGGGGTAAGCTTGCTCCATCGTAAATAAAATACAAATAAAATCAAAGGTACATAAATACAACAATAATGATTACTACATCAATTGAACCATTCGTTTAAGCAGTAGTTTTTTGTTTAATATGTGTTTGTGTCAAAAGTCACATCAAGATTGTTTACCTCTATTTTACTATACATATGTATAAACCTTTCTAGTATAGTTTAGCGAACTTATTTGAGACCTTTCACGAAAGTTTTTAGAGATATGTAATTATTGCTCTCTCTCTGAGAGCAATTTAAAATCAAAATTAAATTTGACAGATTGTTATATGATTAATATTATGATTCTACTAAAGCGGTCATTTTAGACACACTGAACAAAAGTAAGCGTTGCAATTGAATTTGAACTTTGTTTTGTATGACATAGAGTTGATTGTTCCGAAATTTAATTATGTTGGGTTTCAAGTGCGGTACAGTTTGCATATTCGGCTGACGTAATTCTATAAAATTAATGTATTGTGAAGGATTGTTGTCTTATTTCCCAGTCGTATGGCTTATGTGAAATATTAAAGTATTGTGTAAGGTCTTTTTGTGTATTATTTTATCCTATGAACTTTGACTTAGGGACCGTCTCCACGAGCGAGAGAATCGCGGCGAGTTGACGTTTTTTCATACATCGAATCGCCGCGATAATATCGCCGTGTGGAGACACGTTCATAGAGTTGTTATAGAAATACGTGGCATGGACGATAATATCGCCGCGATTCTCTCGCTCGTGGAGATGGCCCCTTAGGTTCAATTCACACTGGCGCAGAGTCGAGGCGTCACGAAGCGTCACGTTCTTTCAAGTGTTCTAAATTCATCTCTCATTCTCTACAAATACGGTACGAATTTGTGTTGCGAAAGAAAACGCTCAGCGACGCGCATCTTCGCCTGCAAAGGTTGCTCGGGTTCGCGCGTCATCGCGCCAGTGTGTATGGGAAATACACGGCGTTGATTATACCATCTAGTTGCTACCATCTATGCTGCACTAACGTTAGGGGCCGTCCAAGTATTTACGTAAGCATCTTTACTTTCCTTATTTTTAATGACTACCTACTTTGTTTGCGAATCTTGGTAGATTTTGATTTGACTTGTCTAGTTTAACTCTCACGCGATGTTTCATAACTAAGAGAAAACAGAAGTTTGGGAAATAGGTCCCGCGCGATTCAAAAACTACCAATACTTACGTAAGCATAGGACGGAGGGGTAAGAGCTTTGATTACTATCGCTGCGTTAAAATATTCTCGCCACCTCTTTATGCCGCGGCTGGCCTGGACGTCACTTTCAGAACCTTCTGTGTGGAGACTTGCCCAATAGGGCTAAATATGCATGTTTAGTCTGATTGCGAGGTAAGGTAATGTGTTCCTCCTTAGAAATTTGTCTCACCGCCGACGAAGAAGCGATTATCTGCTCGCTGAGGAAAGGGACAAAAGATATAGCTCTCTTGTGAGTAAAAGAGAGACACACACACTGCCGGCGAGCGGCTCTTACCTGTAGTTGATCGCAGCGACAAGAGCTATCAAAGATTGTACTCGCTCGGCGATCCTCGCTTGGCGACTAGAGATGTTATATTAGGGTCATCTTTAGGTAATCCTATTATTGAATTTAACGCATATTAGGATACCATACCTATTACTGGATATTAGTGAACCGATTCATTATAGCTACTCAATCTAGTATGCATATCTGCGTAATATCGGTAATAGTCTCCATAATAATGAATATGAAATACGAGAGGAGCTAGGCGAGTCGCCGCGAGGCGCGATCGCAAATAAACGGAATTGGCGCTATCATCAATCGGCGCTATCAGTCGCCTCGCTATTACGCGACCCTATTATTTGACTAATACCTGGTAACCTATTATTCTATATTCGCATATCCTAATATGAATATACGTGGCTTGTATTATGATACCTGTACCTATTACGAATATATTAGTCACACCTCTATTGGCGACCAGAACACACCAACCAGCGTCTACCTATAGTGCGGGCCGGAGCGAGTATTGCGAGTTAAAGCCCGTCGCACTAAAGCCCTCGCGTCAAAACTATCGAAACATCACTCGCTACTCGCCAACAAGTTTCGAGTTTTACTCGCTGATCGCCGGCGGTGTGAGATTATGGGTTGTCGAGGTCAGATAGGCGGCTTCTCCGTGAAAATACTGGTATCCAGCTGCATCACTTTAGACTAGATTCCAACGAATAGGTATGCGTACTAGAAGAATACGTATAGGAAGAAAAGGTAAATAAAAGACAGTAATATTGTAATAAATAATCCTTTATATACAAATGTATTACATTGATTTGTTTACAAACAACATTCTGAACTTTGCCAAGAAAATGGATCAGACTTGCCTTCTTGTTATGGGGAATAGAATAAATAAAAAAATCGATGACTACAGCAGATATAGTCGACCATGAGTTTTGCCAATAGGTTAAGAGGCCGCCTCTACGAGCGAGAGAATCGCGGCGAGTTGACGTTTTTTCACTCGTCGAATCGCGATGAATGAATGTGTGTGGAGACACATTCAAAGATTTATTTGTACAAGCCCACCACACATTTCCAACCACTGCAACTCCTGAAAGCCAGAATCAACAGCGGCGACCACCAGAAAAACGTCGAGCGAATGAAGCCCGAACGATTCAACTGTCTTGGATCCCACAACGAAATTAATCAGAAAACTACAGTGCAGGAGTGGGAAAAAATAAATGTAATTTTCACTTTGCTCCTTATCAAGCAGGAGACAGAATAGAACTAGGCCAATAGGCACCAAGGGACATATTATACAATTTAACTGGGTTAAGGCCGTACCCTGAGCAAATAACCTTGAGCATTTTTTCCCTCATTAACAGCGCAAGAGATACAATAGCGAATACGCTCAGAATGTTGAATAAAATCGTTATAAAATCTAATTTTTGTCGTTTGAAAAAAATACTTCTACCAAAATGTTCATAATTAAATTGCCTATCCATTAGTGTAAGTACAAAATCAAAATAATCGTTAGTTTTCGAGAAGATGCATGTTTTCAGTAATTTTTTCTCATTTCTGTGGTTTCGTTGTGAGGAGATTACTTAAACATTATACTTAGTAATAAAAAATAAAATCTACCATTTTGAAATTTTCCAAAAAACTGCACAAAAAACGGCCAGCGCTGCGTTTTGCTCGGGGACGCGCCTTAAGCTCAGTTGCCAAGAACCACGGATTCATAAGAGTTATTATATAAATACGTGGCACGACGATAATATCGTCGCGATTCTCTCGCTCGTGAAGACGTCTCTTTAAACTGGACGCCGACCCCTCACCCCACCATAGCTGGAAAAAGGCTAAGCAAATTATGGACTCATTTTTTTGGCACAGTTCATATCGATTCACACTCGCGCACAAAAAATAACTTCAAGAACTGTATAGCATTTAAGTACACGGTGATACACAAAATAACGATAGTGTCAATATTTTAAGGGATGAATTTTGTAGTTCTCATGTAAAATACTGGTACTACTAGTATTCGGTTAAACTGGAAGTACTCATAACTTTTACTTCGGGACCAGCTCTGAAATACCATCGGGTAGTTTCTGGCGTCGACAAGATGGTCTGATGCCATGAATTGCTGTTGGAGGCAGCATGTACAGAGCGCCCATACTGCAGCAGATCGCATGGCCTTGGAAACACGTCATATGCTCGCGATCCTCAGCGGTCAGGGAACACGAAGAACGAAGAAGAACAGATTCATAGTGCGCACAGCAAAGGAGTGGAATTCCCTGCCGGAGTCTGTGTTTCCTGATAGCTACAACCTGGGAGTCTTTAAGTCAAGAGTGAATGGGTTACTAATAGGCAAGCGTGCTCCATCTTAGACAGCATCATCGCTTACTATCAGATGAGATAGAAGTCAGACGCGCCTATCAAAAGTAAAAAAAAAGAAGGGAAATAATTTTTTGACTATAAGAGTGGGGTAAGAACAAAGATTCGATAGATGGGCTGTGTGAAAGAAGATATTTCTAGAAAGGTGGCTGACAACTGAGGGCGACCAACAGAGAAGTATGGTAGAACAAGACGTGTTGAGCTGACCACTAATTCACTGAGATAAGGACCAGAGAATAATCCAGGGTTGCGGGATTAGTTCGAAAGTCACCGCGGTTCAGGAACGCAAAGGGCATTTAGGATTTAGGAACACGGATGAGTAAGAGTCTGGCACTTCCTTCTGCTCCGCTCAGAACTGGAACTGGAGTCATTTAACGACATAATAAAACGGATAAGAATGGCGATAACAGATTTAATCAAATAGTAGAAGTAATTCTATCATCCGTTAGAATTGTTGACACTATTTTTGTGTTAGATGCGGTACATAAGTTATTTTCCTTCCATCTCAAATAAAATAAATGACTTCTAAACCTAAGATTACCTAAATACATAAATAATTTAAATAAATTTGTATATAACAGCTGAACTATGATATGATTTATAAACATTGCTTTGGATACATTTTTAAATATTGTCCTAAGAAGTTGACATCTTCAAAATAGCCAAGATATAACAGTCTTAAAAAGTTACTCAGTTAATTTGAGGAGATCGCTCTCTGTCAAATACTGGTTTTCAGTTACCATCGGTTAGACTGGACCCCAACATAGTTGGGAAAAGGCTAGGCAGATGATGTTGAGTAGCCCAAAATATAAAATAAGATTTTTTATAAATGAAAGTAAAAGTTATGATCTTTAGAGGCAGTGTTTTCTCCTCAAGTTATTCGGTTTTTTAAGGTGCAATTGTAAAAACAGAAGGAATTTTTGATAATTAATTTTTTTACTAAAATTCTAAATATTTGAATGCTCTCGATATATCTACATAATTGTAAATATCTTAACTTGACTTGGCGATACGTAAAACTCTAAACGGTACCTAAAACATACCATGAGAAACCACTAGTACTTAAAATGTACAGAAGTGGTCCAAATATATTGCCTTGAGGTAACCCTCAATGATTTTATTCAATAAACATGACCTAAGAGCCTCCTGTCTACTACAAATAATAAAATGCGAATCACCAATGGCTTAACCTAGCGTGGTGATTAATATTATTCCTCCTTTTATTTGTTTACCCAGATTTTGGGTCGGACGATCATTGGTTGATAGGATCAAACGCCTTACCCAGTGGAGCTTACGTCACTGTGGAGGTCAGATAGTTCGACGCTCTATGTAAAATACTGGTAACCGTCTGAACCTAGAAAGATTGGAAGCCGACTCCAGCATAGTTGGGAAAAGACGGGTAGATTGACCTTCTTACCCAGATTCATAATAAGAACTGGTTAAACAGTTCCTAAATAACGGTTAAAAATCGTTAAGTAAATCAAAGAAAAGAGAATCGCAGAATCATGATAGATCAATATCCGTGAACTCTCTCAAAGGATCCGAAAAGCCGTCGCTCTTTGAATCCAAAGACTTTGGTTTTAAATCACTGCTTGACGCTTCAGTTTCATCTAGAATCTCATTCAAAATCTCTTCTTGCGTTTTGATAGCATTAATATTATCTTCTTTACCAACAATTTCTTTATCATTTTCCTCTAACTTCGTTTCGAACTCATCATCCAACAATTTAGAATCTAAATCATTATCTTTCGTACTAAGAACTCTATCATCATCATACACGTGATTCGTTTCAAAATCATCATGACTGTTAGCGTCAAACTCTTCACTATAATCATCTAGATCTCTTTCTGTCTCTGTGGGAGTCATTTCAGACCTACATCTTGAGGGAGAAAGATTTTGAACTGCAGTTTTCGACACGGTCTTAAAGATCTCGTGTATATTAGCTTCAGTAGCTAGTTTTAGGGCGTGTTCCCAGCCGTGGAGCGTCTGTGTGTGCAAGTTGACTTGCCTCTCGGCTAGGTCTAGAAGTAAGGTCTTGATTTCTGAGCGAGTTTTTGGTACCCAGTCTGATAATTCGGAGCGGAGTGCCTCGGACGCTTGTTCGAGCCTGTGGACAAAGGAAGTTTTATAAGAAAGTGGTAATGTAATTTGATTTTACAGTTAAAGGACTATTAGGGACTAGCCCGCCACACATTCCCAACCACTGCTGCTTCTCTCAAACTCCTGAAAGCCAAAATCTACAGTGGCGACCACCAGAAAAACGCCGAGCTAATGAAGCCCGACGAGTCCCGGAGAAACGATTCAACTGTCTTGGATCCCGCAACGAAATTAATCAGAAGAGTACAGCGGAGGAGTGGGAAAAAATAAATTTAATTCTATTAGGGACTACTCACACTTATTCAGCTCTATTGAGCTTATGCCCATAGAAAACAACGACTATGTATGGAGAAGCATACGCATCCGTTCAGCTTTCTACGTCTATTTAGCTTTCGCGGAAAACATGTATAAAATGAGAACAAATGTGTTATTATCATGCGAGTGCTACAGATACGAGTTCAGCGCTGTTCTGCCGCTGCCGCCTTCATACGACGCCATACGCGGCTGATAGAAGCACAACTGTACAAGTGTGACCAAAATCTTTCAGCGAAACGCGAATGGTCCTGAATACGTGCGATTAGTTCCTTTTACTGCCCTGAATTTATCTATTCTATTGTAATAAATAAATAAAATTATTTTTAAAAGAGCTGTCCTAGGGAGTTTGACATTAATCATAAATGTATTTTTTAAAGTCCTCTATTCATTTTAAATCTGTGTCATGCACATTTCAAAACTACAGAGCGGAAGGTGTGTAGTTTTTGCGTGAAAAATACATCCATTCAAATTTATAATATCCCCCGCGGCTTCGCTCCCGCCTACTGCAACTTTCTTATTTCTTTTTCTAAACACGACAAAAAACGAATTTCGAAATCGGCCCAGCCATTCACGCAAGATGTCACGCCAGTTTCCCTTGGTCATCGCACCAAGGGAAACTGGGATTCATGTTTAACCGACTTCGAAAAAAGAGGAGGTTCTCAATTCGACGGGTATTTTTTTGTTTATGTATGTACATCGATTACTCCGAGGCTTCTGATCCGATTCGTGTGATCCCTTTTTAGTTCGATGCGGCATACTTGCCATTTGATCCCGTTAAAATTAAATTCAGATTGGCACAGTAGTTTTTATTTTATGAGCATTTTTATTTATTTCAATTTCTGCGTAGACGAAGACGTCGTCCAAGTCTCACCACTTAAAAGTGAAAAATAATATTTTATTTTTTAAAATCTAACTGACTTCCAAAAAAACATTACAAAGTATAAAATAAACCTTAATTTCGGAAGTCGGTGTTAAAAAATGAAGCTACAAAACCAAAAAAAACCGACTTCCGAAATAAAGGTTATTTTAAACTTAGTTCTTTTTTTGGAAGCCAGTTACACTTTTTGTTAAAGTTTTCTATACTAATATTAAAAAGAGGTAACATTTGTTTGTAAGTTTGTATGTAGGGGGTAATCTCAGGAACTACGGGTCCGATTTGAAAAATTCTTTCAGTGTTAGACAGCCCATTTATCGAGGAAGGCTATATATCATCACGCTAAGACAAATAAGAGCGGAGCAGTAATGGAAAATGTGACGCAGACGAAGTTGCGCGGGTCAGCTAGTATATTATATGATGGTAAAATTGACAGATACTAAACCCCTTCAGCAAAACAGCCGCTGTATTACAAGCGCGCTGAAACTCCCAACAACCTTGGCGAACACATCGCACGCACTCCGCTATTCACAGCGAGGTCGAGAGGACGCCTGACCTCACTGCTTTATGCTAAACTCAGGGTCGCCCTCCGAATTACTGGACGAGGATTTACAAGCGAAGAGCGAATCTTTTAATTTTATCTTTTGTGACAAAGTGCTTGGCGGAAGTAAATGGTCACGTGTGTTCGTGGCTTACCAATGACAGCCGCACAGGTCGATATTCAAGTTTATATTTCCGAGGTCTAACATACTGAGACAACTCTTTGCCGCAGCAAGTCTTGTAAGTTAAGCCAAAAAATTTTGAATTAGTGGAAATCCAACATTTAAGGGCGAAAATCGTTTGTACTAAATCAGAAGTCTCTGGCGAACTGCTTTAATCTATATACTTCTATACTAATATTTTAGGAGCTCGTGGCTAAATAACAACAGCCGCACGGGTCGATCTTCAAGGTTAAGCAACGCTTGTCAAGGTTGCTCTGTGGATGGGTGACCATCTTAACATTTCGAGTTTCCTCCATGCCTCTGAAAGCACGTTAAGTCATAGGTCCCGGCTGTCATTTGTAGATCTGTGGCAGTCTTTACGTATTGTCAGAAGCGAGTACCTAAATCTGACTCCAGTCTTGCCAAGAAGTACCGTGTTACCCAGTTGTGGAGGTCTCGTAGGCAGCCGCTCCACGTAAAACACAGGTATTCAGCTGGATCCGGTTTGACTGGAAGCCGACCCAAATAGTGTTGGGAAAAGGCTAGGCAGATGATGATAGGCTATTTTACCTATTAGGTTAGATTTAGGAGGATGATATGATATGACTATTTATTAACCCGAAAAATGAACAGAATTTTTCGTGGTAGTCGGATTTATTTATTTATTATTATGGCAAACCAACTAAATACACACAAAAACAATTACAGCACTGTATATCGTTTAAAAACTAAGTTGTATTGCATGCATCTAAATTATAGGGTAACACAACATTATAATATTTGATTTGTAAAGCAAGTCTGAGAAAAAACGGTGTTTACCGCCCAAAGAAGTGAGTACGGCTCAAGTCTAATATACAGTAATTAAACAATGCTTCTAAGTTCCATAGAAATCACTTTTCAAGCAGTCTGAATACAATAAATAGAACTTATTAGTTCAATAGTTCAATCACAGATTTGTTGCCACAAGCTTCATCAGATTTCGAAAGAGTCACCGCGGCCCTGGAACGCAAAGGGCACTAGGGGGAACACGGATGGGTTTTAGTCAGTAGGAGTCTGACACTCCCACACGATCCGCCCACAGCGGGAGGAGTCATTTGATGACTTCCCACCCACAAAAAATAATCATCAGACTGCTTGAAAAGTACCTAAAGCCAATCCTAAAAGGGGTAATGATAAAAAACTCTAGGTCCAGTAGCAATGAGTAATCCCTAATCTCTTCAAAGTTAGAGTGAATAGGCTCCTTCTGAGTAAGCTTGCTCCATCGTAGACTTTGTCTCTGTCATCTCTGGCCAAGACTAGAGTCAAGAGCAAACCCATCTCAATAAAAAAAAAAATAACAACTTACCTATTATGTAGATCATCTGTGGTGTTGCTGCCAGCGACATAGGTGGCTGCAACAAAATATATTTTAAGTATTTTTTTTTTTAATGCAAAACGGGGAAACTCTTGGCCCAAATCTCACCTGATGGAATGTGATGATTAGGCCGAAGATGGAAGCGAGTTTCAACCGGAATCCTCTTACACAGAGGATATATTTGAACGGCTTCATGAAAAATAAAAGTCTAAAGACCACAACATCATCGTTCATATCAATATTTTCTCCCTTCGATGATTAAATTTTTTTATTATAATTATTTAATTGCGTTTGGATGGATGGATGTTTGTTGTGGATCTGGATGGAATTTGGCACAGTCTCGAATCTATACTTATATTATAAAGAGGTAACATTTGTTTGTAAGTTTGTTTGTAGGGGGTAATCTCAGGAACTACTGGTCCGATTTGAAAAATTCTTTCAGTGTTAGATAGCCCATTTATCGAGGAAGGCTATAGGCTACATATCATCACGCTAAGACTAATAGGAGCCGAGCATTATTGTAAAATGTGACGCAAACGAAGTTGCGCGGGTCAGCTAGTAATATAATATTATAAAGAGGTAACATTTGTTTGTAAGTTTGTATGTAGGGGGTAATATCAGGAACTACCGGTCCGATTTGAAAAATTCGTTCAGCATTAGATAGCCCATGTATCGAAGAAGGATACTAGGCTACATATCATCACGCTAAGACTAATAGGAGCCGAGGATTAATGGAAAATGTGACGCAGACGAAGTGGCGTGTGTCAGCTAGTATCAAATAAGCCACTTTTGATCCTAATATATAAAATTCTTCTGTAACTGAGTGACTGAGTGATTGACATACAACGCACAGCCGAAGCTACTGGTCGGAGGAAGCTGAAACTTGGCATGCAGGTTCCTTGGAGAGTCTAAGGGAGCACTAAGAAAGAATGTCCAGAAATTCCCACGGGAACGGAAAAAAAACGGGATATGCTTGTTTGAAGTCGTGGGCAACAGCTCATGCTAGTATAATAACATTATGATGTAGATAGCTTCACGAAAATCTATTCAGCTCAAAAACTTGAGTACTGCTTTCATCTTTGGGACGGATCTGCCAGATACCAGCTTGTCAATTGAGAAACGAGCCAAGAGGATCATCGGTAATGATAGGCTCGTCGAATCGAAGCTCCAAAGTCTTGAGCATCGACGCCGAGTTGCTAGACTGTCGGTTGCATTTTGGGGAGTGTGCGACGGAATTGCATGATTTAATTCCGCCAAGCCCGTTCCATCATCGGACCACAAGCCGTACGGGCGATGCGCCACCACCTTTAAACACAAAACGTTTTGGAAATACATTCATTGTGCGTACAGATAAGGAGTGGAATTCCCTCTCTGAGTCTGTGTTTCCTGATAGCTACAACCTGGGAGTCTTTAAGTCAAGAGTGAATAAGTTACTTCTAGGCAAGCGTGGTCCATCTAAGACCGCATCATCGCTTACCATCAGGTGAGATAGCAATGAATAAAAAAAAACCCGCAAATACAGTCACCTCACCACCTGAACCAACTCCCTTTCTGCTCAATAAATAAGCAATTAGTTTTGAGTTTAATTTCATTGCCAAAAGGCAGTTAAAATGAACTCCTAGTTGTACATTTCCTTTTACTTATGAGTGGTGTAGACCTTGTCTGCTTAAACCCCGCAATGTATGACGCGCTAAGCTCGATGACCTCGCAATCGATCGAGTTCGTTGCTCGCGGTCGTAGGGAAGTGAAGTGCAACTTTGATATCGATACTTTTGGACGTTTCAGTCTGCCTATCGTTTTGCCCAACTATGTTAGGGTTAGCTTCTAAAATAACTATATTTCTTCTTCTTATTGTGTGGGTATTAAGGTCTAACGACCCCACACACCCTAGTGTCAGAGTTTCTCCGCCTCAAGGGCCTCTGACATGGTTTATTTGTCGACCGCCATTTGGCGGCCGCGACCACCGGCTTATACGTGCCTTCCGAAGCACGGAATCATCTATTTATCAGAAAATCAAATGATTCAAGCCTGCAATGTCCTAGCCAAACTGGAAAACAACTTTACAAAGTATGCTTCCCGCGGGAATCGAACCCACGACCAACGGGTCACAAGGAAAACGCCTAAACCACTCGACCATGGAGGCAGAATAACTCGAAGCAGCTGAGTACCAGTATTTTACATGGAGTGCTGTGGCTGCCTATGTGACCTCTACCGACTTTTTTTTTAAAGATGGGAAATCATCAAATGTCTCCTCCCGCTCTGGGCAGAGCAGAAGACAATGTTAGGCTCTTAACTGACTAAAACCCATCCGTGTTCCAAGTGCCCTTTGTGTTCCAAGGCCGCGGTGACTCTTTCGAACAAATTCCACAGCACTGGCAGCTACCTACCTACTAGGTTGTAGATTGTAGATTGTAGAGGTCAGACTAAGAATAACTTTAAGATTGGTGTCTGATTTTGTGGTATCTGACTACAGTATGCAACCACCGGGAACAACAGGTAAGCGTGCTTTTCGAGGCATGGAGCAGTGTCAGTATGTACTGAGTATTCAGACACGTACGGACCGGCCTTGGAAAGCGTTTATTTAACCTTGAATATCAACCAGATATTCAAGGTCATAAAACGCTTGGCCAAGAGCACCTCTTTAATGACTATCCATTGTCACCGTTATTATTAGATTTCCGTACTCATGAAAAATCTTTTCAATAATTGAAAAGATTTTTATTGTTAACTTTCGATACCTAAACATACTACGCAACACTACATCAAAACAAAACACATGTGAGCGACAGAGTAACAGGATCTTCGATCTCTCTTACACTCACGGCCATTTTCAACTTCGGAACTATTCGGCAGTCTCCGCTTCACTTCGTAAGAAGCGACCGCCATAGTTCAATGAAACGTCAGCCTTGCTTTTGTAAACATTACTATAATATTACGTCAATAGAAGAGTATAGAACAAAATTAACAGTAAAACATATTTTGTAATTAAAAAAGAAGCCAATATTTGTGTGATTTTTCGCCGAAAGTGCGTGAAAAGTGTTATATTTTGACAAGGAACACAAAACCGAGGTTATTTGCTGGCATTGAGACAATCCGAGTCGATAATTTTGACTTTGCTTCCGTGTTCCCTCATTGATATTGTGAATTTTGTGCGAAAAGTGTCGAAATAAGTGATCTGGGCGAATGTGAGGACTATGTTACAGATTTTGAGGTTATTTTAACAATTATACATGAAAATCAAGGGTTAAAAATGTTAAAATGTTTCTTGTGTGAAATATCTGGAAGCTCTGTTAAGAAATTCAATGAAGAAAAATTAGAAAAGTGCCGAAAAATACGTGCGTTTAGAAAAAAAAAGAATTTGAAGCACCGAGATGTTGTTTTACCAGTTCTGATCAGTTTGCCACTTCGAGGATATCATATTCAATGCTACGAAAAGTTTGTTATGTTAAAAAGTAATAATAAAAAGGAGTTCGACGGCAAGGTAACTATACTTTTGTTAAATCTCCGTTTTCCGTTTGTCTGTCTGTCACCAGGCTGTATCTCATGAACCGTGTGAAACAGCTGAAATTTTCACAGATGTTGTATTTCTGTTGCCACCATAACAACAAATACTCAAAAAAAAAAATTAATAAATATTAAATGGCTCCCATACAACAAACGTGATTTTTTTGCCATTTTATAAAGATAATGGTACGGAAACCTTCGTACGCGAGTCCGACTCAAACTTAGCTGGTTTTTATTAATAGTGATTAAGTTTATAGATTGTTGCGCGTTGATACGGTAGTCATAAGCCAAAAAATTTTGACACCAGTCTCGCCAAGGTCGTGTTATCATGTTCCTGGATTGTGGAATTCAGAAAAGTAGTCGCTCCATCCAAAAATACTGGTTTGACTGGAACCTGGCCCCAATATAATTGTGTAGTTGATAAAAGACTAGGCTGATTAATTGATAAGTGAAATTTTTTGTATTTTTTTTTACTTTCGATAGGCACGCGTTTGACCACTATCTCAACTAGTAACCTATTCACTCTCGACTTAAAGATTCTCAGGTTGTAGCACAGACTCTGGCAGGCAATTCCACTCTTTTGCTGTATGCACTATGAATGTGTTCCCAAAATGTTTTGTGCCCAATTTGCTGCCCAATAGTCTCTGCTATACTGGCATGGTGACATTAACATTATCTAAACTGATATTCTGAAGATATTAAATTGTCTGTTTATCTGTAGTACGATATCTCTTGGAAGTACTGATCCAATTACGATTTTTTTTTTTTACTTTCAGAAAGCTACTCTGACCTTGATTTTCATAGGCTGATTTTTATTTATTCTAAAAATAGGCCAGATATTACTTTGATGGAGACCTTGGGAACAAGTGTTGGAAATCTGGTTGAATCATATTTACATAAAATCTTACTGGAATGGTCAGCCAGAAATCCTTTTTTTTAGGGTTCCTTACCCAAAGGGTAAAAACAGGACCCTATTACTAATTTGATTTTATGTATGTGTTCAATATGGCAGTTATTTTAAGGATGTAAACACTATAATATTTGTAATAACTATTGAAAATACATATTGAATTTGTAGCAAAATAAATGTAGACAAAACAGGAAATTGGACTTAACAAATCAATTCATGGTCAAATATGAAAAGCAAAGGTCGTCACATGCTTAATACAGATTTCAAATAATATTTTTAGTATAAGTACAAATCTCAGAGCACGAGAAGTCTGATGGGTTGCTCCATGTAAAATACTGGTATTCATCTGTGTCAGGTTAGACTAGGCACCAACCATAATACAGGAAACAGTGGTACATTGTTTGTAGAGTAAACACAAATCCAGTTGGATAAGGCAACCTGTTTTACATTTCATAAAAAAAAAAAAACTAGTTTTCGGGGCCGAGTCACCCGCGTCCGTAGGAGAATACCTTTCAGCGAATCCCTACACGTGGTCCCCGGGTCGAGCTAAACAGGTGACACTAACCGCCTCCGTGGTCTAGTGGTTATACCACTATTCATTTCATTCAGACCCAGAGGTCCCGGGTTCGATTCCCAGCGCGGGCAAATTTATTTCTCGGTTTGGTTGGTGATAGGACTTGTTCTAAGTCCGCCTGGCAAGCTACCACCATCATGTCTAAGTCTGTCGCCATAAAAACAATGTTAACAGCATTGTTGTGTTCCGGCAGTTAGAGGTATGATAGCCAGTACCTCTGTGTAAGAGAATTCCGTGTGAAACTCGCTTCCATCGTCGGCCTAGTCACACTTTCCATCAGGTGGGATTTGGGCCAAGAGTTTCCCCGTTTTGAATAAAAAAAAAAAAAAACGTTGCCTTGTTTCACGGGTTTTCGCAAACTCACATACACAAACAAACAACCAGACCCAGAACAACTATCTACTATACCTACTTATCTATTATACTATACAAATAATCGTACCGTGCGGGAATCGAACCCGCGATACTTAGGGCATCAGCCAATCGCTCAACCACTGCGCCAACCGTCGATGCTTGATGCCTAGCTCTGTTCTGTCCTCTGCTTGATAAGGTGGGAAGTGGAAATTATTTTATTTTTTCCTACTCCTCTGCAGTACGTTTCTGATTAATTTCGTAGCGGAATCCAACAAATTCATTGGATCGGCTTTTTTCTGGAAGTCAAATTCAGAAGTCAAAGTCAGTAGTCAAAGTCAGAAGTCAAAGTCAGAAGTCAAAGTCAGAAGTCAAAGTCAGAAGTCAAAGTCAGAAGTCAAAGTCAGAAGTCAAAGTCAGAAGTCAAAGTCAGAAGTCAAAGTCAGAAGTCAAAGTCAGAAGTGAAAGTCAGAAGTCAAAGTCAGAATCGAAATTCATAGGATATTAGATACTAATGTGTTTTTGTTGAGTGTATACAGGTTTTTTGTACATAATAAATAAAAGGAACTTTGTTCCATCCGGGTGTCCCTTGACACCTCTCAAGTTTTTTTAAATGTCGATAACTTCGGTTTGTGTATACGACCTTTTTTCTTTTATTTGTCATGGGTTTGATCCGCGCTTAGTCGTGGAGTTGCGGAAACCAGCCCGATTTACATACATTACATACATACATGGGTTTGATCTTGACTGAGCTAATCTTGGTCAGAGATGACAGAGACAGAGTCTACGATGGAGCGAGCTTACCCAGAAGGAGCCTGTTTACTCTAACTGTGAAGAGATTAGGGTTGCAAGCGTTCGGAAACAGACGCAGGCAGAGAGTTATTCATTAGAATAGTTAATTACGGGATTGCTACCATGTACCTTTTTATTTGCGAGTTTCCGATATTTCGGCACTGTTGCAAGCGCCATAATCACGGCGTAACTATTCTAATGTTAGTGACCATGAAAGTTTAAAGAGAGAGTTTTACATAGAGAGTTATTCAGTTCTTATTTTGTTATTTTCAAGCTCCATGTAATAGAGTTAGAGAGAGAGCCTATTTCCCATCAACCACACCCTATATTATGCTATTTAATAAGCTTAAATAATATTATACTTTTAAACTTACAGGTACTAATCAAAAACATACCACCACTGAAAATCGAGTTGCCCACCGCATTTAAGAAAAACACAGCATCATCCAGCATTGATATACCAAAACTTATAGAAATGCCTGATATTGGAACCAAGTCCTATGACATAAACCTTAAGACCACATCTAATACATATCCAATGGACGAACCAAGTTACGTCAACCCAGATATATCAAGAGGTGTGATTCTGAAATCGATATTAACAAGAAAAACTCCAATCAAAAAGGACATTTTGAATAACCCGCTAGGATTTCATTCCGGCATGGATTTGCTGAGATACGGTAATATATTCAACCAAGCAAATTTCGGCTTTAATGAAGAGAAATTAGTACCGAAAACTGAAATGGTGATTGATTGCGTATTTTGCGGGAAGGCGCAAAGGAAAGTAGGTACAGAGATCGAGCTGCCTCAAACAACCACAGACGATGAATTTAAAAAGGTTTTGCATGTTGCTAAGGCCCTGGAAGACAAAGTGTTGCTGCTAAAACTGTTACGGAGTAACAAAATATGTTCAAGTCATGCTCTATGCAGAGTTGAGTATAAAAATCGACACCAGAAAATAACTAGCAAGAATTGTGATGAAAAAGAGAAGGTAGTTATAGAAAACTTGCAAAGCAAAGTCTTTGAGGCACTTTTTGCTTTCATTGCTTATGAAATCATAGACAAGAATAAGGCCTATTTCTTGTCAGATCTTCACGAACGCTACAAAGCGATACTAAGCGACATACAGAAAACGACAACATTGGAAATTGACATTTCTAGTGTCTTAAACTTACAAGAAGTAATACTTAAACATTTCGAGGGTAAAATTAAAATAACTACGAAAGCTAAAAAGAAGGTAGTCTACAAAGATGGGAACACAGATTTGGATAGTGCATTCGACGAAAACGAATATTTAAAATATGATAAAGTTGCATTTGAATTACGTAGCGAGGTTAAATCTTTGAAGCGACAATCTGAAGATAAAATTGAGGGCGAAATTCCTGAGAAATTACTTCGTTTTGTAAGTTCTTTGATACAAGGACCTTATGTTGATAATTGTTATGAAGATAGTCTTAAAATAAAGGCATTTTGTCAGCAAATTGTGACGCAAGTAACTAAGGACTAGTATTGTGTGTATTGTATATAATAAGAGCAGTCGCTCCATGTAAAATGGAATTCTGGTGTTCATCTGCATCCGGTTTGACTGGAAGCTTTATTGACTGTATTTCATTTTTATTTATTTGTTGTATGTAAATTATAAACGTTAATTAAGTTAAATTGTGTTGTATTATTTATTTGGACCTCTTATGCACAAACTAGCTAAATCTACTCCGGTCGAACTTCAATGTTAAGCAACGCTAGCCGATGTCGGTCCCTGGATGGGTGACCACCTTTTACCGAGTATCCACCGTGCATCGCAAAGCAAGTTGAACCTTTGGATCACGACTCCCGACGGCTTTAGTAGTCGTTATGAGAAGCAAGAAATTCTGGCACCAGTTTTGCCATCATCTATAGAGGTCAGATAGGCAACTCTATGTAAAGTACTCAGCTGGATCCGGTACGAATGGAAGCCGACCCCAACATACAAACAGGGTTTTACTGTGTTTTTGACCACCTGATCTACAAATGACAACCGTGACCATATCTTAACATGCTTTCCGAGCCATTGAAGGGAATGAACATAATGGTCACCTATCTAAAGACCAACCTCACCTTGAAAATGTGCAGAGGTCGGACCGTGCAGCTACAACTACATGACTCACCGTGTATATGGTCCCTCTGCGATATCTTCTGCACGTGAGCGTTGGCGTAGGCTGCCAGTAGCGGCAGCACAGCCCGGTGCGTGAGTGGCGGGCGGCGGTTGGCGGCGGCGGCGGCTGCGTGTGCGCCGGCTGCGCAGCCCGACGTGGCGAGGGCCGTGCGCCCTGACGACTGGGACGTCCACGCGTCGCAGGCGCGTTTCATGCTGGGGGAGATGGTGGATTAGTGGTTTTCTGATGTGTAAGATGCTCAAAAGCTGAGTCTCAAAATTCCAAACTATGTAACAAGGCTCATTGGCGACGTAAAACTGGTGGATGCCAAGCTACACAGCTTGACTCATCGCCGCAAGGTTGCCTGCTTGTCGGTTTTCTACAGATTGTACTTCGGAGAGTGTGCCCAAGAACTCCACGACCTGATCCCATCAGCCCCCTTCTACCATCGTACATCCAGACGCACTGCAACTTACCATCCCTATCTTGTTGCTATTTCACGAATTCGCACTAAGCGTTTCCAAACGTCTTATGCGCACAGCAAAGGAGTGGAACTCTTTGCCTGCGTCTGTGTTTCCGAATGCTTAAAACCCTAATCTTTTCAAAATTACAGTGAACAGGCTACGTGCGCGTGTACGAGTACTACGAGTGCGCGTTTTTTTTTACTTTAAATGGGTTTGCTCTTGACTCTAGTCTAGGTCAGAAATAACAGAGACAAAGTCTACGATAGAGCGAGCTTACCCAGAAGTAGCCTGTTCACTCTAACTTTGAAAAGGTCAGGGTAAATTAACTCGTATAAGTTAATATCTGAGGTAGTCTTTCAAGGATAAAAAGCGCAAGCATTTGCCAGTCAGTTATCGAATAGCTCAACTCATAATCGCCTCTTTTTGCGACTTGTCCAAGGCATTCGAGTGCATTCTACATAAAATATAATTTAAAAACTACACCACTACGGGTTCCGGAACTACTCCCTGGTTATTTTTACATTATTCTTGAGAAACAGGATTCTGAGAGTTGAAGTGAACGGAGTAAAAACTCCCGGATCTGAAGTAACGATGGGTGTTCTCCAGGGCTTAATTATTGGTCCATTTCTGTTTCATTTAAACCACGCAACGGATTATGACACAGTTTTAACTAAGAGAAGAAGGTTTGTGTACCATTAACTGCACCCATGCGAAGCCGGGTAGCTAATACATAAAAAATACTATTCTCCTTATTTGCTTACCCCATAAACTCGCTACTTAGCGCGAGAGTACTCTTGTGTAGCTTGCTAGTCAACGCGCAAAGGGTAGTCAACTTATGTTGCAGAGATTGTAGGTAGTCAGCTGCTGAAGTGAACTCTGGGTCTTTGACTCTGAAAAACAAAAAGAAAATTACTGACTAGTAGTGACTAGTTGTCTTGCTAATGAATTGGAAGGAAGAGGCACAACATCATGTATATTGGGAGGAATGGCAAAGACCTCCCTCTTTGCCGAGCAGTGATACAGTACGGGTTAGTAATAATAATAAAATAGTGACTGAATGTCAATACTAATGATGACCTCCCACAAGGTCGATGACCTGCACGCGTAGCATGGCGATTCTATCTCTATTCTACCAAGAAAAGACAAAGCTCTTTCTATCCCACTCGACATGTCTTCTGCCCGAGCATGGCGCGACCCGTAGACTCGCGTTTCTATGAAGACAAAGACATATCTAGTTTTTCCATAGCAACGGAGAAGTAACTAGTGATGTGGTCATTCTGCGAATACTACGATGAATTTACGTTTAGTTAGCCAAAAAAATGTGTCAAATACTCTATTTTTCACACTCTTTGCACGTAACTCAAAGCAACAACAAAACGTGTTACTCGAACATATTTTTAATCTATATGGTTTATGTTTGTTTAAAAATAACCTATTTTTGTTGAATTGATTATCGTACCTATTTAAATTAGAATTTTAGTGTTTATAATCATGGCGGCAAGGAAAAAGTAAGTAGATTTTATGATTCATTAAATAAAGTACTGATTATTCCAATAATTGTGTGTAATTAATTTAAGTGAACATAATATCCTACCATGCGATGAGAAGAGAACATAATAACATTCTAAATAAAAGGTGATTGGTGGCATTGTCTGATGAAAACTTTGCCATACACAGTGCAATGCGTTCTTTACTGTTATCTGTTATCTTTCTTCTCTTTAATATCGTCCGAAGTGTTTTTACTTTAGTCATTACAAAAACAGTTTATTAAAAACGTACAACCCGACAAATTAAGATGTTGGTAGACTATATGTCTACCCCGACATACTTTCTAAGTTCTATTTGGCAAAAATAAAATAATTGTTGAAATAAATATTCCTTTTTTTTTTTTTTTTTATATTTATGGCAACTGAGCCGGTTCCGACTATTCTGCCAGTGTCACGTGGTGACGGTAGCACAGAGAGGCAGTCCGTCAAACTTTCCGTTTTACTTCGTGGTAGGTGTTAGTGTAGCTGAAACGAACACATGGGTTAGTAAAACATATAATCTAATTTACAAGCACACTACAACACTACTAGTTTATACTATTTACAGACTATTTACACACACGTTACGCACTAATTCAAATTTTAAGTCATTCTCGTTAATGAATGTGGCCAAAATGTTGATTAGTTTAGGGGAGAAGTGGGAAAGGAGGGTATGAAAGTTGGTTGGGAGGGGAATGTTAAGTTTGGAAATTTTATTATATAGGTCAAAGGATTTATTATTTAGGGAGCAACAGAAGAAAATATGGTCTAAAGTACCATCCGCAAGGCCGCACTCGCACAGGGAATTATCCCGGACGTGGATTTTGTTCAGGAACACAGGGCTACAACAATGTCCGAGTCGGAGTCTACAGAGGGACGAAACAGTTCTCTTCGACAATAATTTAGGATATTTAAAAAACCAAGGCCTACGCTGGATTTCAGGCTGTATGGCAGCGTAGTAGAGGCCCTTGGTTTTAGAAGTCGTCTTCCATGTTTCAGTCCACGAGTTAAATAACTTGGGTTTGGCACCATTCCGCAAATCGTAGTTATGCGCTACGTAGTGCTTTTGATCAACCGGATTCGATGTGGCATACTTTGCTAACGAATCAGCGCACTCATTGCCAACAATACCCGAGTGACCGGGGATCCAGGTTATCTCGATGTCCAAGCCGTTTTGGGAGCAATCAAATAACAAGTTCTTTATATCTATAATGATTTGACTATTGTAACGCGCTGCCCGAGCTTTGATTTTGTACCTACTTAGCGCGGTACGAGTGGGACAGCAACCCTTCCCCCCGCGCTTCCGCACCGCGCTGACGGCGCGCCGAGTGAGCTCGGACGCGCGACAGACAGTCGGCCCACGCTTACCGTCGTGACGTACACGATGTAATGTATGCGTCCGCGACCATTGATTGATAATTGTGATTGTTTTGTGCAACTTAGTTCTAAACATTGTGTGCCTGAATAGACGTTATTCCCTACCACAAACTTGGTTTTCTTCCGTTCGTGACAACCCAAATACAAACTAATGTTATAAGTGGCGCTCCAACTCGTGGCCGCGAACCAGTTTAAACCAGTTTGTGCTTGTCGACCGTTAACGTTTTTCGCCTTTAGTTACGGTGTTCCTGTGTTCCTGTTCTCTGGTACCTACTTAAAGAGTGAAGATGCCTCCACGTAAAGTACGAACGGACCCAAAAGCAAGTGACGTTGACGCGCAGTCCAGCTCGGATGAAGAAACCAGAAGACCTTCGCCAGTGCTTATGTCTGGTGACCAGCTGACTTCATTTCTTACCGCCTTCGCGAATACTCAGGCGGAAGCAAATCGGCAGCTCGTCGAATCCCTCATGGCATCGCACGCGGCAGGTGGTTTTTCCGCGACGCCCTCACCGACACCGTCGACTAGCAAATCAGGCAATATGTCCAAGTGTACGGCACGTTTTGATGGTCAGAACCGAGATCCTGAAATTGTGGAAGCCTTCATCGACTCCGTCGAGATGTACAAAGAGTGTGCATTAGTTAACGATGACCTTGCGCTTCGTGGTCTCCCGATGCTGCTCCACGGCGAGGCTGCAGTATGGTGGAGAGGGATCCGGACGGAGGTGTCCTCGTGGTCCGAAGCCGTCAAACGACTACGTAGTATGTATGGTACTCCATGTCCTGCTCACAAGCTATATCGAAAGATATTCGCTAACGAACAAAATGATGAACTCGCGGACTCCTTCATCGTGCGTATACGAGGTATGATTGCCAAGTTTCCTTACGTATTACCCGAAGAAGCTAAGATAGACATGATATACGGATTATTACATAAACGTATTCGAAAGCGATTACCCCGGGATACGGTTAGTAGTATTGAGTCGTTAATCGACAAAGCCCGAGACATAGAGGAATCCATCACAGAAAATTCCAGTGCAAGTGCTTCCTCGCAGTCGGCGCCAACGGAGACGACGACGCCCCCCGCGCGGTACGCGCCGGCCGGCCCGCGGGCGCCGCGCGCCGCCGCCGCCACGTGCATCAATTTGGCGGGAAACGGTGCGCCGACACCGTCGCTCAGTGGTGCAGGAGCGCAGCAGTCGATCTCGCGTTCGCAGGTTCGATCCGTACGTAATACGTGTAACGAAGTGATAAGTGCCGATAAAAATAATACCGCGAGTGAATCGAAGTTATTCTGTGTGTATTGTAAAAGTCGAGGTCATACGCGGGATTTCTGTCCGAAGAAAGACTCTAAAGTATCGTCTAGTAATAATAAGTCTAGCCTTATTTGTTATGGTTGTGGTGAAAGAGGGTTTGTACGAGCAAATTGTCCTACTTGTAAAAGTAATGTATCGAGTTTGAATTGTAATGTTATTAGTTCAAATGAACCACAACCTCAACATAATGTATTTTATTCACTTACCACGACACAAGACTGTTGTAATGAAAGCAGTACTAGTACGAATAATATCATTACGCAGGACCGACCTATTTTGAACATTGAGATATTAGGTTATAGTGGTTCAGCGCTTATAGATACTGCCGCCCGGCGTAGTATTGCGGGTTCAACGCTGTATGCACTTCTTCTGCGTTTAGGTGTTAAATTTAAATCGCAGACTATGTCAGTCAGACTTGCTGATGGTAGTATTCGTACGAATATTGTATTGTTAACATGTGTTAATGTGAATTGTATGTCTTTGTGTATTCCTATTGAGTTTGTTGTGTTTCCCGAAGCTTCAAATAACGAAACGTTATTAGGGATAGATTTCATTACAAAGTCTAAGTTGGTGTTGAATTTTTCCTCTATGACATGGTATACAGCTGATCGGCCTCAGGTCATTCACCCCCTACTGACGGAGAGTTCTCGCGAGGTGGTGGAGTGTGCCTCTCTCAACCTGCTGAGGGGAGATGAGGGCACACTGTTGACTGAGGAGGAGCGTGGTGGTTTGGAGAATTTACTCGGTGAGTACTCCGATATTTTTGATAAAAACGGGGAACCGACGCCATTTGCCGAACATCATATAGATACGGGTGATCATCCTCCTATTGCAGTACCACCGTACCGTGTTACGCCAGCGAAGAAGGAGTTAATTCGCATCGAACTGGATAAGATGTTAGAAGATGGAATTATTGAGGAGTGCGAGTCTGCATGGTCCGCACCGGTTGTTTTGGTACCTAAGTCCAATGGTGGGTATAGGTTTTGTGTTGATTATAGGCGGCTCAACGCCGTTACGAAAACAGATGCGTATCCTATGCCGCGTATTGACGAGTTGCTCCAGTCTACTAAGAAGGGTTGCGTGATGAGTTCCTGTGACCTTCGGAGTGGCTATTGGCAATGCAGAGTTAAGGATCAGGATAAAACCGCGTTTGTCACGCCGTTTGGTACGTATCGGTTCTTACGAATGCCTTTTGGTCTGAAGAATGCGCCGGCTACGTTCCAGAGGCTTATTGACCGCTTCCGTTCAGGATCATCACTCAAGGATGTCATCGTACTGACGTACCTTGATGATATACTTGTGATATCTGAATCATATGCTCGTCATTTGCTAGATCTTCGTGCGGTATTTGACCGTCTCCGCTTATTTAAGCTCCGTGCGAATCGGGACAAGTGTGTCTTCGCCAGAGAAAAGGTTAAGTACCTCGGTCACGTGATATCACCTGAAGGTATATCCCCGGATGAGGGGAAGGTACTTGCCGTAGTAGGTATGAAAGAGCCTACTTGCCTTCAACAGCTGCGCACCTTCCTGCAGACGTGTTCATGGTTCCGCAAATTTATACCAGACTTTGCGAAAGTGGCTGAACCACTTACTCGCTTAACTAAGAAGTCTCAGGCGTGGGTATGGAGTTTGGAGCAAGGTAAATCTTTTGAAACTCTTAAGAAACTCCTAACCACGGCCCCCATTCTTGTACAAGCGGATTATACGAAACCATTCGTATTGCGGACTGACGCCAGTAATTATGCACTAGGCGCAGCCTTACTCCAGGGGGAGTCAACGAATCAGGAACACCCAATTGAATATGCCAGCCGTCTGCTCACTCCAGCCGAGCAGAATTATTCTACCACGGAGAGGGAGGCTCTCGCAGTGGTGTGGGCAGTGGAACGTTTCCGAGGTTACATCGATGGTCACCAGGTCAACGTGATGACAGATCACCAACCCTTGAAATGGCTGTTCACCCTCAAGTCTCCAAGTGGCAGATTAGTACGTTGGGCCTTGAAGTTGCAATCTTTCGACCTGCGTATCGAGTATGCCCCAGGTAAGGTTAACGTACTTGCCGATACACTCAGCCGTCCCGTGGCGTCAGCAGATGGTCCTGCATCTGAATTGGCTATCTGTCCTGTTGTTGTTGATGTACCGCGCTGGAATGCAACTTCCACCCGGGATGCGCAGTTAGCTGATCCGGAAGTTGCGAAGATCATCCATGACCTCGAAGGTAATGATGAACTTAATATAAATCGTTGGTCTGAGAGAGGCTATCTCCTGAATCAAGGTGTTCTGTATCGGTATGTCCCTGATACTGATTCCGAGGAGCCTCAACTCGTCGTACCGGACAGCCTGCGGAATGACGTCATGTTCGAATGTCATGACTCGCCTACCGCCGCTCATGGT
Organism: Ceramica pisi; assembly: GCA_963859965.1. Classification (NCBI taxonomy): domain Eukaryota; kingdom Metazoa; phylum Arthropoda; class Insecta; order Lepidoptera; family Noctuidae; genus Ceramica; species Ceramica pisi. The sequence goes on from OY982556.1 coordinate 14,396,317, forward strand.
GGTATTGACAGAACAATACATCGTATCTCGCAACGATTCTATTTTCCTGGTATGAGACGGTTTGTAACCGAGTACCTGAAGACCTGCATCGAGTGTCAACGCTACAAACCATCAACACTCAAACCAGCCGGCTTGCTTCAAACTCCTGTCCCGTCCCAAAGGTTTGAAACTATCGCAACTGATCTTTTTGGTCCGTTGCCTAAAGGACCCCAAGGCGAGAGATGGATCCTTATAGTGGAGGACACCACTAGTAAGTGGGTGGAAGTCTTCGCTCTCACCGAAGCTACAGCGGAGATATGTGCTAAAACTTTGGTCAATGAGGTATTTATGAGATTTGGTCTTCCTAGACGGATGATTTCTGATAACGGAGTGCAATTCGTTGCAGATGTTATGCAGAAGGCGATGTTTGTTCTAGGGGTGAAACAAAGTCTGGTGCCCTTTTATCATCCAGAGGCAAATCCTGTTGAGCGGAAGAATAGGGACCTAAAGGCTCAGCTCGCCATCTTAGTGGAAGGTCGCCATCAAACTTGGCCAGAGGTATTACCGTTTGTACGGTTTGCTTTCAATAGTTCAGTAACCAAGTCTACGGATCATACCCCAGCTTACTTGACTTTCGGTCGTGAATTACGGTCACCTTTAACTGCTCAGGCAGACCTAAGAGCAGTAGTGGAATCGGAGAATTTTGTTCCCCAAATAACGCCTTATCTGCTGAAACTCGCAGATACCGTCTCGACAGCCAAAGAGACTCTGGAACGGCAGCAAGATGTCCGTAAGTCAAATGCTGATAAGAGTCGGTCGTCAACCCATGAATACCTGGAAGGAGACTTAGTCCTAATGCGGACCCATACGCTCAGTAACGCAGCAAAAGGTGTCACCTCAAAATTTAATCCGAAACGGGATGGACCGTACGTCGTTTCTAAGAAGGTGAGTCCTACCACATACCTCCTAGCTCATTGTAAGACAGGAGAAATCTTCGGTAAGTATCACGTGTCAGATTTGCGTCCTTACCATGCTAGAGAGAGTGAATGTCCTGAGCCGATTATTCCTAAACGCAATAGAGGTCGCCCTCGGAAGGTGACTTAACCGCAGCGCTCTTGTTATTATTTTGTTTGACCACTCGGGAGACCCTTCCCTGGTCAAACGGGGGAGAGTGTAACGCGCTGCCCGAGCTTTGATTTTGTACCTACTTAGCGCGGTACGAGTGGGACAGCAACCCTTCCCCCCGCGCTTCCGCACCGCGCTGACGGCGCGCCGAGTGAGCTCGGACGCGCGACAGACAGTCGGCCCACGCTTACCGTCGTGACGTACACGATGTAATGTATGCGTCCGCGACCATTGATTGATAATTGTGATTGTTTTGTGCAACTTAGTTCTAAACATTGTGTGCCTGAATAGACGTTATTCCCTACCACAAACTTGGTTTTCTTCCGTTCGTGACAACCCAAATACAAACTAATGTTATACTATTAATTTTACTGTGGAGTTGATTTTGTTTAAGGGCCTGAACGCTACTACGGGAATCTGAGAAAATTACTGACCTTGTTATCTGATGAGATTTAATATAGTGTATGGCTTCTAAAATACCAATACACTCTCCTGTAAAGACTGATGCTTCTGGTGGGCATTGAAAAAGTAAAGCTATTTTGGAATTTTGGAAATAAACTGCCACACCAGTACATTCGGTTTCAGAGAATTTTGAAGCATCCGTGAAAAAGAAATTCCATCCTTCCCAATAACGTTTGACAGCTGACTCAAAGTCATGTCTAGCGTCTTGAGAATTCCTAGATAAACCTAATCCCAAAACGACTTTTGGTTCGAAATGAATCGCCTCGTATGCGGCGGAGAAGACCGGAAGAGTAGGGTATTGGCAAATAGGCGCGGAGAGTTGTTTAAGCTCTCTGTACCTATTTAACAATAGGGGAACCACTTTATGGTTCCAATAGGAAGAATTATTAAAGGAAAGGTCAATTAGTTCTAAAATTGGGATCAAGGGATGGGATGAGAGGGAAAATACCTTAGTTAGGAAGCGATCTGCCAAATACTGTCTCCTAAGGTGTAGGGGTGGGTCTGCACATTCCACTTGCAGCGCATTTATGGGAGATGATTTCATAGCCCCAACGACAATTCTTAGGCATTTGGACTGTATGCTATCTAATTGTTTAAGCGCTTCTTTGTTACAGGGCTCAAGAAGGTAGCTGCAGTAATCCATAGCACTTCTGGTCAGCGCATTATAGACCAGTTTAAGGGTGTAGGGGTGAGCTCCCCACCTTACCCCAGCCAAAGCCTTAAGGACCGACACAGAACGTTCACATTTCTTGACCGTGTTGTTGATGTGATCGACCCCAGTCAGTCTTGAGTCTAGAGTTACTCCCAGAAACCTGGCCTTATCTTCGACTGGAATGCTTTGACCATTAATGTTAATATCTATTGGAGGTACAGAACGCTTGCGTGTAAAAATGACAGCTTTACTCTTTGGAGCACTTAAAGACAAACCATTGTCAAGTAGCCATTGGTTTAATGAGGCCAGAGAGACATTCATCGAAAAACCGGCATCCTGAATGGAATTGCCACAGACCATTAGTGCAATGTCGTCAGCATACTGAAGGATTTTACAGTTGAAATTAAGGCAAGAGGGCAGGTTAGCTGTATAGATGTTATATAATGGGGGACTAAGAACTGATCCTTGGGGTAGTCCTCTCCAGACCGATCTTTGTTCAGAGTCACCCCCTGGTATTCTTAATTGAATGGTGCGATTGGTAAAAATGCTACCAATGATGCGACAAATCCTCGCCGGGACTCTCAGCTCGTGCAGCTTTTGCCTGAGATTAGGGAGGAGAACTGAATCATAGGCAGCTGATATATCCAGGAAGACAGCAACCACAGACTCGTTCCTGCTAAGGGCCAGCCGGACCTCTGACGTGAGGATACCCACACTATCAGCTGTGCCCAGACCTTTCCTAAAGCCGAATTGAGTCGTTGGGAGCAGTTTCCTGTTTTCCACCAACCACACTAATCGGTTTTTAACAAGGTGTTCTAAAAGTTTGATGAGTATGGACGATAAGGCAATAGGTCTGTATGAGCAATGATCATTAGGATCTTTGCCTGGTTTTAGAATCGGAATGACAACTTGAACCTTCCACTCTATGGGAATGTAGCCAGAAGTAAAACAGAAATTAGCCAGGTCCAGGCAATATTTGTGGGTTTTTGGACCAGCTTTAGAAATAAAGGAGTACGGGAATCCATCCACTCCCGGTGCGGAGTCCTTGACGTGGGATAGCACAGTTTTTAGCTCCTCCAAGTTAAATGGCATGTTCATTGGTTCGTCAATGTTGTCTGTGTCATAAATATCAACACTGGTTTCCTCAACACCTGGGACATAAGCTGGAGCGATTTTTGAGAAAAACTGGTATCCCAGCTCTTCCGTGAGGTTGTTAGAGGAGGCAGGTGCTAAACTGCTCCTAAAACGTTTCACCTTTCGCCAAACCATCGAAACCGGGGTGGACGGACTCAGCGAACTACAGTATTTTGACCAACCTTCGCGTTTTTTCCGTTTTAGGAATTTCCTGGACTTGGCTAGTATCTGTTTGAAGGCAATGAGGTTATCCAGGTTCATATTGCCGTTGACTGTCTTTTCGGCCTCATTCCTGGCCCTGACCATGTTAGTGCATTCCCTATCCCACCATGGCGGGGAGGGAAGTTTACCAGAATGGGGTTTTTTGGATGGGAAACAATCATCAGCAGTGGAGAGAATGGTGGAAGAGAAGGATAAGAAACAATCCTGGGCGTTATCCCTGTTAACTTCCGGAAGGGAAGATATTCTTAGGTCCAGAATTTTAGCATATAAATCCCAGTCTGCTGAATTTAGTTGGTGTTTTAAAAGAGGGGGGGAAACATTAAAAGGAATATTTTTGGAAGGAAATTCAATTATGATGGGGTAGTGATCACTTCCATAGGTCATATCCAAGCGACGCCAAATGAGAAGACTAGCTATATTGGATGAACAGAATGCTAAGTCAACACAGCTAATATTCTGACCAGGTGCAGATCTACGTGTAGCACTACCATCGTTGATGAGACAAAGATTGAGTTCATCCAATATATCAAGTAAGCCAATGCCAAAGTTATCGCAAGTATCTGATCCCCAACGATAATGGTGACAGTTAAAATCACCCAGAACAAGTATTGGACCGCTAACACTACATAATAAATTCCTAATTATTGAAAGATATTCTAGATGTGGGTGCGCAATATAAAAAGAAAAAATATTTATACCCTCAGCCTTCACAGCAACAACATTTATGTCATCGCCAACAAAGGTTAGAGGAATCTGAGAGAATGATACCTTGCTATTGATGAGCAAGGCACATCCTCCGTATCCATCAGATCTATCATGACGTACACTGGTAAAACACGGCAACCTGAAATTGCTTCCAGGTAAGAGCCATGTCTCAGCAATGCCGCAGATTGATGGTTTAAACTTATTAATTAAAAAAGAAAGATCAGGCTTTCTGGGAGTAACACTCCTCACGTTCCACTGGAGAAATGTCAGGGGATGGAATGTTATGGATATAATTTAGAATAGTGGTCAATTTTGATGCAACGTGGTCAGGTATAGCTTGGGATGGGTTTGCAAGAGCAGACATTAGCATGTCAGTAATTAAATTTAAAATATTGGTTGCGGTATCCTGTCTGTGAAGCATTGGCTCTGGAGCTTCCATTGGAAGGGCACAGCCGTTCTTTGATGGGGAAAAGGAGTAATTTTGAGTGAGGTTCAGGTGAGCTTGTCTATCAAAACCGGGTGAAAGGGAGATATGGGGTTTGGGTTTCAAAAATACCGTTTTACGGTATGATTTTTGGGTTACTGGGATGGGACTTGAGGACTGGGATTGCGAATTATTTGCAGTAACTTTGTTCCGTGGGAAAGACTTGGAGACTTCAGCATATGATCTGGAAACAGGTGGGAAGACCCGACTTGCCTCCGCATACGAAATCGATTTCTCCGCCATCAGAGCTTTGATACTCTTCTGTCGGCCCAATTCAGGACAAGCACTGTCATTTGCGAAATGGTTGCCACTACACGAAACACAGAGACTCAATTCACGGGTGACTTCACATCCATCGCCTGGATGATCTTCACCACACTTAAAACATCTAGGTTTCGATCTGCAAAGTGTGCGTGTATGGCCAAAGCGGCAACAATGATAACATTGAACCGTTGGGTAAGTGTACCGCTCAACTGGGAGAGCCGAGTAGAAACTGTACACACGTTTAGGTAGGAATTGTCCGTCAAAAGTTAACACAACAGTCTGTGTGGGTCTCCACTCTGTCACACCAGAAGAGGACACCTTTCGGTTCATCCTTCTGGCCTTGATAACAGAGCCGCATCCCTCAGGAACCTGGATATTTTTAATGATTTCCTCTTCTGACCACTCAACTGGTATATCCCTAACAATACCCATTCTTGTTATGTTGTATTGTGGAATGGCAGCCATGTAATTGTGTTGGGAAAGAATTTTATTGTTAAGAAAACTATTTGCATCCTGGTGCGACTTGAACTCAACTGACACACGATTTCTGCCTATACGTTTGATCCCACCGAGATGTACGTTATTCACGTTATTTATCGTCAAAAACATACCAAACTTGATAGGTTGTAGCACAGTGCCTGAAGTTTGTTCGTCTTTGAGCGAAACATTCACAATGTATGGTGGATTATCTCTTGCTGTATAAGAAAGCCTGCCTAAAATATTTTTCGCAATCTTGGGTTTAACATTGGAAGAAACCAGGGGCGAACTAGCGGCCCTCTTGCGATTAGGGGTATCCGTATCCATAATAGGGTCCTGTTGTGTTATTTCGATGTCATGGGGGAGGGTAATTGTTAGTCCGGGGGAGAGATCAAATAATTCATCAGGGGGGTCAGGATCAGGGGGCTTTTTCGAGTTCATCTCGAATTATTGTTAAAAAGAAGGACACTTACAACAAAAAACAAACCTTACACCAAGAACACAGACACAGAGAACACTTTCGATCGAGTTTTAAACCAAAAAAGATCACAAAAATCGAAAATATTCGTAGCACTGACAAAAGCACGTGTTTAGCCTTCACCACTACCAACGAAAAACCCTAAATATTCCTTGTCTAGGTCCGAGAAGATGTAGACTATTTGACATTTCATATAGAGAGTTATTTCTACCCCCAAGTGTCAAAAGTAGAGAAAATATTATCGGCATGCTCGACGTTATAGACTTATGTCGATCGAAGAAAAGAAACATTTATTTTCTACGTGTCAAACATCGCCATGCTTAGGAAGATAGAAATCTTTCTTCAATCTGTCAGTTTGTCGATTCTCCGGTCGACAAAACTCGTTTCTACGGTGTCATGCTACGCGTGCTGGTGAAGGGTGCGGGTAGCCGGGTGCGTCAATGTCAAGTATTCTTAACATATAAGTTTTGAATATAGAAAGGCATAGTCAACGCCTTTCACGTTTACTATTGTAAAATTAATCAAAATCGCTTAAGAGATTTAGGCATGGGAGCGTTACAAACACGTGCATTTACAATATTGGTTAGAATAGGATGTACATACCTTGGTCCATTTGCAGTCTTAGATTCCCCAGAACCATATAAAGCACTGCTTAATCCCCATAGATTCATCGCGCTGTTCTCACTTTTGAATACCTGTTAGCAAAAAAACAATTTCAATCATTACAATATCATTATTATTCATTTTACGGAGCTCTGCTGCAAATAATTACAGCCGCGCTGGTCGATCTTCGGGATTTTTAGGGTTCCGTAGCCAAAATTAAATGGCAAAAACGGAACCCTTATAGATTCGTCATGTCTGTCCGTCTGTCTGTCTGTCTGTCTGTCCGTCCGTCCGTCCGTATGTCACAGCCACTTTTCTCTGAAACTATAAGAACTATGCTGTTGAAAGGTAAGTAGATGTATTTCGTGAACCGCATAAAGATTTTCACACAAAAATAGAAAAAAAATCAATAAATTTTGGGGGTCCCCATACTTAGAACTGAAAATCAAAAAAAAAAATTTTGTCAAAAATGATATCGAGGTTTCTAAGATCATTTTTTTCTAAACTGAACTGTTTGCGCGACAGACACTTCCAAAGTGGTAAAATGTGCCCCCCCCCCCCCTTATCTTCTAAAATGAGAGAATGATAAAAGTAAAATAAATATATGATGTACATTACCGTGTAAACTACCAGCGAAAATTGGTTTGAACGAGATCTAGTAAGTTATTTTTTTTTTAATACATCATAAATCGTAAATCGCAACTTCTGCTTACGGAACCCTCAGTGCGCGAGTCCGACTCGCACTTGGCCGGTTTTTTTTTATTTGAGATGGGTTTGCTCTTGACTCTAGTCTTAGTCAGAGATGACAGAGACAAAGTCTACGATGGAGAGAGCTTACTCAGAAGGAGCCTCTTCACTCTAACTTTGTAGAGATTAGGGTGGTAAGCGTTCGGAAACACAGAGGCAGGCAGAGAGTTCCACTCCTTTGCTGTGCGTATTATAAAATACGTTTGGAAACGCTTAGTGCGAATTCGTGGAATAGCAACAAGGTAGGGATGGTAAGTTGCAGTGCGTCTAAATGTCTGATGGCAGAAGGGGGCCGGTGGAATGAGGTCGTGGAGTAAAACCAACTATATTGAGGTCGGCTTCCAGTCAAACCGGATTCAGCTGAATACCAGTATTTTACATGGAGCGGCTGCCTACCCGACCTCCACACCACAACCCATTAACTGGATAACACAGTACTCCTTGGCAAGACTGGTGTCAGATTTTCTGGCTCCTGACTATCCGTAACGACTGCCAAAGATCTCCGGGACCAACAGCTTAACGTACTTTCCGACGCACGTAGGAAACTCGGTATGTTAAGATGGTCACCCATCCACAGACCAACCTCGGCTAGCATTGCTTAACCTTGAAGATCGACCTGTGCGGCTGTTATTATTTAGCCACGAGCTCCTCAAGGCAGATCTGTACTATACTATAATATTACAAAGCTAAAGAGTTTGTTTGGTTGAATGCGCTACGCTAATCTCAGGAAGTACTAGTTCGAATTGAAAAATGGTTTTATTGTTGGATAGTCCATTTATCAAGGAAGGCTATAGGCCATCACGTTACCAATAGGAGCGGAGCATTAGTCAAAAACCGGCCAAGTGCGAGTCGGACTCGCGCGCCGAGGGTTCCGTACAAACCTGTAGGTATGTATTAAAAATATTTTTATTATATGATGTAAATAAAAATTCACGGTTTTCGCAATTTTTCCTTTATCTGTGCTATAAGACGTTGCTTCGTACCAAATTTCAAGATACTGAGTTCACGGGGAGAACCCTGTAGGGTTTGATTCCCTTGCGAGTGTCGAAATTTGCGGAAATTTGCGGCATAAACGGCTGTATCTTTTGATTGCGTTGGCTTAGAAGTTTGTTTTTTCACAGCTCCAAGGGACAGTAGGGCTGAGTGTTTGATATAAATTCCAGCTTGATACAGACAGACGGACGGACGGACAACAAAGTGATCCTATAAGGGTTCCGATTTTTCCTTTCGAGGTACGGAACCCTAAAAATGTGACGCAGACAAAGTTTCGCGACTCAGCTAGTTCCAATATAATTTACCTTATCTAAGTCTTCGTCGGATGTGGTCAGGAATATTCGGAAGTCATCGCTATGAGTCAGGATGGGGTGCTTCGCCACTCTCTCTGTCGACAAGGAAATAAAAAAATTAGTAAGTATCTAAAAATAATCGTAATCGTATTAAAAGTCACCATAGAAAGAAAGGTAAAATGTTTATTTTGCATAGACAAAACACATAAATATTTAAAATGGTAAAAGAACAAAATACATCTTCAAAGTTAAGCAACGCTTGCCGAGGTCGATCTATAGATGGGATCTTCACGTACCGAGACTCCTCAGTTACTCGGAAAGCACGTTAAGCCTATGGTCCCGGCTTTCATTTGTAGACATTGTCAGAAGCCAGAAAAACTGACTCCAGTATTGCAAAGAAGTACTTTGTTACTGGGTTGTAGATGTCAGTTAAGTAGTTACTCTACATAAATACTGGTATTCAGCTGTATCCAGTTTGACTGGAAGCCTAATGTAGTTGGGAAAAGTAAGCAGATGATGGTTAAGGAACGTTAGCTATCAGGTTGTTATAGGATGTCAAAATGTGTGAGACTCACCAAGAAAAACGTTGAGCAGATGACAAAATGTGTGAGACTCACCAAGAAATGCGTTGAGCGCACACGTCCGCAGCGCTACGAAGGACGGAGAGTATCTGTCGAGCTGCTGCCGCGCTGAATGCAGCGGTGGGAGTGCTGGAGGGGCCAGCAGCGGGTGTGACGCGCACAGCCGCTTGTGCAGGAGCTGGGGAAGAGTCAGAGCTATAGTACGACTAGCCTACGTCTTTTATAATGCACACAGCAAAGGAGAAAACTCTGCCTGCGTCTGTATTTCCGAACACAACCCTAATCTTTCAAAGTTAGAGTGAACAGGCTCCTTCTGGGTAAGCTTGCTCTATCGTAGAATTTGTCCCAGTCTGCAAGGCAAAGACCTCTCCTATAACCACTGATCATCGCTTAGCAGACAAACCGCTCAACTAATTTTGACTTGCTAACTTTACAGTAGAGCAAAAAATATAGAACACTAATCTTTTCAAAGTTAGAGTGAACAGGCTACTTCTGGGTAAGCTCGCTCCATCCTAGACTAGAGTCAAGAGCAAACCCATCACAAATGAAATAAAAATATATTACTTTATAGTAACCAAACTCCAATCTAACACAACTTACGCTCCGCCCGGAGCGGGAGGAGGCATTCGATGATTCCTCATCATAAAAAACCTTACAAGCATTAATCTGATGTTTTACCTTAAAATGGTTGTATCGTCTCCTGGCATGTGGAGGGGTCGGCCACCGTGCGCAGACGCATCTGACTCGGTATGTGACGTAAGTTTCTAGGGTCGAAAGCTGCTTCATTGGAGCGTCCACCTGCAAAAGGCAACCGTTTTAATAAAACATGTAATTTGATTTTTGGTCCGTCAGGGGAATTTATAAATTGAGGAGCTCGTAGCTTAATATTAACAGCCGCACGGGTCGATTTTCAAGGCTAAGCAACGTTTTCCGGTCGGTCTGTGGATGGGTGATCATCATAACCTACTGAGACTCCTCAATGCCTCAGGAAGCACGTTAACTCGTTGGTCCCGGCTGAAGAGCAGCATAAATTATTGGCCCAGGATGTCAGATGTTTAAGTAAATCATTACCCACAGTTGGGCAAAGACTTCCCCTGTCACTTCCAGCTCTTTCAATCCAGAGTGAATGACAAAAAACACTTTCTGTATTTGGTCCACCAAATATAAGTGTGAGCAAATTGTTTTTTAGGGTACTTTTATCATTACAAAAAATTTAAGTAGTTGAGTCTGAAATGTAAATAAGAAAAATTGTAGCGGCATCAACGCCGCCACAAGATAAACCAACGAAACAAATCTACATCGCAACAAAAAGAACCGCGACGCCATCTATCCAACTGGCGGCGAACTAAAAAATCCTACATCGCGCAAGCAGAGTTTACCATGCGATTTGAACATCAGTCCGAACATGAACTATCAGGCTGTAGCCCGCCAGGCACATCCTCCCTTTCAAATGGAGGTTTGCGGGACTCTACTCTCTGTACCGCATACGCATACCCTCCAAACAATGCAATGTCTTTTCAAAATCACATTACTATTATAAAAGCGAAAGTATGGATGGATATGTCACCGGAAAATGGCAGACTCCGTAAGATTGTAATAAATTATGATTAGATTATAGTTTATCGACATATTATGAAAAAATCGTTTTGTACCTAATATACCCTACCCAAACTCAATAGTTTCATACATCCATTTCTTATTTAGAAAAAATAGTTTACAATTTCACGCGATATTTTACAATCTTACGGCGTTTGCGATTTTCCGTTGACAGATATTTGTTTCTCAATTAAGCTGGATCGTAATGGATCTGGATGTCTGGCACAGAATAGAGCAAAGGCCTTTCATCTCGGGAGCATGTGCCCTTGTGTTCATTTCTGACACAAGCGGGCAAAGACGCTGGCAGAAACTTATTATTTCAAAAGACAAACCTTAACAGCGATGTCATATCCATGCTCCATGATAAGCGGCATGCCTTCATGCGTGTCATCTGTCATCGTGGTGGGTTCTGTGTCTTCGGTATCAGCATCGTTCAGCTCTAGCACCGCTGAGCTGCTCTCACTCGCCATGGTGCTGAAAATATTGAGAAGTGTTGATGAATTTGGATGGTATGTAGTTAGACAAAAACTCACTCTGACTTTATTTGATTTTATGTTGTGTGTTGTCCATTGAAATTATGTTTTATTTTATTTATATTTGATTGCATTGCGAAATAATGAGTCTTATGCTGCTTGATTATGAATAAATAATAATAATATTGTTTTCCAAAGTGTTAGTTGTTTATTTATCACTTGCTAACCCATGCCGAATTTCAATAGATCCAGGGATTACCCCCTACAACCTTACAACTTTTTATAATATTAGTATAGATATAGATTAGGTACAACAAGAACAACAGCAGGGCATACATTAATATTTTTTCAGGACACAAGCCCATTACAGGAATCGCAGCTTGTTTCATAAAACAACATTGTTAATTATTATTTCATAAAAACCACTGATAAACAATATTAGAGTTTGAGCATCGCACTGCACAGCTACACTGCACAAGATCATTTCAGTTTTTATATAAGCTTATTCTAGTTTACCTAGACTCTAAGGTGAAAACTATTGTAAAGAGAAATCATGAAGCCCATTTGCCAATTGTGTACATTTGTGTGTGTTTGTAAAAAGTCTGGTGAATTTACCAAAATTTATGTACCCGCCCTTTTGCAATGTGTACCTACTAACATAGTTTGTAAGATATTTTTGTTACTGACAAATAGACTGTTTGTCTGAGTAAATAAATTGATTTTATTAATACACGGTTTCTGAGGTGGTTATTGCTTGTTTCTCATAACACCATTGGTTGGTTAGTGGTTGACAGACAGATAAACAATCTATTAAGTACCTACTTCAAAAACCAGGCATTCTTCTCCTATGCTGACCAAGAATTTGAACTCAAAATATATTCAAAACCAGCTCAGCAGAATGCTTAATTGGCTTGCCAGATAGGTGATGAGTAAAATAATAAACAGACAAGAAAATTAAGTCAGAATTTACAATTTCACTAAAAATAGAATCTGTTTTGTCTGAGAAGCCATAAAGCTTTTATGTATGACTCATGACCACCTGTAATGTGATTAAAACAAAGGCATTTAAGTAATTATAATTGTCTTGGTCTGTTGCATGACTCAGATTATGCTAATTTCATTTAGAAATATTTATAAAACAATTGAAACAGGGAAATACAAAGTGTGTACTTACCTATGTTAGTTATTTAGTTTTATTTATGAAACAGGTAATATGAAACTAGATTAAGGATATTATATATTTTTGTAGTTGTAGGTAAAATTATTAGGGATTAAATTAAACAAATGAGCATTTCAAATGACTATTTTAAGAATGGCGCGGTATTGCAGTCTGCAGTAGAAATAACACGAAATGTATTACAAATAATACTTTATAGAATTAGCTGAACTTAGCGGTAATAAATTAACATATTTATGTTTGTTTACCTGAATTATATTGACTATTAATTGTTATTCAACACAAAAAAGGGGCGTACGCTTTACACGGTTTACTCAACTTTTAAGTAATTAAGAACCTGAATTGCCATCACTCGTTATCGCAGACACTACTCAGAGCTACACGATAGCGATAACGGCCACCTAAATAAAGTTTTGATTGCGAAAACTAGCAAAAATATTTGCCCCAGTTTTTGCACGGATCGATATTGACGTCGAATAAACTTTAAATATCACTACATTTACACTATTTTGTAACAGACCTAGTTTTTGGAATCAATTTTCTCATAATTACTTACCTTTTTGTCGAGTAATTTACAGGATATTCACGGTAATTTCTTAAAAAAACAATAAAATAAGAATAGGAGAATGACAGACAACAAACGACGTTCCATTTATGGAAACGCGAACGCGAAAGTAGGATTTGATGATGTGACTGTTTTTTTGGTTTGTTACTGTTTGATGTAACGGTTAATGCGTGAAATGGAAAGTAGTAGAAGACGTTTGCAACTCACCATTCGATTTGATTCGATTTGATAGTCGACTATTTTCATGTAGTCCCTGAAAAGGAGGTTGAATCTAAAAAGGAAACAACTGTGTTGCCAAAAAAACAACGTTCCCATTTGTTCCCGAATTATAAGGCAGTAAGTTTGCATTGTTTAGTGAAAATCATTTCGTCAATTTATTGTGAAAGTCATTACTGACATGATTTTTTTGAAACTTGTTAAATTGTGGCCAGTGTTGCCAACGTATAGGGAATTCCCCAAACTGCGGGAGTCTCAAGTTGATTGGGATTTGTTTGGGATGGACAAGATTTAGGATATTTTGGAATTGAATATCGATAGTTCAGGCCAAGTTTGAACACTTTTACGAAAAATATAAATACGTGTCTTAACATTTTATTTAGTTACTTTTGGATATCGTTACCCTTTTTTTCTTAACATTTTAATGCAGAGAACCTCAATAAAATTAAAAATACAGATAGTGTAGTAATTTTTAATAGAAACAAAGGAAAATATTAAAAACTGGGTGGCGGGATCAAGTTTACTCCATCGAGCAAAACGCCTGTAACGTAAAAGTGTGAAAAAAAATGGAAAGACGAAATCTTATAAAATCAGAATAAACTTGATTAATTTCTTTAAAAAAAAATTGGTTGCCTGTAAAGTCGGTATACGGGCGAAAGTTTTACGTGACAACGACTTTGAGTGGTAATCTAACCATGCCCGAGTGGAAGGGACGCGTGCCTCTCACTCGCTCTCACTGTGAGCGCATAACGTGAGCGGAGCGTAACGCAGTTTCTTGAAGTGTCACCCGGCAAACCAATTTATAAGACGTTGTCACGTCAAAAATGGAGGGCATTTTGTGGGGAATCAGTAGATTTTTGTTCCCAAATTGGCGAATTTGACTTGTGGTTCGGGGAATTTGTAAAATTGATGTTGGCAATAATGGCTGTGGGTAAAATTTACTATCAGCTGTGGTATTATTTGCGTCCGACTCTGCTTCTGTCTGGCAGTCAGTTTGACGTTTGTTTTCGACGAGAGTGTTGGGCATTCGAGACAAAAGTGATTGTTTTCTTATTTCACCTCAAATTAAGTGCCACGAGTGTTCTTTTAACATAAAAACGTATTATTTTCTGAGAGTGTATTAAAAGGGCGGCAAAATTACGTCGAAAATGCAAGGCGTTAGTGCTCCGCGGGAGCCTACGCAACCCGTGATAAGCACAAGTTCAACGATCCTGAGTATGAGGGAAAAAGAGAAATACATTGAAGATTTCGACTTCCCTTTCTGTGATGAGTCTTCAAAATACGAGAAAGTCGCCAAAATCGGGCAGGGAACCTTCGGAGAAGTGTTCAAAGCACGACAAAGGAATAGCAACAAAAAGTTCGTAGCGATGAAGAAAGTGTTGATGGACAACGAAAAAGAAGGCTTTCCGATTACGGCTTTGCGAGAAATAAAGATCTTACAGCTTCTGAAACACGAGAACGTTGTGAATCTAATCGAGATATGTCGCACGAAGGCTACATTACACAACAAGTACAGATCGACATTTTACCTAGTTTTCGATTTCTGTGAACACGATTTGGCGGGCTTACTATCAAATGTGAACGTCAAATTCAGCCTGGGAGAGATCAAAAAGGTCATGCAGCAGTTACTGAACGGTTTATACTACATTCACAGTAATAAAATCCTGCATCGTGATATGAAGGCTGCAAACGTACTTATAACCAAGAATGGTATCCTGAAACTGGCTGATTTTGGTCTAGCGAGGGCCTTCAGTGTGGCAAAGTCTGGACAAGTCAATAAATATACTAACAGAGTGGTGACACTGTGGTATCGGCCACCGGAACTACTTTTGGGTAAGTTTTCTTGGTTATATTTTGTTTTCACTGTTAAAAAAAATACCATTCCTTTGTTATTAGCAAGGCATTTTGAAAAAAATACCGTGCCACTGTTATCAGCAAGATAGGTTGAAAAAAAAATACCATGCCATTGTTATTTAGCAAATTAAGGTATGTTGAAAAAAGATACCATGCTATTGGTTTTGGCATGGTATTTTTAAGCAAGTCATTCTCAATTAAATGATTTTATCAGCATTTAATCATTAATCAATATCTGAATCATCTGATAAAGACAGTTTTTTTTTTTTCAAAGTAATAATGTTTCAGCAAGATAGGTTGAAAAAAAAATACCATGCCATTGTTATTTAGCAAATTAAGGTATGTTGAAAAAAGATACCATGCTATTGGTTTTGGCATGGTATTTTTAAGCAAGTCTTTCTCAATTAAATGATTTTATCAGCATTTAATCATTAATCAATATCTGAATCATCTGATAAAGACAGTTTTTTTTTTTTCAAAGTAATAATGTATTTGAAGAGAACTACAGTTAAAATTGTGTATGATGTAAGTTGGCTTTCATTTTGTACCCAACTAGCACATGACCTAAGTTAGTGCAGGTTTAATATTGCAATTTCCATAGGGATCAGAATATTTTTTTATATTATAGCCCATTTTACTTGGTAAAGATGTGGAGAAAGGATTTTTAAAATTGATTAAGTAGTTTTTGAGTTAAATCGTAACATGTTTGTTACGATTCTAATGTAAGTAAGTAAAGATACTAATCAAATCTTTGCTCTTTAATCAGTTTAGATGTTATTAACCAATAGTTTAATTGACACCCTTAGTCTTTATTTTATTCGTAAATGTTAAGCAATATTATTTTATTTTTAAGTAAAACTTAATATAATGTCCAAGAAATAAATTGTTATTTTCTTGGTTTTATTTTGTATTCAGTGGTAAAAAAAGACCATGCCATTGTTATTAGCAAGGCATGTTGAAAAATAAAACCATGCCATTTTTATTAGCAAGGTATGTCGAAAAAAAAATACCATGCCATTGTTTTTAGCAACATAATATGTTGAAAAATAAATACCATGGCAATGGTTTTGGCATGGTATTTTTAGGCAAGTCCTTCTCAATTAAATGATTTTATCAGCATTTAATCATTAATCAATATCTGAATCATCTGATAAAGACTGTTTTTTTCTGCACAAAGTAATAATGTATTTGAAGAAAACTAAAGTTAAAACGGTGTATGATGTAAGTTTGCTTTCTTTTGTACGCAACTAGCACTTCAACACTTTGTGCGGGTTTAATATTGCAATTTCCACAGGGACCTCTAATTTTTTCTAAATATAATTTAGCCTAAGTTACTTAGTAAAGATGTAGCTTTCTAATGGAGGAAGGATTTTTAAAAATTGATTTAGTAGTTTTTGAGTTATATCGTAACAAACAAACAAATAATCAATTACAGGTAATTAACTAATAAAGTTTAATTGACATCATTAGTCATTACTTTATGGGTAATGTTAAGCAATATAGCAATAAAGAATTGGGTATATTAATTAATTTTAATTAGAACTGAATGAGGTGATTAAAAATTAATTTTTAATCACCATTTAAAATCACTTGCATACCATAATACATTAAGGACTAGTTGTTTTTATTTCAAACCCCGAAAACGCGAAAAAAAAATCTGCAGTTCAGTACGTTTTGTCCAGTTATGCATACAAAAATGTATCCAATGGGGCAGTCGATTATTTTTTTCGCGATTTCAGTATTGGTCCCATGGTAAAAGTTGTTCATAATGATTAGTTCAATGACCCCTTAAGAGGTAATATTGCGTTTATTTTGTTACACGTTGTATACGGTACATACACCAAAATAACATTTTTTTCAATTTTTGTCTGTCTGTCTGTTTGTTCCGGCTAATCTTTGAAATGGCTGGACCGATTTTGACGGGACTTTATTGGAAGGTAGCTGATGTAATAAGGAGTAACTTAGGCTACGTTTAATTAATTAAAAAAAAGAATCGACTGTTAGGCAGAACGAAGTTCACCGGATCAGCTAGTTTTCAATATATTAAAACTGTTTCTGAATCTTAATTGCACCTTGGCCCACTTTGTTTTCTGTGTTGCCACCTAGAAATCTAGAAATAAATTTAATAGCTTAAAATAATCTTATATCATAAATCCTAAATCTATCTATACTAATATTATAAAGAGGTAAAAGTTTGTATGTAGGGGGTAATCTCAGGAACTCCGGGTCCGATTTGAAAAATTCTTTCAGTGTTAGATAGCCCATTTATCGAGGAAGGTTATAGGCTATATATCATCACGCTAAGATAAATAGGAGCGGAGCAGTAATGGAAAATGTGACGCAAACGAAGTTGCGCGGGCCAGCTAGTCTAAAATATAGTATAGCTTTTCTTCAAAGCAAAATTAACAAGCACTATCATAGCAAAAAAAACGGACTCGGACTCGCGCACCGAGGGTTCCGTACAAACCTATAGGTTTATATTATTGAGCAAAAGTTGTGATTTACATATGACGTATTAAAAAAAAACTACTTAGATACCCCACGCGTATGGGTTTGATGAATAAATGTATTGTTTTTTTTCTATTTTTGTGTGAAAGTCTTAATGCGGTTCACAGAATACATCTACTTACCAAGTTTCAACAGCATATTTCTTATAGTTTCGGAGAAAAGTGGCTGTGACATACAACGGACAGACAGCCAGACAGACACGACGAATCTATAAGGGTTCCGTTCTTGCCATTTGGCTATGGAACCTTAAAAACATTTCTGACTGAAACTAACTTAAAATCTGTTTTATCAATGTCTAAAATGTGTTATCTGTTTTACATTCAAAATTATCTTCCCCAGGTGACCGCAACTATGGGCCACCCGTCGACATGTGGGGAGCAGGCTGCATCATGGCAGAAATGTGGACCCGTTCCCCCATCATGCAGGGTCCGACCGAACAACAACAACTGATCCTCATCTCACAGCTCTGTGGTTCCTGTACCCCAGATGTCTGGCCTGGGGTAGAAAACCTAGATCTTTATAATAAGATGGAACTGCCGAAGGGTCAGAAGAGGAAGGTAAAGGAACGTCTGAAGCCGTACGTGAAGGATCCGTATGGTTGTGATCTATTGGATAAGCTGCTGCAACTGGATCCGGCAAAGAGGTGAGTTTCTGCTTCTGCTCGAGAGTTTTCACATCCTATGATGTGTCATTTCCAAATTCGTATGTTATGAGTTATATTGACGCCATTCGCTTTCTTTTCTTTTTTTTTGTGTACAATGTATGACGACACGGTTGGCGCAGTGGTTGAGCGATCAACTGCTGCGTCGCGTGTCGTGGGTTCGACTCCCGCACGGAACAAATATTTGTATATGGAATACAGATAGTTGTTCCAGGTCTGGCTGTTTGTGTATGTGACTTTTGTATGTTTGTAAACGCACCCACGATACAGGAGAAATTCATAGTGTGGGGCAAAGTTTAAAAAAAAATGTATGGTTTCTGTCTTTATTTTTTTACGTCCCTCATGGATGTCCTGACCCATGTCAGACTCTTACTAAGTAAAACCACCACAGTATTCCACCTCCCACCTACGCCGAGGATCGTGGGAACGTACACGACTTCCGTAATTCCCCGCTAGAGCCAAACTCCAGAGAGCAGCCTTTACTCTTACCCAAAAAGCAAACCCGTCTTCGATCCATCGAAACCAGCTCATTAATACACACATCGAGCTCCACAAAGTGAACCCTCCCTAGGCCTCCCTACTTGTAGACTCGCTCGGTTAATTCTTTGTCGCTCGCTCGGTTAAAACTCTTTATTCTTTCTTTTTCTCAGGTACGACGCCGACACAGCGCTTAACCACGATTTCTTCTGGACGGATCCCATGCCGTGCGACCTTGCCAACATGCTGGCCCAGCACACGCAGAGCATGTTCGAGTACCTGGCCCCGCCTCGCCGCCCGGGCCACTTGCGCCACCACCACCACGTGGCCGGCGCCCAGGCCAAGCCGACCCAGCCCGTGCAGGACTCAGGGTATCAGGACCGAGTGTTTTAGAGACCGAAGTGATGCCCGAAGTGGTGATATGTGACTTGAAGTGTTGGTGGTGTGTTGTGCGATGTTTTGGGGTAACATTCTGGGATTCAATGTAATATCAGTGGGTTCAGCCAACTGTATATCAGTCATATGTTCATAACACTTGCACATCAGTGTAAAAGTGAGTGCATAAACAAAGGTGCCCTCTGCTCTCATATTGTTCCTTTACTTCTCTTGGTCAGATGGCACGGCAAAATGACACAACTGTAGAGAGTAACAGTTGGAAATCTCTCAATGACAGTCCAGGGTTTGGAAGTTGGTTGAGTAGTTTGAGCCTTTCGAGCCTCATTAAGTTGCTGGTTCTATAAGCAACGGCTTTATGAGGTATGGGAGCCGTTTCTGTTAAAAAAAATTAACAAAATGTGTGAAATTCCCATGTAATCCCAAAATTATCTTATTAAGCCCATCTGAATGTGGATTTATTACTAAGACATTGATGGACTGAACACTGCCTCCACCTCTTAAATATAAGTGTGATGTGCCTAAAGTGATGAACAAAAAGTTTATGGTAAAAAGGATCTATAAAAAGGTTGTGTTGGACATGTGTAGCACTGGCTGGCTATGTTGAGTGTATGCTGAAAAGTGGCAAGTTGTATCTAATGTTAACTTGTAAATGAATAAATTAGGTTTGATCAAGTTTAAATTTACCATGTATAAAATAACTATTAATTTCGCTGACTGTTATTTTGATTTTTAGAATGGTTAATTCAATTTTTAAAACTTTTTCTATTTTATTACAATAACTCATTTCAATTTCAATAACTGTTATTTCAATTTCAATAACTGTTGTTTCAATTTCAATAACTGTTATTTCAATTTCAAAAGCTGCTATTTAAACTTCCAATGCTGTTGTTCCCAATTGCATGCCTATTTTTTCAATTTCTATAGCTCAGCAGTTGGATTTTTGTTATTTTAATAATTTTGTGATTATACATACTATTGTCTCAATAAAATTGTACATAGATATATGTACATCTTTTCTTGCTATGGATGTACAGGTTGTTCTCTACAAGCGTGACATTGTACACAGGATGTATAGAATAGCATAAAAAAAAACTCATGTATACTAAGACAATTTGAAATAAACTATTGTAAGTATGTATTAAAAATATATATTCAATCTGGTTAGAGGGAGCCATGCACAAAATAGTTGTGTTGGCTTGAGTAGGCTAGGATAACGATAAATATATGAATATGTAGATTTGTATCAAAATTAGACAAAAATCAACACAGTGTAACGGCAAATTGTCTCAATTTTGTGATGTCTTCCTATTTCCTGACTCTAAAGCCTGGTACAGTGCGCCCAGTCTACATAACCATGTATTTTGGGTGGTCAAGCATTGTCCTGTAGCTCCAGTTTATCCTATGGAACATGACATCATCATACAAAATTAGACAATTTACCTTTGTCTATGTACCTAGATTAGGGAGACAATATTCTGGAAGAACCAGTCATTGTACTTGTAGTTGTTGGGTCCAATGTACTTGAGGACAGAAATCTGTTTTTTTTTGTCTCATTTTGTCCGTTTAAGTCATGTTCCATAGAACAAATGGGGACTACCGGCATTGTTAGGGACTACCCACATTTATTCAGCTCCATTTGCGTTGCGCTGATCGATTTTGGTCGCAAAGTTCTGCTTCTATCAGCCGAGTAAAGCACTCAGCACTGCATGATAATAACACATTTTATACTTGTTTGCCTCGAAAGCTGAATAGAAGCGGGAAACTGAACGGATGCGTACGCATCTCCATACAAAATCGTTGTTTTCTATGAGCATAATTAAGCTGAACAAGTGTGAGTAGTCCCTTACTCAAGGTTTTTGTTTCGGGGCCACACTCAGAGCTTCTTATCTGTGAAAATGTTTCAAAAGTTATAGTTCCTAAGTCTGATAAAATTAATAATAGGATTTAACAATTTTAGGTAGTCCAGAGATCGTCTGGAGGCTATTATAATTATATCAAGACGAAAATTGACTGACCCTACAGTTGTTTGGATACAACAAGAGTTTCGATTCCATGCAAATGATGTAGTATTATTATTTTGTTTCTGTTCTATTCTGTTTTCGTTTTACGAGGAGATCGTGGGGTTTTTTGAGATACTTTATCGGTCATTTATCTGTCCGTTAACCAATAACCAACCGATAGCGTTAACGAACAGATAACGACCGTAACAGCCGCTCGGGCGGATCGTTAGGTTAAGCAACGCTTGCTGAGGTTGGTGCGTGTATAGGTCCTGTCATGACATGAGTCTCCTCTGTCCCTCGGGAAGCATAATGTGCCTTCCGAGGGATGGACGAGTTTCAGCTATTGGCCCCGGCTGCTTGTATAGTAGATCGATCTTTCAATTTCCTGACAATGGATAAGTTTCGTCTCAGAACTGATTTCGAATCAAGATACTGTTATACGCGTAGGTAGTTTTTAAGATGTAATTATTTAGATATATATCATCTGGACTGAATATCCTCCATGTTGTAATGTAAGTAAATTAGTGTTGACGTGGAAATTATAATGCTTTTCGTGTAAATAATAATAAAAGTATAATTTTATACTGCTAAAAGATAATTTTATTTGTTTTCCATTTAGTTCTCATTTCTAATAGCAGCATCAGTAAAGCTTGAGCAACGCTTGCCAAGGTCTGCGGATGGGTGACCAGCACAGAACACAAGTGACCATCCATTACATACCAAGATTCCTCTGTGGCTCGGAAAGATTCGGATCAGCAGTTGCATCGTACTTCTAAAATATTAGTATTCAGCTGCCACTGGCACCTGTGCACTCCATTAATTAAACATCCGCATTCTTGTACAAAAAAATGATGCAAAAAAAACGAAGGTCTCAATAGCCAGCTTATTAATCCGAAGATAAAAAAAATACATAGGGCATTTTTATATTCAGTGCCAAATACCACTGACGTATAAATCATAACGTCAGTGGCAAATATTGTATGCTTCTGTCAGTTTGACGTTAATTTTCAACAAGAAAGTTGCGAAATTCGAAACACAGTTTGTTTTTTGTGATTGTTTTCCTATAGTACTCCAAATAAAGTGCCACGAGTGTTCTCCATTACATAAAGCCTTATTCTTATTCTCGGGTGTACTAAATTACGTCTAAAATGCAAGACGTTAGTGCGCCGCAGAAGCCTACACAACCTGTGATAAGTACAAGTTCAACCATCCTCACTAGGAGGGAAAAAGAGAAATACATTGAAGAATATGACTTCCCCTACTGCAATGAATCCTCAAAATACGAGAAAGTCGCTAAAATTGGGCAGGGAACCTTCGGGGAAGTGTTCAAAGCTCGACAAAGGAATAGCAACAAGTTCGTTGCCATGAAGAAAGTGTTGATGGATAATGAGAAAGAAGGCTTCCCTATCACGGCACAGCGAGAAATAAAGATTCTACAGCAACTTAAGAACGAAAACATCCTCAGTTTGATCGAGATTTGTCGTACGAAGGCGACTGCGCAAAACAAGTACAGATCAACATTTTACTTGGTAACCGAATTTTGTGAACATGATTTAGCTGGATTACTGTCCAATGTGAACGTCAAATTCAGTCTGGGGGAAATAAAAAAGGTCTTACAGCAGTTACTGAATGCTTTATACTACATTCATAGCAATAAAATCCTTCACCGTGATATGAAATCGTCAAATGTACTTATAACCAAGACTGGTGTTTTAAAGCTGGCTGATTTCGGCCTTGCAAGGGCTTTTAGTACGGCCAGGCCGGGACAAGTTAATAAATACACTAACAGAGTGGTTACCCTATGGTATCGGCCTCCAGAACTACTTTTGGGTATGTACCTTTTGGTTGACGTTAAGAAACATTCTCAAATAAAGGTATGCTACACATTTATTTGATAACTGTAAACACAGTACCATTAGATATGATAAGATTTCTTTATTTGTTTAAACATTGTATATATACAAGAACTTGCAAGATATTACATCCTTTGAGTCCAATCATGTTTAGCTGTAGCATACAAAATTAACAAAATTAGATAAATAATTACCTAGAGTAGGTACTTACAAGGTTTATATTTCACATCACTTTTGTTATGCAAAACTTATGTTTCTCAATAATGGCATTCTGTATAACAAGCCATAAGAAACAAAATGTCGTCAGTAAATTACTGATAAATGAAAATTCAAACTTGAAGGCATTAATTGTAGGCCTGAGAGGTTTTAACCAACAAAATGCAATTAAAGCGATCACCAAAAAAAAAAACAACGGTACCAGTAATCATGAAATAATAGCGAAAAAATAAAATAATACCAACAAACATTACTAAATGTAAACTACATTCCAGTTCTTCTCGCCAGGTGACCGCAACTACGGGCCACCCGTTGACATCTGGGGGGCCGGCTGCATCATGGCCGAAATGTGGACCCGATACCCCATCTTGCAGGGTCCAACTGAACAACAACAGTTGGTTCTCATCTCGCAGCTCTGCGGTTCCTGTACACCAGATGTCTGGCCTGGAGTGGAGAAGTTAGATCTCTATAATAAGATGGAACTGCCCAAGGGTCAGAAGAGGAAGGTGAAGGAACGTCTGAAGCCTTACGTGAAGGATCCGAATGGTTGCGATCTTTTGGATAAGTTGCTGCAACTGGATCCAGCAAAGAGGTGAGTGTGGAGTGTACTAAGCACACACTGTGTGACTTTTAAATTTAAAAGCAGTTTAGAAACTGTGGCAGAGTTTCTTTTTATTGTGTTTAGCATTTTATTGACTACTAGCTGACCCACGCAACTTCGTTTGGGTCACATTTTCCATTAATGCTTGCCTCCTTTAAGTCTTAGCGTGATGATATGTAGCCTATAGCCTTCCTCGATAAATGGGCTATCTAACACTGAAAGAATTTTTTAAATCGGACCAGTAGTTCCTGAGATTACCCCCTACATACAAACTTACAAACAAATGTTACCTCTTTATAATATTAGCATAGACTTGCTTTTGCCCGTGACTTCGTACGCGCATATAACGATGAAATTTTTACTGAAGATGTATTTCTGTTGCCGCTTTAACAAAAAATGCTAAAAAAACAAAATAAAATAAATATTTAAGGGGGCTGGCTACTATACAACAAACTTGTTTTTAGAGTTCCGTACCCAAAGGGTAAAAACGGGACCCTATTAAGTAGTAAGACTTCGCTGTCTGTCTGTCTGACACCAGGGTGTATCTCAAGAACCGCGATAGCTAGACAGTTGAAATTTTCTCAGATGATGTATTTCTGTTGCCGCTATAACAACAGATACTAAATCGCAGAATAAAATAAATATTTAACGGCAAAAAAATCAAGTTTGTTATATGGTAGCCCCCTTACAACAAACTTGATTTTTTTGCCGTTTTTACAGATAATGGTACGGAACCCTTTGTGCGCGAGTCCGACTCGTACTTGGCCAGTTTTATTTATATAGATGCAATTGTGTCAATAGTTACATAAGATTGCGCAATTTTCTAAATGTATTTACAAAATTGCGCAATCTATAGCGACTTCTTAGAACGTTGATAAATCGTTTATTTGGAACAAGGAAAGAAACAAAACACACAAAAGCACAGTAACGTAACACTAGAAAATACAAATAATTAAATGAAAACACATAAAAAAAAACAAAAGGCAGAATGTATTGCTCAATCTAAAGCGTCCTCCAGACTACTCGCGAAGTTGCACGAGGCGAAGCGAAGTGCCCCTCTACACTATCGTATTAGCTCAACTTCGATCAACTTCGGGAATAGTGTGGAGGACGTTTTAAAATAACTTGACTGGAAGACGCAGCGTTGGTCACCCCAAAGGTGGGCCGATGATCTGGTGAGGGTCGGTAGTAGCCGATAGTTGCGAGCTGCACAGGACCGGTTGTTCCCGCGACACTTGGGGGAGGCCTATGTCCAGTAGTTTATTCAAGATTCAAAGCATTTATTTCAAACTAGCTGACCCGCGCACCTTGGTCCGCGTCACATTTTCCATTACTGCTCCGCTCCTATTTATCTTAGCGTGATGATATATAGCCTATAGCCTTCCTCGATAAATGGGCTATCTAACACTGAAAGAATTTTTCAAATCGGACCAGTAGTTCCTGAGATTAGCGCGTTCAACCAAACAAACAAACAAACAAACTCTTCTGCTTTATAATATTAGTATAGAAGTATAGATAAACCATTTACATGCACTTTTGAAATGTCAAGGTCGGTCAGTCAAAATATGAGGCTATTTGCACGTTCCAAAGCGTCTCTATGGAGAAGAACGCGCAAGAAACTCCACGGACACTTAAATCATGTGATGTTTTACAAAAATCTTAGTTACATGTACCTGCTTCTTCATGTGAGGACAATGCAAAATAAAAATTAAAAAAAAAAACTTATTACAAGAACTTACAATATAAAGATCAAAATAAGCCGGTGGTGGTTAAGAGATGACCAGTCTCAACTGACGGCGCCCGTTCACGAACCATGTATGTATCGGCACCATTCAGCTCAACCATTTTAAAGGGAACCGAATGATCCAACACACGCGTCGCCATCAGCGAAACATTTGAGTGAGCATGACATACTCTCAATCACCATGCTGTATATGGTAGTACGTAATAGTAGACGTCTTTCGGTTGATATGGTGACCATTCTTCATGTGTGTTTTCTTCCTTGTCTCAGGTACGACGCCGACACAGCTCTAAACCACGACTTCTTCTGGACGGACCCATTGCCACGCGACCTTGGCAGCATGCTGGCTCAGCACACGCAAAGCATGTTCGAGTACCTGGCCCCGCCTCGCCGCCCGGGCCACTTGCGCCATCACCACCACGTGGCCGGCGCCCAGGCCAAGCCGGCCCAGCCTGCTCAGGACTCAGGGTATCAGGACCGAGTGTTTTAGGGGTTAAAGTGAAGTTTGAAGTATAAAAGTGTAAGTGACTTAGGTGAAAAGTGCTGTGTTGTGAGATGAGATGTCCTTCGGTGAAATTATGGCATCAGTTTAAAATTCCGCTGTTCACGCAACTGTACGTACATCATTAGCATTACGAAAACCGCCCTTACGGTTGCAATATAAATGCATTTTCCAACAGATTGTCAATTTACAATTCTGTTAAAAATAATAGTCCTCATATAATTCCAAAAATTTTGAATCTAACATTATACCGATCAACGCTATGTGAATGTGTGGACACCACTGAAACACTGCCTTGCCTTCCGTGCTACATTATAAGTGTGATGAGTTTATGAAATAAAGTGCTAAAAGTTTACAAAAAACCAGCCAAGTTCCAAGTGATTTAATTTTTGTTGTTTTAGTGGATATAGAACCACACAATCTATGAAAATTCCAACTGTCTACGTTTTACGGTTCTTGAAGTATATTCTGTTAACAGACAGACAGACGGACGGACAGGGGAGGCATAGTAATAGGGTTCAGTGGATACTCTTTGGGTATGTAACCCTAAAAAGGATTTTTTTTTTGTAAGTTATGTTATAAAAATATGTGTACAATATTGGCTGGCTATGAAAAATGTATGCCGAAAAGTAGCCTCTTTGTATCTTAGACTGTAACCAAATAGGTTAGACTTGACTATGTTAAAATTAATAATTATACTAAAATGATAATTCTTTCAACTTCTACAGAATTGTTATTTCAATTTCAGTACTTGTTAATTCAATTTCCATAATTGTTATTTCAATTTCAGTAATAGTTATTTCAATTTCAATAATTGTTATTTCAATTTCAGTATCTGTTGCTTCAATTTTGGTAAAAGTTCTAACT
Source organism: Ceramica pisi (assembly GCA_963859965.1). Classification (NCBI taxonomy): domain Eukaryota; kingdom Metazoa; phylum Arthropoda; class Insecta; order Lepidoptera; family Noctuidae; genus Ceramica; species Ceramica pisi. Next base: position 14,423,219 of record OY982556.1, read on the forward strand.
CATTTCAAGAATATGTACCTTATTGTTTTGATTGATGTATGTAAAATGTTCTTTAGCTACTTATACAAGTATACAGGGTGAGTAGAATAAAAAAAATAATCCCAAAAAAATATTTATATTTAAAAAATATTTAGTTAGAGTTAGCTTAGTTATAAATGTGTGCATAAGTAGATTTGTATCTTAACTCTGTATACTTATTATGAACATACTATTTTCCACAAGCAAATTATTACTTGCTAATGTATGCCTCGGTCACCATAGTCTTCTTAGGACTACAGTATAATGGCATGTCTTGATTTACCATTGTCTTCCTTTTGTCTCGTTAAGAAAGCCTGGTACAGTCAGTACACCAAGTATATGTTCGTAAAGCAAGTGGTGAATTGTCTAGCATTTAAGAAAAACAGAAGTGTTCATTTGCGTCAAGTATGAGTTGGTGAGTGGGTGTGTGGGTGAGTGTGAGTGACTGTGTGAAAGAATGTATGAAAGCTAGTTTATTTGCCAAACAAATATAAGGAATATTTTAAAACAATAACATTGTGTGCCTAGCTGCGCCGAATAGGTCCATAGGTTGTGTTTGTGTGTGTTATACTAATCTAAATATTGTAGTTCCTAAGTCTGTGATAGTATTAAGATTTTGTATTCGTTTAGCCCTCCTACGCACTAGTAGTTGAACTGCCGCTGAAGCGGCCAGCGGCTGGAACAGTTTTGTGGCGGTTAAGGAAGCGCCAGGGTAGCCCGCGAAATTCAAATATTTTTATGTTTTTTGCAATTTGCCGGTCAGTGTGAAGCTGTATGTTGAACAAAATACAATTTGCGGCAGTAACGCATATTTATCTAAAGAATCATACCCATTTTAATTATCAATATAACCCTCTTTAAGTTTATACAACTCGATTGAATGACTTTTTCACGAAATAACATTCAATCGAGTTCTATGAACTTAAGAGGGTGATATTGATTATTCAAATGGTTATAATCCTTTAGATAAATGCTCTTTACGATCGCGAACCGTATTCTGTCATAGCTCTCAATTCAAACCAATTCGGTAGGGTGAGCAAAGCAAGATTATTTTTTTAAATTTATTATTATTTATAAACATTGAGTGAAAAAACTGTTTTGGCATGGTTTAAATAACTAATAATGACTTTCAATAATGAAATATTATATTTCGCTAATTTACTACTACTACTATTGAACATTTTTAATTAAAACAAACAAAGTAAAATAAACCGTTATCGATATTCAACTAAGTTTTCTTTGCAAACCGTACTTTTTAAGAGACATTTGACAGATAGAGGTCATTGACGTTCCTATTCTCATTTGAAACGCATAGTACGCTTAGAAATGGCTCGATATGGAACTTCTTCTACACCATAAAAATATATGTAGTGAGGGAAATAGACTGGGCATATTATTATGATCGCCCAAAGTTGAATGGTTATTCCACAATTATAATAACATTCCTAAGTATAAAGTGCGAAAGAATTATTAAATTATTATTTGTGTATTTAACTTTATTTACTTACAGAAAATAACATGAAAGGATATAATGCGACAGGACAGGGTATTCTCTATCAGTCTAACTATTGTAAAACCTCTACTACACTACTCTCGAAGTTATTTCCACGAAGTACTCTCTGAAGTTGTCCGAAGTACGTGCCCACACAGTCGAGCAACTTCGCGAGGAGCTCAGTCCCCGTTCCCCTTACGATAGGCATCATGGATAACGTTCGAGTGGCAGCTGCCGTTGCAATGTGTACTCTCGTGTATTAAAACTACGTGGGTATTTACTATGGCGCGCGAACCGAAGTGAGCCGAGTAGTGTAGTAAGACGCTTCGTTTTCGAACTTCGTGACACTTCAGTCCTTTGACTCGGGCACAAAAACCGGCAACTACTGGAAGTCGCCCGAAGCGAGGCGAGGTTGCATGAAGCGAAGTGCCCTTCTATATCGTATTCCCTCAACTTCAATCATCTTCGCGAGTAGTGTATGGAGGTTTAACCCAATGTTGAATAAAACTGTTATTTTAAACACAGGTTAAAGCCGTAACACACGCTCGAATTGGGTACGGCAGACTAAATCCTTTTATTGTTGAGTATTGGATATTAGGGAAAAGTCAATGTACATTATTGCAAGTTTATCTGGCGACTACTCTAGGTATTAAGCTAAAGCGTCCTCCTAATAGGAAGCGAAAATCAAGCGAATATGTAATGGTTGCTTTCGTTTGTAAGGCAATAGCGTCGTTGCGTTGCCCTTCCGATATTCGTGCGATGATCGTTTTCTATGTGGACAGCAGCGTACTACGGCGCCATAAATTCCTTAAAAAAAAAAAGTTAAAAAAGGGCTCGAATCGATAAGGGCTGAAAAAGGTAAAAAAATAAGCACTAGAATATTGGATTTACTTAAATTTATAATTTTGTCTGCTTAATATTTAATTCGAATTATAATTTAAATAAACATTATTAATAATAATATTTAAATATTATGTAATGAATATCGACGTATAAAAAAATAATAAACGAAAAAATAACATTTTAATGCAATGTAAAATTACGATGATTTATTTTATGGCATAATGGAAAATATTGATTTGAAATTATTTTGAGTTACTATTTAATATTTTTTTTTTTAATCCATCGTTGCGCTGTTGACTATTTTTAATATGTAATTATATTTTTAAGTTGCGTAGTCTGGAGTGCATACCTATCCATGTTCTAATGTAAGTTAGTGTTCAAGCAGAAATGTATATTTTTTGTGTAATTAAAATTATTATTTTATACTGCACTAAGACAATTATAATTTACATCCTATACCTACCATACCCCACTGCTGGACAAATGCCTCACCCTCCGTTTTCTTCTCTCGTCAGTCCTCTGCCTTCCATCTATAATAGGTACTATATTCTTTGCCTCTGCCATTGCGGACAGTCTCCAGAAAGATGCCACCAACTGCATCAATCTGCTTGAAAATGATTTTTTTTTTCGAACTTATTAGCTCTTTTTAGTAGGCTTATTTATGAAAAAGTCGAAAATTTTGAAATGAGAAGCTCACTCTATTATAGTATTTCAACCCAAAAAAAAACTGTCACACCAAAAACGAGTCACGCTAGCCTCAAACAAACGGACCGCCGCCAACCGGAAGTCAAACTAACGTCCCCTATTTATTATTGTACAATATTCGTAACACTTACATAAATTGACATATCATTACAATAATCATGAAAATAACCTATAGGTTTTATAAAGTTAGCTTTCACAATTTAATATGTTTTACAGTAACATTTCCAAAATAATAATGGAATGCTCAGCATTATAGTGTCTTTAAAAATTGATAGATGGCGCTAATGAGTCTGTTTTTATTGCATCAGTAGATCTTCGCTGGCTGCTGTTATACTAGTTGCGATCAATGCCGGTAGATGGCGCTAGCTGTTTATTCTACACAATATCCTAAAATATAATGATCATAAACTCTATTAAGACCGATTGCGCCAAATACTTAACTAAAAAGCATAAATACAAAACGTACTTATTGTTTCTTAAAATATTGAAAAAACAACAAGTCACTAATTTTAAAAGTAAAAACAATGATTATCATTTCATGGTCAATATTATTTAATGGGACGTGGGTCGAATCATGCACGAATGGCACTAGTCAGAGCCGCGTGCCTTTGCGGTGCGCAAAAGTTTAATTAATAAACTTTTGCGCACCGCAAAGGCACGCGGCGGGCTAAGCGTCCGGTCTGAACCTAATACATTCTGCCCATTATCTGGAAAAATAATTGAAATCAAATATTTCAAGAAGTGATTAATACTCATATATTGTTTCATGGTTACAAGCAAGCATCATAATTCATAAACGAGTAGAGTCCAAACATTTTTGTGAAATAAAATCGATCGACTTAGTCGCATGTTCGATTTGCACACGTCTGTACTGTACCTACTGGACATCACTAGTAATGTCAAATCCGCAAAATGTCAAGTAAAAGATTCTAATTGCAGATTGCTTGAAATTTTGAAAAAAGTAAGTTATTGTGTTTGTTTTCTATAAAAAATGTAAAAAAATTCCCAAGTTTTTGAACAGATTATCATTACTACAGATTAGTAGTAATTGAAGCGTAAATGTCAAATGATTTCTTTACGTACGTCATTCAAGTAAGCAGGTCAGTAAGTGAATTATTGTTGCTATTTTAAGTTGAAGAAAACTTTTAAAACCCCTTTTTTGGTCAAGGGTTAAAAAAGATATGGCAGAGCAACAATAATATTTTCAGCAAATTGGAAGGACTTCGGATTAGCTAACTGCCGTTTTTTATAGTAGGTATTTTTTTTTGGGTAGAATGCACCTTTTCTATAGTAAATTTGAAAGTACCAAAACGCGCAAAACCATAGGGGCTGAATAAAAAATCGCCAAACTTTCTTTCGGGATTGGTGGGATAGTGGGAGTATTAAGGGTGGGGAAGATTACGTGGCGACTCTATATAAGCTTTTCATCTAAATTAAGGTCAGGGGCATCTTTAAGGTCAAGGTCAAACTCGTAAAGGTCAAGGTCAAACACTTCAAGGTCAAAATATGCCTAAGATCGTAGAATATTGCCCTCTATCAAACTCCAACGTCAATAATATACTCAAGGTCATACTCGAACCTCAAAAATGTTAATTTGAAAGAAAATGTCGACGGAGCCCCGCTGCGCGGGGCTCCTACTTCTGAGTGGTTTATAAAAAAATAACCTCGAAGGGGATGGCGGGGTCTATTCGCTCGCTTCGCTCGCTCACTCGACCCCGCCATCCCCTTCTAACCTAACCTATCCGAGTCGGGGTGCCCCCAAGTCCAGAGCTCGCTCCGCTCGCTCTTGCACAACACTCGAAGACGCAATCCTTGGTGTAGCACGCACAAGTGGCTCACTTGAGTCCAACATTTGCACAACACTTAGCACTTCGGGATCGCGAGATTACGTATCAGAAGCCGGGGACTTCGGAGACGCCATGGTGTCATTCAATCGTTGAAACAAACAGGAGTACGATAGACGCTCTCGACTGTGAGTACAAACGATGAATGAATGACAACTATCAAACATAAACGTCGCATACATCAAATATTTTGAAATTACGTTTCGTTACCCACAACCGCGATTTTTTTTATTTTTTTTATTTAATTAATTTTATTATTTGCTTTTTATTTGAAAACACAATACTTGCGCAACTATTTAAAAATAAAATAAAGTAAAAAACTATAATATTCAATAAAAAAAAACATTTAAATGTGTGGTCACTTAGTCTGACCGTAAAACGAAACGACCTTGGACCGATTTTTTAAGTTATCTGTGGCAAATTATGTCATTTTTTCGTAAATAGGTTAGAGAAAATTGAATTTTTAGGATTTTTTTTCTCTAAAACTGTGTGGTTGCGCGCTATATAACTTTGTGATAGTGTTCTACAAGAAGAGTACTCTACCCAAAAAAATAATCAAGCTCCAAACCCACAGTTGCTAAAACGAAGTTGAGCCGAAATCTTTTTCAAATTTAATGAGATGAAGTTTTATAATTTTCTCTAGCTTCATTTTATAGAAATCAGCTGTGACGGCTAAAATTTAATGTTATATTTTAACAATAAGAATTAAAATCTTTTGTTTTTAATTTACTTTTTTTTTGTTTCAGATTAGAATACGAAGAATATCAATCAACAGGGGTTGTCTAGAATGGCAAGTAGAATACTATTTGAAGACGAGGTTCTTGACCACGAAGCCAATGAACTTGACCAACTCAAATCAAATGAAGAAAATAAGGTCAAAGTAGAAGACCCAAAATATATTTACAGTTCAAATGAAAGTCAGGATTCTGTCATGGAAAATCCCATGAAAATTATTAGAAGAAAAAGCATCATATCTGAAAATGTCATCTATCTTGGTAGTAAGGTAAATAAAGGAAATGATACTTCTAAAGAGCAAAATGGTAACAATTCCCAAGATATTGGTAACACTTCTCAAGACAAGGGTAACACTTCTCAAGATGAAGGTATCACTTCTGAAGACAAGGGTAATACTTCCCAAGTAGAGGATACAAGTTCCCAAGTTGAGGGTAACATGGCTCAAGCTGATGTTTTCGAGGTTACTATTACCCCAGTTACAGTGGATAAGCCCAAGGGTAAGAGAAGAATTAAAAGCGAGTTGGAAATGCTTTTGTTAGATTTGAAGAAGGATGATGAAGATTTAGACAATTTAGACAGGCAATATGATGTGTTTGGAGATAACGATACTATATTTAGGAAGTATAAGCTGAGGAAAGTTCAGCAAACGTAAGTAGACTGTTTCTATAATTGATTAATTAAATAATTTTAACTTCAACATATCTTTACGCAGTGTTAAACAAAGTCCCTTTTTCTGTTTGTTCATTGTTATCCTTTAAACTACGCAACGGATTTTAAGTTTCAGTTTCCATCAATACGCAGACTGATTCAAGAGAAAGGCTTACATGTATAATTCGTCCTGAACCTCCTATAGGAACGGGAAAATGGGATACGCATGTACAAAGTCCCAGACAAAAGCTAGTGTAAGATATTTTCTAATGGGTTAGAAGACTTATAAAAATACTACCTTTTGTCAGCGGTTTCGCCCGCATTTATGTTGGTAATCATTTCTGGGGAATGTATTCCGGGAATAAAAGACCAGTCTATCTATTTCAGACTATATCTATCTTTGTGCCTTTCATCCCGATCTGCTCTGCTGTTCTGGCGCGATTGAGTAACACACATCCATCCAATTTGTTGCGTTTACAATAGGAGTAAGATTAAGATATAAATTTTTACATTAAGTATGATATTTTCTTATGGGTTTTAATAAGATATTGGGGTTAGTTTTGGGGTCAAACTAGAAAAAAAAAAAAGTTTTACAAACTTTATCGTGTGACATCAAAAGAAAGCGCTTAAAGTGAGAATTTTAATTATATTTTTTCCATTATTTTAAAATAAATCGTTTTGTACTTATTAAAAAAATTGAATAAAAATAACCATTAAATTTTAGGCTCTCCGAAACTCCTGAGCATAATTTTGAAAAAAAAAAAATGTAGATAGTAGTTCTTTACCAAAAGATCTATAAGAAGAAGTAGTGTTAGAAAAACATAAAAAAATAAATAAGTTGGTACGGAAGTCAGTTTTTTTAACTTAAAATTACTTTTAATTGAAATTTCTTTAACTATCCTGTTTGTATGCCTTCCAATGGAACATAGTTGGATCATTCATTTTATATTTTATTTGAAACATGTATTTACACTCCCGGGAAGTGATTTTGTTCGCAAAATAAATTGATTGATTTATAGTTATTATTACACTTGCTTTTGCCAGCGGCTTCGTCCGCGTAATCCCTGAGGAACATACTCTCGGGATAAATATGTGTTATTCCTGACTATAATCTACCTCTGTGCCTTTCATGAGTTCTTCCCGGCTTCGCATATATTATACACTAGCATGTGCCAGCGGGGTCCTCCGCGTGATCCCTAGGGAGCATACTCCCGGAATTTATGTATAACCTATTTACCCGCATAGTTACCGTTCCCGTGATGTATCTATGAAATGTGATGAGATTTCCGGGATAAAACTATCCTATGTCCTTTCTTGGGTTTCAAACTAACTTTGTACAAAATTTCAACCAAATCGGTACAGTGGTTTAGGCATGAAGAAGGGACAGACAGACAGTTACTTTCGCATTTATAATATTAGTAGGGATACGGTGATAATTATGTACTGTAATCTAGATGAAAGAGTAACAAATATCCATCCACCCATCCTCACAAACTTTCGTATTTATAATATTAGTAGGGTTATCTGTACTATTTATTTATTTATTTAAACTTTTCGCACAAAAAAAGTACAAAGGCGGACTTAATGCCTTAGGCATTCTCTAACAGTCAACCAAGGGTGGTTAAGAGATTAGATGGCAGGTGCTCTACTATAAAATCGCAGAACCTTGAATGTTTTATTATAAAACCGTTTTTTTTTATAGTGTCTCATATAAGGAACCAGCAGACATCAAACTAAAAGAGTACCACAGGCGCTTCAGCAGAGATACCGAATTAGACTTGACCTGTCCCGTTTGCAAGCAAGTGCTTGAAAACAAAGTGGCGTTACTAAACCACCTCCGGGTCCATAATATAGGTGCACTAGATTATACGTGCTCGCTTTGCTCTATGAAATTCGAAAGAAAAGCGGATTTAATAGCCCACAGGCAGATACACAGCGGAGAGTCTTTCCTCTGCCAGACATGCAAGCTAGCCTTCTCCAGTTTCAGCGACTATCTTCTCCACAACTATGAGCATCTAGACCAACCATATTTCAAATGCTCCGAATGCGGACTGCGCTATCGAAAATCAGTCTACAAGAAGCACATTTTGACACATTTCGAAAAAAAACTATCCTGCAACTTATGCCCTTTTGTTGCTAACGGGTTACATCATCTGCAGACTCACTTAAACCAGCATAATAATAAATTTACTTGCATCGAGTGTGGGAAAGTGTGTACCCGCAAGTCTGACTTTAATTACCATATGAGTATTCACACTGGCGTCAAAAAGGCACAATGTCATTACTGCGGGGCATGTTTTCGAGGTAACAATGCTAGAGACGTCCATCATAGAACACACACAGGTGAAAAACCATTTAAGTGTGACATTTGCGGACATAGAGCGCGACAATCGACTGACCTCAAGCGCCATAAAGAGACACATGTCACTGAGAAAAAGTACACATGCGATTACTGTGGAAAAAAGTATCTGCATAAAGATTACCTTGTCATACATATGAGGTCTCACACTAAGAAGAGTTTGTATGAATGCACTGAATGCGATGCTAAGTTTGTCAGTGTGATGGGTCTGAAGACTCATACGATGTTCAAGCATACGAGCGAGAGACCGGTCGAGTGTAAGCTTTGCGATAAGAAGTTTATTAATTATAATCAGTATAGAAAGCATTGTCGGGCGAAGTATCATTTAAGGAATGTTTATGGGAATAATATGAGTGCCAAACAATGAGATTTTGAGATTCTTCGATCTACGGATTATAAAAGTATACTATATGGGCGCCCATTGAGCGTTGCAGGTAGTTTTATGTCATTTAAGGTGCGCTCTCGAAAGCTGGTTGTAGACACCAAGTGCAGATTTGCAGACGTTAGACGTATGGTTATTAAACGTCAACTTGGCGTCCACAGTAAGTCGTAGGATCTTCATTTCCGAGGACATTCCAATGTCGATCCCTCCCATGGTCCGGTGTGGCGTGTTGTACTTAAGCTTTCTGGTAACAACCATGGCGCAAGTTTTATGAGGCCTGAGCTTATTTATGACACCTCACGTGGTATATCAGCAAATGGGACATAGTTTTAAACCGCACCGCACCCAGGATTGACGGATTAATCACTCGGACGGACCTCACAATGCCCAATAGGGAATATGCATGTAAAAAGTATTTATGATCTGAACAGTTTATCTAAAAGTATTCGAAAATATAATACTTACTGTGAAATTAGAATCTAAATTGCTCGAAAAACGAACGAGATACAATTATTTTAAACAAATATATCTGTCCCTCTCGCGGAAAGCCGTCTTCTACGGCAGCTGTATAGTCATCGTGTAATTTGACGTCACATTACGTATCGGACTTCTCTTTCTAACTGTAGTCTTTGAAGCTTTATAACTTAATAAATGATGAAGGAATTTAAAAAATAATTTCATGATTGTTTACTAGAGCTAATAAGTATTTTATTTTGCAAATAAAAAAGTTGCATGCATATTCCCTATTATATTTGCAAAGGCCTACTTGGGTGAAAAATCACCTTGGCTCGCATAGATTGTTCATTAGTATAGTCTTATGAATTGTATATGCTGTGGATAACGGTGTGAGTTTCACATTTGTAATATCTTTGTTTATATTATTTGCGCAGATATAATGTGTTACTGTTTGTTTGTCCCAAATAAATAAATAAATAAATAAATAAATACCTTTCCTAGCTCCGTTTACAAACGGCTTTTGTTTTTTTTTGTAATAATTATCTTTTTATGTCAATAGTTTTTTGAAATTTAGATTTTGCTTTCATGGTTTATTGATGACAAAGAAAGAATGGTGTTCGGCTGACATAAATATTATTTTGAAATTCAACCTTCGTCGTTTCAGTACCTTGAAAATGTATTTTTTCTGTTAACTATTTGTAATTTTTTCAATAAATTGATTATTAAATTATCTACGGACTACATGTAGTGGGTTTTATTCAAGTATTTAATCATGTCAGTTAAATCTAGGTTTGGTGATCTCAAGCGCTCCTGCTAAATGTGATAGGGGGGATCCACTATCTTTGCGAACCCCTGTTTTTTTTTTTAAAAAAAAAAAACGTTGCCCCGCACTAGGAATTTCTCCTGTATCGTGGGTGCGTTAACAAACATACAAATTCACGTATACAAACAGTCAGACCCAGAAGAACTATGCGTAGGCCATACAAATATTTGTTCCGTGTGGTTCGCACGGATCCTCAATGTGGAACAGTTGCAGAAGCGTGGAGAACAAGAGATTCGCGAACATAGTGATAAACACAGGTGGATATCTATTCCACCATGAGTGTGGTTCCTTTTCATACGTGTGGTGAACCTCGCCTCGTACAAAGTGCCAAGGCAAAGGGCGCTTGGTCCGGGATTTATTTGACTTTCTATTAGTTACGAATCTAAATCTGGTTTCATGCCCCTCTGCTGACAAGCTACAATAGGGAATATGCACACGATTTTTTAATTTGCAAAATGAAATACCTACTTATTAGCTCTAGTAAACAATCATGAAATTATTTTTTAAATACCTACTTTCATCAGCGATGAAGTTATAAAGCTTCAAAGATTACAGTTAGAAGGAGAAGTCCGATATGAACTTTGACGTCAAAGTCCATAACAGCGTTTTCACGAGAGGGACAGATATATTTGTTTAAAACAACTATATCTCGTTTGTTTTACGAGCAATTTAGATTCTATTTTCACTATTTGTATTATATCTTTGAATGATTAAACTGTGTAGATAATAATATTTTTTTATGCATATTCCCTATTGCCGATTGTCATAAACTACTATTATACTGGAAATATGTGTGCCTGTTCCACAGGCCACAAGGAAGTAATTAGTAAGAGGTCTTATTTGCGCGTACTTACCCCACAATTGTGTAGGAGTGGGACAAAAGTAATGAAAGTGCAGTGGCGGCCTAAATCTGCCGGAGTCCGGGTCCAGGCGCATGAACTTTTTAAATTTTAGGCGCCCCATTCGGGAATTTAAGGTATGGGGTTTTCTTTTGATCGTTCATAATTTTACGCACCAAGCAATAATGGAGGAAACAGCGAGTGATGTGAGCTCAATTTTTTTTCTGTGATAGGATTTTTATTTACTTATTAAGTATATTTTATACGTAAGCCATCATTACTTTTTGCTTAGGATGGGTAATCGTCAAATGACTCCTCCCGCTCTTGGTGGAGCAGGAGCAAGGGGGTGTCAGACTCTTACTGAGTAAGACCCATCCGTGTTCCTCCTAATCTTTTTTGTGTTCCAGGGCCGTGTCGACTCTTTCGAACAAATGCCGTAACCCTGGCAGGCACTGGCCCTAGCGGGCCCCGTCTTCTATGCTGACATCTCTTTGAGGCGCGCGAGGATCACAACGCACCGTCGACCCGGACCTGGTTCTGAGTTCTGATCGCCATCAATACCTAGGCTGTAAAAATCAAATAGTAATCAATAGTATTTATAATTTACTATTTTCATTTTAGCTTTTTAAAACTTTTGCACACAATGTCTACATCTCTTTCTATATACTCTCCTTTCGCAGGTATGCTGGAAGAGATTTCTTTAGAAATAAGCATCACCTTTGTACCTATTTTTCTGTTTCCTTCTTCTCTTGTTCTTGTTAAATGTGTGTACATAAATGGTTAAATAAATGTTTTTGGAGTATTTACAGCAAATACATAAGTATATCGAGTTAGCCTGGTAGACGCCAAACTTCACGGTTTGACTCATTACCGCAAGGTTGCCTGCTTTTCGGTAATTTATAGATTGTACTTCAGTGATTGTGCTCAAGATCACTAAGAAATCCATGATCTCATCCAACCGCCCCCTTTCTACCGCATCGGACATCGGACATCTAGATCTTCAATTTGACGAAGTGCTGCCATCCACGTGCATACTTTTCTAACACTATTATAAAGTCGAAGATGGAGTGAGCTTACCCTGGAGAAGTATGCCTGTTAATGAGTTAGCCTTCTTGATAAGAGTCTAGTCAATACTAAAATGAAACTAGCGAAATTAGCAATTCCAAACGTCTTTTATAATGCGGACAGCAAAAGAGCGGAATTCTCTGCCTGCGTCTGTGTTTCCGAACGCTGACAACCCTAATCTCTTCAAAGTTAGAGTAAACCATTTCTATCTGTATGGAGTAAACAGGCTCCTTCTGGGTAAGCTCGCTCCATCGTAGACTTTGTCTCTGTCATTTCTGATCAAGACTAAGGTCAAGAGCAAAACCATCACAAATAAAAAAGAAAATTAAATTTTCAGCTCCTCTTTAAGCCCACCTGTTTCAATGATTGACAACTAGCCGAGACTAAAACTGCACCAACTTTACATCACAGTATAATTCAATCAGGAATCATCAAACAGTCGCAGTCGCTGAACTTAACTCGTAAACATACAACGTTACATAGTCAAATACAAATACAAATAAAATACAAAATCCTTTATTTCAAATATACCAGTTTACAGGCACTTTTGAATCGTTAAGGTATGTCAGTCAAATAGATGAAGCTAATTCTGCCGCGCTAGCGACAAGAGTAGCAAGTTATTCTGCAACAAAACAAACTCACCGACCCTATCTCCAGCGCGGCAGTTGCACGTTCCAAAGAGTAGATCCTATGGAGAAGAACGTGCAAGAAACTCCATGGACACTCTTTTAAACACTGCCTTTTTACAAAATCATGGTTAGATTATTTAATGAGTCTATACAATGCAAAGATAATCTTACAATCTTCAGCAGGTCCAACAATGTTTTCACATCTTCATCGAAGTTCGGGCATTTTACTCGTTGTGGAGCGGACCAGCATTGAGCCCTTGAGCCAAGCATTTTTGTCGTCAATGTACTCCCCTAATTTATAATATGCTTGTTTGCATAGTGTGCGTTTTACACAGTTTTTAAATTTCGTCTCATTTAGTTCTAGTATATGTGGCGGTATTTTGTTATAAAACTCTCACTCTCACTCTAACTCATAGTAGCTTCCAATTCGAACAGTCAATCGACTAATAATAACTCCAAACGTCATTTTTAGTCTGTGCTTCAAAGCTGTGCTAGCACATCACTAGTATTTGTCAAAACTGTGAAAAAAAGACCTAGTAAATATTTTTCAAAGCAAAAAATTAACAAAACACCGGCAATAATGAAGACTTTGTGTGAATGCGTTTGTCGTAATAGTTAAATATTGAGGATTTTACCTTTAAAACACCACCAGATTGAGTTAGACGCCCCCCAGGCAGAGGTAAGCCGTCGTATTTCTTATTTGTATTTGTAACCTTTGAGTCGATGTTTTCGCGCGTAAATCCGATTAGAATTGTTTACAAACATTAGAATATGATTATTTGTTGAAATAAATGTGTTAAATAACAATTTTAAAACGCATTGCTTTAATTATCGGTGCGGTTTTATTCTGGAAATCGCTTCGTGAACGCGATCGAGCTTGTTGCATTTGATATGGCATTATGAACTCTATGCTGAATAATAATAAGGTCTAAGTTGTGTATGCGATGTTGCGGCGATATAGCTTTCGGAATAAGCAGCCCCGACTGGTTATTGCTTTTGGGCTGTACAAATCGTTAGGGTTGCCAGTTATGTGTAATTTACATTGATTTTGGAAAAATATTTTCAATCATGTTAAATAGTTGAGAAACTTCTACTTCTTTACTTTTGAATGTGTTTTATGGAGTGTTTACTTATTTTGATTAGTTAACTATGTTTGAATTTATCGGTGTGTCTTAAGGAAAGGGCATTGTAAATGTTAAATAAACAGTTTTTAATGTGTGGAGACAAAATTATGTTTATGTCGTGGATAAAGAAATCATTTAATAATTAGTTGCTGATTTGAGTATTGTAGTAGTGGGTAGTGGTAAACGCCGTGACGTCAGTTGACAGTTGTAATGGCGGCACGTGGTCAGAGACGTATAAATTGGAGAGTGGGGACTTTGGCGAGGGCACTTTTGCTCGAGACACCGACTAGGACACTCGTCCCAAACGAAACTGTCGGTTTACCTATTTTAATTAAATTAAACAGACTTCTTTAATAATGTTGTAAATGCGAGTTCTTCTAACTCAAAAGACAGATGTGTTGCTATGGAGTTTGTTGGCCACGTCTTCTCCCTAGCTAAAACACTAGGATGTGGTAACGGGCGGGCGTTTTTGGGGGACTGTCTATTTGTAAAGTACTAGCACTCAGCCACAGTTAATAAAGAGAGCTTAGTACTGTATTCAGTGTTTTATTCTACAATGATCCTGATACCACCGAACCCAAACGATGATGGCGCTATCGCTCAGCTGTCGCTGACGCCGACATCAGAAGTGGGATGCAACTCAAGTGGCCCACATGAAGATTCGTGGCAATTCTAGTGAAATACTTACGTGACGGGTTCCTTTTCAAATGCAAAATACGTAGTGACAGTTATAGTGAAAATTGTGGTTCGTGTTCGAAACGCGTGTGATTATCCAGACGCCTAAAACTCGATGTGTGCCGTGAAAATCGATCCAATAAACCTAAGATCGACGCGCGGTCATTGTGCGTCACCGCGGTGCTATGTTTCGTCGAGGACTCGAGTGTTGTGCGGGCTCTGAAGAGCATCGTGCCTACATGCCTATGATAGATTACCTATCAGAGTTCAACGTGTGGCCAATTAAAGATGCATTCCAAGGTCAAATTCCTACTCGTCGGGTTTTATGCGGCTACCCTCATCAACCTGAACAATGAAAAACTAGTTCGGAACGGAGGCAAGCAACTTTAAAACTGCTGGCCAGGTCATGGGGAAGTGTGATAATGTGTGTGAGGATCTTCACGTTAATCTGGTGAGTCATTTTCATTTTGTTATTGCTGTGAAACTGATGTGCTCGTTCGTTCTATTTTGTTTAAAAAAAAAACAAAAAAAAAAAAAATTGTTCACTAGGAACATTTTATGCTGTGGAGTCAGACTACAAAGGGCTATGGTCTCATGATTAGCCATAATCCATTTTAGCTAATTGATTCATCGCTTTGTTTCTCTATACTAAAGTGTGGCTATTATTTTCACGTTCGCTATCGATTTAGTGAAGTAATAGTTCAGGCGCTATAGCTTAAGTGTTGCTAGTTAAGCGTTAGTAATCGGTAGAAAGGCGTTTTAAATAACGCTGAAGAAGCGGTAATATTATTCTGCTATCGCTGGTTGTGTAATGTAGTCCAGTACCAGTTCAGAGCTATTGTTGGACGTTAGAGCGATACAGTTACAGGACCGTACCAACCTAACAGTTCAATTTAAAAATTAAGATGATTGTAAATGCAATATTTTCATTCATCACAACCATGTATAGCCCAACTTTAGGTCAGTGGGTCATCTTAGGGGCGGTTGTCCACTATTGGACATAAACTTTCTTGCTAGTGCCAGTGTTCTGATTAGTTTCAGATTTTAATTAATTTGGATAGTGTGGCTGCTACGCTTATCTGAAGCCTATACTCCTGCCAAAGCTTTGATTGGACTTGTACTCTCGTGGTGTTTTTCAGTTTTCAGATATCCTATCACCTTGGATGAAGCCAGCACATTGCGCTAGAAGTTTGCATGCAGCTATTGCTGCTGAGAAATTACAACTTCAGAGCAGTTCTAAGTGTGACGGATCGAAGGTCCGCAAGCAGTTTGAAGGCTGCAGTAGCTGTACATCATGTCAACATCTGTGGAGTTGGAAGCGTTCAAGGCCGACTGAAGTGCCCGGTGAGCCGCTGCCATTTAATTTTAATTGTGATTTTCAAAGCTTTAAAGATCTTCGAATCATTTCAGTGGTTAGATTGATATTGCTAGGTAATTTTGATATACTCAGTACGAAGCTATAGCAATTAGTTTCCCATTGGTGGTAATAGTTTCAAAATGATATTCAGTGCGAAATTCTGAATCCGATATCGTAAGGCAAGATTGCCACAAGGTCATGTTTTGTTTCGACTTAGATTTTTTTCAATTTTAGTGAAAAATTAGACCTAGGCGTTTATGTTAACGTGTTAACGACAGTTTTCCTTGCATAATAACAGTTAGCAAATTCAATAGTAAGCGATTATGAACAGTAACAGTGATTTTATTGACATTGATTGACTGGTACAGATAATAACTCAACGCTTTCATAATTTCTAAATAGACTTTTCATTTTCCACTACTGGGTTGCCTACTAGGTATGTAAGGTAAACCGAGCCTAGTGAGATTAAAATAAGATTGATTCAGTGACCGCAATGTTCTTAGAATAACGAAGAGTAATTCGTGAACGTAGCTTCTTCACAGGAACGTAGGACGCAAAAATTAGCAGGCAAGTTGTTCTTGTTTTCGTAAGCACCGATGTGCATAGATTACCGGTCGGCATATTTTAAAATCTCTTTGTCGAGAAGATGCTCGATGCCAAGTATCATTAACGTTGTGAAGTTATGAAGTAGATGTTGAGTTGACAACAATTTAGTTTGTGTGACAGGTTCTGAGTTCTGTGGGTCGGTGACTGTACCAAGGTATCCGGCGGCTCTGGATGGCATAGACGGGAGAGTCTAGATCAGGGTTTCGTTACGGTAGCTCTAGGTAGTGTAATAAAGAGTGTTTACTCGGCATTCCCATGAGGAAGTGCGAGTGTATCAATTGTTTTGCTGATCTATGAGATGGCTGTCGACTGGAAATAAGATGACCTGTTGTTTTATTTGTTCGATGGAGTGGTACGTGGCATTTAGTTCAATTAGAGTTTACAGCCGCTTTAGAACTGTCAGAAGCCTGACTGAATGACTGACTTGTCAGTAGAGTGGAGATAAAGAATAGCTCCACGTAATAAGAGTTAGTAGAGAATTGCTGTAGAGTTTAAGGGTGGCAAATCGTCGCGAAACGCAATCGGTAGAGTAGAGCTCGCAACACGATGCGTTAAAAAAGAAAATGGTCTTATTTGTAGAGCTTTTCGATTATTATTATTTTTTTCTTTTTAGAATTCGGAAAATTGCGAGACCGTTATTATTGGTGTAGCGATGTGGATGCTAAAGTCCGTTAGTGAGAGTCGATAGAATTTTAGAATTAGTTGATATCGGTCGCTATCTTTTGAAATCCATAAATAGTAAAATAACGTATAAGTATGCCACGATCACATACCAAAGATTCCTCTCAGTAGTGTTTCTAACAAGTTTAACGTAGAAGACGATTAGGAGAGTAACTCCACTGATCAATAGAGAACATATCATGGCTATTTGGCCGCACTGAGTAGAAAATGTAATACATCATCGGAAGGGTTTTAAATCCTAAACCAATTAACGCTGTGACAAGTACTTTGATACATAGAATAAACTCCAACAATTGATTTTATAAGCTACAGGGACAAGTTCAGTCCAGACTAGCAAATTCGGAAATAGTTTAAATTGAAAGACACGAGACGGTTGGCGCAGAAAGTTGGGCTTGACCCGAACAGAAAAAAAAAAAAAAAAACAAAATAGATAGTGTTAGTGCGGGTGAGTTTGGGTGTTTGTGAGCGCGCTCCCGATGATGGATAGATTCCTGGGCTGGGGCAATGTTTAAAAAGAATAAAAAAAAAACAGGAAAAAAAAAGTGAAAAAAAATGTAGGACAAAAAAATGAGAGAAGTAACATAACAAAAATGTAGGACAAAAAAATGTGGGACAAAAAATGAGAGAATTAACATAACAAAAAATGTAGGAAAGAGTCATTGAAGGGAAAATCCGGTCCAATAATATGACTCAGCTAAAGGGATTGCAATCCGGTCTAGCATGTTTGGCTATAGGGACCGATATCCGGTCTAGCACTGGCTAAAGGGATATTCCAGTCTAGCACAATCGTCTCCAGTTTTAATACTGATGAGAAAAAAAAGGAGGAAAACAAAAGAAAAAAAAGAATTAAAAGAGCTTGAAGGGTTTGACCGGACCAAGCAGTAATAATCCTGAAGGGTTAGTTATAACCGGACCAGGAGATTATAACTCTGAAGGGTCGTAGGACCGGACCGTAGTTATAATTCTGAAGGGTCGTGAGACCGGACCAGAAGATTAAAACTGAAGGGTCGTTTGACCGGACCAGTAGTTATAACTCTGAAGGGTCGTAGGACCGGACCAGTAGTTATAATTCTGAAGGGTCGTGAGACCGGACCAGAAGATTAAAACTGAAGGGTCGTTTGACCGGACCAGTAGTTATAATTCTGAAGGGTCGTGAGACCGGACCAGAAGATTAAAACTGAAGGGTCGTTTGACCGGACCAGTATAGTTATAATTATTAATTGATGATTTTATGATCTTGATCTTGGTCAGGTAGGCCGAGCCAGCAGTCAACTATTAAGTTGTGTTTTCGTTGGTTACAGGTACCATATTATCACCTCCACACGAGGACGTGTGATTGTCAGTTCTGGCCGTGTCGTGGATAAAGAAATCATTTAATAATTAGTTGCTGATTTGAGTATTGTAGTAGTGGGTAGTGGTAAACGCCGTGACGTCAGTTGACAGTTGTAATGGCGGCACGTGGTCAGAGACGTATAAATTGGAGAGTGGGGACTTTGGCGAGGGCACTTTTGCTCGAGACACCGACTAGGACACTCGTCCCAAACGAAACTGTCGGTTTACCTATTTTAATTAAATTAAACAGACTTCTTTAATAATGTTGTAAATGCGAGTTCTTCTAACTCAAAAGACAGATGTGTTGCTATGGAGTTTGTTGGCCACGTCTTCTCCCTAGCTAAAACACTAGGATGTGGTAACGGGCGGGCGTTTTTGGGGGACTGTCTATTTGTAAAGTACTAGCACTCAGCCACAGTTAATAAAGAGAGCTTAGTACTGTATTCAGTGTTTTATTCTACAATGATCCTGATACCACCGAACCCAAACGATGATGGCGCTATCGCTCAGCTGTCGCTGACGCCGACATTTACTATTAATTAGTTACATTTACCACACAGGACAGTCTAAAGTTAGTGATAAGGCTGAAAAAGCCTATTTTATCTTCCCCGCTTAGAGGCAGCAGCTACTTTACAAGCTTCTTTTCACCTAACTCTCTAACTAAAAAAAGAAGACATTTATGTCCCATGAATTATGAAATAAAATGTGGGAAAACTCACTTTTACTATGGTATCCCTAAAATTTAAAATATCCATTTTATCTGCAAAATGTGAGCTGTGTATAGCAACACTTCTGAAATCCGCAATTAATTTAAAGGCAGTTCCTAGTACAACCATGGCCACCTAGACAGGGTTGCAGTTTCAGTAAAATCATTCAAAATATAATTATTGAAGAGGTTGCTGTCGACCTGCGAGGCATATGCGGTGGAGCATGGCTTATTATACAACTCGAAAATGAGTGAAATTCTAGTATTTAAGGCACCTAAGCAGCAGCCGCGCAGTGTTCCTCCCATAAGTCTCAACGGCGTAGCACTGAAAGTTGTGAATAGTTTTAGGTACCTAGGCCATATTGTCACGAGCGACCTGAGCGATGACTTAGATATAGAGAGGGAGCGCAGGGCGTTGTCGGTGAGGAGCAATATGCTTGCCCGCAGGTTCGCTCGTTGTACTACAGACGTCAAAGTTACCCTTTTACACGAGTGGCCTGTGGGTATCATACACGCGCCGAGCCTACAACGTCCTGCGAGTCCAATTTAATAATGCTTTTAGGAAGCTGTTGGGACTGCCATGGCGTTGTAGTGCTTCAGGAATGTTCACGGAGGCTCGCACAGATGGTTTTCATGCCATCATGCGAAAGAAAGCGGCCTCCTTACTACAGCGCCTGCACGGTAGTGACAACAGCATCCTGAAAATGATAACCGGACTGTCCCTTCCAGGGACACTGGGTGGGGACAGTCTTAGGTATAAATAAATAAATATTTCATATAAACTAACAATACTAACCTACTTCGTAAGCGCCATTGTTACTAACACCAAAATACTAACTTAATTATGGACTAAAATAGTCTGAAATAAAGATATATTTAATTTATTTAATTTAATTTATATAAATTTAATTACTTTATATGATATTAGACTCCGAGACAAGACAAAAAAAATACCAGTTTGCCTCACTCTCTTATTTAGTTCTCAAGCTTTTTTGCATAAGTTGTCAAAGTTTATAAAAACAGAATCGGTCCCGCAGATCTGTTGAAAACTGGCTATGATATACAGACAGACTGACAAATGGACAGACAGACACACACGGGCCATTCACACACATCCGGGTTCCCGTCCCTGATGGGACAGACAACAGGACGGATATAAAGCAAGTTTGTACAAATTGTATGTAACCAATCCATTTCCGTCTCACTCTCCGTCTTGTCAGGGACCGGAAGCGGATGAGTGTGGACAGCGCTATAGACAGACATCAGAGTAATCCTATAAAGTTTAACTTTTCGTTTTCCCTCAAACGTTAGGGAAATTATGGCTTCTCAGTGTAATAAGTCATTTTAAATTGGTAATATCAAAATCTATATATATAAAACAAAGACGGGTTTGTTACAACACTTATAACTCGAGATCTGCTGAACCTATTTTAATGGTTATTGATTCGTTGGATTTGTCTCCGACCCGAACAGCAGAATACATCTTAAAAACAATGAAAACTAGATATGTGCAATGAATACATAATTGAAGGGAGCGAAGCCGCGGGGGACAGCTAGTAAAAAATAAAAATAGATTTTCAGGCCGAAGTTCGTAGGTTTGCAAGAAAGGTTTTAAGATTCCTTCTCTGTTTCTTGATGCACTGTGTCTATATTTCTTTTGAAATAGACAGTACCTACCTCTTTTTTTGCTCTGTACAAAATTTTCTTTTTAAGTATATTGTGTACATAAATAAATAATTAAAGGTCTAAAATACGTAGATCTATGTCATACATAGAGTTGGCAATGCTGGCCAGATCTTCGGTGTTAGTGTGGTGTCGCCCCACACTCCATAGCCACCTTCTGGAGGAGCTTCTGGCTGCATCAGCAAATACTGCTACCTTTGCTGAGTACTGTACCAAACAAAAAAAACATTAATTACTAGCTGACCTGCGCAACTTCGTCTGCCTCACATTTTCCATTAATGCTCCACTCCTATTTGTCTTACCGTCATGATGATAGCCTATAGCCTTCCTCGATCTAACACTTTAAGAATTTTTCAAATCGGATCAGTAGTTCCTGAGACTAGCGCGTTCAAGCAAACAAACAAACAAACTCTTCAGCTTTATAATATTTGTATGTATAGGTATTTTCCATCGAAGACTCCTCACGAAATCTATCCCTGTTTTCCTTGGTCCCTCTCCTTCTCCATCCACGAGAGACGTCAGATGGTCAGTTTACTAACTTATTATGTATGTTTATTACAGTTTGTGAACCTGCCTCGTCATGGGTCCTTGCTGTGTTCAAGGATGCGAGGTTACATCTGAAGAAACATTCTATTTTGAGTAAGTTTTATCGTAGTTAATATATTAAAACTAGCTGGCCCGCGCAACTTCGTCTGCGTCATATTATCTATACTAATATTATAAAGAGGTAAAATTGTTTGTAAGTTTGTAAGTTTGTAAGTTTGTAAGTTTGTAAGTTTGTAAGTTTGTATGTAGGGGGTAATCTCAGGAACTACTGGTCCGATTTGAAAAATTGTTTCACTGGTAGAAAGCTACATTATTCGTGAGTGCTATAGGCTATAAATTATAAAGATATCATGCATATTACTCGAACTATCTCAATTTTTGTCTATCCAGGCGGAAAAAAATAGCTCTTACAACAGAGTTATTTGCGTGCGCTGCCTTAACAGTAGTATATAATTGAAAACAATGTATGGCAACCTGGTCCGCCTAGAATAGTTCTACAAAAAAGTCCGCGGCACCATATTTCTATCTTTTATATTTTAGCAGATATAGTAGCTTTTATGTGTTAAAAAAAGTATTTTTCGACGTACTTATCTTTGGACGATTTTTTAAACAACAAAATATTAAACCTTATCGAAAAAAATGTTATTATGATCACAAGAACATCATAGAGATACGATTTGCCCAAAACAGTATGTCAATTGGTTGAATAGTTTCGAAGATAATATTATAAAATTACTAAATCGCAAAACGCCGCCCGCGCCGTCCATTCACGAACCGCATTAGAACATGCTTTGTACGGACGTTCTATCCATTTACCCATAGACGGCGTTGTGCAATTACGTCATTTTTCTGAATCGTGGTGTTAAGATTTTCCGCGGATTAATGACCCTCTCCAGTTATTATTTAACTTTTGTCGTTTGGTAGGTGAGTTGTACGTAGTTGGTTGAATGTTGTTGGTCTTTAAAATTGTTTTGGTTGCTCGGTTTCTCAAAACACAATTACAATATTACTTCGTTCTCATTCTTCGAGTTCGAAGCTGTGATATTTCGGTTTTTGGGATATCGGACAGTTTTATCGATTGTTTATCATGCCTAAAAGGATATCACAACATCCCAGACATGAGACAAGAGCAGCTCGAGTACGCCGCACGGAAGAGCCTCTCGAGGAATAGAGAAAATATTTCGCAAGCACGCGCTGGGAAATCTAGCTCCGAGCGTTCACAGCGGCTTGCTAACCAACGCTGAAGAACATCGCAGGTCCGTGCTCGGGAATCTAGCGCTGAACGTGCACACACAACGTCTCAGTGATTTAAAGCAGCATGTCTCTGCAACAAGGGACAGGGAGTCTAACGCTGAGCGCTCGCAGCGGCTCGCTAGCCTAGCTACATACATATTATTATGCAATAAAAACAAAACCCTCCTTTTGGCCGTCAGGAAATAAATCATAGCAGTCAGTACTAACCGAACCACACTCATAATTTCATCACAAGTTAAAATGTTTACCGCCCAACGAAGTGGGCAAGGGTCAGCAGGTAATATTATAAAGCAGAAGAGTTTGTTTGTTTGTTTGGTTGAGTACGCTAATCTCAGGAAATACTGGTCCGATTTGAAAAATTCTTTCAGTGTTAGATAGCCCATTTATCGAGGAAGGCTATAGGCTATATGTATATCATTAGGCTAAGTCAAAAAGGAGCGCAGAATTAATGGAAAATGTGACGCAGACGAAGTTGCGCGGGTCAGCTAGTCTATAATAATATTATAAAGAGGTAATCTATACTATCTATACTAATATTATAAAGAGGTAACATTTGTTTGTAAGTTTGTATTTATCGAGGAAGGCTACATATTATCACGCTAAGACTAAAAGGAGCCGAGCATTAATGGAAAATGTGACGCAGACGAAGTTGCGTGGGTCAACTAGTTATTTATATTTTATACCATAAAGTAGAATGTCCACTTGCGACATGTAAGTTTTTGTGGTTCAATAACGTAAACTACCTCTTTAATACAGTAGGTACCTATACCCTAGCTTATGAGGTAGAGTATAATTTTTGTTCAGAACAAATTCACAAATAAAATAAATGTAAAATGTACAATAAATAAATTGAAAAATTGAAACTCAGCTGCATGAGCATCCGATATGACAGGAAGCCGACCCCAACATACTTGGGGTATGGTCTAGGCAGAATTTATACTAATATTATAAAGCAGAAGAGTTTGTTTGTTTGAACGCGCTCAGGATCTCAGGAACTAAAAAAATTGGCCCGATTTGAAAAATTATTTCAGTGTTAGATAGCCCCTTTATCGAGGAAGTTTATAGGCTATATAGATATTATCATTACGCTAAGACAAATAGGAGCGGAGCAATAATGGAAAATGTGACGCAGACGAAGTTGCGCGGGTCAGCTAGTTCATTAATAAAATGACTATTAATGAAAGGGTTGTATGTATTTTTTAATGCCACATTATAGATTTTTTTTTTTGTCCAAAAATTAAAAAAAAATGTTAGGGGTGGAAACCCTTATCACTTAGGGGTATGAAAAATAGATAGTAGCCGATTCTCAGACCTACTGAATATGCATATAAAATTTGGTAAAAATCGGTAAAGCCGTTTCAGAGGAGTAAGGTAACTAACATTATGACACGACGAGAATTTTATCTATACTAATATTATAAAACAGAAGAGTTTGTTTGTTTGTTTGGTTGAACGCGCTAATCTCAGGAAATACTGGTCCGATTTGAAAAATTCTTTCAGTGTTAGATAGCCCATTTATCGAGGAAGTTTATAGGCTATATATCATCACGCTAAGACAAATAGGAGCGGAGCAGTAATGGAAAATGTGAGGCAGACGAAGTTGCGCGGGTCAGCTAGTAAGATATAAAACATCTCGTGACACGGTGTTTGTTATCGATCTCCTCCAAAACGGCTAGACTGATTTTTTTGTTTTTTTTTTTTGTCCATATGCCGTAGGTCTGAGAATAGGTTGTATAAAAACTAGCTGATGCACTTCGCTCGCTTGACAAATTATATATTCGCCCGCATTGTAACGTCAAATTGAATCCATAATTTCATGACGCTATCTAAAACCCCCTCAGGTTCCCAACGAGTCGGCTCCTCCGCCGCAAATGGCTGGAGCTGATCCCTATCTCCGGCAAGCTGCCTCTGGGCACGGTGGTCTGCAGCCGACACTTCAACCCGGATGACTATGAGAGCGTCAGAGGCAAGGTGCGACTCAAGAGGAAGGTCGTGCCCAGCCTGTATCTAGAACAGGTGAGTTTATGTACTATCAGAATCGTCAAGAAATGTTTTCAGGAGTTGGAGTTATGACAGGTAAAGACACACAAACTAACAGCAGTCCAGAATCGCGAAGAAGTATTTCCGAGGCTGGAGTTATGACAGGTAAAGACACACAAACTAACAGCAGTCCAGAATCGCGAAGAAGTATTTCCGAGGCTGGAGTTATGACAGGTAAAGACACACAAACTAACAGCAGTCCAGAATCGCGAAGAAGTATTTCCGAGGCTGGAGTTATGACAGGTAAAGACACACAAACTAACAGCAGTCCAGAATCGCGAAGAAGTATTTCCGAGGCTGGAGTTATGACAGGTAAAGACACACAAACTAACAGCAGTCCAGAATCGCGAAGAAGTATTTCCGAGGCTGGAGTTATGACAGGTAAAGACACACAAACTAACAGCAGTCCAGAATCGCGAAGAAGTATTTCCGAGGCTGGAGTTATGACAGGTAAAGACACACAAACTAACAGCAGTCCAGAATCGCGAAGAAGTATTTCCGAGGCTGGAGTTATGACAGGTAAAGACACACAAACTAACAGCAGTCCAGAATCGCGAAGAAGTATTTTCGAGGCTGGAGTTATGACAGGAAAAGACATAAATTATCAGGTGTCCAGAATCGCGATGAAGGATTTCTGAGGCTGAAATTATGAGAGGAAAGACTCACAATCTACTAGGAGACCAACATTGTGAAGAAATTTCAGGGGCTGTATGGTACTTCAACCAGGATGATTATTTGAGTGTCAGGAGGAAGGTATGGCTCAGCAAGGTGGTAACCAGCCTGTATTTAGAACAGGTAAAAGTTCCCAAAGCTCTCGTTTTCGCTCAATACTTACATTGTGCGTTCAGCCTACGCACTTAAAGTATTCCCGAAACATTTGTGTAACGGTAGGATGTCCATGACGTGCGAGCAAGTCCGCGTACTTATGGCTCGACGAACTTTTTCGCTCGTAGGTCATCCTAAGTACGCGTACTTTTTAAACAAGACGCGCAGAGAAAAAGGTCGTGCTTTCTCTGTATCGTGGTGCAATTAAACATGGTCGTTAGCTCGAATTCAAGAAAAAAAATAGAAGAAAAAATAAAATAAAATAGGGGATAATTATGCATGCGATTTTTTTATTTGCAAAATAAAGTACTTACTAGCTGTAGTAAACAATAATGAAATTATTATTTTAAATACCTTCATCATTTATGAAGTTATAAAGCTTCAAAGTCTACAGTTAGAAAGAGAAGTTCGATACGAACTGTGACGTCAGATTACACGACGACTATACAACTGCCATAGAAAACAGCGTTTTCGCGAAAGGGACAGATATATTTGTTTAAAATAATTGTATCTCGTTCGTTTTTCGAGCAATTTAGATTCTAATTTCACTGTTAGTATTATATTTTCGAATACTTTTAGATAAACAAAAAGTCATCCTACTAGGATGACTAAGCCCTATTCCTGGTAGGATGCCATTAAAAAAATCTCTAGAAAATCATAAATTTCTTGAGGCCATTCATCAGAAAACTAATTCAACACTATTCCCTCTTTCAGAGACCAACGACACCATCCCAAATCCCTCTCCCCCCCACACCAGCGCCAACCCCCAAAATCTCCACTCCTCCACCGAAATCGCCAGTTTTACCAACAACCCCACTCTGTCCCCCCAACGTGGGACCCTGTGACACCACCACCATCTCCATGCCAGTCCCCATGGATGCTGAGAAGATGATTGACATCGAAATTCAGAGGAGGGTGGCTGCGGCTGTTACTAAGGTGACCAGGACGGAGAATGGAGTCAACGAGGACAAGAGCGTTGGTAAAAGGTGAGTCATTATAATTATGTATAAGGTAGGCGCCAGATGAACTTGCACTAAAGTCCCCTTTTCCCTAATCCTAATCCCTTCGTAGATACCCGTCCTATAAATTATGAATCGTTTTTATCCGACTTCCCAAAAAGGAGGAGGTTCTCAATTCGGATGTATTTTTTTTTTCTTATGTTTGTTACCTCATAACTCCGTCAATTATGAACCGATTTGAAAGATTCTTGTTTTATCTGAAAGGATATATTTGCAGATTGGTCCCATTTAAATTTTATCAGAATCGGTTACGAAGTTTAGATTTTAATTCGAAATAGCTGGAATTGCGCTTGACTCGGTGGAACGCAGAGCTAAGAGGCTCATTGGTGACGTAAAACTGTTGGATACCAAGCTACACAGCTTGGCTCATCGCCGCAAGGTTGCCTGTTTGTCGGTCTTCTACAGATTGTACTTCGGAGAGTGTGCCCAGGAACTCCACGACCTCATCCCACCAGCCCCCTTCTACCATCGGACATCCAGACGCACTGCAACTTGCCATCCCTACCTTGTTGCTATTCCACCAACTCGCACTAAGCGCTTCCAAGCGTCTTTCATAATGCGCACAGCAAAGGAGTGGAACTCTTTGCCTGCGTTTGTGTTTCCGAATGCTTACAACCCTAATCTTTTCAAAGTTAGAGTGAACAGGCTACTTCTGGGTAAGCTCGCTCCATCGTAGACTTTGTCTCTGTCATCTCTGACCAAGACTAGAGTCAAGAGCAAACCAATACCAAGTAAAAAAAAAAAAAAAAAAATTCGTTTATTGATGATGGTTTTTTGTCATCCAAGTAATCGAAATTGCGTATTTTGCTTTTCTGCGATTTTGCAGTGGTGTTGTTAGGTGTGGGTTGGGTACCACTAAAATGTGAAAAATAAAAAACTTTTAATAAAATAAAAAAAACTACCGACTTCCAAATAAAAAAAAACACTACAAAGTAAAGAATATCTTTAATTTCGTAAGTCGGTGTCAAAATACGAAGAAACTACGAAAAACACCGACTTCCAAAATTAAAGTTATTTTTACCTTGTAGTATTTTTTTATTTCGAAGTCGGTTGTATTTTTTAATTACTAGAGAATGTAAAAGATCACTACAGAAGTCGATTCAGGACAGCTTTATGTCTTTATTTCTGTTTTCCTACCTGTTAGCTATTCCACCAAATCGCACTAGGCGTTTCCAAGCGTCTTTCATAATGCGCATAGCAAAGGAGTGGAACTGGCTTCCTGCGTCTGTGTTTCCAAACGTTTATAACCCTAATCTCTTCAAAGTTAGAGTGAACAGGCTCCTTCTGGGTAAGCTCGCTCCATCGTAGACTTTGTCTCTGTCGTCTCTGACCAAGACTAGACTCAAGAGCAAACCCATCTCAAAAAAAAAGAAAGACAGTAAGTTTATTTAGGTCAATGACCGTTATTGCACATTTATCTGGCACCTACTCTTGTGTAGGTTCAACCTATTAACTCTTCCACGAATATGACCGTAACATTACATTTTCCATTTTATTTCAGCCCCGCCGTTCTTCCCGCCGCACTTCCATCACAACCCGCCCTAGACCATAATAAAGAAGACATAGAAGACATGATCACCAACTACCACATCAAGAACAAACTGCCAAACCCGGCGCTACTGGCAGACTTAGTGCCAATGCCAGCGTCACTGGCGGGAGGAGCGCTAGTGCCACAAGGGCAGACGGTGCCGGTCGAGTTCGAAGTAAGTATATAACTAGCACTATACAGGGTTAAGGTGGAAGCGCCAGGGTAGCCCGCGAAATTCAAATATTTTTATGTTTTTTGCAAATTATCAATATAACTCTCTAAGTTCATACAACTCGATTGAATGACTTTTTCACGAAATAACATTCAATCGAGTTCTATGAACTTAGAAAGTTATATTAATCATTTAAATGGTTATAATCCTTTAGATAAATGCTCTTTACGATTGCGAACCGTATTTTGTTCAACATACAGCATCACACTCACCGGCAAATTGCAAAAAACATAAAAATATTTGAATTTCGCGGGCTACCCTGGAGCATCCACCTTAACTGTAAAACACCGACAAGCTCTCAGGACTATGTTACTAACATCATTATCAACAAGTTTTATTCTATGACTCTAAAAAATTCATCATATTTTAGTACCATCAGGTTTTCATACAAAATTAAAAATATTTAAATTGAATGCTCTTTTAAATGTTACGAAGTCTATGCCAAGCAAAAGAATGACTAAACCAACATTATTAGAACGAGGACAGTGCGCGACAGGCGTAGGTAGATACAGCAAAATACAGAGTTGTAATGTGTTACTGCCGCACACAGAGACGTCATTTTACTTTAATGTCAATTATAGCAAAACCTAAGGTACTTAACATCATAAAGATATAGACTATTATTCAATGACAAAATTAGTAAATCAGAGATTAGCGTTAATGGGCGCCTCTGAGTGCGGCAGTTAGAGAGGACAACAAAATCTTGAAGGTAAATAAAACAAAAAAAAAAAAAAACTTGAAGGTTTGTTTTTGGTATAAGTTTTGTAAAAAGTCATAGAAAAAACAGTCCTGGAAGGTTGTCGGTGTTTTACAAATAACCTTGTATAAATTACATCGACCTTACGCTTCGTGCTGTTGATCATTAGCTAGGGTTTAGACAGATTCATCGCTAGTCCCATCTTGAAGCTAGCTGTGCTCAACTCTTGGAGTATGGTCTGGAGTTCTAGAGCTGTGGGAGCAAAATTGACAATATCGTCGGCACTTGGAAGGTTTGTCAGCCTCCTTTTGCCGACGTCAATGCCTTTGTTCTTCCATGAGGCTGCCATTGTTTTATTTATTTCCTCAAGTGAGTGAATCGCCCTGTTAAGATAGTTGCACAGTCTGTTATAAGTATTTATATTTTTATCCTTGTGGCGATCGACTGGACTACTAGCCGCGATCGACCTGTTGGCCATGCCTGGTATATATCAATAACATCTTCAGCTGCCTAGCCTTCTCCCAAGTATGTTGGGGTTGGCTTCCAGTCAAACCGGATTCAGCTGAATACCAGTGGTATATACCAATAACAATTTACGGAAATCATCCTTGGACGGAACGGTATCAAAATCCTCGGGATTAAAGGCTTGTGTCCTGAAAAAATCTAATTAGTCCGTCAGTTAGATATTCAAAAAATATTTGACCCGTATTTTTTCTTTTGTTATAGGAACCCTAATTGACGAAGTAACGACGCTTTTAAAATTCTAAATCCGTCACGCCGTGGCATAATTTTTTGCGGGTAGTGACGTCACGAGCCCCAACTCCCGAGAATTGATGCGTTTTATGTTTGTCAATATTCATGGATTTACAAAAACAAAAAATACGGTGTCCATTATTTTTCAATACTCTAACTGACGGACTAAATAGTTTTGCAATTTGTGGATGATGGAAACTAGCCTATTGTACTGATAAATGATTTGTTTTAGGTGACGAATGACGAGCCAATCGAGATTGAAGATAAGGAAGCTGCGCCTGTGTTTATTGAAGTACCTGTTGATAAAGGTAAGGGTACATTGTGCACCGCCCATTCTCAGTTTCCCAACTATGATTTTCAGAAAGCCTTTGACAAGGTGCATCATGAAGTATTTCTAACAAAAATTGCTTTCAACGGTATGCGAGGTGATTTATTGCGCTGGTTTGTATCATACGTCACTAATAGAACTCAGAACGTAGTCATCAAAGACTTTGAATCCACTTCCATATACGTTACATCCGGGGTACCCCAAGGTTCAATTTTAGGTCTTTTCTTATTTAACTAACCGGTTAACCTACATACAGTTATAAATTACCTTTTTTTTTTTAGGGATGAGAAATCATCCAATGACCCCTCCCGCTCTGGGTGGAGCGGGAGGGAGTGTCAGACTTCTGCTGACTAAAACCCATCCATGTTCCTTCAGTGCCCTTTGTGTTCCGGAGCCACGGTATCTCTTTCGAATAGTCCCGCGACTGTTATAAATTACCTTGAACTGTTATTCGAAACGCCCGTTATTTTTAGTACACTCGTGTTTTTCCAAATTTTAAATCGAATATGTAAAATGTGGAAAACACAGTTAGTTACGTACTGATATACCTATATTATATGTTATTGTTAACTAAGTCCTGTGTGTAATTGTAAGTTTTCGCGTCAGACTTCGGGCGCAATTTAATTAGTATCAACGGATACAATTTTGTACTGGCTGGAGACGGACACGTTAATAAATAAAATAAAATATTGGGGTCGCCTTTCAGTAAAACCGGATTCAGCTTAATTAATAAAACTAGTATTATACAAAGAGCGGCTGCTTACCAGACCTCCTTAACCCATTTACTGTAACTGGTAACACCGTACTCCTTGGTAAAACTGTTGCCAGATTTTCTGGCTTCTGACTGTCCGTAACGACTGCCAATATCTTCAAATGACAGTCGGGAATAACGGCTTAACGTGTTTTCCGAGGCACGGGGGAGTCTTGGTATGTTAAGACGGTCATCCATCAATTTTTTTTTTTTTTTTTCCGACTGGTAAAAAATGCTTTACGCATACCCTCTCACTTGGGGGAGTGGGAGGGGTATGTGGGACTCCCCGGGCAAGCCCGGTATACCCACTAAAACAACCCAGCACTGAAATTCCCGCAGCGTCTTAGTGGGGGTGGACTGGGAGATCGGCGTAGCCTTTACGTCCAGTCCACCTCCGACGACCGCCCGCCTTCACAGCGGGCCCTTCACGCCCTCCCCGTTGGGGGAGGGCCGGGAACCTCCGACGATGGTACGGTCATCCATCCATAAACCAACCTCGGTTAGCGTTGCTTGACCTTGAAGATCGACCCCTGCGGCTGTTATAATTTAGCCACGAGATCCTCGACAGCTTAAAAGTTTAAGTTTTAATATTATAATAGCGTCATATTCATCAAAACACTATAAGTAAGTTTGGTAGAGTTTGGCTGTCGTGCAGTTGACGTGCAGATCACGCGCAGCTTACGCGCAGTTCAAAGATTACAAGAATACCGTTTATCACTCAAACTTGAACTTAACTGCAACTGCATTATAACTTAATCGGCGCGTCATAAAATTACGTGAATTAGCCCTCTGGTCGGCGCGTTGTAATCGACGCGCGCCTCAGTCAGATGTCAGCATAATAGAAGGGGTCCGCTAGGGTCAGTGTCTGCCATGAGCACACTGTGAGAAGCGCGCGTTGATTTGTTGTTATAGCGGAAACATAAATACATCATCTGTGAAAATTTCGACTGTTTAGCTATCGCGATTCCTGAGATACAGCCTGGTGACAGACAGACGGACAGACAAACAGCGAATTCTTAGGAATAGGGTCCCGTTTTGGGTACGGAACCCTTAAAACTAGCCAAGTGCGAGTCGGACTCTGAGGGATACGCACACGAATGGTTCTGTACCATAAACCGAAGTAAACACGTGTCTTGTATGAGGAGCCCCCTTTAATTTTATTTGTTGGTAATAGCAGCAATAGAAATAGACACTATTTCGGTTCTTGAGATACAACCCGCTGACAGACGCGACGGACGGACGGATGGACGGACAGAGGGACGAATGGGCGGAGGCTTAGTAATAGGGTTCCGTTTTTTACCTTCCGGGTACGGAATCCTAAAAAGTTATCGGGTTCTAAATCGTTGCAACGTAAGCCTTAAAAGATCCCATTTATTAGAACGAACTCATTTACCAATCCCCTTGTATACTGGGCCATCACTGCTCAAATTACTGGAATACAAGCTGACTTAGGGACTACTCACAATTATACAGTTCCATTCGCGTTTCGCTGAACGATTTTAGTCACACTCATACATTTCCGCTTCTATCAGCCGCGTACAGCGTCGTAAAAATGAAAAGGCGGCAGCGGCAGAACAGCGCTGAACTCTATCTATAGCGCTCACATGATAATAAATAACACATTTTGTACTTGTTTGCCGAGAAAGCTCAAAGGATGCGTACGCGTAAACGATTACGAATGGAGACCCATTCTTAATCGTTGTTTACCATGGGCATAAACTGAATAGAGCTGAATAAGTGTGTGTAGTCCCTGAGTCTGCGTTTCCTGATAGCTACAACCTGGGAGTCTTTAAGTCAAGAGTGAATAGGTCACTTCTAGACAAGCGTGCACCATCTTAGACCACATCATCGCTTACCATCAGGTGAGATTGTGGCCAAAGGCGAGAATCAATGTAATAAATAAACCTACTTTAATTAAACTGATTAGTCGAGAATGTTCCTAAACTAGGCATGAGGATAACATTTTACGTACCATTATCATAGCGGATTTCCTCTACCAACAGCACTTCCATGATAACGTCACCTTTCTGTCGTGGCAATAAGGTTCATTTTCGTAATTCAAGAGTTACTACTGGCCGTTGACCGTTATGTCGTAGCAATAAGGTCGATTTTTTCTAGCTCAAATGTTACTAGACTATTGACCATTATGTCCAAACAATAAGGGCGATTTTTCTTGCTCAAATATGGCTCGGATAGTTGATAACCCTACGCACATGCAACAGCGGCTTTATTTCCTAGTAATAAGGTTCATTTTCCTAGTTATGATAGAATATAGAATGATATCTAAATATAATTTGAACTACTGAATGATGTTCAGTCGATGGCCAAAGCTCTTGGAGAGCGCGCGTGTTTCGCGAAAAGTTCCCGCTAAGGGCGGGGGAGCGGGGTAGCGGGGCAATCCGTATAGTACCCTGTTCCCCTAGCCATAGGCAGATAGGGGAATACCAAGATTTTTGTTGGTAAGTGTACTATATTAATAATACTTGTTTTGTCAGAGAACGGCAAAGCTTAATAACTAGCTTTTGCTTTTATGTAAATAGGGTTATTTGTAAAACACCGAAAACCTTACAGGACTGTATTACTAATATCATAAACAACAACTTTTACACCTACTTTATCATCTCATGGTTTTAGAGAAAATGGGTTCGAAATCAATTTCCAAGTTGGTGCCAGAGATGCGACGAGAGCATGGCATGTTTATAGAGGGCTTTGATTTATTTATTCATAAACAATTTCCATTGTGTGCGAATATTTAAGCTTAACAACTAGGTACACATGCAGTAAAACTATTAATTAATTTGCTTCTAATATGATAACAATGAAAAATAACGACAACAATGGCAAAAAAATAAAATTGAATTACACACAACAAGAATTTAAAACTAGTATTTCAAATTATGGCACAAGATTAAAATTACTTAGTAATAACAATGTCAACAATTAAAAAAAATAAAAACAAAAATAAGTAGTAACAATGTCAACAATGTAAAAATAAGTACTTAATAACAATCAGTCCATAAATAGAAAAGAAAAAAAAAAACTACTATGGATCCCTGTACCGTGCGTGCTACTAGCTTCTGCCAC
Organism: Ceramica pisi; assembly: GCA_963859965.1. Classification (NCBI taxonomy): domain Eukaryota; kingdom Metazoa; phylum Arthropoda; class Insecta; order Lepidoptera; family Noctuidae; genus Ceramica; species Ceramica pisi. The sequence goes on from OY982556.1 coordinate 14,457,278, forward strand.
ACTCCCGAGATAAAAATATGTTATTCCAGACAATAATCTACCTCTGTGCCAAACTTCATGAAGATCCTTTCAGGCGTTCTGACGTGAAAGCGTAACAAACATCCATCCTCAAAAGTTTCGCATTTATAATATTAGTAGGATAGGATTTCGGTATGATGCGATGTGACTATGGATAGAATATGTAATGAGTGTATGAGAAGAAGTCTGACGCCCACCCCCTTTCACAGAAAGGAGGTCTGTATAGCAGTGTAGCAGAGGGAACATTGTAGGGTCCACAATGTTGCCTTTTGATACTATTTTGTAACTTATAGTACACTAGCTGACTCGCGCAACTTCGTCTGCGTCACATTTCCCATTACTGCTCCACTCCTATTGGTCTTAGCGTGATGATACATAGCCTATAGCCTTTCTCGATAAATGGGCTATCTAACACTGAAAGAATTTTTCAAATCGGACCAGTAGTTCCTGAGATTAGCGCGTTCAACCAAACAAACAAACAAACAAACAAACAAACTCTTCTGCTTTATAATATTAGTACAGATTAGTATAGATATTATTACTAGCTGACCCGCGCAACTTCGTCTGCGTCACATTTTCTATTATTGCTCCGCTCCTATTTGTCTTAGCGTGATGATATATAGCCTACAACCTTCCTCGATAAATGGGCTATCTAACACTGAAAGAATTTTTCAAATCGGACCAGTAGTTCCTGAGATTAGTGCGTTCAACCAAACAAACAAACAATCAAAGAAACAAACAAACAAACTCTTCTGCTTTATAATATTAAGTATAGATTATTGTCCTCCTGAAAGAAGTGAGAAGTTTTCAAATCGGGCCAGTAGTTCCTGAGATTACCCTACCCTACCCTACATACAAACTTACAAACAAATTTTACCTCTTTATAATATTAGTATAGATTACTGCAGCGGCCAGCAAAAGAGGCATTGATGGACGACGTGTAAATGTGGGCCGAAGCGGAGCCGAGAGCCGAGGAACACATACGTAAGTCCATCAATGCCTAGTTGTGGCCAAGGCTTGTGCCAAAAAATACAATTAATTTTCAAAATCAATGTCGAACAACCAACAACAATAATAATTCCCTCGTAAACGTGTTATTTTTTTATTTCAATAAACAGCTTTCTATTTTGCGAGCCAGTTCGTGAATCCTTTGATAAGTTACCTCCTTGGTTGCCATGTTTCGCAATATCAGATCGTTCCATTTTTAAATTACACGATAGATATGAGTTTAGTATGTAATTTATTTGGCAGCAAAACACGATAGATATGGATTTTCATACAGCTTTTGCCGGCCGCTGCTCAGCCAGTACTGCAATTTTGATTTATCTCGAAGAAGGTTGTCAAAATAATGCTCACATTTCCAAGCATGTTTGAGAAAAAATATTTTACTTTATTAACCATGTTCTAAATGATCCTCCATTGTTCTCAGACGCTCACACAGCGGGCGCGGGTAGTCAGGACTGCCTCATGCTGCTGGAGAGCGTGCAAGTCGACGTGGACCCCTCCACCTTGCTGCTGACACACGACGAGGACTACTATGGAGAGGAAGAGGTCAGGCCCCACAAGTAAGTGTACCATTGTCCTCAGACGCGCACACAGTAAGCGCAAGTAACAATTAAGTCATGTGTCTAGCCTTTTCCCAACTATATTGGGGTCGGCTTCCAGTCAAACCGGATTTTGCTGAAAACGAGGATTTTACACGGAGCGGCTGCTTGCCAGACCTCCACAACCCATTAACTGGGTAACACGGTTTAATTAACAAATAAGTCTAACCATACAATGGGCTGGTGTCCTGAAAAAAAATAATTAGTCCGTCAGTTAGACAATCAAAAAATATTTGACCCGTATTTTTTCTTTTGTTACGGGAACCAAAATTGACGAAGTAACGACGCTTTTAAAATTCTCAATACGTCACGACATGCCATAATTTTTAGCGGGTTGTGATGTCACGAGCCCTCACTCCCGAGTTTTGATGCGTTTTATCTTTGTCAATATTCATTGAATTACAAAAACAAAAAATACGTGTCCATTATTTTTCAATACTCTAACTGACGGACAAAATAGTTTTGCAATTTGTGGATGATGGAAACTAGCCTATTGTATGAGATGCTCAGGGACCTTAAACTTGCCCGGTGTACAGTACAGAGACAATACTGCTCATTTCAATCATGGGCGTGGCTGAAACGCATTCTGTCTCGCTTAAAGTCGAGTAAGTAAGCGAGAAGCTTGCTCATTAATATTCAAAGGAAAAAACAAGTTAAAATTGCAAGTTACTTTACTTTACAGGCAGTCGGAGCAATGTTTTGTTGACCAAAGATACAAACTACCATTTGCCTCGCAACTGCATTGCATTTAACTTGTTTTTTCCTGTTCAGTTCATTAATTTTAAGCAGTCGGGTTTTTTGTTTTAATAATAATAATTTTATTTCCAACTTTTTAGTTACTAACAAATATGAATATTATTGAGAACCCCAATTGAAAACTTTAAATCGCTTTATATACTAAAATATTATTTCAACTGAAAAATGGGTAAAGGAACCTCACAATGATTTCAAAATAGCTACTCAACGATACCCCACATGACATAGAATGTTGACTTTAATTTTTTTAATTTTCACAATATGGCGTCCAGTAGTCGCCATATTGAATTTTCACTAACGTCATGTCTTTAGCGACACTCGCCGAGTCTTAAGAGGAATCGATTGACGTGTGAATCATAAAAATCGGCCCAGGCTTTTGGTCTGTATAGTCTCCTTCAAAGGAACATACAAACATACATACATAGGCTGATAAACACATTACCACTCCTTTGTGTCGCGGTAAAAACGTATTGACCAGACCGTTTTGGCCTAAAGCTTTGAGGAAATCACGCCTTTAAATATGTTTGTACGGGAAACGAGGTCAAATCCACGTCTCCTACTTGATTAGAGTATAAATTCAATCAAATCGAAGCATTTATTTCAAGTGCGGCATCGCTCGCGTTAAAAGTAGCCTATAGGCATTTCCAAGGTCCCTCTATCTCTGTACCGAAATGTTTCAGCTCTGCCGCATAGGCCGTCAGCAAAGTTAGACAATACACTGAAGACACAGCTCAATTAGTCTATTTTTGTAGAATGTCCTACGGTATCCTACTGCGGGGAAAGGCTGCTGACATATATTTGCAACAGTTTTTTATTTCGAGTCACGGTGGAGTCTCGTTATTTTGAGATGGTCGCCTATCTACAGACAGAGCTAGGCAAGCGCTACTTAACCTCAGTAATTGGTATGTTATTATTCAACTGTGTTTTGAAATAGGCATGATGAAATATTTTACAATAATTGCGTAAATGGGATGAGCGTTTCCGTAGTTAGTTGTTTTGTAGCGGACTGATAAAGCGGCGAACACCAACGGATGAGGCCTAGCAGGAAGCTGTTTGATGATAGCTTATCTGTTTCTATGACTAGGTATTAATAGATTATACCCTGAAAATCTCAACTATCTACCTATTACAGTTGTTGACAGACAGACGTATGGACGGACGGGCAGACGGACAGACAGCGGAGGCCTAGGAATAGGGTTCCATTGGTTACTCTTTGGGTACTCGCCGCATCTGTTTGTCTGTACACCTTAAACTCAAAAACTACTAAACCGATTTTCGTATACACCACTAATTTTTAATTAGTACAAATACTTAAAGGGCTTATTAGAAAAGGTCTTGTTATTATATATATGTAAAGTCTCAATAAATAATATTCATAAACAGCAAAGTTATTAACGTTTGTTTATATCCCAAAATGTCACTCAATTTATGGTAAACGAAAAAATAAGCAATCCAAACTTTTCTTTCGCACTTTAATTGGGCTTAGGATCAACAAAATTATTAACTTTTTACAATTAAGTAATTTTTAAGAAATCATTTAAGATACTCAAGTAAAAATAAATCAAATTAAACAATTTTGGGATTTCGTTTTTTTTTTACTTTTGACTGCAAAATTATGATCAGTAATGGGTACGGGAACAGCTCCATTTTTTTTGTACTAATTAAAAAATAGTGTTGTATATTTCACCAATGGACAGAGTTATTTAAGGTGAATGCTCCAACCAGCCCGCGAAATTCAAATTTTCTTACGTTTTTTGCTATTTGCAGGCCAGTGCTGGGTTGAATGTTGATTAAAATATTATTCGCGGCTGTAAGACATTGTAGTTACAGGATTATAATCATCAAAATCATCAATACAACGCTCTAAGTTCATAAAGCTCTAGGAATGACTTTTTCCTTTTTTTGGGTTCCGTAGCCAAATGGCAAAAACGGAACCCTTATAGATTCGTCATGTCTGTCTGTCTGTCCGTCCATATGTCACAGCCACTTTTCTCCGAAACTATAAGAGCTATGCTGTTGAAACTTGGTAAGTAGATGTAATTCTGTGATCCGCTTTAAGATATTCACAAAAAATAGAAAAAAAAACAATAAATTTTGGAGGTGGGAGATACTTAGAAGCGAAACTTAAAAAAAAAAATTCATCACCCATACATAGTTTGCGCGAGATACACTTCCAAATTGGCAAAATGTCCCCCCCCCCCTGTAACTTCATAAATATGAGAATGATAAAACTAAAAAAAATATATGATGTAAACTACCAGCGAAAATTGGTTTGAACGAGATCTTGTCAGTAGTTTTTTTTTAATACGTCATAAATAGTAAATCGCAACTTTTGCTTATAAATAACTACAGTTTTGTACGGAACCCTCGGTGCGCGAGTCCGACTCGCACTTGGCCGGTTTTTTTTGTTCCTAGGCTTGTGTAAATTTCAAAAACGCAAGAAATTTTGAATTTCGCGGGCTGGTTGGAGCATTCACCATAATTGAATTGAATTAATTTATTTCGAACAACAAAATATTCCATTTTGGTATTAAGATATCTTATGACTAATATGAGTTATGAGGAAGGTTCAGGGTGTAGGTAAAAATCAATATTATAAGGATAAATATTATGCCAAAACAATATTACAAATGAGCTAGTTCTGACACCATTGGTTTGTTGAACTGAATACAAGGAAAATATACATAATTTTAATTGGTAAACAGGATACGAGTAGTATAGTGTCAAATGTCTTGTGGTCTACAAAATTACAATTTAACTCGTCCAGTTATAATTAGAATTGTAGTATAGTAGAAGGAGCTCGAGGCTAAATACCAATAGCCGTACGGGTTTATCTTTAAGGTTAAGCAACGCTTGCCAAGGTTGGTTTGTGGATGTGTGACCATCGTAATATACCGAGTTTCCTCCGTGCCTCGGAAAGCACGTAAAGCCGTTAGTCCCGACTGTTATTTGTAGATCTTTGGCAGTCGTTACGGATTGTCAGAAGCCAGAAAATCTGACACCAGTCTTGCCAAGGAGTAACGTGTTTGCCAGTTAATGGGTTGTAGAGGTCTGGTAGGCAACCGCTCCACGTAAAACACTGGTATTCAGCTGAATCCGGTTTGACTGGAAGCCGACCCAAATATAGTTGGGAAAATCCTAGGCAGATGACTTAGTCTGTGGTCAGAGGCGAAGCTAGGCGTCGGCGACGTAGGCCACCGCTCACGGCCTCACGGTCCAAAGGGCCTCGTATCTTTGGCTTTTTCAACTCATAAAAAAATCCAACTTATCCGTGTCAATTTTTTTTGAGCTCGCTGTGCTTGCTTTTGCTATTTGTACTATTTTTAACCGACTTCCAAAAAGGTTCTCAATTCGGCGATATTTTTTTTTTAATGTAGGTACACTGATAACTTCGAGGTTTCTGATTTATATGAAACTTCTTCTTGCCATTTGGTCCCGTTAAAAAATAATTTAATTTGGTTCAGTAGATTTTATTTAATGAGCATTTTTTTGTTAAGTTTTGATTCAGTAAGTTCTGTCAAAATATTATCCGCGGCAGTATAGACACTATGATTTACTCGTACAAGCTCACTATACGCTCGTTCTTACATCATAGTTTCTTTTAGTTTACTTCTTTCTTGGAATCTCAAAATTCGCCCAATACCGCATCTCACCCTCAATCGTAGAACCTATAAAAATCTCACTCTATTCTTAAGAAGGACCTAAAGGAGCCGAGTCACCCGCGTCCGTAGGAGAATACCCTTCAGCGAATCCCTACACGTGGTCCCTGGGTGGTGCTAAACAGGTGACACTAACCGCCTCCGTGGTCTAGTGGTTATACCACCTGATTCAGACCCAGAGGTCCCGGGTTCGATTCCCAGCGGGGGCAAATTTTTTGCTCGGTTTGGTTGATGGTAGGACTTATTATAAGTCCGCCTGGCAAGCTACCACCATCATGTCTAAGTCTGTCGCCATAACAACAATGTTAACAGCATTGTTGTGTTCCGGCAGTTAGAGGTATGATAGCCAGTTCCTCTGTGTAAGAGGATTCCGGGTGAAACTCGCTTCCATCTTCGGCCTTATCATCACTTTCCATCAGGTGAGATTTGGGTCAAGAGTTTCCCCGTTTTGCACAAAAAAAAGGGCCCCGCAAATTGCCAATCATACCCACATCAAATTATAGTCTTGCCCCGCCACTAGACTAGGACTATTGTAACGCCATCACAGCATCATTCCTACTTACATGAACCCTCTTCCCACAGGAAAGAAGACCCAATAAGCCTCCTAACCTCAAGCGACGAAGATGACGTCATCCTCCAAGAACCCCACATAGACACGGTCGAAGTCTCCGACGAAACAGACGAAGACGACATGCCTCTAGTCAAACTAGTAAAAAAAACTGACAAGCCCAAAAAAAAACGCCTAAAAAAAAAGTCCAAAAAAGATAGACCCAAAGATACAAGACCTGAAATTGAAAAAATCATGTGGGGAATGTACGATTTCTATTGCATACAGTGCCATTTTTCAACTAAAGACTCAATTGAATATAAAAAGCACGTGTCCGAGCATTCTAAAGTGTTGCAAGTGTGTCCGGTATGCAGTTATACGTCAGCAAGCAAGACCATGTTCGCAAGACACGAGAGGTTGCACAAAGTTGAAAAAAAATTCAAATGTCATCTGTGTGACTACAGGGCGCGGCACAAAATGAGCTTGATATACCATTTAAATAAACACGACGATAAAAGTATGAATAATAAAGATTTTCACTGCAAAAGATGTAAATTCCAATCGGCGGATAAGGCTGCGGTGTTAGAACACTTGTCTAGCTGTAGACCGAGTGATAAAATTCACGCTTGCACTCAGTGTGATTACTCTACGAAGAAGAAAAGTGATTTGAAGCGGCATAGTTTGCGGCGACATGCCGCTGAGTTTGATGGTCCCGATCCAGAGTATATTTAACGGTAAGATTATGGCTTTTGCTATGTAAATATTGGTTTAAATTAGGATAATATACAACATGTATGAATGAACGCAATACCTCTCAAGGGGCCATTGTACTCATCATTATTTTTCGCGATTTCGCGGTTCGTCCTGTAGTTAAAGTTGTTTAAAAGGTTGAGTACAACGACCACTTCAGGTATTGCGCTTATTCGGTTACGCATTTTACATGTGCTACAATTATGAATTTAAAATGAAATGATCGAATGAGTTACGTTACCGCCTTTTCTAAAGCATTTCAGTGGGTACAGATTATCTAACTGGTTTTATGTAGTACACGTGTCTTGTAATACTTTGTATTAAAAGTTTCGTTAAATAACTATACAGGGTGTAAAGGGCGACAAAAACTTGAAGGAAGAAAGGATTTTTTTTTTTTTATACAAAACGGGGAAACTCTTGGCCCAAATCTTGGTTTAATAATTTATCAATAATCCAATGATGCAGTTTTAGTTTAAGGCGCGTCCCCGAGCAAAACGCAGCGCTAGCCGTTTTTTGTGCAGTTTTTTGGAGCTATTTACTCTTTATCCAAAAGAAATATCAACTAATAAAAAATACATTAAATTTTTACATAATCTTGGCTTCAAAATGGTAGATTTTATTTTTTATTATTAAGTATAATGTTTAAGTAATCTCCTCACAACGAAACCACAGAAATGAGAAAAAAATACTGAAAACATGCATCTTCTCGAAAACTAACGATTATTTTGATTTTGTACTTACACTAATGGATAGGCAATTTAATTATGAACATTTTGGTAGAAGTATTTTTTTCAAACGACCAAAATTAGATTTTATAACGATTTTATTCAACATTCTGAGCGTATTCGCTATTGTATCTCTTGCGCTGTTTTTGAGGGAAAAAATGCTCAAGGTTATTTGCTCAGGGTACGGCCTTAAATCAGTCTCACTCCTTACAGTGTTTTCTGTAAGGTAAAGTGTCTCCGTAAAGAGCCCAATACGTTGAATAAATTCGGTTAAACCGAATGCGGTCGCCGCATCGACTTAATGTAACTAAACGCGCCATTATGCGCTTTATAGTCGTTTTGTAATGATTGGATATAACAAACATTACGTGTCCAATATTTGAATGATAAATGTAACTGATGGACTGAATAGAATCATATTTTTTGTCATGGAAACATTCACGATTGAATTTCGATGTCTTTTCCACCCTGTATAGATGATTTATGTTTGAATTAATTACACATACTAACTAAACGATTCCTTTAAAATCGAAATTTTATGATATAATCAAATGAGAAGACAAAAATTACGCATCTACTTTTTCAGCTGGTACCTTATTTATCACTTTTATATACAATTGTAGGTATTAATTAATCCCCGATTCTGGAACGAAAGATTTCGCATTTTTATGAGATAGATTGTCATAACTGCTGTGATTGGTTAAATAAATATCACGGTCCATACAAAATAACCCCACGTCCTCTTCAAGATAAGTACTTCAATAAAATGATCAAAATAAGTATAAATACAGATATCATTCGGAATCCATCTTTACAGTGTAATACTTCGTTCCACAAACCAGACGTATATTACTTTAAGAGCGGATTTCACCAATTAAATTGAACGCGATCAGTGCATCTAAACCGCGTTCAAGAGCTGTCAGTGTCAATATTCCACAAGAAATAATGACACTGACAACTCGGAAATGTGATGTATACCGCGTGTATCTGACATCGACGCACAAAAGATTTCCATGGGTCCAGGGCATGATTCTGGACACCCCAGTGTTGGAATTTTTCGTCGGTTCTTTTCTCATTTTTTTCAAGATTACCACAAATAGGTATCAGCTCAGCTGAGATGATATCTATTTGTGGTCTTATTCAGATTGCTCTTTTTAGTGAAAGTAGTTAATGAATTATTGTTTTAATAAAAATCTCATTGGGTTAGGTCAGAATAACGATTATGAGCAGTCTAAAGTAAAAAAACCCTTGAAAAAAATGAAAAAATGAGATAAAAGCTGACGAAAAATTCTAAGTCTAGGGTGTTCAGAATCATGCCCTGGACCCATGGAAATCGTTTGTGCGTCGATGTCAGATACACGCGGTATGCTGATCGCGTTCAGTTTAATTTGTTAAATACGCCCCAAGTTAGATAGGATCGCGTTTAAAACCGTTTTGAAATAATTTAAAGACGTATTTGAAAAAATTTTACTTCGTATACAGGGTGACTTTTAATGATGAGGGGTGATTTTTTTTTTAATAATTTTTTCGGCCTTCTTGGTGACCATCTACGGGTATCCTCATTTTTGATTCGATCACGCGAGGATACTCTAACATCCCTTTTTGATTGAATTTAATCCTTCTGATGAGTCAACAGAATTACCTTGTATTCGAAGTATTATTTAATTTCTATATTTTTACTGCTCAGAACCTTTTTGTAAAGAGTCTTAAAGACCAAAACTTTGAGAGTATTGTCTAATTTAATTGATTGAATGTGTAAATAAATTAATACTATTAACAAAAAAAGAATTATGTGAAGATGAAAAAATATTTTTGATTATTTTTTGGACGATTCTAGTTAAAAATGAAGTTCTTGTTTAGTAGATTTTAATTTTGTGATTATTTTGTAAGTAGGTTATGAATATTCCAAATCATTATGATGATGATATTGTAGCTAGTTTTGCTCTGAGGGAGTATTTGTGGATTTATTTATGTACTAGCTTATTCTTCCGTTGCCTTAACGGGAACAGCATAAATGTTTAAACCGACTTCAAAGAAGAAGGGGTTATCAATTCGGATGATTATAATTTTTGAACATACAATGGGCATAACTCGGTTATATATATACCTACGGTTTTGTAAAATTATGTTTTTGTTCGAATGAAGTTTATTCCGAATTGATTCCATAAAAGTTTCTTTAAGATCGGACAATAAAATAAATTTCGACTGATTGGAATTTTTGGGAGGTAGTACTAAAAAGTGGAGTGGAAAATAAAACCTACTCCAAAGTACAAAATAACTTTAAAATTTGCTAAAGCAAAAAAGTAATACCTAGCCAGCTTTAAAATAAGTTATTTGTAGTGTTCTTTTTTTAATACGTCGGTAGTATTCTAAGGAAAAACAATTACAATGAATTTGTAGTGGTTTTTCTTTGGAAGTCAGTTGTATTTTTTAATAAATAAGTCTGGGATATAAAGTAGCCTTACAAATAAATTTCCCATCTTCACGATATTATTATTTCGTTTATTCACTTGTATATACATACTATTTACATTTTTAAATAAATAAAAAAAACACATTAAAAATACATTTAAAAATATAAAAAATAGTAGTCCGCCGGTGTCGGGAGCAGGGTCCAAGCTACCGGTGGTTAGGGCTCCAGAGAAAGGAACCTCCTCACAATACGAGCCGTATCGAGGAGTACTGCCTTCTGTATCAGGCCCCTTTACCCAACTGCGTAACGCCAGCTTCGACAGGTGGTCGTCGAAGCTTTTGGCCAACAGGCCATTGGCCGTAACAACAATATTATTATCATTATTATGGATTAGTTTACATTTTCCAAGATCCACAAATATCTTCTCAGAGTAATATTTTGTACCTAAATAATTTTAAAAGTATTTTGTATGCGCAGGACGCCTGTAAATATTAAGATTTTGTGATTTATGTGTAATTCATCAATGGGTATTAAAACTACTAGTAATATTGAAACATATGTTTTACGGTAGTTAGAACCTTACCATAAAATTGAATAATACCACACTCCGAGATGTCATTTTAATTACGGGACTATTGCCCAGTAACTGGGCTGTTACCCAGTAACAAGGTGGTTACCTAGTAATCGGGTTATGGACCCACAAAATAAACCTATCATATTTCAACTGATTACATACCAATAAACGATTGATTTTAAATTTCATGTGTGACGTCTCGGATTGCCGGTATTATTATTAAGGGTGTTACAGACAGGCGCCATGCGACAATGTGACAACGGCTTTACATAGATTCTCGAACTGTAGACAGTTATAAAATTACTGTCTTCTTCTTAACGTGAGGGTAGTAAGGTCTAACGAACCCACACACCCTAGTGTCAGAGTTTCTAAACTGCTTCAAGAGCCTCTGACATGGTTTATTTGACGACCGCCGTTTGGTGGCCCTCGAAAATAATTTTATAAAGTATAATTTCCGCGGGAATCGCACCCACGACCGCCGCCGGGTTACAAACGCCTAAACCACTCGACTACAGAGGCAGTTAAATTACTGTTAACAATTTATAAAAAAAAGTTGTTACATTGTCGCATCCTGTTTGTCTATAGAAGCCTTAAATAGTCATACCAAGGCTAAACATCAGCATTTTTCCTCTGAATTTAACCCTTGTTATTCGATTACATAAACTCACGCCAACATTCCGTTCAGTTAAGCTGAAACTACACAACGCTCTCTGTAGCGATATCTAATACTCCTTTAGCTTCGTCCATGTCCATAACTTTGGCTGTACACGGCGTACGGAAAAACTTTTTTGGCAGATCACGCACAGCCAGGCATTTTCCTAGTGAGGGTTTTCAGGAAAGTTTACGCAACATAGAAGAAAGGTCCTCTTCAACTAATAAGAGCGATTTCACCAATGAAAGTGATCGAGATCAAACTGCGTTCAAAAGCTGTCAGTGTCAATATTCCATAGAAAATAAAAACGCTGACGCGTCAGGTCACGTAAAGCGTTCTTTTTTCCGGGATGCATTTCTCCAGCGTCCGTTACATTTAGATACCAAGTTTCTTTGAATGTAGGAGACCACAGTAGCCATATCCTCTGGTGACAAATTGAAATTTTCTTGCAAGTAGTCTTCTATATTATTCCCATTTATCAACAAATTGCACAACTCTCGTTTACTACAAACAAATTCACCCATTATTTTCAAATCAGATAACTTCTGTGAATATTTGAAAATAGGTATGCTTTTTTTAAGACAACTGAATTTCTGACGAACAACTGTGACTGTGGATGTTTCAGGGTTCGCCTTTCTTTTATAGGCCAATGAAATAGTGCTATGTGCAAAAAGATAAGAAACTAATATTTGCACTCTTCCCATAACCAACCTGTTTTTAATTTGACCCTAATAGATAGTGACCATATTTTATCAAATAAGGTGGTCAAAACTATATCAAAACCACAAATAACTATTAGTAAAACTCATCACTGTAATGACCATTTTATCAATTTGACCTTAATAGATAACAGATGATATGTGAGAAGTAAAAAGATATTGGAAAAAATAATTTATTTATCTCGCGATATGTTTTGGCACCGTGTCAGAAAAGGCGCAAGTATGCGCAACTTTTTTTTCTCCTTGTGTAAACTAATGTATAAAGATCGTAATACAACAAATATCTCGACATCGACATTTGCTCACTTATTAACTAGGTTATACTACACTGATTTTTACGTTTGTGATTTTCTGAACTCTACGAATTATTCTTATATTTATATTATGATGACTATCTTGGGTCGATTAATAGTGTTTCTGATGAGTCCTCAAGATATCTGAGAGTCGACATAGGAACACCTTGGCCAAGTGGTTCTGAAGGTTTTGGAGTTCATCACCATACATGTTCTCCGATGATATTTTTAGCAGAAAGATCGCCAGGTTTTCCAAACACCAAATCAAGAATATCTTGATCGATTGTTACGTTGGATCGTTGTACGCGTGAGTCAGTGTCTACGGAGTTATGTGAATCTGTAGAATTTGAAGCTGCTTTCAGAAGAGCTTCCAGCCATTCTTCAGAATCGTCGTCGTCACTGGGTGTAAGAATCTCTGATTTCTGATTTTCATCCTTCAGGCAATCTCCAATTTTTACACAATTCCATGATATATCCCGCATGTAACCTTCGTTGCACCAACAGAATTTCTGGTGCTGCAACAATAAAAAAATGAACTGAAATTAAGGTAAGACTACAATAGGTGTCGCATATGGAGTAAAAATAGTTGACCTTATGTTTATCTAATTTTTAATACTTTGATCTACCATTTTTACTACTACCATTTCGTTCTATTACGAAGGTTCAAAGGATTTTTTTGATTGAGTTGAAAAAAATAGTATAGCATACATTGGTAATATGCATTTACCTATTATTTTACTATGGAAATATCTGTCATAATAATATTATTCTTAGAAAATTTCATATTTTGCAATTACAAGGTAGGTGTATGATTGAATTCATCGTTGATAATTATCACCAGAAACGATAATTATTAGAATGGCAATATTATATGTCCTGTGTGTTTGTTTGAGTTGGTGATACATGTTCTCCGATGATATTTTTAGCAGAAAGATCGTCAGGTTTTCCAAACACCAAATCAAGAATATCTTGATTGATTGTTACGTTGGATCGTTGTACGCGTGAGTCAGTGTCTACAGAGATAAGTGAATCTGTAGAATTTGAAGCTGCTTTCAGAAGAGCTTCCAGCCATTCTTCAGAATCGTCGTCGTCACTGGGTGTAAGAATCTCTAATTTCTGATTTTCATCCTTCAGGCAATCTCCAATTTTTACACAATTCCATGATATATCCCGCATGTAACCTTCGTTGCACCAACAAAATTTCTGGTGCTGTAACAAAAAAATAATTATGAAATGAAATGAAGGTAATACTACAATAGGTGTCGCATATGGAGTAAAAATAGTTGACCTAATGTTTATCTAATTTTTAATACTTTGATCTCTATGGACTTGTTTTTAGAAATTACTTGAGATAAACGTACGCAAACCTGATCAGTCGCGATAGCGACAACAGTTAAGATTGCAACAATTTTTTTTTTTTTCTTAAGACATTTGTGCACATTATATATACTTGCATGTCAAGCCAATGACAGCAAAAAATACAATCAGCACAATTTTGTTCGACATGATGCCAACACCGATGTGGAGCCACTCTGGAATAAGTTAATTTTGCGGGTTGTTTATATTACCCTTTTATCAGTTTGTGTGTTATCATTGGCAATGACGCTTATTATTTAAAATGGAACGATTTGCCAGTATACATGGTTCGACTCACGCATGGTACGGAGAGCGAAGAGTATAATTAATCCAACCATGAGAAACCCGAAGGATAAGAATAGTATAATCCAATACGGAAAGGAGGGTGTCCTGATATCGATACACGAGGGAGTAGTTGCATCTTCTCCTTCTCTCCTCCTCTCTTCTCCTTGAATAGCAGATGTTGCGTTTGGTTTTGCAGACGATGCTTTCCTGGAGCCATGAACTTCTTCAGTTGTAGTGACGTTACCTTTGTCTTTATGGTGGATATTTGTTGTTTTTGAGTGGATATCCGTTATATTTAAGTGGATATTCGTTGTATTTAAGTTGGAATCCGTTGTTGTACTAAAATTAGATAGAACAGTAGATCCGTGATCTTCGCTTCTTTCTCTTCGAACTTTGTAGTAGAAGTTTCGTTTGTTTTTTCGGGCTGTTGGGTTCTGTACAACGTTTCTGTGGAATTCTCTTTAGCGATATCATCATGGTTTCTACTCGTTAAGTTCTGAGTACTAGTGGAATGTTTAATATCCATCGGAGGAATCTGGAAAAGAGAACATCCTGTATTATAAAATCACGATCAATATATGGTGAACTCTGCAAAAGAAGTCCTTGATCCTTTGTGTAATTGGCTTACCTATGCCGGTTATTCTCGATATTGTTCATTGTATAATTGATTAGTGAATCAAAACCAAAATAAACTCTGTCCAATGCCACAAGACTGATCTCAATCGGTCTATCTGTTCGAATATTATAGAATCTTAACACAATAAAACATACGCACACATAAACTTAAAACTACTGACGCTTAGACAAAATCCTGAAAATAACGCAAGCAATTATCTGCTACCACTTCATCAAAAATATCAAAAAGTTACCACTTCATCAAAAGTCGTTTGTCGAAAAATTAACCAGGGACAATAACTTCTCTTGTTTTCAAAATCTTTGAAACTTCATAAACTATTTTTACCTTATGATCAGTTCCTGAATTCCGCTCGTCACTTGCAAAGCTATTTAACTGGGCTTTGGTATCTTCAAAAATAACCAAATTTATATTAAATTACTTTTTATGCGACTGCAATTTAATTTGAACTATTAAGAATTCAATTTGTGATTCACACATGAATTTGTTTCTAACACTTATATTGTAAACAAAAAATTATCACACGATGGAAGTCAATGGTTGGATTTATCACTTACATGAGAATCCAATGGCCAAGATCAGAACTATCAAAATAATTATATTGTTATCTGACCACAAATAGTTTCCCTCTACCTAACTTGTGTACTGAGGTATTTAGCTTAATTTTCAGAGTAGGCAAATCAAATGAACGAGAACAAAGCAACTCTATGAAAAAATAGTTCAAAGAATGTAACATTGTACTTCTTTCTCTTGCCTGGATAATCTGATCAAGATTTTTGTTCATTATTCAGAAAGCTATTAGAATATAACATAAATATCAAAGCAACACTAGTTTAATCATTTCACTAGACCTAATGAAATCACAACTTTGAATCAATCGAAACGTCAATCTACTCTTTACAAAGATAACTAAACACTTCTATTCACACTCGGCATTCTTCTAAATGCACCACCGTATGAATCGGTTGATATTCAACTACAACAAATAAGAGATATTTAACACAATTTATTAGGTGGTTTAAAATGGTGTGCAGGGGTCAAAAACAACTAATACGAAAAAAAAGTTTATTTGATCGTTATTGCAGCACTAGAGGTGCAAAATTAGTCTGAAAAAATTGTTACATCGGAATCAAATAAAAATATCATTTTGGAATTATAAACGGTTGTTCGAGCTATAAATTCTACTGGGTTAGTCTGTTTCCGAGGAAAGTGGGTATTTTTCAAATCAATGAACGTTACTTTTAAAGCTTATTGCTGTCAAATGTACGTTCACTAGGACTATCATTTACCCCTCCTGGAAGAAGCCTATGATATCAACCGCCAAAGGAAAGTAATGATATCATTTTCGGCTTAACCAAACGTCGATTCGATATAACTTTTTATTAGTTTAGAATAGAATAGAATAGAAAACATTTATTCGACACAGACACAGCAAAAAAAAAAAAACCTTTGTAAAAAAAGAGTGGCAAAAACATAAAGAAGCAATGAGGTACAAAAAAAAAAAAGATAATATATATAAAAAAGTTTCATATGGTTCGAGTTTTTGTGTGTCATCAAAAAAGATAATATACCAAAGTAGGGTTAAAATGAATAGAAAGGCGCACACTGTAACACCAGTACTCTTACATTGCACCTATTTATTATAGTACATATTGGGCCTAAACGATCACACAGTGAATATTTTATAAATTCATTTCCTACCAGAAATAAAACATAACGACAGTAAAAGTGTGTTCCACTCTTATCTGCTATACTATTTTAAATACTGATCATTAACTTTTGATTAATGATTGTTGTGATTGATTTTATGGGAAGAATTGAAAACTTATCAATCTTATTTCTATGAGCAGTGAGCGTAGCTGAGCTGAGATTATCATGGAATTTAAAGCTTTTGATTTAGTGCTGAAGTTCTGCTAAATGTTAGAATTAACTTTTGCAAGCGGGAATAGGCCTTAAGTGTCACGCTTTAAATTCATGTCACGTAATTTAAACCGTTGACTCAAACTAGTGTTCTCGTATTACCTATGTTCTGGCGGAACTTTGATAGCGGGTCATATCAGTTCCCGGCATGGTTCGCTGATGTGGTTCGGGATTTCCAGAATCATAATTTGCTGTTTTAATTTTCGGCATTTGATATGAGTCACATAAATAGTGATAGAAGTAAATTTAGTTGACATAATTTCTAGCACTTCTGTTTAGGCATCATTACTTATTAAACTAGTTGCCGATCTTATAATAAAGACCCTTGATTTAATCCTACTTTGTGTACTGTAGTAGTCTCGTAGTTAGAATCGTTTGCATGACTAAGAATAATAATCGAAGAAAAAAATCCTTTTTTTTCAACAAAATACGCCCCTGCCGAGATGCTACGTGCTCATTCTAGTTTCACAACGACCTGCCTGATTATGGAGTGAGGTTCCAAGGTCAATCGTTAAACGGTTAAAGACTTGAAAAAACTTGAGATTTTGGTAGGATTTAAGTTTGACTTAGAAATGTGTCAGAAAGATTCCTCTTTATGCATAAGAATTATTCTACGCATAATGATTAAGAAAATGTATGTGGAATTGCATGTTGCTAGATTCTTACATACCTCTCTTTCATCGAGTACTTATAGGGTTGTTAATGTCAATGACGACATAAAAACAGACATCCTACTTTTTAAAATCTGTTTTTGATTTATCTATTGTATTGTGTTACTTAAATATGATATTAAAATAGCACATTTGTTTTCTTATCGACTAGATTATATTACAATGATTTTTACGTTTGTTGAATTCTCCGAACGCTATGAATGATTTTCATTACTATATTATGAAGACTATCTCATGTCGATTTAAACTTCTGCGGATGGTTCTTCAAGACATTCGCGTATGAACAGTATGAACATCATAAGAGTGTATTCAAATGGTTCAGAAGGTTTTGGAATTGGTGATTCATATTCTCCATTGTTATTTCCAGCTAAAGGGTTTTCAGGTTCAACAAAATCCATATCTGAAATATCTTGAACGATTGTATCTTCAAATCTATGTATTTCCGATTTCATGTCTAAGGGTCTATTACCAGCCGAAGGGTTTTCAAGCATTTCAAACTCCATATCTAGAATATCTGGAATGAATCTTTCTTCAAATATATGTAATTGCGATTCAATTTTTAAAGAGTTATGTGGGACCGGATAATTTGAGGATAATTTCAGTGCATCGTCCAGCCATTTTAAAGAATCGTTGCCGCCATTATATATCAAAGTCTCTAATTTCTGTTCTTTATCCGTGGGGCAATCTTCAATTTCTACACAATCTAATGATGAATCTCGCATGTTACCCTCTTTGCAGCCACAGAATGTCTCGAACTGTAACAAAAATAAAAAGTTGTGAAATAAAATTAAGGTCAGACCATAGTAGATATCGCATATAAAGTAAAAACAAATGACTTCACGTTTATCTAATTTTTAATACTTTGACCTCTGTCGACTTTATTGTTGAAATCATTTGAAATGAGCGTACGCATGCCTGACCGGTTAGAATAGCAATGAAAGAAAAATCTTACCTCTAAGTGTAATTTTCTATTGCAATTGTTGTACCGATCTTCGCAATCTAGCCGCGTCTATCGTTGGAATTTTTATTTTCTTCGTATGCATTATCTTCAGGTCTTTGATCTAAGAAATTCATTTCCCAGGTGTCTTAACTTCAATTGGTAGGTATTGCTTCAATCCCTTGAGGAGAAAAAATTATTAAATAAAAATAACTAGGTACTAGGTATGTGCGCTCATCTTTATGGCTAAAATGTAATAAGAGATGAAAGATAAACTTATAACGCACATTATCTATACACTAGCTGACCCGCGCAACTTCTTCTGCGTCACATTTTCCATTACTGCTCCGCTCCTATTTGGCATAGCGTGATGATATATAGCCATTCATTACATAAATGGGATATCTAACACTGAAAGAATTTTTAAAAACAAACAAACAAACTCTTCTACTTTATAATATTAGTATAGATTGGGACTAAATTCACGAATTAAATCAGAGCAATTGCTGAGAGAGGTAGTTGTGAGTTAAGGTTGAACAGGTCATAAAAAATAAGTCTTGAAAACCATTTTGTAATAAATATCTTTATTAAGTCATAACTTATCGATAACACTTAGACTAGGTACTTATTTACAATTATCATATTCTAGAAAGTAATAGTTCTTATAGCTAAAACAGTTTTTTGACATACAGGTAATATTACAATTAAAATAGCATCAAATACATATTTAAATACTTATTTTTTTATTTTATTGTATTTCACCATGTACATAGGCCTTGCCTGTCACAGGGTATACATTTTTACTCAGTTCATCGATTCCTAACAACCATTTTTTTGGGCGGCTGTGGACCGATTTGTTCCTGCTGTACCGTATCATCACAGGATGCCATACACCTCACCTTAAGTGAGAGTGTAGCGGCTGGGGGAAACCACAGAAGGAACCCATGTCAGTACATTCGATACAGGCGAAGCTCATATGAAAAACTGTCCTTACATCTAAAACTGGTCCTGACTTACAAACGGAATTAATTGAAATATATTAAGAAGTGACAAGTGCTTTCGTCTGGAAAATTAACAAACTCGGTGGTGGTGGTTAACAAACTCTTATGGAAGTAACTACATAACACGGTATAAACTTATTTTTAGGTTGGTTCTTATATGGATAGACTAAAAATTATCAGAGCTCATATTTAGTATGCGAATTATTCACAAAACAGTGGTATCATCCTTGTTGAAAATGATTATTTTGTCTGATTGTCGAAACACCCTGTTGTTGGGACAAGATTTACGCCAGTAATAATCGTACATGACTATAGCAGTATCGAAACAATTGCCACCCATACAGCGATTGACATTGTGACATATCTTATTACCTACTGTTATGTCATTACTTACTAGCGGTATCGTTTTATTTAGTCTATAATCGTTGGAGGGATTCACCGGATCTGTAGGATCTCATATAAAATTCGCCCCCCTAAGGCTAAAGCCAAAATTCTAAATCAACGCAATTTTGGTGGTATGAACGTTGACAGTCTTTGCGAGGATGCCAGAAATATAGATTGGTCTCCACTTTTTGCGTCTACATCAGTCGATGATCAAGTTAATTTTTTCTCGAGTAAACTTATTAAGCTTTACGACCAACACGCTCCGGTTCGAGCTGTGAAGGTAAAACACTCACCAGCGCCGTGGCTGACAGATGAGATTAAAACTTTATTGAATAAAAAAGCTGCGGCAAAATCCAAATTTAAGCGTCGTCCTAATGACGCTAACAGGGAAAGATATGTTTCAATTCGCAAACTCTGCAATAAGGTGTGTAGGAATGCAAATCGCCATCATATTCATGATTCCGTCCAAAATGGGGACGCATCCAAAGTTTGGAAATTTCTTAGGTCATTGGGGGTCGGGAAAACCCAACAAGAAATTATCCCTAAAGACATAGACATTGATGATATGAATAATCATTTTACTGCTTCGTCCAATTTTGATAGGACAATAAAGTTGAATACGTTAGATCATCTTTCATCTCTTCCGACTCCCAGCTATTCTCCATTTGTTTTTGGTCAATTTTCTGCATGTGATGTTAAGAAGAGCATACTATCGATTACTTCAAATGCAGTAGGAAGCGACTGTATCAGCCGTAAGATGTTGCTCCCAGTGCTGGACGTGATCCTTCCTGTCATCTGCCATATCCTTAATTTTTCTGCGTCGAGCGGTGTCTTTCCAGGCTCATGGAAAGATGCGCATATAATTCCTTTACCAAAAAAGTCCAATCCTACATCCTTCTCCGATTACCGTCCAATATCTGTCTTACCATTCCTATCCAAAGTCCTTGAGCGGTTAATCCTTAACCAAATAAGCACTTTCCTCGCCAGAAATAATCTCTTTAACCCCTTCCAGTCCGGATTTCGTCCTGGTCATAGCACCACTACAGCGCTTCTTAACATTACGGAGGATATCAGGTCAGCCATGGAAATGGGAAATGTAACGGTTATGGCTCTGCTAGATTTCAGTAATGCGTTTAATACTGTGGATTACGATGTCTTGCTTGGCAATCTTTGCTCTCTTAATATATCTCCATCAGTAATTGACTGGTTTCGTAGTTACCTGGTCGGTCGCCGGCAACGTATTTGCATCGGAGAGATCTTGTCTTCCTGGTGTAGTACTTCTGCCGGGGTGCCACAGGGTGGCGTTTTATCTCCGTTACTTTTCGCAGTGTTTATCAACTCAATCTCCAACAAATTGATGTCATCCTACCACCTTTATGCAGATGATCTTCAAATTTACTCACGAGCTCCTCTTGGAAATCTGTCCGAGGCTATCTTTACCCTGAACCTTGATCTGGCTCGTATTTGCGAGTGGAGCAAGAGGTACGGACTTATGGTGAACCCCATCAAGACACAGGTTTTAGTGGTGGGCAGTTCAAGGACAATCTCAAGGATCGACTGGACGACTCTTCCCCAAGTCTCTTTTGACAACTCAGTTATTCCCTTTAGTGAAAAAGTTAAGAACTTGGGTATTTTTATTGACAAGAACTTCTCTTGGACTGCCCAGCTACAGGAGGTTAGCCGGAAGCTATTCGCATCTGCTGCATCTTTGAGAAGACTGCGTAATTTTCTGCCAACTGCCACCAAGATTGCACTTGCACAATCTCTTCTTCTACCCATCCTTGATTATGCAGCTGTCAGCTATCTTGACCTCACTGAAGTGCAACTTGATAAACTTGAGCGCCTTCAAAATTTTTGCATAAGGTTCATATTTGGTTTGCGCAAATATGACCACGTTTCCGAATTCCGTGTTAAGCTCAAGTGGTTGCCAATTCGCCTTCGCCGGAATGCTCATATTCTTTCCCTCTTGTATAATGTGCTCTTTTCCCCTTCCACTCCTCTTTATCTAAAGAAACGATTCCAGTTTCTTTGCGACTCTCACACGAGATTACTTAGGTCATCAGATAACTTGAAACTAAAAATGCCAATGCATTCCACTACCTTTTTAGACAGTTCTTTTACAGTCCAAGCCGCTCGTCTATGGAATGCATTGCCTGTTTCGATTAAACGCGCACAATCGCTGCCTGTCTTTAAAAAACTTGTTAAGGAACACTACTTATCACTGTGATTCCTTTCCATCTGTAATTTCAATGTTGTTAACATTTTCTTACTTTATAATAAATATGTATGTATTTATGTATCTATTATAGTAGTCATATTGTAATGCTGTATTTCTGTTTGTTTATTTGCACCAAGTGCAACCCCATTTCGTGTCCAGGCTATCACTTTCCATTCCAGGTTGCCTGGAAGAGATCGCGGAATGCGATAAGGCCGCCAATTGTATGTCTTTAGTTTAAGATTTTCTGTACGTTTTTTAAATTTGGTGTACAATAAAGTATATATAAATAAATAAATAAATAAATAAATAAATAAATCTGTATCTCCCAAGTAGTGCCTAAGCTGACTTGAATTCTTCGACGCACCCTGGTGTTACCTGAAAAACAATAAAATTGATGTTATTACACTAGTGATAATGTGTGATGAGCGCCTCGTAAGAAAATGTTCCATCATTAACTTTAAGAGATTTAATATTCTATTCTTAAAAAAACGGATATTTGCACAACCTAATTTAAACGAGTCAATAAAAAATTACCAAGAAATGAATATACCTCACCTCGTAATCTACCAGGAGCGATAAATTCGCCATTGCTGTGAAGCATCGATATTTAGGGTTCCTAAGTAAAAACTTGTGATTCAAGTGTTCAATGTCCGCCGTAAACTTGCTTGTATTGACTTGATCACCGAAGAATAACGGCCGTCCTGTATCAAGTCGCTGTTAGTAGAACCGTTAACCTTTATTTTAAAACCTACTCTATATTTAGGCGGGTCGTTGTGGAACTAGAATGAGCGCGTAGCATCCGTGACAGAGACGCATAGGAGGACAACAAGGATTTTCCTCTCTCAATATTTATTTTAGCCAAGTAAGCGACTGTATCTACAGCAATGTTACTATAAACAAGTAGGGTTAAAATGGGTGGGAATGGGCACTGTAAAGCTACTTTTCTTACATTGCATGAATATGAATCCACGATGCTTTTCAATTCGCACTATTTTTACTCGACACCTACAAAGATGTTTCGAAACTTCCAAGCGCTAAAGAGTGAATATCAGAGTCTGGTGAACGTACATTAGTTGGGAGATAGAGATCACGATGATATCATGAAAAGATTAATTTAAGATTTGCACGTTAATTATTAATACTTACAAGTTTCGTTTGTTGGTTCCAAGGAATGTGGTTCTACCTGAAAAACATAGAAATTAGTTGCATTACACTAGTGATAATGTGTAATGAACATCATGTAGGAACATATTCTATCATTACCGTTACGGTATTTAATATTCTATAAGAAAAAGTTTTTTGCACAACCAATTTTTAATAATTCAATGACGATTTACAAAAAAAAAAAAAAATAGATAACTATACTTTACCTGATAGTCAACAGGCAGTGTTTTGTTTTGCATTGCAGCATAACATCCTAAAAAGCGGAGAGTTCTGTAAAAACACGTGCCATTGGTGTTCAGTTAGGGTTGTCAATTTCGTCTTATCAACTTTGCCGTATGCCACCGGTCGACCATTATCTAAAGAAATAAATTAAGTCATTTTAAGTATTAGGTGAGCGTGGGCCAAAATATCACCGTCATATGTTTTTTCATAAGTGTGTATATGTATAAGTGTTATTTTGAGCTCGGCTCTACTTGAAAAATATCTATCTATTTTCTGTTTCTATGCAAGAAATACAGAGGGCGTAGTACCCCTGGTAGGGGTTCATTTTAGAAAAAACTATATATGAAAACGATTCGAACTACGACAGTTTCACTTTACACAAAGTAAGGATTGAATAAGTGTATAGACACACTGTAACACTACCACTTTCATGCTGTACGCATACAAATCCACCTCGCTTTTTGGTTCAAACTCTTCCAACTTGAACCACACTGAAAAGTTTTGAATGTTTCCATTAAAGAGTATCTAAGTTAGGCGGACATACATTAGTTGAGGGCTAGAGATAACGATGATATTATAAAAACATTAACATAAGATATGCACATTAATTATTAATATTTACATGAAAAAATCACAGTTGGAAATAACGAAAACAAAATCAATATTATACACATGTTCGCTCCAGTCAATGTCTGTCATTGCACTGAACCACTCCAGTTGAAATGTTTTGCATCGAGTGTCAGCTTCCGCCACAATTTCAGTCGATACAACTGTCAACTCAACGGTCGACTCAACTGACAACTTAACGGTCAACTCAACTGTCAGCTGTCAACTCAAAAAAATAGCATCCCATTTTTTCAAGAACTTGTGATTAGGTGAGAATGGGCTTAAATGAACCAAATATCCGTCAATGACTTTTTTAATGGTTATAAATAAATCATTTTTTTTTACGATAAAATAGTAGCTTACTATTTGCAATGATTCCCTATGGATACATTGTTTTGTGAGAGACTTACAATTTTTAGAGACAAAACAAATTTGCACACAAATTCCTCAACACCGAAATTTTCTACTTTACGAACATTACTAGTTAGGTATGTATCATTTTTAATTTATCAACGTTTTGTATCAAAATTAATCGTAAAAGTTTTTTTTTTATCGAAAAGTTAATGATGTAATCATTTCACGCTTACTATTTCTTTAGTGTACGTTGATCACTAGAATGGCAAAAAGACATATGATGACGCAAACTATGCTTTGAGATGCTGTATGATTGAAAAACAGAAACATATAAATTAAATAATATATAAATGGATAGAAAAAGTAATACTCAGGCATCTGTTACAGATTTATTTCCTTAAAAAGACTAAGCTACACAATCACTGAAAATCACCAGAAACGTTAATTACTAAAATGGCATTCACATTCTCTTTACTTAGGATTTTCCAACGTTTTTTTTTTGTAGTAGCTAAGTAAATTGAGGTATTGGTTTCGAATTTTTGTAACGGGAGATTTTTATGTCTTTAATAATACATCTGGAGGACAAGTTTCGTTAAAATCCACTTAAGTTTGTTTTTTAATTTAACTTAACTTTTTTTAATTTCCCACATAAATGAATGATTGATTACTTCTTTGATAAAATCACAACAAACGATGATTATTATTCTGGCAGTGTTTTGTTTTGTTTTGTGGAGAGATTTTTGATCATTTCCTTCGTGGGTTTGAAGTTTATTTGAAATCAATTTATCAGTTCCTTCCTGTCGATTCAATGTGGTTTGGGGTTTGCCCAAACACAAAAAGGGGCGTTTCATTGTTTTAATTTTCGGTATATATAATTTTTTTTACCTTAGAGCAGAATGTTGGCCTGTCACCATCATCACAATGCACACCTACGTGAATCGTGTTCCTCGGTTTCCTTACTAAAGTCATATTTCCAAGAGTTGCTGTCGATGAGCAACGCCTCGACCCTTATTCTCTTCACTAAGAATCGTCTGTTGTCTAAAATTTACTTGAAACTTCGTAGTTCCCTGACAATTTAGTTTCTTTTTTCATTTATTTTTTGTCGGTGTAAGACTGTTTTAGGTAGATAATTTATTTTTTAATAAATTCTATTGTTATATTGTCATGAGTACATTGCTTTCTACATTTTCTCAGTTTTTTTAATGTGAACCTTTCACACATTCGTCTGAATCCACTTGAGTTTGTCGAAGAAGAGAAACAGTTGGATGATCCCCCATCTCCGCTGCTTCTCGTTTACATTGGTTGTCTATTTCTATTTCTTTCAAATCTTCGTAGGTATTTCGTCACAGACATATTGTTTCAGTTTATCATTAACTTTAAGAGATTTAATATTCTATTCTTAATAAAAACGGATATTTGCACAACCTAATTTAAACGAGTGTAAACTATTCTACTCTCTACGTGTAATAAAATTAGACTACTGTAATTTAAATTCTGTTTTATTTAATTAAATAAATTACTAATACAAAATAAATCAATGTAAATATAAATGTGTATGCTTCAGTGTTCCGGACCAAAAAAAAGAGCCGCTCCGCTGGTGCACAGCCGTTATATAGCCTCTGCGCCATTGTAGCATGTGACATTGACAGCAGTATCTTAGCTGTCACTGTCAAGATGGCGACGTTGAGACGATGTTGCCAACACGAGTCAATAAAAAATTACCAAGAAATGAATATACCTCACCTCGTAATCTACCAGGAGCGATAAATTCGCCATTGCTGCGAAGCATCGATATTTAGGGTTCCTAAGTAAAAACTTGTGATTCAAGTGTTCAATGTCCGCCGTTAACTTGCTTGTATTGACTTGATCACCGAAGAATAACGGCCGTCCTGTATCTGAAGAGAAAAGTAATTTTAAGTATTAGGCGAGATTGGGCTAAAATAGCACACCATATTTTTCAAAAGTTTGTATATTAATAATGGTAATTTTGAACTTGGCTTTTTTCAAAAATGTCTATCTCCGAGTATCAAGTCGCTGTTAGTAGAACCGTTAACCTTTATTTTAAAACCTACTCTATATTTAGGCGGGTCGTTGTGGAACTAGAATGAGCGCGTAGCATCCGTGACAGAGACGCATAAAAAAAAAATAAAAAAAAAAAATATATCTTTTTTTTTTTTTTTTTTTTTTTTTTTTTGTCATAGGAGGACAACAAGGATTTTCCTCTCTCAATATTTATTTTAGCCAAGTAAGCGACTGTATCTACAGCAATGTTACTATAAACAAGTAGGGTTAAAATGGGTGGGAATGGGCACTGTAAAGCTACTTTTCTTACATTGCATGAATATGAATCCACGATGCTTTTCAATTCGCACTATTTTTACTCGACACTTACAAAGATGTTTCGAAACTTCCAAGCGCTAAAGAGTGAAAATCAGAGTCTGGTGAACGTACATTAGTTGGGAGATAGAGATCACGATGATATCATGAAAAGATTACACGTTAATTATTAATACTTACAAGTTTCGTTTGTTGGTTCCAAGGAATGTGGTTCTACCTGAAAAACATAGAAATTAGTTGCATTACACTAGTGATAATGTGTGATGAACATCATGTAGGAACATATTCTATCATTACCGTTACGGTATTTAATATTCTATTCTTATAAGAAAAAGTTTTTTGCACAACCAATTTTTAATAATTCAATGACGATTTACAAAAAAAAAAAAAATAGATATACTTTACCTGATAGTCAACAGGCAGTGTTTTGTTTTGCATTGCAGCATAACATCTAAAAAGCGGAGAGTTCTGTAAAAACACGTGCCATTGGTGTTCAGTTAGGGTTGTCAATTTCGTCTTATCAACTTTGCCGTATGCCACCGGTCGACCATTATCTAAAGAAATAAATTAAGTCATTTTAAGTATTAGGTGAACGTGGGCCAAAATTTCACCGTCATATGTTTTTTCATAAGTGTGTATATGTATAAGTGTTATTTTGAGCTCGGCTCTACTTGAAAAATATCTATCTCTTTTCTGTTTCTATGCAAGAAATACAGAGGGCGTAGTACCCCTGGTAGGGGTTCATTTTAGAAAAAAACGATATATGAAAACGATTCGAACTACGACAGTTTCACTTTACACAAAGTAAGGATTGAATAAGTGGATAGACACACACTGTAACACTACCACTTTCATGCTGTACGCATACAAATCCACCTCGCTTTTTGGTTCAAACTCTTCCAACTTGAACCACACTGAAAAGTTTTGAATGTTTCCACTATTAAAGAGTATCTAAGTTAGGCGGACATGCATTAGTTGAGGGCTAGAGATAACGATGATATTATAAAAACATTAACATAAGATATGCACATTAATTATTAATACTTACATGAAAAAATCACAGTTGGAAATAACGAAAACCAAAGACATTATATTTCGAAAACAAAATCATTAAACACATGTTCGCTCCAGTCAATGTCTGTCATTGCACTGAACCACTCCAGTTGAAATGTTTCGTAACTTGTCATCGAGTGTCAGCTTCCGCCAAAACTTCAGTCGATACAACTGTCAACTCAACGGTCGACTCAACTGACAACTTAACGGTCAACTCAACTGTCAGCTGTCAACTCAAAAAAATAGCATCCCATTTTTTCAAGAACTTGTGATTAGGTGAGAATGGGCTTAAATGAACCAAATATCCGTCAATGACTTTTTTTAATGGTTATAAATAAAACATTTTTTTTACGATAAAATAGTAGCTTACTATTTTGTAATGATTCCCTATGGATACATTGTTTTGTGAGAGACTTACAATTTTTAGAGACAATACAAATTTGCACACAAATTCCTCAACACCGAAATTTTCTACTTTACGAACATTACTAGTTAGGTATGTATCATTTTTAATTTATCAACGTTTTGTGTATTTTCAATCAAATTGATGAAATCTTGTACTTTTTACATGAACGATTTTATTAGCTATATTTATCTTTCAGAAAGGACAATAGGTGTCACAGCTTTCATGCCTAGTTCTTAGCTATTTTTCCATCTAGTCTGTTGCGATTTCAAAATGAATGCATTATTTTTCTATAATCACCAGAAACGTTGATTATTAAAACGGTTATCTTCCCGTCTGCTACAGTTACTTACTGCTTTAATTATTTGTATACCTATATTAATTTACGACAAGTTTCGCCTGAATCCACTAGAATTTGTCGAAAAATAATCAGATAATTCTCGAATGAGAAGAGTAAGTCGATCACAGTACTGACAAAAAGACATACAATGACGTAAAAAAGACATCTTTAAATTCCTTCAAATCACGTTACGGTATTCACGTCTAATAAATTCCGCACAATCCAATAGTTTCTTTGAATCAAAACAATATTTTCGTCTAATGTGACCGTCAAATAGGATTCTACTGATTTTTTAATGTTTTTGATATGTTTGTGTGTAACTGAGTTCATGTATTTTCGTATTTCTAGTTGTTCGAACTAACGCAGTAGTGTAGGTCCGAACATTCTTCTCCAAGGCTTCAATCTTCGTAATATTTGCTGTTAATCACCAAGAACGTTGTTGACTAGAACGGCTGGACATACTCGCACTGTTCTATGCTTACTTACTAAACTAAGCTGGAACAGCTTAGTTTTTGGTGTTTTATATTTTCTCTTATTTGATACTCTTAAGTTTTAAGTTAACTGTCTTCTTCTAATAATGGTATCAAAATTAATCGTAAAAGTTTTTTTTTATCGAAAAGTTAATGATGCAATCATTTCACGCTTACTATTTCTTTAGTGTACGATGATTACTAGAATGGCAAAAAGACATATGATGACGCAAACTATGCTTTGAGATGCTGTATGATTGAAAAACAGAAACATATAAATTAAATATATAAATGGATAGAAAAAGTAATACTCAGGCATCTGTTACAGATTTATTTCCTTAAAAAGACTAAGCTACACAGTATGAAAATCACCAGAAACGTTAATTACTAAAATGGCATTCACATTCTCTTAAGTTAGGATTTTCCAACGTTTTTTTTTTGTAGTAGCTAAGTAAATTGAGGTATTGGTTTCGAATTTTTGTAACGGGAGATTTTTATGTCTTTAATAATACATCTGGAGGACAAGTTTCGTTAAAATCCACTTAAGTTTGTCGAAGAAGCAGTTCATTCTCCAACTTTTTTTAATTTCCCACTTAAATGAATGATTGATTACTTCTTTGGTAAAATCACAACAAACGATGATTATTATTCTGGCAGTGTTTTGTTTTGTTTTGTGGAGAGATTTTTGATCATTTCCTTCGTGGGTTTGAAGTTTATTTGAAATCAATTTATCAGTTCCTTCCTGTCGATTCAATGTGGTTTGGGGTTTGCCCAAACACAAAAAGGGGCGTTTCATTGTTTTAATTTTCGGTATATATAATTTGTTTTACCTTAGAGCAGAATGTTGGCCTGTCACCATCATCACAATGCACACCTACGTGAATCGTGTTCCTCGGTTTCCTTACTAAAGTCATATTTCCAAGAGTTGCTGTCGATGGGCAACACCTCGACCCTTATTCTCTTCACTAAGAATCGTGTTATATTTCTTATCACCATTGGGATTGTGGTTCTGTTGTCTAAAACTTACTTGAAACTTCGTAGTTCCCTGACAATTTAGTTTCTTTTTTCATTTATTTTTTGTCGGTGTAAGACTGTTTTAGGTAGATTATTTATTTTTTAATTAATTCTATTCTTATACTGTCACGAGTACATTGCTTTCTACATTTTCTCAGTTTTTTTAATGTGAACCTTTCACACATTCGTCTGAATCCACTTGAGTTTGTCGAAGAAGAGAAACAGTTGGATGATCCCCCATCTCCGCTGCTTCTCGTTTACATTGGTTGTCTATTTCTATTTCTTTCAAATCCTCGTAGGTATTTCGTCGCAGACATATTGTATCAGTTTAGAATTTCTTAACTTTAGAAAATAACTCAGAAGACTTCTTTTCATTATTTCGTGCTGAATACTGGAGATTCATGACAATGTGTACTTGTCTTGACTATGACTAAATTTGTTCGTAATATTGAAGAATGTCTTTGTTTGTGAGTTTATTTTCTACTTTAAATGTTAATTACTAAAATGGCATGGAATGTAATGCAAAGAAATTGAGAAATTTGATTAATTTTGTCATTGCCCGTATACTTCTACCGTTGCACGTGTCGATGATAGAGAACAGAGAACTCATGGTCTGCAGATACTGATCATTAGTACAAACTACAACTCTGTTGCGAGTATCCCATTTAGTTCTTATACTTTTTTTAAATAATTTAAAGGTATCGACAACGTTACCTATTTATTTTTCTGATTTTAAAATCCTTCCCACTATCTGCTTTATATTTGATTCCTCCAACTTTGTTTCAATATAGGCTGATAGTAGGTTGGCAAGGTACTGCAGTGCAATTCTGTAAACATGTCGAAGTGAGAACTACGGCGAAGTGAACGACTAGTGAGCTGTCAAACCATACAAACAAGATAGATTGACAGCTCACTTGTCGTTCACTCCACCTAAGTGATCACGGTGAGATGTCGACAGAATCGACCGGCTGAATATGAGTGTAGTAGCCACTTAATTTATATCATTCAGTGTCTTCCAAATGAGACTTGATGTCGTCCCAGATCTCAATCAGGGACTAGTTATCCCAAACATTCAATTCACTTTTCTTATAAATAGTTTTAAGAGGTATATAACTTCGTCTGAATCCACTTGAGTTTGTCGAACAAGAATAGAATAGAATACTATGGAATATAAATTTATTTTTAATTTATTTGCTCTTTTTACAATAAGGTGGTACAATAATATTAAGAATCCTTGCAACGAATGGTTCTCCTCCATTTTCACGGCTTCTAGTAGCTTACTTCTATTCCTTTCAAATCCTCGTATTTCGTCTTTGACATTTTGTTTCAGTTTTCAATTTCTCAACTTTAGGACAACTTAGAACACTTTTGTTCATTATGTCGTCCTGAATCATTTTTGACAATTATTGATTAGCTACTACAATTGCAAAAAGTTGTAACACGGACGCAGAGTTTGATTTTCATCAGGTGTTGTAGTTGCAGTTGAAGTCTACGACGTTAAGTGTGTAGTTCTCTATCATTTAATTTTAGAGAAGATCATACTTATGTATTAAATTTTTTGTGAATCCACTCATGAAGAAACCGAAGGATGAGAATAGTAAAATCTTATACGGAAAGGCGGGTTTCTTGACATCAATTGACGAGGGAATAGTTGCATCTACTTCCAGCCGAAGGGTTTTCAAGTTTTTCAACCTCCATATCTAAAATATCTTGAATGAATCGTTCTTCAAATACATGTACTTGCGATTCAATTTCTAAAGAGTTATGTGAGACCGAATATTTTGAAGATAAATTCAAAGCATCGTCCTATTTTAAAGAATCGTTGCCGACACAAGATGTCGGCAACGATTCTTTCTCGTGACGGAAAGAATTTTCCCATGACGTGACGGGTGATGGTCGTGATTCCTGACTTATGCCCGTGCGCAATTTTGTTGACTGCATCCTGGCACAGTTCCTTTGAGACCTTTACAATGGACCCTGTTGATGTGAATGCATAAGAGAACCAATGAGGGGTGCAGACTATCGTGCTGGATGATCCTGTGCAGAAATAACCTTTCTTCCCATTGGCCTCTTGGAAGGGGAGGTTTACCTTGAATCGGTCAACCGCCCCTTGGTTCGACCTCTGCAGGAAGTCACAGCTGAGGTCCGAGACATTAATTCTGTGAGTCGAATTCTCTGATTTTTGTGCTTTATCCGTAAGGCAATCTTCAATTTCTGATCCGTAAGGCAATCTACAATTTCTGTTCTTTTTCTGTAAGGCAATGTTCAATTTCTACACAATTTAATGATGGATCTCGTAAGTTACCCTCGTTGCAGCAACAGAATGTCTCGAACTGTAACAAAAATAAGAAGTTATAAAATAAAATGAAGGTCAGACTATAGTAGATGTCACATATTATAATAACGTAAGAACAAATGACTTTATGTTTATCTAATTTTTAATACTTTGACCTCTATCGACATTTTTGTAGAAATCATTTGAAAAGAATGTACGCATACCTTAACTGTCGCAATAGCAATAAAAGAAAAATCTTACCCCTAAGTATAATTTTCTTTTGCAAACATTGCATCGATCTTCGCAATCTAGCCGCGTACCGTTGGATTTTTTATTTTCTTTGCATGCAATATCTTGAGGTCCTTGATCTTCGCAATCTAGCCGCGTATCGTTGGATTTTTTATTTTCTTTGCATGCAATATCTTGAGCTCCTTGATCTTCGCAATCTAGCCGCGTATCGTTGGATTTTTTATTTTCTTTGCATGCAATATCTTGAGGTCCTTGATCTTCGCAATCTAGCCGCGTATCGTTGGATTTTTTATTTTCTTTGCATGCAATATCTTGAGCTCCTTGATCTTCGCAATCTAGTCGCGTATCGTTGGATTTTTTATTTTCTTTGCATGCAATATCTTGAGGTCCTTGATCTTCGCAATCTAGCCGCGTATCGTTGGATTTTTTATTTTCTTTGCATGCAATATCTTGAGGTCCTTGATCTTCGCAATCTAGCCGCGTATCGTTAGATTTTTTATTTTCTTTGCATGCAATATCTTGAGGTCCTTGATCTTCGCAATCTTGCCGCTTATCGTTGGATTTTTTATTTTCTTTGCATGCAATATCTTGAGGTCCTTGATCTTCGCAATCTAGCCGCGTATCGTTTGATTTTTTATTTTCTTTGCATGCAATATCTTGAAGTCCTTGATCTTCGCAATATAGCCGCGTATCGTTGGATTTTTTATTTTCTTTGCATGCAATATCTTTAGGTTCTTGATCTAAGAAGTCCATTTCACAGGTCTCTTAATTTCCTTTCGTAGGTATTGCTTCAATCACATGAAAAAAAAAATACTTTCAGTGCTCATCTCTATGGCTAAAATGAATTGAGAGATTAAAGATAAATTTATTACGCATATTATCTATACTTACGTGCCAAGCCTATAGCAGGAAAAAATATTCAACCAGCACAATGCTGGTCGACGTGATGACAGCATCGATCTAAATGCCACTAGAGTGAGCTAATTTTGCAGGCCAACATTTATTCTAATTTTAGGTATCGTACTATATTTTTAATTGATTCATCAAGAAACGAGGACTGGTTTTCCCATTGCTGGTGATAAGAATTTTGAGTTCAAACGATAAAACATGTGCTAGTCACGTTTTAATTATTTATCCGCTGAGCGTTATTGTGTAGGCTGAAGACTGGTTTGAAAAGAAAACCAAAATAATAATTTAGCTCTTATAAGAGCAACTGATTTCAAAGTTTATCATCCGAATTGCCTTATTTATTTCTTTTCTTCTTTCTTTCATCGAAATTTTAATAGCTATCACTTCTAATATCAATACATGTATATCGGCTTTGCCTTTCACATGGTATACATTTTTACTCAGCTCATTGATTCCTAATAACCATATTTTTGGGCGGCTGTGGACTGACTTGTGCCTGCTGTATTTCTCAGAATATTTTAAATCTAGAGTATTTGTTAATAGGAGGGATTAAAGTTGTGTTGAGTTCAATCACTTACACAAAACAAGTTTCTTAAACCATTTTCAAAAAAGATATTTATTCAGAATTTTTCTATTTTTTTTGATAAACAGTCCTTACAGCTAAAAAAGGGCCTGAGGTACAAACGAAACTAATTAAAATATCTTAATATAAATTAAGAAGTGGCAAGTGTTTTCGTCAGAAAAATTATTCATTAAAAAGTATAAACTTATTTTTAGGTTCATTCTTATATGGATAGACTAAAAACTATCAAAGCTTATATCTAGTATCATCCTTGTCAAAAAGATTATGTTGTCTAACTGTCAAAACGATCTGTTGTTGGGACGTAATTCACGCCGGTAATAATCGTAGATACATAAATGTCATTATCATAGCAATTGCCACCAATACGATGACTGACATGGTGATATATTTTATTACTGTTAAGTCATTACTAACAGTCTTTGACTTTTTGATTCGTTAGCTAGAGGTATGGTTACATTTTGTCTGTAATCGTTTGAGGGAGTTGACGTATCCGTAAGATCTGTTTTTCCTTTTTGTTTCCTAAAAGCGCCTCGTTAGAAAATGTTCTATCACGTTATGAGATTTTAATATTCTATTCTTATAAGAAACGGGTACTTGCACAACCTAATGTCAACGAGTCAATAAAAATATACCTCACTTCGTAATCAATTAGAAGCGACTTTTCCTTGGCTGCGTAGCATCGATATTTAGGATTCCCTAGTAAAAACTGGTGAAAACGGAGGTCATTGTCTGCTGTAAACATACTTGTATTTACTTTATCACAGTAGAACAACGGCCTTCCTGTACCTGAGGAGAAAACACAAGTGATTTTATTAAGTAGGTACCTATCAGGCGAGATTGGGCCAAAATAGACCACCATATTTTTCAAAAGTGTGCATATTGATGGTGGTAATTTTGAGCTCTGCTCTATTTGAAAAATATCTATCTCTTTTCTGTTTCTATGAAAGAAATACACAGTAACACTTTGATTTCCCATTCCATGCTCAGGTGGACCGCGCAACTAGAGTGTAGTATCCCTGGTAGGGGCGTATTTTAGAGAAAAAAAGTTTTTCTTCATATATTTGACATAGTCATGAAAACGATTCCAATTTTGAATGTTTCCACTACCAAAGAGTGTTAAAGTCAGGTGGACATCACGGTGTGTCAAAAAAAAAATTTTTTTTCTATATCTCAAATGTTTCTTTGGGAACTAAAAAATCCTCCTAAAATAGCGGCTCGATATCTCGAAAATTGAGCTGGTGGTTTACAAGTTCATTTTCCCATTTAAAATACAAGTAATTTTTTTTTTGTTTTCTAGGGTAAACCGAAGAATTTTTTTTTTCCAATTTTGAATTTCATACCCCGATAGGAAATTAAATTCCCTACAAAAATGTTCCTAATAGTCATGCTCGTAAAACTACAATATAAAAAGTTACAAGCCCCCAATATGATATACCTAACATAATACAAATTTTATGTATTATTATTGTTTTTACTTTTTTTGGTTATTAATTGGTGGTATTTTTTCTTCTAATTTTAATTTCCAATCTTCTATATACAATCTTCAATAACATTTTAAAGTAGTGGACATACATTAGTTGTGGGCTAGAGATTAAAATAATATGTTATGTTATTTATACTTGACTAGCTGACCCGTGCCCACTTCGTTGGGCGGTAAATATTTTAACTTCTGATGAAATGATGAGTGTGGTTCGGTTAGTACTGAGTGCTATGATTTATTTCCTGACTGCCAAAAGGAGGGTTTTGTTTTTATTGCTTAGGTATGTAGCTAGGCTAGCGAGCCGCTGCGAGCGCTCAGCGCTAGACTCCCTATCCATTGTTGCAGAGACATGCTGCTTTAAATCACTGAGACGCTGCGCACGTTCAGCGCTAGATTCCCGAGCACGGACCTGCGATGTTCTCCAGCTTTGGTTAGCAAGCCGCTGTGAACGCTCGGAGCTAGATTTCCCAGCGCGTGCTTGCGAAATATTTTCTCTATTCCTCGAGAGGCGCAGATGATTATCAAGAGCAGACTCTGCCGTACGGCGTACTCGAGCTGCTCTTGTCTCATGTCTGGGATGTCTGACGGGAAAGTTGAGATTTCCTTTTAGGCATGATAAACAATCGCTGAAACTGTCCGATATCCCAAAAACAGAAATATCACAGCAGGCTTCGAACTCGAAGAATGAGAACGAAGTAATGTTGTAATTGTGTTTTGAGAAACCGAGCAACCAAAACCATAGACCAACAACATTCAACCAACTACGTACAATTCACGTACCTAACGACAAAAGTTAAATAATAACTGGAGAGGGTCATTAATCCGCGGAAAATCATAATACCACGATTCAGAAAAAATTACATAATTGCACAAAGCATGTTCTAATGCGGTTCGTGAATGGACGGCGCGGGCGGCGTTTTGCGATTTAGTAATTTTATATTATCTTCGAAACTATTCAACCAATTGACATACTGTTTTGAGCAAATCGTATCTCTATGATGTTCTTGTGATCATTATAACATTGTTTTCGATAAGGTTTAATATTTTGTTGTTTAAAAAATCGTTCAAAGATAAGTACATCGAAAAATACTTTTTTTAACACATAAAAGCTACTATATCTGCTAAAACATAAAAGATAGAAATATGGTGCCGCGGACTTTTTTGTAGAACTATTCAAAGCGGACCAGGTTGCCATACATTGTTTTCAATTATATACAACTGTTAAGGCAGCGCACGCAAATAACTCTGTTGTAAGAGCTATTTTTTTCCGCCTGGATAGACAAAAATTGAGATAGTTTGGCTAATATGCATGATATCTTTATAATTTATAGCCTATAGCATTCCTCAATAAATGGGCTATCTAACACTGAAAGAATTTTTCAAATCGGACCAGTAGTTCCTGAGATTACCCCCTACATACAAACTTACAAACTTACAAACTTACAAACAATTTTACCTCTTTATAATATTAGTATAGATGAACTTGTGATCTAAAATTAATTCGTTCACTTTCAAATCATCTAAGATGTCTTCATCAAGTTCCTTCACGTTTTTAGTATACGGTTTTCTAATGCTGTTTATGTAAGGATCTGAAGTATAAAGAAGAGTATGAAATACATCCTCATTTGTAGCGGATCTTGAGCATTTTCTAGCATGATGTAGACGAAATTTTTTATAATCCTTATTACGAGATTCTTGTGCATCTTCCGAAAGTTGACCAATAGGAAGTACTGCAAAATGCTGTATTTTATTTCTCCATGAATCAAAATGTTGTGAACTGAAGATGGCATGTAGTACCATTCATAATTGCTCACATAGATCCTGGCAGTGTCCATAGCATAACTGCCAAATTTTTCAGCATTTATCATTACACCCGATGAAAGAGCTTGCAGAATTATGTAAAGTCGTTTAATCAAATTATATCCACTCCTGTAATTTCAGCAGAGCAGCTTGCATTGTGAAAAAATCTTCTGGCAGTCGATACTGCCAGAAAGGTGGTTAGTGGTACTTGTTTTGGTATGTCGATGATCAATTTTATTTATTTTATTTTTATTTATGATCAATCCTAGCTCTTCACGGAAACGCCTTTGTACCAGGGTTTTCTTATCTTGCTTTAGTCGTTTCTTTTCTTCGCTTGTGGCTGAACATATTTAGAAAGACAGATTATAGGAAATAATTATGTAAAATCATTTCCATACAACGAATCTAGGCGTGTAAAGTAGACAGTTCGTATTGATAAGAAACTTCATTTTCAA
The DNA here is from genome assembly GCA_963859965.1 of Ceramica pisi. NCBI lineage: Eukaryota > Metazoa > Arthropoda > Insecta > Lepidoptera > Noctuidae > Ceramica > Ceramica pisi. The sequence goes on from OY982556.1 coordinate 14,495,108, forward strand.
GCCTAGCAGTCACTTTAGTCAAATCGTTCATTTAATTTTTTCACACGCATCATGAGTGCAAAAAAAGATAAACGCTCTAATATCAATGATAAATTACAAAACTTACCGCAAACTATTGATGTAAACAGCAACATTACAAACCGCAATAGATAGCGAGCGCTTTTCCGTTTTCCGGCTTTTATCACATTTTTACTAATTACTCCGAAAACCGCAAATATCCTCAGTTTTTTTATTTTGATTATGTTTATGGATAGCTACGCTACAAATCAACATTAAATGTAAAGTAGGGGTAAACTGTCAAAAGTCTGGATGAACTTTAAAAAAATTTTTATTCACCATATTTTATTTTGCAATTATTTTAAGGTAAACGTTAACATAATATTAAATACATATTACGAACTTCCAGAAATATGTAATATATTATACCTTTTCCTGTAAAGTATAACAATTAAATCAATTTGAAAGTGATAAAGTGGAGGAAGTTTGAAGGCTTAACATGGACGTCCGTCAAAACTACTTATAAAGTTTGTGGTGTTGTAAAAAAATCATTTCATATAATATGTATAATTTTTTGATATTGTAGTCTAGTTTGGTCCTTAAACTATTGAGTAAAATAAAAAAACATGCCAGTAGCGACATTGACAAAAACCATTTTTAATCAGCAGTTGTTCTACGATTTTCTTTAGTGCGTCGATGCCAATTATAATTATGGAAAATAAAGAGTTTTACCTTGTATTCGGACTCAAGCTTGTCGTCGTAACAGCGAACTTCCAGAGCTCGCATGGTTTGATTTAAATCTGTATTCACTAGTAAGCGTGTTCTATTCAAACTTTCTTCCTTAATAATTTGTATTGTTCTTATGACATATCTACCAAATACTTTGTCACAATACTTTTCATCGTCCCAATATTCATAGCAATGCTCATCTGCGCTGTCTATTTTCGTAAATAACACTATGATTCGACAATTCTCTTGTCAAATCATCCGCCAGAAGTCTTCACACTTGTTTCCTTTGGACTTTGCGTGCATATGAATTTGTTTTGTTCTCAAATCCATCCACAAAGTTGGCATAAGCATATTAGTTGATGTTATAACATCATCATATGGGATTCCCTTATTAGCTGCAATTAAGATCACTCGAGAGTCATCCCAACACGAATAAATTATGAGAATCGATTCTTTGATGATTTCTCTGGTCTGGTAAAATCATAAATTAGCATGATAGTTTTACTGCCAGAAGTTGCTCATGCTCTTTGTTATTGAGTTGTCAAAAGTTTAGCCGAGGTCTTGTCCAAATCTGCAGTAAACTCTTTGAAGATGAATGTTTCAACCAATTGTGCTGACATAATAAAAAAAGTACTTACATTAATTCAATAAGATCATCAGCATCTTTTAACTTTTTCAAAGTTTTTCATTTCGTCTGAATCCACTTGATTTTGGCGAACAAGAGAGACGGATGGTTTTCTTCCATTTCCGCGGCTTCTCGTTGTTTATTTCTATTTCTTTCGAATCCTCGTATTTCGTCGTAGACATATCGTTTCAGATTTCACTTTCTCAATTTCAGAACATAAGTCAGAAGACTTCTTTTCATTATTTCGTCCTGAATACTGGAGATTCGAGACAGTATGTACTTGTATCTTATGACTCGTAACAAGTACGTCAATATGCAAATAATCATTTATTAAAAACGTATCAGTCCGCTAATTAGTCCAGTCTTTGTTCATATGTACCGTTGCAGGTGTCGATGAATTATTGCAGAGAACTCATCGTTTGTGGTTCACTTGGAGAATTAGATTTAACAATTCCAGCAATCAGATAGGGCAACCATGATGGAGAGGCAAATCAGTGTACCAAAAGTGATGGATTTCGTGAGATATCATTGTCTGCATATATGAGTAGTAATCGTGTTCTGATAAAACTTTCTTCCTTATTAATTTCAATTGTTCAAAAATTATAAAAAAAAAAATCAATCTTTGTCACAATACTTTTCATGGTCTCAATATTAATATTGGTATTTATTTACAATAATTATATTCTAGAGACAAACAAACTAAACTAGTTCTAAATCAGTCTCAAGAGTGGCTATAACTTCCTTCTTAGAATTAAGTCTTAAGGATCTACAACATCTTACTGAATGAACTAATAAATGTACTTTCTAAAATGACGCCGTCGGACACAGCCGTATATGATTATTCCAATCAAAGGATTGTCACGATTACAATGATTACTATACTTATGTGTTCTTTCCACATTGCGTCATTATTTGAAGTTACTGGTTCATGAGTTATGAATGAGGGTGTAGTGATGAACACTGTTCACGTACTCATTTCAGGAGTGTAGTTCGGAATCGTATTTTCTAGCCGTGTCGTTAAGGACGTTTTGTGGATGATTTTTGTGAATAATGACTGCATGTTCATTATGCAAGAGAATCTAAATCAGTCTCAGGAGTGGCTTTAACTTCCTTCTTAGAATTAAATCAACATCTTACTGAATTAACTAATATATACTTTCTAAAATTACGCCGGCGGACACCACCAGTACAATGACTGACGCGGTGATATATTTTATTTCTGTTAAGTCATTACTTACAGTCTTCTGACTATCGGATTCGTTAGCCAGAGGTATGGTTACATTTTGTCTGTAATCGTTCGAGGGAGTTGACGTATCCGTAAGATCTGTTTTTCCTTCCTTCTCGTTGGTTATTTATATTTCTTTCAAATCCTCGTATTTCGTCGTAGACACATTGTTTCAGTTTTCAATTTCTCAACTTTAGAACATAACTCAGAAGACGTCTTTTCATTATTTCGTCCTGAATACAGAAGATTCGAGACAGTATGTACTTGTATCTTATGACTCGTAACAAGTACGTGAATATGCAAATAATCATTTATTAATGATGTATCAATCTGCTAATTAGTCCAGTCTTTGTTCATATGTACCGTTGCAGGTGTCGATGAATTATTGCAGAGAACTTATCGTTTGGTTCACTTGGAGAATTAGGTAAGAATGAGTATCAGTTGTAATCGTGTTCTATTCAAACTTTCTTCTAATTTCAATTGTTCTTATGACATACCTACCAAATACTTTGTCACAACACTTTTCATGGTCCCAATATTAGCAATGCTCATCTACGTTGTCTATTTTCGTTAAAGACACTATGATTCGACAATTCTCTTGTCAAATCATTTGCCAGAATTCTTCACACGTGTTTCCTGTTTTCTTCGGACTTTGTGAATAAACGAATTTATTTTTATCCTCAAATCCATCCACAAAGTTGGCATAAGTACCTATGCCTCATATATAAGTTGAGGTTATGAAATCATCAATCATCATAATGGGATTCCCTTAGTAGGTAATGTTATTATCACTCGATAATAATCCCAACACGGACGGATAAATTTCGGATCGACAGAGGTAGTAAAAGGTTGAACAGATCATAAAAATAAGCCATCAAAATCGTTTTGATAGTAAATATTTTTAATCAGTCATAACTTATAAATAAAACTCGTACATAGCCGTATATGATTGCTAGAAAAACAGGCATCGTCACGATAACAATGATTATTATACTCATGTGTTTTTTCCACATTGCGTCATCATTCGAAGTTTCTTTATCGACTGGTTCATGAGTTATGAATGAGGGTGTAGTGATGAACACTTTCGACGTACTCATTTCATTTGAAGTTTCTTTATCGACTGGTTCATGAGTTATGAATGAGGGTGTAGTGATGAACACTTTCGACGTACTCATTTCATTCAAAGTTTTTTTATCGACTGGTTCATGAGTTACGAATGAGTGTGTAGTGTGAAGTCTGTCGACGTACTCATTTAATTCGAAGTTTCTTTATCGACTGGTTCATGAGTTACGAATGAGTGTGTAGTGTGAAGTCTGTCGACGTACTCATTTCATTCGAAGTTTCTTTATCGACTGGTTCATGAGTTACGAATGAGTGTGTAGTGATGAAGTCTGTCGACGTACTCATTTAATTCGAATTTTCTTTATCGACTGGTTCATGAGTTACGAATGAGTGTGTAGTGATGAAGTCTGTCGACGTACTCATTTAATTCGAATTATCTTTATCGACTGGTTCATGAGTTACGAATGAATGTGTAGTGATGAAGTCTGTCGACGTACTCATTTCATTTGAAGTTTCTTTATCGACTGGTTCATGAGTTATGAATGAGGGTGTAGTGATGAAGTCTGTCGTCGTACTCATTTCAGGTGTGTAGTTCGATAGTGGTTACTTGATTTAACGTCGTGAATGATGACTGCATGTTCATTATGCAATTCGATGGCACCTGAAAAGCAATACGATTGATTCTATTACACACGTGATTATGTGTGATCATCGTCTTGGGAAAAATGTTTTATCATTACCGTCACGAGATTTAATATTCTATTTTTCTATGAAAGGGTTATTTGCACAACCTTATTTGAACGTATTAATAACAATTTACAAAGAAATAAATATACTCTGCCTCGTAATCTACGGGTAAGCTTAAATTTGCCCTGCTTGCCAGGCATTTAAAAGATTCATGGAGGTGTGCCATTGTCTTTCATGTTAATAATACATGATAATACTAATTTTGAAAAAACGCCAGCAAAGTCACTGTAAACAACATAAATATTTAACGACTGTTGGTAACGTGAATAACTTCAATTGAAACTTTTTGTATTAAGCGTTTGCTTCTGGTACTGCTTAGCCGATACAACTGCCAACTGATACAAGAATGGCTAGTAAAAAATCGTGCCATTGTCTTTCATATTCAAATTTTAATGTCGTTGGATCGACGACTCCGTACAGTAACGGCTTTCCAATATCTAAAGAAATAACAAAAATAATTTAAAGTACCAGGCGTACCTTGTGTAGATATTTATTATATTGAATAATTATATTATATATAGTAACAATTATCTTCAACTTACATATATTTTTCAAATCAATAATAAACTTATCACTGAATGTACGTAACCCCATGTTAGCTGATGCTTACGTTTTATAATAATACTTTTTTCCAAATTTCAACTTACTACACTAACTATGTAGTCTTCGCTGTGCCAGCAGTCGGGACAAACGATTAGCTTTTGCCCGCGACTTCGTAAGCGTGTATCATGTTTTTTCCATTCCCGAGGGAATTCCGGGAAATTCTCTCTTAGTGCTCTCCTACACTTCCCAAGGAACCTACATACCAAATTTCAGCTTCCTGCGACCAGTAGTTTTTCCATTCCCGTGGGAATTCCGGGAAATTCTCTCTTAGTGCTCTCCTACACTTCCCAAGGAACCTACATACCAAATTTCAGCTTCCTGCGACCAGTAGTTTTTCCATTCCCGTGGGAATTCCGGGAAATTCTCTCTTAGTGCTCTCCTAAACTTCCCAAGGAACCTACATGCCAAATTTCAGCTTCCTGCGACCAGTAGTTTCGGCTGTGCATTGTCTGTCACTCACTCAGTAACGGAATAATTTTATATAAGTATTAGGATTACGTACTTATACAGATGTGTGTAAAATGAATGGTTTGTGAATCTTAATCTCGTAGCGTTCTGTAGTTTCTGGCTACCTCTCATGAGGAAGAGGCGTACCTAATACCCTTTGATTATTATATAATCAAAGTTGATACCCTTTGCTTTCCACGGTATTAAACGAATGTATTTCCTTTAATCTTTGTTCAAATGCTAGAACTTAACAATGTATTGTAAATAATTAGGTAATCTTATGAATGTTGTTAATAAGATTGTAATATAAAGTAGGTAAGAATTTAATGTGCTCAACAGACTAACAGCCTTGCCATACACAACGTGGCAATGCCGCCAGTCTTTTGGGCAACGATGTGAAGGAATTTTTCGACGCAATTTTGGATTATGTAGGTACTTAGTTTTATTTTTTATTCGGTATTCCAAATTCAAAATGTATTTGTTGTGAATAAAAAAGAAATAAAAATTAAGAATAAGGTTTGTGAATAAATTGATAAGCTGATTGTTTTGTTTTATTTTTTAAATTTATTATTCCCCAAAGCTCCTATGTTGCTTAGCTCATTCATCGGTGAACGAAGATGGGACGCCATCAGGCTTGATCGGCCTAGACCAGAAATCGAGTTGGCGCAATGGTCGAGCGATTGACTGCTGCGCTTCGCGGGTTCGATTTCTTATGGAACATAATTATGTACGGCCTACAGATAGTTGTTCCCGATCTAGCTGATCAGATTATATGTATACAGTATGTAAACGCACGATGCAGAATAAATTCCTAGTGTGGGCCAACGTTTAAAAAAATCTATGGTAAATAAAACAATCAGTAAAAATAAGTACTTAATTTATTACAAAAAATTACAATACAAAAAGATCGTTTTCCTATCCTTAACTTACTTAATAATCTCCTAAATAAAACGTTTAGCCCAATGTTACGACTAAACGTGTTAAATTCGTGCAGTGCGCTTGTACTTAAAATGTATAAGAACTAATCAAAAATGTATGTTTCTTGGTCCCTTTATTATTTAAAAATGGCTGGACTGAATTTGAATATTTTTTTAGCCAAATTAGTGCTATTTTAGCTCATAAAATGGCAGTGTCGAGAGTACACAGTTGGAAAACATTTTAGAAATTGTCTGTGACAAAACAAGATGGCGGTATTCGTTCAGATTCTGGTTACGCGCCAAAAGATCCTTGCGCTGACAGCAAATTCAAAATGGCTGCGGTTATGCAAAATTAGGGACAAATTGAATTTTATAGACCCAGATCTAAAACGTAGCTTTATAAATTCGCCATATTATAAGACTCTCATTGACCACTATCTCAACTGATGGTGCGACGATGGAGCACGCTTGCCTGGATGTGTCCTTTTCACTCGTGATTTGTAAAATTAAGTTTTCTGGGTCAGTGTCTACATTAAAGATGATTTTGTGTATTTTCTAACAAATGGATGGCTTGTTCGTTGCGACACGACAAACAACAGTCTTAAGATCCGTGAAAGCTTCATCTTGGATTCCTTGATCAAATTTCTGTGAAAAAAAAAACAGTGAAATTAGAAAATCGATAAGTAGCGTTATTTGCGGGTTGATTAGAGACGGCAGGATTACAGTGTAGGTAATATTATCGGGATAAGATTGCGAAACGCAGTGGCATATTTAAATCTTGTACCTTCCGACAAAAGGATAAAGCTCAAATGAAATGGGTTTGACTGAATATGTTTGATATACTTTGATTTTCATAAAGATGTAGATAATACCTATAGAAGTTTTGACACTTCGTCTTGAGAGGGCTTTTAAAAGTGAAATAGATTAGGGATCTGTTAGTGTTCTTATGGTAGGCGCCAGATAATTGTGCAATAACAGTCATTTGACATGACTCACATACATTTATTAAAACAAAATTAAAGTTTATGTTCTCTAGTAGGTAATGAAAACCGGTTCATAATTTAATGTTCGGGTATTTACGAAGGAAAAAAAAAAAGCTCAATGTACTTTATAGCAAGATTATCGCGACTGCCATAGAAAATTAGCACAGGTGCTACGGGTATCCAGCCCACAGGTCGTTGGTGTTATGACATTTAATCTTGAAACTATAGTAGCAAATACAAATATACAAAATCCTTTATTTCAAATAGACCAGTTACAGGCACTTTTGAATAGTCAAATTCTGTCAGTCAAATAGATGAAGCTAATCCTGCCGCGCTAGCGACAAGAGCAGCAGGGTTGTTCTGCAACATAACACACCCACCGACCCCGTCTCCAGCGCGGCAGTTGCACGTTCCAAAGAGTAGATCCTGTGGAGAAGAACGTGCAAGAAACTCCATGGACACTCTTTTAAAGCTCCGTCTCAGGTCCAATATAAAACTTACCTCATTAACAATAATGGTGGGCACGAAGGCGAGTGGGCGCTGCACGGACGCGCTCTTGTCTCCGTACGTGGCGAGCAGCGTGTCGCCCTGCTCGCCGGACGCGCAGCGCTTCAGCTTGCCCGACTCAGACTCCTTGGTCACTTGGGCGAGGCACTGGAACAGTGAATGATGTCATTTTGAATGTTTGCCTTCTAGAAAAGGACGACTAGTAACTGTGGTAACAACAAATAGATAAGCATTTACTTAAAATATATACTTTTTATAGCAATGGGAAAGAGGCATGTTGGGCCGACTATACATAAATTGTTAGTTGAGGCTTGCTTCGTGACTTAGTTTCCGGGGCCTGTACTTTTTTTTTATTTTAAAACAAGCCGTTTACAGGCACTTTTGAAATGTCAAGGTCGGTCAGTCAAAAACATGAGGCCATTTGCAAGTTTCAAAACGTAGATCTCTGTGGAGAAGAACATGCAAGAAACTCTACGGACACTCTTTTAAATCATGAGATGTTTTATAAAAATCTTAGTTCCATGTACTTGCTTCTTCATGTGAGGACAATGCAACATAAAAATAAAACTTATTAGAAGAACTTAAAATATAAAGATCAAATAAGCCAGTGGTGGTTAAGAGATGACCAGTCTCAACAGGTGACGGCGCCCGTTCACGAACCTGACGCATGTATCGGCACCATTCAACTCAACCATTTTGAAGGGAACCGAATGATCAAACACACGCGCCGCCATCAGCAAAACATTTGAGTGAGCATGACATGATCTCAATCACCATGCTCGTTCGTCAAATAAGTAAAATTATAACTAGTCGTTAAACTGCACACATGTGAGTCTGCCAAGCATCCAACTTTATCGCATTGCCAATGCTCGACTATTGAACAAGTTTCGTGCATAAAATACTTAGGCATAATGATCGATGAACATCTCTCATGGAAATTGCAAATCGATGCAGTTACAAAACGTGTAAGAAAGCTCGCTTACATATTTAAAAAAATTAGGTCTGTAGCTAAACCGCGACTTATTCGAGCCGTTTATTTCTGTCTCTGTCAATCAATCTTGAGTTATTGTGCCATTGCTTGGGGAGCATCGAAGAAAACATATCTTCTCAAGCTCGAACGCGCTCAGCGAGCTATTTTAAAAATTGCTTTTAAGAAACCCTGGCGTTATTCTACCAATGTACTGTACTCAGAATGTAACATCCTTACCGTGAGACAGCTTTACATTACCTCGGTACTTCTCCGCTTTCATAAATTTGCTAAGACCACAGCGCAAACCTCTTACAGAACCCTCAAGTGGAACATACCGAGAGCTCGTTCTACTTTTGCTCGTCAATCTTTTACGTTTATGGGACCCTATCTTTACAATAAATTCTTTAAAGCTAATAACACAATAATAAACCTGACATTATTCCACCTCAAAACCACCATCCAGAAATGGCTAATACCCAAAGACTATGCCCATACCGAGAACCTCTTAAAAAGTGTTTTTTAATATCACGCGCTCACGACCTCATCCGTACACTTACTTTTATACAGCACGCATCAAAACCTACACACACACACTCACTCACTCTCACACACACACACACACACATACACGCAGACACACCCACATACATTAATACACAAACACACCTTCGCAAACTAGCACTATTTTTTTTCTATTTTCAAATATCTTTTGTCTATTTTTGTGTCTTCTTTTATGTTGTGTTCCAAGACACAATTAGTTATAGTACAATATACACATTAAATGCATTACTTTTTATGTAAATACTTTTTTAAAACTTACGGAAGGGACTGGACCCCACGACACAGGGAATCCTAGTGTGGGGCCCAGAGATATGTTGTTTTTTTGTTTCAAAACTAATGATGTACCTTATACGTGTATACAGGGAAATTGAAAAAATACCCGAAACCTCTTAGGCAGTGAAAGTACACATGATTATAAGCAACTTTTGTTTTGGTAAAACTCCGAAAGCTCGAAAAAAATATCGGCTGTTTCATACATTTTCATTGGCTAAATACTGCATTTTGTATGAAACAGCTGATATTTTTTTCGAGATTTCGGAGTTTTACCAAAACAAAAGTTGCTTATAATCATGTGTACTTTCACTGCCTAAGAGGTTTCGGGTATTTTTTCAATTTCCCTGTATACTTTGAACTAATGTTTGTATGAATAAAGATTTATTATTATTATTATTATAACTAATCACATGTACTACGGGAACCGAGGATATTTTTCTATGGTCAATAGCCCATGATGCTGAGCAATAGTGTAGGTTTCTATCATAAAAACTGTTTTATGATACATTGTAAATTATTCGGGCGCGCGCCTGCTAAAAAGTTGATAGCAACACACTCCCGTACGTATAGTTGTCTGTTGTAATACAGCAGGCGCGGCGCGGCGCTTGTATGTTGTTGCAGGGTGTCGCGCGGAGAACATTGAGGGGATCGTGTGATATCAGGTCTATTTTTCACAGTTCCTATATGGTGGTATAGATGCCGCTACTGTATTGTATATGCTGTAATAATATGAATGCTTGTATCTTACCGTGTCGAGGGACTTGTCAGGATTGGCCTGGCCCATGAGGCAGATAACCAGCTCCATCTTCTCTGTGTCCTGGAGACTGCGGTCCTTCAGGATGCAGGCCTGGATCTGAAGACAAGAGGATAGTTCTTTAATAACTAACATATCACTATTTATGTGCATCTATAACAAAAGAAATAATATCAAACAGAAATACGAAATGTTGTATTTGTGAATACCATTTGACAAATTATTTTTGATAAAACTTTCCCACAGAAATTCTTGCCAATTTGATCAAATTAATTGAAACGGTATGGCCCTCATTACAGGGGATGAAACTCTGTACATTTTGGAACGTTGGAAAGTGACAAGACAAGCCAAGACGTTTGTTTGTTGAAACATGAGTATACATAAAAGGAATACAAATACAGGTGAGAAGTGTTAACGGACCAATTATTCTGTCTACATATCAAGAGAAAACTAAATTCCTTTTGAGAAATCATGCCCCAACAAAAACATTAAATGTAATTAATTAAAAATGTCAAAGCTCGCTATGCAATCTTTCCAACGTAAAAAGTTTTGAGATCTCATAGAAGTCAAGTCCTGTTCAACTTGTGTATTTTGAAGTTAAAAATCAAAATTCATTTTTTTTTTAATTATAGTGACTTGGCAATGAGCAAGTCACTATACTTATAAAATAAATACCCAAAAGCAAATCAAAACCCCTAGTTTTGTCCACATCGGGGGGTGAAATAGCCGCGATTCGAGATCGAGAAAAGGATGTACGGCCTGTACGGTGCCTGTTTTGCTCGAGACTTGGCTGGGGCACTGCCGTGCCCCTATATGACTGTCCTGACTTGATTTACAAGTTACAAGGCTTGATAGTCTAGTACCTATTACATTATACCTTTAGAAGTACTAAACACAGTTAACCGAGCCTAAGGCCATGTGCAGCTGTGTGTGGTACATGACCCTACTGTGGCCTAATAAGGTAACATAACGGCTATCCTGCGCGCAGATCCGGATTCAAGTCGCGCGGGGCCTGTAGCTAATTGTAACAAAGAGCTCACCAGTAAGAAAGTACCTTTACAAATTGTGCCTTGAAGAATAGTAGGTACTTGAGTCAAACTGCATTGTTCACATTTCCAAATGAAGTTAAATTGAGAGCGAAACGAGCTCAAATTTTTAAGAGCTACGTAGGGATTTGGTTTTAATTTGACCATCCTTATAAAAAAATGGAATATCTATTTCGATTTACGCAGAAAATTTTGAATAAAAAAAAAATGCCTACAAGAGTGAGCGAAACGAGCTCCGTTAAATTTAGCACCACACCTAGAATACAATAATTGTTTATTTTGAAGCGCAAGCGCGCGGCCCACAAACCGTAGGGCTCATTGCCGTTTGCTATACCTGCATGACTAATCCGGCCCCGCAGCGCGAACATACACTCATTGTGCTGCAATGTGCCGAGTTGAGATACAATCTTCACTGGAGATAATTGTAAATAGGTACCCATGTAATTACAGCTACTTAACTACATATTATAGAAGATGTAGGCTTTAGCGTGCTTTTACGCGAGCTAAGATTGTATGAAATAATGTTTGTAGGTAGGTATTATTAACGTTTCGTACCTTATAAAATAAATAAGCAGAAATAAAAATCAGTTTAAAGGCATTGGAAAAGCTCAAGTTAGTAAATATGATCAAAGGGTGACCAAGTGACCAAGGGACCAATTGTGAATAGAAATTAACATTTTAAGGGGGATGCAGACATGAGGCATGTGTGAACGTTCATATTCGTGGTGAGGCCTGTGCTACCCAGGAAAATTACGTGTTGCGAGGCGTGCGCGGTGCATGACTCGCTATGTTTCCGCCTTAAGGTTTGCACTAACAGCACCAGTAGCCTCAGACTCACGTTTCAAGAAAGACTTTTATAATTATTTGTTCACTGGCCCTTAAGTCTAGAGATGATCAAAACATACCTTGTTGCCGTAGCACTCATCAGGTCCGTGGTGGCATGTGAACTGCCACTTGCCATTCACTTTGTCGTGCTGGAGACAGAGAAACACAAATTAAGTCAAAAGTAATGTGATTGGTGTGTCTCAGTGCGCACGCATTAATTACAACATCAAGACTGTTCCATAGACTCTATGGCATTCAGTCGTGATGTTGTTAAGAGGGCTATCACAATTTTTCTTGAATTTTAGCGTTGTATTCGAGTTTTGATGTGTGATTTTGCTTTAAATAACTATAAGCCTTGAAAAAAAAAACAAAAATATGCTTAAGACAGTTTGATCATTTATCTTGGGAGTGTTCTAAATAAATATTTCAATTTGTTCACGTACATCAGTAAAATCCTTGACTCCGCAAAGGATGTTTCACAAAATGTTGCTTTAGGGAATCTTTTGATGCCTTGGTACACCGAAGATATTATAATTTAATCATTTATAAAAATCCACGGTACAACTGTATCTTCTTCTTTGGAATGATCAAATCAATTTATTACGATTCATACAGTAATACACCAAAAATAATTCTGAATAACTGAGAGTTTTTGACAATTTTCCGTACAAAACTATAATTTTTATCTATAAAATTATAATCCAAATTCAAATAAAAAATATTTAATAATTAAGGTGGCGTTGCTATATTGCTTGAAAAAAAAAATGGGCTAATTAAAAGTAAAGTAAATATTTTTAAATAATTGTTGTATGCAATTCAAAAATCAATATAAATCTTGTGACGCGCGGTATTCAACTTTAGTCAATCTGAGCAAATCGATTTTGTAAAAGCGCTCTTAAACCTAAACCTCCAATGCATAGAAGGTTAGGCTGTGATGAACCTACATAAATACCTATGTATCTACCTGTTACTCCTCCCACTGTAGACGAGGCGTGCTGCAGTGTCAGACCCTTACTGACTGAAACCCCGTGTTCCTTCCAATGCCCTTCGCGTTCCAGGGTGACTCTTTCGAACACATTCCGCAACCCTGGCAAGTACTGGCCCCCGTGTGCCCCGTCAATAATGCTAGGCGCTTGTGGAACATAACGTGATGTCTACCAAGGCCTGGGAGGCTACTGTCTAAGTCTGAAGGCCGCAGTTGCGGGCGTTTTCTACTCTGTATCACTAACGGACTTACAAATATGTCCCGAACCCGAAATAAGAATGAACGACAACATAATTTGTCAGTCACTAACATCACATTATCATTAATTCTTAGTGTCTAGGTGATACGGAGTTGAATACGCCTGCAACTAAGACCGAAACTACGGACGGACTGGTGGACGTAAAGGCTACGCCGATCTCCCAGTTCACCTCCACTCAGAAGATGCGGGAATTTCGGGTTGTTGTACTGGGTATACCGGGTCAGCCCGGGGAGTCCCACATAGCTTCCCACTCCCCCGAGGGAAAAAATGCATAACGCATACCCTCCCAGGGTATGCGTTATGCATTTTTTCCCAGCCGAAAAAAAAAAACGGCTTAGAGAGTATCCCCCCTGGTTCCTTCTCCGGATGTCGGGCTATCCATCGCTCGCCGTCCACTCAACTTGTCTGGAGCCTAAGGAAGACTTTGGCTTGGTTTTCCAGTACAGCGACTCACCGTGCTCTTGCCGTAGGGCACCATCTTGACCTTCACAACTCCTCGGAAGTCCCTCCACACGGGCGCCAGCTGCTGCGTGATGAAGCGCTTGCTGTCGGGGCAGAGCGACTCGTAATACACGGCGATCTTCACCTGCGGACAGAAGGGGGACGTTACTCATCAGCAGAAAATTGGCAAGTGCACGGACGCGGAAGTTATTGGCTTTTACGCCATTATGCGCTGTTTTGCGCAAGATTTAAGGGTCCTGGCTCTTTATAGAATAGAATAGAATAGAATAGAAAACAGCAAAAACACGTTATAAAAAATAAGATGAACAAAGACATAAAATAAAGAAAAAGAACGGTACAGTAAAATTGTGCTGAGCCATGCCGAAAGGGTTACCATCTCAGCATATGCTGGGCGTCAGACACCCAGCGCTGGTTTTCAGTTGGCACCCCGCAGTGACACACGGACGAGGGTAAATAAAATAAATAGATACTGTGAAATTAATACATGCTATTTATGTGATAATGTAAGAAGTTAGTAAATAAAATAATGTGTGAGAATACGTAAACAAAAATTGCAAAAGAATGAGTTTTTTATGTATACCACACCGTGAAGTAAATCATCTTTGAAAGAGAAGTAAACCAATTTAAGGTCTTAAAACCCGAGCTGTAATTGTAACCAGAGTTACTCTTCACTACTGGGGCCCGAGTCTGCTATTACAATAGTGTCAGAATGGTCGATCACTGATTTCAAAATGGTTGATTTTGACAAGTTTGGTAATCTACTAACATAATGGCATCATAATGGCGTCATAATGACATTCCAATGATCAACCACTGACACGCCATTGAAAGAAAGCCATATGAATGGTAATCTCGTACATAATGACAGATTTAGTATTTACGAACTTCTCTCTACTTCAGATTGCTTATAACACTAATAAATAATATGTAAAACTAAATATAAATAAAATCTGGAATGAATAAATGCTCAAATTTAGCTCGGTTTTATAATAATGGCAATACGGCATTCCTACCGCAATTCTATTACAAGACCATTGACGTGCCAGTGACCGGCCACTGACGTGCCAGTGACCGTGCCATTATGAATTTAGCAGATTACGAATTTTTTGCAAAATGACAATGGCATGACAATGACATCGTGTCGGAATGACAAATTTATAAAAATAGCACATTCGGGCCCCAGATTGAAAGTGTAGATATGATCGACAATGTAGCGCTTGCTTACAACCTGGGGGTCTTTAAGTCAAGGGTGAATTGGATTACTTTTAGGCAAGCGAGCTCCATCGTCAAATGCATCTTCGCTTTCCGTCAGGTGAGATTGTGGTCATACACGAGTCAATATAAATCTCGTGGCTAAATAACAACAGCCACACGGGTCGATCTTCAAGGTTAAGCAATGCTTGCTAAGGCTGGTCTGTGGATGGGTGACCATCTTAACATACGGATTGTCAGAAGCCAGTATATCTGACTCCATCCTTGTAAAGAAATACCGTGTTACCCAGTTTATGGGTGGAGGTTTGGTAGGCAGGCGCTCCACGTAAAATACTGGTATTCAGCTGAATCCGGTTTGACTGGAAGCCGACCCCAATGTAGGAAAAAGGCTAGGCAGGTGATGATGATTCAATGCTATTGGATTATCACTATACCTTGTGGTCATCTCCCTTCTTGCCCTTGGCGAGCACTCCGCAGAACAGCGCCAGCAGACACAGCACGGCTACAGTCTTCATTTTGTTCTGAAACAAACAACACACGATCGTAAGTCTTTTTTTATGGGTTTGCTCTATTGACTCTAGTCAAATCAAAAGTCTTTTTTTTTATCTCAGAGACTAAATTGACATACAAAGTTAAAACTGATTGAAATGTTATTGTAATCTATGTCAATTTGCCATTTGCCTTTGTATTGTCCTGGATTAAAAAACTTAGGTCAGAGACTGAAATTTTGCCTAAAGTTAGGTATGCTATAGCTTTGTCACAGACAACAATAGTTAGGGGTTGTGAGAAGGCCGAAGTTCAAACAGCGGTTACGCACTGCATCCGATCCGAATCTGTGAAAATACGAATACTTATAGAAGAAACTCGGACCGAATTCAGTGTACCAATTCTAGGCTTTTTTTGACAGTTTGAGATTGACATACGAATGCGAGTTGTTTAAAACTTAGTAGATTTGGCCCTCAGCAGTGTGATTCTGTAAACATGTCGAAGTGATAACCTCGGCGAAGTGAACGACAAGTGAGCTGTCAAACCATACAAACAAGATAAAATATCAGCTCACTTGTCGTTCACTCCACCTAAGTGATCACGGTGAGATGTCAACAGAATAGGCTAGATTCCATCATCCACCAATTGCAAATCTATTTAGTCCGTCAGTTAGAGTATTGAAAAATAATGGACACGTATTTTTTGTTTTTGTTAATCAATGAATATTGACAATGATAAAACGCATCAAAACTCGCGAGTGGGGGCTCGTGACGTCACGATTCAGTAAAAATTATGCGAAGGTGTGACGTATTGAGAATTTTAAAAGCGTCGTAACTTCGTCAATTTTGGTTCCCGTAACAAAAGAAAAAACACGGGTCAAATATTTTTTGATAATCTAACTGACGGACTAATTATTTTAGAATTGTTTAGTCATCTACCCTATTGACCGGCAGTTATTGCTTTTCGCACGACATCGAGGGAAGCCATCCAACGCTGTGTCTTCCGGTACGCTACCCACGACCTCCACCTGGTCATCGGTCCACCTTCTGGGAGGCCTTCCGACGTTTCATCTACGCGGTCGCCACTCCAGAACATTTCGGCCCCATCGACCATCTGTTCTGCTAGCAATAGGTGTGCCCTGCCCACTTTCTTTGTGAGACTTAAACCAAATTTGTTTTCGTCCCTATCTGATACTGTACAACGTAACAGGCGAAATGACATGCTCCGTGGACGCAGAGCTAAGTCAGCTCTCATGCGGAAAAGCATATTCTGCAAAGCCCCGCAAATTTATAATGAAATAAAAACAAAACAGTTTGAGAGTTAGATTTGGTTGGATTTAAGAAGCAGTTTAAAGAATTTTTATGTTATAAATGCTATTATAACTTGAATGACTTCCTAAATGACACTGACATGTAATTTAATCCAATTTTATTATTTGATACTAATGTAATAAATTTTAACATTTGTACGCCCATGTGGTAGAATATGATGAAACTTTTTATAAACTTAAGACCATGTAATGTACATACCTACCATTTATAATGAAATAAAAACAAAACAGTTTGAGAGTTAGATTTGGTTGGATTTAAGAAGCAGTTTAAAGAATTTTTATGTTATAAATGCTATTATAACTTGAATGACTTCCTAAATGACACTGACATGTAATTTAATCCAATTTTATTATTTGATACTAATGTAATAAATTTTAACATTTGTACGCCCATGTGGTAGAATATGATGAAACTTTTTATAAACTTAAGACCATGTAATGTACATACCTACCATGTTCTAACAAATAAAAATGATTATGATTATGACTGCCACTTCAATTTGGCGATCGTTCAGGCTGCTATTATATCATCTAAAAATGTCATAAGTTAGACAAACCGCTCTAAGAACAGATTTATTCAACAGTTTTCTCAAATATGGCGTTACACAGCGCGCCGCACAAGAACGTGAATGTTTGCAAACAATACAGATTTACGTACACATGTAGGTAAGAAGTGTTACGTGACACATTTCTTGTAAACGCAACAATGCAGCGTGTTGTGGGAAACTAAAAAACATGGAGCCAACATCTCGATAACGATGCGCTCTTATGAGTGTACTAGCTTTGAAGGCTCTTACCTAAACTAACTATAAAATAGAAATGTTTTTGGTTGGGAAATCATCAAATGACTCCACCCGGTCTGGGCGGAATGGCAATGTCAGACTTTTACTACTAAATCCATTCGTGATTCTCCTAAAGCCCTTAGCACTTCACATATTTGGGACGGATCTGCCAGATACCAGCTTGATGCCCTTGAGTCAATTGAGAAACGGTACATCCCACCCACACGCACAAAACGATTTAGGAACACATTCATAGTACGTACAGCAATGGAGTGGAATTCCCTGCCTGAGTCTGTGTTTCCTGATAGCTACAACCTGGGAGTCTTTAAGTCAAGAGTGAATAGGTTTCTTCTAGGCTTGCGTGCTCCATCTTAGACTGCATCATCGCTTACCATCAGGTGAGATAGTGGTCAAATGCGTGCCTAATTAAACTTAAAAAAAAACTTTTTACAATAAAATACAACCGACTTCCAAAAAAAAAAACACTGCACAGTAAAAAATAACATTAAATATGAAGTCGGTGTTTTTGTTTGTTTCTTCGTAATTTGACACCGACTTAAATTAAAGTTATTTTTCACTTTTAGTGGTACCTATCCCACACCTAACAACACCACTGCAAAATCGCAGAAAAGCAAAATACGCAATTACAATTACTTGGATGACATAAAACCATCATCCAAGTAAACGAATCCCAGCTATTTCGATTTAAAATCCAAAGTTCGTAACCGATTTTGATAAAATTTAAATGGGACCAATCTGCAAGTATATAAAACAAGAATTTTTCAAATTGGTTCATAATTGTCGGAGTTATGAGGTAAAAAACATAAAAAAAAACAAATGAGAACCTCCTCCATTTTGGGAAGTCGGTCATCGGCAATGATAGGCTCGTCGAGTCGATGCTCCAAAATTGGAGCCTCGACGCCGTGTTGCTAGTTTGTCGGTTTTCTACCGGTTTGATTTTGGGGAATTTGCGAACGAATTGCATATTTAATTCCACAAAGGCCGTTACATCATCGGACCATAAGATGTGGGTACAGGTACCACATATCCATAGGACATAGGATAGGACTTCTAACTCCGGGAGTAGACTCCCTTGGAATTATTTTCGATTCATTTTCAGACTTCCCAAAAAGGAGGAGGTTCTCAATCTGATTGTATTTTTTTATGTTTGTTACCTCATAACTCCGCCATATGAACCGAATTGAAAAATTCTTTGTAGTTTGAATTTTACATCGAAATAATGCTGTAATTTATTTACTTAGGAATTGCGTACTTTGCTTTCCTGCGATTTTGCCGTGGTATTGTTAGGTGTGGGGTACCACTAAAAAGTGAAAAAAAAAAAACTTTTTACAAAAACAACCGACTTCCAAATAAATAAAAAGAAACAGAAGTCAAAGGTCGGTTTTAAAATACGAAGAAACTAACAAAAACACCGACTTGCGAAATTAAAGTTTTTTTTTTTTTTATACAAAACGGGGAAACTCTTGACCCAAATCTCACCTGATGGAAAGTGATGATTAGGCCGAAGTTGGAAGCGAGTTTCACCCGGAATCCATATATTACATAGAGGAACTGGCTATCATACCTCTAACTGCCGGAACACAACAATGCTGTTAACATAGTTGTTACGGCGACAGACTTAGACATGATGGTGGTAGCTTGCCAAGCGGACTTAGAACAAGTTCTACCACCAACCAAACCGAGCAAAAAATTTGCCTCCGCTGGGAATCGAACCCGGGACCTCTGGGTCTGAATCAGGTGGTATAACCACTAGACCACGGAGGCGGTTAGTGTCACCTGTTTAGCACCACCCGGGGACCACGTGTAGGGATTCGCTGAAGGGTATTCTCCTACGGACGCGGGTGACTCGGCCCCCAAAATTTGTAGTGTGTTTTTATTTCGAAGTCGGTTATACTTTTTTGGAAAAAGTTTTAGTTTAGTTTATATCATTCAAGTGAAGGCGCTGACTGAAGCTAGCTTTACATCCTAAGTGGCAATTACAACGTCGTTTACAAACTCTCACGTAAGTGTTAAATGAAAGCCATCACATCAAAGCTGCTGACCCCTCTACACCAGTGAAGAGTGGACACGTTTTCTAACCGATCATGTACTGTACTGTGCTGTAGTAGGTATATTATATACTTGTATATTAGTTGTACTTTCTAAGTGATACGCAATGCGGTGCGGAGTGGGTCAAGCTGTGACCCTGAGGTGTATGTCAAGAGCGGGAGAGTTTTAGCTTCTTTTATTAAGTGAGGATTAGGATAGACTCTCTCAAAACCTCACCTGATGGAAAGCGATGATGAAAAGTTAGAAGTCCTATCCTATGTCCTATGCCGGGATATGTGGTACCTGTACCCACATCCTATGGTCCGATGATGTAACGGCCTTTGTGGAATTAAATATGCAATTCGTTCGCAAGTTCCCCAAAATGAAACCGGTAGAAAACCGACAGGCTAGCAACTCGTCGAGTCGATGCTCCAATTTTGGTGCTTCGACTCGACGAGCCTTTCATTGCCGATGATCCTCTTGGCTCGTTTTATTTTTAAGTTTAAATAGGCACGCGTTTGACCACTATCTCACCTGATGGTAAACGATGATGCGGTCTAAGATGGAGCACGCAAGCCTAGAAGAAACCTATTCACTCTTGACTTAAAGACTCCCAGTTTGTAGTTATCAGGAACACAGACGACGGCAGGGAGTTCCACTCCTTAGCTGTACGCAAAATGAATGTATTCCTGAAACATTTTGTGCATATGGCTGACATTTATACAATTTTTAAACTCAGATTTTTAGCCTATTGCGAAAAAGAAGGGTAAAGAGTTTGACAGCCTCTGTCTGTGAGTTTTGAGCTGCGATCACACAGCTATGTGTGATCGCAGCTCAAAACTTCTGATTAGATTTTGACAAATGTTTTATCAGTCAGTGCATCTGAGTTTGCGCACACATTTGTGCACTGTAAAGTCTCCCGCGTCGATCATAGTCTCCGATGAGAATGCTGTTTAACCAAAATTGAAACTTAAACCCAGACTACCAAAAGCATATGCTTTTGGCTGCCTAAGTTTTTAATTATACAATTACGACAATTCAGTTTAAATCGCCGATCGCTCCGGCTCATCGCCTACACCACGCACAAACGTGTTCTCACATAAACGCGCATACATAGTAATGGCCGCTATTGTCAACAAACGCATCCTAACAGTACTCTGTACTTTCTCCGTCTCTGTACCATGTGTATGCAACATGTATAGCTAGCTTTTACATGTGACTTCTGTTGCATACAAAGTGCCAGCTAGAGACATCTACATAGGTATGTACCTACGCTAAACTTTTATAATAAGTACCTACAATATTACTAGTTAGGGTTCCGAACATCCGTAAAAAACGGAACCCTAATAGAATCAGTTGGGTTTCTGTCTGTCCGTCTGTCACAGCCAGTTTTCTCCGGATCTACTGAACCAATACTGTTGAAATTCGGTATACATATGGACTTCTGCTGTGACCCAAACACGGTCGTTTTACGTACCTAAATAAAAAAAAAATTAGTATGGGGGTCACTTTTGGGAGTCAAACTAGAAAATAAAAATCATATTTTCAAACTGTATCGTTTGGCTATTCCACCAATTCGCACTAAGCGTATACATATATATACTTACTAGGTTTATGGTAGTTTCTTTCCGAAACCGGTAGACAAATGAGTTCAGTGCCGCTGACGCCGGCGCTACAGATGCCCAAATTGACACTAACTCGATAGCACTGATTCTGCCGCACCGCAAGCTGACCTAGTTGTGGGCGTTACGCAAATAAACCGGTTTGTTCACACAATTACCTACTTAACTACACGCTACTTAAATTACTCTCTGTACGCTTATCAAGTGACGCCTCGGACAATGTCGCTGCTGCCGTGATACGCCGTTTGTTTTGATATATTTTGAGATTTTAGAGCGTCACGGGGACAGGTGAGATCTGTAGAGCGATTTAGAACAATTGTTATGATATCGTGTAGTAGTATTATCGTTTCGTGCTTGTCAATGGAAGCCTTTTTATAGTCAGCTGTCCCACTGCTGTGCAAAGGTATACCCTAAAACCTTACAGTTAGGTATGCAAATACAAAACAAATACAAAATCCTTTATTTCAAATAGACCAGTTTCAGGCACTTTTGAATAGTCAAGGTTTGTCAGTCAAATAGATGAAGCTAATAATCTGTCGAGCTAGCGACAAGAGCAGAGAAACACACTCACCGACCCTATCTCCAGCGCGGCAGTTGGTGCACGTTCCAAAGAGTAGATCCTATGGAGAAGAACGTGCAAGAAACTCCATGGACTCTTTTTGAAATTGAAATCAGTGTTTACAAAATCATGGTTACATTCGTTATGAAATGCTATGCTTTTCAGGAGTCATCTCCCAACTAACATTTTAGTGTCAGTTACAGGCTTTTTTATGAGTTTAAGTGATATTAAAGAGTTACAACTATCTCAGTTCTAACTAAATGCGATAAAGTGGAGGCAACAAACAATTTTTAACTCCAATTGTGGCACTAGATCTTTAATGAACCACGTAATATAGGTTTGAGAGTTAAAATGGTGCTAGTGACAGCAGCTATACTTAAAACGTTACAGCTTTAACCTACCTTTAACTCCCATGCCTATATAACAGTTTTAGCTGATTCCTGTTAACTATAAGTTTTGCTTAGTTATTGCAATGAAGTGTCTTATACACCTTGAGGTAGTATATTGACTATTATTGCAGACATATGTTATAAAATAGAGATTTTCGAGAGTTTAGTAACACGAATACAAAAAGTGTCAAACAAACTGCTCTATCTAGGTTTAACCTGTAATACAGGATTTAAATAAAGCTTATTATGTTAGGCGGTACCCCTTTAATGATGTTCTAAAGGCATTGGTGACAAATAACGCATGTATGGGTCGTTATTAACACTAACCTCACTTTTGTTCGACGCGACGTAAACAATTATGTGAAAGTTGATTTTTTTTATAATTGATTTTACCTACATGTGGAGAATTGCGTGCATGGGGGTTTTAAAGGGGGCAAATTTTTCATTATTTTTGTGATAGGACACGCCGTTTTCGAGATACAAGTAAATATAGAAAAAAATAATAAAAAGTACAGCTATTGTAGTCAAGGAGTTGGTAGTTTAGGCACTCCCAAGGCCACTTGACCATGACCTCCAAGGTCACTCAACCTTGACTTCCAAGGTCACCCGACCTTCACCTCCAAGCTATCATGACTTCCAGGATCACTTGGCCTCGAATTCAAAGTCACTTGTCTTTGACCTAAAGGTTACTTGATCTTGACCTCAAGTTCACTAACCATGAATATTGACCTGGTATCGTTCCTTAGAATCGCGAGACCTGAGTTCAAGGTCAATATTTTAGAGATGTTCTATGGTGTTCCCCACCCTACTACTGCCACGCCCACATCCCACCGGATCTAACTAGATTGTATAAAATAGCTATTTAGTTTAATAAATTCTTTGACCAAAATCATAATCACTTTGTCCAAATTGAGTTGATATTAAACATAGCGGCTGGATAAAAATATATTTTATCCCGAATAATCACTCACTGTAACATATATAAATAAATAAACGGATAACGTCAAGTCGTAGCAGCTTTTCATTATTTCGATGAAGAACCCTAATCGAGTCGGTTTGTAAAATTTTAAGGCGGCTGTATTGTCTTCACTGTGGCATATGTATTTAGCTAAGTCTATTATGACAATGTTAAGTCACCAATGGCAGCACCAAACTCGTGACTAACGGTGTTGTAGCTCAAAGAGTGGTACAAATGATTTAAGTGAAGACATAATATTTAAAGTAAGTTCTCGCCATTGTTTTGGTAACCTAACAATAAATATTATTTCGAGTTATTCAACATTTGACAACAAAATACTAAATTTCTTATATCATTTGAAGCGTTCCTTGAATACCACTTAATTTTACATGCCACTGCTCAGGAAGCAGAAATAAATAATAATATTTGCTTGTGGTGTCTATTTTATTGTTATAACTTTTCTTGTAAATCTTTAATAAATCCTAGGCGCGTTAAAATTGAGATGAGAAACATGGTATAAATATACCATGAATTCACAAGGGCAGTCATTTTTCACTTCACAAACTCAAATAACGTAAATACTTAAAATGGCTCCTGTTTTATTCCATATTATTCTGCTATGTTGAAAGATGGTTGACATTATACGCTTCCACTACGAACAGATTTAATTTTTTAAGGTTACAGGCTTTTTAAATCTTAACGTGGGCTAATAGTTATACAGTTGTTATAAAATGAAGTCAAGAAGCTGTAATACACTTACCTGAGTCCATTTTAGATAACTAATATGAGTCACGGTATCAATATTCTATTCTTAATAAGTCTAATAAAGGTTTTATCGGCAAAGCATTCTTATCCGATGCTTTGCTACCACCTGTTGTGTTAACCAACCCGATATTACAACAGTAATACCGGTTAAAGTAATAGCTGTCACTTAATTAACGCTCTTGTGCAATTGCTTTGACACATTTGTATCACCGTACTATAGGTTTTCTATAATACTTACCTGTAAAACTGTGGGCCTCTTTCGTGGTTATAAGTGAGTTAGAGCATGCTCTAACTCTGTTGTAGAGGTATGCGTTAACAATTTTATACTCAAATGTAACTGATATACGATTCTTTTATAAGTTATTTTAACGCTTTGGTGTTAGTTGGGCTTCCTCGAACCCCGTGCAGTAGGTACCTACGCGTGTTGCCACCAGAGTTGTGAAAGAAAACCGTGACGACAGCAAAAAGACGAACTTCAAACATAAAATTCCTTTTAAATCAGGGGAATACCTAGTATACCTACCTACATTTTGTTTTTAGGGCATAGAAACGATAGATGGATTGTGAGGAAAGATAATCATGAAAGAAATGGAAATGATAGTCGGATGACGAGACGTAATGGAAGCTGAACACAGGTTGTTTTTTTTATTTGAGATGGGTTTGCTGTTGACTCTAGTCTTGGTCAGAGATGACAGAGACAAAGTCTACGATGGAGCGAGCTTACCCAGAAGGAGCCTGTTCACTCTAACTTTGAAGAGATTTGTTCCGACCCCAAGTAGGTAACATGGGACTAAGGAGGGAAGATCAACTACAAAACAAGCCACTTCTAAGACCTAGTGGTTGAGAAATGTCATAAAGTGGTTCCTAAGCACTGAGGCGCAAATTAAATAGAAGAAGAAAAGTTGCCAAGTCAATTGCCATGTATCAAAACCTAGCCAAAATCTAGACTGCACTGCAACTAAGAGTTACAGACCCATAGCCTTGAGTATCACAAAAAAAAAACCAGCCAAGTGCGAGTCGGACTCGCAAACGAAGGGTTCCGTACCTTAAACCTTATTTTTTATTATTTTTTGTCAGGGGCTCTTGAGGTGGTTTAGAAACTCTGACACTATGGGTGCGTGGGGTCGTTAGACCTTACTGTTCACACGGTAAGAAGAAGTAGATAGCGGTAATAGAAATACATAAGCAAGCTGTGAACATTCCAACCTATAACGGTTTTTGAGATACAGCCCGCTGACAAATAGACGGACGTACAGCGGCGGCTTAGTAAAATGGATCCGTTGGTAACACTATCCCTACGGAACCCTAAAAAGTAGCACTTAAATCTTACCTTTAAATTCAAATTCACTAAAACATGAAAAAAACTTGGCATTACTTAATTTCAAAACATGTATTACTAATTTTGCCACCGATAACAATAATTTCGTTGTTTTAATCACTAATTACGCGTTTTCGATTGTTTTGAAGTGGCTTCAAAATATAGACTGGCTGTCTTGAAGACCTGTTCCGAACTGTTTCGGTATAGACCTGATAATATTTGACCCGAGGCTCGTTATCTCTCACAGACTATCAGAAGAGTTTAATGTGTGTAAATAATGAGTTTGTAAATAATATGGCGCCTCGACTTATCTGGGAGGAGGCAAAAAATGTTATGAGAACAATTATATTTTATCTAGCTGACCCACGGAACTTCGTCTGCGTCACATTTTCCATTAATGCTCCGCACCTAGTTGTCTTAACGTGATGATATGTAGCCTATAGCTTTTCTCAATCCTCTCATATGGGCTATCTAACCCTGAAATATTTTTTTAAGGAATGGGAAATCATCAAATTACTTCTCCCGCTCTGGGCGGAGCGGGAGGGAATGTCAGACTTCTACTGACTAAAACCCATCCATGTTCCTTCATTGCCCTTTGTGTTCCGGAGCCGCGGTATCTCTTTCGAATAGTCCCGCTACTCTGGCAGGCGTCGGCCCTTTCGGGCCCCTCTATATGCTGACTCTCTTTGAGGCGCGCGTGGAACGTGAACGCGCCGTCGACACGGCCTGTCGTCATGAGACGGACGGACGGCGAGCCACCCATAGCTCACCTTTCACAGGCCCGCGCCTACGGTGGCCTCCGACGCCCGGGGGTCTCCAGCGGCGGCCGGGACGAGAGGTTCTCTCCCTCTCCCATTCCGCCACCTCCTTCGCTAGCATGACTGCTTCGCAGAAGGAGATGACGGCTTCCCATTCCATCTCATTTTGAGGTCCCCTGCAGTATGATTCTGCCGGTCTATGGTGTAAACTTAAGGTGAATGCTCCAACCAGCCCTCGATATTCAAATTTTCTTACGTTTTTTGCAATTTGCAGGCCAGTGCTAGGTTGTATGTTGATTAAAATATTATTCGCGGCTGTAAGACATATGTAGTTACAGAATTATAATCATCAAAATCACCAATACAACCGCCCAAGGTCATAAAGGCGTAGGAACAAAAAAAAAAAAACAGAAAAAGTCATTCCTAGAGCTTTATGAACTCATCATCTGCCTAGCCTTTTCCCAAGTATATTAAATTGGGATCGGCTTCCAGTCAAACCGGATTCAGCTGAATACCAGTATTTTATGAGGAGCGGCTGCCTACCAGACCTCCACAGCCCATTAACTAGGTTGACACGGTACCTCTTGGCAAGACTGGAGTCAGATTGACTGGCTTCTGTCAATCCGTATCGACTGCCAAAGATCTACAAATAACAGCCAGGACCAACGGCTTAACGTGCTTTCCGGTATGTTAAGATGGTCACCCATCCACAGACCAACCTTGGCAAGCGTTGCTTAACCTTAAAGATCGACCCGTGCGGCTGTTATTATTTAGCCACGAGCTCCTCATGATGACTATATTATATACTCGTACTTAGCTATATTTTGCAACATCTAAGACAGGGTCAACTGAATCCGTTGAGGTTAACTGCCGGCTTAATGACCCACATCCAACAATTGACTCTCATTGTGCTGTGACGTCACACCAATCAGCTGACGAGACGTAGGGACAGAGGTAACTGAGCTACATCGCGAATTGTGTGGAGCCTTTGTCCAAAATATGGTTCATTGTTCCCTGTACTATTGAGGACCTAATCAATGCCGCTATGAACATGGCTATACCCTCTTGGCACGGGTCACCATTGACTCGAATAGAAGCAGTGTCAGACTCTTTAAGCTGATTTCAGACTACGCTTTAACATAAGTACATATAGCATAGAGTATTATATAGTTCATAGCACAACAATATCGCGCACCATGTATTTTCAATAATAAATAGTAAGTACAGTACAGTGTGAACATGTCCATAACAATGCATGGTGCGCGATATTGTTGTGCTATGAGCTTATATACTATATGCTATTATATTTTAGAGTAGTCTGAAAGCAGCTTTACTGACTAAGACCTATCCGTGTTCCCTCTAATGCCCGTCGCGTTCCAGGGTTGTGGAGACTCTTTTGAACCAATTCCGCAACTCTTGCATAATGGTCATCGGCTAGCTTAAGGTGAATGCTCCAACCAGCCCGCGAAATTCAAACTTACGTTTTTTGCAATTTGCAGGCCAGTGCTAGGTTGTATGTTGATTAAAATATTATTCGCGGCTGTAACACATATGTAGTTACAGAATTATAATCATCAAAATCATCAATACAACGCTCTAAGTTTATAAAGCTCTAGGAATGGCTTTTTCTGTTTTTTTTTGTTCCTAGGCCTTTATGAACTTGCGAGGTTTGTATTGGTGATTTTGATTATTATAATTAACTACATACGTCTTACAGCCGCGAATAATATTTTTATCAACATAAAACCTGGCACTGGCCTGCAAATTGCAAAAAACGTAAGTTTGAATTTCGCGGGCTGGTTGGAGCATTCACCTTAAGCTTAGCATCCTATGATGTTACCACTGCTAGGAAACCTAGGTCTTTTCTATGTGAAAGGGCTGCGATCCATCAGCCAATACGCAGGCTCTGTGCTGGTTGGTGGTGTGTGGTCTCCTAATGTTGGACATGTCGGTTTCCTCATGATGATTTCCTCCAAATCTATAATCTGCTTGCCTTTTTTCAGATATTTTGTTCGGGATCCAGTCTCTCCGGATGCAGCATACAGATGTGGTTCCAGGATTGCTATTTGTGGGGGTTGACCCCGCTGAGGGTGGGTTTTAGCATTCAATGAAAACAATAAATAATAGTTATAGTGAACAGGCTACTTCTGGGTAAGCTCGCTTCATCGACTACTTTGTCTCTGTCATCCCTGACCTGTCCCCACTGATTATAAAGTGTAGATGGGTTTGTTCTTGACTACAGTCAAGAACAAACCCATCTACACTTTATAATATGTATATAAAGCAGAAGAGTTTGTTTGTTTGTCCGATTTGAAAAATTCTTTCAGTGTTAGATAGCCCATTTATCGAGGAAGGTTATAGGCTATATATCACCATTAGATAAACAGGAGCGGAGCAATAATGGAAAATGTGACGCAGACGAATTTGCGCGGGTCAGCAAGTAACAAATAAAAAAAGCGTAACATTTTATTGTGTTAAATGTATAACAAGCCAACAAACTTTTAGCCAGATTTTTAGGCTTTGATAGCAACAATCTACAAATTCCAGATTAATATCTAGCCAACTGCACCCCACTTACTCCAATAATAGGTATCAGGGTACCTATCCTGGCGTATAAAGATTAATAGTTCAATTTTCGCATCCAGATAAATCTCCTACAGACAGCCGTGAGCCGAGTATTGAAACGACTTGTCACCGGTGTTAGTGAACTCGAGACATCTGTGTCACGGCCTGTGCGGGTGGGTGATATCGACCAGTCTACGATGATGATGGGTGACCCTTCAGCAAAGGAGTGGAACTCTCTCCCTGCGTCTGTGTTTCTGAACGCTTATAACCCTAATCTTGTCAAAGTTAGAGTGAACAAGCTACTCCTGGGTAAGCTCGCTCTATCGTAGACTTTGTCTCCGCCATCTCTGACCAAGACTACAGTCAAGATCAAACCCATTAAAAAATATTGGACATAACTAAAGACCCTTACCCCTGACCCTTGACCCTTTTTGGGGGCCGAGTCACCCGCGTCCGTAGGAGAATACCCTTCAGCGAATCCCTACACGTGGTCCCCGGGTGGTGCTAAACATGTGACGCTAACCGCCTCCGTGGTCTCGTGGCTATACCACCTGATTCAGACCCAGAGGTCCCGGGTTCGATTCCCAGCGGGGGCAAATTTTTTGCTAGGTTTGGTTGGTGGTAGGACTTGTTCTGAGTCCGCCTGGCAAGCTACCACCATCATGTCTAAGTCTATCGCCATATAACAACAATGTTAACAGCATTGTTGTGTTCCGGCTGTTAGAGGTATGATAGCCAGTTCCTCTGTGTAAGAGGATTCCTGGTGAAACTCGCTTCCATCTTCGGCCAAATCATCACTTTCCATCAGGTGAGATTTGGCCCAAGAGTTTCCTCGATTTGCATAAAAAAAACCCTCAAGTTGTAGCTACCAGGAACACAGACTCCGGCAGGGAATTCCACTCCTTATATAGCTGTACGCACAACGAATGTGTTCCTAAAACGTTGTGTGCGTGTGGGTAGGATTTCTACCACGTACCCGTGCCGTTGATGCATTTTTTGGTGAAGTGTTTGTTAAACAAACAGACGAACAGTGCAAAAATTTGTTCTCAAGTTAATTGAAATAATCTATTTCTTTAGCTAATTCGAGCTAACGTTTTAGGTATTTATTTTAACTTTGCGGCAAAATGATAGCGGACAGACTAACGGTTTTTTCAATGCTACGCTTCGTGAAACAAACGAGTGGTATTTTTAACGTGTAACGGATAGTATTATAAAAATAATTAAAACTGCCGCTCGCGTCAGTCTTCGAGGGTAAGCGACGCTTGCCGAGGTCTGTCCACAGATAGGTGACCATTCCTTTAGTACTGAGACTCCTCCATACCTCGGAAAACACGTTATGCCGTTGATCCCGGCTGTCATTTAAACATCTTTGACAGTTATAGGTAGACAAAAGCTAGATTATCTGACTGCAGTCTTGCCGTATTACCCAGAGAATTGAGGAGGCACTGAGATGCAGTGTATCCAAAAGTTGGGTTTTCCTTACTTAGGTGAAGTGAACGACAAGTGATCTGTCAAACCATACAAACAAGATGGAATGACAGCTCACTTGTCGTTCACTCCACCTAAGTGATCACGGTGAGATGTCAACAGAATCCATCAGCTGATCGCACAGATGATGTAGGTACTTATGTAGAAACCCGGCGTCGAATCAAATTGCCACAAAATCCGGTTGACCCAAACCTGAACTCTGACCATCGAACAAGTAAGGTCACTGGTTCAAATCCCGTGTCAGACAAATTGAATTAGTCTGATAGAAAAATTGTCTCCTCAAGTGTAGTGAGCGTCTGTCCAGTATAAGGGTCTTAGGTTCAGTTCCCGGGTCAGACAATAGTGAATGATTGGGTCTAAGCAAAGATATCATACGTTCTGTTATCTTTGTCTCAGGTTATTGACCGAGGTCGTCAAGTAAGAAGAAATTGTATGTAAGAACTTTGAGAACAAAGCGTTTGGAAGAAGTTGTTCGTATGTGAGTTTTTTTTTTAAATTTCAGTTATGCACATACATTTTTTAAATTTTAATTTTAATCTTAGGAATTTTACTTTAAAAATATTATAAAATCGGATTTATTTAATTACTAATCGTTTGTCAAGTGTTCTTCATATTATTTTATTATGTGCAATGTGTCTGCTATGATCCTTTGTTAGTCAAAATAAATGTTATTGAATTGTTATGAGAAGGGTAATCTTACTTTAGCCGTATCGGTTGATAATATATCCATTAATTATTGGTCAATTTATGAAACTTATTAAAAAAAAACACGGTAACAAATAAAAGTAAACAAGTAAAAGGTTCTGAGATCGATTCCCAGGTCAATTTAAAATGTTATTGAGTCCTGGGGATTGAACCCAGGTCTTCAGGACCCTAGCAGCGGGCTAAAAGGGCCACTTTAGCAGAATCATAATATTTATCCACAAAACAATCTGTCAAATTCTATTTTCATTTTTATCGCTACCGCATTAGGTTCAAGGTTGACTGGGAAAATTTGACAGTGACTGGTAGCGCGATGTACTTTCTGATTCTGCTAAAGTGGCCAGACCACCTGGACTTTCCGGCTTCTTCAATTTTTATTATTGGTTACCCGTAGGTGCCGTGGTGCCCGTAGGTGAGGAGCTCGTGGCTAAATAATAACAGCCGCATAGTTCGTCTTCAAGGTTAAGCAACGCTTGCCGAGGTTGGTCTGTGGATGGGTGACCATCTTAACATACCGAGTTTCCTTCGTGCCTCGGAAAGCACGTTAAGCTGTTGGTCCCGGCTGTCATTTGGAGATCTTTGGCAGTCGTTACGGATAGTCAGAAGCCAGAAAATCTGACACCAGTCTTGCCAAGGAGTACCGTGTTACCCAGTTAATGGGTTGTGGAGGTCTGGTAGGCAGCCGCTCCACGTAAAATACTGGTATTCAGCTGAATCCGGTTTGACTGGAAGCCGACCCCAATAGTATAGTTGGGAAAAGGCTAGGCAGATGATGATGGTTTCCCGTAGGTACCTAAAGACTATCAAATAATTACAAATGATAGCCGAGACTATCGGCTTTACGTACTTTCCGAGGCACAGGGTACATAGGTATGTAATGAACGGTCACCCATCCGCAAAATGACCTCGGCAAGAGTTACTTAACCTGGAAGACCCGTGCGGTTGTTACTATTTACCCACGATAGACTAAATAATATTGTGTTTGTTTAATGTTTCTATCGATAAACTAATTTAGAAAGGCATCTGTCACGTGGTGGCTTATCTGGAGGTCTTCTTTGACCTTCTCAGTTACGATAATATTGTTTTGATACTACATAACTAATATTAACATAAATATGATATGTTACTATGGAATGGGGCATAAGTATATCTATACTAATATTATAAAGAGGTAACATTTGTTTGTAAGTTTGTATGTAGGGGGTAATCGGGCCTGTGGACGGCGAGCTATGGGTGGCTCGGCGTCCGTCCGTCTAGTGACGACAGGCCGTGTCGACGGCGCGTTAGTGTTCCACGCGCGCCTCAAAGAGAGTCAGCAACACAGAGGGGCCCGAAAGGGCCGACGCCTGCCGGAGTCGCGGGAATATTCGCAAGAGACACCGTGGCTCCGGAACACAAAGGGCAATGAAGGAACATGGATGGGTTTTAGTCAGTAGAAGTCTGACACTCCCTCCCGCTACACCCAGAGCGGGAGGAGTCATTGGATGATTTCCCATCCCTAAAAAAAAAAAAAAAGGGGGTAATCTCAGGAACAACTGGTCCGATTTGAAAAATTCTTTCAGTGTTAGATAGCACATTTATCGAGGAAGGTTATAGGCTATATCATTACGCTAAGACAATTAGGAGCGGAGCATTAATGGAAAATGTGACGCAGACGAAGTCGCACGGGTCAGCTGGTATTATTATATAGCTCGAATACACTTAAATAAAACCAAAAAAGTTAACAGTATGGTGCCTCAAAGTGTCAGATTTCCAAAATATTTGAAGATAAAGCGCAGCAGTCCTAAGCGCGATTTTGACTCAGACATTTGGCTCAGAAGCTTAGACGGAAAGTATAAAAACAACGGCAAATCTGATAGTTTAGTGTATTCAATTGATATTAATTGCCTATTTCATACCTAATTATAGGTAACTGATCAGAACCGTCAAGCCTTGTCCTCTTATCTTAAACAATATAAATCAATTTGCAAAATAAAATTAATTATTGTTCGATGAATGCATTGACTAAATACTTGTTCCATTTTAGTCATTAACACAAACTTTTATAATTAATTTTTAGACTTTGCAATCTCGATACCTCGATACCAAGAAACGCGAAATAATCGAATTTCTATTGCCGCGAAACCAAAAAATATAAAAATTAAATAAAAAATTAAAGCCGGCTCCCAGTACTCTTACACCAGAAACTAGGTCCTTTAAAATAACCCAAGTTGTGGAGCAATGCCTCTCTGAGCCCAAAAACCCAGAAACTGGGTCATGATGAAGACTATCTGACATACAGAAAACCGATACAGTGGCACAACCCAATAAATTATTGCCTCAATTATGATAATAATAATTGACGTTGTAAAATAAAATATGTACAGTTATTTTATAACATAACAGTGCAAAATACGAGATTTAATAAATAAAATGTGTGTCAGAACTGCGCGACCTCGTTTGATAGTGAGGAGACGACATCGAATAAAAGTCGGCTAGGACGAAAGCCGAATGTGTCAAGTGAAAACAAAACATAAGTATGTACAATTTGTATTATTATCAAGAAAGAGACGATGTCCAATAAAATTGAATGAAGACGAAAGCCTTTGGTTTAATATAAGTCTAGTAACAGCCAGTCTTTGAAGATTTTTTCTATAACAAATGTAGCGAAACTAAAAGAAAGAAAGAAAACGTATTTATTTGGAACTAGAGGATTTGGTCGTGATTAACTGATCATCTAGCTGGCAAAATTATTTCTAAGTACTTATACAATATTATACATATACAGCACACATGGCGTAGCGAATCTTCAACAAACCGCATTGTAATCTATTTATTGAGCTGCAGCTGTCTCTTGGTCAATGATTTTAATGCTCCACTCCAAAACCATACTCTTGTTGTGCTGTCGAGGTTATAAGGCCGAATTCGTCATCGTTTGTGAACAAAAAATAATAAAGGAAGTTACTCTTGCCCATCCCTAGTCGTTAGCTTGCGGTTGTAAATATTTGCATAATTTTCGTGTTCGTAGTTTTTGCAATTAGCATTAATTTGAAGCTCAGTTAAATCTCGAGTCTTTGTTCTAATAAATTACTAAGAATTTTGAAAGCTTTTCAAAATTTGTGGGCCATAGTGTTTTACAGCTTTTTTTAAATAAAATCTTAACGTTACTTTAAGATTTTTTGCTTTACCAAAGGCAAGTTCTGATAGCTATTATTATATATTTCTTCTAGTTGACCCGCTGAGCCGAATACTAGTGGTGTCTCAACTACGAATAGCTAAAGCAGCACCTATTTTCTACTAGAAATAAAAGGAAAATTCGGATTTAGATAATATAATAATTATACTGAGGGACGACACGGTTGGCGCAGTGGTTGAGCGACCGACTGCTGCGCTGCGTGTCGCGGGTTCGATTCCCGCACGGAACAAATATTTGTAAGACCTACATGTATTTGTTCTGAGTCTGGGTGTTTTTCTATCTATAATATGTATGTATTTACAAAAAAAAAATAAGTAGTTTATCAGCCATATCGTTACCATAACACAAGCATTAGGTTGCTTAGCTTGGGACTATATGGCGTTGTGTGAAATGTCCAAGGATATTATTATTATTATTATTATTACCTCTGCCCGAATGGAAGCCAATACAGGAATTTCTTTAAAAAAACAATCAATTTCCTTTATTCTAATTTCAAACCTAAGCTAAACTTTTTCTTTCACCTGTGGCGTATTATTTTGCAACACCGTTCCATGATTTTAGGTGGCAACACTAAATGTTTCCGGCGCCAGACCAGAGTCTGCCGGGTGTAAAAGTAACGAGAAAAAGCAAACCCGTACGTATTCGGTTCTTTAAAAATGAGTACTCGTTAGTATCGTATCGTTACGTTACTAGTTACTTTTGATACCTCAGTATAACCCAACGAAACGAATCAATTCGTATGTTGTATCGTTTGGTACGCGTGTAGAACTGCAGATGAACTATTGACGGAATCTCTAAATTAAAATGAAAAAGCAACACATGTGTCAAACTTATTTACTGACAAAAACATTTCAACAACAAAAATCTTTTAATCTGAAACTGAAATTAGACATCTATACTACTTACTACTAATATTATAAAGCAGAAGAGTTTGTTTGTTTGTTTGATTGTTTGTTTGTTTGTTAGAACGCGCTAATCTCAGGAACTACTGGTCCGATTTGAAAAATTCTTTCAGTATTAGTTAGCCCATTTATCGAGGAAGGCTATAGGCTATATATCATCACGCTAAGACCAATAGGAGCGGAGCAGTAATGATAAATGTTACGCAGACGACGTTGCACGGGTCAGCTAGTATGAAATAAAAACACATTTTACACGCATCCATTTACCTACGTGAACTGAACCCATTATACAATAAATGCGAGGAACGAATTCGTGCGAATAACGAAATACATTTGAGCGTAACGTTTCGTTACTCGGTACCAGAGGGCGCACCCGTTACTCAGTACCGAATACATACGGTTTGTCACAGGTATCCATATTGCATAGGTTGCCATATTGTAAAAACTATTCTGCTCGCACAACTGGAGTTTAGCGTGTGCTCTATGTGTATGTACCATCTTTACCAAACGTGTGTTGTACAAGTATTTGTGAATACCTACTCCTATATCCACGACTTTCATTTGCTAGTGTACCACCAAACACACTTACAAAGTTTTATTGAGTGGCCAAAGCGAACCAAGGAAGCTTACAGCATCTGGTTGGAATGGAAGCCGACCCCAACGTGGTTCAGAAGTCAGGCAGTTGAGAACAAAGAGCCAAGAACTAATGAAGATCTTGGGTTACATGGTCGTATCGTATCGTATCGTATCGTATCGTATCGTATCGTATCGTATCGTGTTGACGTGTCAATTTGTCGCAGGTCACGGGGTCTTTGCACTATTAATTAATACTGGTGATAAAATGCTAAGAGGTATTTAATTCTGCTACTTTTGATTCGTACACACGAATAATAAGCGAGTTTTGTGCTGTGTTTAATTTAACGTTGACCTGTATTTTTAAATTAAACTAAGTACATAGCAACTTTCTTATTCTTTTTTTACATAAAAACCTTCTCCTGATAATAACAAACACAACAAAAAAACTATTAGCGAAATTGGTTCAGCTGTTCTTGAGATTTGCGCTTAGCAACACAATTAGCGATTCATTTTTACTTAAGGGATTCAGGGGAGAGGGGGGGGGGGGGCTAAAGGGCTCAAACCAAATTGTTTTTAGCGCCATTTTATGATTTGCACTGCCGCCATGATTGTTTTGAAAACAATATTGGTATGCGTCTCGTAAAGCTTCACTCCGCATATACATCACTCTTGATCGAAATATTTTGTTTGTCGGGATTTCTGCAAGTTTATTCCTGGCAATAGGAGTTATAGGGGAAGTGTTTCCAAATGACATATACTTAAGAACAAAACGACATAGCGTCGGGGATATTGCAAATACGCGAATCTACCATAATGTACTTAAAGTCCGCGTATCTACACGGGTTTCTGTTTTTCTTATTTAAGTAAATGGCTTTTGACCTCATTTTTACATGGAGAGTAATAATTCATGAGAATAATTAACTGTAAACAGTGAAAATCTATTAAAGACTATCTACATACTTCTATACTAATATTATAAAGCAGAAGAGTTTGTTTGTTTGGTTGAACGCGCTAATCTCAGGAACTAATGATCCGATTTGAAAAATTCTTTCAATGTTAGATAGCCCATTTATCGAGGAAGGCTATATATCATCACGCTAAGACAATTAGGAGCGGAGCAATAAAGGAAAAATTGACGCAGACGAAGTTGCGCGGGTCAGCTAGTATTGTATATTGGTTGAAATCAATTAAAATGGAACTATAGTGTACGGCAAAAATTTTCGGATACGGGGAATTACCCAATGCAAGTTCCGCGGATGTGCACTATCCCCGACAATAAGACTTTTTTCCAAATTGGCGGGCTAGAAGGCTGTAGTTATCATAACATGAGATCGGCCATCTTGATACTGTCAAGTTGCTAACGCCATTGGCTCCAAAGTAAGTTTTAAAAAGAAGGGTCGTCGCGTTCTGTAGATTCTGATTACCCCGCTGGGGAAAATGCGTGAGTTTATGTATGTTTGTATTTTGTATTTCGCCTATTTAGCTTACTTACAAAATTATAGAAATGAAACGCCGGCGTGACCCTACTAAATTCGTGATCTAGCATTTTCTAAACAATTTGAATGACCAGTTTTTATTTGAAAAGGTAAACTTTCTAGTTTTTTTTGAATACTTAAGAGTCCTATTACGAATCGTCAATGCTCGTTTGCCATTGACGAAGTTACGTTGGTCTGCGTTGGGAGTACATCTATAGTCCGCGAAACAATTTTGATACTTATTAGTCTGAATAGGATTATAGTTTATTTGGGCGCTCGCGCGAGACTGTCGAGGAGCGTGCGCGCTGAATTGACGCAGAATATATAGTACTTTAATTTTATTTATTGTAATTTTGTTTTACTATATACACAAACGAAAACTAATGAAACGTATTCATTGTAGATTGAAATTTTATATAATATTAATTTATTTGATAAAATTGTTTTTATTTGGAATATAATGGACGCTGAATCAAGACTTTTCTGGCTTAAATTAGGCTTTCTTTACGTTTTTTTCCGTGAAAACTCAAAGAATTTAAAGAAATTCTAGAACTCCAATAAACAAGTAAAACATTCAACTTACCTTTTAGTAATTTCAGCTTTTAAAAGAATTGATTGTAACAATGTGAATTTGACCGTCAAAGATCCATCGCCGACATTTTTTCTTGCAAACTGAGTTCGTAAAATATTTATAGTAAATTACACGAAAAGAAAAATGAAAATGTGTAACTCTAACTTACAAGAAAGAGACTGGCACTATCGTTATTCAGGATCAAATAATTAAAATATCTTACTGCTGCTGAAAACTACAGCGTCAAAAATCATGAATTTCCGTAAAAAATGTAATAGGACTCTTAATCGTGATCAAAATACGAGGAAATCTAGCAACTGTACTGTAGAGGACACCAAAACTCAATTTAATTTTGCGTTTTTATGGTTCCACGCCTCAAAAGTAAAAATAAAACGGATCCTTAGGCGTTGTCCTACTTAGCTGACGATCCTAATAGTGAGCGATGTCATTTCGTCGCGCGATGAAAATAATCCCTGTACTCGCACGATGATTTACAAGTTCAATTAGGACACTCTAAAAAATGTGTGTGTTTAATCTCGTCGCGCGACAAAATCACATCGCTAACACGTACGACCGGAAGCTAATTAGAACGCCTTATATAAGATCACTTCGCTGTCCGACCGTTCGTCAGTCTGTTTTAATCCAACCTTTTTCAATTCTACGTTAATTACTTTTTCGTCAGAGTAATTTTCGCGATTTTTATAGTTTTTGAGCTTCGGTAGGTAATTTATTCTTGGATATATCGAGACTCGATTCCAGTAATAGACGAGTTATCTACAAACGTCTTTTATACTGCGCACAGCAAAGGAATGGAACTCTCTGTCTGCGACTGTTTCCGAACGCTTACAACCCTGATCTCTTCAAAGTTAGAGTGATCAGGCTCCATCTGGGTAAGCTCGCTCCATTGTAGACTTTGTCTCTCATATCTGACGTACTAGAGTCAAGAGCATACCCATCACAAATAATAAAAAAAGTAAAAATAAAACGATCAGAAACCATAACCCTGGGTGCGGAGTCAGACTCACACTTGACCGGCTTTTATAGACATTAAACCTGACACAATCTACGATTTCACCATTGTATAGAACTTCTATAAGAAACATAGCTTTGTCATTAACTTTTATGGGAATTAAGTACAACCGTAAAACAAACAAAAAACGATTGATTAAGTACATAATTGTCGAAGAAATTACACACAATAGTAAGTAAACAGCTGACTGCCTCGATACGCTGAGTTTGAAGTCCTGGGTTTGATTCTCCGGTCGGGCAATGTCTGCCTACGTGCCTAGCCATTTCCTAATTATATTGGGGTTGGCTTCCAGTCTACCCGGATGCAGCTGAATACCAGTATTTTACGTGGAGCGGATGCCTACCAGACCTCCACAACCCATTAACTGGTGCGGAGTACCGCTTGGCAAGACTGAAAATCTGACACGAGGTAGTCAACCTATAAAAAACCGGCCAAGTGCGAGTTGGACTAGCGCACGAAGGGTTCCGTACCATTATCTATAAAATGGCAAAAAGACATGTCTGTTGTATGGGCGCCCCCTTAAATATATGTTTTATTCAGTTTTTTGGTATTTGTTGTTTAGCGGCAACATACATTACCACATACGTTATCTGTGAAAATTTCAACTGTCTTCTTCTGGTGACAGACGGACGGAGCAGGGGTCTTAGTAATAGGGTCCCGTTTTACCCTTTTGGGTACGGAACCCTAAAAATGACAGCCGGGACCAATGGCTTAACGTGCTTGCCGAGGCACGGAGGAGTCATAATTGGCGGAATCGAAACTGTGATTCAATAAATTTAGTATTTTTTTACGGACGGGTTTTAAAAAAAAAGTTTATATTTGCTCTATAGCACCAACTGGGGTTTTGTTCTCTCTTAATTATGATCGCGTATTTCTGGAACACCCTGTAGATAGGTAGGTACATAAAATATGTTCAATGCATACCTAATGCTCATTTTATTGTTAAATAATTCAAAACACGTAGGCAAGTAGTAAAGAATTTGCTTACAATGCATGTAAATAAAATAAAATGAATAAAATTTCGTTTTTGATAAATAAAACTAATAGCATATTTTACTACCATTTGGCACAGGGTTTTTATTGGTTTCCAGCGTAATTAATAGCGGTTCGACTTCAATAAAACGT
This sequence comes from Ceramica pisi, assembly GCA_963859965.1. NCBI lineage: Eukaryota > Metazoa > Arthropoda > Insecta > Lepidoptera > Noctuidae > Ceramica > Ceramica pisi. Next base: position 14,534,922 of record OY982556.1, read on the forward strand.
GTATTTTTCTAGTGGAATGAATCGATAAATGTACAAGAAAAGCGACAGTATACGGGAGGAGGGCCGAGTCACCCGCGTCCGTAGGAGAATACCCTTCAACGAATCCCTATCGTGGTCCCCGGGTGGTGCTAAACAGGTGACACTAACCGCCTCCGTGGTCTAGTGGTTATAACACCTGATTCAGACCCAGAGGTCCCAGGTTCGATTCCCAGCGGGGGCAAATTTTTTGTTCGGTTTGGTTGGTGGTAGGACTTGTTATAAGTCCGCCTGGCAAGCTACCACCATCATGTCTAAGTCTGTCGCCATAACAACAATGTTAACAGCATTGTTGTGTTCCGGCAGTGAGAGGTATGATAGCCAGTTCCTCTGTGTAAGAGGATTCCGGGTGAAACTCGCTTCCATCTTCGGCCTAATCATCACTTTCCATCAGGTGAGATTTGGGTCAAGAGGTTCCCCGTTTTGAATAAAAAAAAAAAAAAAAAAAAGGAAAGGCGACGGTTTGTGAAGCTTACCAGTGGCGAATCCAGGATTGTGATTTGAGAGCATGACATGACTACCATTTGAATTGAATACTTCTGTACACCATATGAGTTACAGAAAAAAAAATAGATGAAGAAAACATTACCTACATAGGGTGACACAATGGGCGGCCTTATCTCTAAGAGCGCTCTTTTCAAGATTTCTTTTTTTCTCTTTAAAATACATTCAACAACCTTTGAATGTATTTTAAAGAGAAAGTAAATTCAGTACTGTTGGTAGTCTTAGGTGTACGATTTATATGAATAAATACATAATAGATAAATAAATACAATTGAAATTCTGAAACAAAAAGCATAGAATCCAAGTTAAACTGGTCAAAGAGAAAGGTAGTGATGTTGGACCATTGTTTTAAAGAAACACTGATTGAGCGTCTTATCGAGACGTTTGATGGGGCTTGCCAATTAGCAAAGTACCGAACGAATCTTCAAACGGTTTTCACCAATGGACGGAGTGATTCTTGACAAAAGTTATTAAGTGGTTTTACGATTTTTTTTAAATATCAAACCAAGCCCCAAACTAGGATTTTCACCTGTATCTTGGGTGCGTTTACAAACATATAAGATGACTCTTGAAGATTATATCTGCTCTGTCACCCGTGCGAAGCCGGGGCGTTTTGCTAGTATTTATAAATGCAAGAGTAAGCTATAAACCCTGACAAAACATTATGATTCGAAAGCGAACGGATCCACAATAAAAGGAAAATTACAATTGTATAAAGTTTCTAAGTTATTGCACTTTTTCTGCAGTGCAATAATGGATATGTATTGTTTTGCTTCACTTGCAAGATTTCTCCTTACACGCAGTTTTGTGTGGAAATATTTATAAATACGGTTAGGTAGGTTTATTTATTACTTGAGTTGGGTTTGCTCTTGACTTTAGTCTAGGCCAGAGATGAGATGAAAGGGACAAAGTCTACGATTGAGCGTGCTTATCCAGAAGAAGCCTGTTCGCTCTAACTTTGAAGAGATTAGGGTTGAATGTGTGCAGTGAAGCACAGTCTTGGCCCAAGTATTCAACAAAATGAATCAATTTTTCTGCTTTTTTCCAACTAGTCCGACTTCGAGGGCTAACTATCTGGCCTCCCCAACTGAGTATGCTTTAAAAGCCAAAGTTCGTATTACCCTGTTCTACCCAGTTACTGGCTTGTGTACATCATGATCTATGTAACATATAGCTGTACAGTCTGTGACCAACATTATCAAACCTACTTGACTATTATAGGTAGGTACACTAACTATGTAGATGACCCGCGCAACTTCGTCTGCGTCACATTTTGCGCTCCTAAATAATATTGCGACTATAAATTGAGATGTAAGCTACCCTTCTTTCAAGTTGGATCAAACTGCACACGGTATGAATTTATGCAAATTTGATTAAAATCGGTTAAGTAGTTTAGGAGTCCATCGCGGACAAACAACGTGACACGTGATTTATATATATTAAGATAGTCGAGTGATTTAGATAATATTGGTCACAGACCCTACTAGTTCGTGCTGCGGAATTTGTTCGAAATAGTCACCGCGGCCCTGGAACGCAAAGGGCATTTGGAGGTACAGTCATCAGCACATCAGGTTATACAAAAATGCCAAATTTCTCCAAATGATTTTAAAACCTTAAAATGATGAACGTTGAGCTCAAAATCGAATGAGAAAATTTGTCAATTTATAGTAACTTATGTGCTGTTGACTGTACGCGAAACGTTTTAGTAGTCAGTAAGAGTCTGACACTTCCTTCCGCTCCACATTCTTAATAAACAAATAATAAAAAAACCTAGTAGAGAAAAGTCTGGGCATATCTACACTAATATTATAAAGAGGAAAACTTTGTTTGTTTGTTTTTTTGTTTGTTTGATTGTAATGAATAGGCTCAAAAACTACTGGACCGATTTTAAAAATTCTTTCACCATTCGAAAGCTACATTATCCACGAGTAACATAGGCTATATTTTATTTTGGAAAAAAATAGGGTTCTGTAAGATATTTGGGTTTTTCGGACACAAGGTGTAAAAATCAACCAGAAAAGTTACTTATTTTGCGTACGCTGCCTAAACTATAAAAGATAGAACCATAAATTGTTCTAATTAATTGTAGATCTTATAAATATCTACAAAAAAGTCCGCGACACACTATACCTATCTATGTCGAGTGAGGCACAACAACCATTTTTTAATTTAAAAATCTTGATTTTTTTTTGGACTACATTTAAACGCGTCTATTTTACTCATGCTATTAATTCTTATCAAAATAAAGTATTTCATCACTAATTACAGTTTATGTAGATAATATTTGGTCTTTGAATAATTAAAAACGGAAGTTTGGTTTTGAAGTTATGGCGAAATTAAAATATTACGATTTCTGCTGCTCGGCCCGTTGCGAAGTAGACGTCACCAAGGCCGGTGCGCGTGCGGGACCAGTTTAGATGTATGTGAGTAAGGTACACGCGCGGCTCCCTACGCAGCGGTCGTGCGCGAAGTATAATAATTTTGGTGCGAATTTTTATAGATTTCGTTCTAAAACTACACCTACGCAAAAGTTCTTCTCAGAGCCAAACAACAGTTCTTTTCAGGGCTAACCAACAGTTCTTTTCAGGGCTAACCAACAGTTCTTTTCAGGGCTAACCAACAGTTCTTTTCAGGGCTAACCAACAGTTCTTTACAGGACTACACAACAGTTCTTTTCAGAGCTAGAATATTACACGCTATTAACATTTTCTTAAACATTTGAAAATACCTAAGAGAGCCAGGTCTCAACTTACTAAACATAGTTCTCAAGCACGGGCAGCAAGAATACGCCGTATCGGAGAATCTTCACCTGAACGTTCACAACGCCTTGCTGAACAAAATCAGAGAAACTCTCAAGTACGCGCACGAGAGTCGAGTGTCGAACGTTCGCAACGCCTTGCACAACAAAATCTGAGAACGTCTGAGTTATAATAATTATTATAAAGCAGAAGAGTTTGTTTGTTTGTTTGGTTGGTTGAGCACGCTAATCTCAGGAACTACTGGTCGGATTTGAAAAATTCTTTCAGTTTTAGATAGCCCATTTACCGAGGAAGGCTATAGGCTATATATTATTAAGCTAAGTCAAAAAGGAGCGCAGAACTAATGGAAAATGTGACGCAGACGAAGTTGCGCGGGTCAGCTAGTTGATGAAATAAATTGCAAGCGGCAGGACCTATGGCACAGTATTAATTTATACTGTGCCTATAGCTACTCACAGGTACTTATAATTTGAGGAAGTATTCGCGATTACGTTGGCTTGGTTTTTTTTTTAAATAAACCGGTTTGCAATCGATTTTGATACGAATTTCGTGGTCATACACACACAAAGTGGTCTGTTGAAGGACCACGTTTGTACATAACAATATTATCACGCCTGTACTCTCCAATGGGCGAGCAGAGATACAGGAACACAATAATTTCGCCAGTTATGTTAAACCCTGTTTAACAGGCAGTACAATTTGGAGAATTTGCAAAATATGCTAGAATTTACATAGGTTGCAGCTGTTGCTAGACATAATTTTTAAAGTCTAATTTGAGTATTTGATGAATAAAATAAGTCTTTTCATAAATAGCTACATATTTTAGAAGAATATCTATTAGAAACGTAGGTCTTACATTTATTTATTACTATTTATTTATTTAACAATTAACGTACACAGATTTAATAAGAAGATAGAAGAAGGAAATAAAAGAATAGGTAGAAAGGTAATGCTTATTTTCTCTCTTTCAAGAGGTTTCTATAGAGAAACCTCTTCCAACATACTATCAAATTCTGAACTCTTAAGTATAGATGAGACTTACAGAAAGGTATATAGTCCATTGGGGCGAAACAATTTTTATAGCTTGAACAGAAGACCAAAGTGCAAATCGTTACTTATGAATCTTATAAACTGTTTTTCATTTTTAAGTCAAAGGCAATCATTTAATTCAGATAGACCATAAAATGGCAGTTTTGTTTAAAAGTTTATCATCCCTTCTTTGTCTCGCTAGCTGTTTCTCGTTTGCACAACTTATAAATAAGAAATCATTAAAGTAGGTACTAATAACTTTTCATTCATGAAACAGAAAAAAACTTGTTTATCTTATTAATTGGATAGGTACAAATTATACGAACAGCATTGGATAAATCAAAACCTAATTTAAAAAGGACTCAAAATAATAATTTTCCGTATCCTCTTACTTAACCCAAAAAAATAAACTCCATAAAACTGAAGGTTTTAACACACAACAAATTGCAAAATAACTTAATACCATAATAAAAACATAATCACAAAAAGGTTGACTTACCTTTTTACAACCTCCGTAGCCTTGATTAAAAAAAACTTATTTTATTTGTATGGCAACACTGTCGAGCGCACTGTCAAAGACACGGAGTGAGACTGGCGGGCGAACGACGAAAAAAGTTGCAAGTGGGGTCTCCCCTCTACTTGGTTAAGGCTGGCTACCGATTTGCGATTTGTCTGAGCGATTAGTCTGGATTAGTCGTTCGTGATTAATCGTGAATGATTGTAGATCCTAATAGTAATTTGCTAATTCATCGAAGTATGAGTATTTATCCAGTAACGGCACATGCCTGTTATAAACAGTTCAATCAATAAGTGTTTTCAGGATACCCAATTCTGCCACCTAACAGTGTTATTTTCCAATTTAATTTTGGTTCTAGATGCACAAACAAAAATGGACGATATGTCACTACAAAAATAAGGAACCCAAAGTGAAAATGGACCGGTCACATCATAAAAGGCATATAAAATGGAGTAAAACTATTGTATTTTGGATTGTGCATCCAGAATACCATGATATAAATCAAAGACAACCAATCAATCATCAGAAAACTCAGTCATCCGGCACTCTTCTGGTACATGGTAACGGGATATAATCTGTTAATGTTTGTATTTCTAAGAACTCGTCTTAGTTAGATCAGGGAAGTTCTCAAGGACATGGAAAACCGAAAGTTATTGGCCTGAAGCAGAAGCTTAAAGGACGACTGAAAGCAAAGTGTCACTAAAAAGAATAAAAATAAATGAATGATGTGACTGTAAAACCTTAATTTCTTTTTAAATGACTTCTGTCAAAAATACACCATACACTAACGCACTTGTGCAGTCAACCTAATAATCTACACAACTATAACCCGGCCAATTCACACGGCACATCATTCTCACTACTCCACACAACACACACGACTTTCTAACTTAGCAGTGTTACACCCAGTACTACAACCGCAGTGATTGTTGTCTGTAGACCTTTTTTATTGCGTTTTGTGTTAATTTTATAATGAGTACGAGTACTTACTGCTGACAAGCGAGCTTTGTGCGATCTTGATGACGTTATGTTAGGTCTTTTTATGCTGCAAAATAAACTTTGGTGCATCTAAGTAGCGTCCATCGTTCATCAGTGGCAACTCAGCAAACTCTAGACAGCTATCATTATTTTCGTTTAATGATTTTTTCTGATTTTCTGACAAAAGTCTTTGATCGGTGCGTGTTGCCAGTGATGACAATGCAGCTCGCAATGGGTCTCATCAGAAGGCTTAAGTCAACCAAAGGGCAACGGAGAGGGCAATGGTTGGAGTTTTTTTGCGTGATCGAATAAATCGAATAAAATCGAAATAAGCAACGATAATATCCGCAAGAAAACCAAGGTTACCGACATAGGCCGAAGGATCGCCAAAGTGACGTAGACGAATTTGTGTGGGTCCGCTATGTACCAATAAATAAATAAAAATAAAAAAGCCTCTTTATTTCATGCAAACCTACTAGGTACTGATTTCTAACATTATTTTAATCTATACATATAATAAAATCGTAGAGTTGCCGTGTCTGTACATTGAATATTTTCGCATAAAAAATACATAAAAATGTCAGAAAAATGACATAGAACACAAAAAGGCAGTTTTTGAAATTCTTTTCTGTTTGTCTGTTTGTCTGTGCGTCTGTTTGTCTGTGCATCTGTTTGTCTGAGCGTTTGGAGGAGCATCACGCATAAACCACCGATTGGATTCAAAATTTAGGTACTTCGAAATATTAAATGATAATCGGAGCAACATTTAGTCTTTATTTCATCAAAATCGACCCACAAAATCAAAAGATATCGAATTTTAAAGTTTACGAAGAAACTTCATCGAGCGCTAAAATAGGTTGTTTTCATTGAGACTTCAGATACTTGCAATGCCATCTATTGAGAATTTTTTTAATAAGAAATGTGTGAAAAGACCCCGAAACAATGTATTTTTGAGTTATTTTTTAATTAAACTTAAAATGTGGCAAAAAAAGTGAACATTTTATTATATTATCATTATTTATCGTAACGTGTAAGCTTCTAAGTTTGAACTTATGAGTAGTTATGAGTATAAAGACAGTTCAGTTACGTTGTAGATCGATAGATGGCGTTGTACTTATGACGCGTTTTTCTGAATCGCGGTGTTAAGATTCTCCGCAGTAGCATAAGGTCAGCCCCATGTTTTATGTTATTTAACTAGGAGACGTGTAATATTGATGTATAAATAGCTATGGAAGTATGGATTTGATTGAATGACTAGATTGTAGACATGCGCAAAATGTGTCTTTGAAAAGAAAATGAATGAAGTATATCTTTTCGCTCAACGAACTAGTCCACTCATGTAGTTCAATACTTCATTTAGTTCAGCGAATCAGAACGACTAACGAGGCATTGATTTACGACGAATGTTGCAATTCACTTAGTTCACTTTTATACCTACCTATCTCGATTTTCCTTCAAACTTTAAACAGGCTTAGGACTGTCAACCATGAAATGAATAATTTGCAAATCTATTTTATTATGTAGTATGTTTTCTGTTCTTTTTACTGGTAGTTAGACATATGCATTTTGTCTAGGTTGTCGTATTTAAAAATCGAAATATGTACAGTAATTAATTATTTACAGGATATTTACATACCTATTTACATTTACACTTATTTAAAATGTTGCAATTTATTTGCAATTACTACCTACTAACAAATAATAATTGGGACAGTTTTTTTGTGGTCAATCGTGTTCTTCTTTCATTCAATTAGTGCAGCGCGCGCACAGGTGGCGCGAGCGAAAAGAACGACTGAACTAAATGAAGGAGAGACACATTTGGATGACAACTGAAGGAATGATAAGTTTATTTTTCGAAATGAAGTAGTTCATTTACTTCAATCGTTCGCGAACTACCCATGTCTACTAGATTGTTTTTCGATTTACTGGGAGGAGAAGAGAGTCTCCTCCGGAGAGTTACCTGTATCCACTATCCATAAGTAAACTGTTTTACTAACAGAAGAGGTGAATATTTGGTATTATGTTTCAATGTGGCTAAACTATATCAGCCGAACACGTCGATCTTCAAGGTTAAGCAACGCTTGCCGAGGTCGGTCTGTGAATGGGTGACCATTATAACAACCTAGCCTTTTCCTTACTATATTGGCTCGGCTTCCAGACAAACCGGATTCAGCTGAATACCGGTATTTTACGTGGCGCGGCTGCCTACCAGACCTCCACAACTCATTCAATGCAAGATTTCAGTCAGATTTTACTGGCTTTTGACTATCCGTAACGACTGCCAAAGATCTACAAATGACAGCCGGGACCAAAGGCTTAACGTGCTTTCTGAGGCACGAAGGAAACTCGGTATGTCAAGATGGTCACCCATCCACAGACCAACCTTCGCAAGCGTTGCTTAACCTTGAAGATCGATGCGTTCGTCTGTTATAGTTTAGCCTTGAAGATCTATCCTCTATGTTAAATCGATTCTATGAACCCAGTAAAACTTTTTTGATATTATTATTATAAAATGTTAAAACAAACTAAATTAATCAGTGGTCTACAATCAGCAATATTGTCAGTAAAAATCGGAGAAAATGTGTTTCTTTTTGGACTGTTCTGGACGAAATTAAGAATCCACTTGATTCAGCACCATTCGTTCGATACTTACTTGGTTTTGTTGATTTTGATTCAAGATTAGTTTGTACCAGGAGATTAGGTACCTGGGCTGGTCGGCATTTCAACCGATAGAGATGATACAGTGCCCTGCATTAGGTACCCTCTTCATAATTATATTCTTAATTCGAGAGAGAGATCAGGATACGTAACTGAACGTAGATTTTGTATATTATGCAATCTATACTAATATTATAAAGCAGAAGAGTTTGTTTGTTTGGTTGAACGCGCTAATCTCAGGAACTACTGGTCCGATTTGAAAAAATCTTTCAGTGTTAGATAGCCCATTTATTGAGGAAGGTTATAGGCGTATACAACACTATATTTTAATTAGTACAAAAAAAATGGGGCTGTTCCCGTACCCATTACTGATCATAATTTTGCAGTCAAAAGTAAAAAAAAAAAAACGAAATCCCAAAATTGTTTAATTTGATTTATTTTTACTTGAGTATCTTAAATGATTTCTTAAAAATTACTTAATTGTAAAAAGTTGATAGTTTTGTTGGTCCTAAGCCCAATTAAAGTGCGAAAGAAAAGTTTGGATTGCTTATTTTTTCGTTTACCATTAATTGAGTGACATTTTGGGATATAAGCAAACGTTAATAACTTTGCTGTTTATGAATATTATTTATTGCGACTTTACATATATAATAACAAGACCTTTTCTTATAAGCCCTTTAAGTATTTGTACTAATTTAAAATTAGTGGTGTATCTATATAATAATCACGCTAAGACAAATAGGAGCGGAGCAGTAATGGAAAATGTGACGCAGACGAAGTTGCACGGGTCAGCTAGTTAATAATAAATTCATAGATTCAAATAACTCTAAAAAATACATTTTCACTTAGCAAATTTATTTATTCGAACATACTGGATTGAAAAATAATGTACCTACAAAAAATAAAACAAATTTCTGATTGAATATTCAATTAATTATAAATAATGAAATAGAAAATATTGAATTCAGAATAATCGTTAGAATTATACTAGAAATTAAATTAAATTGATATGTAACATGCAACTATAAAATCCTCAAATTCACACAACGCCACATGAAGACCACGCAGATTTGAGTCTGAAATAGTCTTTTGAGGAAAGTCGAACCAAACAGATTTGAGTGGACCTATCCACTACCATCCAGTGAGTCAAATGGCGTACACTAGGAGAGGCCAATGTCCAGCAGTGCACTGGCTGATAACGATGATGTTGATGATGATGATCCAGTCAGTACAATCCTTGTCAGTAAGTGAAAAGATGTTGTTTATAGAACTAGCTGACCCGCGCAACTTCGTCTGCGTCACATTTTCCATGACTACTCCGCTCCTATTTGTCTTAGCGTGATGATAAATAGCCTATAACCTTCCTCGATAAATGGGCTATCTAACACTGAAAGAATATCTCAAATCGGACTAGTAGTTCCTGAGATTAGCACGTTCAGACAAACAAACAAACTCGAATCTTGTGCTTTATAATATTAGTACTTATAGATATGTTGCTAATTATTGCGTTCACATGCAACCTCACACTCCGCACATAATTCCAGGAGTTAGCCAGGATTGGTCGTCCGAAGGCGCTAACTGCTCATTATGTATGCTATTACGTCGTTTAAATGATTCATCAGCGTTACTCGTGTTGTTTAGTACTTAATACTGCATAGTAGGTATTCCAAGTTACGAGTCCTTGTCGTGTCTTAGGGCGGGTTGTACCAAACAGTTGGTTAACGTAACATACGTACGTCAAAAAGTTACGATTACGGACGATGTTTGACGTTCGTTAAATTAGAAGCGTTGTTTCAAAACATTCTGGTATAAATTCCTGCTCATCCCAATAGCTAAGTTATTGACACGGGTCCTACCTAAATAGCTTTTTTTGCATTCCACCACTTATTTGTGTCATCAGAAGAACTGGTATTGAGGAATTCAAAAGAATTTTCACAATATTGTTCTATTTGACGCAACTAAAGTTACGTTAACGAGTGCTCAGACCATCTGTTAACGTAAACGTTATATTTTACGCTGACATTTTGTGAAACAACCCAATTTTTTGATTTGACGATAGTTAGCACCATTTTTAACGTTTACACGTGCGTTAAGGGTAGTTGAAACAACCCGCCCTTAATTGTTTTATGAGGGCGATTTACATTTACAATTTACCTACCCATAGTTATTTTTACATTTACAATTTACCTACCCATAGTTATTTTTACATTTACAATTTACCTACCCATAGTTATGTTATCTGGAGGAGCTCATGGCTGAATAATAACAGCCACACGAGTTGATCTTCCAGGTTCAGCAACGCTCGCCAAGGTTCTGTGGATGGTTGACCATCTTAACATACCGAGTTTAATAATAACAGCCACACGAGTTGATCTTCCAGGTTCAGCAACGCTCGCCAAGGTTCTGTGGATGGTTGACCATCTTAACATACCGAGTTTAATAATAACAGCCACACGAGTTGATCTTCCAGGTTCAGCAACGCTCGCCAAGGTTCTGTGGATGGTTGACCATCTTAACATACCGAGTTTAATAATAACAGCCACACGAGTTGATCTTCCAGGTTCAGCAACGCTCGCCAAGGTTCTGTGGATGGTTGACCATCTTAACATACCGAGTTTAATAATAACAGCCACACGAGTTGATCTTCCAGGTTCAGCAACGCTCGCCAAGGTTCTGTGGATGGTTGACCATCTTAACATACCGAGTTTAATAATAACAGCCACACGAGTTGATCTTCCAGGTTCAGCAACGCTCGCCAAGGTTCTGTGGATGGTTGACCATCTTAACATACCGAGTTTAATAATAACAGCCACACGAGTTGATCTTCCAGGTTCAGCAACGCTCGCCAAGGTTCTGTGGATGGTTGACCATCTTAACATACCGAGTTTAATAATAACAGCCACACGAGTTGATCTTCCAGGTTCAGCAACGCTCGCCAAGGTTCTGTGGATGGTTGACCATCTTAACATACCGAGTTTAAGCCGTTGGTTCCGGCTGTTATTTGTAGATCTTTGGCAATCGTTACGGATTGTTAGAAAAACTCCAGTCGTACCTAGAAGTACCGTGTTACCCAGTTAATGTTTTGTGGAGGTCTGGTAGGCAGCCGCTCCACGTAAAACACTGGTATTCAGCTAAATCCGGTTTGACTGGAAGCCGAACCCAGTATAGTTGGGAAAAGACTTGGCAGATGATGAAAGTATTTAAAACACAGTTGACTAAGTTTTGAAGAGCATTGACCTCCAAACAAAACAATCAGTCAAGACCAAGAGTATCACTTCGCATAGTCTCTGCTTGCGACACAACTACACAAGCAGTTAGCGAGAAGGTTGCCAAACTGATGTGTCGCTTACACGACGAGATTGGCGGACAATCGCTACTGAGGTGGTGCAACCTGAAGTAAATTAACACTGTTCCCAGAGGCGATTTTGTAATAGGTATAGTACAAGCAATTTGTCAAGATTATAATGTGTAGGGTACTTCATAGCTCAGGCTTTTGTTTTGGATGGCGAATCATCAAATGTTTTCTCCTGCTTTTGTTTTTCTGTTATTTTAGAATGGACTGGCTCTTGACCACAATAATGAGGTCTATGATGGAGCGAGCGTGCCCAGAAGAGTTCACTCTTGCTTTTAAGGCAGTTTTATGTGGACGGGAACACAGACGTGTGCAGAGAGTTCCACACTTTAGCTCCGCGCACAAGTCTGGGTTTTAATTTATTGATTTATTGTATGTATATAATTTTATTATTTTATTTTTTTCTTATTACAAATTGATGAATTTTAATTTTAATCTTGGTAATGTAATGAAATTGAATTTATAATTTATCATTGTTTGTGTTTGTTTTTATTTTATTATGTGTAATGATTTAATGAAGCTCAAACTCAAGCATTTATTTCAATTAAACCATTTACATTTACTTTTGAATTGTCAAGGTCGTTCGGTCCAAAAAGATGAAGCTATTTGCATGTTCCAAAGCGTAGATCTCTATGGAGAAGAACGTGCAAGAAACTCCACGGACACTCTTTTAAAAATAATAAATTGTTACAAAGTTTGTTTAAATCGGGTTGAAATTATACAAACATGTGAGAACGATGTAAAAGACGAACAGGATAAAAACGTCCAGAATAAAAAGAACAATTCAAAGAATTAATAAAATCAACCATGGCAGCTGAGAAATGACCAGACCCAACTGACGGCGCCCGTTCACGAACATGACGCATGCGCCAGCACCGTTCGGTTCAACCACTTTGAAGGGAGCCAAATGATCCAGCACATACGCCACCATCAGCTAGACTTTTGAGTGAGCATGAAACTCCCAACTGCCAGGGTACATTCAAGTCAAAAACTATGTGTGCTATGATCCTTTTTTGGTCGAAATAAATGTTATTTAATTTAATTTTTAATTTAATAAAAGTGGAGGAGAAGCGCTGGCTACGATTAGTCGGGATATCGACCAAGTACGGGTGGTACCCTGCAGTTCTTCTGGTATTCCGTAGTTAAAGGGCGATGTCGGAATCAGGTCGTGGAGTTCCTGCGCACACTCACCAAAGTACATACAATCCGCAGAAGACCGAAAGACAGGCAACGCTACACCGATGAACTAGGCTGTGACGCTGAACCACCAACGTCTCGCCACCTATAAGCCTTGGTGTCAGACTTATAACTGACACTAAGGCTATACATAATGTATAGACCGCGGCCCTGAAACGCAAAGCGCATGGCTACCTTTGCGTTCCAGAGCCGCGGTGACTCGAACAATTCCACAACACATATAAATACGCGGGCTGCATACCCCTTATGTCTCAAGTCCCATGTAATGGGGTGAAATTTACAGCCTGGAGGCTGCTACAATGAAATTCAATCTGGGAATCGAACTCGGGACCTCGGCAAGCGTTGCTTAACCTTGGAGATCGATACGAGCTCCTCTCAGTTGATATGAACATACATACTCTCGAAACCATTACCCTCCTTCTGGGAGAGTCAGGTAAAACAGCAAGTTTTTATTAACTTGTCGTTTTGTTGCAGTTTTTTGAAACAAGTATTTTTACCTAAAGAAAGAAATAAACAACTTCTAGTAAGTACCTATTACCTACTTTATTTCGTGGAAGCATTGAGTTGCGGTTTCAAAATGTCCGTATTTATGCAAAAAGGAACCATCTAACAAACACGCACTTCTGAGATATCAAAAGATTTACAAAACCATGTGCAGCTCTGTTAGATGAAGTTAAATTACTATTTATTTTATTTTAATTTATTGATAAATTACTTATTTAAGTATGTGTATATAAATTTGCTCTGAATACTCTTAAACTTTCTAGATAATTAAGAAAATGTGCATGTGGTTCCTTTTAACATTTATTAATTGATAGGTTTTCTCATATACAAAAAAGAACCACAGCCCAGGGATTTACTGAAATAAATGAAAATATGTATTTATATTATCGTAACAAAGCCTTAATTCACAAAAAATATAAAATAATACATTTAGGGAGCGTTTATTCGACGTTATCATCAAATTGGATTTCGAAATCCACCGTGTCTAGTTCATCTATGTCGTCTTCTATTGCATCATCACAAATGACACCATTATAAAAACTCTGTGCATCTTGTGAAATTATTTATTTATTATTTATTTACTTCCACAGAACTACCAAGGAATTTTGTTTTTAAATAAATTGAGTTTGGCGAGCCTCTTTTCAGGTATATTTCCTAAGTTTGTAGCCAATTAATACATTCTTTATTAATACCACGTTTTCTGTTAATAATCATTTTTTCAACCTTAGAAGTTCCCAGAAAATTAGATTTTGCCATTATCTGTAACTGTAAGCGGGTTCTTTTTCTTGCAATCTTTCATAACCTGCACATAATCATCGGGAGTGTATAGTCTCGGATATTTCTTCATTGCCGTTTCAATGTGGGAAAAATCTGTATCATTGGGTAGGTAACTATGTCCAGGTATCAAACATTTTTGTGTTATTTTTTTTAAGGTGGGATGAGAATGCAAAAATGCTTTTAACATCAAAACTATCTTTATGTTACGATTCTGTCCTCCACATGAATCGCTCCATAAAATGAGTTCCTCTACATCTTCAGAAATATGCTCGCCTAAGTATTTTAATAGACAAGATCCAACTTCCTGGTCACCTTTACCAGCCATTCCTTCTGTCCAAACAAAGCATTCACTCAAGTTAGTCATTGCAGAATAAATTCCCATATTGTACAGCCAAAGCTGTCGTTTATAGTAAATAATTCCGGTAGGGGTCTTAGGCATTGGCAGTGTTTTTTGGAGATCAAACGTGAGACATTCTATTTCCTTACATTTAGTATTGTACTTGCTCCGTGGTAGCCAGAATAAAGTCAGACTTCATTTTATTTCGAGCCTCTTCCCAAAAAAAAAGCTTTAAAATCAACACGACAAAACCACATGGTTTTATATATATATGGCGATAGCAAAATATTATAAGTCATATAAAGCCACGCTAGGCGACTTTTGTCGAGCAACGTTTATCCCCGAAGTTATCGGGTGACGACGTGGACGTTGCCAGACCAGAGATGACATCAGGCGACATGAGGCAAATGTCACCTATTGGGGATGCGGCTTTATGTTACTTCACAATGTATGGTCTACTGCGCCATGTACAAAAATGATGCATAACAGTGACCAAACCTAGCAAAAAATGAAATAAACTAGTTAGAATTGTGATTTTCGCGGGCTAGGACCTAACAATCCACCTTGTTCCGCGCAAAACAGTAGCCGCTGCAGTTTTAAAAGCAATCTCCCGGCATCGCGGTAAACCACGGATAATTTACTGATCCCCAACAGTACTCTTAAATTCTAGAACTACCCTGAATGTATTTTACCAAACTAGTACCTACCTAAACAATCAACAGTTAAAAAAAATACAATATCGATCATACACAATCGGGAATGAATCAAAAATGTGTATAAAGCGTAGGTACATCTCAGATTCATTAAGTATTTAAATATTTCGTTGTAGGCATGTAACAAGTCATGTCGTTTGGTACCCTTGAGCGATGATGGGTTTCAAAACGTTATATGCATAATGGAATCACATACTAGTGGTTCTACTGTTTTACAATATTTCTTTATACAAATGATAGAACCGAATGCTTGTGATTCTTTTATGCAAAAAAATATTTGATTACATTATTAATTTATTTTACTCATAAAGATACCACAGAAACTTGGTTCCATTTGGTGTATTAAAAATAATTGTTAAATAATACAGATATGTGTTATGTATAATGGTATCAAGTATGTGTGGATCTGTTTTGTATAAAATGACATGGTAGTAATATCGTTTATTTGTTTGAACAATCGAGTACCGTTGTGCTGTGGTTCGGTTTTGCTTTGCAGTGTAATGTTTGTTGTTGCTGTTGGTTCTGTTCTGCTTTTAGTATACCTTATTTCCAAGGGAAAAATAATGTGGTTCTTTTTTGTATAAAAATTTAGACCACTTTTAAATTGGTATTCTTAAAAAAAAATAAAAAACAATATTTTACGTGTGGTTCCATTTTGCATAAATACGGACATACAAATACTCAAACAGAATAAAGTGTGATACTTTGCACTTGCAATATCCACAGTATTTTGTCGATACCTACGTAGTATAGAGCTAGGAGTAAGCATGTTTTTAGTACCAAAGTACAATTTATAGCTGCTTTCGTTTTTTATTTTTGTAAAGAATAACAAGTATGTCGTTATAGCTATTACTTAGAGGTAAGTGCCGTCGAATTAAAAAACGTCAAATCACTACATATTATAAAACAAAGTCCTCCGCCGCGTCTGTCTGTCTGTCTGTTCGCGATAAACTAAGAAAGTACTGCACTGATTTTCATGCTGTTTTCACCAATGGATAGAGTGGTTCCAGAGGAAGATTTAGTATATAATTAAAAAGAACCGGCTTTATGGTTATAAAAATTGTGTATTTAAAAAAAAAAAAAAACAGTCTAGAGCGTGACGGACTCCCGCACCGAGGGTTCCGTAAGTACCATCATATAAAACGTGAACGTGGCTACGACGGCGACGTCCTTCTTCAGGAGTCCAGTGAGTGATGATCTTCGCGCATCTCTCTGGGTTCATTAGAGCGACGTGGCCAGCTCACTCCCAGCCTGGCTGTTTTTCCCCGATATCTATGACTTTAGCTATGGTCCTACTAAATAGAAAAATCTGTAGGCACCTACTTTTAATTTAGAGCTGACTACTACGGTATAGGGTCTATAGCCGCTAGAGTTAAACCTTCAACGATGACCTTACTTAAAATTACGTGTTAGCATCACTACACATCATAAAACAAAGTCGCACCGATTGTCATGCTGTTTAACCAATGGATAGAGTGGTTCTTGAGGAAGGCAGTTGTAGGTAGTATATCATTTGTCAAGCGGTTGAAGCCGCGAGCGTCAGCTAGTTAACAATAAAACGCTGCACTGTTAAGGTCAACGACTTGTGAGTAGTATGTTTTATTCATAAACCCCAGCAAAAAGTTTTTATTGTTTGATAACAATCAATGCAACGGCAGTAGAAGAACTCTTCGTCCACAATACCACTTTTCTTTCTTTAATCAATCTGGCCTGTTATTCTCGACAATATTATGGTCAGCTTCCAGTCTAACCTGAACCTTATTATGTGTTAAGCAAAATTAAAAATAATGTGCTTTTTTAGTATTTACTTTGCTAAAAGCCATCTTAAGCCAACCCCGCCCCCCCCGCAAACCCCCGCAAAACTACAATCCTGAATCCATCCCTTAAAGGCTGCCTATCTGATATTCACACAGGTTGTTATAATTTTAGGTTACAGGACCTAGGTAGGTACGGCTTATCTTGCTTTACGGGAACCTATTTGAATGTCACTGATGCTGCAATTAACGCAGCCTACTGGGCCAAAAAAATTTAAGAGTTACCATCGACTCGAATAAAGGAGGACCTATCTCGGTATGGGAAGGCTGCCCAGCTTGAATGGGACCGGCATAAATATTCACTGATATGCCCATCGAGTGGTGTGCCCCATAATTGGTGCCCTGTATTACGAGGCTGCGGCAGGATTCTTCCCACTTGCCCAAAGCCTTAATGAATGGAGGAAAGAAAGCTTTTTTTGGATGTGTTGCCGTCAAACGATTCTCAAAGCTTCCTCCCACTCCACTCAAAGCGGGAGGAAGTGTCGGACTCTTACTGACTAAACCCACCCGTGTTCCTACTGTTGCGTCTAATGTCGCAACATTATAATTTGGTACAAAAATAATATGCCATGTGGCAACACTTTTTTCATGTTCAATCTCTCTCTACTACTGTGTATACCAGTTTTCCTCAATTATCCTCTTTTATTCATCACCACGAAGTAATGCCAGCAGCCCTATGCAAACAAACTAAAAGACGCGCCGCCACACCTCCTCATACTCTTTGAAGTCCAGGGCTACGGTAACCCTGGCGGCTGGCAGGGGATCACTTAGTCCATAATATAATGCCGTATTTGGTGACCACTGGACCATCGCTTCACTATCAGCGCCCGCATCTAAGCCACACAGACAGCTGTATCTATGATCATTACAATAAAGCATAATGTACAAACTAACGGGCACTTTCACCGTCCGCTGTTAAACGCAGTTAGGATTAATTTTTGCGCTCATTTTGTTAATAACCGGTCGTTCGGAGAGTTATTATTTTCATGTTGTCAATTATGGAAATGTAGAAATCGTGCGAGCCTCATTTCCTCCCATTTTTCGTCATACTATTACGTCATACACTCTCTTATTATATTAAGGACTCAAACAATCTGCCTGCCTTTTGGGGTCGTCTTCCAGTCTAACTGGATGCAGCTGTGTACCAGTATGTTACAAACCTCTGCCTATCTGAGCTCCACAACCCAGTAAATGGATGACACAAGACCCCTTGGCAAGACTTGGCAGCCATCATCATATCAGCCGAAAGACGTCCATCACTGCTGGACTTAGGCCTCCCCCAAGTGTTGCCACAACGACCGGCCTGTGCGTCTCGCATCCATCGGCTACCCGCGACCTTCACCAGCTCATCGGCACAGCTTGTAGGACCGCTTCCAACGCTGCAACTTCTGGTACGCGGTCGCAGCTCCAGAACTTTTCAGACCCATCGTATGTTCTGCGAACAACAACGATGCTCGCAGTACGGCTGACAAAGCTGTACAATTGACAACCGGGACCAACGGTTTATTGTGGAAGACAGTAAACCGTTGTTCCCGGCTGTCATGTTCACCGGTCAATGTCTTGGCACATTCGTTTGGTAGGTAACTAGCCAGTATCCGACCTCGTCAGCTACCTTGTCACCTCTGTCGCAACTGTCGCCGGAACGAATCAATTGGCCAACATCGGTGACCCCCAAACGGCACCATAATCAATGGACGCTAGGCTTGAGGTATCAATTATTGTTAGATTACGTCCCTACACGTATAATTGTCCGTCAACTACCGCCATCGGTAGGTACATGGTGGACATTGGCGCATGCCAATGGTAAGCGATGATGTGGCCATCAGGTGAGATGTGGTCAAACACGACCTTATCTCCTCCACTTATAGTATTATAAAGCTGAAGATATTGTTTGCTTGGATCAACGCGTTAATCAGGAGCTCCTGGTTCCAGTTGATTTTTTTTTTTTAATGGTGATAGCCCACTTAATGCGACAGGCTACAGGTTATAATAATATAACATCATGTTACGACCAATAGGAGCGGAGCAGTAATGAAAAGTGAGACGCAGACCGCGGGTCAATAAAAAAAAATGTATACTTCAGGCCTGGACAGCTTTTAACCCGATACAACCGCACAAGTCCGATCCTGGCAGGATCGGACTTGTGCGGTTGTATCAGGATCATCCTGCATGGAGTATTGCAGCCATCTTTGGGATGGCTCAGCTATATAAGTATCAGCTTGCCGCGCTTGACTCGGTGGAACGCAGAGCTATCGGCGACGAAAAACTGGTGGATGCCAAGCTACACAGCTTGGCTCATAGCCGCAAGGTTGCCTGCTTGTCGGTTTTGTTCAAATTGTACTTTCATGAGTGTGCCCAAGAGCTCCAAGACACACGGCCCACCGGCCCCTTCTACCATCGGACATCCAGACGCACTGCAACTATTACCATCCCTACCTTGTAGCTACTCCACCAATTCGCACTAAGCGTTTCCAAACGTATTTTATAAAGCACACAGCAAAGGAGTGGAACTCTCTGCCTGCGTCTGTATTTCCGAACGCTTACAACCCTAATCTCTTCAAAGTTAGAGAGAACAGGCTCCTTCTGGATAAGCTCGCTTCATCGTAAACGTTGTCTCTGTCATCTCTGACCCAGACTAGACTCAAGAGTATACCCATTTTAAGTAAAAAAGAAATACCTAAGCTAAGACCACTAACGGTCCGTATGTAAACAGGAATCACGCTTGAGCTAGCGATGTGTGTCCTTGTAGTCAGATGACTGACTACTTGTTACTCGTAGATATTCCACCGACGACCGCTCGTTACCGGTAACTATGGACAAAAACGTGCCAAGAATTAACTAGCAAACATTACTGTTAGATCCTACAAAGCCAGTTGGAAAAGACACCTTTTTGATTTTGGGAGTAAAGTTGTAAGTCGAATGTCGGTATGTTGATGCAAATTTTGGCCAGAATCGGCTAAACGGTTCTGTAAATAGGAAGACGCTTTCTCGTTGCTTTTACCTATTAAATATAATAACTGTCAATTATGTTTGATAAAAGACTTGTGTAACTATTTTTGTAGGTGTACAATAAAGTATATTCGGTCTGTCTTTGTTTTTTTTTATTTCTGATGGGTTAGCTCTTAAGATGGAGCGAGCTTACTCAGAAGGAGCCTGTACATTCGAACTTTAAAGAGATTAGGGTTGTAAGCGCTCGGAAACACAGACGCAGGCAGAGATTTCCACTCTTTTTCTGTGCGCATTATAAAAGAAATTGGTATGGTAAGTTGCAGTGCGTCTGGATGTCCGATGGCATGTTATTATAAGACTGCGAAATATAAGCAGGTACAAACCTAATGCTGGCTCGAAATACTTACCTACTCCACATGTCGCTGTGTAGTAGCTAATTAAGGTGATATCGGGGATGAGGAATGCGGTCTTGGGCAGCGAAAATTGAACTTCACAGACGTCATTAAGTTTGAATCGACCTAACCTTGGTACTTACAGTTACCTTGTCTACATCAACCATATTTTAGCTTTATGCGCACAGCGCGGGCTAGACGCTCGCCATATTATGTACCATACTCACTGGTTCGTCGCACCTTCGTCACTGGTCAAATCCACGAGCCTCCTCTAGGTACCTAATTGGATGTCTGACCAGCCGCACCGCACCGCGGCGAGCCTGAAGTAACACTACATGCACTTATACATACGAATGTGCGTTGCTATCACTTTTTGAGCAGGCGCTGTCTGACGATGTTCAGCATTTAGTTTTGCAATCCAACTTCAAGCCCGCCACACATTCCCAACCACTGCAACTCCTGAAAGCCAGAATCAACAGTGACAACCACCAGAAAAACACCGAGCTAATGAAGCCCGACGAGTCCCGGAGAAACGATTCAACTGTCTTGGACCCCGCATCGAAATTAATCAGAAAGTACAGCGGAGGAGTAGGAAAAAATAAATATAATTTCCACTTCCCTCCTTATCAAGCAGGAGACAGATTTGAGTTAGGCCAATAGGCACCAAGGGACATATACAACTGGGTTAAGCCCAGTTGCCAAGCACCACGGATTATAAATTAAAACTGAAATTAATGGGTCCTAAATTGTGAGCTACTTTTGATTCCAGTAATAGGTATGGCAAAATCGCCTGAACACACGGAAATTTGTTCTGGTTTCTACAAGGTCCCTATAGTAAACTACAATCCAACGTCAGTCCCGTGTTTATGGGTAAAGAAATCAATAGCAGAAGATTTAGCCTCGTGGCTGTTCGCTGAGCATGAGGTTCTAGGTATAACTTTCGGGTCGGACAAAACGTTTGTTTGTTTTGGTTTTAACATCAATAATTTCTCAGTGGCGGCTGAGCGAACGTCTGACACCAGTCTTGACAAAGGGTATCGTGTTACCTAGTTAATAGGCAGTCCACAACTTTACCATTTTGACCACATTCTCACCTGATGGTTATAAATAATGTGGACGACGGACCACGCTTGCCTAGAAAGCTATTCAATCTTGACTGAAAGACTGAGGTTGTAGCTATCAGGGAACACAGACTCAGACAGGGAATTCCACTCCTTAGCTGTACCTATTCCCAATTCGTTGTATGCGTATGGGTGGGAAAGACAAACACACACATTCTTAAGCATTACTCTTTATTAAATCATGGTTAACGTCCACTGAGGTATGTTTGTTGGCGAGCAGGGCCACTAACTCGTCCTCAGTCAGAAGTCGCACGCTGGTGGTGGGGGCTGCGCTGTGGTACACCTCGTACCGGGAGGGGGTCTCCAGGGACGCCTTGCCGATCACTATTATGTGGGGGTAGCCCATTCTGTGGACAGGAAAATCAATATTAATCTATATTAATATTATAAAGAGGTAACATTTGTTTGTAAGTTTGTATGTAGGGGGTAATCTCAGGAACTACTGGTCCGATTTGAAAAATTCTTACAGTATTAGATAGACCATGTATCGAGGCAGGATATATGCTACATATCATCACGCTAAGACTAAAAGGAGACGAGCATTAGTGGAAAATGTGACGCAGGCGAAGTTGCGTGGGTCAGCTAGTTTATTATAATTAGGTAAAAGCAAGATCCGTCTGTACTGTACATAAGGACAGTACTCCAACGCAAGACCGTTATTACTTCCTACTGCTTTATCTACCGGTACAAGCCCGTCACACTTTGCCAACACTGCATCTCCTGTAGCCGGAATCAACAGTGGCGACCACCAGAAAAACGCCGAGCTAATGATGCCCGACGAGTCCCGGAGACACGATCCAACTGTCCTGGATCCCGCATTACTTTACCTGCGTCACATTTTTCATGAATGTTCAGTGGGTTTGTGTGTGTGAGTGTGAGTAGCGTGATGTTATATTCCTTATAGCCTTCTTGATAAATGGGCTATACAACACTAAAATATTTTATAGGGTTCCGAACATCCGTGAAAATTGGAAACTTTATAGGATCACTCAAGTGAGCGTCTGTCTGTCCGTCTGTCACAGCCAGTTTTCTTCGGATCTACTGTACCAATTCTGTTGAAATTCGGTATACATAATTATTTCTGTGACCCAAACACGGACACGATACGTAAATAAAAAAATTTTGAGTATGGGGTCACTTTTGGGGGTCTTACTAGAAAAAAAAATCAAACTGTATCGTGTGACCATATCAAATGTAAGGGTTTACTGTGAGCGTTTTAATATTTTTTTTTTTTCATAAGTTTAAAATAAATAGTTTGGAATTTATTAAAGACTAGCTGACCCGCGCAACTTCGTGTGCGTCACATTTTCCATTAATGCCCCGCTCCTATTTGTCTTAGCGTGATGATATATAGCCTATAACTTTCCTTGATAAATGGGCTATCTAACACTGAAAGATTTTTTCAATTCGGACCCGTAGTTCCTGAGATTACCCCCTACATACAAACTTACAAACAAATGTTACCTCTTTATAATATTTTAATACCTCTTTATAATATTTTATTAAAGATTGGACCAAAAATTATCTTCCCCCCCTTATCTCCGACACTACTAAGCCTCAAATGAAATAAATGCAGATAATAGTTATATACCTAAAGATTACAGGAAAACCAGAAGTATGTAGAGTTACAATATCATGTTTAAAAAAGAAATTGGCTCGACTCGCACTTCGCCAGTATTTTTTTCAATCGGAATCGGTAGTTCCTGAGATAAGCGCGTCCAAACTCTTCAGCTTTATAATATGTAGTGATAGATGGAGTATGAATGCTTTTCAATCACCTGTCGGCCATCATGAGTCGCTTGCCGATAGTCAAGTGGTGTCTATCGTCTATGATGACGTCATCGCAGTGCGTCTGAGATATCCTCTCGTACAGACGATTGATTTCCTCTACGCCGTGAGACTGCCACTCTTTTGAACCTTCCTGTGGAAGAAATAGAGGCGACTTTAGATTAGATTTGTGTTTAGCTTAGCCATACGCAGAAAATGTTTCAGGAATACATTCATTTTGCGTACAGCTAAGATGTGGAACTCCCTGCCGGCGTCTGTGTTCCTGATAGCTACAACCTGGGAGTCTTTAAGTCAAGAGTGAATAGGTTACTTCTAGGCAAGCTGCTCCATCTTAGACCGCATCATCGCTTACCATCAGGTGAGATAGTGGTCAAACGCGGGACTATCGACATTAATATTATAGAGAGGAAAGATTTATATTTTTGGCTTTTCGTAACGAATGAACTTAAAATTTATTGGACCGATTTAAACCGATTTTTTTTTGTCAATATTCGTGCTAACAAGGTTGTATTCTTTTTTTAATTTAATTATTTCATATGGAATTTGTAATTTACAATTTTTCTCCTTGTATAGATTACCTATTGTCTTATCCACATTGCCTGAAATAAATGAACTTTATTATTAGTTGTAACCATTTTTTCATCAATATAAAGCTAAATTATAAGGGAGTAACATAAGTTATAATTAATTTACGAAGAAATAGAGATCCTTACGAAATTTGGACTTTCTGTGATTTCCCGTTCCCGCAGGAATTTCGGGAAATCCACTTTTAATGCTCCCTACAGTCCCCAAGGAACCTACATGCCGAATTTAAGTTTTCTTCGACCAGCAACTAGTTTCGGCTGTGCGTTCTTTGTCGGTCAGCCACTCGATCAGTCAGTAAAGGAAGAATTTTCTACTAGCTGACCCACGCCACTTCGTCTGCGTCACATTTTCCATTAATGCTCGGCTCCTTTTAGTCTAAGCGTGACGATATGTAGCCTATAGCCTTCCTCGATAAATGGGCTATCTAACACTGAAAGAATTTTTCAAATCGGACCAGTAGTACCCCCTACATACAAACTTACAAACAAATGTTACCTCTTCATAATATTAGTATAGATTAGGATAATGGTAATTTTTACGTACCTTGGGTCCTATAATAATAACGCTGTAAGGGGCGATAGCCGCGGGCCAGCGCAGACTCTTCTCGCTCGATAGGGCTTCTAGACTCGCAGCTAATAACCTGCAATTATAGAAGAAAACACATACATTATCATGATATAAGAAGGGCTTGTGTTTAAACACCACCCAAAAAAGTACCTTTTTACTACCAAAAAAATTCTAAACGGTTACCAAAATGGATAAATGGTCACCAAATAACGATAATATAGAAAAAAATCGCGACCAATTTCGAGGTAGCGCTCGCCGGCCGCTGCCGCGGCACCGCTCGCTTCGCTCGCTCGGCTTGCGCGTAGTTGGTCACAGTTCTAACCTAACCTAACCTATAAGATTTTTGGTAGTAATATTAATCTTTTAGTTGGATAGAATTTGGTGACCGTTGTTCCATTTTGGTGACCGTCTAAATTATACCCTATAAGAAGTAAAAGGTAAAGACTAAACTCTGAGTTCGGTATGCATTTAAGAATTTTCATGTCAGTGTTGGAGTAGTCTTAGAATTAATTAATGAATTTAAACAAGAACAAAAATGGGCCAAGAATCGAGCCTTGTGCAACCCCCACAATTACTTCACACTTAGGAGATCTTTTTTTCTTTTATATCTACTTCTTGAATCCTATTACTCAATTATGAAGTGAGAAGGTCCTGGGCAGAGTTCCGGGCCCCATAGTGGTGTAGTTTCCATAATTATAAATGTTTCATGAAGAATGTAATCGAATGCCTTCGAAAAATCGCAAAATATGCTCAAGGCATCGCATTCGTTTTCCCCATGCGCTAAAAATATTTATATAGAGGTATGCGGTACAGAAAGTCCCGCAAACCTCAATTGAAAAGGGAGGATCTTCCGACCTGACGTCGGAAGATCCTACGGTTATTCTGTCTGGCGGGCAACAACCCAATTTACACCAATATTATGAAGAGGAAAGGTTTTTTTGTTTGTTTGAAATGACGAACGACACATTACCCTATAAAAAGGAAGGTATAGGAGATGAAGTTCGTGGAGTACCTACTAAACCCGCGATATCGATACCGCGATGCAGGACTGAATATCGTAGTTTAACTGAAGATATGGCTACGTTAGTCTTTGTGGCGGTATAGATACGGCTACACTACTCGTGTATTGTCTAGATACGTACCTAGTGATGCCGATCCCGTAACAAGACATGATGAGAGGCTGCGGCGCTCCGCTAGCAGGTGTGTACAGCGCTGACAGGGGCTCGCTGTACTTAGTGCCTAAGATGAATGTGTGGCCCACCTACAAATTATAACACAGCACGTTTCAATATCTTATAGAAAAAATATTCTGCTAAGGTTCCAGAATTATTCGAAAGAATAACCGCAGTCCCAGACGGAGAGGGCTTTAGGAGGAACACGGATGGGTTTTAGTCAGTAAGAGTCTGACACTCCCTTCTGCTCCGCCCAGAGCGGGAGGAGACATTTGATGATATCCCATCAAAACAAAAGTATATAGCATAATAGCTAATAAAGACAGATATAGCATAACACAATCAGGCTGTAGGGAACGGCGTATAAAATGCCATCTGTGGTGCTAATTTGAACCCTTTTACTTAGAAAAAAAACTTAAATGAAAATACAACAGACTTCCAAATAAATAAAAAAACACTACAAAGTAAAAAATAAAGTGTTTTTGTTACTTTCTTCGTATTTTGACACCGATTTCCAAAATTATTTACTTTGTACTGTTTTTTTTTTATTTGGAAGTCGGTTGTATTTTTTTGTAAAAAGTTTTTTAATTTTCACTTTTTACTGGTACCCCACGTCTAACAATACTACTAAAAAATTGCAGGGAAGCAAAATACGCAATTTAATTTACTTGGATGACAAAAAATCATCATCTAAGTAAACGAATTCCAGCTATTTCGATTTAAAATCCAAACTTCCTAACCGATTTTGATAAAATTTAATTGGGACCAATCGAGAAGTATATCCTCACTGTTTTCAAATCGTTTCATAAATGACGGCGTTGAGGTAACAAATATAAAAAATGTACTCCTTTTAGGGAAGTCGGTTAAAAATACTTGGTAGTGACGCTTCTGCGCTGCCATCTCTGGTTCCTGCACGCTACTGTAGAACGTGCACGGCTTTAATAATGTATAAGTAAAAGGACATATAAAAGTATCGGTTTGCCAAAACTTTATGTATTATAAATGTGATGAAGGTATGCCAAAGGGAAACGCCCATTTTAGGCCAAGTTTCGCCCATCTATGTAAAAATGACTAAAAAGATACTAATTTAGTAACTTAAATATTGCTATTATCAGTTTGTAATGAAAACACCGGAATCAAAAGCCGATTTTTATAAGACACTCAATCGTTCATTGCATTATGTAGGTAGATAATGGTGGCTATTCCTGTCAGTGTCAAAGTAGGGATTGCAATTCTTAATTTCACAAAATGGCGATTCACTAAATACCGGTTACCAAAATCGGTAGGTATATGGCAATTTTTTTTTTTTAATGTTTACATCATTTATTTTATTTCTTATGGGATAAACAAAAATGTTTATCAATATATGGACTTCTATATACGATTTATACGATCCATTGAAGCAATGCCGCGTTTCCGGTTATCCGCAAGAATATCGATTTGTCCATAAACCGATCTCACAGCTACATCCCTAAATGTCAATAATTGATTGACATTGAAAAATCACAATTCGTTATTTTGGTGCTGTTTTAAAGCGATTTGTGTTTTTTCTTGCGTTTTACATCGGATATTTTGACGACTTTGCTTACGATTATGGACCCTGAAACCGCTCCTGATGACGACCTTGGCTTTATATTGGATTCAGTACCCGCTTCTCACGACGACACCGGCTTGCCAATGGATACCATACCTGTTTCTCACGAAAGACCACTAACATGGAACCTGATTTACATGAACGTTTCCCACGGAGCGATCTCTGTTGCAATTGTGGTGTAAATACACTAAGACTTAAGAGATTGACCGTAACCAATGTGGAGGTGCGATCTATAATTCAGCAATGGATTGCACCACTACTAGTAAGTTATTTACCTATTTACTTTCTGTAAGAACATAACATAAATAATAAGTTGGTGACTTTATAATAATTATATTATTGTAAAGTCACCAACATCGTTTTATTAGTCCTTCATCGTTTCGTTTATATTTGTGATTTATGAAGTCCCACCGAGTTCTATGTTAAAAATAACGTCTGTTTCCTTATCTATGATGTCAATCCTAATGCCTATCATTTATTTCTTCCATGGGCACAACTTGGCCAAAACTTCCTAAGCAAATGGGCATTTCCCTTTATTGGGTTAAATAGAGCTGATGACCTTCAAACGGTTGAGCCGATTTTCTTGAATCATAGCTATGAATACTCTCGATAAAATTACCGTTCTAACAAAAACAAACTATATCAAAATCGGTTCATCCGAATGTCAGAGAGTGACACAGATACACACGTTAAACTTATACACGTCTCTTTTTTGGTCGGGAGTTAAAAATGATTGTCGCTTGTACGCTTTTCTGCTAAGTTATGCATTTAATTACCAGTATTTAACGGTTTGGCCGCACTACGGCTAAGCGGTTTAAAATCGTATGATTTTGTGAGTCAAGGAAACTAATAGAAGCGACCTCAGTTGCGGTTGTTTCCCGCGACTGATTCCCGTACTGCTCGAGCGGTTTCGCGTTATAGCGGCTAACCGTTCGCAGAATATCGTAGTATGGTCTTAGGCTCACATGAAGCGAGGTTTACAATGAACTAGCTTCTGCCAGCGGCTTGGCTCGCGTGATCTATAAGGAACATAATCCCTGGATAAAAAGTAGTGTAGGTATGTGTTATTCCATTTCTCTGTTTAAAATTTCATCCGAATTCCAGATCCGTCCAGCCGTTCCGATGTCAAAGAGTGACAACCATCCATCTTCACAAACTTTCACATCTATACTAATACTACATATAAAGCAGAAGAGTTTGTTTGTTTGGTTGAACGCGCTAATCTCAGGAACCACTGGTCCGATTTGAAAAATTCTTTAGTGTTAGATAGCCCATTTATCGAGGAAGGTTATAGGGTGTATATCATCACACTAAGACAAATAGGAGCGGAGCAATAATGGAAAATGCGACGCAGACGAAGTTGCGCGTGTCAGCTAGTACATAGTATAAAAATGAATCGCTGAATGTGTTGCTAAGCGCAAATCTCGAGAACAGCTGAACAGATTTCGCTTATTCTATTTTTTGTTGTGTTTGTTATTATCAGGAGAAGGTTTTAATGTAAAAAAAGTTCCCAGTTGATGGGAGCGAAGCCGCGAGGGACAGCTAGTTTATAATATTAGTAGGATAGACTTACTTCTATACTACTCTGCGTGTCGGTGTCCGCTCCACAGTGCGCACAAGTCCCCGCAGGCGGGCGCGCGGCGCCGGCGCAGCGCGCGCACACCGCCAGCTCGTCCTCGCCCGCCGCGCCCGCCAGCTGCCACTCGTGGGACACCGCGCCGCCCATGGCGCCGGAGGGGGCGCACACTGGGGACAGGGACACTTACTCATGACTACATTCCCATTTGAGAATAAAGGTGGCGCAGAATGGGCCCAGCATTGTAGCTATGGACGGCGGATAAGGACCTTTTTTTTTTTTTCTTAGGGATGGGAAATCATCCAATGACTCCTTCCGCTCTGGGTGTAGCGGGAGGGAGTGTCAGACTTCTACTGACTAAAACCCATCCATGTTCCTTCATTGCCCTTTGTGTTCCGGAGCCACGGTGTCTCTTGCGAATAATCCCGCGACTCCGGCAGGCGTCGGCCCTTTCGGGCCCCTCTGTGTTGCTGACTCTCTTTGAGGCGCACGTGGAACACTAACGCGCCGTCGACACGGCCTGTCGTCACTAGACGGACGGACGGCGAGCCACCCATAGCTCGCCGTCCACAGGCCCGCGCCTACGGTGGCCGGAGGTCACCAGGTGGCCCCCGACGCCCGCGGCGTCTACCACGGCGGCCGGGACGAGAGGGTCTCCTCTCCCGCTCCGCCACCTCCTTCGCTAGCATGACTGCTTCGCAGAAGGAGGCAACGGCGTCCCATTCCGTCTCGCTCCGGACCATGGCTTGGACCAGGGCCGGACGCGAGAGGTCGCCACCAATCGCCGTTTCGAGGACACGGCGGTGCGCCGCCCAAGCGGGGCACACCTGCACAGTGTGCTCCACCGTGTCCTCCGGTCGATCCCCGCAGTGGTGACACCCGGGCGTTTCCTCCCGCCCGATTCGGTGCAGGAACCTCCCGAAACATCCATGTCCGGTGAGGACCCGCGTCAGGCGGAAGGTGAGGACGCCGTGGCGCCTCTCAAGCCACTTCTCAAAGAGGGGACTTATCGCTACTATCATGGCGTGCCCTGGCGGATAAGGACCTGCACTGCGAATCTGTAAATATGTCGAAATGAGCTGTCAAACCATACAAACAAGATGGCATGACAGCTCACTTGTCGTTCACTCCACCTAAGTGATCACGGTGAGATGTCGACACAGAATGCCTCAGAATACGGGAGTAAGAACTCTCCAGCACTGTTTGCAAGATGGTTTTTGTCCCTGCCCCGCGTTCTACGCATCAGTGATGCAGCCATCTTGCGCATCACTGTATGGAACCCATCAGTTCTGAACTAACATCTCTGATGCCCTACAGAAATGGGGCAAAGTTGTTTCCCAGTTTAGCTAGCACATTTTCAGGCTTGAATCACCTGATTGTCTGATTAAAAGATAATTCCGTGCTTCGGAAAGCATGTATAAGCCGGTGGTCCCGACCGCCATTTGGCGTCAAATATAATGGCGTTTTTGGGGGCCGAGTCACCCGCGTCCGTAGGAGAATACCCTTCAGCGAATCCCTGTACGTGGTCCCCGGGTGGTGCTAAACAGGTGACACTAACCGCCTCCGTGGTCTAGTGGTTATATACCACCTGATTCAGACCCAGAGGTCCCGGGTTCGATTCCCAGCGGGGGCAAATTTTTTGTTCGGTTTGGTTGGTGGTAGGACTTGTTATAAGTCCGCCTGGCAAGCTACCACCATCATGTCTAAGTCTGTCGCCATAACAACAATGTTAACAGCATTGTTGTGTTCCGGCAGTGAGAGGTATGATAGCCAGTTCCTCTGTGTAAGAGGATTCCGGGTGAAACTCGCTTCCATCTTCGGCCTAATCATCATTTTCCATCAGGTGAGATTTGGGTCAAGAGTTTCCCCGTTTTGAATAAAAAAAAAAAAAAAAAAAAACCATGTCAGAGGCCCTTGGGTTTAGAAACTCTAACAGTAGGAGTGTGTGGGGTCGTTAGACCTGGGCAGTAAGGGACACGATATCAAGAAGAAGAAGCCCAAAGTCCGTAGTTTCGGGCATAATGTACTCCGTATTACCTAACCACAAAAAAATTACACCACAACACATACATCTAGTAGTAGAATACCTACGTCCGCAACTAAGCCCGAAGCTACGGACTTCGGGTTTGAGAGTAGGCCCTCAGGCCCCCATCCCTAAAAAAAAAGAAAAAAAAAACTGCCCGGGTCGACGGCGCGTTGTATTCCACGCTCGCCTCAAAGAGATGTTAGCATAATCGACGGAGCCCGCTAGGGACAGTGCCTGCCAGGATACAGGAATTGTGCGAAAGAGTTACCGCGGTCTTGGAAAAAAGGTATTTTGAAGGAGAATGGGAGGGTTTTAGTCAGTGAGAGTCAGTCATGGCACTCGTGGGCTGCAGCTGAAAATCAGCGTCAACCATCAGGTGGTATCAGCGCCTTGTGTTGCCAGCTAGCATTATGCTGCGCTGAGGCCCTTTTGGCATTAATAGTTTTAATTATCTATTTTGTTTGATTTTAAGGTGTTTTTATTTATATACTAGCTGACCCGTGCAACGTCGTTTGCGTAACATGTTTCATTACTGCTCCGCTCCTATTGGTCTTAGCGTGATGATATATAGCCTATAGCCTTCCTCGATAAATGGGCTATCTAACACTGAAATAATTTTTCAAATCGGACCAGTAATTCCTGAGATTAGCGCGTTCAACCAAACAAACAAACAAACAAACTCTTCTGCTTTATAATATTAGTATAGATTAGTATAGATTGCATATTATATACAAAATTTACGTTCAGTTACGTATCCTGATCTCTCTCTCGAATAAAGAATATAATTATGAAGAGGGTACCTAATGCAGGGCACTGTATCATCTCTATCGGTTGAAATGCCGACCAGCCCAGGTACCTAATCTCCTGGTACAGACTAATCTTGAACCAAAATCAACAAAACCGACTATCGAACGAATGGTGGTAAATCAAGTGGATTCTTAATTTCGTCCAGCACAGTCCAAAAAGAAACACATTTTCTCCGATTTTTACTGACGATATTGCTGATTGTAGACCACTGATTAATTTAATTTGTTTTAAACCTTTTTTATCAAAAAAGTTTTACTGGGTTCATAGAATTGCTTTATTATAGAGGAGCTCGTGGCTAAACTAAAACAGCCGCACGGGCCGATCTTCAAGGCTTTACTATAATAGAGATATATACTATAACAGACGAACGCATCGATCTTCAAGGTAAGCAACGCTTGCGAAGGTTGATCTGTGGATGGGTGACCATCTTAACATACCGAGTTTCCTTCGTGCCTCAGAAAGCACGTTAAGCCTTTGGTCCCGGCTGTCATTTGTAGATCTTTGGCAGTCGTTACGGATAGTCAGAAGCCAGTAAAATCTGTCTGAAGTCTTGCATTGAATGAGTTGTGGAGGTCTGGTAGGAGGCAGCTGCTCCACGTAAAATACCGTATTCATCTGAATCCGGTTTGTCTGGAAGCCGAGCCAATATAGTAAGGAAAAGGCTAGGTTGTTATAATGGTCACCCATTCACAGACCGACCTCGGCAAGCGTTGCTTAACCTTGAAGATCGACGCGTTCTGCTTTTATAGTTTAGTCACATTGAAGCATAATACCAAAAATTCACCACTTCTGTTAGTAAAACAGTTTATTTATGGATACAGGTAACAACTGTCCTCTAGGCTAGGTACGTATTTACGCGACCAGGTTTGTACACCAGGTATTTGCTTCCAAGTACGTACACCAGGTACTACCTATACGGCTACTTGAACTCGCTCCTTCGGGGGCATTCGGGGCTCGACGCTCGCCCGAGTCTCGCCGAATCGTGAATTGTGACGTGGCTTCGGCCGTCGCGCGCGCGTCGACTCGCTTCCGCCGCGTTCTGGTCTCGAGCAGCGCGCGCTCTTTCCAATAATACCTACATCGTTCTTACTCGTCCCGTGGCTCCGGAACACAAAGGGCAATGAAGGAACATGGATGGGTTTTAGTCAGTAGAAGTCTGACACTCCCTCCCGCTACACCCAGAGCGGGAGGAGTCATTGGATGATTTCCCATACCTAAAAAAAAAAAATGCTTTCCACAGCCTGCTGTAAAGATGACTCGCTTGGAAAGTTAGGTATAAACATACGTAAGTAAGGAACAAATACATATTATGCAATTTGATACTGAAATTGATGGTAGGTACTGTAAAAACTGTGTATAACAATCGTAAAATGAATTGAAACCTTTTAACTACGCCAGCTACTAAAATCATTGAATAATCATAATAGGAAGGAATGGTTTCGTTCATTTTTAATTTAATACTATGCTACTTACCTAGCGGTATTTAATTTACAAAATTCATTAATTCTACGTAGTTTTTCAATACATTCTTCAATAGTTCAATAACTGCGTTAGTTTTCGCAAATGCGATCATGTTCAATTTGTGTACGCGATTGTGATCCTTATTTGTAACGAACTACGGAACAATTTCGTATGCAAGTATTTTTACCTTAATGGTTTGTCTTTGCAAGTATTTAGTTGTAAACGCGATTGTACTCCTTTTTAATAAATAGGTCAGGGTTAAAATTCCCATGCAAGTATTTTTTCTTCCAACAGGGCTTTTGGATGAAAATTAAATAGAAGTAGAAACTTGAATCGTCGTAAGAAGGTATTTATTTGAAAACGCGATTGTGATTGTGCTCTTTATTCTTAGAAAGTTATGGGTCAATTTCCTATCCACATAGAAAATACTTCCCGAGCCCAGGTTTGTGAAGGTAGACGTACTGGAAGCCTTGGTACTCGATTTTGCAAGTACGACCCAAGTCTACTCACTCATCCCATTAGTTCGAGAAAAATCTAGTAATTCAATCCTATACTTCCATAGCTGCCATTGCCATAGCTATACCAAATAAACATGGGCCTGACAACATGCTTTTGCGGAGAATCTTAACACCGCGATTCAGAAAAACGCGTCATAAGTACAACGCCATCTATCGATCTACAACGTAACTGAACTGTCTCTATACTCATAAGTTCGAACTTAGAAGCTTACACGTTACGATAAATAATGATAATATAATAAAATGTTTACTTTTTTTTTGCTATATTTTAAGTTTAATTAAAAAATAACTCAAAAATACATTGTTTCGGGGTCTTTTCACACATTACTTATTACAAATTTTCTCAATAGATGGCATTGCAAGTATCTGGAGTCTCAATGAAAACAACCTATTTTAGCGCTCGATGTAGTTTCTTCGTAAACTTTAAAATTCGATATCTTTTGAATTTGTGGGTCGATTTTGATGAAATAAACACTAAATGTTACTCCTATTATCACTTAATATTTTGAAGTACTTATATTTTGAATCCAATCCGTGGTTTATGCGTGATGCTCCTCCAAACGCACAGACAAACAGAATTACAGACAAACAGACAAACAGAAAAGAATTTCAAAAACTGCTTTTTTGTGTTCTATGTCATTTTTCGGACATTTCTATGTATTTTTTATGCGAAAATATTCAATGTACAGACACGGCAACTCTACGATTTTATTATATTAGAAAGTTATGGGTCAATTTCCTATCCACATAGAAAATACTTCCCGAGCCCAGGTTTGTGAAGGTAGACGTACTGGAAGCCTTGGTACTCGATTTTGCAAGTACGACCCAAGTCTACTCACTCATCCCATTAGTTCGAGAAAAATCTAGTAATTCAATCCTATACTTCCATAGCTGCCATTGCCATAGCTATACCAAATAAACATGGGCCTGACAACATGCTTTTGCGGAGAATCTTAACACCGCGATTCAGAAAAACGCGTCATAAGTACAACGCCATCTATCGATCTACAACGTAACTGAACTGTCTCTATACTCATAAGTTCGAACTTAGAAGCTTACACGTTACGATAAATAATGATAATATAATAAAATGTTTACTTTTTTTTTGCTATATTTTAAGTTTAATTAAAAAATAACTCAAAAATACATTGTTTCGGGGTCTTTTCACACATTACTTATTACAAATTTTCTCAATAGATGGCATTGCAAGTATCTGGAGTCTCAATGAAAACAACCTATTTTAGCGCTCGATGTAGTTTCTTCGTAAACTTTAAAATTCGATATCTTTTGAATTTGTGGGTCGATTTTGATGAAATAAACACTAAATGTTACTCCTATTATCACTTAATATTTTGAAGTACTTATATTTTGAATCCAATCCGTGGTTTATGCGTGATGCTCCTCCAAACGCACAGACAAACAGAATTACAGACAAACAGACAAACAGAAAAGAATTTCAAAAACTGCTTTTTTGTGTTCTATGTCATTTTTCGGACATTTCTATGTATTTTTTATGCGAAAATATTCAATGTACAGACACGGCAACTCTACGATTTTATTATATGTATAGATTGCCAATAAACACGATTTTATTTCTTTGTCAGTCCCGCCTGTTCAGTACTGGAGAAACCATTTGATAATTTCCCTGAAAAAAATCTGTCTCAAAATTCATCAGAATATCAGTAAAAAAAAATAAAAAAATAAAATAAAATTCATTTATTTCAGGTAACACCCATATCATACAACATACAATCTTGCAATCACATTCAGTTTAATAATAGACAAAACTCTCACTCACCTCTATGTACGGGCAGCTGCAGCCTCCTGAACAGTTCTCTATAGGCCTCCGTGACAGTGTGGTACACATTCTGGGCACACTCCTCACTTGTGTGGACTCCGTAAGCGTCCAACATTGAGAACTCTCGGGAGCGAAGGAGGCCGTGCTTAGGACGGTGCTCGTCGCGGTATTTGTTGCTAATCTGAAACATTTATATGAATTCTTATTAGATGCCTGGATAAGAAACGCTTGCCGAGGTTGGTCTGTGGATGGGTGACCATCTTAACATACCGAGTTTCTTCCGTGCCTCGGAAAGCACGTTAAGTTGTTGGTCCCGGCTGTCATTTAGAGATCATTGGCAGTCGTTACAGACAGTCAGAAGGCAGAAAATCTGACTCCAGTCTTATCAAGGATGGGCACGCCACGATAGTGGCGATAAGTCCCCTCTTTGAGGAGTGGCTTGAGAGGCGCCACGGCGTCCTCACCTTCCGCCTGACGCAGGTCCTCACCGGACATGGATGTTTCGGGAGGTTCCTGCACCGAATCAGGCGGGAGGAAACGCCCGGGTGTCACCACTGCGGGGATCGTCCGGAGGACACGCAGATGTGCAGGTGTGCCCCGCGCGGGCGGCGCACCGCCGTGTCCTCGAAGCGGCGATCGGCGGCGACCTCTCGCGGCCGGCCCTGGTCCAAGCCATATGGTCCGGAGCGAGACGGAATGGGACGCCGTTGCCTCCTTCTGCGAAGCAGTCATGCGAAGGAGGTGTTGGAGAGGGAGAGGAGACCCTCTCGTCCCAGCCGCCGTGGTGGACGCCGCGGGCGTCGGGGGCCACCTGGTGACCTCCGGCCACCGTAGGCGCGGGCCTGTGCCCGTCCGTCCGTCTAGTGACGACAGGCCGTGTCGACGGCGCGTTAGTGTTCCACGCGCGCCTCAAAGAGAGTCAGTACACAGAGGGGCCCGAAAGGGCCGACGCCTGCCGGAGTCGCGGGATTATTTGCAAGAGACACCGTGGCTCCGGAACACAAAGGGCAATGAAGGAACATGGATGGGTTTTAGTCAGTAGAAGTCTGACACTCTCTCCCGCTACACCCAGAGCGGGAGGAGTCATTGGATGATTTCCCATCCATAAAAAAAAAGTCTTACCAAGGAGAACCGTGTTACCCAGTTAATGGGTTGTGGAGGTTTGGTAGGCAGCCGCTCCATGTAAAAAACTGGTTTTAAGCTAAATCCGGTTTGACTGGAAGCCGACCCCAATATAGTTGGTAAAAGGCTAGGCAGATGATTAGATGCCTGGATTATGGATTTTGGCAATATATTTGATGAAACTAGGGTACCATGTAACTTGGAATTACAAAATGTATCTAGCGAAACTTAACAGGAGTAGAACTGGTATGGTGTTTTGTTCCAAATGTATAGTATTACCTGATATAATAATAGTGGTAGCTGTTTGTAAGACAGGGGGCCGACGTCAGCTAACAGATCTGCTATTGCCTCTTCATGTGTCTGAAATCAAAGAGAGAAATAGAATTGGCAAAGTTCAGGCTAAAAAAAAAAACAAACATAAAAAAATCTATTTAATGTTGCCTTTGCACACTGTCTCAATAGGCTTGTTTACTGAAAAAATCTAATTAGTCCGTCAGTTAGATTATCAAAAAATATTTGACCCGTATTTTTTCTTTTGTTACGGGAACCAAAATTGACGAAGTTACGACACTTTTAAAATTCTCAATATGTTAAATGATAAATGATATTTATTCTGTAAGTAGGTTGTAAATAACACTTTTACACGTCAATCTTTTTTGGTCATTTTAAACTAGATGAGGCCGGCATTTCCTAGCTGACTGCTCTGAGAAGAAACGCCGAAACAAACTCAGAGGTCAAAGTCTCTTTTAAAGTCCATACAATCGTACTGGTCAAATCATATGAGAACCATGTAGGTTAATGTCTGAAGTGGCATTTTGAGGAAAGTACCACAAAGATTTGAGTGGACCTGTCCAGACAGTGCAAGCATTTGCCAGTTATCGTGTAGCTCAAACTTAGAACTTAAAGGAGCTCAACGAACTGACGAACAATACCAAAGTAAGGACATTTGTGCAGGCCGCATAAAGAACTCAAACCACCAGACTAACATTAAGTGAAATAAACCCCTAACATAGCAATCTACATGGTCCTCATATTCACAATATGTTATATGAGGACCATGCAGATCAGTGTCTGAAATGGTCTTTTGAGGAAAGAACCACACAGATTTGAGTGGACCTGTCCAGTCAATGCAAGCCTTGGTCAGTAGTCGATTACTTAGCTCAACTTAGAACCAATAAGGAGCTTAATGACTCGACGAACAATGCCAATGAAAGGATATTTGGGTAGGCCACAAAAGTACTCAAACTGCCAGACATCGTTCAAAATACTAAGATACTTGATTTACAAAAACTAAAAATACGTGTCCATTATTTTTCAATACTCTAACTGACGGACTAAACAGTTTTGCAATTTGTGGATTGTTTTGCATATTGTTTTATTAGTGTTCTTTTATTTGCAGATGTTGACGCATTAAATTAATGGTAAACTCACCGGAGCCAACAAATACTTCTTCCCATGCCTATCCTCCATTTTAATCAGCTCTGGTCCGATCTCCTGCAGCCGGCCTGTCTTCTCCCATAGTGAAGCCACAGTCAGTGACGGCACAGACATGCGCTGACCACCAGCTGCTTCTATGCAGGATCGGATCTGTACTTCTAACTTGTCCAGTGCTCTGCGTGCTAGGGGGAGCACAGTGAAGAGGCCAGAGCTGGTGGGACGGATAAGGCCGCATTCTAGGAGGAGCTGGAATATAATGAGCTTCTTCAGTACCTTGTCAAGTGTACCTACTTACTCCTACTCCTACCTACCTACCTACCTACCTACTTATCATCACTTTCTATCCACTGAGATTATAGTCAAATGTGT
This sequence comes from Ceramica pisi, assembly GCA_963859965.1. Lineage (NCBI taxonomy): Eukaryota > Metazoa > Arthropoda > Insecta > Lepidoptera > Noctuidae > Ceramica > Ceramica pisi. The sequence goes on from OY982556.1 coordinate 14,573,379, forward strand.
TTACTTGAAAATAATTATAGGTATTGATTTCATTTGGAAAATGGCAGGAACTGTGATGATTTTAACAAAAATTGAGTTAGCATAATTATGAAGTAGGTACTTCAACATTTCTATGTATAATAAAGATGATTTCAGACACAGTCAAGACTTGACTGGCGGATGGCCTATCATGTCATGTGACTGATGGTTGCATGAATCCTGATGGAAATTTGAATATTTCATTGGTCATGATATTTGAAAGAATGTACCAGTTTTACATGTTAATTTAATGAGTAATAGTTCAGTCCTTTTCTTTTTTTCGAATCCCCAAATACCAATCTAAACTAATATTATAAGGAGGAAAGATTTGTTTGTTTGTTTGAATTAAATACGCTCCGAAACTTCTAGACCGATTTGAAAAATTCTTTCAGTGTTAGATAGCCCATTTATCGAGGAAGGTTATAGGCTATATATCATCACGCTAAGACAAATAGGAGCGGAGCAATAATGGAAAATGTGACGCAGACGAAGTTGCGCGGGTCAGCTAGTACAATATACAATACATAATACTACCAAAATTTTTGGCAATATAATCCACGGTTTATTACCGTGGATTGTACAATAATACGAGTATCCTACGGTTCGACGATAGGGTAAGTCGGGCCCCAGTTTTAAGTCCACTGGGTTTGAAAATCGACAGCTAAATATTTCTTACAACAAAATCAATCAAGTTGACTTACCTTTTGACTTTTACATGTTATTTCAGTATTCTTTATCTTGGCATTCTTTGGTATTGTAATTATTGGCTGAAATAATCTCGATAAGTATCGCATTTCGTTAATATTCACTGTTTTCTTTCAATGTTTTTCTTTTTTCTGTATTTTAGGTTTTTTTTTTTTTTTTATATATTTATGGCAACTGAGCCGGTTCCGACTATTCTGCCAGTGTCACGTGGTGACGGTAGCACAGAGAGGCAGTCCGTCAAACTTTTTCCATTTTACTTCGTGGTAGGTGTTAGTATAGCTGAAACGAACACATGGGTTAGTAAAACATATAGTCTAATTTACAAGCACACTACAACACTACTAGTTTATACTATATACAGACTATTTACACACACGTTACGCACTAATTAAAATTTTAAGTCATTCTCGTTTATGAAAGTGGCCAAAATGTTGATTAGTTTAGGGGAGAAGTGGGAAAGGAGGGTATGAAATTTGGTTGGGAGGGGAATGTTAAGTTTGGAAATTTTATTATATAGGTCAAAGGATTTATTATTTAGGGAGCAACAGAAGAAAATATGGTCTAAAGTACCATCCGCAAGGCCGCACTCGCACAGGGAATTATCCCGGACATGGATTTTGTTCAGGAACACAGGGCTACAACAATGTCCGAGTCGGAGTCTACAGAGGGACGAAACAGTTCTCTTCGACAATTTAGGATATTTAAAAAACCAAGGCCTACGCTGGATTTCAGGCTGTATGGCAGCGTAGTAGAGGCCCTTGGTTTTAGAAGTCGTCTTCCATGTTTCAGTCCACGAGTTAAATAACTTGGGTTTGGCACCATTCCGCAAATCGTAGTTATGCGCTACGTAGTGCTTTTGATCAACCGGATTCGATGTGGCATACTTTGCTAACGAATCAGCGCACTCATTGCCAACAATACCCGAGTGACCGGGGATCCAGGTTATCTCGATGTCCAAGCCGTTTTGGGAGCAATCAAATAACAAGTTCTTTATATCTATAATGATTTGACTATTAATTTTACTGTGAAGTTGATTTTGTTTAAGGGCCTGAATGCTACTACGGGAATCTGAGAAAATGACTGACCTTGTTATCTGATGAGATTTAATATAGTGTATGGCTTCTAAAATACCAATACACTCTCCTGTAAAGACTGATGCTTCTGGTGGGCATTGAAAAAGTAAAGCTATTTTGGAATTTTGAAAATAAACTGCCACACCAGTACATTCGGTTTCAGAGAATTTTGAAGCATCCGTGAAAAAGAAATTCCATCCTTCCCAATAACGCTTGACAGCTGACTCAAAGTCATGTCCAGCGTCTTGAGAATTCCTAGATAAACCTAATCCCAAAACGACTTTTGGTTCGAAATGAATCGCCTCGTATGCGGCGGAGAAGACCGGAAGAGTAGGGTATTGGCAAATAGGCGCAGAGAGCTGTTTAAGCTCTCTGTACCTATTTAACAATAGGGGAACCACTTTATGGTTCCAATAGGAAGAATTATTAAAAGAGAGGTCAATTAGTTCTAAAATTGGAAGCAAGGGATGGGATGAGAGGGAAAATACCTTAGTTAGGAAGCGGTCTGCCAAGTACTGTCTCCTAAGGTGTAGGGGTGGGTCTGCACATTCCACTTGCAGCGCATTTATGGGAGATGATTTCATAGCCCCAACTACAATTCTTAGGCATTTAGACTGGATGCTGTCTAATCGTTTAAGCGCTTCTTTGTTACAGGGCTCAAGAAGATAGCTGCAGTAATCCATAGCACTTCTGGTCAGCGCATTATAGACCAGTTTAAGGGTGTAGGGGTGAGCTCCCCACCATACCCCAGCCAAAGCCTTAAGGATCGACACAGAACGTTCACATTTTTTGACCGTGTTGTTGATGTGGTCGACCCCAGACAATCTTGAGTCTAATGTTACTCCCAGAAACCTAGCCTTATCTTCGACCGGAATGCTTTGACCATTGATGTTAATATCTATTGGAGGCACAGAACGCTTGCGTGTAAAAATGACAGCTTTACTCTTTGGAGCACTTAAGGACAAACCATTGTCAAGCAGCCATTGGTTTAATGAGGCCAGAGAGACATTCATCGAAAGAGCGGCATCCTGAATGGAACTGCCACATACCATTAGTGCAATATCGTCAGCATACTGAAGGATTTTACAGTCAAAATTAAGGGAAGAGGGCAAGTTGGCTGTATAAATGTTATATAATGGGGGACTGAGAACTGATCCTTGGGGTAATCCTCTCCAGGCCGATCTTTGTTCAGAGTCACCCCCTGGTATTCTCAATTGAATTGTGCGATTGGTAAAAATGCTACCAATAATACGACAAATCCTAGCCGGGACTCTCAGCTCATGCAGCTTTTGCCTGAGATTAGGGAGGAGAACCGAATCATAGGCAGCCGATATATCCAGAAAGACAGCAACCACAGACTCATTCCTACTAAGGGCCAGCCGGACCTCTGACGTGAGGATACCCACACTATCAGCTGTGCCCAGACCTTTCCTAAAGCCGAATTGAGTCGTTGGGAGCAGTTTCCTGTTTTCCACCAACCACACTAATCGATTTTTAATTAAGTGTTCCAAAAGTTTGATGAGTATGGACGATAAGGCAATAGGTCTGTATGAGCAATGATCACTAGGATCTTTGCCTGGTTTTAGGATCGGAATGACAACTTGAACCTTCCACTCTGTGGGAATGTAGCCAGAAATAAAACAGAAATTAGCCAGGTCCAGGTAATATTTGTGAGTTTTTGGACCAGCTTTAGAAATAAAGGAGTACGGGAATCCATCCACTCCCGGCGCGGAGTCCTTGACGTGGGACAGCACAGTTTTTAGCTCCTCTAAGCTAAAAGGCATGTTCATTGGTTCGTCAATGTTGTCTGCATCATAAATGTCAACACTGGTTTCCTCAACACTTGGAACATAAGCTGGAGCGATTTTTGAGAAAAACTGGTGTCCCAGTTCTTCCGTGAGGTTGTTAGAGGAGGAGGCAGGTGCTAAACTGCTCCTAAAACGTCTCACCTTTCGCCAAACCACGGAAACCGGGGTGGAGGGACTCAGCGAACTACAATATTTTGACCAACCTTCGCGTTTTTTCCTTTTAAGGAATTTCCTGGACTTAGCTAGTATCTGTTTGAAGGCAATAAGGTTATCCAGGTTCATATTGCCGTTGACTGTCTTTTCAGCCTCATTCCTGGCCTTGACCATGTTAGTGCATTCCCTATCCCACCATGGCGGGGAAGGAAGTTTACCAGAATGGGGTTTTTTGGACGGGAAGCAATCATCAGCAGTGGAGGCAATGGTGGAGGAGAAGGACAAGAAACAATCCTGGGCGTTATCCCTGTTAACTTCTGGAAGGGAAGATATTCTTAGGTCCAGAATTTTAGCATATAAATCCCAGTCTGCAGAGTTCAATTGGTGTTTTAAAAGAGGGGGGGAAACTTTAAAAGGGATATTCTTGGTAGGAAATTCAATCATGATGGGGTAGTGATCACTTCCATAGGTCATATCCAAGCGACGCCAAATGAGAAGGCTAGCTATATTGGATGAGCAGAATGTTAAATCAATGCAGCTATTATTCTGACCAGGTGCAGATCTACGCGTAGCACTGCCATCGTTGATAAGGGAAAGATTGAGTTCATCCAATATATCCAGCAAGCCAATGCCAAAGTTATCACAAGTATCTGATCCCCAACGATAATGGTGACAATTAAAATCACCCATGACAAGCATTGGACCGCTAACACTGCATAATAAATTCCTAATAACTGAAAGATATTCTAGCTGTGGGTGCGCAATATAAAAAGAAAAAATATTTATACCCTCAGCCTTCACAGCAACAACATTTATGTCATCGCCAACAAAGGTTAGAGGAATCTGAGAGAATGATACCTTGCTATTGATGAGCAAGGCACATCCTCCGTATCCATCAGATCTATCATGGCGTACACTGGCAAAACACGGCAACCTGAAATTGCTTCCAGGCAAGAGCCATGTCTCAGCAATGCCGCAGATTGATGGTTTAAACTTATTAATTAAAAAAGAAAGATCAGGCTTTCTGGGAGTAATACTCCTCACGTTCCACTGGAGAAATGTCAGGGGATGGAATGTTGTGGATATAGTTTAGGATAGTGGTCAATTTTGATGCAACGTGGTCAGGTATAGCTTGGGATGGGTTTGCAAGAGCAGACATTAGCATGTCAGTAATTAAATTTAAAATATTCGTTGAGGTATTCTGTCTGTGAAGCATTGGCTCTGGAGCTTCCATTGGAAGGGCACAGCCGTTTTGTGATGGGGAAAAGGAGTAATTTTGGGTGAGGTTCAGGTGAGCTTGTCTATCATAACCGGGTGAAAGGGAGATATGGGGTTTGGGTTTCAAAAATACCGTTTTACGGTATGAATTTTGGGTTACTGGGATGGGACTTGAGGACTGAGATTGCGATTTATTTGCAGTTACTTTGTTCCGTGGGAAAGACTTGGAGACTTCAGCATATGATCTGGAAACAGGTGGGAAGACCCGACTTGCCTCCGCATACGAGATCGATTTATCCGCCATCAGAGCTTTTATGCTCTTCTGTCGGCCCAATTCAGGACAAGCACTGTCATTTGCGAAATGGTTGCCACTACACGAAACACAGAAACTCAATTCACGGGTGACTTCACATCCATCACCTGGATGATCTTCACCACACTTAAAACACCTAGGTTTCGATCTGCAAAGTGTGCGGGTATGTCCATAGCGACAACAATGATAACACTGAACCGTTGGGTAAGTGTAACGCTCAACTGGGAGAGCCGAATAGAAGCTGTACACACGCTTAGGTAGTATTTGTCCGTCAAAAGTTAATACAACAGTCTGTGTGGGCTTCCACTCAGTCACACCAGAAGAGGACACCTTCCGGTTCATCCTTCTGGCTTTGTTAACCGAGCCACATCCCTCTGGAACCTGGATATTTTTAATGATTTCCTCTTCTGACCACTCAACTGGTATATCCCTAACAATTCCCATTCTTGTTATGTTGTATTGTGGAATGGCAGCCATGTAATTGTGTTGGGAAATAATTTTATTGTTGAGAAAACTGTTTGCATCCTGGTGCGACTTGAACTCAACTGACACACGATTTCTGCCTATACGTTTGATCCCATCGAGACGTACGTTATTCACGTTATTTATCGTCAAAAACATACCAAACTTGATAGGTTGTAGCACAGTGCCTGAGGTTTGTTCGTCTTTGAGCGAAACATTTACAATATATGGTGGATTGTCTCTAGCTGTGTAAGAAAGCCTGCCTAATACATTTTTCGCAATCTTGGGTTTGACATTGGAAGAAACTGGGGGCGAACTAGCGGCCCTCTTGCGACTAGGGGTATCCGTATCCATAATCGGGTCCTGTGGGGTTATTACGATGTCATGGGGGAGGGTAATTGTTAGTCCGGGGGAGAGATCAAATAATTCATCCGGGGGGTCAGGATCGGGGGGCTTTTTTGAGTTCATCTCGAATAATTATTGTTAAAAAGGACACTTACAACGAAAAACAAACCTTACACCAAGAACACAAACACAAGGAACACTTTCGATTGAGTTTCACACCAGAAAAGTTAACTAAAAATCGAAAATATTCGTAGCACTGACAAAAGCACGTGTTATACCTTTACCACTACCCGTATTTTAGGTTACCGTAATCAGCTGAGCCAGGAGCCTGAGCTTCCTAATGTCAAACTGACAAAGCTGCGTTTAGTTGCTACAAATTTTTGAGATCTTCGATTTATACACGGAGTCACCAAAACGCTATTTAAAAAAAAAAACTGTTGTGTGCAAATGAGCAAAAGTATGATGACTACTCAAAGGTTCAGTATTCAAATTGCATTTTATTCGGTACTATATGAACATAATCATTTGAATCATTGATCCGAATAAACCAATAGCAATTTCTAAACGCATATTAGCACGCCAGCTAAAGCTATTGTGGATATGCAGAGAAGACTGATACTACAAAACTCGAGTGTTTTAATAATTCTTTTTAGGAATTAATATTATAACAAATTAATCTTTGTCACCCTCTACCAATGTTATTTTTGCGAAACAATGGTCAACCGCAGTAACACCATTAAAATATGTTCGTTGATCATAGAACGCCTATGCTAAATATACGAGCAAAACGACTATCTACGTAACGAATTACGCACATACGAAACAGGCTGGCAGGCGCCAAACTACCTACTGTTAGTACGTAGCTATGTTGTAATTTTGCAAAGCTATTAGCTAATTACAAAGCTAGCAGGCAAAGTATATGTCTCTTTTAGAAGTCTGTGTTTGTACGTGACCCGGATTGCACAGTGAACGCGTTTGGAAAACACGAGCACAAAATGTGGTAGAAAACCACTAATAGGCTGACTTCATTATTCTTTCGACCTCTTTGTTGAGGTCCGTAGAGTGTATTAGAGCTAATCCGGATGGGATTAATTAACGAGGTAGGTACTTTTATTTGAAACTAGTGCAAGTCGGACTAGTTTAAAAAAAGGGTTCTGAGCGAATTATGTTTGTTTAACATGTGACTTTAAACTTAACATTTACCGAGGTCAGTTCGTTGATGGGTGGTGGGATTTTATCTTAACATACCGTGTTTCCTCCGTGCTTCCGCCGAGTTGTTACGGATTGTTAGAAGCCAGAATATTTGTCACCAGTCTTGCCAAGAAGTACCGTGTTATGCATTTACTGGCTTTTGGAGGACAGATAGGGAATCACACACGGAGCAAGTACAAATCACATCATGTAAGATACTCAGCAGCAAATGTGAACGTTTAGCGCTCACAATTCCTGCTGAAAAATAACTTGGACACGTCTGTGGTCTCCTGGCACCTATGAATCTTTAGATATTTCTGAAAATTATCGAGTTTATTTATACACAAGACACGTTTCTTGTATTTCTCATAATCTAGATATCCAACTGATCAAGTGTGTGTTATTTTTTACTTAAGGTAGGTACTTTTTAGATACTTTTGGTGTAATAGTATTTTAAGAGTAATGGTAAAACTATAAAATATAATAGAACACCCGCCATCATGATGTCCACATGTACAGGCGGGTGTACAGATGAGAGCACATCTATAGGTACCCGAAACAGCCAAATTTGTCCAGTAAAAATTGAACTTAATCTATTCAGGTATAAAGTTGAAAATCTAATACAGGAATTTGACAGATTGTTGTTGCATGATGTGCTGGCACGCCTGTACCTTATTCTCGAAATAATTTCGTTCTGAAGAAGGTCCAATTTTTTAGAGCTAGGTAAATATTATACAAAATATTTCAAATCTCAAATCTCAAAATGTTTATTGCAATCCATAATGTACACATTCAGATGGTAAAAATAATAAAAAGAAACAATTAAGGACCCTGTCGGGCACAGCAAAACATTAAATAATTAGGAGAGATGAAGAGCGCTTTAAATAACTTTTATTATAAAGTAAATTTTTATCATTTCCTGACTAGCTTTGTAACCATTATATAATATTATTATTATTAACAACATATTTATTTTTGGAATAAGTTACATTTTAGTTTTTATTTAGTACAATTAAGGCATATTTTTTGATAAATGGTATAATTTAATTCGCTATGGTACACTCGTCATTTTGACTCTCACTGTGAAAAGGCAGCCATGATGTTTAAGATTACATTTCTCTAGATTTCTTATGGAACCCTTGGTCATTTAGGTACTTTTAAGCATGTACAATGACGTCACACCAATATCGCTACGAACCCCTCTCTCAAATGATAATTTTTCCCATAAATTTTCTGCAATCACAGCTCTCTCCAGCAGCCGCAGTATCCATATCATTTAATGAACCTATCAAGTGTTCGCCCAGGCGGGTTGTGTTCAGTCTTAACGTTTATCAACGGTTTGGCGCGAACCGTTTAACCTCGGATAAGTGACGCGCGACCGGGATCATCTCCGTTAGTTGATACGTTGGGGCTGGGGCACGCTGTGAGGAGGTAGCGGGAGCGGACTACAGAAACCCCAGTTATTCTGCCAGACATTACGATAGGTAGGTAAGTAAGATAATAGGAAGTAAGGTAGGTGAGAAGTACGGTTTGCAAAGAAAACTTAGTTGTACTTATAGTTATAAATACCGGTTTATTTTACTTTGTTCTTATATCAAATTCAAATAAAAACATTCTATAGGTAGTAGGTAGTAAATTTGCTAAATATAATATGTAATTATACTTAAAGCCATACTTTAACACTTGTTTCACTCAATATTTGCAAATAATAACTAAAAAATAATAACCTTGCTTTGCTCACCTTACCTACCTAATTGGTTTAAATTGACAGCTATGACGTCACAATATGGCGCTAAGTCAATTCAATTCAATTCAATTCATTTATTCATTTTGTGAACATAGGTGATTACAGGTGTTTTTCAATAGATTAATGTACAGACCATGTCCCGCCGATAGGCATACAAAATCAATTTCATAATATTAATAAAATCGAAAAGTCAAAATAAGTAGAAAGTAATAAGTAGTCGAAATCCTATTCTTATTTGAATCGCATTGTAGGTACCTAAGTACCTACTCAATCACACCGGAACGGCTCTGAATAAAGTTTGGCACAGCCGCACAGAAAAGCACATCTATTTCATCGGGAGTATAGTCTCGCCCGTGGCTCGGAAAGCATGTTAGATCGTTGGTATTGCGCTTAATTTCTCCCCGGTCGTGTAGGATTGACGTCCCATCAGTCTATGAGAATAAAGGCTTAGTGCTCCTTGTGTTAGCGCACATACTTTTGCATTATATATCTCCCGCACCGATCCAGCAGGTGAATTACGCGTATTAGGTATAACATCACGCTACGATCATTTGGCATTCGTAGCTCCGAGTTACCAACGTTAAGTCTGACAGGACAGAAAGTCCAATTTATATAAAAAAGCCTTGATTGAGCGATTAGGGCTTTACGCAACTTAGCCGGTACTTCAATGACGTAGGTACCTAGTTCAGGTCGGTACACATCTGTCTTCCCAGATTTGCGGCTTGATTTTACAGTGGTCAGGAAAGATTTCAAGGATTTGTCAGAAAACTTGTCGGCTACGTTTTATTCGAAAATCAACTTGAAGACCTCCTTTTCCGACATGGATGTCGGCACTCCATAATATTTATTCACTAGCTGATGCCGCCCGCTTTACAAATTCCCTCGAGAACCACTCTATCCATTGGTGAAAACAGCATGAAAATCGGTTCAGAAGTTTTTGAGTTTATCGACAGACATACAGACGAGGCGGAGGACTTTGTATTGTAATACGTCAACTTTTGGTCCACTTAGGTGGCAGTTGTTAGTAGCACACTTAATACTGTTAGTTTGTAAACGTTAATTAAAAATCAATCAATTACAAAGAAACACTAAATACCTACGGCAATATAGCAAAATTCTACACGCCTACGGTACGGCCCTCCTCGTCACTTAATTAAAAAACAATTCCTTAGCACTGTTATTACTTAGCAGTATTAGTAGTAATTAGCTCGCTACGTCCCACACTATCCCCACACCCCATCACTTATCAAGTTCACAGGTCATTTAGCAGCGGCCATTTTGTGGCGCGACGATCGCACTAATGGAAAACGCGGGAAACGACAAAACACCGCCATTTTGTTTTGTTCATGTTTTTTTAACATCACACGTAAAGGGGTGGTTTCGAAAAGATTTTGGAGCCACGGACAGGATGCATTCAGCCTAATGACTTTGATAAAATAAAGGGGAGCATAGAAGCTGATTTAGTCCATTGATGGTTCGTTAGTGACTTTGATGGATGTATTTTGTGGACAAAGAACGATGGATGGCAAAGTGTATTTACTGTCGGGTATTGTGTGTCATTGAGTGGCGTGATAGGACCATGTCTATTATAACTCTATTTTATTAAAGCTCTTTTACTGGCGGTATTGTTTTTTAGATTGAATCTTACAAACTGAATTAGAACCACTTCCTTACAGGTGTCTCACCGAAATGAAATGTAACAATATGTTGGGTCAGCTCCGATGACAATTAATTTTAAGCCGACTTCAATAAGATAATAATATTACATAATAATCGAACCTAGGGTTGGCGCCAGACGAAGCAACTCCGCAATGATGCTTGTTGTTCTTTCACACAAAAACTTTGTACGGAACGGATATTGATGAAACTTCACAGCGGGTCTAAAAAGAAGAATCAGCCAACACATCACGCTACCCGAAACTGTAAAAGTTACCCAATCAACCTTGAACCTAATGCTTTAGAGCTAAAGATGAAAATATAATTACCTACCTAATTATGATCCTTATTATGATTCCAATAAAGTGGCCTTTTTAGACCCGCAGAAGTTATAGTTTATGGAGAAGTACCTAGCTAATTATAACACGAGGGCGCCAGCTACCTAAGGCTTCAATATGATTGCAATGTTGGTTTTTTTTCTACTCTCGCCGCTGCCAGTGCAAGGTTTAGGCAATCATTTACTTTATTTATAAGAGTCGCCTAGCGTTATTATATCTATATCAATATTATAGAGCTGAATGTTTGCTTGAACGCGCTAATCTCAGGAACTACTGGTTCTTTCAGTACCTAATCGTATTGTATTGTATTTATTTATTTATTTGTTACAGTGTGTCTTACAGTGTTAGATAGCCCATTCATCGAGGAAGGCCATAGGCTATATAACATCACCAATAGGAGCGGAGCACTAATAAAAAAAAATGGGACGCAACCGAAGTTGCACGGGTCAGCTAGTATAGTTATATAATACGTCATTGAGTATAGTGTATAGTTAATTGCTATATAAGTATAATTCCTTTAATAGGAGACTTCAGTATCCCACCTAAGTTTAATCTTTATTCTTGTTTAAAGCTGCCCTACCAAATGAAAGCTTAACCACAGCTTAACCCAATTAAGTATCTAGCCCACAAACCATAAATTATCGTACACTAAGCGCTGTCCATCCATCTCCATCAGTCGGGCGGTTATTAATAGCGGGCACTTACAGGTGCTGGCCGGTCCACACACCGAAACCTGTAGTCTGGTGTCTATGGCACCTGGGGCGCGAGCGGGGATTAGCGCGGTGTTGCCAGTGTGAGGTGACGGAAAGGGTAGCGTCACTCAGAAAAACGAGACGATCATGTTATGATGCAAGAAGAGCCGTGTTATTACGCAATACCGCAGGGCGTTTCATGACGCTGCAGGGATTACCTACCTGTGCAGTATGCTCTCGGCACCGCACACCGCAGCGTTGTTCCGATCAAGAGCCCGAAGCCACAGTAAGTATACTATACTGTGCCGAAGCTGCGTGTTTTCGGACGCTTACAACCCTAATCTCTTCAAAGTTAGAGTGAACAGGCTCCTTCTGGGTAAGCTTCATCGTAGACTTTATCTCTGTCACCTGGCCTAGACTATAGAGTCAGAGCCATCCATCACAAATAATAATAATAAAAAGTTTTAGGTAGGCTACGTAGTCTTTGCCTTTTTTAAATAATTATGGGAAACAACAAATGACTCCTCTTCCTCTGGGCGGAGCAGAAGGGAGTGTCAGACTCCCATTGACTAAAACCCATCCGTGATCCTCCTAATGCCCTTTGTGTTCCAGGCCCTAGGTACAGTCACCAGCACATCAAGGTACCCGAAACTGTCAAATTTTCCCAATCAACTTTGTACCTTATAACTTTAAGTGTAAAGTAGAGAATCTATTGAAGAAATTTGACAGATTGTTATAGCTTGATGTCTGTACCTGTACCATATTGTATCGCTATCTTAGTGCGCACAGCTTCGCATCGCGTCGGGTGTCCGTGTGAGCTTCCCTCTAGCTTACAGCAGTTGGCATACTGTGACGTGACTAATTTGGCGTGTGAAGGAAGGTACGCGCTAAAAGATGATTTACAATTTAGTAAGACACGCCGGTGATTTTCTGGTGAAGTAACACAACCCTAAAATTAATTCGAAAATATGACTTCGGTTCTTGAAGCTCTTTCAATTACTTACATTTTCGTGGTAGCTACTGTTAGCTAGGTAGGTACATATAACAAACTGGGTAGTTAACCATCCCAGCTATCCATTAACTGGCGATGCGACATCGATGCGACTTTATGCGGTAGGTATCCGATATTAGAGAGAGATAGATATACAAGAGAAAAGAAACAAGAATAGAGAAGAGAAAGAAAATGCTTGTTTTTCATTCAGTTTAATTATTATAGATAAAAGATTTAGGTAAGTATACCTAAAAGAGACTTCTCAAATTGTTACCGTTTTATTAAATTCTTCTACAGCCTCATATTATAAATGGTCCAATCTATTTCTATTCAAAAAATCATCATAATAATTGGTTCAACGGTACTATAATAGGCGTGAATGTGATATAACAAATATACAAACAGACAGAGTTATTTTCGCACAAACCTATACCAAATATTAGTTTGGCTGACTCTGAGTGACTGGCAGATTATATGTAGGTATATAATGTACTAGCTGACCCGCGCAACTTCGTCTGCTTCACATTTTCCATTACTGATCCGCTCCTATTTGTCTTAGCGTGATGATATTATAGGACCAGAAGTTCCTGAGATTAGCGCGTTCAACCAAACAAACAAACAAACAAACAAACTGTTCTGCTTTATAATATTATACGTATAGATAATATCTAATACTTACTACTCTTTTTGTATACTTCTTGTCAAATAAAAATTATTAATAATAGGTATAGATATTGGTCCTACTTTAACCACGGCATAACCTATTCTTACCGTAGTTTCTTGCTACGTGAGATAGAACAAGTTGTACAGAAAACCTCCCCTAAACATTTTCCTTAAGGCGAGGTTGCAGTACTGTGTGTTTTGACGAACAACAGCGACTGTCCGGCGAGCGAAATAATGCCTAAATTTTGATTGTTTTTTCTTATTGGCGAAAACTGATAAAGAAATTATACAATATGTTTTCAACATTTATCTACTTCAAAATAAAAAGCTCTATCTATTGATATAACTTTTATATATATTCGTGATGAAATCTCTTAGCAGTAGGTACACGTTTAAAATTGTAATTTAGTGTCATGTTTGATTAAAAAAAGTATCGAGCCAATCATTCTAAATCGCGTTTCTATCTTTACGATTTACTTGAGGGTATGTTCAATTTTTATGTAATGATGTTTATTTATTAAAAAACTCATAATTAATAAGATTTTCAGACGTTAAAAAATCTTGAAAAGTACTGCAACCCCGCCTTAAAAGTTTATATTTTTAATTTGAGATGGGTTTGCTCTTGACTGTAGTCTACGTCAGAGGTTACAGAGACAGAGTCGATGATGGAGCTTACTCAGAAGAAGCCTGTTCACTGATAAGGGTTGAATGTGTTCGGAAACACAGACGCAGGTAGAGAGTTCAACTTCTTTGCTGTGTGCGTTACAACAACGTGTGGACGTTATCCTCCAAGACTGCTGGCAGCCCCTCAGTGCCCCAGCACAGGCCGCAGAGGGTGAGACTGGCTATAACTCAGCGAGTCGACGTAGTGGATTATCGCGCGTTCATGCGTCATTTGTTTCTGCGATGTCGCCAACGTTTGTCATTGCGTTATGAACGAGCCGTCGGGTTACTCTAGCTATGTTATGACGTTGGGGATCTTTGGGTTAGTATTATTTTATTCCGCACAACCTATTTCCCGTGACTTCATACGCGTAGATCCCGTTTTTCCCGTTTCCCTAGGAATTTCGGGAAATCCTCTATTAGTGTTGCCTTCACTCCCCAAGGAGCCTACATGCCTAATGTAGTGTATCTATGTTCTAAGGTTACCTATATCTATGTATGTTACTCGTGTATTCAAATACCAATAATAACTAATAAATGAGTCAGTTGACTTTGGAACTCATTGCAATTTCAGAAGCTCTAAATTTTGTAAAAGGTCAAAACGGCACGAATTTTGTTATAGTGACGGATAGCAGAAGCGCCTTACAACATTTGACTCGATGCGCCTCTGGTTACAGCAGAGGTGTACCGATAGTCTATAATAGCATTTTAAAAACAATATATGAATTAATCACAAATTATAATGTGAATCTGAAATTGTAATGGGTTCCGTCACATATAGGGTTAAAAGGGAATGAGGAAGCTGACAGGTTATCTAAATTAGCAGCGATAGATGGTATTCACTTTCCAATTTGGTCACACTATACAGAAATTCTAACTAGATTCAAAAATAAATGTTATCTGAAATTTAAAGAATACTTTGATGAAAGAAGTAAAGAAAAGGGTATATGGTTCAAAACTATACAATGTCAGCCTCCTCGAGTACCTTGGTTTTACAATAGTAAGTTAAGTAGATCCTACATTGTTACATTAGATAGATTACGCTCTGGCCATTATCCTTCAAAAAAGTTTGCTTTTTTAATGAAAAAGGTTGATTCCCCAAATTGTGATTTATGTGATAAGGTCGATGATGTACAACACATTCTTGCCGAGTGTGATAAGTACCGGAATGGGTGAGAGGCATTGATGCAAAAATTTTATATAAATAAATACGATCAAGGCGCATTCCTAAGCATATTAGCAGAACCAACATCTGATGCAGCAAAATCAATTGTTGAAAATATAATTTCGCACCAGTGACTCTTGCCTCTCCCTTTCTATAATTAAGGATGTAATTTAGTTTAGGTAACGTTGGGGCTCACATGTCCATGAAGATAAATGCCCCTAAATAAATAAAGATTTAAAAAAAAAAATGAGTCAGTTATGAACCAGCAGTCAGAGCGTTTAATTACCTTACATGGCGACCCTGCCATGTTTGGTGATGGGGTGTCGGGTCGCAACGCGGGCGCACTACGTGTGTGGTACAGACTCTCGTTCTAAGTGTACGGTGCGTTATTGAACTGTGATCGAGAACTTTCATAAACTTTTACAATGTGCAATTCTAACACTCCGAAACGAGAAGAAGTTTAAACCAAAACGGCATTGGTGCTTCTAATGTGGCTACTACCGACCAGTTACAATTTCATCTTTCTGCACTAAGTATTGTGATCAGATAATATTCAGAGGCGAGGAAATCTCGCACCAGTCTTGCGAATGATCGTTTTACCCACTTACTAGGTTGTGGATTAGCAGCCGCTCTATATAAAATACTGTTTGTATTCAGTTGCATGCGATATTAAGACTGGAAACCACAGAAATTTAAAAAACAGGTGGAAACCAATCCCAAAATACCTAGTTAACTAATACAGGCAGAGTGATAGGTTGTATCGTTATCTTCAAGAATGTCGCATTGCAGTATAGGTTGGCCCTTACATCGTTCCGTGTCGTTGGACTTGAACTCCGTTCCACTTAGAAAAAACAAAGGACGGAATGAACAATTTTTACAACTTCGTGCTTCTTGCCAGTGACATTGTATTTCACGGCTGGCAACACTTCAGTTTGCGCGCGAAAAATTGCTCAAATGTCATTGACAGATGTTAGGGAAGCGAGTGAAATCGTGCGACGCATTGACAAGTGATGCGAAAACCGCATGTGGTGTGGTTACATACATGTGATTGACTGTGTTATGATTTTTTGGACCAAAGGATTCCAAAATTTACTGGATCGCGTCCCAAAGAACAAAGACTTTTGAAATCGGAAGTCGCGTATTTAAATAAAGGGGATGCATAAAGGACTGTTCAAATAGAGAAAAACATTCAGTACCTAACTGATGAATATGGATTTTTTTCTTTAACATATTTTGTCGGCCAATGTTGCTTCCTATTTTCTTATTAAGTGGATATTTACCTTATCCCATACTTTGGGAAATGCTGTTCTAGACGTTTTCAATGGATCAGGTCATCCATTACCTATTATTTAAGTAGGTACTGAAATTATCTACACTAATATTGTATAGAGGAAACCTTTGTTTGTATGTTTGTTTGTTTGATTGTAATGAATAGGCTCAAAAACTCCTGGACCGATTTTAAAAATTCTTTCACCATTCGAAAGCTACATTATCCATGAGTAACATAGGCTATATTTTATTTTGGAAAAAAATAGGGTTCTGTAAGATATTTGGGTTTTTCGGACACAAGGTGTAAAAATCAACCAGAAAAGTTACTTATTTTGCGTACGCTGCCTAAACTATAAAAAGTAGAACCATAAATATTGTACTAATTAATTGTAGATCTTGTAAATATCTACAAAAATGTCCGCGACACACTATACCTATCTATGTCGAGTGAGGCACAACAACCATTTTTTTATTTAAAAATCTAGATTTTTTTTGGACTACATTTAAACGCGTTTATTTTACTCATGCTATTAATCCTTATCAAAATAAAGTATTTCATCACTAAGTACAGTTTCTGTAGATAATATTTGGTCTTTGAATGATTAAAATCGGACGTTTGGTTTTGAAGTTATGGCGAAATTAAAATATTACGATTTCTGCTGCACGGCCCGTTGCGAGTTTATAAGGTTAGAGTTAGTAAGGTGCGCGGCTCAGACGCGAGGTAACAGTTTTTCTGTAGTACGTATTTAGTATCAGCATTGCACCCGTACGAAGCCGGGGCGGGTCGCTAGTGACTAATATAGAGAAATAGAAGAAGGAGAAGGAAGAAAAGACATGTTGCGCCGACCACACTTTATAGAGATACCTAAGGCTCTTATGTACCTATCTCTATTTTATGGCGCCTACTACTGCCTACCTACTGATAACTAGTGATAACTCTTTTTCAATTTTCCGATAACCTTAGGAACAATAAGCATTTCCAATATTTTTTCTTTGGTTTTTAACAGTAGATAACATATCTAATATCCTACTCATGGCTCGCACATAAAAATAATTATTATTCCACTGGAATGTGTTCTTCCCACAGCGAATTCTATCCCACAGCGACCGGCAACAATAAAAACATATCCCCACCTCACAAATTACCAAAATGAAATCCCACAAATTCCAGGTGTTGTCATCAAACGGTAATTATTAAAATGAATCGCGAGCTTCCCTTTCACAAAAATGTAAAATTCGCCTCTACGTGGAAATAATATGAATGGCGGCCATATTAGTCGTGTTGGCGCCAAATAAGAGGAGTTTCGTAATCTGTGGCCAGCGTCATCGCGAGCGGGAATCCATTATTATCTAGCGGTACACGTTTTCATCATGAAGGTATGTACCGACATTTTGTTTGTTTGACTGCAATTTCATCTGATGGTAATCGATATTGGGTCTTGCTTGCTTAGAAAAAACCCATTCACTCTTAACTTGCAGATCCATACTATGAACCTATCTAAGACTTGTTTGTAAAAGAATCTAATCTCTGCAATATGATCTGTTAACGCAAATTCTATCATTGGCAGAAAGTTACATACCTACTTAATTTAATTTTTAGACTTTTTTGCTGGATGTCCAAGGCTACCTACTTTCTTTTATCCTGCAAAACGTAAAACGCTGGTATTGCTGAATCCGGTTTGACTGGAAGCCGACCCCAATATAGTTGGGAAAAGGCTAGGCAGAAAACAACTCTACCTATTTGACCACCAGGGTTGACCCACTTTCAAACAAATTAACTAAATTGCCTTTTCAAAAAATATTACCACAATTTTATCAAACGAATATCCTAATCCAACAATGCGCACGCCCCTCCTGCATGCTCGGGACATTAAAAATATATTTAAAAAACTTGTCGCAGGCTCTCCGAGCAATTACGTGTGCTGGGTTGTTTAGAAAAAGTAAAACAAACATGATGGACACGTGACGCGCCTGCGAATGGCGGGAAACGGAATTTTTGACATATTTCTGAAGAGTTTTCGTTTGTCGTGTTCTATTTTTGGATTTTGGCGTTTAGAAAGGATGATTTTTTAGGTTGGATTTACAATGGATTTAAGTAAAAACACGTTAAAATTATTGCGTTGTATCGTATTTTGCCGCTTTTTGATACATTCGATTTGCTACAAAACTCGTTGTGATGTGGCGTAGGCCTGAATAGATTTGCTTTTTTTGACTTGTAATCATTACAAATCTTGTTAATTGCTCGTAAGATGTTTTAAAAAAAATAATTAAATTAAACATTTTCCATAGTCAGTTATGATTAAGTATATGCCCTCCGATCCAACAGGACAATAAAACCAGGCTCTGAGCTTCTATTGAAAAAAAAAAAACAGATTTTACAAATGGTGCATCTTGTGCTGTAGTAGCGCTTACCGCCTGCTTTTTCCACCCAAAAGTTTTCCCAGACTTAAAGATACGAATTATGCAATGTAGCGTAGGCTACTATCGAGTTCTTCATTTATCTATCTAGCCTTGTATGACGCATAGCTGGGCAAAGTTCTCTTTGTCCCGCTTCCACACAAATCTGTCTTTCGCTAGTCCGGGCCAGACTTTTTGTTACCTAGGTGGCGACTGTCGAGCTCGTCCCGGACCACGCACAGCCGAAACAACTGGTCGTAGAAAGCGGAAATTAGGCATGTAGGTTCCTTGGGCAGTATAGGGCCCGCCGTCTTCTCCTTGGTCTGCTGCGTTGTCTTCTGGCATTACATAATAATGCAAACTAAATTGTCAGCTGAATTCTTTTGTTTCCTGCCTACGCCTCGGCCCGTAGCAAAACGCGTAGCGCGAAAACGGTTAATGCGCTACGGCGTAGCTCCCCGGCTACGATGCGACGTAGCTAGCCATTTGCTACGAAAACCGCGTAGCATCCGCGCGGGCATTTAATTATTTTTTTAATCCAAACAAATCGGTCGAAACCATTACTCTATTTAAATACAAATTACAATATACAGCACAACGAGCAAGAGAGCATTACGCGCAGATAATGTTCGAGGTATGGGCGATTTGGAGTGAGCAATTGTACGACTTGTTGTAACTGCCAGGAACCGGTGCTCATACACGCTGCAGATAAGGTTTTGTACGTCAGGAGCATCAATCATTCTCTTGAGTATTTTAAATCCAACCACCCAACCGCAATCATCTTTTCCTTAAATGCTTCAAAAGTAAAGCTTTTAAGTTTTTTTAGCTTGTCGTGTGATCGTCTAAAAGCCGGCCGCGGAGCAGGAAGAATTTCGTCCTTTGACCTGTTATTACCTGTCTCTGTCACTCCCGCGTTAATAGTTTGTGTCTCGCTCGCACAGATGCAATGGCCGCCGTCCTCAGGGATTGGAAACCTTTTACCTAATAGTGTAAGGTTTGTTCTTGTTTGCATGTGTAAATCCCGTAAAAAAAGAGGAATCGAAATTAGTTAGACTAGATGATAATGTAGACAAAACTGTTGATTCTTTTGTAATAAATGTGATGGGCGAGACGTCTTCGGAAAGCAGTAACTCCGATACGGGTAGAGGAATCGGATTCTGATTTATGTTTTTTTTTTTTCTGTCGTATTAGTATTGTAACTCGATTTTATAACTTATAATATAAAATCTAAATTAACTTAAAATATAAATTTATATGATAACAACATTTTTTTATTTTCTAAGTTGGTAAATTTTCTTTCTCGTTCAAATAATAATAATAATAAGAAATACGAAATTCTTCCTGCTCCGCGACTGGACTTTAGAGACGATCACACAAACAGCTTTTAAGGAATGGAAACCCAAGCATCCCAATAAAAATTTCATGAGCACTAAAAAGTGTAATAGAGGCGTTTATGAAGATTCTTCAGGAATACTTTTTGCACTTTTTCTAAAGTAAGTATGTTGTCGAATGGGTTCCAAACTCACACACTGACTCAAGCTTGCTACGAACTTAATGCACCGAAAACAATTCTGATACAACGAACATGGGGGCTGTGGGAATCGCGACAGTTTCATAAAACTAAGCCTTGACGTTAACGAGTCCGTGGCGGTGGATTATTTTGTGGTTGTGAAAAAAGAGTCCAAGATTCAAAGCATTTATCTTCTATCTTCCATACATATAATAAAATCGTAGAGTTGCCGTGTCTGTACGTTGAATATTATCGCATAAAAAATACATAGAAATGTCAGAAAAATGACATAGAACACAAAATAGCAGTTTTTGAAATTCTTTTCTGTTTGTCTGTGCGTTTGGAGGAGCATCACGCATAAACCACTGATTGGATTCAAAATTTAGGTAATTTAAAATATTAAGTGATAAACGGAGTAACATTTAGTGTTTATTTCATCAAAATCGATCCACAAAATCAAAAGATATCGAATTTTAAAGTTTACGACGAAACTTCATCGAGCGCTAAAATAGGTTGTTTTCATTGAGACTTCAGATACTTGCAATGCCATCTATTGACAAAATTTGTAATAAGAAATGTGTGAAAAGACCCCGAAATAATGTATTTTTGAGTTATTTTTTAATTAAACTTAAAATGTAGTAAAAAAAAAGTTAAAATTTTATTATATTATCATTAATTACTATCGTAACGTGTAAGCTTCTAAGTTCGAACTGTTAGACGGAAGAAAACCGAAAACCTACTCAATCGATAAAGCACAGCACCACGTGAGGACACCATGTGTCACATCACTAATTTTTGCTGTTTGACATTCAACGATTTGGCGGCATTACTGTAATACTGTTTTTTTTCAACTGAATGGGATTACATGATTACTTGCTAATATTAAAACTCTTTTAATTGCTAATAGAATCAGAAGCGGGACATTTCAAACTCCCACAAAGTGCTTTGTTGAGTAAAATAAAAACATTAAGGTTTCGTTCGAACATCTTTGATAAAAATTTTGTTTGCGATAAAGACACTATTATTGGTGTTGGACACTTACTAAAAGTGCAGTGCACGTCGGACGTCGGTATTAACCCGAATTAAAGCTTAGTTGGACGCTTTTGTGACTTTTCTCAATGCTTTGGTCTAGTTTCGCAAGTACATTGACCTCGTGCACAACAAACTTTTGAAGTGATTTTGGTGAACGTTGATGTGTAAGCTCATCTTCCCTCTTGGCCAAAAGAAGGTGGTCAGTGCTCAAAGCATGCTTCTGCACGTCTGCACGTTTGTTGCACATTGCATGAATATTTGGTGAGGTTGTTTCATACTTAAACTTGATTTCAGTATATTCAGGATGACCTATATAATAAAAACTTTTATTTTGTAATCCATACTGTCAATAACTACCTAGGTGATCAAAGACACATATTATAAGTGAAGGTATTGGACTGAATAGACTGAAAGTGAATTTATTATTTGCTGACTTTACTCATATTGACTGAACTTAATTTCTATTATTTTACTGTGAACTGTACAAAGTGTAATTATAAGACTATTGTTATATGATTTAGTGGTTGTGTGGTCACTATTACATTTATTAATTTGAATCTAATTGTGCTCTAAACATGGGTCGGCATAAAAAGAGAAATAGGTCTCAGAGTTCTTCGTCTTCAAGTTCTAATGAGCCAGTAAGAAATTCTAAAAGTAAGAAGCTTAAAAAGGAACTAAAACGGAAAGACAGCCGTATTGATGCATTAGAAGGGTTAATAAAAGAACTTAGAAAGAAAAGTGATTACCATAGTGGAACTGTATCAGAAGCTTCAACATCTAGGCCACCAGTCGTTCGATATGTGGGCCGAAATGATTTTATTCCACAATTTGACCCACAAACCTCTCCTGTCTCCATTGAACATTGGATTCGTAATTTAGAAGGTACAGCTAAAATGCATGGATGGGATGAACAAACTTTAATTTGTAATTGTACTTCAAAATTAAGTGGTTATGCCAAAGGATGGTACGAGCAACAAGCTTCATACGAGATTAATTGGGACGAGTGGAAGCAAAAATTAATCAAAGCATTTCCATTTACTAAAAATAAATTGTCTCAGATTAGAGAACTTGTAAACAGAGTCAGATTGCCATATGAAGATCCTATTGAGTTTTATTACACCAAGTTAGGTATCGGCATGTCTTGTCAACTGAGTGATGACGTTATTACTGAAGCTGTGATTGGAACGCTTGGCAACAAACTGTGGGAAATTGGTGCTAAGTCTGCTGGTTGTCGTGATACTAGCTCTCTTTTACAATATCTGGCTAGTATTACTTCTGCAGATTTAGGCAAAGAAAACAATCAACCAGGTACCTCCAAGCAAATCGACCAGATGCCTAATAAATTAAAAAAATGTTTCTCGTGTGGTAGAATTGGCCATAAGGCTAGTAGGTGTTTTAGGAGTGGAACAAGTACCAAGAAGCCAGCCCCTATTCAAACCAAAAATAAGGTGGACAAAAAGTGTTCATTCTGTGATAAGGGTGGCCACACTGAAGATGATTGTTATAAGAAAAGAAATCAGAAACATTGTACATTCTGTGATAATAAAGGTCACACATTAGAAGAATGTAGGAAATGGTCAAGAGCGAGCCCACAAAACAAGTTGGTGCGTAAAGTACAGACTGTGTGTTGTGACCTCTCAGACAAGAAGTATTTTAAAACGGTACTTGTCAATGGGAGTCCAGCTGAGGCTTTTGTAGACTTTGGTAGTTCATGCAACACAATGAAACAAAGTTTTTGTGAACAGCACAGCTTAGAGGTCTCTGCAAGTGACGACATTGTTATAAAAGGGTATGGTGATGCTCTCACCTTGCCACGAGGTGTAACTGGAGCTGTGTTGACTGTAGATGGAATTGATATGGAGACAAAGTTTTATATAGTACCAGACCAATTACAAGATTTTGATGTTCTAGTAGGCCAGCCGTTTACTGAAGCTGAAGATATTGTCGTCCTCAAAACTGCTACGCAACTGAGTGTATTCAAAAGGGGTATGTCTATGGAAATTTCTGATCTGTGTGAAGACCTTGAGAAAGTGTGTCTGTATCCTCAGGTTAATGTTATGCTAGATCCTGGTTTGAATAAAATTGTTGCTAGATCTGAGCCGGTGATCAGCGGAATAATGGCGGTGAAGCACAGTGAGCAGAGAGAGCCAATGAATGAGAGGGATGTATTAAGCGAAGAAGTAGAGATTAAAGATGGTTCAGTTATCATAAAACTTGTAAACAGGACGAATGGACAGATTGCACTTAAAAGTGAGGCATGTATAGCTCGAGCAGAAGTACAGAATTTGAATGAAGGAACAGCTAACACACTTAAGATAGGTGATAATTTGACAAACTCTCAACGGGAGGCATTAGACTCTCTTCTAGATAAACACAGTGGATGCTTCGCTAGCAATGGCATGGAGTTAGGAAATTGTAATATTGAAATGAATATTAAACTGACTGAAGACAAAGTGATTAATTATAAACCATATCGAATGTCTTTTCATGAAAGAAAAGTAGTGAGGGATATTGTGACAGATTTACTTAATGCTGGCATCGTAGAAAGATCAACATCGCCATATGCGAGTCCGGTGTTACTGGTGAAGAAGAAGGACGGGGGTTATCGCATGTGTGTCGACTACCGGGCACTAAATAAAATCACAGAGAAAGAAAGATACCCATTACCAGTTATCCAAGATTTATTGGACAGACTCTTAGATCAGACTATGTTTTGTTGCTTGGACTTAGCCAATGGTTATCACCAGATTAAAATAGCAGTAGAGTCAAGGCCATACACGGGATTTGTCACACCTGATGGCCACTTCCAGTACCGGATGATGAGTTTTGGTCTGTGTAATGCTCCTGCTGTGTTTCAGCGTGCAATGAATGAGATACTATCCCCTGTTATTCATGAGTGCGCAGAAGTGTACATTGATGATGTGATCATATGGGGACATGACTTTTCAAGTTGTCTGAATAATCTTAGAAAAGTTTTGGAGTTGATTGATTCTGCCGGTGTGAAACTGAAGCGCAGTAAGTGTACATTCCTTACTAACACTGTTGAGTATCTGGGACATGAGATTCATGAAGGAAAAATACGTCCATCATCGCACAAAGTGACAGCTGTTGCGAACTTTAAAACCCCAAGCAATGTTCACGAGCTTCGTCAATTCCTGGGATTGGCGAGTTATTTTCGTAAATTTATAAAAGGATTTGCGACTATCGCGAAACCACTCACCATGTTGACCAAGAAAACTTCGGAGTGGTGCTGGGGGCCTGAACAGGCTGAAGCTGTGGAAAGTTTAAAACAGGTACTTACCTCTGATCCTGTTCTAGCGATTTATAGTCCAACCCGTGAAACTCAAATCCACACAGATGCTTCGAAATTGGGTCTAGGTGGAGTGCTGTTACAACAACAGGAAAACTGTGAATGGAAGGCTGTTGCTTATGCAAGCCGACAAACCACAGCTACTGAAGTTAAATACCACAGCTTTGAGTTAGAGGCGTTAGCTGTCGTATTCAGCATCCAGAAGTTCAAAGTTTACTTAACTGGAATTAAATTCCGAGTTGTGACAGATTGTTCTGCATTGCGTCTAGCATGGTCAAAAAGGGACTTATCGCCGCGTATGGCACGCTGGTGGCTTGATTTGCAAGAATACGACTTCGACGTAGAGCATCGACCTGGGATTTCGATGGTACACGTAGACGCCCTCAGTCGAAACCCAGTCTCCGTTCAACATATTGAAGAAAAAGATTTCATCAATACCCTCCAAGACGCTGATGAAGAAGTTCAGTCCACTATAACAAATTTACAGCTGGAATTAGACGCTAATAAGCACAAGAAATATGGTTTATGTAAAGACTATAAGGTGGCGAATGGATTATTGTGCCGTGTAGTAAATGGTGCTAATAGACCTGTTCTACCTAAAAATGCGAGATGGCACATAATGAAGACCTATCACGATGGTAATGGCCATTTGGGCGTCGAAAAGTGTCTGGAGGCTATACAAGCCAAATATTGGTTCCCAAAAATGAGGAAACACGTGGAACGATACATTTCTAGCTGCGTTGGGTGTCAGTTCACCAAAAAGCCGACAGGCAAGCAGCCTGGGCTTTTGCATCCTATTTCAAGATCTGATATACCATTTGAAACTTTACATGTCGACCATTTGGGTCCATTTTGCAAAAGTAATGGCAAGACATATATTTTTGCTGTCATTGACGGGTTCACTAAGTTCGTTTGGCTGGAAGCTGTAATAAGTGCCAATGCAAAGGGGGCTATAGCTTCATTAAATAGGCTAGGACAAGTGTTTGGGTATCCCTCACGAATAGTCAGCGACAGGGGCACGGCTTTCACTGGACGAGAATTCAAAGACTATTGCTGTGAGTTGGGCATAAAGCATGTCTTGAATGCCGTCGCTACTCCACGCGCAAATGGGCAGGTTGAGCGCCTAAACCGCACTATTTTGAGTTCGTTAACTGCTCATATGGGCGAGGAGCAAAAAGGCTGGGATAAATATTTGCCTACGGTACAGCTAGGTATTAATTCGACTGTGAGTCAAGGGACGGGCAAATCCCCTTTAGAGCTATTGTGTGGGTTGCGGCCACGTTTAGCTGGAGATATACGAGGAGCTTCATATGCGCCCGCAGACATTACTCAAAACAGAGAGGAAGCAACTCAGAGAATTGTTGAGAATGCCTCACGAATGAAAGTGCGATATGATAAGAATCGCCGAGCCACTCTTCCCATTCCGGTCGGTAGCCTAGTAATGGTTGAGCGAAAGATTTTACGACCAGGTTTATCCAGTGGTAAGTTGGTTCCTAAATACGCGGGACCTTATAAAATCACTGCCGTTCTGCCTAATGATCGCTACGAAGTGACATCGGCCGCGAGGGGCAAGAGGGCCTATAAAAATATTGTTGCACGTGACAAGTTAAAGGTTTGGAATGCTCGATGTGACTCGTTATCTGACGAAGATAGTATTGCAATAATCTGAAACACAACAAAATTTATTGTGCTTGCCTTCGGGGCCTACTCATGTCGGTTGTTAATAAACTTAAATTGGTATTAGTATACTACTTGCCTCCGGGGCCTGGTTTATTTATAACGCTTGCCTTTGGGGCCTGAAAGCGTTTATAAGACAAGCCTATGGGGGCCAAATGAAATTTCTATTGCTTGTCTACGGAGCCTGATAGCATTTACAAGTGTTGCCTATGGGGCTTGAAGTCATTTTCAGAGTCTACCTCTATGACTCTTATGGTGTTCGATATGCTCTACTAATGAAGCTTGCCTTAGAGGCCTTAGCAATTGTCAAAATGTATGCTTACCTCCGGGGTCTCAGCATAATATCAACCCAAGTCTATGCTTGCCTTAGGGGCCTTAGCAATTGACAAATATTTATGCTTACCTTCGGGGTCTCAGCATGATAACCATCCAAGTCTATGCTTGCCTTAGGGGCCTTAGCAATTGACAAATATTTATGCTTACCTTCGGGGTCTCAGCATGATAACCATCCAAGTCTATGCTTGCCTTAGGGGCCTTAGCAACTGACAAATATTTATGCTTACTTTCGGGGTCTCAGCATGATATCCATACAAGTCTACGCTTGCCTTAGGGGCCTTAGCAATTGACAAAATGTATGCTTACCTTCGGGGTATCAGCATAACATCCAGCCAAGTCTATGCTTGCCTAAGAAGCCACAGCTGTAATGACTGACATTGTTCTTGCCTTACGGGCCTCAGTAACATCCACTTTAAATATGCATGTGCTGCCTCAGGGGCCTCAGCCGCTTTATCTGTACCTGTCCTTGCCATATAGGCCTTAGCAGGGTTACCTACAATTGAGCTTGCTTTAAGGGTCTTAGCTATTACACTACGACCTGGAGTGCTGTTATTGAGCAGCTGACATGTCTTCCTGGCAGAATGTTCGTCGCACAACTGAGCCTTGCCTTCGGGGACCGAAGGATTGCAGGATGGCCGAACTGTTAGACGGAAGAAAACCGAAAACCTACTCAATCGATAAAGCACAGCACCACGTGAGGACACCATGTGTCACATCACTAATTTTTGCTGTTTGACATTCAACGATTTGGCGGCATTACTGTAATACTGTTTTTTTTCAACTGAATGGGATTACATGATTACTTGCTAATATTAAAACTCTTTTAATTGCTAATAGAACTTATGAGTATAATAAAGACAGTTCAGCTACGTTATAGATCGATAGATGGCGTTGTACTTATGACGCGTTTTTGTGAATCGCGGTGTTAAGATTCTCCGCTAAGCTTCTAAGTTCGAACTTATGAGTCGTTCAGATACGATGTAGTCAGTTCAGGTACGTTGTATGGTATAGCTATGGAAGTATGGGTTTGAATGACTATATTTTTTTTCGAATTATTGGGAGGAGAGAGTAGACTTGGGTCGTACTAGCAAAATCGAGTACCAGGGCTTCCAGTACATCTACCTTAAGAAACTAGGGCTCGGGATACTTTCAAGTGTTTTATATTTGGATAGGAAATTGACCCGTAACTTTCTAGGAATAAGGAAGACAATCGCGTTTTCAAATAAATACCTTCTTACGACGATTCAAGTTTCTACTTTCTACTTCTATTTCATCCAAAAGCCCTGTTGGAAGAAAAAATACTTGCATGGGAAATTCAACCCTGACTTATTATTCATAAGGAGCACAATCGCGTTTACATTTGCAAAGACAAACCATTAAAGTAAAAATACTTGCATACGTTACAAATAAGGATCACAACCATTAATTAAAGTAAAAACCTACGAAATTGTTCCGTAGGCTGTTACAATAAGGAGCATGATCGCATTTCCGAAAACAATTATGAATTTTGTAAATTAAATACCGCTACTCAGTCAGAGCAGGTGGTAGGTAAGTAGCACGGTATTAAACTATTAATGAACGAAACCATTCCTTCCTACTTAAAAATAGGCTTAGGACTGTCAGCTGGGAAATATAATATTATTATTATAATTATTCAATGATTTTATTCAGTGGTCTACAATCAGCAATATTGTCAGTAAAAAAGACACTACAAAGTAAAAAAATAACGTACGTTACTTTGTAGTGTCTTTTTTTAGAAGTCGGTTGTATTTTTTTGTAAAAAGTTTTTTATTTTTCACTTTGTAGTGGTGCCCCACACCTAACAACACCACTACAAAATCGCAAAAAACGAAAATACGCAATTTCGATTATCAAAGAATCATCTAAATAGTCAAATTTCGATTTAAAATCCAAAGTTAGTAATCGATTTTGATATGATTTAAATGGGACCAATCTGCAAGTATATCCATTCAGCAGTGCTATTCTGTAACAACATTTTCGTGTCTCGACAGCGGAATCCGAGGTGAGTTTCAAATTCGTATAAATATAAGACCTTATGATGTGTGAAATAAAGTTCACTTTGTAAGCTTAGTCACTCAGGTGAAGTGAATATCGAAATGGTTATTTACAGAATAGACTAGCTGATAAAACAAAAAATTTTCAAATCGGTTCATAATTGTCGGAGTTATGAGGTAACAAACATAAAAAAAAAAACATACAACCGAATTGATAACCTCCTCCTCCTTTTTGGGAAGTCGGTTCAAAATCGGAGAAAATGTGTTTCTTTTTGGACTGTGCTGGACGAAATTAAGAATCCACTTGATTCACCACCATTCGTTCGATAGTCGGTTTTGTTGATTTTGATTCAAGATTAGTTTGTACCAGGAGATTAGGTACCTGGGCTGGTCGGCATTTCAACCGATAGAGATGATACAGTGCCCTGCATTAGGTACCCTCTTCATAATAATATATTCTTAAATTCGAGAGAGAGATCAGGATACGTAACTGAACGTTTGTATATGCAATCTGTCCACCGGAGTGCCAACCGACGTTAATTATTTAATGTGTGTATTTGTTTTTTTTTATACTAATATTATAAAGCAGAAGAGTTTGTTTGTTTGTTTGTTTGGTTTTACGCGCTAATCTCAGGAACTACTGGTCCGATTTGAAAAATTCTTTCAGTGTTAAATAGCTCATTTATTGAGGAAGGTTAAAGGCTATATTATATCATCACGCTAAGACAAATAGGAGCGGAGCAGTAATGGAAAATGTGACGCAGACGAAGTTGCGCGGGTCAGCTAGTAATACTTATAAAAATGAATAGCTGAATGTGTTGCTAAGCGCAAATCTCGCGAACAGTTGAACCGATTTCGCTAATTCTTTTTTTTGTTTGTTACTGTCAGGAGAAGGTTACTTATGAACTAAACAAAAATTTCAGTTGACGGGAGCGAAGCCGCAGGGGACAGCTAGTTTCAAATAAACCATCAATTCAATTCAATTTTTAAGGTTATGGCTCCATCGACAAACATTCGAAGATTTTGCCAATGTCAAGGTGGTTACAGGTACTTAAATTGAAATGTCAAGGTCGGTCAGTCAAAAACATGAAGTTTCTGGTCGAATTTGTTGCCAAGTATCTCATGTTATCAGTTCTTGCTATTGGATCGTTAGCTAAAGTGTATACGGAGTTTATTGGGCGCCGCATTCGACCAAAAGTCATGACATAACATTTTGACGTATTAAAGTCCGTTCACATACAAACTCGGAAAAGGATTGTCACCGTATCAACTCGAGCCGTCGTAGGTACAATATTTTTTATGAGGAGCCTGTGGCTAAATAACAATAGCAGCACGGGTCGATCTTCAAGGTTAAGCAGCGCTTGCTTGTCAGAAGCCAGTAAATCTGACACCAGTCTTGCCAAGAAATACCGTGTTACCCAGTTAACGCATTGTGGAGGTCTGGTAGGTAGCTGCTCTACGTAAAATACTGGTATTCAGCTGACTCCGGTTTGACTGGAAGCCGACCTCAATGTAGTTGGGAAATTTTTACAGGCACTTTTGAATTGTCTAGGTCGGTCGGTCCAAAAAGTTGAAGCTATTTGCACGTTCCAAAGCGTAGATCTCTATGGAGAAGAACGTGCAAAAAACTCCACGGACACTCTTTTAAAAATAATAACTTTTTACAAAGATTTATTAACATCGGGTTGAAATTGTACATACATGTGAGAACGATGTAAAAGACGAGCAGGATAAAAGCGTTCGGAATAAAAGAGGAACAATTCAAAGAAATAATTAAAATCAACCATGGCAGCTGAGAAATGACCAGTCCCGACTGACGGCGCCCGTTCACGAACATGACGCTTGCGCCAGCACCATTCGGCTCAACTATTTTAAAGGGAGCCAAATGATCAAACGCATACGCCATCATCAGCTAGACTTTTGAGTGAGCATGACACTCCCAACCGCCAGGGTACATTCAAGTCAAAAACATACCTAAAACTGACAATTAAAGTTTAAGTTAAAGGTACACAGTACTCACACATGTGCTGTTAATGGCTGAAATTATACAATGCTAAGTAAGTTGATTCTAAACAATACAAATTTTTCTTACAATCTTCAGCCGGTCCAACAATGTTTCCGAAATATTTACAGATTAGTTTGTGCTCCCTAGTGGCTGTGGAGCAGGACCAGCATTCAGCCAAGCATTTTTATCTTCAATATAATCCCCCAACTTATAATATGCTTGCCTGCATAGTGTGCGTTTAATACAAGACTTGAATTTCGTCTCATTTAGTTCTAATATATGGGGAGGTATCTTATTATAACATTTTAAACAGTACCCAATGAAAGATGAGGCTACTTTAGCCAGTCTGAAGCCTGGTTGAACTAACTGGTCCCTATTTCGAGTACCATAATTATGTCTCTCGCCTCTTTTGTCATACATGATGTTTTCGTAAATGTATTGACAAGGTACCGTCATGATGTTAATAATCTTAAACAGTTCCCTAAGAGAATCGCACCGGCGGATATTATATATCGCTTTGATGGCTCTTTTCTGCAGAATAAAAATAGACTCGATGTCTGCAGCCCGTCCCCATAGTAAAATACCGTAAGACATGATACTGTGAAAGTAACTAAAATATACCAGTATCGCGATATCGACATCCGTTAGTTGGCGGATTTTCCTAACAGCATATGCTGCTGAACTTAGCCGTACGGAAAGAGATGTTATATGAGGGCCCCATTGTAGCCTGGGGTCAAGCGTAATTCCCAGGAAAACCGTTTTATCGACGAATTCCAGTTTTTCCTTGTTCAATAATATGTCACAATCACTGCTTTTGACATTTGGTAAGGCAAATCTTATGCACTTTGTTTTCTTTTCATTTAGAACCAAATTATTCGCCGTGAACCAATTTTGGACCTTGCATTAGGGCGTTATCTATGTCATTAACATTGTTCGTCCTTCTATTTATCTTAAAAATTAAAGAGGTATCGTCAGCAAACACCATATCAAGATTTTGTTGCTATATAACTTGCAGAGCCGGGCAACTAAGTTTTTTTTTATTTTGAAGACTACTGTAATGTAATCAGCGTATAGAAAGCAATTCGCATTTTTGATAACGTCAGGGAGATCAATTACTATCAAAATGAAAAGAAGAGCCCCGAGCATCGAACCCTGGCTTACTCCTGAGCACGTGTGATACGGTAGCTATAGTAGCTACTCGAACAGTCCCAGCCTGACAAATTGCTACCGACCTCGTAAATCGCCTGCAAGAAGCCCTAAAGACTTATCGCACTGAAATTTGATAGCAGGACGTCATTGTTGACTCTGTCAAACGCCTTTCGAAAGTCAAAGTACAGAACATTGACCTGACGTCCGCGATCAAGACTGGAGGAGATGGAGTAACAAGAGTCAGCAGGTTGGAGTCTGCTGACATTTTAGTCCGAAAGCCATGCTGCTCATTGCAAAGTTAGTACTTTATCCGACAGTAAATACCGTCGTACAGGACATTCTCAAAGCCTTTCGCTGGAGAAGATAATATCGCTATTGAGCGGTACTCATCGAAGGATGACTTGCTTATTTAAAGATTTCGGAATAGGAGTAACATACGATAACTTCCACTGGTATGGATAAACTCATTTTTTTAATGCCAAGTTGAAATTGTGGCTAAGGGGTCGAGTTAGAAACACTACTTTGTCCTAAGTACCATGGTGGAATATTATCCGGACCGATTGAACTGTAATTAAACTAAAGCCCTCCCTTTGATTGTGACACCCTCGGTAAAATAGAGTATATTAATGAGGAATAAATACACCACCATGAGCACCATCGCCGCTCATTTTTCTATGATACACATGTTTTTGAAAAGGCGCGGGATCCCGCGTTTGCAGGATTGAATTCCCTTGCTCTAACTGCTAATGTCTCTCTAGATACATGCATGTCTTTAGATGCATAACATACTAGCTGGCCTACGCTACTTCGTCTGCGTCACATTTCTTCATTAATGCTCCGCTCCTATTGGTCTTAGCGTAATGTTATTATTATTCCATTTATTTATTTTTTTGTACATATGTTTTACATTTTAAATATTTCTATAAAACTAATTAAAAAAAAACATTTAAAAATATAAAAATAGTAGCCCACCGGCATCGGGAACAGGGTCCAAGCTACCGGTGGTCAGGGCTCCCGAGAGAGCAACCTCCTAACAATACGCGCCGTGTCCAGGAGTACTGCTTTCTGGATCAAGCCCTTGATCCAGCTGCCCAACGAGAGCCTCTTGAGGTGTTGGTCGAGGCTCTTGGCAATAATGCCATTGGCCGTCACGACTATCGGCACAATGACTGCTGTGTTCACATCCCACATGTCGACAACCTCCCGAACCAAGTCAAGATACTTCTCTTGTTTCTCTTTCTCAGACTTCACGAGGTTCTCGTCATGAGGGACTGCTATATCAACAATCATTGCGCGACGCTCTAGTCGGTCTTTCACCACTATGTCAGGCTTATTGGCAACAATAGTCCTGTCAGTGATGATAGACCGATCCCAGTACAACGTGCAATTGCCATTTTCGAGAACTGGGTCGGGCACATACCTATAGTACGGTAGGTACTTCCGATTCCACAAGATTGTATCTCAGAGCAAGTTGCTGGTGGATGATCCTGGCTACAAGGTTGTGCCTGTGCAAATAGTCTCCGTTAGCCAGACTAGAACAACCGGAAATAATGTGGCGGATGGATTCCCCGGGTCGGTGACATGCCCGACATATGTCAATCGTACCGTCCTTCACAATGTATTTCCGGTAGTTGTTCGTCATCATAACTTCGTCTATGATCGCATAGACAAAACCTTCGGTTTCCCCAAAGAGGTCACCAAAACGCAGCCATACTTTATTCAGGCGGCCAAAGAAGCGCTCCTTCAACGATTGTTTCATATCAGCAGCATTGATGCCTAACGCTTCCGACATACCCAAATACTTGTAAGTTTCGGTTGAGGAGAGGGACCTAAGGTGTATGGAATCCGAGAGTTGTGTTCCCACGATTGTGTGTGATTCCATAATCTCCCCTCGCTTTACATGCAGGACCGCACATTTATCCACACCAAATTCCATCCTGATGGCGCTACTGAAGGTTTCTGTTACCTTCAGTAGCTTCATCAGTTGCAATTGGTTAGGAGCAAAAAGTTTCAAGTCATCCATGTAAAGGAGGTGCGATATGACCTGACCACCTCTTCTCAACCGGAAGCCTTGCCCCGAACCCTCTAGCAATGTACTGAGAGGGTTGAGGGCCAGACAAAACCACAGTGGACTCAGACTGTCGCCCTGAAATATGCCACGCTCGATCCTTATGGGGTCGCTGTTCACTTGGGTCTGTCGACACCCTGGATAGTGAAGGACCGTCCTCCACTGCCCCATACACGACATCAGGAAGGTGCGTAGAACTGCATTAACTTTATACAGCTCCAGCACCCTCATGAGCCATGTATGTGACACTGAGTCATAGGCCTTCTTATAATCTATCCAGCATGTCGACAGATCCCTTCGGGAACGACGAACCTGTTGGCTAATGGCAATATCAATGAGGAGCAGCTCCTTTCCGTTTCCGTTCCTACATCCATTTTGAGAGGCAGACATAATACGAGTAGTATTACTATCAATATGATGGTTCATCTTAGCTCTCAAAATGGATGTAAGAACTTTATAGACCGTCGGTAAACACGTGATCGGTCTATAATTTTTAGGCTCCGCGGTACTACCTGATTTATGGAGCAGGTGGGTTATTCCTGTAGTTAGGAACTGAGGCAGCGACCCTGACTCTAAGGCAGACTGGAATTGAGATGCCAAGCGAGCGTGTGATCCTTGGAACCATTTTATCCAAAAGTTGTGCAGCCCGTCCGGTCCTGGAGATTTCCAGTTAGGCAACGGACGGACTGCACGAGCTACATCTTGGGGGCTGATAGTAATTGCCCCCATCTCTGGTATCGGTTCGCACGCGCGTTCGACTTCCCGAGTCTAATCGCCCTCGGTATGACTGACAGGCACCGACCAGATGCTGCGCCAGAATGAACACATGGCGTCATCATCCGGTAGGCGCGTATCAGTCACACCTTGGTCCGGTCACTCCCAAGCCCTATAAACCCACCTCTCATTGCTTTGGAATGTGCAATTCTGAGTGTATCGCTCCACTCGCCGCTTGTACCGACGTATACGGCTTGCCCATGCATAGATTATTATTTACTAGCTTCCTCCCGCGACTTCGTCTGCGTAGACTTTAGAACTGCCGCGCAACTTTTTGCCTCATTGTCTCATCCTTGGAATTGCATCTTCATGATTCAGGTATCCAGACATTGTGAGTCATTGCGGTGCCGCTGAAAGTAAGATTTCAGCCCCGAAATTACTTCGACATGTTTGTGATCTCCTGGTAGACCCTTGTGAATCTTAAGCGCTCATATTTGCAGCCTCGAAAATACTCCGACATGTTTTTGTTCTCCTGGTATTATTGATCCATGCCACTCATAATTCCTGCACGGAAAAAACTACATGTTTTTGGTCCCCTGGTACTTTTGAATCGCTTGCAATGAAAGCCATCTTCTTTCCAGTAAAAAAACCTACCCTAAATATTTTGACTTGTTTCTGTTCCCTGGCTGGTCTCGAGAATCTATGGCACTCACAAATTCAGCCCCGAAAATACTTCGACATGTTTCTGCTCTCCTGGTACTTGTGAATTTTTAGCGCTCATATTTCCAGCCGAAAGTACTTCGACATGTTTTTTCTCCTGGACTATTGATCCAAGCCACTCATAACTCCTGCATGGAAAAACAACGACATGTTTTTGGTCTAACTAAAGCCCCAGAAAAACTTTGACATGTTTCTGATCTCCTAGTTATTTTGATTCTTTAGCGCTCATAATTCTGGCCCCTAAAATACCTCGACATGTTTCTGCTCTCCGGATACTTGTGAAGTTGCCAGCCCTGAAAAAACTTCGGCATGGTTCTGGTCTCCTGGTACTTGTGAATCTATAGCGCTCGTAATTCCGGCCCCGGAATGCCTCGACATGTTTTTTGCTGTCCTGGTACTTGTGAATCTATAGCGATCTCAATTTCCAGCCCTGAAAAACTTTGGCATGTTCCTGGTCTCCTGATACTTGTGAATCTATAGCGCTCATAATTCCAGTCCCAAAGAAACCTCGAGATGATTCTGCTCTCCTGGTACTTCTGAATCTGTTACGCTCGTTATTCCGGCCCCGGAATGCCTGGACATGTTTCTGCTCTCTTGGTACTTGTAAATCTATAGCGTTCTCAATTTCCAGCCCTGAAACACTTGTTCCTGGTCTCCTGGTACTTGTGAATCAATAGCGCTCATAATTATGGCAATGGAATACCTCGACATGTTTCTGCTCTCCTGGTACTTCTGAATCTGTAACGTTCGTTATTCCGGCCCCGGAATGCCTCAACATGTTTCTGCTCCCCTAGTACTTGTGAATCTACAGCGTTCTCAATTTCCAGCCCTGAAAAACTTCGGTATGTTCCTGGCCTCCTGGTGCTTGTAAATTAATAGCGCTCATAATTCCAACACCAAAGAACTTCGACATGTTCCTGCTCTCCTGGTATTTGTGAATCTGTAGCGCTCGTAATTATAGCCACGGAATACCTCGACATGTTTCTGCTCTCCTGTTACTTAAAAATCTATAGCGTTCACAATTTCCGGCCCCGAAAATACTTCGACATGTTTCTGTTCTCCTGGTACTTGTTAACCTTTAGAGTTCACTATTTTAGCCCGAAAAAAAACTTCGACATGTTTCTGTTCTCTTGGATTTTTTTAAACTTAACCGTTCACAATTACGGCACCCAATATAAATTAACATGTTCCTGCTCTCCTAGTACTAATGAAAATATAGCGTTCACAATTCCAGCGCGGAAAATGCTTCGAATCCGTCGAATACCTCGACATGTTTCTGCTCTCCTGGTACTTGTGAATCTGTAGCGCTCGGAATTCCAGTCCCGAAAATACTTCGACACGTTTCTGCTCCGCTAATAAAAAAAAATCTTGCCCAAAAATAATTTGACATGTTGCTGGTCTCCTGGTTCTTGTGAATCTTTTAGGACTCGTAACAAAATTCTAGCCGGGAAAAAAAAAAGTTGTTCTGTTCTCCCGGTACTTTTGAATCTGAAGTACTAAGGCAGCAGCAACTTTGGACCTCCACTTCTTCCTCTGTCTCCATGAAGTCTTGTATGTTACCGGGATAAAAAGTAGCCTATGTGTTATTCCAGGATGTGACCTACATATGTGCCAAATTTCATCTAAATCCCTTCAGCCGTTTTTGCGTGATTGACGGACAAACATACAAACATGAACGCTTGCATTGAAAGCCAATCTATTTTCCAGCAAAAAAACTTCGTTCCAAAAAAAAACCTGACCAAAAATACTTTGACATATGTCTGCTCTCCTGGTACTCGAGAATCTTTGTCGCTCACAAATTCAGCGAAAATATTTCGACATGTTTATGCTCTCCTGGTACTTGTGAATCTGAAGTACTAAGGCAGCAGAAACGTCTGATTTCCACTTCCTCCTCCGTCGCCATTAAGCTATGCCTTTTATCGGAATAAAAAGTAGCCTATGTGTTATTCCAGGATGTGAACTATATGTGTGCCAAACTTCATTCAAATCCCATCAGCCATTTTTGCGTGATTGACGAACAAACATACAAACATACAAACATACAAACATACAAACATACAAACTTTCACATTTATAATATTAGTAGGATTATTATTATTATTTATTTAAATCGAACACAAAGTATTCATATTTTTGTTAGTAACACTTTAAACTATGTTAGTAAACTTTTCTTAACACAGCTAATGAAATAAAATAAAACTAATTCATATACCTATAACTATCCTGTTCTATGTCCGCTACCCGCTGCACCAGACCTGCAGCTGTGCATACGGGTCCAGTGTTCCAGGAACGGACAACCAGGCTTATCCACTATCACCTTTAAAATGCTGTTGGTGCTCATCCGAAGCCTTCGCATCAGGGATGCTGTTCGTTTTCTTATAATGGCTTGGAAGCTATCTGTACCAGCTTCAGCAAACATGCCCGATGCGCTACAAAACCGCGGGAGCCCCAACAGCACTCTAAAGGCGTTGTTATACTGCACGCGAAGAGCGTTGTAGGCCCTCTGCGTATGTCTAATCCACAGGCTGCACGTGTAGAAAGACTGGCAGAACGCCTTGAACAGCTTGACTTTCACTTCTCTAGTACATCGCGCAAACCTACGGGCCAGCATATTACATCGGATCGACAACGCTCTTCGCTCCCTTTCGATGTCACTGTCATCATTCAGCAGTGGTATTCTGTAACAACATTTTCGTGTCTCGACAGCGGAATCCGAGGTGAGTTTCAAATTCGTATAAATATAAGACCTTATGACGTGTGAAATAAAGTTCACTTTGTAAGCTTAGTCACTCAGGTGAAGTCGATATCGAAATGGTTATTTACAGAATAGACTAGCAGGTCCTCATTCACTATGTGGCCAAGGTACTTAAAATGCGACACTCTGTTTAGCAGCACACCATACAAAAATACTGGAGGAACCGTCATAGGCTTTTAAGTTCCTACCCTAAACACCACCAGCTCACTCTTCCGTACATTGTACAATAAACCATCAGAAGTGGCGTATCTCTCACATATCTCCAGCATCCGTCTGAGTCCATCAATCGATGGACTCAGCAGCACCATATCATCTGCATAGCTTATACTATTAACAATTACACCATCAATAGAACATCCGATACCAGTGCCGCTGAGCTCCTCGATCAATTTATTGACGTATAGGCAGAAGAGCGCCGTGGAGGTCAAACCCCCTTGTCTCACACCACACTCCAACCCATACGTCCCAGACAAGGCACCCGACCACCTTGGCTGATTTGGTGATCATACCATACCAGTAGCTTAAAAGCTTAATGAGCTCATTAGGATTACCTTGCTCATGTAATTTCGACCATAAAATATTATAATCAACCAGGTCAAATGCCTTGGAGAGGTCCAAGAAAGCAGCATATACAGGTGTGTGTCTATCAGTATAGTACCTGACCGTGTGCTTCAGCGAAAGAATAGCAGTCTCTGTGGACAGCCCAGCTCTAAAACCAAATTGTGCATCATGTAGATTGAGCTGCCTAGTTACTCTCCGCTCAAGCACACCGTCAAGAACCTTAGCTGTTACAGTGGCCAACGATATTGGCCTATAATTATCCTTCGTCCGAGACATCGCCTGTCTTGTTCTTGACTATGGGCACAACTATTGTCTTCATCAGATCAGTAGGCAGATACGAGTGCCTCACGCAAAGATTATACAGCATAGATAGGACTCTTGGGAAATGCGGACCAGCATATTGAAAATGTTCTATGCTGAGGCCATCGTGACCCGGTGATTTGCCCCTAGTCAACGACCGTATTACGTTCCGTATCTCTTCTGATGAAATACTAATGGGAACACCAGACAATCTACGTCCGACAATCCGTTCCACCGATTGAAGCCGCGAAGTTACTCCAAAATGCCTCCTAAACATTTTCGCAATCTCCTCAGGTTCAGTCCTGCCATTAACGCTCACCGGAACCGCATGTTTTGGACTCAATCTTTGTGTAGATTTCCAAAATTTCTGAAAATGTTTGCCCCTATGCTCTGTTGCTAAAATGTTCATCTTATTTTTTTCCTCATTATTCTGACAAAACTTTAACTTTTGTTTAAAAACTTTCCTAGTTTCTCTCATTTCCACAAACTGCTGCCCTGTGTGAGGTTTTCCATACCACACCCAGTTAAGAAAGGCCCTTCGCGCGTTCCCGTGAGCGTCCCTGACATACCGGTTCCACCCAATCACTGTACGCCGACCCCTCCCAACTCTTACCAAACTAGAGCTGCCCTCTGCCGCCTCTCGAAGTGACGTCACAATTCTATAGTACAATGTATCAATTATTTTATAATGTTCTTTGTTATGGCAAAAATTATCACAACAGTTTCCGAGCTCAGATGGGAAGTCTATTTTGTTAAGTTGCTCCATACATAATCTAAAATAACAGTCTTTTTGTGCTGCATCTCTTTCACCCCATAAGGCTTTATCAACTATTTTATTCCCCAGTTGTAACGTTACATTTTACAGGGGGAGCCTGTGAAATGTGAGGTCACATATAGCACTCACCTACCTAGGAGGGGAATGTGTGCTAAAAGGGAAAAGGACAAATAAATAGTATTAAGATTTAATGATTACACAACTTATAGAAAAGAACGGCTGATGAATGAAAAGGATGAGTGGACGTGAGATGGAAATGAAGTCTTCGTTAAAGAACCGGAGGACTGGAGGGTCCGTTGAAGAACCGGAGGACTGGAGGGTCGTCACTCTTCAGAGGGCTGGAGAGGATGGGCCGAGAAATGTCTTCATCCCAGGCTCGTTCAGCCCAGGCATCAAGGTGTCCTTTTAAATGCGGCAAGGAAAGATGCCGACTTATAAGGTTCCGAGGAGGTAAACTTAGAAACGTCCTCTAAGTCTACTCTTAATATAGGAGAGAGGGCGACTTCTCTGGTTCCCAGGAGGTAAACTGTCCTCTCAGTCACTCTTAAGGAACTTTTTCGACTTGTTGCTGATCTCAGCTCCAAACGTAGACTGACCATTTTTTTACGACGGCTCCCAGATGAAGGCTCGCTTTTATTTTGAATTTGATATGAGTTTCTAGAATTTGATGGAAAAGAAAAATGGACTTTAAGAAGGTCTGATAACAATTTCATATGCGACCTAAAACTCCTAGCTAACTTCAGAATAGAATTAAAAAGAAAACTAGGCTTGTCCAACTGACATAATACAAGAAATGTAAACAAAGCATTGAAGATAGTTAATTTGCAGAAAAACTTAGAAAATACAAGTTAAAAAGAATCTAGGAATCAAGTTATGGCTATGCAGCTATGTATTTGTTCGGAACAATATTTGTAACCGAACAGCGCAGCACTATTTGCTGCTCGCATTTCCTTAAATGCATGTATCGCTACTATTACCAGTTAGTACGTGTTCGACTACCAATCGCGTTACTCAAATCAAACCATCTTAGTGCTAATTTAGCTTAGATTTACCATTTTATAATTATCATAAACTGTATTATTCAATATAGCTTTTAACCATATTTGTTCGTATCATTAAATCGGTGATCGTGCACCAACCACCAAACCATATCAACCAAATAACAACCAACCCTAAGATTAGTGCCAAACCAAGCAGGCGCTAATCTTTACATGGTCCTTCGAGCATTAAGGGCCTCGGTTCGCGAAGTACAGTGAAGTGTTTGTGCACCGGGACCTTGCAACCAACCAGTGTTTTGTGTTTTACCAGTTTGTAGGGAAAGTAGCTAGGCAGTGAGATCAATTTGGAAGAAATTGGGGCAGCTGTCGTGTAAGGAGATTATAAGGTCAGACCAAACCATTTTATACTCTTTATTTTCACTTGCGTATTTAATTTACCGTCAGAATAATGGAGCAGTTAGCAGTCAACCAAACGGAGGTTTACGACTCCTTGGTTAAACTACTAACTAACATCAAGAAGGACGGGGCTGAACGAAAAACTATAGATTACTGTAAGCGGAAGTTGGAAATCTTAGAAAATTATTGGCGAGAATATCAACGCAACCATAGAAAGTGTTGTGAACTTGCTGAATTTAACCATGTTTATTTCACGAAAAATTGTTTTGAAAAGGCAGAAGAAGTCTACTTGTCTATCAATCAGCTGATTACCAAAACCATCCAGCACTTGTTGCCAAAGCAGCAAGAATCAGACCAGCCGCCAACGGAGGCGGGGATATCCAAGCAAGCAGGGGATTCGTCTCATTCACAAGAACCGCAACAGCAATGTATGGATACGCGGGTTACAAATGATGACAGTAAACTAGAAGGAATGATAAAAAAGCAGACTATCCACTTTAGAGCTTTCATGAGAACAGTAGCAACCATAGAAATCGAACAACTACAGAACAAGTGGGAGTTCGAGGACGCATTAAAGTCACTTCAAAGCCGTTGGGCCATTATAGATAGCCTGCACTGGGATATAGAAGGTGAAAACGGAGATGAAGATGACTGGTACCAAGAGGAATTCAACAGATATGAAAAAATCTATAACGATTTGAAGAAAACCATCAACTCTAAAATGTGGTCCGTATCACATCGCGACAAATCTACTCCACAGATGGATATTCCAACATTCCAAGGTAATTATCACCAATGGACGTCGTTTAAAGACTTATTCACAGAAACCATTCACAAAAACCCATCGCTATCAAACGCTCAGAAAATGCAGTTTCTAAAAAGCAAAGTATCAGGAGAAGCTGAGCGTCTGATTCACCATCTTCAGATCAGCTCAGAGAATTACGAGATATGCTGGGAGATACTAAACCACAGATACGGCAACAGTAGACTTATTTTCACGTCTCATGTCAACATACTAATGAACATACCCAGTATGCAGCAACAATCCATTGGAGCGATCAAAAAACTGCATGATGTGACTAAAGAATGTCTCCACGCAATTCAGAACCTAGGAGTAGATATTACAACCTGGGATCCACTGTTGGTACTATTGCTAGCACAGAAACTTGACAGTGAGTCATTCGCGGAATACATTGAGTCGGTGAAGAATCCCAGGGAACTACCAGTGCTTCAAGAATTCCTAGATTTCTTGGAAAACAAGTTTACCGCCTTAGAAGCGTCGCGGCGCATACAAGAAACAAATAACCAAAAGATGAACACCCAATCTCAAAACCATCAAAATTATCAAGCAAACCAGAAGAAATACCATTGTTCCAACAATAACCAGCAGTCATCAAGTAAAAGCTATCAAAATCATACGAAGTCGTTACACGTGTCGCGGTCAATCACCTGCGCATTGTGTAATGCTGATCACGTGTTATGGATGTGTACCCAATTTTTGCAAATGTCGGATGAGCAAAAATTAAAAACTGTCAACAATCTAAACTATTGCACGAATTGCCTATTCAACCATTTAAATAAAAATTGTTTTTCAAATAAAACATGTCGCAAATGCAACGCTAAACATAATACATTATTGCATGACGCAATCTCTACCAAAACCAGGCCAAACAAATCAGCAAAACCAAACCATAAGGCTCTTGCGACATCATGCGTGATCAATGATGAACAAGCTGCAGCTTCGACCCATGTATCTTGGGATGACGTGTCCGAAACACTATTAGCTACGGCTTTGGTAGAAGTTCCAGGATACAATGGTACATACCATACTATGAGGGCCTTGATTGACCAGGGTTCTCAAATTTCTTTAATAAGTGAGAAGGCGGCACAAGTCTTGAAACTACGAAGACACCCTTGCAAAGGAACCATATTTGGCGTAGGAGAAAAAGAAAACAACTGCAAGGGAGTAATGACCATCCGAATTAAATCAATTCATAGAAGGAGAGGTTCGAGGACCATCGAGTTCTTTGCGACATTTGACCAGAGTGAAAAGTATGCGTGCTGATGCGTCATATTGGTCAAGTAAGCCTGAACCAATATAATTCCGGCTGTCGGGCAGGTCGGGCAGACACTTGTTTCGTCGGCATTAAATATTCGACTGGGATCATCTTTTATATCAATACATGTTCTTCAGTTAAGAACTCTTCGAGTTTCCTCAACGAAGCCCTGGATAGTAGATTCCGTTTCTGCGGCTCTGCCT
Organism: Ceramica pisi; assembly: GCA_963859965.1. Taxonomy (NCBI): domain Eukaryota; kingdom Metazoa; phylum Arthropoda; class Insecta; order Lepidoptera; family Noctuidae; genus Ceramica; species Ceramica pisi. The sequence continues at coordinate 14,616,827 of OY982556.1, forward strand.
TTAGAAATTATTTCTGCATTCCTTTTTGTAATCTCAGAATGCCTTTTTAAGAATAAAGTGAGCATCTTTCTTCCTGGTCTATTCCCGATAAACTTATTTCGCCTATTGTTACTGGTTATAACATTTTCAATAGTATCGAAAACTTCCACTGGGTGCATTGGAAAACCTTATTTGACTTTATTTTATAATCCAGTAAGAAATCTTAGCTTCTTCAGGACAGTAATATAGTAGGTACAAATATTTCTGTACTGAATACACTAAGTTCGGACTGAAGGCCCAATTTTCTTTGCAAAGGAACTTTGTTCGTCCATTTATTATGTAAAGTCGATTTTGGTGTCTGATACACATTACTTGCTTCATTGATACTTAGTTCTCCATTAGCAATTGACTTAAGAGCTGCTTCAACTGCTTGTTAACTGTATTGAAACTTATTGTACTTCTTTTTGTGATCTATAGTAATTTAGATGGACAAGAGATAACTGAACAATTTTAATCCTTAATATTTAGATTGACTTAGACTTTGCAGTCAGCAAAGTCTGAGTAGATCTAAATATTTTTTTACTACATGTAAGTAGAAATCTGCCTAAAATATGAAGTGTTCATTCACTGGATTTCAAGAACCAGTAAATGAACATACCTGTCCCAATACTGGCCAAAAGATCGGAAATCTATTTATGAAATAGATCCCAAAACATGAACCTTATAACGTTAGCGTAAGTTATGTTTTTCAACCAAAATATGATATTTACGATTACCCAGTGAATGAACACCCGTTCATTCACTGGAATTTTAATGATTTCTTGTTCGAATGCTGGGACACTTAATAATTTAATCTAGCTGGCAAAAATTGCAAGTAACTGGATTTGAAACACTTTAGTGTAAGGTTAATTAGTTAAGATGTGGGTATTTTTATAAAAAGCCTATGTAGTATGCAACCATGAATTCACTTTAAGTAACTATGTAGTATTAAATTTAGTAAATATTACAATAATAGATTATTAGTATATAAGTAGAATAATATTCGAAGTCATATTTTAATCGATTCAACATTTGAATCGATTATTTAATTGTATCGAATCAGATTTACTATGACAACACTTGGGTATGACAGTTGACGTTTGAAAAGCATGGTGAAATAGATTCATTCGTTGTACGACGGTTGAACTGAACACTTGTCAGAATTAATTAAATCCGTTTATATCATTATAATCCTCGTTTAATTTTAGAGATAAAGAATAGATCCTTTATCTCAGAAGTGGGATTAGTCAATTACGCCTACAATTTTTAAGAAATATTAAAAAAAAAATTACCACGTGTTTATTTTTTTTGTGTGTAAGAAAGTGACTAGTTATTATCTGAGTGAGAAATGGATAAAACTAGCGGTAATCGCAAGAAAAATGAGCGTAAACGTCGTCGTGACCGGAGCAGAGAAGCAAGAACGAGCACTACGCATAAACCGAAGCAGCGGAGGCAGCGATCGCGCAATAGCGATGGTTCGTTGGACCACAGTTCCCGTGAGCAGCCTACGAGACGCCGTCACCGACCAAGCCGGAGTAGCAGCCGCGACGGGTATCGCAGTCGGAGCAGCAGCCACGAGCAGAGTCAGCGACGACGTCGCAGCCGGGGCTTGAACGGGAGACGCAAAAGGCGAGGCAGCAGCAGGCGCTCAGAATCCAGCTTGGAGCGTCACACACCTCCACTTTCTGGTCACGTGAGTACCCCCAATATTCTTAATAGTGACACGCAAGCGTTTTTTGCTTTCTTAGTGGAAGCTTTAAGCAATAGTCGACCTCAGGGTAACAAATTTCCCATGTTAGGCAATGTGATTCCAGATTTTGACCCTATGGTTAAGAGTCAGACTATAGTGGTGTGGATCAATAAAGTTGACGAATGTGCGAGGCTCTACGGTTGGGGCGACGATCAGATAATTCATTACGCTCTGCCTAAACTGTCAGGCATTGCCAAATCGTGGTACCAGGCCCTTCCATCTATGTCGTATTCATGGTCTGAGTGGAAGGGAAAACTAATGCAGTCATTTCCGAGTAGTGAAGACTATGCCGAATTACTTACCGAGATGCTGTCAAAACGTGTAAAATATAATGATTCGTTAGAGCATTACTATTATGAAAAAATTAATCTACTCAATCGATGCGAAATACATGGGAAACGTGCGGTAGATTGCCTATTATATGGTATTGAGGATCGGTCATTGAGATTAGGCGCGAAAGCAGCTAAATGTCAGGAACCGGAGCAGGTTCTCACATATTTCCAATCAATAAAGCAAAATCTTCGTGAACCAGATAGGTCGAGGGTACCTGATAGGAAGATATACGACAGTGATAAACGTAACAACACTACATCTTCAGTATCCAATTATAATTCTAAGCAGACGGCTAGTAGTAGCGAAATTAAGACTTCGAAGTCACAAAATAATGCGTCAATTGTATGCTTTAACTGCAATGAACCCGGGCATTTCAGTTCTAGATGCACAAAAAAGATATTGAAGTGTAATGTTTGTGCCAAATTAGGTCATTTGACAATTAACTGTCCCAGATTACCCTCTGACTCGGCTAGTAAAATTGATAAACCTAAAGAAAAAGATGTGATGCGTATTGAAACAAATAATTCTAATGACAATAAATATTTAATGTATTTGAAACTTAACGGTGAAGTTATTCAAGGGTACGTGGATTTGGGTAGCCAATGTACGCTGATTCGCCACAGTGAGGCTGTTAGGAGGGGAATTACGTGGACTAATAGGAACTTACCGACTATGAGGGGTATAGGTGAGAGTATAGTAATACCATTAGGCGTAACAAACGTTATAATTGAAATTCAAGGTATTGTGGAGGAGGTCAACGCGTACGTCGTTGATGATAGCGTCATTAAATATTCGGTTTTAATCGGACATAGTTTCACTGAGAGACCAGGTATAGTCATAACGAAAACTACACATTCATTAATATTTACTCGTGATCATTCAGTTAAATTACAATTAAGTTTGAAAACCGATGTCGTAATACCCCCTAAGGAAATGTATCCATTACCGTGTATTTCTACAAACAAATATTGAGGTGTAGTCCACGTCAGTGGCTCCTTACGTGGTATGTCACAGAACGAATATTATTTGATGCCGGGTGAATATGAAATAGAAAACGGAGACGTTAGGTTACTGGTACAAAACTTTTGCGACAGTACGATTTGTTTAAATAAGGGTACGCTCATTACACGAGTGCTTTGTACCAGAGACTACTTGAGTGTTAATTTATTAGATTTTGAAAATGCTGAGACTAATTTAGCTTTCAATTATGGCAAACAACTAAGCGAAAATGAGGTTAGTAAATTAAAGGAGCTGCTAAAAAGGTATGAAACGTGTTTCTCGGATAACCTAAAAGACCTGGGTTTGACTAGTATAGTTCAAATGGAAATCGAATTAAGTGACTCGCAACCAGTAGTTTACCGCCCATATAGGCTCTCCTTTCCAGAGCGTAGACAGGTTCAATCTATGGTCAAGGAAATGATAGATGCAGGCATAGTATGCGAGTCAAACTCACCTTACGCTAGCCCAGTTTTACTGGTAAAGAAAAAGACTGGCGAAAGCAGATTATGTGTCGATTATCGTGCATTAAATAATAAAACAAAAAAGGAACATTATCCACTACCTTTGATCGATGACCAACTCGACAGACTCGCTGGTAATTCTTTATTTGTAAGTTTAGACCTAGCATCTGGTTACTACCAGATTCCAGTAGAGGCAAACTCTCAAGATAAGACTGCATTTGTCACTCCCGATGGACAATATCAGTTTAAACGCATGCCTTTTGGTTTAGCCAACGCTCCTTCTATTTTTCAACGAGCAATGAATAAAATACTGTCGAAAGTCAGTTATACGATCGTTTTTATGGATGATGTACTTATTCCCTCACGATCTTTTGATGAAGGAATGAGACGGCTAGAAGAGGTACTTCAACTTTTGAAAGACGCAGGTCTTACACTTAAGATAAAAAAATGTAGTTTCTTCTGTACCGAGCTAGAGTTCCTAGGATTTCATGTGAGTGGTGAGGGGATACGCCCAGGAAAACGCAAAACGTTAGCTATAGAAAACTTCCCAATTCCGCGAAACGTTCATGATGTCAGACGATTTATCGGCTTAACAAGCTTTTTCCGGAGGTTCGTAAAGGACTTTGCCCTTATTGCCCGTCCCCTGACAGATCTGTTGAAATCTAAATTTGAATGGAAATGGACGGCAGACCAGGCGGAGTCATTTAGAATTTTAAAGGCAAAATTAGTTGATCGCCCTATATTAGCTTTATACGACCCTCACTTAGAAACAGAAATACACACGGACGCTTCGAAGCTAGGTATTGCAGGGATCCTTCTACAGCGAGGTATAGACGGCTTACTTAGACCAGTGGCGTATTACAGTCGTAAAACTACGGTAGACGAGCAAAAATTTCATTCCTTTGAGTTGGAAACTTTAGCAGTTGTTGCATCCTTAAATCGTTTCCGAGTCTATTTACTAGGGCTTAGATTTAAAATAGTCACCGATTGTAACGCACTTCGTACCACGTTAACTAAAAGGGATCTTGTACCACGAATTTCTCGCTGGTGGATCCAATTTCAGGAGTACGACTGCGAGATTGAGTACAGACCGGGTTCGCGTATGGCTCACGTCGATGCTCTCAGTCGTGCCCCTGTCAGTGAGCCAACGGACGTGGATACGGAGCATGTTCTTGATGTTTTACACGTAGACGTTCATGACTGGATCGCTACTGTACAGGGTGATGATAGCGAAATAAAACGTATAAGAGACATCTTAGAAGACGACACAACGAAGTTTGTAGCTGACGTGCGTAAAAATTTTCAGTTGAAAGGTAGTTATGTTTATAAAATTTTAGACGAAGGTTTGCGATGGGTAGTTCCAAGGGGTTGTAGGTGGCAAGTGCTGCGCATGAACCATGATGAGGTAGGCCATTTTGGCTTCGAAAAAACTTTGAGTCGTATTAGAAGCATATTTTGGTTTCCAAAAATGCGTAGGTTCACTAAGAAATATGTCTTAGCTTGTTTGGAATGTGCGCACCATAAGGCACCTGGCGGTCCCAAAGAAGGACTGCTGCATCCCATACCTAAGTTGGAAAAACCATTCCATACCCTTCATGCCGATCATCTGGGCCCGTTCATTCGCTCTAAGAGAGGCAACATGTATTTACTTGTTATTATAGATGCCTTTACCAAATTTATTAATATACGAGCTGTAAAAGATACTAAGACGAATACGGCAATCAAGGCATTTAAGGAACATTTTAGTTATTTCGGCGTTCCTTCTCGTCTTATAACGGATCGTGGCTCTTGTTTTACAAGTGCAAAATTTAAGAATTTTATGGAGCAATTAAAAATAAAGCACATTTTGAATGCAGTAGCTACTCCAAGAGCGAATGGACAGGTAGAAAGGTTTAACCGAACCATAATTGATGCACTGGGTACTAAATGTCATGGCGGAAAAGACAACTTATGGGACGATTACATCGGTGAAGTCCAGTTAGGTATTAATACCACTATTAATAAAACTACAGGGAAGAGTCCCTCTGAGCTGTTATTCGGTTGCAGATTGACGAATGCATCAGAAAACGCACTGACTGACGTAATTGCTGAAACAACTGAACGAATCGATGGTGAAGCGTTACTCAAACTAAGGTCAAATGCTAGGGAAAGAATAGAAAAACAACAAGATTACGCTAAAAAGCAGTTTGATAAGCATAGGAAGGTTCAGACAAAATATAATGTAGGTGATTTAGTCAGAATAGAAAGGACAGTAATAGACAAAGATCATGTAGGAAAATCACACAAACTAGTCCCCAAATTCCAAGGTCCCTACCGAATCCTCAAAATATTACCTAATGACCGATTTCTCGTCGAAGACACGCCATTAACAAGAAAGGGCAATAAGAAATACGAGAATGTTGTTGCGCAGGATAAAATCCATCCCTGGATGAACTTTAAAAGCTACACTAGTGAAAGCTCTGACAGTGAACAGAGTGAGAATACAGAAATAGAGGTAGAGAGAGAGTGATTTATTATTCAATTTTGTCGATAGCAATATTGCTAACTTACATGGGTTAATCAACTTTCCTGATGAAAACAAGTAGAAATTGCGTGTCATTGCTAAGGATATTTACACATGAGCAATCAGTGCAGATAATGAATGGCATTGAGAAATCGATGTCGCACATTTATGATTGCAAGATAGTTAGTAAGATCATACGATGTGAGCACAATTTGCCATAGAGGTCAGTGCAGATTATGAATGGTAACCAAGATAACGGTGCCGCACAGTTGACCAAAGATCGTGACAGATTGTGCAAGAAACAAAGAATGAGAATGCAGGTACAGCTTCATGAAATTGAATTGTGATAAAAGATTTTTGACCTAGATAAAAACGATATGCTAAATTGAGATTACTTAGAAGTAACATGAAAATAAAGACACTTTATAATTTTGATTGTGATGAGAATTTGTGATTGTGGCAGACATAGATTGTGAAAAGAACAGGGATTATATAATTGATCTATAAAGTAAATATGAATTCAAATTGTGATAATGATTAATGAACAATGAAATTAGTCGTAGAAACATGTATACATATTCAAGTTATTACCTATATATAATATATGTTTTTTTTTACTATGTTTTATCAAATTGGCTATTCAAGTGAGAGGACTCACTTACGCAGGATGGTCGAGCTGTAAGGTTAATTAGTTAAGATGTGGGTATTTTTATAAAAAGCCTATATAGTATGCAACCATGAATTCACTTTAAGTAACTACGTAGTATTAAATTTAGTAAATATTACAATAATAGATTATTAGTATATAAGTAGAATAATATTCGAAGTCATATTTTAATCGATTCAACATTTGAATCGATTATTTAATTGTATCGAATCAGATTTACTATGACAACACTTGGGTATGACAGTTGACGTTTGAAAAGCATGGTGAAATAGATTCATTCGTTGTACGACGGTTGAACTGAACACTTGTCAGAATTAATTAAATCCGTTTATATCATTATAATCCTCGTTTAATTTTAGAGATAAAGAATAGATCCTTTATTAGTAAACTATTATTCTACGATAATAAACAAATAACCCATCGAAAATACTGTTATTTACATTACAATGTCAAATCAAAAATGATTCCTCTTACCTCAGTCCTAAACTCTAGCCCGAACAAATAAAAATGTCATTATCGACTTAAACTTTAACCACTCGCCATTTCTAAATGAACTTTGATATTCAACGTGAATTTGACCAGTTAATTGGGAATTTTTTTTTAGTATTTTTTTTGTTTGTTTATTTCCAAAATACTTAATCTTAAGTTACAATTATATTGCCATACAACGTAAACCTCATAGGGTTTATCTGTGTACTGGCGAGCCGCGTTTTTTTTTTTTTAGTTTTTACGACAGTGATGTTTGAATAAAAAAAAAAAAAACAGTAATTACATCATGATAATACTTATACAGTATACATATGCGTAAAGAAACGTTTGGATTCATACTTATAACTTTTCGAACTCGTTTTATATAACGTTTGTAAGTCTTCTGGAAGTTTATTGAGATAGTAAGGTACTAAATATTCTGCAACCCTCACACCGTACACATTGTTGGCTCTTGGTAGAATGTATTTATTTTTAAGAGTTAGGGATCTCAAAAAGTCAGGTCTTGTTTTTTCTGTTATCAGCTCCGACCTATTTACTTCAGCAAGGGTGAAATATTCAACTTTATTAAATACGTTCATAACATTACAGTATTTAAACAGATCGTCGTCGCTGTTTTTTATTTTATTTTTTATATGTCTAGGTGCAATGATTTTTAATATTCGTAACTGTAACTTATAAATATCTGACAAGTATGTATGGTAAGTTCTCCCATAGCTGCTCAGACCGTAGTTGATAACCGAGTCTGCCAAGGCCATGTATAACATTCTGAGCGTTTTGTAAGGCAGTTTATACTTTAAAATGCTCAGTTTGCCTACAATAGACCTGAGCTTGTTGCAAACGTATTCTTTGTGTGGACCCCAACAGAATCGGCTATCAACTATTAGACCGAGGTACATGTGTTTGTCGACTACTTCTAGTGATGCGCAATTGCAAGTCTTTGGCGAGCTATGCAAGCAAGAATGTTCATGTGCTATAACTGACGGTGTAGTGGAACATTTATTGTGTGATGAACGTATGTGAACAATCTTGGTTTTTGATGCATTTATTACCAATCCGACGTCATGAGCCCACTTACACATTTGATCGAAGCTGACCTGCAGAGACCTTTGAGCATCAGAGATGTTTTTACTAGCGACCAAGATACAAGTATCATCAGCAAACTGGTACACAGATACAGATCCTGGATTGATGGCGTTAGTTATGTCGTTAACATAAAGCAAGTACTCTGTAGGTCCTATTATTGAACCTTGGGCTGTTCCTTGAGTAGCTGAAACTTTTGAACTAAACTCATTTTCTATTTTAACAGTGGTGTATCTGTTTGTGTGATAATTTTTTAGTAACTCTAATAGAGGTCCTTGTATTCCATTTCGTGATAGCTTGTCGTAAAGTATATCACAACGAAGCATTTCGAAAGCTTTGCTAAAATCAATAAAGAGTGTCAATACATGTTTTTTTTCATTTAAGTGTCTATTAACTTCATCGGTAAATTCTCGTAATAATTGTGTCGTACTCTTATTTTTCTGAAAGCCATATTGATTACTGTTGATTAAATCGTGAATCTGTAAGAAATTGTTTATCTCATTACCAATATAACGTTCTATGATCTTATCTATACACGATAATATAGTGATTGGACGATAGTTATTGACGTCATCACGCGGACCCTTTTTGTGTATTGGACGTATTACCCCTATCTTTAAAAGATCGGGATATGTACCGGTCTGTAAGCAACAGTTAATTAAATGTGTAATAACTGGAACCAATTTAGCTGAAGTATACTTTATATCTTTTGCTCGTATCCCGTCGTACCCCGGGCTTTTTCTATCGTTCATTTGTTTAATAATTCGTTCAACTAAATCTTCCCGCGCTGGTTTGACTCTAATCGATCTATCAGGAACTATCTCGTACGTCAGTTTGTTTAAAAGAGGTACATCGCAGGAATTGCTTAAGTTCCTAATATTATTATTAAATTCTGTCATAAAGGTGTTAGCTAATGATAATGGATTCGTTCGAAAAGTTATCAGTAATAAATCCTCAATACATTGCATAATTTTGCCGGTTAGACTATTCACAATGCTCCATATCTTTTTGCTGTTTTTGAAATTTTGAGAGACTTCCATCATTATTTTTTTATTTTTTATGTATTGCGTGTATTTGTTTGTTTTATTTCTATATTTATTATATAACAATCTTTTTTGTGGATTATTTTCATCTTTCAGCCAAATCTTATATAATAAATCACGCTTCATACACATCTTTCTAAGTCTTTCATTTAAATAGAGTAGCAATTATGTAAAAAATTACTACATATGGTAGAAACGTTCCAATTTCTTATTATTTTGATAAAACTGTATTTTGTTCATTCACTGGGGGGTGTTCATTCATTGGAGCACTTACCCTACTTATAATGAATAATTTGATCAAAAGTCTACCAAATAAATCATTCATCAAACCATCTTGGCCTCATATACAAAACATTACTTTGGCAGACCCAGAATTTAATACCAGCCGACCAGTGGACCTACTGCTTGGAGCAGATGTATACTGCAAGATAGCTTTAGGTGGCCTCTTGAGGGGCGACGCCGAGGATCAACCAATAGCCCAGCAGACGCAATTAGGATGGTTGCTTTGCGGGACAATGACACCACGATACAGGTGTAACGTCGTTCTTCACAATACGGACGATTTACGCAGATTTTGGGAAAATGAAGACATCAACCAGCAGATTGAAATGTCTACAGAAGATCATGAATGTTTACAATATTTTCTGTCAACAACAGAGAGATTAGAAAACGGGAGATACCAAGTCCGACTGCCGTTCAAAACAGAAACCAAGGAAAAACTAGGCCTAACTAAACCATTAGCATTGGCACAATTTCGAAACTTAGAAAAAAACGATGCAGAAAAATCCAGAACTGAAAGCAGAATACACAAAGTTTATGAACGAGTATTTTAAATTAAACCATATGATGCCGTCAGCATCAAGTACGAAGCCCGAGTGTTACCTACCACACCACTGCGTCACTCGTGCTGAGTCAACCACTACGAAGTTGCGTGTCGTGTTCAACGCGTCTGCTAGATCGTCATCAGTACCGAGTGTACCGAGGTCCCAACCTGCAACAAGATCTGCAGGAACTGATCTTAAAATGGAGACAGTATGAGTTCGTTTACACAGCTGATATCGAGAAAATGTACCGACAAATAATGATACATCCTGAAGATCAGTCATATCAGAAGATATTATGGAGAGACTCACCATACCAACCTATTCAATCCTACCAACTTACAACCATAACTTATGGCACAAAACCAGCACCATTTTTGGCTATGATGTGTTTAAGACAACTAGCTGCCGAGGAAAAACAAAATTATCCCGAAGCAGCAAAAGCATTAGAAGAGTGCTTCTACATGGATGACTACTGTGGCGGAGCAAACTCGATAGAACAAGCAAAACAGCTAAAATTAGACCTAATAAAACTACTCAGCAAGGGTGGGTTCAACTTACGAAAGTGGGCATCTAATGAACTAGAATTACTCGCTGACTTAGAAAAAGATTTGTGGAACCAGCAAATCTACGAATTCAAACAATCAGACTCAACTAAAACATTAGGGCTAGGATGGAATCCACAACAGGATAAATTCATCTTTGACTCGAAACTAGAGCCGGTATCATCATCAAAACCAACCAAAAGGTCGCTTCTCTCCGACATATCAAAAACATTCGATCCATTGGGCTGGCTAACACCCTTAACTATCACCATGAAGATGCTATTCCAAAGCGTCTGGTCATCAAGCCTTAATTGGGATGACGCATTACCAGAAGATATCAGGATCAAGTGGCTAAATTTAAGGGGAGAAATAAAAGATATAGACACCATAGAAGTCAAACGTTGGCTAGGAATAAAGAAAAACAACAGCGTGCAGTTACATGGATTCTGTGATGCATCAAATAAAGCCTATGCAGCAGCGATATACTGTAAAGTCAGTAACCAAAATATTTCTAATGAGGTAACTCTGGTTGCAGCAAAAGCGAGATTAGTGCCCCTTAGTAAAAATATATCAATACCAAGGTTGGAATTAATGGGTGCCCAACTATTATCACAGCTCATGCAAAAAGTTCGGACCTGTTTGGAGTCCTACAACCAGGAAATATATTGCTGGAGTGATTCAACAGCAGTATTAGGATGGATTCAAGGAGATCCAGCGAGATGGAAACCGTTCGTTTCAAATCGCGTGAAAGCAATCACCAAGATAATACCAAAAGAAAAATGGAGTTATGTCAAACCCAATGACAATCCAGCGGACTGCGCCAGCCGTGGATTGAGAACCAAACAATTAAGAAACCACGATCTGTGGTGGCAAGGGCCAGCATGGATTCAATCATTCCAAAACCATGAAATACCCCAAACCAGCTATGAAACTAGCTTAGAGATAAGACAATCTAATGCAATAGCTGTGGAAAAACACCAGAAAACAACCATGACCACACCAAACATGATCCACCATTTACTAAGCAAACTGAATTCCTTTGAAAAAATCGTACGCGTTTTTGCATGGATACTACGACTACCTACTGCAAAGGCCGGCCGACAACCTTATCTCACTTTACATGAACTCCGTCGCGGAAAACTGCTGATTATTAAAACTGTACAACATATGGAGTTTGCCAGTGACGTCAGTGGCTTACTCAAGAATGGCTACGTGCATTCGAAAAGTAAACTTTTACCATTACACCCTATCCTAGACCAATTTGGTATCTTGCGAGTAGGAGGCAGATTAAGAAACGCACAAATAAGCACAGATTTGAAACACCCCATTATATTACCTCACAACCATCGAATTACCACGCTAATAATAAAATACGCTCACGAACTAACTTACTACGGTGGAGCGCGCCTTACTTTATCAAATATCCGACAAAATTACTGGATAATCAGCGGATATTCAGCAACCAAGAAATTCATAAGGCAGTGTATCACATGCAAGAAACAAGAGCCTATCCAACAATATCAGCTCATGGGAGATCTACCATCATCTAGAGTGAACCTTGAAACAGCCTTCTACCATTGTGGTGTGGACTACACAGGCTTTGTGGAAGTGAAAGCAAACAAAGGGCGCGGAATAAAAACCACCAAAGGCTACATAGCACTCTTCGTATGTATGGTTACGAAAGCTGTGCATCTAGAACTTGTCTCAGATTTAACCAGCTCAGCTTTCTTGGCCGCAATAAATAGAATGGCAGCACGACGTGGAGCTCCACGTCACATTTACAGCGACAATGGAACAAATTTTGTTGGAGCCAACAGAATGCTGCAAGAAGAATACGACAATCTTGCAGATGTTTTCAAAGAGTCTTTCTTTAAAGAAATAACCGAACTTCAAATTGAATGGCACTTCAACGCACCTTCATGGCCTCATGCGGGAGGACTTTGGGAAAGAGCCGTGCGAAGTCTCAAACACCACCTTAAACGCGTGATTGGACAACAAAAATTAACTTTTGAAGAATACACCACACTGTTAGCAAAATTGGAAGCTTGCTTGAATTCACGACCACTTTGTGCGCTATCGGAAGACCCGGAGGACTTAAATTTCCTCACACCAGCCCATTTTCTGATAGCACGACCAGGTTTAACCATAATTGATACAGCAGACGACGCCAGAACCAGGTGGCATCTAGTTTCCAAACTATTTGAAGATTTATGGAAGAGATGGAAAACAGAGTACTTAACTCAACTATCAACCAGAAGCAAATGGATGAAATACCAGAAGAATGTCAACGTAGGTGACTTAGTAATGATACATGACGACAACTTACCAGCCGGAAAATGGCCAATGGGTCGAGTGACAGAATCATCCCATCCAGGAAAAGATGGACTTGTCAGAGTAGTGACTTTAAAAACCAAAAACGGCTACATGAAGCGCCCTGTTGTTAAACTATCAATTCTACCAATAGGCCAACCGGATCCAACCATACCAGAAAAACAAAAAGGCGAACCACTACAGCATCAAAGTGCCAGAGCCGAAACGGAACCACGTAGTCGCCCGAAACTCAACACCAGAACGTACAGTACCTATCCCAAGATAGTAAACATTGCCCTGGCATTGATACTGTTCGTATGTATTAATATAGTACCAACGACAGCTTCTTATAACATTACACAATTCAATACCAACAAATCTTTGTACTTCGATACTGTGGGGAAAGTACAACTAATTCGGAATAAGTGGAAACTGGTCACATATTTTAACATGTCTCCATATTGGCAAGGGGACAGAGCCATCAATGACTTTACAAACTATCTTGAGAAAACATGTGAAAAAATTACGGAATCAAGTCACTGTCATATGATTCTCCAACAAATACGTCACGATTACAATGAACTGCAATACTACAACCAGCTGTTGCTTAGTCAGCATTACGGCGAGCCCACACGAACACGACGCGGTCTTATCAACGCTGTCGGCTCAATCGCAAACTCATTGTTCGGAGTATTAGATGAAAATTTCGCAGAAAAATACAGGCAGGACATTGAACTTGTGCACCGTAATCAAAAACACCAAGGTCAGTTATGGAAGAACTTGACATCTATCGTCGAAGCAGAGCATAATGTACTACAAAGAACTGAAGACATAATAGCAAAGCAACACAAAACCATAAATAAACATTTAAATGCTTTGGACAAGGAAAATAGTAAGCTGCAGCAAGAAATAGATGTGATCAGACCCCCTAATTATCAAAACTACTCTATATTTGAGTCAGTAATGGAAGATGTGCTGGCAAAACTTGCAAGTAATAATAAACAAGTGATAGTCTGTGGCGATTTTAATATTAATATTTTAGAAAATAATTCAGAGAGTGGTCGGTTATTACATCTATTTAAATCATTCCATTTGTCAAATATGTTCAAAGAACCAACCCGTATAACTATTAATACTGCTACATGTATTGATAATGTTTTTTGTTGCTGTGACTTCTTAGACAAAGCTGTTGTTAATTATCTGCCTTCCGATCACAGTGGACTAACAGTATCTTTTGAGTCCAACATGACAATCCAAAAAGTGCAGATACAATCCAGGCCAATTACAACCGGCAAATTAAATAAATTTAATAGCACCTTAATCGGTAAGTTAAGTGACCAGGGCTTCACAATGAACAATGGTAATATTTTGTATAGAGAATTATTTTCACTAGTACAAACTGAGTTCAATGCCACTTTTAAGCAGCAGACTAGAAATATATGCCCTAAATTTGTATTTAGTGACTGGGCAACTAAAGGAGTCAGAAAAAGTAGAGAAAGACTTTATGAACTTTATGGCCTTAAGCCTTTTATCAACACGGAAACTTTTAATAAGTACGTAGCTAGTTACTCAAAATTTTTTAAGAATACTTGCAAGGCAGCAAAGGCCCTATACATAAGCAACAAGGTTAAATCAGCAGAGAATAAAATTAAAACAGTTTGGAAAATTATCAATAATGAAACGAACAGGAACAAAAAACATAATAATGATTATACATTGCGAACTTCACGTGGACTCATAAGCGAAAGCAAAGAAGTCGCTGAAGAATTTGTAAATTTCTTTACCAGTATTCCAATTAAAACTACTGAAACCTTAAACTCGTCGCCCTCACTTTCTGTTGAATTATTGAAGGCGAATGTTTCAGCCTGCCCAATTGAGTTTAACTTTAAGCATATAACCCCAACTGTATTAATAAAAGCTTTTAAGCAAGTCAAGGTCAAATTGACAGAAGATCTATGGGGTATGTCTGTAAAAGTTTGTGCCTCCATTATTGACACTATAGCACCGTATTTAGCTTTTGTATTCAATCTGTGTGTAGATCAAGGGGTTTTCCCGGACCTTATGAAATACAGTAAAGTTATTCCTTTATTCAAATCCGGGGACAGTAAAGATACCAATAACTATAGACCCGTCTCTGTGTTGCCGGTTTTCAGCAAGGTGTTTGAAAAGGTTATGCTAAATCAAATGCTCAGTCACTTTAATGAGAATAATATTTTACATGACAAACAGTACGGTTTCACCAAGGGGCGCTGTACAACTGACGCTGGTGTAACTTTATTAAAACATATCTTCAATGCGTGGGAAGAGGCGCAAGATGCCATAGGTATCTTCTGCGACCTATCGAAAGCGTTTGATTGTGTGAGTCATGAGACATTACTCCTGAAACTAGAGCATTACGGACTAAGTAAAACAGCCTTGAACTTAGTAAAATCGTTTTTAAATGAAAGACAGCAGCTAGTTCATATAAACGGCAAAAATTCAACAGGATTAATCGTGAAAATGGGGGTACCACAAGGCTCAATTTTGGGTCCTTTCTTATTTCTAGTTTATATAAATGATTTGCCCTATATTTTAGAAAATAAACTCAATATGGTGTTGTTTGCTGACGATACATCTTTGATTTTTAAAGTAAATAGACATGCAAACAATCTTGACAATGTAAATAACGCTCTAATGAAGGTACATGATTGGTTCACTGCTAATAATCTAGTGTTAAATGAGAAAAAAACGAAGTGCATTCGATTCACTTTACCAAATGTCAAAAGTAATAATTGTGACATAATATTGAACAAGGAGAAACTAGAATTAGTCGAAGAAGCAGTTTTCCTGGGGATTAGGCTAGACTCAAGGTTACAATGGGGTCCTCATTTAACATCTCTTGCAGGAAGGCTAAGTTCAGCAGCATATGCTGTTAGAAAAATTCGCCAGTTTACAGATGTTGAAACCGCTAGACTAGTCTATTTTAGTTATTTTCACAGTATAATGTCTTACGGTATTTTACTTTGGGGACGGGCTGCTGACATCGAGTCTATTTTCATTTTGCAGAAAAGAGCCATCAGAGCCATTTACCATCTGCGCCGGAGAGATTCTCTAAGAGAACTGTTTAAAGAAATTAACATCATGACGGTCCCTTGTCAATATATTTATGACTAGCTGACCCGCGCAACTTCGTCTGCGTCACATTTTCCATTAATTCTGCGCTCCTTTTTGACTTAGCCTAATGATATACATATTATTATAGCTTATAGCCTTCCTCGATAAATGGGCTATCTAACACTGAAAGAATTTTTCAAATCGGACCAGTATTTCCTGAGATTAGCGTACTCAACCAAACAAACAAACAAACTCTTCTGCTTTATAATATTATAACTCAGAGGTTCTCAGATTTTGTTGTGCAAGGCGTTGCGAACGTTCGACACTCGACTCTCGAGCGCGTACCAGAGAGTGTCTCTGATTTTGTTCAGCAAGGCGTTGTGTACGTTCAGGTGAAGATTCTCCCATACGGCGTATTCTTGCTGCCCGTGCTTGAGAACTATGTTTAGTAAGTTGAGACCTGGCTCTCTTAGGCATTTTCAAATGTTTAAGAAAATGTAAATAGCGTGTAATATTCTAGCTCTGAAAAGAACTGTTGGTTAGCCCTGAAAAGAACTGTTGTTTGGCTCTGAGAAGAACTGTTGTTTAGCTCTGAGAAGAACTTTTGCGTAGGTATAGTTCTAAGAACGAAATCTAAAAAAAATCGCACGTATATTATTAGACTTCGCGCACGACCGCTGCGTAGGGAGCCGACCTCGCGTCTTCTGAGCCACGCGTGTACCTTATGTAGCCTCCACACTATTCCCGAAGTTGATCGAAGTTGAGCGAATACGATAGTGTAGAAGGGCACTTCGCTTCGCCTCGTGCAACTTCGCTTCGCCCCGGGCGACTTCCAGTTGTTGTCGGTTTTTGCGCCCGAGTCAAAGGACTCGAAGTTCGAACACGAAGCGTCTGTCCACACTACTCGGCTCACTTCGGTTCACGTCAGCCATAGTAAATACGCAGGAATTATATTATGCGAGAGTACACATTGCAACGGCAGTTGCCACATGAACATTATCCATTATGCCTATCGTGAGGGGAACGGGGGAACGGGCGACTGAGCTCTCCGCGAAGTTGCTCGAGTGTGTGGACACCTACTTCGGAATTCGGTCAACTTCGGAGAGCACTTCGCCTCGTGCAACTTCGGAATAGTGTGGAGGACACTTTATTACTCATAGATCTAAACTCCCCTCCCGCACGCGCACCCGGGGGCCTTGGTGACGTCCACTTCGCAACGGGCCGTGCAGCCAATAATTTAAATATAGTCCAAAAAAAAATCAAGATTTAAAAATATAAAAGTGATTGTTGTGCCTCACTCGACATAGATAGGTATAGTGTGTCGCGGACTTTTTTGTAGATATTTATAAGATCTACAATTAATTAGAACAATTCATGGTTCTATCTTTTATAGTTTAGGCAGCGTACGCAAAATAAGTAACTTTTCTGGTTGATTTTTACACCTTGTGTCCGAAAAACCCAAATATCTTACGGAACCCTATTTTTATCCAAAATAAAATATAGCCTATGTTACTCGTGGATAATGTAGCTTTCGAATGGTGAAAGAATTTTTAAAATCGGTCCAGTAGTTTTTGAGCCTATTCATTACAATCAAACAAACAAACAAACAAACAAACAAAGTTTTCCTCTTTATAATATTATATTATTATATTATTATTAGTGTAGAAAATATTATGTACGTTAGAAAGAATCTACATCTTTTCAGTAAACGAGGCGACAGACATAACTATGTCACTAGAAATAGGAATCAGTTAGTTCAACCAGGTTTCAGACTTGCTAAAGTAGCAACATCTTTCATGGGATACTGTTTAAAGTTTTATAACAAAATACCGCCACATATACTAGAACTAAATGAGACGAAATTTAAAAACTGTGTAAAACGCACACTATGCAAACAAGCATATTATAAATTAGGGGAGTACATTGACGACAAAAATGCTTGGCTCAATGCTGGTCCGCTCCACTAAAATGCCCGAACTTTGATGAAGATGTGAAGAAAACATTGTTGGACCTGCTGAAGATTGTAAGATTATCTTTGCATTGTATAGACTCATTTAATAATCTAACCATGATTTTGTAAAAAGGCAGTGTTTAAAAGAGTGTCCATGGAGTTTCTTGCACGTTCTTCTCCATAGGATCTACTCTTTGGAACGTGCAACTGCCGCGCTGGAGATAGGGTCGGTGAGTTTGTTTTGTTGCAGAATAACTTGCTACTGTTGTCGCTAGCGCGGCAGAATTAGCTTCATCTATTTGACTGACATACCTTGACTATTCAAAAGTGCCTGTAAACTGGTCTATTTGAAATAAAGGATTTTGTATTTTGTATTTTTTTGTATTTTGATGACAACACAACTGGACTTCACACTAGTCTCTATAGCTACCATAAATATGATTCAAAACTTGAAACAGATACAGAATACTTTAACCGATACAATATCGGAAATCTACCATGGCCAAATTAGTCTGCATCTGCTGACACCAGCGCAGCTCAAACGCGAGCTGCAAATTATCTATGGCCAAATGCCTCAAGATTTAGCCCTACCAATTGAAAATATAGAGACAGACATTCAGCACATCTACAAGCTATTGAGAACAAAGGCTCGAGTCACCGATAAATATATCATCTTCGAAATTACATTTCCACTCATAGCAAGAGAAAGTTTTCAATTATATAAGATAATACCAGTTCCGAAACAAAGCAATTTCAGCATGACCAGCATAAAACAAATAGCGGAGTTCGTCGCAGTGAACCTAAAAAAGGATGCTTATTTCGTACCAACCATACATGAGCTTGACACATGTTTGTATCACGGAGAATCCTTCATGTGCGAGCTCTTCAAACCCATCCTAAATTTGGGAAATGACGAAAACTTTTGCGAAATAAGTCCAATAAACCAAAGGTGCAAAACAGAAAGATCAGCGTGCAAAAATAGATGGGTTGAATTAAATTCAACGTCACAATACCTTTATTTTTGCTGTGACACATATTCCATTAAAATCATATGCGACGATCAAGTTACCGTTCGTCAACTGACTCGAGCAGGGGTCATTACCATGACGCAGGAATGCTTTATTAAAAGTAAAGATTTCACATTGTATTCTTTGCAACAACAATCCAACCAACTCAATTTTTCACCAAACATACGTACGTACGTAAACGTACCAAAGCTAGACCAGATCAACCATATCGTGAACATATCAATACCAATGGAAGCAGCATTACCAGAGGACATTAGTCTGAATAGATCTCTGTCAATCCTGGGAGAACAGATCAAGACACTGAAATCGACTAAAGCAGAAGTAGATGACATATCAGTCCATGACATTCACCAATACACCGTCGTCTATATACTGCTGGGAGTCGTCCTATGCGCAGCAGCAGCCTGGGTCTTGAGAAGAGTGAGATGCTGCTCGCTTTCTACGGCCAGCCGGGCGGAGCCTCACCACAGACAGGAGTCTGTGGCGACTACAGCGGAATCGCCCAGAGAACACAGTGAAGTGCCCCCGCGAAAGCAGAGTACTGCTGACCGTCAGCATAGTGAGAGTGAAACTATAGGTTTGTGCTTATTTCGCCAGACGGTGGCCCAGTGCTATGCGTAGCACGGGTAAAAATAAAAGGGCAACGTTGCCTATAGTGCGAAAAGAGCGTGTGTTTACAGTAGAGGACTCTCTAGTATAAGAATTTTATGTATTTAAGGACAACGGACAATTTTGTAATGTTTTACCTTTATTTACCATTTTTTAATACTTGTACTTTTACCTACCATTTTGTAAAACTTTTACCTTTACTTAACAATTTACAATTCTTTTACTTTGTTCACCAATTTATAATTAATTAACTTTTGTTTACCAGTTTACTAAGGTGATTTGATGATTATTCTAACCTTATTCTTATTTAATATTGTGCCCGGGAATATGTTCGGAACAATATTTGTAACCGAACAGCGCAGCACTTTTTGCTGCTCGCATTTCCTTAAATGCATGTATCGCTACTATTACCAGTTAGTACGTGTTCGACTACCAATCGCGTTACTCAAATCAAACCATCTTAGTGCTAGTTTAGCTTAGATTTACCATTTTATAATTATCATAAACTGTATTATTCAATATAGCTTTTAACCATATTTGTTCGTATCATTAAATCGGTGATCGTGCACCAACCACCAAACCATATCAACCAAATAACAACCAACCCTAAGATTACTTCTCTACTGGGTTAAAGCCCATGCTGGAATACTGGGGAATGAAAGAGCAGACGAATTGGCGAAAACTGCGGCGCTAAAAATCAAAAGAAAACCAGATTTTGACAAATGTCCTCTCTCATTTATCAAGCGAACCATCAGGAGTGCTTCGATTGATACATGGGAGAAAAGATATCAAACGGAGGCCAAAGCCAGCGTCACAAAAATGTTCTTCCCCTCAGCTACCGACGCCTACAGACTTAGCAGAAATATAAATAACACTTACCTGCACACGCAACTCTTCACAGGGCATGGGGGCTTCTCCCAATACCTGCACCGGTTCAAAAAGAAAGACTCACCTGACTGTATTTGTGAACCAACTGTGGAGGAAACAATACCACACCTCTTAATTGATTGTCCAATGTTTGGACTTGCCAGATACAACCTGGAAAACGAAATTGATATACAATTAAATGAAAACAACGTAAATAAAATAATGATGGACAAAAATAAACGAAGCAAATTTTTAGACTTTTGTTTGAATATATTGCAAACAGTAATTAATAGAAATAAAACTTAGCTAAAGAAAGTAACACAGTAAATATAGTGATCTATATTATACTCGTGTTACAGCATAAACAAAGAACTATGGTAACTAATAGATTAAAACAAACATAAGACAAAAATGTAAAAGCTGTAACAAGAAAAGTGTAACGGAATACTGAAAACAAATTAATTGTAAAGGATTAAAGGATTAACTACATATCAACAGAAAATAAACAACCATAATAGAAAAGAAGCCTCCGACCGCAATATCGGGGAACAAAATAGTCTTTAAAAAAAAAAAAAAAAAAAAAAAAAAAAAAAACCCTAAGATTAGTGCCAAACCAAGCAGGCGCTAATCTTTACAGTATTAATTTAACTAGGAAGTTTATAGAGAGCGTAAGTACAAAACAATAAGACACACACTACACAGTTTAGCCGATGGATTCGTTGGCCTAACCATTCCAAGGTTAACTTGAATAGCAAGAGTGGAAAATGATCTGACCAGAAAATATCATGTTAAACTTCTTCATTATAATCTTCTTATATTTATAAATAAAAGCAGCAACTTACTGGTCGTAGAAAGCTGTAATTGGGCATGTAGCTTCCTAACACTCCGTAGGGGTGCATTCATAGATATAATAAATAAGGAGATATGCCCGCTGGACGAAAATGTATAGGAATCTCGTGTCGTCGCTACAGTTGTTGTTGATTTTAAAGACAAATATAGTAAAATACTTGTACTGACATATGATAAGTGATTCCATGATTAACAAAGTGTTGTTTTGTGCTTCGGTTTTTACAAGAAACCACTGAATAACACGGCATTCTTATTATGTCACAATCGCGGTCGAAAGCCCCGTAGTTCGCGGCGACGCGACGGCCATTTGCGCATTGCGAGCGCATAATATAGCGACGACACCGACACGCCTCCTTGCCACTTCTCCTGTTTTTTATATTTCTGTGGGTGCATTAACATAGTTTTTAAGGTGTACTACTAACAATATTATGGGCCTAATGCCTGAAATAAAAAGATTTTTATTTTATTTATTTATTTTTATTAAGAGAGGGTTTTCAAAAATTCCTACGGGAATGGGGGAAAACGGGATATGCGCGTACGAAGTCGCGGGTGAAAGCTAGTAACCTGTAGCCTTCCTCAATAAATGGATGAACCAACAAAAATTTCTTAATTTGAACCCCTACAATTAGACGTCTTATGGACGCCATTTGGTTGGTGTTAGGTTAAAAACGCGAGGCCTGCTTAGTCAGCGGTTTAATTAAAGAAAATTGTGGCCAGACATCCGGCTAATATGGTAGGCGCCAATGAATGTGCAATAACTATGTCATTTGACCCACATACATTTATTGAATTTCTTAAAATCAAAACAGAAACAAAGACACAAAGCTGTCCAGAATCGACTTAAATCGTGATCCTTAACGTTCTCTAGTAATGAAAAAAGGTTAAAATGTATTGTTCGGGTATTTCCGAAGGAATGTTAGACAAAGGTCAATGAAGGTACTTATTATTGCAAGTTTATCTCGCGCCTACCAAAATACTGCTATGCTGCTACCACTATACCATTATAGCACTGCTGTATTAGTTTAAATACGGTTTTATATATGTATTGTTTTATTATGGGCCTGCCTAGAATAAAGGATAAATACAATAAATATGTAGCACCTTTATGTATATTATAGTGCACGGTATTACGGAGTACCTAACTCCGGGTCAGTTTCAACCTGCTCGGCCAGTGTCGTACTATCATCGTGAGCACCCTACTATAGATCACTCGTACCTACCTACCATGTAACCATAGCCTTAGTACTCGGAGTCCTCGGAGGGGTCTATCCTTTTAACTGAGGGTCTTCAAGAATGTTTCGTTCGCGTTCGCATCTCTAAATAAGCTCGTACCTACTGTGTAACCATAGCCTTTGTGCTCGTCGAGTCCATTCCTATATCTGTGGACCAAATTCTAAGAATGTTTAGGCAACGGTGTGTCCGTTACCCAAGCCAGATGTTGTCGAAAATGGTCATTTGAATCTTATAGATAATTAGTTTTGCGGCTTCTGTAATTGTTGCGCACATTTTTAAATTTGTTGCGCTTATAGTTTTTTAATTATTTCACAAAAACATTTCCTGCTGGGGTAACGTTACCCCAGCCAGACCTTTTTCTTTCTAATGGGAATATTTAAATAATTACTAGCTATAAAATTAGTTGTCTAGATGAAGTAAATGTTGTGCCTTATTTTGTATTTGTTCTTTCATCGGTTGCGAAGTTATTCGAGATTTTGCTGGGGTAACGTTTTTGGTTTTGCTAGATCTTTGAAATGGTTAAGCGGATTCTTATCATATTTTGTACATGGCTTCTTAGGAATTAGTTTAAATTTGTTCTGCAATAAAAAAACCAAAATAATACATAGCTTAAGGTTATTTCATTAAATAGAAAAACACTTCAATTGGTCCCAGCACTCTCAATAAGAGCTCTAAAGACTTACTTTAAACGTTATTTTAAAGCTTGTAACTGCCTTCAAATGTATGTGAAGTTTCATTAGTATCCTGTAAGTATTTAACAAGTTATGATGATATTGAGTTCTTCACGAGCACGGTCTTGATGCGCGCGGTGTTATTTGGCCACTGGATTGGATATATGAACTGAATGTTATGTCAATTATTAGTTTTTCAGTTCAGTTGTATATCAGTAAAATTTCAGCGCAGTACATTGGATAATTAATGAGATAATACGATTAAAGTCATCGGGAAGTGAATGACCGTGGTAACCCGACCAAGTTTAGGTGGTTACGAAAAAGCGAAAACGCAGAACATTATACTATCTTTTGAAATGTTTAGTATAATACACCTTACAATTTCGGTACAGACGCGTACACTGTTAAATACATTAATAATATAATAATATGTGTACTATGAAAACATTATTATTATCTTCCAGTTGCACAAACTTATCAAAAATCACTGATGAAAATAACATGTCGTTCGGTGGGACGCGGAAGGGGTGGGGTGAAGGGGCGCATTGTTTGCATATCACACTAAACATGCTCCGTAATCACATAATTCATCTTGTAGAGTGCGCATGCGTTTCGGCAGTTCAGTTTCCTGTTTTTGCAAATATTTATAGAGTGCGTGAGAGCTAATGTAAAATAATAAGTGTGGCGAATTACTGCTAATGTGGAGTGCTTCTATTGATGATCATAGTTATGGTGCAGGCTGCTTGATGAATTCACGAACAAGGTAAGCTTGTATAATGTAACTACAGAAATAGTAGCAAAATTATTATTAATATGTACATGTTGTTAGGTACTTATCTAAAACTGTATTTTTTTAAGGCTTAAATATTTAAATTTAGGAACTTATTATTTTCTTTTCTTTCGTACCTACTTAATTATTACCTAGACTGGAATTCTCAACAATGATAACGACATATTTATCCTTCGCTACATAGTACCTATAAAACAAAGTCGCTTCCCGTTTGTCTGTCCCTGTTTGCTTAGATCTTTAAAACTACGCAACGGATTCTGAAGCAGTTTTTTTTAATAGATAGATTGATTCAAGTGGAATGTTTTTGTGTATAGGTATATTGTCAAAATATGACTTGAAACATGATTAATGAAATTCATGACTTAGCGACCGATTTTTATCGTTATCAATGTCGGGAGTCGGGACTACCGCAACAGGTAGGTATTTATTTATTTCCACAAACTCCTTGGACACGTAGACTTTAAGAAATCCATAATTACCTTGTTGCGACACTCGCGTTGATATAAACTCGCAAATAGATGACGATTCGAGTTTCAAATATGTAGGTAGCAAAACTACAATTGAAACCCCATTAAGGATTTAGACAAAAAAAAATGTACTCTTTGTTTTTATTGTAGGCATAAACAGAATGGCAACATAGCAATAGCCGTGGGCCGCGATGATGGACGCGGTGATGGCGACATAATACCTACGTATGGGTGTGGTGGCGACTATGGCTGCGTGGTGAAGTTATAAAAAATATCGTTTGACGTTCTCCTCTACGTCTGTAAAACTCTCAATCTACGGTGAGTACATACTTATATCTAGCTAGGTATATATTACTACGATTTAGGTAGGTTGACCTGCTGGCCACTGTTCAATCTTTATTACTATGGATCATGACTTAAATAGATTATTACAAATGTAATGTGTAGGTAAATAAAAATGCTCTAAATACGTGCGCTATTACAGTCCCCGACACGTAACTTGGCAAAAGTTGTTAGATTCGCAAAAGTCGTTTTTATGAGGTAGCGCCAATCGCGCGCGATTGGTGTGTTACTCGGACTTTTGCCCCCCGCAACCCGTTTACGTCTAGGGCGTATACAAAATTGTACGTTTTTTTATTATGAGTTTCTGTTACGAGTTGTTATAATAGTGTTACTTAAGTATATTTTCTAGGTGAAATTTTTAATTCGATACCAGGAAAAGCAGTTTTGTTAGCTGATAGTGACGACGACAACATATAATTTTTAACCCCAGACGCAAAAAGAGGGGTGTTATAAGTTTGTTGATAATGTATTTTTTTGTCTAGGCATTTATTGGGTACAATATTGTTTTGAATCTCTGTTCTTTTTCCTCTATTTTCATATTATAATTCGACAACCCTTTAGCTGTAAATAAAACTTTATGTTATATTACCAGTTAATTTTTTTGTTTGTTATAGATGTTCTGATGACCGATGTACTATGGAATGGCAATCTTCTCATCGACCAATATTTGCGGACCTAAATCATGACCATTTCATCGACTGACGTAAGAATCAACAAAATCTGCCTACGCTTATGGTCTCTCTAGAGCGCCAACTAGATCTCTGTTTATGACAACTTTTGTTTCACAAAGTTACTTACGTATTTGGATACTCATTTTACAAAATGATCTGTGATATTTTTATACAAAAACCAACAAAGTTTTAGAATGTGCCTTTACACGTCGACTTTTTGAGATTGTAATGAGTTAAAAGTAATACTTACATAATTATTTGACTGCAGTTTAATATTACTTAATTTTTTTATTTTTGATCTGTGATTTTAAAAAAATGTGATATTTGAAATGAGACAACAAAACAGTAGGACTAACTGTGAGCATTTTACTACATTGTGATGTCATTTAATATTACCATTGATCTGTGATTTTAATTGATATAAGTAGGTATTAGTCGACATACGTAAAGGTGCGTACAGACCATGTAACATGTTATATAACACTACAACTCTATGTAAAATGTTATACAACAATGTTAAATAACATGACCACGCTATGAAAAATGTTATATAACATGTTATGTTATATAGTTTGTACGCACCGTAAATTTAGTGTTAACTGAAAAAAACCATTGTATATTATTTATTGTCTGTGATCATTACACAGTCCAATATGTGTATATTTAAATAAAAACTGTAACTGTGTACTGTGTATACTGAAATCTATAATTTAATTAAAAAATAATAGAAAATTTCAAAAAAGCATAATTACTATCTGTAATTTTAATCTGTGATTGTTTTTAAGTATAAGTTTAATAATACTTTAAAAGTTCAATTGAAATGATTATATTACCTGTCAATAAAAATTATTTAATAATCACGTAGTTTTTTTTTAAACTTGTGTACATGTCTGTACTAAATTTGTAACACTATCCTACATATTTTAGAAGGTACCATAATGTATTGCGTTTTCGCTTTTTCGTAACCACCTAAACTTGGTCGGGTTACCACGGTCATTCACTTCCTAATGACTTTAATCGTATTATCTCATTAATTATCCAATGTACTGAGCTGAAATTTTACTGATATACAACTGAACTAAAAAACTAATAATTGACATAACATTCAGTTCATATATCTAATCCAGTGGCCAAATAACACCGCGCGCATCAAGACCGTGCTCGTGAAGAACTCAATATCATCATAACTTGTTAAATACTTACAGGATACTAATGAAACTTCACATACATTTGAAGGCAGTTACAAGCTTTAAAATAACGTTTAAAGTAAGTCTTTAGAGCTCTTATTGAGAGTGCTGGGACCAATTGAAGTGTTTTTCTATTTAATGAAATAACCTTAAGCTATGTATTATTTTGGTTTTTTTATTGCAGAACAAATTTAAACTAATTCCTAAGAAGCCATGTACAAAATATGATAAGAATCCGCTTAACCATTTCAAAGATCTAGCAAAACCAAAAACGTTACCCCAGCAAAATCTCGAATAACTTCGCAACCGATGAAAGAACAAATACAAAATAAGGCACAACATTTACTTCATCTAGACAACTAATTTTATAGCTAGTAATTATTTAAATATTCCCATTAGAAAGAAAAAGGTCTGGCTGGGGTAACGTTACCCCAGCAGGAAATGTTTTTGTGAAATAATTAAAAAACTATAAGCGCAACAAATTTAAAAATGTGCGCAACAATTACAAAATCTGCAAAACTAATTATCTATAAGATTCAAATGACCATTTTCGACAACATCTGGCCTGGGTAACGCACACGGCAACGGTCGCATTCTCGGTTGCATTTGTCGAAAAAAAAGCTTAAATTCGTACACTTTGGCAGATTGAGACTCATAAGAATGCAAACTTAGCTTAAAAATATATTAGAATTTGCACTCAGGTGTGTGCGCATCCGAATATGAACGACCGTTTTCTGAAATAGCGGTCATAATGTGTAACCGGAGACCTATGTTGACCACCACAAAACCATTAGGTAGGTAGGTACCGTAATGTATCTTCATTGGGCTGTAAAAAAGTCATCCTATTCACGAGTTATAAACAGGAGCGTAACAATCCTCCAAAACTCCAGCCATTTGCAGAACAACGGGTAATAAAACACAAAAATGAATGTAAACCATTTATTAATTGTTTTGTTCAATTTCAAACTGCGTCGTCGACTACCGGCATACCACCGGTAACCAGTAAATAATTAGAATAAATATATAAGAAGCATGAAACTCTCGTTACATATTATATAATTCCTCTTCACAATTAAAAAACTACAATGACTAGTATTTTTACGATAAAATATGGCGCGGTGAACGTTTTGAAGAATTTTTTGTGATGGCAACGTAACTTTGACGTCTACGGTTCAAACTCCAAATTGATTACAAAGTACCTATCAAAGCTATTATTTTTACGATAAGTCACTTGCAAGAAATTTCTCTAGCTGCATGCTATTTAGCTTATTAAATAATGTAGCACCTAAACAACTAGTCATTTTGCGTTTATTTTAAGGTTGTAGGACTTCAAAACGATCATACCGCGCCACACAATACGCCGACGTCTCAAAATGTAAGATATAGTAAAAAATCTATACATTCCGTCCAAAGGATCAGTTACAAATCACAAACTACGACCTAATGAATGTAAATAGATCAATGAGCTTACGTTTTACAAATTCGTCGGGGCACTTCTTGTTATTTTAAGAGATTCAAACACTAGACTGGACTAGTGGACTAACATTTCACCATTTGGGTAGAAATTAGTTCCTTTTAAATGTGACAAGTGGCAACGGCAACACTAAAAGTAGTCCCCAGGGTCTTTTTGAGTTGTGTTGTGTTGCCATATGTACGGTAGAAAGTCTGGCTATGATGATTTTAGACTATGCTCATACAAACATTCAGAATGGAATTACATTTTTGTTTTTATTTCTGTAGAGTGTTTTCGAAAACAACACGATTTTTGAACATTTCAAATTAGTCCACCATTCCAATCATATTCGTACTTAAAGGAGATAATAATTCTACTTTCAAATCGAAATATTCAAACGAGAGAAAGAGATAGACATACCTAAGTTTCTAACCACCCTAGACGCGTCAACTTCAGTACATGAATAAAATACACCACACATTATTATTTCAGTAACAATCTTACGCTAGAATATGTACAAAGTTTGTAGAAACAACTATTTTCGCGCTTTTATCACTCCCAATACATTTTGTGAAATTAAAAAACGAATAAATGCGGGTAGAATTTACTGCCCATTGTGAAATGTCAAAAACTTAACGACGGAGTCATAAAAGTGCGACTGAAAAAAAAACAATACCTAATCTATCGAGGTTTAAAAAAACAAAACGTTAACAATATTTTCTGTTTGACTAGACTATTTATTTAAAATCAAACTAAATGCGATATCAAACATTACTTGATACGGGTGTTTTATTATATTGGTCACTCGAATCTTACTTGGGAAATTGTATTTTTTTATTTTAATTAAATATTAATCGACACTGTTGTTCGAGGCTTGTCTTTCTTTTTTAATGTTGCCATTTCCCAGAACATCCTTCCGGTATAAAAATTGACTACCTATTTTAAAATTAACACAGCTGTTAATTCTCAATTTCCCGAGTAAGATTTTTAATCTATCAAATCACTGGTTGTTATACCTAGCTAACGTAGGTGACCATTTACTAAAATGGAAGAAATAAAGTGTGATAAGAATATTGTCACACATAGGCACTCTCCGTACATAGACTCATTGTACTGGGGTTTATTTCTACTGAACACTTCAACTACAATGAGAGAACTATCAATAGGTACTCTCGGGATTACAAAAAAAGCACTTTTTCAGACCTTTTAATGGTAGGCTGTTTATTTTATTTCCATTGAAGCCTACAGTAACAACTTTAAAATTTCTGGCAAAGAAAATGGCGAACATATTGACCGGTAGATTTACTGTGTTAAAATAAAACGCAACAGATCTAAATAAGTGCCCTTTACATAACATATCTTAATAAAATCTAGTGCATCCCAGCGAAACGGGATATCAAAGGAAATTTACATGGGTCACTAATATTTCAGTCTATTTTTATTTAAGGAAGACTTTTTAACAATATGCAGATACAAAATACTTAAATTACTTTGTACTACTACAAAACGGGATACCTACGTTCATTGTATAACTCGTTTACATCTTCTTTTCTATTAAATACACTACCGAGACAGCTAAGTCGTTTCGAAAAATTTCCTCATCAACAATTTCAACGGAAAAGTAAATTGTACAAAAAATATGTTTTTATTCATTTATATTTCCAAACTAATTGAACTTTTGGTCCGTATTCTAAAAGATTCTAGTTTCCAAAGCAAAATCGTAACAAAACAAACTATTAAGGCACAATAAGATTGTGTCTTTCGGTTGATATGACTCCTCAATCTAAAACTACAAAAAACTCTATGTCTACTTATTTAAAAATCGAAAAAAATCTTAGAAGCAGCTCCCATGGAGTTTTATACATCACAATCTTGTTATTCTCGTATGTCCAACTAATCGATTCGACCATTCAACTAAAACTACGAATTTGACTTAATAAAGAACCCAGCACCGGTTGTACCACGTCTATAATCTACTTAACTAATTACTGGGATGCACTTTACTGGAGATGGGTACTAGAAATAAAAACTAAGCGATATTTTCAACAGCAGATTTGGTAATGTGAATGACAATACTGATTTCCTTATTTATTTACTTATGGTGAAACAGTTGGTTGCAGTAGAGGTTTATAAAGTTTTGACCGTCTCAATTGCCACAAAGAAGTGTTTTGGAGAGACTATTTTTTCAGTTTGAGAAAACGGATAGCCGTTTGCGTAGAAATTTTCTTCTCATTGAAAACATACCTAGGTAGTTATTTTGTCTATGTCGAAACCGTAGTAGGCATCTATTCAATTTGGAGACAACCTACATAACGTCTTTGTCTGCCGAATTATTTAGTAAGTAGGTACATGTGTTGGAAATAAATTGACAGGTCACAATTTTCGCCTCCAGCTAAGGTAGACAATAAAAATCGAATCAATACAGATGACTTAGGCAACCTATATTACTATATGATTAATTAAGCAACCTACTGTTTCTCCATTCTAATTTTTTTTAAACCATGCCCTCAGTATTTATATTAATTCTGTACTTAATATCCAATTTCTTGTCAGTGTTAAACTTTTGTCCGATTAGTCAAAAGATGATTTCTGTAAATTCCTCCCTGCAAACATTTTGTAACAAAAAATATTCACAATGAGCCTCGTGTGTAGGGGTTTCTTACTTGTGATGTTTTAAGCAGACGCTTCAATTTAAGAGTTGTGTCAAATTGTAAATGTAATATGCTTCTGTGTTAACATGACAAGAGATTAGACGTAGCTTCAGTATTGCCTCACCGTATAAAAAATGAAAGTATTCTTCGTCTTCGGTCCTGGGGCGGCTCCGTTGACACCGAGGCATGCACACTCCACCGCTACACAGCTCCTTAGACGACATGCATCTATGTCCAACCATAGTCTTTTGATCTCCAAAACATTACTAACACTACAGACTTGGGGTAGATCGACTAAGAAAATTCGTACTGGCGCCCAACACGGGCCGAAAGCTCTATACTACGAGTCTCAATAAAAAATATTCTTCTCCAAACTAATATTTTATCTAACGAAGAGGTACGAAAACTAACGAAAAAGCGGATAAATGAAAGAACAGCTGTGTTTTGTGTTACCATTTTATTATTTTTTCTAATACTTGTATCTAAGTGAAGATGAACCTTAATATTGTTAATGGCTGAAGGAGGCGCGCGGCCGGCGCACTACTGCGTCCACTAGCTAGGGGGCGCTAGAGAGCCCGACTATTGCCTAGTTTTAAAAATAATAATCTACATTAATTATACAAAACATTCATTAATAATACTCCTTGCGGCAAAGCTTACTCCCTGCGCATAGACATTACACCACACTATGCTCGGGCCCGTAGACTGACGTAGTCCATGATATCTACGCAGCTACATACCCAAACCCAACCGTAACTACGGGGTACCTCAAAATATACATAATTATAATAAGTCTGTTGAATTGCACAAACTGAGGACTTCCAAAGTGTGCTACTAGATGGCGCTACGTGTCGACAAGCTTCAACAAAATGAATATGAAATGTTACCAAAATCTTACTATTACTTATTGCTCGTCTACCCTTATCGTAAAATTAGGCCTAACATGTTTGAACTATGTCAAATTGGAGTATTCAATATGATATTCAAACGGGACTCTAAATCTACATACAATCGTTATCGCACACTAGCGCTATCTAGTAACAAAAATAAGAAAACCTCTATTAGCCGGTGGATACGTAAATAAAAAAACAGCCCATCACTAATTTGTCTATGATAAACTATGTTTTATAATAACTACCATAAATAAAATGCAGTAATTCGTTCAAAAATATACATAAAGGAATGTAGACACATGACTACGCGGATTTCGACGCAAAAACATTATAGTGCCGCCAAGTTTCTGAACGAAGTGTCATGTCGAGGCATGTTGCATTCAAATTCGTTTTCAAAATAATAAAACTACAAAGACAGACTGTGTCTGGCTTTTATCACAGAACACTTTAGAAGATATCCAATAAATAAAAAACAAAACTACCTTACTACAGGCATATCAAGACTAGATTTGAAATCGCGCGATTGAAAAGAACGGTAGGATAAATACAAGACACCGCGCCATTTCTTATGATTGAAACGTAAGTTTAAGACTACCCGCCTCAAACACAGCAACATGCCAAGACACAAGGTAAAATATAATAATTTCTGAACGAAACATGGCCGCACGCCCTCAAGCGTCGGCGCGAGCGCCCTACACAATAAACACTGCGCCACCAACTGTCGCTTATTCAACAATGTAATTATATCGGTTGACGACATAAACGAGTAGGCAGAGTGCTGAGTGACATCAGAGATGGGATGCTGTAGACGTCTAATGTGTATAAATACTGGGCTGAAAATGGCCAGATGTTATCCACACCCTAGAAAATAAGAGAGAGATTTGGTTGACAGACAGATAGCTGGCAGAAAGTCTTAGTCAGAAAATGAGGCCAAATGCAGTAAGAGAGGGCAATTCTCGTATTTTTAAGAAGCGTTTGCAGTGGCAAACAGTCGAAAACACCACAATTTCCCCATATTTCGACTCGTTATTGACATTGATTGTAGCTGCGACGAAATTTAAGTACGAGAGTTGGGCTTCTGGACCGAATTTATTTAGTCTTTATCTATATGAGTAAAATAGGTCAAATTATTAGCTGAGACAAATGAGGCTGGCTATGTAGTCACGCACTTTAACCTTATACAGGTCCAATTTAAGATTATTGTAAAGATAAAGTAGTTCGAGCACGCTGACGTAGATTTTAATTAGAAAATTCCAATTAGAAGGCAATCTTCTAAACCGAAGTTGGCTGTAAAACCGTTTTCAATGTCGGGCTACCGTAATTGGATATCGATGTTACAGGAAAACGATCTTACAATGAACGAAGAATAAGTGCAGGAAATTCGGGCTCTTGAGACTTTCGAGTGAATTAGCTTTGAAACATTTTTTGCAGCAACCCTATCCGCCAGACTTTTCCGAACTATATTGGGGTAGGCTTAGAATAATAACGCAATTATTCTAAGGGGGTAGGCTTCCCAGCCGAATGCAACTGAATACAAGTATTTTACGTTTTGCAGCAGTTCATATGGTCAAAAGCTAGAAGTTTCCCAAAACACAAGGTTTTGATGAAAACCTCTTCTCATTGGAATCTCGCTAAGTAACAGAAGAATCCAGCTATATTCTCGTCTCGAAGCTATCTTCAACACAAAACGTCCAACATCTCTGATGTCACATAGTAAAACGCAGACTACCCGCATT
Organism: Ceramica pisi; assembly: GCA_963859965.1. Classification (NCBI taxonomy): domain Eukaryota; kingdom Metazoa; phylum Arthropoda; class Insecta; order Lepidoptera; family Noctuidae; genus Ceramica; species Ceramica pisi. Next base: position 14,650,337 of record OY982556.1, read on the forward strand.
TCGTCGCTTACCGTTTAAAAATACAAGATTAACCAACACACTACTACACAGATACCTATTATACAAAAATATTTGTATTTGTATGCATTGTGTATAATTATAGTAATTCTAACATTTGCGCGCGCTGCCGTGCCCGGTCGTTACTTAGCCAAGTGCATTTTATTACTTAAATTTTTAATTTAATTTCGTGTGTCATATTGATGTTGTTTTTGATAGCTCTTTAAGAGCATTTTTATTACTTGGTTTTTATTTAAAAGCATTAGATAAATGTATAATTCTTTGATAAATGCTTCCATTGACACCCAGAACATGGTTCTTATTTGCTGCAAAGCCAAAATCCCCTTCTAATTTAACTTGTAACTGTCTTGCACTGTTATCTCATCTTTGTCGTTTTCTTAATGTGTTCATTCTATTTTCAAAATCCAACGGTTATTTCGACCAGTAATCGAAGTTCAAACATCAACCGACACACGTTCGACATTCTAACGTTAGCCTCTCTACCGTTCTTGTGCAAGCTGCAACGCGCGCGTGCTGTAGTAATATTAAATGTTATTGCTTTCGGTTAGTCATATTTATTTATCATATGTATGTAAAACTTCAAAATGTCTACGCTACAACACTACTCTAGCATTGCCATACATTAAAAACACACAACATAGTATCTTTATGTTCAATTTAACATTATACCAATCCAAAAATTGTATATTTATGTATATCTTAGTAATCTTACATAATTAAGAATATATAATTTTTTTTTTTCGAATGCTGTTTACATTTTGGTCCAGTGAGTCTGGAGCGAACAAGCACATCACTAGTTTATCGTTTGCGTGCTATGGCATATCTGGTGTATGGCACATCACTACTGCGTCAAGCTTATATCGATAGAAATTAACTACAACTAGGCAAGAATAAGTATTGAGCAAGATAAGACTCTGTATTCAGTTTCCCGCCAGATTTTAGAGAAAAAAAAAAAACAATAAAAAAATGACTAGAGAGGAATGTATTCTCGTATATGGCAACGAAGTGATTAAATAGATATAGCGTCTTAGTTGGCAACGTCCCGTCTTATTATTGTCACATTCTTAAGCTACTCTGGCGTATTTCCCTTTTGTTTTTGGCAAAATATTATTTTTTTATATACCGTCTTCGTCGCAGTGTATGTACCTCAAAGTTCATTTACATTCAGTTACAGCTCAACTCTTCTAGCTCTCACATAGCGTATCGTTGTTAAATCAGTTCCGATGTTCTCTACATCTGCGACTTCTCAACGTTGAGCAAAATTAACTTTTTTGGCTAAATTTTGGCCTGTTTTTTGGCAAAACAACTGTTATACCAGGAAGACCTGTGGCCCGAAGCGAAGCGTCTAAAGGTCTAATCTACGTGTCTACGTATACAATATTCCTTTTAGAGGCGATCTTTAAAAGGAATATTTTTAATAGCACGCATCACAACCAACGTGTGGCAAACGCCTTAATAAATTGACAGTGAAGTATTTTGTATGGAAGATTAGATTTTGTTTACGTATTCATTCATGCCAACCATGCCGGACGCGCCGCAGTTTGAAGACTATTCACACCTTCAGAAGTATAACGCATTATAACATCCCTTTTCTTATAACTCCAGATCTCCAAGAGTCAGTTTTATTGGCGATACCTCTGAATATGCTGTAAGTCGTCAATGCGCGGTGTCCTAGTATCTCTCTCCGTGAAGTCTTGAGTTAGTCACGAGTATGAAGACGCTCTTACACTACGGCGTAACACTATAATAATTTACAACTGTTATACGCAATACGCATGCCTGATTCGCGTTACTTGACTTACCATACGTCCGGTCTTTCCCACCCTCCTATACCAACTGAGGTTTTTGGCGCCCACTGCGGGGCAAATGATCACGACTTTTTCACACTAGGGTTGCCAACTTTTTAGTAGAAATGTTAAAATTTTGATCATTAGTGCCTCTGTCGTCGGGATGACCCTAATATTTAAATGTAATTGATCACAGTTTTAAAGCCAAAAGTGTAGATGGCAACCCCATAACTAAATACTACAAGTCCAACGTGCAAACTATCTAGAAAGATAAAAGTAGTGTAAAATACAACAAACCAAACCCAGCAGGAAGTCCCACGCTAAATAAAACACACAATTTTAATTTCTAATATTATATCCATGTAATGACACATCAGGTATTACTAGGTGCTCCTTACAGCGGGCAAACTCCTTCTAAAACTACGACTAAACCTACTGCCGAGGTCCGCCACGATTCAGTGACGTCACCAACAGTAATGCATACTACCCACCAAAGCATGACAACTTGAAATCAACTAAAATACATCACAAACAGTGAATCTCCTCAACCAGAGTCCCGAATAGTTGGCAACGTCACCCAATCAGCAATCAGCAACGAACAACGGCAACCAGTTACCAAGTGTAACTAAGACAAGGGTGTTGGAATATTGCCACCCGTAAAGGGAAGTTGGAACAGTACAATATGTATATGAAAAAACAAAGTTAAGTACATTACAAAATTTGCGTGAGGGCGCGGGGGGCGTGACAACGTGGTACAAACTACTCGAGTGAGAAGAAAGGTGTTCAAAGATGATATTTATATCAGAGATGGTAGTAGATGATTGCACATGCGGTTAAGTTGCGATCTACTGAAATGATGTTTTAAATATTAGTTACATCTACAAACTGTCATTCAATCATAAACCCTCAGAAACACAAACCGCTCAGTCAATTCAGTTTTTTTCAAAGTACCCTCGTTTTTCAAGCAAATTTACAACTACCAACGTTGGTTTAACCCTCGCGTCCCCACGCTCGCCGCCCTCTATCTAATTTGGCAAGATACGAAGCATACGGCGGCACTGACATCATAGTCAACCATTCTAATACTGTCTCAGGAAAAACGACCGCTAATGTACAAAAGGTGTAATTGTCGGGTGATGCGGGCGTGCGCTTTCTTGACAACTTAAAAAATCCACAATCCCTGACATTATCAGTATCATTTTAATCAATAATTGTGAACTGCCACACACAAAAAAGGTATTCTTATTCCAGAATAAGTAAATAAACATTAAATTAGCTGCCTCACACCGGCTTTTATATTCAAAATACAAAATAAATCCAGTTCAAACTGCTCATATCTGCTTCTAACTGGTTTTGAGACGAGAAAGCGCGCGCTCCACTGATTAATCTCAGGAGGTTCTAATCCTACTTATGCTAAAAATACTGCTATATAATAAGGATAGGTATGTTTATACATAATGTGAATATCATAGCATACGGTAGCCGTGGCGTGTGGAAAGAATAAAAAAATAAAACAGGAAATTAGAAATAATTGCCTTGTGACGTTGAAAATAAAATAAAAATCCTCATAACACTGGGAATAATAAAATTTTAATTTCACAGTCACCAACAATGTCACTGGTATCGAAGCCTGACAAAAAACATACGAGTTTTAGGTTGTATGAAAAGTGTCGAATAGTTGGCGCCCAGCTGGGACTAGTTAAGTACTGAACTGAACTCTTCCGTAGATAACAGTTTTCATCTCATCTTCAACGTTTAATTATTTTTACGGTTAATATCCACACGCTCCGGTTACAAGTGCGTCGGCTGGCAGGGAATGTAGCCGACCAAGCTACCATGCATACTGCACTACGCTTTGCCGCGCGGCCTCGCCTACGCCCAAAATATACGCTAATATAAATATAGGGATTAAGTACTTTAGTAATAGACGTTTTTCGGAATTTTCCCGGTGATATATTTGGGATTTTTCCCGTATTATTGTTGGAACTTTAGTATGTTTTTTTTTTGAGATTTTACTATATAATATTGTCATACTCATTATTACTATGCCGTCTTTTAAGTTAAACAAGCCGTTAAGTACAAGTTTACATTTGAATTCCGAAATGTCTGATTTATTCTTAAGAAATATAGAATTTAAATGAAATTTCTAATAAAGAGACTATTCCAAATATAGTTAAATAATTCTAATAGAATCAAAACTATGCCTAAACACGAGTATTTGGATATAAATTTTGAATTTCAAAGGAACTTGTCACAGATCAAAAACTATGACGTTTTAGTCGATAATTTTGGAAAATCACGTGTGGTTTTTTAATACTGCTGGTCTTAGGACTAAGTCCAGGATCCGCTTAAATCTAGGAATTGCACGAACACAACCATCTTTGTCTTTTACACTCACTAATCACATATTGTATTGCTTTTGGATCTAACGCTACGAATGATAAATTAAGTACTTCTAAGAAAGGACGTAAGGGTTCCTGAGGTTTTTATTTAGAGGGTACCGTCTTGAATAACTTAAATTGGTTAATTTGGTGAAGAATTTAAGTACATACTAACGGAATTAAGGACAGATATTTCAAGAGCAGAGCTATTTTGAAAGATTTATGCATCCCATACTCAAACTTGTTAGTCAAACCTGTTCTTTTAATTTTTGACACTCAGTAATTTGTTCTAAGAAAACCCTCTATTATACTGTGGTGAAAACTTTCTACAGTCAAGCAAAAGACGACTTCTGAAGGGTCTGTGAAATATCACCCAGGTCAGCAGATAAAACCACATAGCACCCAAGAAGTACCCTCCAAAAACTGGCGCCCAACACGGGCCCAACCCAGTTACTTCAAAATCATAGGACGTACGTTCTAAAATGTAAATAGACGAGGACTATGGGCGAGGCCACGCGGCCATGACAATCTACGGCGGCTTATATACTTAGCTTATTGTCACGGTACACAGGGTGTTAGTCCACACGCTCATACACGAACTAAATTATGTATTAATGTTAACTAATTTACTTCGGAAGTGATTTTTGTGGCTTTGGCGGGTAGTTAGTTGAGTAAAATCTTTTCAATTTGTATGATAACTTTTATTCCGACACTGTATTAATTCAATTTTAGGCATTTTTGTGGGCTTGACAGATGTCGAAACTTTTTTCATATTGTAAGGTAGTATCACAAAAGCCACCAACACCACCTCAGTACTATATCTACGTATGTCAATAATATATAATACTATTGTAGAATGAGATTGCTTTCCGCTCCGATATGTGTTGTCGTGAGCAGAGCGGCCGACGCCGTGTGACGTAACGCTTGTGACGTAGTAGTGAGCACGTCTTGCTGTTGAGACTGTCTAGCGATGACTGATGATATCGTGGGACCAGCTCTGACCGGGGAAAATGGCAACCGAGTTTTTTATTGCCAAGTAACTGTTCTTTTGAAGATGTTTTTGTTGTTCCAATGCGAGAAAAATACTGAGCTACATTATGAATAGTGCTATCCCTTTTCCTGGGCCAATAATACAATACTTTGATGATTTAGAGCCGCGATTGAATCAAGAAGTTTAACGTTAACAAACAGTTCAAAATTAGCCATCAAATAATTTTTATAATATTCCTACAGGTTTTTTATTTTATCGAAATCCAAAAAGCAGTTATTTTAGCAAATATAAGTACATACTTAATTAATTAAAAGAAGAGCTATAAGACGCAAAACTGAGCGAAATTTTGGCACAAACGTAGGTTCCTAGCGAAATGGCACCGTTATATTAATACTGACATCTCCTACCATTTCTTTGTTTAAGTTTATACATTGAAATTTTATTTAGCCTAAAATATTTTTATTTTACTTCTACATACCCTTTTTCAGGGAAGAGTGTTTTTATCCAATATAATTTACTAATTTTATATTACCAATATTTGAAACATGAGGGTAGAAAGATAAAACTTTTTATTTAACCATAATAATTGAATATAGCGCAGTCACACAGCGTCATTCTTACCGCGAATGTATATATATAGTAACTCCTATATTGTTTATCATTAAAAAAATACAGCTGCGAATGAGATTCATAAAAAATACAGTCAAGTCATCATAAATAATATCAGGTTAATGTATTGCCAAACAAACGTGCACTATGTCTACCACTAAATTACAAAATATCAAAGACAAAATAAGAAAAATTAGTTTTTTTTTATCGCAACTAAATTATTTGAGATCTTCGCCTTAATATTTAAAAGTTAAGGGGAAACGCAACGACGCGAACTTACGAAAAAGAAGACGACATCTTTATTTGTATTGTTTTACAAGTCACTTTGAAGAAGAAATCAAAATACCCTCACAATTGAAAAATAAAAACAAAAATCAACATTTTATAAAGTGACTCATCAAAAATACGTAATAAACATGGGACCGTCAAATTCTCCTATTCGAGCGTACCCGTTGGGAATCGCCTTAATAAATTAACTTTTTAATAAAAAAAATGAAATGCGTTCTCTTTGACGCCCGTAGCGGGCAAAGTATTGCTTGTAACTGCCTTACACTAAGTTTAATGAGCCAATAAACACCTTAACTACTCGAATACTGATCATTCCCTCTTGTGGCCACTGCGAGTACGCGGCAAGACAAACACCTTAATCAAAAAAGTCGTATAGGAACTCTAACGAAGAAAAAAATCAAAATAGCCGAGCTAAGAACCTATCCGTTGTAGGCGGGTGGGGTTTTCATGTCAATATTGCTCGATTACCGTTTAGATGTACATGGGGAGGCCATACATAGCGCCCCAGTCGACGCCCTGGAACGAAGACATGTCGACGCCGGCGAGCGAGTAGGCGGCGCCAAACTGAGGCAGCGCCGGCGCTGGCTGCGGCTGCGGCGGCGCCACCAGCGCCGTGGCGGCGGTGGCGGCCGTGGGCAGCGCGTACGGCGCGTACCGGTAGGCGTGCGCCGCGCCTACCGTGGGCACGGCGCCGACTCCACTCGTGGCGTACACCAAGCCCCTGCCCGGTCGCAACACAAGTCTTTTCCCCAAAGCAAGAGGCGCGGCTGCTACGGCTTCCTTCGGCTGCGCACGCTTACACTCCACTTTCTTATTCTTAATAGTATGGAAGTGTATATCACACACGCGTTCCACCGCCTCCTCGGAATGGAAGGTGACGAAGCCAAAGCCGCGATGGCGTTTCGTCTGCTGGTCCATGAGCATGACAGCGTCTTCGACGAGGCCGAACTGTGAGAAGTAAGACCTGACCTCTTCAGCCGAAGTGTCCTGCCCCACTCCGCCCACGAATATCTTCTTGGTTTTGGCGGGGCGGGGGGCTGACTTGGGAGTGGCGTGCTTGGGGTCGATGCGCTTGCCATCCAGCGTGTGGACGGGGACCGCGAGGACCTTGTCCACTGAAGACGCCTCCTGGAACGTGATGAAACCGAAACCGCGCGACCTCTGCGCGCGGTTGGTGTCAGTTTTGTGTTTGGGGACTTCAGTGAAGTGGGGATATAAACATTTTTATAGCAAATAATGCTTTAACTTAGTAGAATTGTTGCAAGAAGTATCACCATTTTGATTTTTCTGTGTTGTTTGTTGCAGCGCACAATGAAACTGGATAATACGGATTGAGGACACGTTAGCCAACAAGAAAAGTCCTCGGATGTGGCGGCGTAAGGTAGTTTGGAAGTTTGTGTTTGGAAGTAAATTGACACAACTTTGCCACCAAATATCTAGGCAACGCGACACTTAGGGACCCCATATAAATGGCCATTTTTGTTAGTTGAAGTGTCTTCTATCCAAACAGGGCAGCTTAATTGTGTGTCGCTACTGAATAAAGAAAAATCAAAATAGCAATAGGTGGCTATGCCAATTTGGTTCACTACCCATAACTGTTTATATTTTGCATTGCAACAATATTATTTTAATAAAGGTTTATCGCCCCACTTCTTAGTAAAAGGGGAGAGAGGGAGTTTAGTGACTTACACCTAAGATCCTACGAGTAAAACGAGAACTACTAGTCTCAAACAAAACTCAATATCAATTACAGTAAGTTAATGTTATATTTATTACTTTGGATCAAGAGCGTATACAAAAAAAAAGAAAAATCTGAAAAAAAAGCAAAGTTAAAATACTCTACAGAGTAAAGTTAAAAATGTTGCCAATTAATTAATCTATTTACTCAACTTTTTAAATTAATACAGACAAAAAAGTTAATTTCTAATATTAATTTTGACAATACAGTAAGTACAAAGTCAACCTAGCTATACGGAGACATAAAACTATGATTTATTTAGAAAAAGTTTGAAGATACTCTAAGTCATGTACGAATTCATATACGCTCTTGAAAAATAGGCTTTTAAGGTTAGATTCCATCAGTGTCACCGTAAAACCTAGTCGGGGAGACGTGGTTCAAATTATTTATTTCATCTGTACTATGAAAAGTTATTATTCTCTGCCGAACCTATTCCAACTGTGTTAGAGTTGGCTTCCAGTCCAATGCAGCTGAATATCAGTTTTAACATGAAGCAACTGCCCATCGAACCTCCAGAACCCAGTAACTAGGTAACACGATAACTTGGTCTTACTGGTATTCATTTTTCAGGCTCCAGTAAGCCAAGAACCAAGTTACTAATCGGTTTCCTACAAAAACTTTCAATAAGAAAGAAAAAAAAAACTTTTAAAACAAAATCAGTTACAGCACTCAAAAAACGACAATTTAAACTTGAATAGAAATCCCGGCTTATGTAAACTCGTAAGTAAAACGTATTTCTGAGAACATTTCGTGTAAGAGAAAACGTTTGTATTTGACAATGGAAGAACAAAGTTTTGGATTATTATTAAAGTTTCATTTCTGTAAGTTTGTGCTACTCAGAAATTCTCTTTAGAACGAATTGTTGATTCAGGATTGCTATAGTATGTTTCTTTAGTCTTATTTATATATATATATTCTGTTTTACTATTTCGTGGAAAGTTCCGACTAACTTAACTGTCAAATAATTTCATGCCATAATATCTTCTTCTTGTTGAATTTATTTGACAACAATATTATTAAATAATTAGCTAGTAAAGTGCTAAAGTTTGCATTTTGTATTTTTTGTAACCGCAGGAATACTGTAAACTGTTTTGTTGGAGCACCTATTAAAACTATTTTTTAATTGTTCAGCTTTTGTATGGATAGCTATGCACCTGCCATAATATCCCACAAGGGTGTGGTTGATTGGCACAGAATGACTAAATAATTCTCATAGAGTACCCTTATATTGAAGTTTAAATAAATAAATCAACTGCCAGAAAAGTGACAAAAAGATAAAATAACAAAACCGAACCCTGTCTCCCCGCCAAAACACTGACGCACAACAATAATATAAAAAATCACACTATGTCCCAACATTTAAGAGCTTTATTCGCAAATCACAAATATCGTATAAATGAGGGTATATGACAGTTTACGTGGTATTACTTAGTTCACTAGTAGTTGTACAGAGGGCGTCCTAAGTACTCATGCTTCCGTCAGTGGTACAGCTAGTTGGAAATTAGTGATGAATTGTGACCATTTTATTCCGAATAATAGATTAAACCCGCGTCTAAACTACAACGATTTAAGTGAAAATAAAGCACTAAGTGTAACAGAATTCGTCGATTTTTTTTTAAAGCTCGCATTTTTTCACGATCTCGCCTGATGGTATGGATGGATTTAACTGCTCCGTGGTCGAGTAGTTTAGGCGCTTGCCTTGCGACCCGGTGGTCGTGGGTTCCCACGGGAAGCATACTTTGTAAAGTTGTTTTCCAGTTTGGCTAAGACATTTCAGGCTTGAATCACCTGATTGTCTGATAAAAAGATGATTCTGTGCTTCGGAAGGCCCGTATAATCCGGTGTAGGACATTTCAGGCTTGAAGCGCCTGATTGTCTGATACAAATATGATTCTGTGCTTCGGAAGGCACGTATAAGCCGGTGGTCCCGGCCGCCAAATGGCAGTCGTTAAATAAACCATGTCAGCGGCTCTTGAGGCGGTTGAAACTCTGACACTAGGGTGTGTGCGACCCCACACACCCTTTAGACCTTACTGTCCACACGAAAAGAAGAAGCTTTATAGTAGATATTAGGAAACACTGATTGGACTCAGTCGGAATAAATAGAAAGAGTGGACTGTATTAAAATAGGTGTATTCAGAATTACAAGGAAATGCCCGTAGCGGAGCGCGTCTAGGAGCTGAGTGTGGTGGCGAACGCGCCGCGGTCGCCGTGTCCCGGGTTCGGCACCCCGACCCCGCGCAGTCCCCGCGGTCGTCCATGACGCGCATATGTGATGCGCGGACAAACACAGTATTCATCATATACACACACCACACCTCGTAAATGAGGTGTAGGTATAGAGTACACCACATTTCGTCAGTCGTTATATTCAAACAAAAGCACCACCATCATGTCTAAGTCTGTCGCCATAAAAACAATGTTAACAGCATTGTTGTGTTCCGGCAGTTAAGAGGTATGATAGCCAGTTCCTCTGTGTAAGAGGATTCCGGGTGAAACTCGCTTCCATCTTCGGCCTAATCATCACATTCCATCAGGTGAGATTTGGGGCAAGTTTTCCCGTTTTGCATTTAAAAAAAATATATCCTAACTAGCCATTAATTTTATCGATCAGTGTGATAGCCTTACCGATGACACCCAGTACTTTACTCAACGAATATATTTTCATTTTATACATTGTATAAAGCAAATAAAATGGCCACAACAATACATACTAATAAATAACTGACAGACAACTATTTCTTATTTATTTATTAGCACGAATCTGTGAAAACCGAGCAATATTACCCTCAAAGTACAACAAAGTTCTACCATTTTCATCTGAGTAGCTCAGTGTTACCTCAGTGACAAAATTACTATTTACTGTTTATCTACCAAAAATATTATTTCCATTCTATTCTGTGATCTTAGCTAAGTACTATTAATTAATTAGTAGAAAATCGAAGTTTATAGGTTTTGCAGATAATTAAAGGGGATGAAGTCAGTGTTGCTATGTTTAAAACTATTATTTTTGGGTATGGTCACATTTAACTAACAGGAACAAATCTAAAATATATTGTAAATTGAGGTAAAGCGAACAGTAGGTAATTATTTATACTTGTTATAAGATAGAGTTCTATGTACTTAGGTTAACACTTATTTTTATTAGACACGGTTAAAATTATGGACTAACAACTAAATACAAGGTAAAGAGTGTACTTTAAAACAGCCTAATTAGATCAACTACAGGTTTTATTTCTTTAAGGCTTTTTCTTAACTGTAATTAAGTACAGAATAATTCTGAGTTCAAATATTATAAGAAGAATAAAATACTGACAAAAATGTATTAGCAGTGGAAGAGATATTAAGTAATTGAAAATCTAATCTTATAACTTATCTAAGTGTGACCAAAAACATACTTGAAAAATCAAAACTACTATAAAAGTTACTAAATTAGTAGAAAAAGTAGAAGCATGGCAACACCGACTGAAGGGGGAACTACCAGATTCAAAAATAGAAGACAATAGAAGGAGTATTTCATCAAATCCATATTATCTAGACCTAACTTTCTATGTTAGTGTGAGTCTAGCATGCCGGTTGTCTATGTTATTTAATGGATATACTTTTATTAGTGTACCTAGGTTACATTGGATCAACCATAGCCCAACTATGCGTGGAGATTTTGGTCCATATGCAAAAAAAAATGGATGAAGGGACAAGGTGAATTCAAAGGAAACAGATACAAGGATTAGGAAATAATTATAATAAAGAGATTCCAAAAATTGTATGTTTAAAGGAAGTTAATCTCTTGAAGTATCGACTCAATTACGAAAATGCATGGTTCTTGCAGGATAAATCACGCAGATAAAGTCGCGGGAAATTGCTAGTAACGACAAGTTTTAAAAATCGGTAAAGGGCTATTGGGACACTTTTCTCCTGGTCTATGAATGTAACTAAAAATATGCGTTAAGAGATCTAAGAACATGTTTGGGACTACTATTCAACTGTAAAATAAAAGGGTTCCCAAATTTTGGTCAGTCTACAGGATTCAGGACACTCTAAAAACAGGGAAATTAATGAAAACCGCCAGTTTGATCAGAAACCTTTTATTTAGAAAAAAAATGCTTCAAGGAGGGATTCCTTGAAGGTTTTTTTTTTTTTTCTTCAGGATTTTAAAGTCACTTAGAGCACAAATCGAGCTATCTGAATACACGTGACGGGTGGGCAATTTACAGGACTATCTTTAATGACGTTAAAAAACACTGACTTTCAGCCTTATTTGGAGTTACTTTTGCTTTGAATAAAAGATAGATACATATACTCTTATGGATTGCAATAAACTATTAGAGATTTGAGATTTGACTCTTTATTGTGATGAAAAAATCTAATTAAATAAATAAATAATTAGTCCGTCAGTTAGATTATCAAAAAATATTTGACCCGTATTTTTTCTTTAGTTACGGGAACCAAAATTGACGAAGTTACGACGCTTTTAAAATTCTCAATACGTCACGCCGTGGTATAATTTTTAGCAGGTTGTGACGTCACGAGCCCCCACTCCCGAGTTTTGATGCGTTTTATCTTTGCCAATATTCATTGACTTACAAAAACAAAAAATACGTGTCCATTATTTTTCAATACTCTAACTGACGGACTAAATAGTTTTGCAATTTGTGGATGATGGCAACTGGCCTATTATAACAATAGGGTATGATCTTATAAATCCCTACTAATATTATAAATGCGTAAGTAACTCTGTCTGTATGTCTCTTCTTCATGCCTAAACCACTGAACCGATTTGGATGACATTTTGTACAAAGATAGTTTGAGACCCGAGAAAGAACATAGGATAGTTTTTATCCCGGAAATCCCACGGGAACGGGAACTATGCGAGTAAAACGGGTGCGAAACCGCGGGGGACAGCTAGTAAAAAAATAAAGGATTTTTAGGAAAAAATGTAGGAAATTCAACACAGGACATACAAAAGCGTAATTTTTTGCACATGGCCGTAATCCCACACGATCCTACAGATCTACCTAGTCCAAATCAACCTATACAACGTTACTAAGACTGACCGAATCCGCTGCGTCTTCTGCCTACCGCTGTCTTGAAAAAATGGCGTTATTATATTCTTATTAGCTAGTTTAGTTGTTGACATTGGTCGATAACTTAGAATTTACTGAGGAACACATGCATGGATGCGAAATCCTGGTCTGGGTGTGATGGAACAGATATTATAGCCTCATGTCCAAACTAACTGTACGGAACCTTTTCATTGTCAGGTTGTATGTGCTTCACAGACTGGACAGGGCTATACATGTGTATTTTTTTCGTTTTCAAGTAGTTATCGACAAATGAAAACAATGTCATTATTAGTCTTAGCAACATGCCAGGAATATAGTCTAGGAATGGTTTATAAGGTATTTAAATTAACTTATTTATAGTCTTACATAAGAACAATATTTTTAATGGGTTATTCACCTAGCAAATGAAAATTGGCCCATGGCGGCAGATTTAAGTATCAGTATCACTACATATTATAAAACAAAGTCCTCTGCCGCGTCTGTCTGTTCGCGATAAACTCAAAAACTACTGCACCGATTTTCATGCTGTTTTTACCAATGGATAGTGGTTCTCGAGGAAGGTTTGAGTACATAATTTGTCAAGCTGGCGTGGCCGCGGGTATCAGTTAGTGATGGGTAATTTTTTTTTTCTGTATGGGGAAGTCAATGACTCCTCCCGCTTTAGGCGGGCGGGAGGGATTATCACCCTTAATGACTAAAACCAACCCGTGTGTTCCTTCAAATGCTCGTTGCAATAGTTTTATCGAACAATACGCAACCCCGGCAGACTCCCTACTACCCCTAATACACCAATCTCGCTTGATGGTAAGCGAGGTATGAGGTCTTAGATGGAGCAAACGGAAACAGAAGATGCCAGTTCGCTCGCGCTTTAAGAGCTGACGGGTCATAGGTGGTAGGGAACACAGTAGCTATAGCAGAGTTCCATAAACTGTGCACATAATAAATGTAGATGAAAACCACTTATTTTTTGTAAATCTTTACGCGATTACACAATTCTAAACCAAAGTTGAAAGTGCTATGGTAAAAAGGTGACGTCACACTTATGCAATTGCTCGCCAGCACGGTTGATAAGTCATTGAACTAAACACAAAAAACTTCAGAACAGATTTCGTTACTGATTTTTCGTCGCACAGAAATCTGTACTAAGTTATCATTTATCGTTGCTTCAACATCTTCCTAGCGGATATTACAATGTTTAGCGCTTCAACTATCTTTTCAAAGTAATAATGAACAGGCTACTTCTGGGTAAGCTCGCTCCATCGTAGACTTTGTCTGTGTCATCTCTGACCTAGACTGCTCTTGAGTCTTCAAGAGCAAACCCATCTCAAATTAAAAAAAATACATTTACGACTGCCTATCTGTGGGGCTAAAAAGGCCACTTTAGCAGAATCAGAAAGGTCACGTTACCCGTCACTGTCAAATTTTCCCAATCAACCTTGAACCTAATGCGTTAGCGAAAAAGATGAAAATGCAATATGATAGATTTTTGTGTGTAATGTAGCACGGTAACCCTAGGTAAGTCTGGTTCCAGTTTAACGGCCGCAGAGGTATGCGAAACAGGGTGTAAAGCCTCGCAAACCTCTCTTGAAAAGAGAGGATCCTCGAAATCAGAAGATAACAGCCTTCTGGTTCGGTATGGTGGGCAACTACCTTAAAATTGATATTTGGGCATTTACAACAGTGTAAGTATGTTCAAATCGTATGGAGAAGTTAATGGCGCCCATTACGCGGTAGGTTTTGCAGCAGTTTAACCACTGTCAATGCTCTGTCTGACTAAACTATCGTGTAATGCAGTGACTGATGGTTGCATAAAATTTACTGACGAAAATCTTGATATTTATTAGTATCTTTTAAGTGAATGGGTCTGTTTTTATATGCTACTAGCTGACCCACGCAACTTCGTCTGCGTCACATTTTCCATGAACGCTCGGCTACTTTTAATCTTAGCGTGATGATATATAGCCTTTAACCTTCCTAGCCCAGTCATATTAGGGCTTTCACCTCGGAATGAAAGATAATAAGCTGCAAATTGGTATGAACCTTTGTTTTGTCATTCTAAATGTTGTCTCAAAAGTCGGACACGATAACGATTGTCGTTTTCGTGTCCGCGTCTCAAGATATTCAAGGTCAAAGGTCACAAAAATCGGTTTTTCGCGAATATCTGGCTTCCTATCGGTTAAATGAGATTTGCATTTATTATAAAAGTTGTAGGCTATAAAATTCCCTACAACTTTTGTTTAAACTTTTTTTTCATACGACCAACCGTTTTGAAGGTAGAGCGCGAAGAGTGCACATCGTACAGTCATATACGGCCTAATGCAAGGTCAAGCGTGAGTTATGGTTATCAGTACGTTATAAAGTCAATTATTTACTTGGAAATTATAAATATTAAACAATGCCTATTATTTATGTACTAACTATTAATTATTTATATTTAATTAAAGTAAGTAACTTGATTATTTATATATAATTATTCATATTTAACTATTTAAGTATAAAATATTATTAATTCTGGATTATATATTTTAGTTTTATTTTAAGTTAAAATGATAGTAAGAGTATATATTTTACACATATTTTTATTTATTATTAAATACGGCATAATATACATTTATCAAAATGTGAGTTCAAATATCAAAAGTATCTTTGTTGATTTTAATTGTAATGAAATTGGAAATGGAAGCTAATTATCTTCTTCTTGTTCGTCGTCTTCTTCTTCTTGTCGCTCAAAAATGTTCGATTCATTGTCATCATCCTCATTATCTGTCATGTTCATCTCCAAACCTTCCAGAATATCGGGATCATATGTATTTTCTTCATCGGGATTACTTGGATACAGTGAAGCGTTGAGGCAAGCTTGTCCGTTGCACTGGCCGCAAGCTAAAGAACATTGTAGCCCTGATTTTCTGCATCCACAGCGGGAACCACAACCATTTTTGCAATTGCAAAATTTTACGTTTAGTAGTTCGGCTGGTGCTGGAGGTAATAACGTTCGTATGGGCTCCAGGATTTCATTTTCAAGCATCCAGCCCCATTCTTGAGGTTCTAAGTCCTTCCCTAACCACGTTTGAATCTGGTAGTAGACACGTTTTATGTGTTGATGAGCTGCTACACTTGTTGGTGGAAGTGTTGACAGTTGTACAGGTTTATTTAGTTTTGTAAATTTGATGAATTGCGTGTAGCGGAAATGATCAATGTTGTCCTCAGATTTTGGAGCATTATATAATGCCAACAAGATGCGCACTCCATTTTCTAATATAGTCTATATGTCCATCATTTCTTTCAATACTTGCAGTTTTTAAAGTTTGTAAACCACGTACGACATTCACAGAAACACCTTCTGAAAGTTTCTTATCACATATAAAACACAAATCAGCCATAGCTCTTAAAACCGTACGTCCGTAGTTGCAACGGTACAATTTCAAACTAACGAATAATCTTGACTCATACAAAGTGGAGAGAGTGGCCTTGAATACTATAGAACATCTGTCCCGGCAATGAATAGAAAAGGGCATAGGGTAGGGACAAGTATTTCCAGGTATATAAGTATTGAGAAATTTACGCGTTTTAAAGAAAAGATATATAATGTCGTGTTAACTTAAAATAAAACTAAAATATATAATCCAGAATTAATAATATTTTATACTTAAATAGTTAAATATGAATAATTATATATAAATAATCAAGTTACTTACTTTAATTAAATATAAATAATTAATAGTTAGTACATAAATAATAGGCATTGTTTAATAATTATAATTTCCAAGTAAATAATTGACTTTATAACGTACTGATAACCATAACTCACGCTTGACCTTGCATTAGGCCGTATATGACTGTACGATGTGCACTCTTCGCGCTCTACCTTCAAAACGGTTGGTCGTATGAAAAAAAAGTTTAAACAAAAGTTGTAGGGAATTTTATAGCCTACAACTTTTATAATAAATGCAAATCTCATTTAACCGATAGGAAGCCAGATATTCGCGAAAAACCGATTTTTGTGACCTTTGACCTTGAATATCTTGAGACGCGGACACGATAACGATTGTGACTTTTGAGACAACATTTAGAATGACAAAACAAAGGTTCATACCAATTTGCAGCTTATTATCTTTCATTCCGAGGTTGACCCCTTTTTTTACCTAATATGACTGGGCTATTCCCGGATAAATGGGCTATCTAATACAGAAAGAATGTTTCAAATCGGACCAGTAGTTCCTGAGATTACCCCCTACATACAAACTTACAAACAAATGTTACCTCTTTATAATATTAGTATAGATTAGTATAGATGGAATGTATAATAGTTCCGTCTTTATCCTTTTTCTAATCCCCTATAATCAGGCAAAAATATATCGTCACGTATTCAAGAATGGGCGTTTAGTGTCGATTGAATGAAATCACTCACCATCATTCATGACTTTTGGAATTGAGTGACGTTTGCATGAGAGTGTATTGGGCGCCTATACAAGCCTCTCCGTTACGATAGCAAGTCTTATTGCCATTGAGTAAAAACTGTGAACAACGCGCTTTCGTTACGCTTTCGATTCTGTCATTGAAAGGCTTGGTTATAATCTGTGAAATAGTAACACTATCGAAATCCAACATACATCACTAAATGCATTAGTGGTTCAAGAATTTTAATTGTGGTTTAATTCTTGTCAATAATCTGAAGATGACAAAGGCAGGAAAATGTTTTAAATAGATCTGCCTAGCCTTTTCCCATCTATATAGGGGTCGGTTTCCAGTCACAATGGATTCAGCTGAATACCAGTATTTTATGTGGGTGGCTTGCCTACCAGACCCCACCATAACTGGAGTCCGATTTTCTCGCTTCTGACAATCAGTAAAGACTGCCATCGATTTAGCTAGAGTCTCGCTATGTTAAGATGGTCACACATCATCCACAGACTGACCCTGACAAGCGTTGCTTAACGTTGAAGATCAACCAATGCGGCTGTTATTATTAAGCCAAAAGTTTTAAACGCATTTAGTAATTTGGCTTAAATGGCTTTTAAGGGTGTCTATTTTATGTACACTTGTGTACAGTATTTTTTCATTCACCTTGTTTCACCCTGCATAAATATTTTTTTAATTATTGCTGTGTGCGTTCGCCCAGCGGAATGTTGTTGAATTAAAAGATTTTAATTATGCAGATATTTAGTGTATGACGTCGTATAATTGTGTATGGTATAAAAAAATTTGTGCACGCAGCCATTGTGGAGAAATTCACCAAAAACTGATTCCGCTGGGCGAACGTTGTCCTGGCGGAACTTTTTTTAATCCATAGACTTTAGAAGAAAAGAGATGTGTCCAAAAATTAGTGTGTATTTGTGTGTAATTGTGTATGTATGAATAAAATTAGTGCATGCATAAACTTCGGAGAAATTCAAGTTTCCGCTACGCGAACGTTTGGCCATTACCTAGTTTTCATATAAAGCGCTTACATAGAGAGCTGTAGATTTTTACATAAGTTGTTTTGAATTTGTTTATATTTGTTTAAAAAACAGATTTAGAAAAAATCGTAGGGCTTAAAAGATAAAAATATAAACGTAAAATACGCTTATTAGGTCTTAGTTCTCTAAGTATGCACTTTGGGGTCTAGATTTTCACGTTTATACAAACCTTGTAAGTGTCTGCAACATGTTGCCAAGTATCAATGATGTTCCGTTAGTAATTAAAGAGTTATAGGACAATTTACCATGAATTGATCACTGTTTACAAAGCAGTCAAATATCACGACGTTCTAAAGGAATTGCATGGTAAAATGTATGCCAATAATTAGTGTATTCATTCAACTATTCACATGCAAAATTTCATGTCATTAAATTCAGTAATTAAAGAAAAACAATTATAATACTGACGAAGCATCGAAAACCTACATAACCCGACCAAGTTCGAATAGCTACAAAAAAGCGGCCGTGCAATATATTTAGGTAACATCCCAAAATTTACAGTATAATATCGGTATTGAATTGGTATAGGTGATAACACAATTGTTGTTTCGATATAATAATGTCATTTATTTTTGTACACTTACTTTTTTAAATGTATTTGACTATGACAGAAAGTAGGTACTATTTACGTAGGTACTTTATTTAAGTATGCTTTTGAGACTTTAGATATAATCTAGATATACCTATTATTTAAGACAAATAAAATTCATACAGCTAATTTCTATTGAAGATTTCACGGATCAGGATTCTAACTAAGTATAGACAGACCCCTTAGGGAAATTAAATAATTACCACATGTAAGTACCTACTACTGTTTAGATAAATATTTATCATATTGTAGCTTATTACACAACACATAGCTCGATGCGCCTCTGGTTATAGAGGTGCTTCGATAGCTTATGTTATTCTATCGAAGATAGACGCACTGCGGTCAAAAGGTGTCCAATTGAGATTGCAATGGGTTCCATCGCACATTGGGTTGCGGGGCAATGAAGAGGCTGACAAATTAGCAAAATACGCAGTTAAAAACGGTAAAGAAACTTACTTTAGTTTGGACTATTCAGAATATTTGCCTAAATTTTAAAAAAAATGTTATGTGCTTTGGAAAGAATATTTTAATAAACGATCATTAGAAGTTGGGATATGGTACAAAACAATCCAATGTCAGCCTCTTTGTGTGCCTTGGTTCATAGATAGCAATTTAAGTAGAAAATTAGTGGTTACTGCTCATAGACTCAGATCGGGACATATTCCATGTCATAATAATTTGCGTTCATGATGAAGAAAACTACTTCGCCCAATTGTGAACAATGTGGGGTTGTTGAAGACTTACACCATTTATTGATGGAATGTGTCCGATATGAGTCAGTTAGAAATAATTTAATATCAGCTTTGAATTTGAACAAGACTGACGTAGGTATTTTTCATAAAATCTTGGCCCAACCGAATGGAGTCGATGCGAAAGTTTTGTTCGAATTTATGGCCCACTTATAATTGCCCATATGTATATTTAGGGTATGATGGGACTGGCATACGCTATGCGTAAAAGTTCCTTTAAAAATAAAGATTAAAAAAAAAAAAAAAAAGCTTTTTACACTATTTAACCAATGGACTAGGCATGCACGAGCGTTCCCCTTTGCAACTTTAGTGGATCAAACAATCTAATAACTTAAAAAAAACTACTTCTTGAATCGATTTTTTAATTGATGTATACCGTTGTAGGTACTGGTAGTGACTTATGTATGTTGAGGTTAGGACATTTAAGAATATTTTCTTGAAAATACCTTTTTTATACCAATGTTTTAGTTTATAAGCACTTTTTTAATGTTGATCAAATCTAAACAACTGAATAGTCTAGTTATGTGATGTGATTTTAATTTTTATTGAAGCTCGAAATATTATACTTACCCTTATATTCATAATCGTTTATTAAACCTATTTTAGTTAAAACACATTTAAGTCTATTGCTGTCGTTGCAAGCGTTTGTTAACGTTATCATAATTACCTACTTACATAATTAAGCATTATATGTAATTAAAAATATTTTTGTACTCGAATATTTAAATAGAGAAGTACTTGTTAATTGAAGATTTATTTTTATCGTAGATAGTGGCGTTATTATTAAAAAAATAATTTTCATTCAAGAAATGCAATTGTTTTATTTTTTCCTAACGCTTGTGTACGTAACTGTACCATATTAATAAATACTATATTGCAAGGTTAAGAACGTTTCTAAGATATATGGCACGGCCGCTTTTTTGTAGCCATCCGAACTTGGTCGGGTTATGTAGGTTTTCGATGCTTCGTCAGTATTATAATTGTTTTTCTTTAATTACTGAATTTAATGACATGAAATTTTGCATGTGAATAGTTGAATGAATACACTAATTATTGGCATACATTTTACCATGCAATTCCTTTCGAACGTCGTGATATTTGACTGCTTTGTAAACAGTGATCAATTCATGGTAAATTGTCCTATAACTCTTTAATTACTAACGGAACATCATTGATACTTGGCAACATGTTGCAGACACTTACAAGGTTTGTATAAAACGTGAAAATCTAGACCCCAAAGTGCATACTTAGAGAACTAAGACCTAATAAGCGTATTTTACGTTTATATTTTTATCTTTTAAGCCCTACGATTTTTTCTAAATCTGTTTTTTAAACAAATATAAACAAATTCAAAACAACTTATGTAAAAATCTACAGCTCTCTATGTAAGCGCTTTATATGAAAACTAGGTAATGGCCAAACGTTCGCGTAGCGGAAACTTGAATTTCTCCGAAGTTTATGCATGCACTAATTTTATTCATACATACACAATTACACACAAATACACACTAATTTTTGGACACATCTCTTTTCTTCTAAAGTCTATGGATTAAAAAAAGTTCCGCCAGGACAACGTTCGCCCAGCGGAATCAGTTTTTGGTGAATTTCTCCACAATGGCTGCGTGCACAAATTTTTTTATACCATACACAATTATACGACGTCATACACTAAATATCTGCATAATTAAAATCTTTAAATTCAACAACATTCCGCTGGGCGAACGCACACATTATTGCTGTAGTTTAAGTGTCAATGCATAGTATTTATACTCATTTGCAAAAAAAAAAACATTCATCCTGTATTTTTTTCTTAGTCAACCTCAATACATTTTTTATTGTTTTTTTTTTGTATATTTTTTTATTTTTTATATACATGGGCAGTTTATGTACATGTTAGGTACAAGAGTATGCTAAGCATTTCGTATTAAGTGGCATGTTGCTAAGGCGTCTATGGTACATACTTATCTACAGAAATCATAAAATCATTATAAGATCAGGTGTAGGCAATGCAAAGTTAAATTACTGTAAATTACTGTGTTGATGAACTATGATTTTAACTGTTTTTTTTTATGATGATCAATAATTGTGTGAATTATTATAATAGTAACTTTGCTCACAAGCCAAATAGTTCTTGCAGTTTCCATTGTCAAATAACTCTTTTTCTTTTG
The DNA here is from genome assembly GCA_963859965.1 of Ceramica pisi. Classification (NCBI taxonomy): domain Eukaryota; kingdom Metazoa; phylum Arthropoda; class Insecta; order Lepidoptera; family Noctuidae; genus Ceramica; species Ceramica pisi. The sequence goes on from OY982556.1 coordinate 14,672,174, forward strand.
GAATAAAATTACTTCTAACATCACCAGATTCAAAATAATGTTTATCAGTATTTTATCCCTCTATATCCCCATCTTATTACAAAATCCAAATCATTCAGAATAACTTCTATGGAAGAATTTTAGTTTATACATAATTCTTTTACAATAAAATAACTCTGCACCACCCTACCTCAAAAACTAAGCAACCTCAACCCGTCTCACCTGCGTGACAGGATCCTTCATGATCAATACATCGGTAACCGGCCCGAACATAGCGAAGTACTCCCTCAGCTTCTCTGAACTCGTCTGCCAGCTAAGGCCGCCCACAAACAGCTTGCTTGGTGACGGTGAGGTGGCGCCCGTTGGTGCGGGCTGTGTTCCGTTAGCGGTTGATGTCACCGGGGTTGAACGCCCCGATGACGGAGACGTTTCTGTGGGGAAATAGGGGTCTGGGGTCAATGTTGTGATGAACTTTGGTGTGGCTTGGTAAAATGGTATTCTGGGATTTCTGGTGACTTGTCTTAAGCAAGTTGGTATTTTAGTGTAATAGTGGTATTTATTATTCTAGTACTATACTAGTTGGATCAAAAACACCTTTTCCAAAGATCTACATACTTAGAAGAGTTGTTTTTTATCTTAAGATGATGTTTGTAATATCTACTGAGAAAATTATGGTATCAGTCACTGTTATGGCAAGTTTTGTTGATTCCTGATGATGATAACACATTCATGTAGTTGTAGGTATCAAATGGGTACATAACTTACTTAAAGTTATATGATTGGTTTAGGGAATAACTAGAACTAAGCAAAAGAATAAGATATGTAATGAAATATAAAGATCTTATTTCTGAACAAGTTTAATTAGAAATAAGATCTTTGTATTTTCACCATGAAGGACCTATTATGCTTGAAATAATTTTTTACTTAAATTATTATAGCTATTAATTATAATACTTTTAAGTATTTTTAGTCCTGATGTTTTTTGTTTAAACATCTCAAGATTATGAAAGAAACCATATTTCTAAACTAACATCGAGATTTCTACATTTTTTTGTTATTTATCTAACAACAATCTTTAATTAGACTAGTTTGATAATCAAAGATCTTTTATTTCAGAAAAGATAACAAGCATGTTTGACCTTCACTTGTAACACATTTGTGTTATTGTTTGGGTTACTTTTGAATCCATCATTGTCTATTTACAATAACAGTAAGATTCCAATAAGAATATTAGCATCCATTTTGTGAAAAAAGACTTTTACAAAATGTTATGAAACCATGTCTATGAATGACTTATTGGTTAAAAATACAGTATACAAAAAGAACATGAAGTTTAGAAAAATGCTACGCCTTCCATTTTGTTTTGCAGTAGACCAGGCATTTTGTACCCTGTTACTTCATTACAGAGAAATTTTCAAGGGTTTCATTTGTTTTTGATCTGGGGGATCTACTTTAGGCTGTAGTGTCATTCAAGGGGTAGAAATTAAATTGAAACTCACTTATTTGCTGCACAGCTATCTGTTGCTGCTGGTGTTGTTGATGTGCGGCTGCGGCGGCCGTGGCGGCGGCGTGGGCGGCCGCCTGCGCGCTCAGCACGTGCGCCGTCAGCTCGCCGCCCACCAGCCCGCCATCCAGCACCTCCACACCACCCAGCGCACCGCTAGAATACAAGCCCATCATTTTCACTACCGCACTATACAAATCACAGCTTACAACTAATTTATTTACGAATTTACGTAAATATCGATGGCCGAATCACGATTCGCTCCAACGACGCTTTCACTTTGTGGCAGAGAAAAAAACAAAACACGATCTGTTCATTCAGTCGAATTTCCCGCCAATGCTATAATTATGTTTAAAAAGTAAGTATCGCTGATTAAATTGGAATTTCATCTATTTATTTATACAATTATTAATGTATTATTCATTTACATTTCACACAGCGCAAACATTTAAATTATAGGTGTATTTTCGAGCAGATACAACGGCGAAGGTTTGTCATTAGCAAACGTATTGTTTATGGTAATTGAAACGTCAATTTCATTACGTCATTACAATGACAGCAAAAAATACGATAGAATGTAAATACTTCCGTGACGAAGTAATAATTATAAAACAGTTTAGGTATAGAGATAAAATAAAAAGAATGTTATAATTATTCTTATCGTAAAGCTTACGTCTTTCCATTTGCGAGACATTCAGAAAATTTAGAATCTCGCGAGACTTCTTGGGGAAGGCAAATATTTGCATATGAGATGAAACATGATGAATGTGATATCTGACGCTTTCCTCAAGATTTCATTTTTTCATCGGAAAATATATAGGTAGGTATAAACAACATGGAGTTTCATATTTTTAAATAATGTTGGAATTACTATTTGTATAATCATAGAGTGGAGATCTTCATTTTTTCTAAATCTTATTCATAGCTTTTGTGCTGTAAATATCATAATTTTTAACAGACAGTAAAAATGCTGGATACAGGTATCTATATCCTGTATCCAGCGTTTTACTGTTGATGACAAAATCCATTTTGGTCTTTTCAAAATATTTTTCTTTAAGGCCTCAAAGATTCAGGTTAGGGGACAGACCAATTAGGGGAACTGTATGTACAAAGCTAACATGTTATAAGTAGTAATAACAATACGGTATGGATTTATTTATGCAAACAATGGAACTTTTTTATGTGGAATGATTTATAAATAAAAGGGAATCAGACGTAATAGCATGACAGGTGTGAGGAAAGAATGTTGGAAGAAAATACTCTTAGGTTACAGGGGATAACAATGACAAGAAGTCGATGAATGGAACAATTTTTCTTCTGTTTCTTATCATCAACATCATCATTTCAGCTGAAAGTCGTTAATTACTGGATTTAGGCCTACACCAATTGTCGCTACTTCGCTACATCAATCGTTCAGATTTCTGCACCAGTCCAGGAACTCATTCCTTTAATAGGCGTAAGTACCTAGTATTTTTGTTCAGGCTTAGTTTCTAAATGAAAATCAACGTAGATATTTAGGTAGGTACATACTTAGCACGGTTAATGAGACGCGAAAACAAAATAAGATAAATGTGACAATATATAAAAGGCAGAGTATGTCTGCACCAAAACGGGATATAATCCCTAACGTTGATCTGTAATATGAGTAATATCTGTGTCTGCCTTTACTTTGCTAAGAGCTAATAAAATACGCCGAAATTCTCGAAGTCAGTGTCTGTCCTACAATAAAAATTAGATCATATCCAAATCGCTTCCAAAGAAATATAATTTTCTCTTCAAAATTCTAGACGCTCGAGTTTTATAGAAAAGCGCACGCCGCCCGCAGCCGGAAAAGCTTTTATTTTATTGAAAATGAACTTATCCGTACAGCTGCTCCACAAAAATTACCCTCCTACGAGTTGCGCATTTCATCTCTACGAGGGCATTGCTAACCCTCTCGCTCTCATAGCTTTTCAGATATAAATGTCTCTTTTTCGCCCTGAAACCAATATAGCCATTCTTGTCTGGCATAGGTGTTGGGTGTATTGTTGTCCCGCTCTCTGTTTCTGGGTGTGGTGTGGCGAGCCAGTCCTCGCTGCTCTGGGGCAGTCGGCGACAGCCATCGGACACAGCTTGATGTCCTGTAGCTGCCGTCGAGTGTAAATATTTAAGAATGAGAGTGATTTATTGAGCACACATACTATTTTTGGCTGATTGCAAAAAAAAAATTAGGTATTCGTTTCATTACTATATCATTTTGCAAATTACCTGTATCCACAATTCATATGGAACATTATGTCAATGGCGCCTCGTTTCCACTAATATATACGTACTGCCAGCTGTAAATTTTTTGAAGGCCCATTAAATTAAAATATAATTAATATTATGATGACTTTCATCTCCTAGCTGATGCCACAGTGAACAAATAATTTCCTGTCATGTTTTTCAGAGGAATAGATAGAGCTGAAGTAGCTGTTCTATTCCTGAACATTTTTTCTAATAATGAGTCCTGCTTAGAAGTTACGACATTTAAAAATTAACTGAATCAGAGGAGCTTATCAAGTGTAATAAATTACAGGTCAAGTACACTTTTCGCTACTTTACCTGGAAAAGAGATGAAACTCTTTTGAGTTGTTTAATCATGGGCTTAACCACTCCTATCGAGCTGCTGTCAAGTTTTTGTAGGAAAATAATTATTATCCTACTACAAGAACTCGATAGTAGCGTAACATTCTAAATTTTTTCATACGGAATATAAATTAATCGCATCTGCACTGAGAAGTTTCAAATCCGACTTTTACACAAATTAAGGAAAATTTTAAACGGTGTAATCTCTTTCACCAAGTTTGATAGATGTTCACTTCTTCCGCGGGATTTCTTTTTTTAAGAATTCCCCTGTCCAACTATAAATCAAGGAAGACCCACACAATTTATCTCGTCTGAACATGATGGGTACATTCCTTTAGAGTTTCGACCTTATACTATTCACGTGATAATAGAACCCAAGTTGCTTTCTGTGTAGTATTAAAAATGTCACATATAAATTCCCATAAGAATCTGTCGTTAAAAATACATATTTCATGTGTCTGATTTATAATGTGTGAGCATTTTCCTTAAGCAACGAAACAACTTTCTCGTTGCTTTCGTTGCTAAATTGTTAATTATTTATAAGAACTGTGCACAGTCTGCACGGTAAGTTTCGTAACCATGATGAACAACTTGAACTAATAATTTAATTATTACACTTTGAAGTTTACAGGTAAGTTAGTTATGTACACAATCTTTAAAACTACATTCATATTTGATATTGTAAAATGGGAAAGACTGGATATTTGTAACTATATCACACCTCAATGGCTAGAAGGATTTAAATGAAATATTAAAGCGTGGTAGAACACGTCTTCATTAAAAATCGTATAGTATACAACCCGAAAGTAAGTCCTAGAAATTATTTGAACATCCAATAATTTCTCAGTTTCACGCAGGTGAAAGAAAAAGAGAAAAAGAAAGAAAGAAAAAGAGTTTATTTGCGGACAATATGACGCATATCAAAAGTACACAAAAAAAAAATACAATTATTATCTATGAAAGATTAGGAAGATATGCGTCAAATCTGCGCAAAACGGCCATCACTCAGCAATGCTGGGACTCGTGTGCGAGACAGAGTCACAGCGCTGGTGAACAACATGTACCTACCTATTTCGAATGCTTACAAACATTTCATTCATCACAAAATTTCCATTGAATACCTATTTCTTCTATCACAAATTACGCAACGCTTTACCGCAATTCGATAAATTAAGACACCGTAAAGTGAGAAAATCGTCAGCCGTGACGAATAGTTTCTCTAATTCGCTTTCAGGTCAGAGGCGGAGCGGGCGGCAGTTTGTTACGACCTGCCGATGAGAGAACGGAATGAACTGCTCATACATTTGAAACTTTAAATAGGTACTTCCAGTCGCAATTTAGAAACGTTTATTTGGTGGTCTGTAGGTATAACAGTATTGATAAAAATACTTCCCGAAAGTTTGAAACGCAAAGTGTTACGCTATATGGCTTACAAACAGCGGCAGTGTTCTGTGTCTTGTCATGGTATATTAGACTGTGGTCTTGTCTTTGCGATTGTCAAATAATTAATAGCACGATGATTGTGTAAATTGATGGTGCCTAATCTAATGTCTTATATATTGCAAAATGTGGAAGCACTTCGTTTTACAAACTTTCGGTTTTTTATAGTAGGTATTTTTTTTTCGGTAGAATATACCTTTTCTATAGTAAATTTGAAATTCCCAAAACGCGCAAATCCATAGGGGCTGAGAAAAAAATCGCCAAAACTTTCTTTCGGGATTGGTGGGATAGTGGGAGTATTAAGGGTGGGGAAGATTACGTGGCGACTCTATATAAGCTTTTAATCCAAATTAAGGTCAGGGGCATCTTCAAGGTCAAGGTCAAACCCGTAAATGTCAAGGTCAAAAACTTCAAGGTCAAAATATGCCTAAAATCGTAGAATATTGCCCTCTATTAAACTCCAACGTCAAGAATATACTCAAGGTCATACTCGAACCTCTCAAAAATGTTAATTTGAAAGAAAATGTCGACGGAGCCCCGCTGCGCGGGGCTCCTACTTCTGAGTGGTTTATAAAAAAATAACCTCGAAGGGGATGGCGGGGTCTATTCGCTCGCTTCGCTCGCTCACTCGACCCCGCCATCCCCTTCTAACCTAACCTATCCGAGTCGGGGTGCCCCCAAGTCCAGAGCTCGCTCCGCTTGCTCTTGCATTTTGAGTCCTTCGAAATGTTACCCACTTCTTAATGTATGTGTGTAATTCTGTGCGTTGGTTATTATGTAGTGTATGTAGGTTATAGGTAGTTATAGAAAAAAAAAAGATTTAACTGTCAAACGTAAACGTCGCATACATCATAATATTCTAATTACGTTTCGTTACCCACAATCGCTAAAATACTTTTTTATTTTATTTAATTAAGTCTATTATTTGCTTTTTATTTGAAAACATAATACTTGCGCAACTATTTAAAAATAAAATAAAGTCAAAAACTATAATATTCAATAAAAAAAAACTTTTGAATGAGTGGTCACTTAGTCTGACCGTAAAACGAAACGACCTTGGACCGATTTTTTTAAGTTATCTGTGGCAAAATATGTCATTTTTTCGTAAATAGGTTAGAAATAATTGAGTTTTTAGGATTTTTTTTCTCTGAAACTATGTGTTTGCGCGCTATGTGACTTTGTGATAGTGTTCTACAAGAAGAGTACTCTACCCAAAAAAATTATCAAGCTCCAAACCGAAAGTTTGCAATACGAAGTGGAGCCCAAAATGTTGACTGCACTCAGGATCAAAAAGATTTTTCGTTCTGTTGGTTTAATTTATTTCGGTGACATGACGTCATAATTATGACATTATAACTATATGTAGGTACCTAGGATTGTACCTAGGTACCTTGATACACTTGTGAATGAGTGAATGTGACAGCAATATGTTTTCTTTCGAAAACTTCAACAAACTTGGCGGAATTGGCGGGATCTCGAGGACGAGAAGTGATGCAAATAAGTTCAGCAAATAAGTTCAGGTATAATACCTAGGTATTCGTTATTTTATTTTACTTTGCGCAGAAAGACTGACATTTCGTAAAGGACATTTTGATAGAAATATATAGGTACATAATATATATTCGGTTCAGTATTTTGACTTTGACAGTATTTTATTTACATGGAGCGACTGCCTGTTTTTTTTTTTCTAAATAGGTATTGATAGGCGTACGTTTGACCGCTATTTCACCTGATGTTAAGCGATGATGCGGTCTAAGGTCAGTGGAGCACGCTTGCCTAGAAGTAAGTAACCTATTCACTCTTGACTTAAAGACTCCCAGGTTGTAGCTATCATATTATAGTCTTTTCACAGTAATTTCACCTGTGATTTTGCACCAAAAAATAGCATATTGTCTAATACTCGTAGATATTAAGTAGCTGTCAGACGCAAAATAATTTTTAACGCATTGTAACAAAATAAGTAACGAATAGGTTAACATAAGTTGCCAGTGATTTTATTCAATAGAACTGCGGTCGGAAAAGTTCACCTAAAAATAAGGGAAAAACTTTTTATTTCATTTCTTACTTGGTAATATTTGTATTCTCCTACATGGGCAACTTTGCAGAAGCACTGACGGAGCTTGTAAGTACTAATAAAAAAAACTTTATATTAGTTTTTCCGGGTTGCTTTGATTTACTAGTTACAACAAGTCTTGTTTTGTGAGTGTCTTTTACTTACATCTTGATTTTTACTATTTATTTATTTTTTAAATTATTAACTAGGGTATGACCGCGGCTTTGTTCTCGTGGTCTATCCCGCAGGGATCTTGATTTTTTTCGGCGATAAAAACAAACAAATGACAACGTTCTGTCTGTAAAATAATCTTAATCGGGTCGTCTATCCGACCAATAAAATTCCATGCTCACACGTGCTGTTCCATGTTCAAATACATAGTCCATGGGCACATCATACCTACTTATGGTGGGCACCCTTTTCGGTAGCCCAGCTACAACCAATGACGTATCAAATATAGACACGTCATAAACCAACATCGCGGCGCTTAAAAACGGCGAAAATACTAGATAGCTACTAATACGCATGAAGAAAGGGAAAGAAAATATGTCACCGTACGGCGGGATGCCTGTTGCTAGAGGGAGATAAATATACATCTTCAGTTACGTCACAGGATAAGTAATAGTCAAATTGACATCAAAACAAACGTAGTGTCGCGTGACAGGTTGGTGCGTAACTAAGCGCGATGTGGCCAATTGGCTTCATTTCATGTTGTCATTTTAGAGTGCGGAAAACGTATCTATAGTTTTTATATCATTGGCTACAACCTCGTGGGCTGTAATTTCTTTAGATTGTCAAACTCATAATTTGCGTTCAAAACTACCTAAGTAGGTACATTTTAAATAACCAGTGGCCACGCCAGCGTGAATGTCGAAAATGATCCTAATAAAAAACGTCCTATTAAAATAACGCAAATCCTAATGACCTTATGACATATTTTATTAGAAACTTACAAAACATCATAATGAACAACACAATAAATATTAAAATTCCTAGAAATAAAATAACAATAAAACCGTGGATTACTCCAGGCCTCCTGAGGTGCATAAGAACAAGGGACAGAATGCACTACAAACTAAAACACAATCCTAATAATGACATCTTAAAAATATCCTACAAAAGATATAGAAACTTTTGTAATGACATAATAAAAAAATGCAAGAGGCAATATGACAGGAATATGCTTGAGTCGGCTGGGAGTGATAATAAAAAGCTTTGGTCAGCTATTAAAACTATTACCTATCTAAAAAAATCAAATGCACCACCGGTGGAACTTTTGCATATTAAAACATCACCCCAAGATTCAGTTAACGCAGTAAACTCGTATTTTGCAAACGTGGGTATAGATTTGAAAAGAAAATTCCAACTGGTCTTTCGCCACTCCCAACGCACACGACAAATTTCAAATCCTCGTGTAACTCTTTCGTGCTTTTGGAGATATCTGAAGAAGAAGTGGAGGGAGTCATCAGCAACCTGCGCTCAGATTGTGGAGTAGGCTGGGACAATATTACGGCAGCGGTTCTTAAGAACTTAAAAAACTATATAATTCCTCCCCTCACTTATATCCTGAATCGTTGTTTAACAGAAGGCATTTTTCCAGAATCCCTTAAAAAACAACGGTTATCCCTATTTTTAAGAGTGGCAGCAAGGAAGAAGTTGCAAACTATCGGCCAATTTCGTTGCTCACCACCATTTCAAAGGTATCTGAAAGAATTATTAATAACCAATTTGTGAAATTCTTACAAGATAAAAACATCATTTCACCTAACCAATATGGTTTTAGAAAAGGAAAAACCACGACTGACTGTCTGCATCGATTCACTGAAGTTATTGTGAATAAATTAGATGAAAGAAAAAAATGCCTGACAATCTTTCTAGACCTTCAGAAAGCTTTTGATACTGTGTGCCCACTTAATATCCAAACTAGAAGACATGGGAATAAGGGGCACACAATTAAAATTATTCCAGAACTATTTACAAAACCGATATCAGTCAGTTCGGATAGGCAGTACACTGAGTGAAGAAAAACCGATTAATATTGGAATCCCACAAGGCAGTATCTTAGCAGCCCCCCTCCTTTGCTATATTAATGATCTTTGCCAGCTAAACATTAGAAACTGTCATATAATGTCTTATGCCGACGACACTACCTTAACCTTTTATGGTATCTCATGGGACGAAACTTTTGTGGCGGCCCAAGAAGGGTTCAATATGGTGACACATTGGCTTGCTCTCAATAAATTGACCTTAAATGCCACCAAAACTAAATATATTGAGTTTTCAATTCATAATGTAGCATCACAAAATAACAATTTCAACATTTATGCCCACACATGTAATTTTGTTAACACAAACTGTACCAGGTGTCCAATGATAGCAAAAACGGATTCAATAAAATACTTAGGCATAATAATCGATAAAAACTTATCTTTCAAACAGCACATCTCACATTTGGTACAGAAAACTAGAAAACTTATTCATATATTTAAAAATATTAGGCATGTAGCGAGTTGGAAACTGATTAAAACTGTGTACGAATCCCTTTGCCAATCAATCCTGTCGTATGGTATTTCCATCTGGGGCGGCTCGTATAAAACGAATATCCTAAACGTTGAAAGAGCACAGCGACTTCTCCTAAAAGTTGCTCTCTTCAAACCACGGTTATACACTACAACTAGCCTATATAAAGACGCAAATGTATTGACGATCAGGCAGCTTTATGTGTTAATAACTGTTATAAAAAAGCATTCCTCCATAGACACTTCTACTGCAAAACACAAAGTTAATAATAGACGTTTTTATGAGGTCTGTTAAACAACTACGGCAAAAACATCTTTTGCTAGGAATTTCTATAAATTCAGAGCAAGTAGATTATTTTTTAATAAAATTAACAAAGTGCTGGAAATTGTTAATTTGTCTAGAATAGAGTGTAAAAAGAAGGTTACCCAGTGGCTCCAAGGACTGGATTATGAAGAAACGGAAAAATTGCTTAATATCATAGCTTAATCTAGCGTTTTCCCTAAAGCCATACCGCCACCACATCCCGCCCACTTTCGTATACACATCCAGCATTATACGTACAGACACAATACACCATCATACTCTCTTTTAAATACACACACATACAACATAATAACTCACTCACAACACAATACCACACACACAACACAACACAATACCATACACACAACACCTTCCACCTCACACTCACACTTCACACACTTAAAACCACTCAGGCAATTTTTATTTTGTTATATTTTTTATTTTTTTATTGGTGTCCTTTCGTGATATTATTTTCTTACAATAGAACATGCTAAAATTGTTATGTTAAACCCAATCTTGGAGAGGGGGCCAGGAGTCCATGGCACAGGGTATCCTAGTTTGGATTCCTGACTCCCACAAACCTTTGTACCATGAATTTATTTTGTAATCCTAAATATTGTAAGATGTACTTTGTTGGAGAAATAATAAATCTTATCTTAAATCTTAATAAAACATCCCGAAATGAAAAAGGTAGGTACCCTAGGTCCTATTCCAGGATAGACATCTTCTACCCGTCCCATTTATAAATGAAGAATGGATTATCCAAATTCATAAATATTCTCAAACAGTATTCAGAATGATCCCCGTTCATCTGTGAATATCGGACCGCTGTCGTGCGACCCTCCTCCGGTCGATGACCCCGTACAACAGCGATGAGTCAGACGAAACTAGAGCTAAACAACTCGGTTTTGCAAAACAAAAATGTCGGGAGTAATGGACAGATTAATATCATTTTGTTTCTTAAAGGGGTGACTTTGTTTCTTGTTTTCGGTGCCTTTGCGCGACCGGGGTTGAAAAGGAGGGTCACGGTTTAAGCCAGTATTTTAGAGCTATCATAGTTTCATACAAGTCATTTAATCATTCTTGGAAATGGATGAACCGTTTTTTTTAATGAAATTTGATACGCAGATGTTTTGGAAGTCGGTTGTATTTTTTTGTAGAAAGTTTTTTATTTTTCACTTTTTAGTGGTACACCTAACAACACCACTGCAAAATCGCAGAAAAGCAAAATACGCAATTTCGATTACTTGGATGACATAAAACTATCCAAGTAGACGAATTCCAGCTATTTCGATTTAAAATCCAAAGTTCGTAACCGATTTTCATGAAATTTAAATGGGACCAATCTGCAAGTATATCCTTCTAGATAAAAACAAGAATTTTTCAAATCGGTTCATAATTGTCGAAGTTACGAGGTAACAAACATAAAAAAAACATACAACCGAATTGATAACTTCCTCCTTTTTGGGAAGTCGGTTAAAAGAGTTACTTAAGGGGAATATTAAGTTTATTTATAGAAGCTGATTATCTCTTTCTGTTTCTATGTGCCTAAACTAATAATAATAATAATATATGCTAAAGTGCTAAAATAACTTTTTAGACCTCTTTGTCTCTTTATAGGTAAGCCTATCAAGTTTAATTAAGATCGGTTCATTCGTATAAGATAAAGTAGGTACTTACCACTTTATATGAAATACTATGAGTACTAAGCGCCCCTTATGTTAGTCTTCAGTGGTCAATAGCTAAACAGCAACCTCTTAAGTATTCAGACGAGTGACCGTCTTTCACAGGTAGTCCAGACCCCTCCGCGCCTCGGAGACCACGGTAAACTATGAAAATCGTTAGAGGTAGTCAGGAGCTCGGAAGTCTGACCACTATTTTAACCTAAGGGTCGGTACTCGCGAGTAATTGGGTTGCGAAGGTCAAATGGCAGTTGCTAGGTGCAAAATAGAGGCTTCGAGATATACAGTTGCTTGTACAGTTTGATTAAATGCTGTGTGGCCAAAGAAACATAGTTTTAAGGGTCTTTGTCTATGCATTCTTTGTATTTATCTGTCGCAGCGTTGAAAGAAGTTGACTAGAAAAATGTGGTGAATAGTACGGAAAACATGTTTGGGAATGTGGATGTTTTGGACAGAACTTTTCATGTTTTCAAGTTGACAGTGAATGATACTTCCATGCAAGTGTGCGGAATTTTCGTCAACCGAATTATCGCTTACCCGTTTTTTAGGACTGGTAAAACAACGAGTTGACGTTTCTATATTTAAACCAATAAAGTAATCTTATCTTATGATAAAGGTTTTCTACCTTGCTGATTAAATTAAAAAGAAAATCAGAAAAACAGATAATCAGGATCTTTCCTCGCTACAACCATTTGCACTTCGAATCCTGACATTCCCCTGGGCGTTCATCCACAAGACCGCTTTAGCGTTGCGCAATCTTGCGTTTGCGTGACAGAATGAAGGTATTTCTTAAAGTTTTACTCCATATTCTACCTCTCTAACTCATCAACATAAGGTCAAGCGGCCAAGCGCGTGATCCTACATAAATTGTATGCATGTTTTAAAAATTTTGTTACAACTAAGCTTCCTGTTCACTGTACAGTTTAAATTGAAATATTTATTGTAAGTAACTACTCCACGAAAAATACCAGCTACTTAATAAGCAAAACATTTCCATGAAGAGATGGCAAGATGCTTTTGTCCGCGTCTTCGTACGAGCAAATCTCGTTTTTCCCGTTTCCGAAGGAATTTCGGGAAATCCGTTCTTAGTGCTCTCTTACATTTGCCAAGAAACCTACATGCTAGGCCTACATGCTTAATTTCAGCTTTCTACGGCCTAGTTTCGGCAGTGAGTTGTCTGTCATTCACTCAGTAACGGAAGATTTTTATATATTAGGATAATCTAATTATAGCCAAATTGTAATTTAATACAAAAAGTGATTCTTTTCACTCCCACAGATTTCTTTGAGAAGATGTCTTTATTTGTCATAAAAGTAATTTTGATATGCGTGGGTACTTTTAGATGGTGGTATAAATATCGCTATCGTATTGTTCACGGACAGTCAAAACCTTGAAACAGTTTAAGGTTCAAAAACCTTTCGCCAACTATGTAGGGTAGACTTCTAGTCTAACAATTTTACTTGGAGCGACTGCCTGCCTGACCTCCAGAAACCAGTAACTTAAGCAGCAAGATTAGTGTAAGATTTTCTGGTTTCTGTAACGACTGATGAATCTACAAACAACCAATGGTTTATCTTCTTTTAGGAGACATGGAGGAGTCACGGTATCGAATAGATGGTCAACCTATCTTTGTGCCGAACTGGGCAAGCGTTGCTTAAACTTGAAATTAGATTCGTGAGGCTGGTATTACCTAGCAATGTGCTCCTCAAACAGTTTCATATTTCGTTTAATATAAGGATATCGATTGGTACCAGGATAGCAGTTGGGTTATGGAGGTCTGACGTCAATGCTCCAAATCAAATACTCATGTTCAGGAAGCTAAATCAGGTTATACCAGTAGGTAGCTGACTGATCCGATATACAGGGCAGAGCGTTTGAAGATTAATCCAATTTTGCATCGAATATGTTTGATGTAGAGATTGAGTTACTGCAGCCAGCTACAACATACAGAATTTGTAAGGGCGAATATTTAATTGTTTCGTGTATCAGATACCTTTATCACAAGGGCTCCAGTTTAATCTTTTCTTGTACCTTTTTTTTTCTTTAAGAGTGGGAAATCATCAAATGACTCCTGCTCTGGGCGGAACAGAAGGGAATGTCAGACTCATACTGACTAAAACCCATTCTTCGTTTCAACCCATTGTTCCTCTTTGTGCCCTTTGCGTTCCAGGGCCACGGTGACTTTCGAACAAAGTCCGCGACCCTGGCAGGCACTAGCCCTAGTGGATCCCGCGTTCTATGCTGACATTTCTTTGAGGCGCGTGTGAAAGATAACGCGCCGTTTAGCCTGGCCTGTCCGGTTCTGAGACGGCGAGCCACACAAATCTCTTCTTGTACCTGGTTTTCGAAAAATAATAAGGTCCAGAAAGTGGGCTGTATGTTTAGGTCAAAAAATCTTTTCTTTCGGTTTGAAAATACGTAGAAATGCAATTGAAATAATTGAAGAAGTCGGAATCTGAAGATGACAGGTTGTCGTTTTTTTCTTCTGTGCTATGAAGATTTAGTGTAGATAAGTAATTCAAGATAGCCGTTAGGTGACCATTGGTAGCTTTAGGATACTCAAAGAAGCCTCTTTTGACTCATTATACATTTCTTGAAACCATTGATTAATTTCTTGAGGGAATTTGACACAGACCTCCATCCATCTGCCTGCGTAAGTCGGGGTACGCTTCCAGGCAAATCGGATGCATCTGAATACCAGTATTTTACATGCAGTGTTAAATCATCATCATTCACTTGCCAAATGCATTTGCAGTTACCGTAAAATTGTCTTCTCCCATACTTCTATATTAGACACTAATTCAATTCATTCTTTTTTCGCGTTTCGCTGAACGATTTTGGTCACACTTATTCAGTTCTGCTTCTACCAGCCGCGTACAGCGTCGTAAGTAAACTAGTAGTAACGGCGCTGAACGCTATCTATAGCACTCGCATGATAATAACACATTTATTCTCATTTTATACTTGTTTGCCGCGTAAACTGAATAGACGCGGAAAGCTGTACGGATGCGTACGCGTCTTCATACAAAATCGTTGTTTTCTATGGATATAAGTTGAATAAAGCTGAACAAGTGTGAGTAATCCCTTGGTCGTCATCTCCATACGATTCCTGAGACCCTAGTACATGAAGCGACAAACACACTCACGCATTCGAATCAAAGCAGCAAGTGTGATATTAAACATGGCTAAACACAGTCAGAGAGCGTTGCCAAGACAACGCTGCGAGCCCCTCGGTAACCTACTTTACGCAGTACGCCTCTTGGCACTTGTGCGGGACAAAAACACAGTCTTTTACGTCGAAACTGTGCTATTTAACGTTTTTCGCATGAATTAGATGATATGATGCTGATTTTTATACATGCCACATAAGTAAACTAATAAAAGATACTTGCGAAGACAAGAAAGATACAATAAGAGGCAAATCATCAATTTCCAAACTAAGCTGAATATCAGTTCAATTGAAATAAATGTTTGACTTTGACTTCGACAGTATTTTATTTACATGGAGCGACTGCCTGTCTTTTTTTTTAAATATTGATAGGCGTACGTTTGACCGCTATCTCACCTGATGTTAAGCGATGATAATGCGGTCTAACGCTTGCCTAGAAGTAACCTATTCACTCTTGACTTAAAGACTCCCAGGTTGTAGCTATCAGGAAACACAGACTCAGGCAGGGAATTCCACTCCTTAACTGTACGCACAATGAATGTATTCCCAAAACGTTTTGTGCGTATAGGTGGGCGTCTGTGTGCCAATTCTATTAATTTTCCCATTCGCAAACTGTCAATAATGTATGAAAATTAAGGCATTTTTGACAGTTAGAGATTGACATGCGAATTTGAAATTTGTTTAAAAATTAGTAGAATGGGCCCTTAAATGATCTCCCGTAAGATGAAATTATCATGAACAATGGATTGGTGAATATAAATAAGTGTTAAAGTTACGAAATCAATAATTACTGAGTCACATAAATCTCAGGATTTTCTAAGTTTGGAAATGAAATTCTCAGCGCTCGAAAGAGATTTAATATCAGGTTTTTAATATAAAACCATAGCATTTCAGGGACAATGCACGCTTGAGATAGAATATAAAAAACGGTAGCAATGACCGATATTCCTCTGAGGCTTTTGTTAAACTCGCAGAAAGAAATTCGCTTTGTAAAGAGATTTGATATCTGGTGATATTGCTTGGGTTTCATCAAATTTAAATTGTTTTTTTTTTTTACTTTGATTTTAGGAATGTCGTAATGGAAATCTCACTGAGGATGGTCAAATAAGATTTCAGTGAACAAAAATGGCCGGATTGTCCGGAATGACAATGGCGGGGATAAGAAAATATATAGTTTGGTTTTAAACTAGTGCCATCACCAAGAAAATCGACAAACCACCTTCAAATTTCGAATACCAACTAAAAAGAAACATAGACAACCCCTAAGATGCGTGCTGATGAATTAAACCATTTTTTTACTGGAAAATCGATAGTTGATTGTGGGCGTTCATTGAGGGTGTCGTCGCGGCCGGGGGGGGTAGTCGCGCGTGCGCGGGGCGGCGGGCGGAGGGGCGCGGCGGCGCGGCGGGCACGCGCTCACTCGCCCGCGGGCCGCCGCCCGAGCCGCACGCCACGACCATATTGTCCTGTCACAGCAGTACGTGTTGCCTACAGTTACTGCTGCGTCCGGACAAGCGGGCCGTGGCGTTGCAAACACATCACTGAAGACCCACATCAACTGTTCTGCATTTCATGTGTAACTGTGTATCTACTAACAACTTCCTTTGCAGGTTATATTTGAGAAAACACGAGGGAAGCTGCTGTAAAGTTCCGTCTGGTTATTTTTCTATCGTGTCAAGTGTTTTCATGTGTTGTGTGAGTGTTTTAAACGCGTTTCCTCCTGTAATATGGCTCGTTTCGCGTAGATTTGAGAGTGGTTCAACACATGCTCGCCGGAGGGTGCATATATCGAGCGGCGATCTGCGCATGCGTGCCACATTTTTTCGCTGCATCTGAACCTCCAGCCATTTTCCACTCGCAAATCGTGTTCTATCCAATTTTAGGGGAAACTGTATCTTATTTAGTTATGTTTAGGTTGTTTTTAGCGTGTTGGTGTTAGAATCCTTAGGATATATTTTAGTTTTGTTTTCATTTAATTGATTTCGAAGGGACTGAGGCCGGGTGGCGACGCGAAAGGGGTGGAATCTAGGTTGAGAAAAGCTGAGTCAATATGGACCTCAGCTTACTCTTTCAAAGACTCAGCATGAATGTATTTAACCTAATATTCTATTTTCCACAGATGGTGAGGAGACCAGCACAATTTATTTATTACAAAAGCTTTTGTAGTGGTCTGCCTAGTACCTAGTTTAGCGTACCATAGAGTACAGTAGTTTATTATTTTAATTCGCACAAACAACCCGAGATGCGGGGGCGAGAGGTCCTTGCCCTGCAGTGGGTTACCTGAAAACATTTTTTTTTGTTTATGTATCCTAGTTTTTATCCATATAGTTAGTTATATACCTTTTTAGTGTACTAGGACGTAGATAGATATATATAATGCTGTAATAATGGCGGGCAAGGCGTTGTCATGGCCTAATGACGCCATAGCACAACGGGGTAGCAACACCCATAAAGCAATTTTCTGCACAGTATATAGTCATATATTGAATATAGCCATAGCCTGGTAGCTAGTCAGATTGATAGTAGCTCCATGTAAAATACTGTTATTCGGTTGCATCCGGTTAGACAAGAAACCGACCCCAATATAGTTGGAAAATAGCAGGAATATTAGTTGATTGAGCCAGCAAGCCACGTCCAGTTTTAGTTTAACCTCTTTGTTTGTAGAGGGCGTTGCACGCTAAATTATTAGTAAAATTAATGGAATAATTTATTACTTGGCAACTTTAGGGTAGCGCGTGTTTGTTTAGTAAGCTCTTGATTTTTGAATGTTGTTTTAGTTGATGTTCTTTTATTTATGGTCTGGCATGGATTTAGTTTGTTTATGGTCTGGCATGGATTTAGAAAGTTGTTTTATTTAGTGAGATGAGATTTTTTTTTAATGACTGAATGACTGATTAATAGTTAAGTTGCAATTAAGTTAGTGTAGATAGATAACTCAATAATTGTACCTACCAGTTAGCTTTACAACTCTAGTTAGATGGCTCAAGATATTTTTGGAGTTCTAACATTTACTTTCTAAAGCTTTCTATCCACTTTTATTTCATAATAATTCGCTAATTAATTGTTACACGAGCACTGCTTGTTCCATAGTCTATGATAAAAATGCAACTTTCCTTAGATAAAATTAATATACAATTAACAGATTTAGATCAAATTATAAACCACATAATAAATGATATAATCACCTATGTTGGTAAAACGCTATTTATACATGTCCAGACCCATCTCTGTCTATTCAAAACTAGCTTTATGCGGCGACTTCACCCTCGAGGCATAACCATATAATTTTCATAATCGACTTAATATTTTCGGAGATTTCAAATTACAAACATATGAACCATTTAACCTCCAATACATCGTGTATCAGAATAAACTAAGGGGTCATTGTACTCATCATTATGAACAACTTTTAATATTGGACCAAACAAGAAAGCGCAAAAAAAATCAGGTGTTCAGTACATTTTGACGACACGGTTGGCGCAGTGGTTGAGCTGTTTAGCTGTTGCTGTGCTGCGTGTCGCGGGTTCGATTCCCGCACAGAACAAATATTTGTATGGCCTACAGATAGTTGTTACGGGTCTGGCTGTTTGTGCATGTGAAATTGTATGTTTGTAAGCGCACCCACTATACAGGAAAAATTCCTAGTGTGGGGCAATGTTTAAAAAAATATATAATTACGAGTTATCCGAACATAAATGAATGGGGAAGTCGATTGTTTTTAGGTGTTTCCTGGACTAGTGTTGTATTCCTGAATAATAAATGTATCCCTAGCAAATAAATGATTCTATGTATACCTACCATGGGTATCGCTTCGCCACTCTTAAACGACGGGGTAGCAAAAACACTCATATCTTTATAGCTGTACCATCAACCGCACAGACAACTAAACTTCGAACTAAACTCGCCCTTATTGTTACGATACATACAAGGAATATGCGAGAGTCAAAGTGTTGTAGGTTGCGTGCAGTTGAGTGTAGCTATTATGGGCAATATTGGCCACTCCTCTGCCTAGGGCGTAGATAATGGTAGAGGTTATTATATGCTATTAGGAAACATATCTGGGGCGTTGAACTGAATTCATTGTTTTTAAGTGTGGTCGTAGCTTTATAACATTTTATTTACTTTTTTTTGTGATCGGTTTGCTCGTGATTCTAGTCTTGGTCAGAGATGACAGTGACAAAGTCTACGATGGAGCGAGCTTACCCAGAAGTAGCCTGTTCACTCTAACTTGAAGAGATTAGGGTTGTAAGCGTTCGGAAACAGACGCAGGCAGAGAGTTCCACTCTTTTGCTGTGCGCATTGTAAAAGACGTTTGGAAACGCTTAGTGCGAATTGATGGAATAGCAACAAGGTAGGGATGGTAAGTTGCAGTGCATCTAGATGTCTGATGGTAGAAGGGGGCCGGTGGGATGAGGTCGTGGAGTTCTTATGCACACTCGCCGAAGTACAATCTGTACAAGACTACAGATTACTGGTTTACCTAAGCTATGCATGTGGTGGAATTGTCAGAAAGAGTTATGGCGGCTTTGGAAAGCAAAAGGCAGTAGGAGGAACACGGGAGGGTGTTAGTCAGTACAGTCTGACACCCCCTTCCGCTCCGCCCACAGCGGTAGGAGACGATTTTCCATACAAGCTATACAAACGTAATTTCTTTTTTATTATTATTAATTTTTACATCTATCTCACCTGATGGCAAGCAATGATGTGGTCGACGATGCAGCTTGCTTGCCTTGAAGTGACATGTTCACTCTCGATTAAAAATCTCAGATCATTAGGTATCAGGTAACAAACACTATTTTTTCAAAAATCTGGGTGTTATTATGAATATGTTTTTTAACTATGTAAATCTATACTAATATTATAAAGCAGAAGAGTTTGTTTGGTTGAACGCGCTAATCTCAGGAACTACTGGTCCGATTTGAAAAATTATTTCAGTGTTAGATAGCCCATTTATCGAGGAAGGCTATAGGCTATATATCATCACGCTAAGACAAATAGGAGCGGAGCATTAAAGGAAAATGTGACGCAGACGAAGTTGCGCGGGTCAGTTAAAACATAAAAATTGTTGGTAATGCTGTTACTTATGAGGAAAAATCCCAATGATTTTATCCTCAAACTTTGTTTATTTCTTAACAGATAAATCTATAGCAAAAAGTTAAATATAGAGTGAGAAAAACATAAATGTAAAAGTATGCCAAGCTCTCTGAGAGCCGGATTTTCTGGCATCTGACTAACCGAAACTATTCTCAAATATCTTCAAATGACAGCTGAAACAACTCCTTTAACTTGCTTTCTGAGAACATGGAGGAGTCTCAGTACGTTAAGATGGTCACCCATCCACAGCCCGACCTCGGTATAAACGCTGCTTAATCACGAAGATTGAACCGTGCGGCTGTTATTATTTAGCTACTATTGACTCCTTCTTCCTAAGTCATAAAATGTAGAAAAAAAAAACATTTTCTCACTGAAATTTGCATTTTATGAAGAAAATGGCATTTCTTTAGAGCTAATTTAAAAGAAATGGTCTTATATGTTCCGTGATTACTTTAATCCATTTGTTGGACGCATGGCTACCGAGTTCATTGACCCGAGTCCTGTGTTCGACTCTCACTTGGCAACGAGCACTATTGCGAATGAATTGAATTATTTTGGCAATTACTTAAATGGTATAGTTTGACATTTTGGATAGTCTTTTGTAATGTAAGTATGCTTGGCCATTTGGGATGCTAGGGTCGTTCTGCCAGCTTTTGTCATCAAGATATGAAACTTTGGAGTACTTTAATGTCAAGACAATAATTACTATGAACGAAATATTGTGTTGCCACAGGAGTTACCCGTGTAAACGTTAAAATTATCACATAAGATTGTACTATAAGGTGATAAATATGGTCTATCCGTGTGCCAAGTTTCATTTAAAGCCGTTCAGTGGTATGTTGATGAAGTGATTGATTAATAAAGATACAATTTAGTTTAACATGTAATAATGTTTGTAATAGAGAAAGATAGACCATCGTAATCAAAATACAGAAGTAAAAATCATTTATCAAATTATTATTATATTTATATCCAATCTCGTTTAAGAACATTAAAACTGATCCCCTGGATTTTGATAATCGACGAAGTCACAAATTAAACGCAAAGTGATGCGATTCACTATTAAGGATAATTCAAGCAATCACTGTATTTAACTTGAACTACGAAAGCATAACAGTACTCGGAGAATATTTCGTAGCACCGTAGCACGGCGTAGGCCGTAGGTACGTAACCGCGGTCTACGTCAGTTTGACTACGCCGCCTACGTGCTACGCGTGCGGCCTACGCGATGTAGCATAGCTACGGCGTAGCAAATTTTAAATGAGATGAAATTTTATGATTCGGATTTTTAATTCCTGCTTACATTTATTATCGTGCCTGTACCTAATCATGAAAAGAGTAGGCAGAGTTGTATATTGTTTTTTCACAAAGTGTTACAAATTACTGAAAGTTTTAGCGCGTCACTTCGGTCGAGTATAGAAAGAAAAAGAGTTTATTTGCGCCAAGCATGACGCATAACAAAATAATAAAAAAAAAAACAAAATTACGATTACGAGTATCAGTGTTTTACATAGACTGACTGTCATAATTTTCACATTACGATTTCCCATTTAATTTTAGTTAGGTGCGTTGTTTGACAGTCACTCAGCGAAAGATTTTTGCTATTTTAGTTTTATTATTGACATTACTTTAATCGAGGGTGTTTTATCTGTCATAGCGACTGAATCGAGTAGGGACATTAGATAACTATTTATATAAAAGGAATATAAATACAAATTTTAGTTTGCAAAAACAAAGAAATACTGCGATCATAAATCAGATACCAACATCATTTGTCGTGACAAAAAAACACAGTTTTCGTTTCATAGAACCGAATCTGGGACGTAAACTAGTAATGTAATGGGCTCGTATGACGTGTCTTTGGAGGCATACAAGGGATATCGAGGCTTTGCGGCGGAATGAAAAACGCGGGCGTATGTGGTACCTATGTACCTACCTACCAGTTGTCTAGTACTTTACTGCGGCTTTGCTTACTTGGGCGTCGGGGAAATGACATCATTATGATGTGTGAATTTGTGGTTTAAACTCATACGGGAAAAAGGGAATTTCTGTATTGAGTTAAGAACGTAGCAAACCTTGATTTAGTGCCAAGTTTTCAGGTTGATTTTGAGTTTGAGAAAAACTCAACTTCAAATAAAATCCTTAGTCCAAGGATCAGAGCCTCAGAGGTAGAATATCCTCTGATTTCTGGTTTTTGAACATAGAAAGAAGAAAAGAACGTGCCAAATTGTAGTCATCACGAAAGTAGTTCTGCATCCTCCACTCTACTAAACCATCATAACAAGAAAATAAAATCGTCGGGGTGAGGACGTTATCTTCAACTATAACTTTAAGTTAGAGTGAGAAGTAGTCGAGTAGAAGAAGTGACTCAGAATATGTTCATATTCATATTCTTTATTTGCATTCCATAATGTAATGTGTGAAGATCTTATAATGGGCTTAAAGCTAGGTAACAATTACGGACCCTGTAGGGCACAGCAAAAAGTATAAAATTAATACAACTTAAAATTAATAAATTCCTATATATATTTTAACAATTTTAAAACATGTTCAACTAAAATAAATAAATTGTAGTCTTAATTATTTGAGATTAACCTAACATCAAGTTATGCAAGTATGTTTTTAGTTATCACTTATAGCCTACTTTTTACTGCATGAAGGTATGATACAGGCTTCGTTCAACACTCAAATATACTTTGGGCAATTTCAGAAATACGACCCTTGACGAAGTTTTCCTCTGTCTTCTTATAACTAACCTAATCACATTATACTGTCGCACGTAAAATAGTCTGTCGTCAAATGAAGAATGCCTCTCACAAAAAGAAATAAACTATACAAGTACCTAGCCACCACTCCGGCTGATAAATGTGAAACAAGAAAAAAAAACAAGAATTCGGGACGAAATAGCGCCCACTATCAACCTTCCTTTATCAAATGGAATAGAAAAAAAAACCAAATGACACGCCATTTTGTTTTTCGCAAAACTATTTCACTTACGCTCGCTCCACTGAGTCATTATGGATGGAAAGTTGCAAAAAACAGGCCCATTCCACTACAATCTAAGTTAATTTCATTGTGACCGAATCACCGTGATTTTTTTATTTTGCAAAAAGAATCGCTACGTCACGTCATTGGTAGTTTGACATTTGTAAAAATAAAATCGTAGTCGATGAAACGAAAATTATTCGAACTTCAATCTTAACACGTTGAGTTAGAGGTTGTTTGACTGTTGGAGGACAGCAAATGAAGTTGGTATCCCTGTTGGCAATAGACTAATGAAGTGGCAAGAAAAATGGCGGCGCTGATAAAAACTTCGCGCCATAACGAGCGATGGGAGACGGTTTCCCGCCTATCTGGGACGGACGATTTAATGTTGGATAATTATATCCCATTTCCCGAACTCATTTTAGAATTTTTTGTCGTTTTTTATTTGAAGATAGTTTTTGCTGACCATGTTACCTACTTAAAAGATAGACAGCCCCGAGGGAATATTGCCTAAATGAAAACTAACTAGCTTTTAAAAGTGATATTTGTATCCCAAAGAAACTAACTACTGGTTGAAAATTATCGAATGTCTTAAATTCCACACAATATTGTCTATCCATGTATACGACCCGACATATGAGAACGTAACAGACGTCCACACTGTCTCATTTATATTATTAGTTTTGATGATGTTTTAAGCACAAACTTATTAAATATCGCAGTTTAATTGATACCGATAGCATGGTATTGAAGTCGATTAATTAGTGACCATGTTTAAGCACAACACTATTATTTTTACATATGAATTGAAATGACATTAGCTTGACATGACAGGTGATGGCGGGAAATTTATGACGCGGATTTCGAAAAGCTTTTACTGGCTTTTAGTTGTGATAGGTACTTTTACTCTTTACAAGAGGTTTTCGTGAAATAGTCTCATTTGCGATAGTAGTCCCTACGATTTATTTCTTCCGCCTGGCAACGGGTTGAAGAAGATAGTACTTTGGGTCGTTTACTCTGCAAATCGTGCGCTAAATTTCCAAGAAATTTAAGTAAGTATTTTTAAATTAATTTTGTTGGTCATTAAACGTAGGACTCATGAACTTTTCATGCTAGGATTACGTGTGCGTACGTGTAGATACACATAAAATTGACGATGGTTATTGAATAGGCCAGTTTCCACCATCAATAAATTGCATATCTATTTAGTCCATCAGATGGAGTATTGAAAAATAATGGACACGATTTTTTTTTGTTTTTGTAAATAAATGAATATTGACAAAGATAAAACGCATCAAAACTCGGGAGTGGGGGCTAGTGAAGTCAGAACGCACTAATAATTTTGTTTTACGTACATACCAATCGGGTCAAATATTTTTGGTGTAACTGACGCGACTTAATTAGATTTTTTCAGTGGACAAGCCTTATAAAATTACAATAGTAGCTTAAAAATACCTAGTGTGAGACAATGGGCGTTTTTAGCTCTAAAAGCGCTTCTTGGTTTGTTAACAATTAAGAATGTTATAAGATCTTAAATGCTAGTATGTTTCGATTTTTGCAACGGTTTAATAGATTTGGATTGGAACATGGCCTGGATTATAACACAACACTTGTTATCCGGGTGTAGAACCTACCTACGTTTCTGTTTAATTTCCGACCTTTAAAGCCCCTTGGCATAACGTACAGCCTAAATCCTCCAAAGCTCACAGCACAAGTACATTCCAAGAGCCTCTTGACAGTTGTCTGTGGGCACAATAAAATGGCGGCGGCTGTCACCGTATAAATTAATATCTGCAGATAATCTCCAGTACGGCTGACGATGCCTGCGCTTTATGACGCAGAACTGAACAAGGATGGGGCGGGGTGCTGTGAAGATATCGGTCGTTATAGATGGTAGGAAGAATAGAAGTTTGTTGACTCGCCTTTGTTTAAAAGTCTGGTATACATTTTTTTGGTGAGTTAATTAGAACAGAAGGAAAATTCAAATCATTTGTTCTAAAATTAAGAGTCTCTTTTGAGTGTCAAGATTGAATTGAGAGAGGAAAAGGGGACATAATCGTCTGAACACAGTCAATGGGTCACGTACAGAGTCTACAAATGTTTTTTTAGCTTTGAATCTTTTTTCATCTTTTCTTTTTAGAACGTCATTGTAGAACGAAATTTCAATCTCTGTAAATTCCTTGAATGATACAAAGCTATGCACCGTTGACTGTCATTGGCGCCTTTAAATTAGCTGCATAAAATGTACAACTCCTGAGGGAATAGTTACCCAATCTAAAAGAGTGAGCGCTTGTAGACCTCCTCCTAGGCCGCGGGAAAGCTAGTATCAATTTGAAAGGTTAGCCAGTTCTTGTGAGAGGCAATTCTCGTTCGTATTTTTAAATCAAAAAACCAAACACCAGTAGGATACATCTTTTCATTTTGACCAGTTTTTGACACTAATTATCACTGAAATTAAACGGAAACTTGTATTTTAACGGTTTTTAAATACGTGAACAAGCTTTCAGAGTCAAAAAGGCATAAAATTATAGTTTTAAACTTAACGAAATATTATAAAAACCCTTTAGGTACTAAACATTATCAGGTCCACAAAGGGACTATTATTCTCACTCTGAACAATAACTTCACTCCATTTATTTTAACTACCCATTCTAAAGGTGGAGCCACAAAAACCCCAAAAGTAAGTACGGTCAACCGCACGTTACACTCGAGCTAGGAAAGTCGACCTTAGTACTACGACATAAGGGTGACAGAACAAGTAGTTGTGGCTGACTGTACTGTGAGTAATGATCGTTTATCATATCCACCCTTGTCTGCGTGTGATGTGACTAAACTTGGGTTAGGGTTGTGTCTTGGAGTCGAGCGAGGCGATGCGAAGCTACCTATTTGAAATGGTCAATTCACATATAAGCCCAACTTATGTAAATAAGATTTATCTGTTTAAAATTTACTTCTCAATATAAATGAAAACCGGCCAAGTGCGAGTCGGACTCTCACCCGAAGGGTTCCGTACCACAAACCGAAAAAAAAAAACACGTTTTTTGTATGAGAGCCCCCTTTTATTTTTAATTTGACTTAATTTTATTTGTTGTTATAGCGGCAATAGAAATACGCACGCTATGAGATTTATCGGTGAAGATAACGAAATTATTGTCAACCCTCACTGGGTTGACAATAACTTCAGTAAACTAATTCCAAATGAAACCTATATAAAGTTAGGCAAATACTAGTACAGCGTAAAGTTTGTGAGCTATATCCTACCTTCTTAATGAAATAACTACTTATGTTTCTAATCTTCCTGACATACCGACACGAAAGCCTTTATATATGCAGGTGTGCAGTAACATACTATATATAATTATGTAATAATTTGAGAGTTTGAGCGCTACAATATTCGATACTAGCACTTTGCTTGCCACTTAATCTGCTTTCAGACACTAAAGTGTAGCCTATTTAATCAGTGATAATAAAGCTTACAAACATACAAAAATACGAATAATTTAACTTTATAATAAATATATTGTTGTTGAAGTGTAGATATGTATATATCACTGCTTCGCTATATATCGCAACGCACTCGCTACCCACAGCACCTAACCGAGTTTACTCACAGATTATGACGCGTGCACTGAAGTGTCACTCGACGGTACCGTCTGACACTACGAGCAACAATGGTACTCCATGGTGCCATTACAGGGTGGAGATCATTTTTCATAGGTTATCTGTGGTTAATGTTATAAGCATGACATCGGCACTGTAAAGCAGGGAGGACAGTGAATCTGCAGGGAAATATCATTGAAATCAGTTAGGACTAGACTCCTTTCGAGGTCTGGTTTAGGTGTATCTGATCATCTCATGGTGTAATATACTTAAATAGAAGTAAAATCGTTTGCAAACGGTTATCTCTAGAAGTAATGATCCGATTACGGAAAGCTTCAAGATAGAAAACTACATTATCGCTAAGTGTTAGGCTATGTTTTGTCCCGGAACATACGTGCATTAAAATCATAACTTTTGTCTAATTGAAGACTCGCGCTGGACCACTATCTCACCTGATGGTAAGCGATGATGTGGTTGACGATGCAGCACGCTTGTCTAGAAGTATCCTACTCACTCTTGACTTAAAGACCCCCAGGTTGTGTTGACCCCGGCTGGAAAGTCCACTCCTTTGATGTAGGTACAAGTTCTCTTGAAGAGTTTTGTTCGTATGGGTGGGATGTTTACCAAGAACCAGTATTTTTTTCCTCGAACAGATTTGAAGATGAATACCAAAAAATATAAACTTTCATTATGTTATAATAATATCCGAATCGGAGTGTATCCCAAATATTGATCATAATTTAAAATATAATTTCGTTTCGTTCCGTAACATTCGTGAAATGGGTTTCTAATTCGTTTGAAATTATATTCCTCGCAGACCTCCATTAATTTGATGTGTATATTAAATCAGCCATTACGTTCGAGTTATGATATCTTTTATGGCTGAAATATTACAATTCGATGACTTTAAATACTGTTATAAATTAAGATGGAAACGAAATATTGATGTTTTAAATGCTTTTTCGTAAAATGGCTGTCATTTCATTGATGATCAAAGTCTAAGTTCCCTTATAGTTTTCACAAACAAACAACTTTACCATCAACCTATAATGTCCTATAAGAATCAGAATCGTATTTCCTTCGAAGGAACTAATTCAAGGAAAGTCGTAAAACGTTGTTTCCTCATTATTTACGATTCGTTTAATGTGAAATCGATCTTCAGTTTATTGTTCTGTCGATAAAATAGTGCTGGGCCTGTCGGGGACGCGATTTAGTCGATTTTGGGAAGGTCACCGACAGTTCCCTACCCTACACTTACTATTAAAAATATCGGTCGGACCTGTGGTTTACTTCCGAACAGTCTTTTTCTTATTGAACTGATTGTTATTTGTTAGTTTGCATCACTTCTTAATTTTTTTTAAAGAAAAACCCAGATAGGTAGGTAGTTAGAAATAGTACATACCTACAACAATATTGTTTAAGATTTTTCGGATAATATGTCCATGTAAAAGACCTACACAAGTAAAAGCAAAAACCTGAGTGCCAATATTTTACTAATTTTCACATTACCATAACAAATTTTCACATGCGAATGCGAAAGATGTTTAAAAATTAGTAGAATAGCCTTCTGTTAAAAGAATTTCCTTAGATATTCTAAACTTATCTTGAATATTGCTACAACTATTCGCCAACTAGCAGAATTATTTCATATTGTACCTGAAACAAACAAAAAACAAATTGAGTACAACGCCATCTATCAGCTCTAACTTCAGAACAAAAAGGTTCGGTTCACACAACACAACACTCCACAATAGTACGGCTACCTGCTACTAGATGGCGCGAAACACAACTTCAGTTGAACAATGGAATTTATTGATTCGAGCCTACCGGGGTTTGGTTGTGAGGGGCGCTCATTTTGCAGACTATTTGCGTGCGTCCCTGTGCAAAATTTACTGTCAACATGAATCAAATTATGTACAGTACAGATTCCCTCATTTGGTATGATACTTTATTGATTCGACTGGGTCTTTTAATGTAATATATCAATGTTATATTCAATTTTGTGCGCAGCGGAGCGCGTGTCGCGAAATGATAATATTGATCAACCGAGTTACTTTATTTGGGCTACATTTTGTTTTTAATGTTGCTCTTAAAATATCGTGTTACGGAATATCAAATTAGCTTTTCTGTACATATTAAAAAGTTCTTTATATTTTTGTGTTCGCAGACGCGTAGGCTGCTACGATTTATCGTAGACCGTCTACGGCGTAGACTTCTCGTAGCCAAATTCTTCGTAGGCGGATTGGTGATTGGGTTTTTATGTTTGTTTGGAATATGAATTCTTTTGGCAAAGAAAAGGCAGAATCCGCGATCATTTTCTGTGGGTATTTTTAAGAGACTAAGGGATGGATATGGGCAATAGTGTCCTCCCACAGCATCTTTGTTAGTATTCCATAATAAAAGTATGAGCAACGGCTTAAAGTTAAGACATAATTGGAACTTAAATTACATACTGCGATGACCAATCTCAGTGCCACGGTGTGATTACGATTATTTTGTAATTGTGATGAAAATTTGGGGTTTTCTGGAAACATCTCTTTTTTCAAAAGAACGTTTTCTAGAAGGCAAAAAAAACACTCAACAGTTAAAATTGGCTAATCATTAGCAAATCTCGCAAATGACTTACCTACCTACTTAATAGTAATTAAATGCCTTACATGAATATCAAGTTCAATTTTGTAAAACAAAATTAATTAATAGACAACATTCAATACGAAAATTCATAAATAAATATACAAAATATATAGGTAACGAAATAAACATAATTATTAAATATGAAAACAGTTCCGTACTACCGAAGTGATATAAATATAAGCCAGTCATCAAGGAGGCAGCGGGCCTGACTGCTCTCTGTGCCTGCATCGTGCATTAATTATAAAAGTATCGCTACACGAGGCAGTTATTTCAATGCACACTACACATAACATAATAATGTTTTGCTAATGACTACACGAGTAAGCGTTGTAATTATAATGCTCGAGCATTCTCTGCGTTTTGTTAGATACTTTTTTTTTCACAATACTAACATCGTTAAAATGTATGTGTTTTATTTCCTTGTTTGTTTTATTCATTTTCTATTAAGAGCGTGTATTCCGTCCACTAGCGCCGCCAATCGTTTTTTATTAATTATGGTAAATTTAAGACACGTAGATAAAAAACCGCTCTGTAGTGTTCTGAAGAAATGTATTTATTATTTTTTAAGAGTTATGTTTTTTACTTTAGTACATAAATAGTTGCCAAAGTCGATATTTTTGCTAAAAGTGGCCACTTTTAGCAATAATTGCCGTTTTGGCTATTTAGCCATGAGTTATGTATTAAAAATAGCTCTCAAAAAATAATAGATACATTTCTTCAGAACACTACAGAGCGGTTTTTTATCTACGTGTCTTAAATTTACCATAACTAATAAAAAACGATTGGCGGCGCTAGTGGACATTCTTAAGTCGCACCTGTCATGTTCTATGTGTACACCATTTTTTAAAGGATAGGGTATCGTCAAATGACTCCTTTCCACTCTGGGGGGGGAAAGGAAAAGAGTGTCAGATTTACTGACTAAAACCTGTCCGTGTTCCTCCAAATGTCCTTTGCGGTCCCCACCCTAATACAGGTGGAAAAATATAAAATACCGCTACCAAAGTTGCAGGATTTTTCGTAAAAGTTACCGTGGCCCTGGAGCACAAAGGGCAATTGAAGGAAGACAAGTAGGTTTAAGTAAAAGTCTGATAAACCCTCACCCTCCACCCAGAGCGGAAGGAGTTATTTGAAAATTACCCTTCCATAAAAAGGTAGAAAATCGAAAGAGAAACCCAAAGCTCGCCTTTTTGGTTTATTTACATGTGCGTAAAGTTTTAAGGAGACAATCTTCTTGGCGTACCGATGTATACCCAATCTCATTTATTTTGTTTGGCACAATTACCAGCTACATTAACACCTTATATTATTAACATCATTTAAATCATCGATCCATCGTGCCGCAGGGCGTCCCACACTGCGTTTGCCCATACCCTGTCTCCACTCTACCACATTTCTGCTCCATCGTCCGTCTACAGAAAAAAACATTAGACATAACAACTAGAAAACGTAAAATCTCATTAATAAGTTAAATAAAAACTGAAGAGGATTTGTAGAAGCGATCCATTTAAAAGTTTTAATTAATGGACGCTGCGGAGACTTACTTTGTCTAGCTGTTTGTTAGTATTATTATTTTGAATTTTAGCACTAATTGCTGTAACCTCGAGAATTGCGATTCAGAAATGAATTTTCAATGACAAAATACGAAGTTGTTCCTAAATGGACGCCTAAGTAAAAGTACGATGTGAAATTTTCATTTCTCGACTTCAGTCCGTAGAGATGAAAATCCATCAGCGCAATGGAGAGTCGTTTATGTTAATTTTCAACGAGATGGCAGCTAGTACGTGATGATGGCTCTTCGAATTTTGATTCCAGGATATGCCGGTTTCTGAATTTGGAGTTCAGAACACGTCAAACATTAGTTTAATGCCAAATATTCTGGTTTTAAGACGAGAGAAAAGTTAGAAACGGGGTCATCATCATCAGCGGCAAAACTTCGCCGACGGCTGAGAGGTGTTGGCGGCGAGATGGACAGCCATCGCCATGCGTGCATGTTGCCATCGCGGATAGAACTTGGATGAGACTGGCACAAGAATAGAGAGACCTATCTTTTCTTTGAGTTGCCGCAATGGCAACAATGCCGTTTGTCCATCTTATCGCCAAAACTTCTTCAAGTTCTTGGAATCCACTCGATCACCGCTTTACTCCTATCATCACCGTCCCGTGACAGGTGTCCTGATCCCGCTGATAGCTCTATCTACGTTCTAACGCCAGTTTTACTAAAAAACAGTTCCTATAAACGCCAGCCCGTCACCATCACTTCCTAGTGTTTTGGCTGGGAAGAAGGGGCGCAACAAACTTCCCAGCAAAACGATCTGTAAGTAAGGAGAACAAAGAATGTATCTTATCGAAACATTGCTGAAAACTACTTAAAAACAAAGGCCCACAAAACAGGCAATAAGCTACTCCATTTTCGTGACTCACCTTTTGACCTCTACCCCAGCGTTACCCTACCACTACACACATTTAACCACGGTCCACAGCTACCTAGGAAGTAATTTACCATAAAATTCTGGGCCATGACGACCGCCATTAAGGCACGTGGCGGTAACGGCCCAAATATTCTAATCCGATCGGCAACCATCACTCAATCACTCTGCTAACCTTTTCTGCCACGTCGTCGGCGGCACCGGCTAATTTTTGATGACAGCTGTACGGAATGGGTTTGCGATACACGGGCCCTTTTGCGGAATATTTAATGATTTGTTTGTGATGTAAATAAGGTATATGTGCTGGCACTTAGCTAGCTAGAACCTTCGGTGGATGAATTTTACATACACAGATACTCATATATGTACAAATTTACCTACTGACACCATTTTTTTTGTCAGAATTTACATACGAGTTTTTTCATGATAATATCTTGGTCTTATATTTTTAAGCCCAATTTTATCAATCATTTTTTCTTGATCAGTTTGACCTAGACGCGGCTGCTGTTTCTTATCTGACTATTCTGAGAAGAAAAATCGAAACAAACTCAGGATCAAAGTCTCTTTTAATTCACACAAAATTATTTATTGGTCAGACCATATATGGAAAGTGGGAACCATGTAGGTTAATGTTTGAGGTGGTGTTTTGAGGAAAGTACAACATACTTTCGAGTCGATCTGTCCAGACAGTGGAAGCATTTGTCAGTTATCGTATAGCTCAAACTTAGAACTTTAAAAAGCTCAACGATTTGGCGAACAATACCAAAGTATAGGCATTTAGGTAAGCTGTATAAAGTACTCGAACTGCCAGACAATCATGTAATCTACCCGTACCTAATAGGTTAGGTTAGGCGTTGGCGTATCAGTTTTAGTAACTCCTAGCCAACCTACGCCAGGCAATAAACCGCTATTGGCGTAATAATTCGGCGCGCTATGCATGACGTGCGACATCGGGTCGGAGACACGTGCACTCGTAAACATGACGCGGTAAGGTGCTACACAGTATACAGGATGGATTGCTGCAGCGGGGAAGATTTTTGCCATTTAATAATTAAAACAATAGGCTTGTGTCCTGAAATAATCTAATTAGTCCGTCAGTTAGATTATCAAAAAATATTTGACCCGTATTTTTTCTTTTCTTACGGGAACCAAAATTGACGAAGTTACGACGCTTTTAAAATTCTCAATACGTCACGCCCTGGCATAATTTTTAGCGGGTCGTGACGTCACGAGCCCCCACTCCCAAGTTTTGATGCGTTATATCTTTGTCAATATTCATTGATTTACAAAAACAAAAAATACGTTTCCATTATTTTTCAATACTCTAACTGACGGACTAAATAGTTTTGCAATTTGTGGATAATGGAAACTAGCCTATTAGACGGGATCGGCACTGTTACTCCTTAATACAGGCCTGATATTCCATAGCCTAGCAAGAAGAATAGCACGTCACCCACTTGATTGCCAGATATTTAATACTACCCACTTTGTGAATACTGTAAAGTCTGTGTGTTTTTAACGTATAAATAAAGTCTATTGATTTATATACTAACTACTACTCGTGTTATATTTTCACAATGCAGCCGATATCCGTCTCCAAGGTTCCATCTAGCTCTGCACCAAAATTTTCCAAAATCGGTTCAGCGATTAAGCGTTAAATCGTCAACGACAGTTTGCTCAGAACGTTATCCGGTAGCTCATGTTAGATTCAAGAAGCTATTTGGATGGACACATTTATTAACACCACATTAAAATTAGTATAATACTCAACAATTTATTCTACTTGTAAAGTTCCGTAACAGATTCTAAACAGTTTTTTCAGTTTGTTTTGTAGTTCATGTTCAACTACAACAGTTAAGATACCTTGTTTTTAAGGATGGGAAATCATTAAACGACTCCTCCCGCTCTGGGTAAAGCAGAAGGGAGTGTCAGACTCCTACTGACTAAAACCCATCCGTGTTCCTCCTAATGCCTTTTGCGCTCCAGGGCCGCGGTGACTCTTTCACACAAATTCCGCAACCCCGGACATATACACCTGCTCCTTCTGTCCCCTTTAAAACATCCACCCTGTATATTGATGGTGTATTAGTATTTATTTGTGGAGTTACATACAGACAGATAGCGTATAGATTTGTGATGTGTTCGTGAACAATGCATTAAGCACTGGATTTTGCCTGCGGTTCAGACATAATAGTACCTATTCTTAATTGTGAGGGTTCCGGACAAAAAATGGTAACCAAAGGAACCCTTTTACTAAGCCTACGTTGTCCGTCCGTGCGTCCGTATACGTTTGTCTGCCAGCGGGCTGTATCTATTTCTAATTCCACTATAACTACAAATAATAAAAATTAAGGATTATGGTACAGAACCCTTTGTGAGCGAGTCTGACTCGCACTTGGCCGGTATTTTAGTTATTGGTAGGGTCACGTTTGACCACAATCTCAAATGACGGAAGGCGATGAACATGGAGTATACTTGCCTAGAAGTCACCTATTCACTCTTGAATTAAACACCCCCAGGTTGTAGCTATCAGGTAATACAAAGACTGCAACAGGGAACAACGCACAAACACACAACGCACGCACAACCTGATAATATCCAGGTTAGATTCAGTAGTTTCTATCTACTTCCACGGGTATGCAATCTAGTTTATAGTCTACCGGTGTGACAAGATACATTAAGCAATTTACACACGTCAAAACGTAACAGACGCCTTTGCATTTAAAGAGATATGTGGCAAACATATTGCAAAGCCGGAAAATAAACGCTGTTTAGCGCTGTAAAGCGATGTTTGCTAAGCTAAACAGCGCTGTTATTCCGGTTCGAAGAGAAGCAGGGACTAACAGGCACGTCAGCAATTTAATCTTTATCTTTATGGATATTAGAGCGACATGAGGTTTTTGTTTTTAAGGTTGGTAGCGAAGCGGTAATGTATGGCTCTTGTGTTGATTTTTGACGGAGAAAGGAGTGTGACTGTGAATTAAATATTATAATCATTTATTAGTCTGAATATGGTACAATATGGTCTTAAGATTATTAGTCATCACATTCTGCCAATTCTGATATTAAAGGAATTGGTTTGAATTAAGCATTAACATTCGAAATTAATTGCAATTGAATTAAAATAACAATATTTCGGATGTATAAGATAAAAACCTACGTATAGGTAGATTCATTTTTCGAACTCGGTATTTCGTATAAGCTCGAATGTATATTATCTTCACCAGTTGCGGAATCATAGGCAGAAATCAATACCAAAGAAACACCATAGCAATATACAAAAAATAAACCAAAGCAGTGTCATTACTACGCGAGGCGTGTGCGTATCGTGTGTCGTAGTGTCGTATCGTACCGATCGTACGTCGTACCGTGGCGTATTCGCCCGCGGTGTATCTACGCAATCAATAGAGGCAGACAGACTGACGCCCGGGATGTTTACCGGAGAAGCCGGCCCAACACTGGGGAGGGAATACAGTAGGACCAGTCTGTGTCGTCTGCGAAAATGTATTGTAAGTTGAAATCTGTGTTGTTAAAACTGCCTGATCCTATGTTACCTTAAATATAGCAAAGTGTGTGAGACCATAAATATACTTACTTACACATATTATAATTTCGGTATGTTTCTTACGGTTTAACGCCTAAACTAATGAGCCAATTTTCATGATTTTTAGTATACCTAGATATAGATTAGGCCTTGCCATGAAATTGCTTTTGACGCAGGAGCATGTTCTTTTGGGGTTAATTTTGCTTTTCACGCATTACAAAATTCGCTGACAAAAGCTATACATATCTGGAAAAATAATAAAACATGAATGAGGCACTTCATTCGTGCCTGCACAATGTGTGCTGGAGCATAAGATTTGTCTGTCAAGTTTTAGTCAGAAAAATCACAGGTCGTCAATGTCAATGAGTAAACGTTTGACACTCACAGACACGCTATGGGTTTCTATGGACATTGTTTCCAAAATACAAACCTATTTGTATAAAAAAAAAACTTAAACTGTAAATGTTTAATTTAAATACTGATTATCAGATTCTTTATTCATATTTTCTATAAAGAATTTGAATTCGCGAATCAGTATCTATACTTATAATAAATCTGTAGAGAGGTCAATTCTGTACATGAAATATATTTCCAAAATAACTATCAGGGGGTGATTAGGGATCGATACTGATGCCAAAAATGCAATCAGTAAAATTTTTGTCTGTCTGTCTGTCTGTATAACCGTTATAGAAACAAAAACTACTCGACGGATTTTAACGAAACTTGGTACAATTATTTCTCATACTCCTGAGCTGGTTATAGTATACTTTTCATCACGCTACAATCAATAGGAGCAGAGCAGTGAAGGGAAATGTTGGGAAAACGGGAGAAGTTACTCCATTTTTTAAGCTTCCGTCGCGTGTGCAACCTTAATGGTAAAAGCTACACAGAAATCATGTATGACGGAAATGTTCTCCTTAAAATTATATAAAAAATATTCCACGACAGCATAATAATTATGTCTATATTTTATGATTGACGCACAATAACACGTGTAACTCCCGATAGCTTCGCAGTTCGAAGCTTTCTGATTATATTTGTCTACTCTTACATTTATATTATCACTCTCAGTCATCCCTAATTAAAAAAGTTATCATTATTAACTATTCCATAAAAAAGAATCATAGAAATCGGTATAGAAACACCAAAGTTATACATGAAATACGCTAATAATAAGCCATCGCGCGTGAATACTGAATCATGCTTTAAGGATTATTTTTGTATAAGGTCGCGAACACACAGGCAGGCGGCTTGCTTGGCGCCTAGAGGCTAGCGAGTAGCTTCGTAAAACGTGAAAATTTGGTTGTTTGTTACTCAATCACGCCAGAACGGCTTAACGGATCTTAATGAGATTTAAAACAAAGATAGATTATAGTCTGGAATAGCATGATTATAAGCTACTTTTCATCCCGGGAATATGTTCCCTAGGGATATCACGCGGACGAAGCCGCTGGCAGAAGCTAGTATTTAAATAAAGCAAATAGGTTTTTTTTTATTAAAAACTTGATAGTCATTTACACGGGCCACTAAGTCATCTCCATGATTTTTAATCCGTAATTTTGCTTTCTTGTGGCTAATGATGGATTGTTTTTGGGTATAATATATTATGGATTAAAATTAGAAAAGTTCTGGTCAACTGTTCCTGATTTTATTTGAACGAGTCACGAGGGGAGTTCACAATCCCGTCCCCTTCGTATAAAAGTAGGTAACACTAAAAGCGTTGAACCTTCTGACATTTCGTTTCATAGTTTGGCTCGCAGAAAGTTGTTCGTATTTATGCGCTCCTGGTAATTGGGGTGGCTATCCGCTTTGATTCAGGGGATGATATACATACATATTATTTTCATTT
The DNA here is from genome assembly GCA_963859965.1 of Ceramica pisi. NCBI lineage: Eukaryota > Metazoa > Arthropoda > Insecta > Lepidoptera > Noctuidae > Ceramica > Ceramica pisi. The sequence continues at coordinate 14,709,563 of OY982556.1, forward strand.
AGGGACGTCAATGTCCATTTAACGTGCCCCTTGGTTAAATAAATGCTTGGTCATACTCTGTTGGCGTAAATGTTGCTATTAAGTAATGACCAACGTTTGACCTAGGTATAAATAAATGTGTATGCATCATGACTGCCGACAGACGACCACTGCTGGAGTCTGGACACCGGCTTCCCCCAAGTGTCTCCACAACAACTCTCAGACTCTTACTGACTAAAACCTTCCCGTGTTCCTTCAAATGCCCTTTGCGTTCCAGGGCCGCGGTAACTTTGATGAAAAATTTCGCAACCACCTAAGTGCTATTCCAGGCTAGTCTATCTCTGCCTAATGCCATCCAGATCCATTCAACAGTTTTGGCGTCTTTGCGTAACAATCATCCATTCACCCGAACTTTCGCATTTATTATAGTAGTGCGATACTATCTTTTGCCCGCGACGTTCGCGTTTTTTCCCGTTCCCATGGGAATTTTACGAGAAATCTCCTCTTAGTGTTCCCCTACACTACCCAAGGAACTTTCAGTAAAGTAAGAATTTCATATATTAGGATTAGTTGGTATTGAAATAACCACAAACATTACACCGAGTTCGCACCATCACTGATGAACGCGAATCGCTCCGGATGCATCGATAACTATGAACGGCGATATTACTGGTTTATCTCCCAGCTTCCGGCCGGGAAATAGAATTCAGGAATAAATTACTATCGGTTTGCGAATATTTCAATAGTCAAATGGACTGTAGTAGATTTTAGCAGCCAGCATTTTAGGTGCATGAAATACGCCGATAATCCTTGCCGAGGGGTTTTCCTACATTTTTGAAATTTTGCATCATCATTTTTTTAAGTAAATAATATTCGTATAGTAATGTTTATTAGTTGTTATATATTTCTTTTCTTTTAGTCAAGAATTTAAAACCATCAACTTTTTTTTTTCCTAGCTACAATATGCAAGCTAAATTTTCTCTAACTATCTAGTATTATAATGCATGCTGTGAAACTCTATAATTGGCTTCAGAACCCCATAGGACATTTTTACCATATATTGAATGTTGTATATAAAAAAAAGCTGTTGAGTTTCCTATCAAATAAATAAATAAATAAATAAATGCGAATCCAAAAATTGTTTAAATAAACGGCCAAGTGCGAGTCGGACTCTCACACAAAAGGTTCCGTACCAACCGAAAAAAAAACACGTTTCAGTGATGTGGTTACAGCGGCAAGCGGCAGCGGCTATTACGGTCTCTGACAGCTGACTGCATCTATTATCTTGAGATGCAGTCCGCTGTCAGACAGACAGACGGACGAACAGCGGAGGCTTAGCAATAGAGTTCTGCTGGTCTATTCTTTCGACATCTCACCGTGTACACTAGGGTGAAGTGAACGACAAGTGAGCTGTCATTCCATCTTGTTTGTATGGTTTAACATCTCACTTGTCATTCACTTCGCCTAAGTGTTCACTTCGACATGTTTACAGAATAACACTGCTGTTTGTTATCCCTTAGGGTACGGAACCCTAATTATATGACAAATAACGAAAGCTTACCTTGTACAGCAATGTCAAATATGTGGCCAAAAACAGCGAGTTTGTGGCTTGGCAATGCGGTTAATGCTTTCAAAAAGTTAATGCCTGAAAACTCTGTCTAAAAAGCTAATTCATGAAACCGTTAAACCCTGTTGCTAAACAAAACCTTGATAATTCAAGGTACTCTTAGTAACTAACAATACTGCATTGCTCAAAATCAACGTATCATTCCGGAGCATCGCTTCTTGTACCCTACCTACCCGCGTGTCTCAGCTAGCGTGATGTTCCGCGACTTGCTCTGGCACGCCACGCCGCGATGTCTCCGGTATCGACTTAACTTGCCCTTAAATGAGGATTTAATAGATATTTGTTGTTTGGAGGTTACAGTTGAAATGGTAATTATCTGGTTACTAGCTTTCACACGCGACTTGGTATGGGCATATTCCGTTTTTTCCCCTAGGAATTTCGGAAACCAATACTTACCAGAGATGATAATATGCCTGGTCCTCACTGGTGATGTCAAGCGGCTTTGTTTGCCACATAAAAATATAGAATAGAATAGGTTGTATTTAGTGTGTAATTTGTTATTTTTTTTTGTTTAATTTTTTGTTTGTGCGTCATTTCTGGCGAAATAAATGTATTTTCTTTCTCTTTTTCTCTCCAAATTTCAGTTTTCTCGGACCAGTAGTGTCGGCTGTGCGTTGTCAGTCAGTCAGTCACTCATGCCCGGTTCCTGAGGTTTTTATCGATCATTTATGTGTCCGTTAACTCTATTTGTCGCAGATAAACGATTGACTAAGTACCTCAGAATCCGGGCATCAGTGAGAGATTTTTTACTATTTATAGGCACTTGTTTGACACAAGATAGAGCACGCTTGCCCAGAAGTAACCTATTAACTATTGATTTATTATTTTTAAACTTCCACAGAAAACTACATGTTTTTCTGTTTGTAATATTTCTTTGAGTTGTTCGTGCGGAATTGTTGGATGCGAGACGCACAGGAGCGGGCGATACTGTCGACAACTTTCCGCTGAAATTAAGATGATCTTCATTTTCCTAGACGGACATTACGGGTCAGCTTCCTGTATAACTGCATGTAGTTGAATACTAGTGTTTTTTTGAAAACATGATTACTTTACTTAAAGCCTATCTGACCTCTACACCTTGTCTACAACCCAGTTACTGGGTATCAGGATTACTCTTCAGTCTTGCATCTGACGGTCAATTCTTAAATTTTTTTAACAACATTCGCATTTGCGTATCAATGTCAGAAAAGCCTTAAATTTCATACATTTTTGAGAGATTGCGATTGAGATGCGAATTTGAAAATTAGAATTGTCCCTCTGGTAACTTGAGAACCATTATTCGAATTCATAGGTACCCAACGCAGCCTAGCGCCTATGTTCCCTAAAGTATCCCTAACATAATAGGCTAGATTCCATCATCCACAAATTGCAAAACTATTTAGTCCGTCAGTTAGATTATTGAAAAATAATGGACACGCATTTTTTGTTTTTGTAAATCAATGAATATTGACAAAGATAAAACGCATTCAAAAACTCGCGAGTCCCCGCTCGTGACGTCACGACTCAGTAAAAAATATGCGAAGGTGTGACGTATTGAGAATTTTAAAAGCGTCGTAACTTCGTCAATTTTGGTTCCCGTAACAAAAGAAAAACACGGGTCAAATATTTTTTGATAATCTAACTGACGGACTAATTAGATTTTTTCAGGACACAACCCTATTACAAATCCAGACCGAGTTTCTTACGCAAAACCTAATAACAATATTTTCTATAGCTACGGAGAAAAATCTAATACCCAATTTGCTGGAAAACCATTTTCAAAATTTAGCCAGTCCATTTCGCATCAAAAATAAACTCTTTCATTTCTTACATCCCTGGTAACAACGATTCTTCAGCTGAACCTACCATTCTACCAGATAAATATTAGATGGCGCTCCGTGTTCGGATTAATACTAAATGTGCGCGCTGTAAGGCCGTGGTCCCACGGGAGACGCAGCGATAACCGGCTATGAAAATGAAACTGATTCTTTAATGTCTGTTTTGGCGCAGCGGCTGAGTGATTCGGTTCTGTGAGAGAGTATTCGGGTCAGTTGTAACAATGAACAAGTTAAAATTTTGATGAGCTGGGGTATGGGAATTTGAAGTTTCGATAAGTTTTATAACTGTATCGTAGTAAAAGTTCTACAGAGTTAATATATAGGAAATTATATTGTAGATTTCTGACAACACTTATGAATGGCGTGTACAAGCTGGTCTAAGTAGAATTTTATTATCCCACGGAAGAATGTTTATTCTGCTCTTTTATCAGTACAAACTAAAAACATGTTTCAAAAAAAGCCATGCCTCAGTAAATGAGGCAATCACCAAGATAATTATATTCTTGCTAAAGTAACAAAGACTTGGTCAAATTTGTACCTATATGAGATATGTGTGTGTGTCTCATGTAGTAGCGAGCGAGTCTATTGCTAACAACCGGGCACAAGTCCTAACACCGGGCTACATTCTTAGGTGCTACTCGCGCTGTTTTAACGCATCAACAAAACCTAGTCAAAATTTTCCCTATCATCTTCCAGCCCTTATTCCATGTTACTTAGGAATCGGAGCAACACGTTTTTTCTTCGATTCTAATCTGTAGTACTAGTTTATGAAGTGAGTTGTTACCATACGAACAAGCAAGAATGACAGTTCACTTCAACACTACCAAAGTTTTTACAATGTGGTGTTTACAGAGTAGACCGGCTGTTAGCCGTCAAGCTATTAGAGCAGTGCGATTCTATAAACATGTCGAAGTGATCACTTAGGCGAAGTGAACGACAAGTGAGCTGTCATACCATACAAAATAGATGGAATGACAGCTCACTTGTCGTTGACAACAGAATCGACCGGCTGATAGCGATTAATAATCCGCTCCCCGCTAACCGCTGTCAGTGCGACCTGCACCTATAAGTACACAGCATAGATTAGGGCTCGCGCATAAATCGCGACTATCTCATTATGTGCGACTGCGCGGCTGTGTGCGACAGTGCAGTCGTTAATCGTACTGTTTGCATGCTGTTTAGCGGGCATAGATTAGTAGACAGCTCGCAGCAATCAATGATGTATCTTTAACGCTCTGCGAGTAACTATAGGACGCATATTACTACAAGTTTCGGCGTACCTATTTGTGTTTTCAACCTAAATGTATCGCTTTCAACAGCTTTTGAATGCAAAATTGATCATTCAGAACTAACAAATCCTTAGCACAAGTTTTTGACAACCATCTTGTACGCGTTAACGTTGCGTAAACGCGCGACATGTAAGGAAAATCGGTAGCACGAGTTGAATTTTGACATTTTTAGACTTGGGACTCTAGCACGTTGCTAAATATCTCACTGACATTTTCTTGGTGAGACAGTTCATGTCAAACAATTTTCCACATTGATTTTGGCGTTTTTAAAGTTAAAGGTAATTTAATAATGAAACAAAGGGAATGGCATGCTGCTGTGTGACCACCGTTTATATATAGTTCTGTGTTAATAACAACACAAGTAGCATATTTTCTAAGGTTGGAACAAAGGGTCAACTCTATTAATTTTTTTTCACACAAAAATGTGACAAATTTAATTATTTTTCATCTTTATCACTAACGCATTAGGTTCAAGGTTGGGATTTAACAGTGTCGGGTAGCGTGATTTTTAGGGTTCCGTAGCCAAATGGCAAAAACGGAGCCCTTATAGATTCGTCATGTCTGTCTGTCCGTCCGTATGTCACAGTCACTTTTCTCGAAACTATAAGAACTATGCTGTTGAAATTTGGTAAATAGATGTATTCCGTTAACCGCATAAAGATTTTCACACAAGAATAGAAATAAAACAATAAATTTTGGGGGTCCCCATACTTCAAAAATGATATTGAGGTTTCTAGTATAATTTTTTTCTAAACTGAATAGTTTGCGCGAGAGCCACTTCCAAAGCGGTAAAATGTGTCCCCCCCCCAGAAGTTAAGGGGACTTCTAAAATAAGAGAATAATAAAACTAAAAAAAAATATATGATGTACATTACCATGTAAACTACCAGCGAAAATTGGTTTGAACGAGATCTAGTTAGTAGTTTTTTTTTAATACGTCATAAACCGTAAATTGCAACTTCTGCTTATAATTTAATACCTACTGGTTTGTACGGAACCCTCGGTGCGCGAGTCCGACTCGCACTTGGCCGGTTTTTTGATTCTGCTAAAGTGGTCTTTTTAGACCCGCTGATGAGTGTTAATATTGTTTGTTGAGTGTTTCTGTACCTACACATTGGTAGATCAAATACCACACCTTGGTATCGAACTCCTTATCCAAAAACTTATCATGAGTACCTATCCACCCCCTCTCCCATCCACATAAGGGATAACATAAACTCATGTAAGCTGGCGAGGTACCAGGAGCGCATAGAACCGAGGTTCTATCACCATAAAGCAGGATTTGTTTCCCGAATACCAATATGTGTAAAGAAACAGGTATTTTCATAGGTGCTCGGTAGAATAAGGGCTATTTTGTTTATGTTTACGTGTAAATAGGATGTAAAACCAAGGTGTAAACTGTGTTTGTTTGTATGTAAAGTATTTTAGTACGGTGCGTTCAATATTTCCACTCAACTGATGGGTTTTAGGGTTCCGTACCTAAAGGGTAAAACGGGACCCTATTACTAAGACTCTGCTGTCTGTCCTGTGTGTCACCAGGCTGTACCGTGAACCGTGATATAACACAGTTGAAATGTTCACAGATAATGTATGTATTTCTGTTGCCGCTATAATAACAAAAACTTAAAAAAAAACAGACTAAAATAAATATTTAAGGGCTCCCACACAACAAACATTTTGCTCGTTTTTATAGATAATGGTACGGAACCTTTCATGCGCGAGTCCGACACGCACTTGGCCGGTTTTTTCTTAATTCAAATCAACAAAAGAGTGCAGACGGTTACAGCACCAATGGTAGTCAACTATTTGCCTGAAGAATACTTTCGTGAAACCAAATCGTTGAAAAACATGCTACTGTAACTTTTTTACAAAAGATTTGATAAATTTATAAAAGTTATCAAATCGGCAATTTTGGTTCTGAAGTAAAACCGCTCTTTTTATAAGTGCTTATTACTATTTGATTATAACATTTATTTTCTCGATGTCTTTGTTAAGGTCACGAAAAAGGGTGTTTGGTATTAAAATAATCTTTTGCAGAAAAATTTGATAACAGAAAACATAACAAAATTTATTCATATACATTCATAGTTCGTTATACCATCTCAAACTTTGAAAAATTAATAATTAAGTTATTACCTGATTTTCTCTTTGATTATAATAATATTTTTCTCAAGAAAAAAGTTCCCACGGAGTATAATTTTCTAGTTAGTTCCCACTTCTGGCCAACAGATGACGTTGTCATTAATTCAGCGTTGCAGAGCGATTAGCGCCGTCTTAGCGGGTTTTTATCTCGCATTAGCATAGTACACGGATTTAGAGATACTTTTTTTGTTGGTAATAATTTAAGTTTAAATAAACAAAATCAAAGAGTGTTTTTCTTTTTTTTTGACTCCACTCGAGGTATTTTTTAAATATTTTTTGTTGAAGTAGGTACTGCATTTTGTAATAGGCTTCTATGGAAGCTTGCGTTTGATTACAGCATCTGTACTTTTATGAGTAGGTCAACTAGGTAACACAATACCCGTTGTCAAAACTGGTGTCAGATTATTTGCATCATTTGTAACAAATGTCAAAGATCTTCAAACGAAAGCCGGGATCAGAAAAAACTTAGCGTGCTTTCCGAAACACGGAGTAATCTCCGTATGTTATTTATAATACCCATCCATGGACCTACCTTGGCATGCGGTGCTTAGTCTTGAAAATCAATCCATGCAGCTTTCATTTATTACAAAGTAGCATTTCTTTTTTATAATACTAATGCCATACTCGGGAACCAAACTTAAGTTCCCATCAAATTAATTGCAAGACATGACCATCCATGGTAACCAACCAATACCCATTACAACTGTCTTCGACACAACCATGGAGAAACCGTTACATAATAATATCATACCGCATAACGTGACAATATACCGTTGTAGCTGTTACCAACCGATACGACACGATATTATAACTGTATCGGTAACGAAAGTCGGTACATTTTGTGTATTTACTTTTATTATTCAACTATCATGGTGGTCTCACAGTTTGTAGCTCATTAATAACAATCGCTCGATTCGATCTTCAAGGATAAGCAATGCTTACCGGGGTTAGTTTGTGGATGGGTCTATTACCGTGACTCCTCCGTGCCTCCAAATGCAAGTTAAGCCGTTGGTTCCGGCTGTCATTTGTAGATATTGGACAGTCGCTAAAGGTAGTCAGAAGCCAGAAAATCTGACACCAGTTTTGCCAAATTCACAAATCGTGTTACCCAGTTACTGGGTTGTGCAGGTCAGATAAGCAAACTCTCCGTGTAAAATACCGCTATTCAGCGGGCTGGTATTCATCCGGTTTGACTGGAATCCGACAGCAATATAATTGGGGAAGGCAATGTGAGATTGTTTTAAAAACTACTTCTTTAACCTATCCTGCTGCCTCCTAAAATACAGGTTACCCTAGTTTAGGAGGCAGAGTTTACCTATGTATTGTATACAGAATTCTTCAACAATCTAAGTGTCTTTGCAAGTGTTCAATACTAACTCAAATCTATACTAATATTATAAAGCAGAAGAGTTTGTTTGTTTGTTTGGTTGAACGCTAATATATATCATCACGCTAAGACCAATAGGAGCGGAGCAGTAATGAAAAATGTTATGCAGATGACGTTGCACGGGTCAGCTAGTTATGTATAAAAAATATAATAGTTTACACTTGACACTACAGTGACACAGTCATCTGTAAGTTCGCTGAAATAAACTTTTTATTTTTTAATTTAATCGAAAATTATACCCTACTAAGATTATCAAATACACTAAACTTACAACAAACTAAAAAATAGCAGAAAAAAACTCGTCGTCAACGCTGTCGGCTGGTAGTGTATCCAAGAGGCTGGCAGCATTGCCATGTTAATTGGCAATATTTTTAGTCTCTGCCCAAAGTAACAGCCAGCTCTTGAGTCAAGAGAAGTGTCAACCAGCCGTTACGAATGGCAATACTTAGTCTCAGCCCAAAGTTTAAGCTTTTAATAATTTAGTGCTGCCCCATTAGATTGGCAATCAATTACAACATCAAATAAATAAATATATGTCGTGGATAAAGATATTATTTAATAATTAGTTGCTGATTTGAGTATTGTAGTAGTGGGTAGTAGTAAACGCCGTGACGTCAGTTGTCAGTTGTAATGGCGGTACGTGGACAGAGTCGTATTGGAGAGTGGGGACTTTGCCGAGCGCACTTTTGCTCAAGACACCGACTAGGACACTCGTCCCGAACGAAACTGTCGGTTTACCTATTTTAATTAAATTAAACAGACTTCTTTAATAATGTTATAAATGCGAGTTCTTCTAACTCAAAAGACAGATGTGTTGCTATGGAGTTTGTTGGCCACGTCTTCTCCATAGTTAAAACACTAGGATGTGTTAACGGGCGGGCGTTTTGGGGGACTGTCTATTTGTAAAGTACTAGCACTCAGACACAATCAATAAAGACAGCTTAGTACTGTATTCAGTGTTTTATTCTACAATGATCCTGATACCACCGAACCCAAACGATGATGGCGCTATCGCTCAGCCGTCGCTGACGCCTTCATATACAAATAATAAATACATACTAATAATATATACGAACGGCGATGCGATACTGGTACCTACATGGTGGATATCCCACCCACACGCACAAAACGTTTTTGGAACACATTCATAGTGTGTACAGCAAAAGAGTGGAATTCCCTGCTGGAGTCTGTGTTTCCTGATAGCTACAACCTGGGAGTCTTTAAGTCAAGAGTGAATAGGTTACTTCTAGGTAAGCGTGCTCCATCTTAGACCGCATCGCTTACCATTAGGTGAGATAGTGGTCAAACGCGTGCCTATCAAAAGTAAAAAAAAAACATACTATAATGTTGGACGAAAATATTTAAGTTCGTATTTTTATTCCAATTCACCTTTAACCAGGTACTAAGTTAAAAATAATATTGTCTGAACCAAGCGGAGGTAAAAATCAATACCGGGTAGCCGTGCTCTAAATATCGAAATAACAGAATAGTTGTCATGGCAACGGTTGTATTAGGACCCTCTCGTAGCGACCTAAAATACAAAGTTTTGGAGCTCGTCGCTAAAGTAATAACAACCAAACTGGTCGATAAATCAGGAAAAGCAACGCTTGCCGAGGTCTGCCTTATGTAGGTGGTGGAGAAATAACACGGCAGGTGCAAAAAAAAAAAATTCTCGAGTTATACGTGTTGTAACAAACCCGTCTTTGTTTTATATATATAAGATATATAGATATAGATAGGTAAAGCTTGTGAGTTTGTGAGGTTGTAAGGGGTAATCTCTGGACCTACTGAAACGATTTTGAAAGTTCTTTACCAATAGAAAGCGACGTTATTTGTGAGTGTCATAGGCTATATATTAACACCAAAAAACGAAGTGGGCTCGGGTCAGCAAGTCTTTAATATGACTGAGTTCTGTCTGTTTGAAAGTAAAAAATCATCTCAAGGGAACACACTTCCGGGATACCGTATCATAATACCGTATCGTAATTTCAATTTGAGTAACTTTTTAACGGCTGAAATTATTTCATCACAGGTCATGTATTAAAAAGTTACTCAGTTACTTTCGGATTTATAATATTACTAGCTGACCCGCGCAACTTTGTCTGCGTCACATTTTCCATTAATTCTCCGCTCCTATTTGTCTTAGCGTGATGATATTAGTATACTACTTAGCGTATAGCCTTCCTCGATAAATGGGCTATCTAACACTGAAATATTTTTTCAAATCGGACCAGTAGGTCCTGAGATTAGCGCGTTCAACCAAACAAACAAACAAACTCTTCTGCTTTATAATATTAGTATAGATTAATGTAGACAGCTTTAAAGTCCAAATTTCAGTAATAAAATTTCCTTCTCGTCAATTTAACAAAGCGAACCCGAATTAACATACCTAAAAACTCCAACAAATTTAAGACAAAAACCATTCCCCAACAATAACTTCATACCACACAACTAACAGCTATCAAACTCAGATGGAAACTACGATTAATTCGGCGTTCCACAGCCGGGAAGCGAACCTGTCACCCGCAGGGAGGCGTGTCCCGACTATCAATAACGTGGCCACACTGCAGCGGACGGGACTGTCCTGACTTGTGAGGGGGGACTGGACATAGTAATACCTACTTGCGTAATTTCATAGTCGATTTGTGGCTTAGCGTGGCATTTATACTCGGCTAGCTTTTGTCGCCGGCATCGCTCGCGTGAAATTTCAACATAAAATCGTTGTCAAAAACCAAAGAAACCTCATCAACTTTCAAAATTTAAATTATTTTGTACTTTGTATTTGTTTTTATATGGATGACCGATGTTATCATAATTTTGCTGGTATAAAAAAAAGCCAATTGTCTAGATAAGAGGTAGGTAACATGACGGAGTTATGCCCGACCGTTCATAAAAACATCCGAATTGATAACCGTCTCCTTTTTGTAGTCAGTTAAATGTATCCAAAGGGAACATTATCCCGTGTGCCAATGTTCATCCAGAAATCCAGACCCGTTCAGCCTCTTCTCTCTTTTTAACCCCTTCTTCAGAAAATAACCAGAAGTAACAAACAAACAGATAAACAAACGCATTTATAATATAAGTTAGGATAAGAAAGTAACTCTGTGTGTCTGTGTGTCACCTTAATGGGACCTCCCATAAGCGGTTTCTCTTAATCTGTTTATTGAGAGGTCCTGAAATTCAGCTGTAATCGTTTACAGGTTTAAATATAACTCTGCCAAGTCTCATAAAACAAAACGCTTGTCTATTAATTACGATATTACTTAATTACCGTATCTTAATAGAACCACAGAATATTAAATTACAGACAATTTAATATTCTGTGCTTAGCATCACATGATTTGCAACCTTATTTTACAAGACGTAAGGTTTAAAATATCCGTTGAGAATTGGAAACATCTATGATGAATGTTAAGCGATTTGCAACTGTGTGACAATAGCGGTTGGGTGTAAAATAGAGTGACGCAGTAATTAAAATAGCTGATTTGAGCCCATTATTATGTAAAATGATTTAACAACTCTTATGTCAAAGGGGGTAAGGTGTATAATTGAATATTAACTTAATTTGATTACAGAATGTGAGCACATAATTAACGTTCAGCAATTAGTGACTTAAATGAGTTAAGAATAAGGTATTAAATTGAATAATTATGATTTCTTGTTTATTTACCAGGTGTATTGTTTATTTAAATAACGGGCTAAATGTATGTCGTACGGAATTCTACCTATTCTTCGGAAAATAGATCCAAGCTGCTTCTGACGAATTCCTAATGGAAAAATCTAATATTTCTTTTTCCCGACCTGGGAATCGAACTCACGACCTCTAACAGTCATGTAAGACCTCTAAACCAACGAGAAATTCCAAAATTGTCAATTTCTTTAATAGAATGTCATAAGAATAAATAGAAAATATCCCAAAATAGCTGATGCCTGTGGCTGAGCTCGCTTGACAAATTATATACTAAAACCTTCCTCGAGAACCACTATATCCATTGGTGAAAACCGGTGCAGTAGTTTTTGAGTTTATCGCGAACAGACAGACAGATAGACCCGGCAGAGGACTTTGTTTTATAGTATGTGCTTCTTTGATCAAAAGCTTGTTGTATCCTTTTCTAAGGTTTAATACATTTGTATTTGAACATTCACAATATATTCAGCGGTTAGTTAAGCCATGAAAACGTAACATTTAGACGGATATAATTATTTTCGTATATAACATAAGTATGGATAATATGACGCGCTTAATCTAGGTATACTATATTTATAATATTATAAAGCTGAAGAGTTTGTTTGTTTGTTTGCTTGAACGCGCTAATTTCAGGAACTACTGGTCCGATTTGAAAGTTAGATAGCCAATTTATCGAGGAAGGCTATAGGCATACATCGCTATATATCATCACGCTAAGACCAATAGGAGCGGAGCATTAATGGAAAATGTGACGCAGACGAAGTTGCGCGGGTCAGCTAGTTTCCTATATTGCGGTCGGCCATTGTAACCAGATGCATCAGAATTACTATTTAGCGTGCCTATTCATCTAAACAGCGCGTGACGCGTGTCGCGAGCAACAGCAATATCATACGTCAGCTGTCGCCTGCAGCCGTGGCTGACTGATGGCAATGTTGCCAGCATGTACAATATGTTGCCTGACATGTAGGCAAGGCAATCATGCGTTGTTGCAATCATCGTCATTTATGCTACGCCTTACAAGTTTTAACCCGGGAATTTCAACCAAGACGTGTGTCTACAATCTCAGCTGATGGTAAGCGATGATGTGGTCGACGCGTGAATTAACCTTTTCACTCTTGACTTAAAGACCCCCAGGTTGTAGCTACCAGGAACACAGACTCCGGCAGGGAGTTCCACTCCTTAGTGTACGCACAAGGAAAGGATTCCCAAAACAATTAAAGTATCCCCGTATAACGTTTTGGAGTGGGCTACTTTTAATCCTGATGAAATGCATGTTCCCTGATAGACCAGGGAAGCAAAGCCGCGGGAAAAATGCAGTCGATTTTAGACGCATTTTTTTTAATCTTTTCTAAGACAATAAGGTCGTTATAATTTCTACTTTTTTCAACTATGGTTGGGACGGCTTCTAGTCAAAAATAAGCAGCTGAATACCGTTTTTATATGGAGTGACTGCTTATCTGACTTTCACAACCCAGTAACTGCGTAACCAGTAAAACGGTAAAAGTAGAATTCCAAAAAGAAAAACAATATGGTACAAAAAAACACAGAAAATCCTAAAGACATCTCTCTCTCCTCATAACCCTCGTTTCAGACAGCTAACTAGTCCACTAAGTACCAGGATCCCAGAAATTCACAAGAGCCCATCAATTTCGAACTAACTCATCATTATTGCAAGCCAAATGCCTTGTAGATGGCGTAGCAGATGCGTAGACACGCTCGTAGCAGCTAAGCGCTACGGTGCTACGGCGTAGCGCGGTTGTGAGCATAAATTATTATGAGCGTGCTTGGTCTTGTTAGGTTATGCTTTATAGTTCAGCTACGCTCTATTTGGGCTATGGTATCCTGTTACAGAAGTTAAGTTTTTTTTTGGTGGAAACGTTCTCCATATATGACGTACAATGTGATGTGGAATATGCCCGATAAACTATCGATATAATAATGTTGTCTGAATTGAGAATTTGGAGTTAAGAGTATTCCGTCCACTAGCGCCGCCAATCGTTTTTTATTATTTGTGGTAAATTTAAGACACGTAGATAAAAAACCGCTCTGTAGTGCACTGAAGAAATGTATTTATTATGTTTTGAGAGTTATGTTTTGTACTTTAGAACATAAATAGTTGCCAAAGTCGATGTTTTTTGCTAAAAGTGGCCACTTTTAGCAATAATTGCCGTTTTGGCTAATTAGCCATGAGTTATGTATTAAAAATAGCTGTCAAAAAATAATAGATACATTTCTTCAGTGCACTACAGAGCGGTTTTTTATCTACGTGTCTTAAATTTACCACAATTAATAAAAAACGATTGGCGGCGCTAGTGGACGGAATACACACTCTTAAGAACGTTTAAAAACATATTTTAATGCCCAAGTTTGGCAGGCTTTCTAGCTAAGATACAGTTTGATATAATTTATACTCAACTTAAAATACTTAATTCATAAATCGAGGTATGAATTATATAACCAGGAAAACTTCTTGGTAAATTGATGTTGTTTCATAATTTTAATGATTCCGTAACTCCGAATAAAAAACGGTACCCTTATAGGATTACTCTTGTGTTTATTATGTCCATCTTTACAAACAATTTTTTACTCTACAACAAGTTGGTTTAAAATCCGGTAGACACAAAAATAGCAGTACGAACAGTGCTGCTAAACAATGACTACGTAGGTAGATGTACCAGGCCGACAGACCTTGTAAGAGGTGTCGCGTTACTATTGTAGACCGCGGGAGTCGGGTGACTCTTTGTGTCTTTTGTGGCTCTAGTACTTTGCATTTAATCTTAAGAGGAATACGGCCTGAGGTAACATTTAATCTTTGAGTTACTAACTGAAAAGTAAATACATGGATTTTCAGATTGGTTGTGCAATGAGCTCGTCCCTGTTTACATGGGCCTGCACAAGTCTTCGTCCTACCCATTAAAGAAAATTGGCCCCTATACTGATGACTAAAAATAGAGTTCTTTTTACTCAGTCAGACTTAAAATTCCTAAATTTATATTGTTGCATTGATTAATGAAAACTCAATCAATCCTAATATGTAAAATTCTTCCCTTTCTGAATGAGTGACTGACTGACAGAAAAAGCAACCGAAACCACTGCTGGTAGTAGAAAGCTGACATTTGGAATGTAGCTTCCTACACTCGTAGGGGAGCACGAAGAAAATTCCTACGGGAACGGAAATAAAATAGGATATGCGTGTATGAAGTAGCAGGCAAAAGCTATTAAGCCATATTTTCTAGCTCTCCAAACGTCTAAAAGTATGTATCGAGAGGACCCTGTAATTTTCATTTACCATACGAAAATTTATTTACCCCATTGTCCCATCCAGCCTAGTCTAGATCATTGCCTCATGCTCCTAGTAGTATTATGTATGTTGTACAATGAAAATAATTATCTCTATAGGCTAGATTCCATCATCCACAAATTGCAAAACTATTTAGTCCGTCAGTTAGAGTATTGAAAAGTAATGGACACGTATTTTTTGGTTTTGTAAATAAATTAATATTGACAAAGATAGAACGCATCAAAACTAGGGAGTGAACGCTCGTGACGTCAAGACTCACTAAAAAATATGCGAAGGTGTGACGTATTGAGAAATTTAAAAGCGTCGTAACTTCGTCAATTTTGGTTCCCGTAACAAAAGTAAAAACACGGGTCAAATATTTTTTGATAATCTAACTGACGGATTAATAAGATTTTTTCAGGACACTTAAGCCTATTCGAGTAACGTCTCGTAGCAAGCAGTAAGGTTGCGTTTCCACCAGAGATGTGCAACGATTCGAAGCGAGGGATGTGTTTGTTTAGAAACACTAGCGCTGGTTAGGTAAATGAAGGGCTTCAGGTAAGTTTTATCGATTAATACCGTTGTCATACTAATCGACTAAATACGAAACGCTGTCAAAATTCGACAATAGGTTCAGTAATTTGACATTTGCTAGTGATGACAATCGCTGCCTAATAAACTACCATATTATTATATCGGTTTTTCCAATTGGCAGGACTTATCGACCGGCAACTATGTCAAGATTGCAGGTCTAAAGTACTGGCTTTTATTCGGCAAAAGAAATAACGCACCTTTGCCATCCAATGTGGCAATGTTGCCAGTGTCTGGGTAGTTTTCCCAAAGAACACGAATGTGACAGCGATGTGGACGAATTCCTCGATGCCTAATGAGTGCTATTTATCCTGCTTGTATATTAATTTCCTTAATTAAGAGCTCTCGTAATTCTTACGACGACTACTGGTCATTCAAAAAAATTCGATAGACTAGTCGCTGTACCACTCAGAAATAGTTTTCTAAGGGTTGGATTTCAGCCGAAGGGAGATTGTAGGCTGTATAATGCTCCTGGACCTAATAATCCAAAAACACAGTGACTAAGCGAGTTGATCTGGCTTCCCCATAGACGAAATGTCCCCCCCTACAGTGGACCAGTGGGTATTACAACAGGGTTACGAAGTAACTAGGCCGTCAGAAACCTGAGATGTTTAGTGACTTCGTGTGGCTTCTCCGTCCTAGGGCTTCGGACTACTGTGTGTATCGATCTGAATGCGATATGGGCTTATAGGCAACATGGAGGGTGGCATTGTGTTTGCGGAAGTAGTTTTTAAACGACTAAAGGTTTTTAAAGGAACGATACTGTGTTTGAGAGTGTATGTTTTAGTCCAAACGACCAAATATCATAGAAACGATTTTTATGTGAAATCATCAAATGTCAGACTCATCA
Organism: Ceramica pisi; assembly: GCA_963859965.1. NCBI lineage: Eukaryota > Metazoa > Arthropoda > Insecta > Lepidoptera > Noctuidae > Ceramica > Ceramica pisi. The sequence goes on from OY982556.1 coordinate 14,726,213, forward strand.
TCTGCCTAGCCTTTTCCCAACTGTATTGGAGTCGGTTTCCAGTCAAACCGGAATTAGCTGAATACCATTATTTTACGTAGAGTGGCTGCCTACCAGACCTCCACAATCCGTTTACTGGGTAACATGGTACTTCTTGGTAAGACTGGAGTCAGATTTACTGGCTTCTGACAATCCGTAACGACTGCCAAAGATCTACAAATGACAGCCGGGACTAACGGCTTAACGTGCTTTCCGAGGCACGGAGTAAACTCGGTATGTTAAGATTGTCACCCATCCACAGACCAACTCGACTCGTGCGGCTATTAATGTTTAGCCACGAGCTCCTCTATCTCATCAAATTACAGCCTCACACTGACTAAAACTCATCCGTGTTCCTCAATTGCCCCTTATGTTCCAGGGCGGCGGTATTTCCTGTTTTGTTATGAGGTGTACAATAAAGTATATAATAAATAAATAAATAACTCTTTCAAATATCTCCACAAGCCTGGGAACCTCGTATATACCTACGGCGCAATTTATCTTGGCGTAAGATTATTTTTGACAGTCAGGGGCTAGGGAATATAATGCTTTAAATATTCCTTATTATTCTCTTACGGATCTTTAATATTAACGTGTCATATAGTCATTAGCTAACCTCTTTGAAAAACTATAAAATAAGTGGCCGAAGCATTTTTTGCCCGACCAGACTGCGTCATTTTGTAAAGTAGGTTTTATGTGAACTTGAAATAATATGATGTCCCGACATGCTCCTTTGTCCTCCGATAAAAATCCCCGCTGTAAGCAATATTGGAGTGTCAAACATCACAAGATCTAGCCCCCCCTGCTTACACTGCAAAATATAATCCAGTGGGTTTATTGCTAAGGGCCGCTACCCACTCCATGAGGCGGTTTGAACGCGTCTCGAAATTTGTTAGATGAGTATTGTCAAAAAAGATGAGCCTATAATATTGTCCGTGATTCTTTAAACTATCGAGTTTCTGAGGTAACTAACTGTTTGGCTTATAAAACGAAGTTAACTACTAAAGTTAGTAATACAATTCTTTGTTTCATCTGCCTAGCCTTTTCCCAACTGCATTGGGCTCGGCTTCCAGTCAAACCGGATTCAGCTCAATACCAGTGTTTTACGTGGAGCGGCTGCCTACCAGACCTCCACAATTCATTAACTGGGTAACACGGTACTTCATGGTAAAACTGGAGTCAGATTTACTGGCTTCTGACAATCCGTAACGGCTGCATGGCCGTAGCTAAGGAGAGCAGTGTGGGGCAATGCCCTACCTTAAAAATACCAAAAACTAAGATGAATTATAATAGTTCAATTGTTTGTCTATAGTTTTGAGATAAAAAAAATTGTAGCGATAGGTATCTAAACTTTTCCGAACATACTACAGTCTACTGACCTAGAGGTCAGTAATATACACGGTGATTGATTTAGGAGCCCGTGCTTCGGAGCAGATCATTTATGATATTTTTTTTACTTCCGCCCTACTTGTAAACAATGCTGCCCTACCTCAAATTCGACTCTAGCTACAGCCCTGAACGGCTGCCAAAGATCTACAAATGACAGCTGGGACCAACTGCTTAACGTGCTTTCCGAGGCACGGAGGAAACTCGGTATATTGTTAAGATGGTCACCCATCCACATACATATCTCGGCAAGCGTTGCTTAACCTTAAAGATCGTGCGGCTGTTACTATTTAGCCACGAGCTCCTCTTATTCTTTGTTTGTATGTTCGTATTTTATGCGCTGCCATACCGTCATCCTGTGGCGAAACCACTTTTAATATTTTCAACTTACTATTTACACATTCACGTAGGTTATATCTAACAGCTATTCTATCTTATCAAACAAACTCTTCAGCTTCATAATATTATTAAGTAGAGATTTCTCTTTTGTATTTTTTACTGTGATGAATATTACGTACTTAGTTTAAGTACGAGTATAGTGTGCCAGTGTGCGCCTCAAACATAAATAACCGTTTTGTGTACCCAGTGAAGGCTCGTCAGTTAGATTTGAAGTAAACATTCACTATTTGTTTAAATGACTACAAACGAAGCTTGTTTACAGTAATTAATGAAAGCATAACATACATCATTGGCGTTCGTTATAATTAAACAATGCAATAAAGCAGACCGCTGTAAATGGTAATGATTGTTACAATTTATGAGTATATGGCTGACGTTGGTGATCGAGCTTTCTAAACTACAAAATGGTGGTAATTACTACGTACTGCCAAGTACATTTACATGCCTAGTAAATATTAATAGATAGAAAGATTTTAGTACTTATAATGTTATTTACTTTTTTTCGTAATACAAATAAAATTGTAAATAAATGGACACTTTTAAAACTAGTTTGGTAGTACATATATTATGTACTCTATGGTGGTTGTCGTCAGAATCTACGGCACAGTTCTGTTGACTGTTTGGCTGTTTCCTATGAGGAAGAATCGGCATGAAAAATTACGCTTGAAAAAAAACTAGCCAAGCGCGAGTCGCACTCACACACGAAGGGTTCTGCACTATAAACCTTAATTTATAGTATTGGTTGTGATAGCGGCGATAAAAATACATAATCTGTGAACATTTCAAGTGTCTACCTAATACGGTTCTTATTTATTTATTTTATTATTTATGTACACACAGAAAAATAGTAAAATTTAACATTATAAATATAAGTACAAAGGTACTGCTTATTTCTAATAAAATTTCTTCCAGCAGACCTGCGACAGGAGAAATGAGAAATAAATTCTTGATATATTATTCTTTTGTTCTAATTTGGTTCTTGATATATAGCCCGCTGACAGACAGACGGAATAGGTATAAGGGGTCAGTGTAGTGTGTGTTCTGTAATAAAAGCGTGTATCAAAATTAAAAAGAATGTGCGTCCATGGAGTTTACAGTGTACCTACATTTAGATATAAGAAGAAGCTATTTAAAAATTAAATAACAATTTTTTTCTTTATATTAGCGTTTAAACATAACCAAACCAACCATCAAACAAAAACCCAATATCAACAAAAATCTTCACTTTGAAAACACTTCACATCCATTGTCAAAAAAGAAAATCAAATCCTTATTTACACGCGCGAGTTCCCGCGACCCGCGACAGATCACTCAAATACAAGTGTGCGACCACCCTTACTCGTCGTCTAATCCGAGCCGTCGAACTCAAGCGCCACTAAGAGTCTCTTGAACGACACTAAGAGTACCATGAAGTGCTGTAAGATGGCGCTCTAGTGCCGTACTGCCATCGGAGAGGCTGGAGCATGGCCTATCTCGCTTGCCGCCGATCTTAACAAGGTTTAAAGCAGATAAAAGAATGTTCCACGGTGCATAATATATTGTTAAGTTTAAAGATGTGTTTAAGCACGTTTTTAGATAAAATGGGGAGTGTTTTAGGGTAAGGGTAGTTTTCAATGAGCGTCTGGTCGGTGAATGTTTTAGCTGCACAAAATAGTTTGGTACTATGTACAGCTCAGGAGTGGATTACTCTGCCGGAGTCTGTGTTCCTGATATCTTGATATCTACAAACTGGGCTTTTTAAGCCAAGAGTGAATAGGTTACTTCTAAGCAAGCTTGCTCCATCAGCGACCACATTATCGCTAACCATAAGGTGAACAGCCGGTCAATTCTGTCAACATCTCAATGTGTTTACAAAGGCAGAGTGAACGACAACTGACTGTCATTCCATAATAATAATTATGGTTTTTATGGTTTCACAGTTCACTTGTCGGTCACTTCGCCTAAATTTTCACTTCGACATTTTTACAAAATTGATCGGCTAATACTGGTCAAACGAGAGCCTATTAATACCAGAAAAAAAAAAATTGTTATAGCCCGACTTTCGAAGTATACACAGATCCGTAAAAGGTCATGTTTGTGAAGTTTGTCATTTATTGTTACTTGTTACAGGTTTATTTGTGATCGTCGACAATTTTCCTAGGACTGAAGATTCATTGCGAAAAAATCCTTCACGATAAAATTGTGAAAGTTTTGCAAACATTCATGAGTATTTTAACCCCTTAAAGAATTGACAATGCAATAAAAGTCACCCTACGTAAAGACAAAGTTAATTCTCTTACATAGAAAATAAACTAATAGGAACACATACCAAAAGGCGTCTTAATAAACTCAAAAACTCCTCACACTAAATTCAATTATCTTGAATTCTATTGTCTGTCTCATGTTCAATTCATACGTCTCACATGTGACTCGGCTCAACTTAACGAGATGCTTAATTTGTCTCCGATGGATTTATATGATCGTTACTTGTGTCAACTTACGGCCTCGTGTAATGAAAGAACTCCTTAGGAGTGATGAGCGCCTGGTAGTTTAAGGGAGGAACATGGAATCATTGTTTGAAGAAAATTGCCGGTTAGTTTCTTTTACGCTGCCAGCCAACGTCAGACTTTTTGTTGCATCGATAAATCGTGTCGATTTTTCATTGCTAGGTAAAAAAATCGCTAGTTTTTAAAAAAAAAATTATTGTAAAAAAAAAATTATTGTAAAAAAAAATATTCACAAATCTTTGTTTCCATTTATATGATCGTTACTGGTGTCAACTTACGGCCTCGTGTAATAAATAAATCCTTGGGAGTGATGGGCGCCTGGTAGTTTATGTTTCTTTTAAACAAAATCTTTTTCTATTTATGGTAATAAAAAATGTTCTACAGATCTTTGTTTTCCAAGGATTTATATTGATCGTTCTTGCGTGAGCTATGTTACAATACAACCTCTTGTAATGAAAAAAATAACGTCTTAGAACTGATGCGAGCCTAATTAATACCTTACAATAAAACATGGTTTTTTATGGTCAAAATAGTCTTTTTTATTAATCTAAGAAAGATAAAAAAAATACGTATCTTTTTGAGTAAAAAGATGTATTTCAAAAAACGGACAAAAGAACAAAATGCTAAGCTTAGATTAGCATAATCCTATTTTAATTTAACTTCGAGATAAACCGAAACACGCTCTTGTACTAAATTCGGAACTCATTTCTGTGCTGTTTTTGTTACAAAATAAATATCATTATAATATTAATATTATTAATGGACATTTACTCAACATGGAACAGGCTACTTCTGGGTAAGCTCGTTCCATCGTCGTAGACTTTGTCTCTATCATTTCTGACCTAGACTAGAGTCAATAGCAAATTTATCACAATAAAAAAAAGCAGCAGTATTTAGTAATATTTAAAACAATATACAGAGTAACTAAAAGCCTTGTACGAGTGTTTTTTATTTAAATGCTTGAATATACTTTTCCAAAACTCCCTATAGGATTCCTCGTTCTCCGTCTGTCTGTCTGTCAAGCCCTCTTTTCTCAAGAACGAGAGGAGGTGGCAAGGTGAAATCAAATGTCAAATACTCTTAGTAGACTCTTCCATACTGATCCATCTAAATGTATCACCAGATATAAATACTTTATAATTTTCCGCGAGAAACACAGTTTATAAATTATATTCCTAGTTAATAATAATGAACAACATCATTTAACTCGAAGTACGGTCGGAAACTAAAGTTTTCGATTTAGTGTCGTTAATCTAAATTGGTATAAAATTATTCTATTGCCTGCGTTTAACTCCAAATCTGTCGAACGTTTTCCCCACTATTTTTCAGTTCAGCTCGATACAACTGGGTACCATTATTGTACATGGAGCGTCTGCCTATCTGAACTACACAACCCGATAAACCTAGGCAAGACTGCAGTCAGAGTTCTTGACTATCCGTAACGACTGTCAAAGATCGACAAATGAGAGCCGGGACCAACGGCTTAACGTGCTGTCCTAGGCACGGAGAAGAATGTCGTGGTCTCATGGGTGAGATAACCCATCGGCCGACCGACTTCCGCAAGCGTTGCTTAACCTTGAAGTTTCGTCGGTCGTTATAATGTTGTCCGCAAAATATTATGATAGTCAATAATGAATTGGCAACCGCCGCTGTTGCTAACTGTACCCGGTTATAAATATAATCTTTGGGCGACGCCTATCACCGTATATATATACGTACACGTAGAAGTATATACCTACGCATCGTGCGTCAATTTGCGTTATTTATCACATATTATAGAAGATTTTTTTAGCTATAATTTCTACTTGTAATTTGTGTCGAGATATTTTATAAAATTGTCTAGTTATTATGGAACTGTATGACTGTATGTCTGATCATTTGCGTCGCAAAAATACGTTTACCTGAATCAAACGAAAACATCAAACTTGGGCGCAATTTACATTTCCGCGGTATGGAAGCGAATTTTGTAACGAAACTGTACATTGTATAATGAATTATATTACGATAGGTAGATTATACAAGCTTACCCGAAAAATAAAAACACTACGGTTGCATGCGGCCCCAGAATAATCGAAATGTTTACCTGAAACAAAATAAAACAATTTTATTAATTATAGAAGTCATAGTATAAGAAGGTTATTTATTTTCGTTGATTCATTAAAATATACATATTAAATTACATTAATTAAAAAACACTAGCACTTCGCCCGCCACTTTTTTCGCGCGTGGTTAGAATTGCAATTTTCGTAGGGAACTCTATCTTTTTTTTCGAAAATAAATTTTAGCATGTTACTTCCTAATAATTTTGCTTTCTATTTGTGAAAAATGGTTAAAATTGGTCCAGGAGTGTCGGAGTAGGTTCGGTACAAACAAACAAACAAATCTTTCCTCTTTATAATACCTAAGTACGAGTACCTATTAGTACAGATATTAAAAATAATGTAGCCACCGGTATCGCGACCAGGGTCCAAGCTACCGGCGGTCAGGGATCCACAGAGAGGAACCTCCTAACAATGCGAGCCACGTGTCCAGAAGTACCGCTTTCTGAACCCTGGCCTTACGAGAGCCTCCTGATGAGGTGTTGATCGAGGCTCGTGGCTAGCAGTTGGCTGACACGACTATCGATACAATGATAGCTAAAATCAACTTTTTTTAATGGGAAATCATCAAATGTCTCCTCCCGTTCTAGGCGAGCGGAAGGGAGTGTCAGACTCTTACTGACTAACACCCATCCGTGTTCCTTCAAGTACCCTTTGTTTTCCAGGGCTGCGGTGACTCTTTCGAAAATTTCCGCAACCCTGGCTGGTCCTGTCAACCATGATGACATCTTAATAGCCTGAAGCAGTAGCTTCGTGATATTATCGTGAATATTCTTCTCAACATGTGGGCAGAAAGGTCTAATGACCCCATTATACCTTACTGCGCTAGTGTCAGAGTTTCCAAACCGCTCCAAGGGTGTCTAACATGTTTTAATTGACGACCGCCATTTTGCGGCCGAACCACCGGCTTATACGTGCCTTTCGAAGCACGAAATCATCTTTTTATCAGACAATCAGGTGATGGAAGCCTGAAATGCCTTAGCCAAACTGGCAAACAACTTTACATTGTATGCTTCCCTAGGGAATAGAACCCATGACCACCGGATCACAAGGCAAACGCCTAGAACACTCGACCACGGAGACAGTCATCGTGAATAATTAATTAATAATGCAATCTTCATGAGTCTGCCATCATGGGCCATCGTGTGCTCGAGCACATCTGTGGAGCTCGTCAGTCGGTTATATAAACGTCGAGTGACGTCACCGCTGCTATTAATATCGGCGTGCGAGTTGATCGATACGTGCTGGTTTAATTAACGGATCTATAGAGTTGGGACACGGATTTCAAATGCAAATTTTTCTTCGCTAAAAAATTGTGGAATGAAACCGGTCTGCCTTTCTACAACCATGTTGGAGTTAGCTTCCAGTCTAATCTGATGCAGCTGACCACTATCTCACCTGATGGTAAGCAATGATGTGGTCGAAGATAGAGCACGCTTGCCTAGAAGTCACTCTTGACTTAAAGACTCCTGTCCTATCAGGAAACACAGACTCCGGCAGGGTATTCCACTCCTTTGCTGTACGCACTATGAATGTGTTCCCGAAACGTTTTGTGCGTGTGGGTGGGATGTCCAACATGTACCGGTGGCGCATCGTCGTATGTCTTGTGGTCTGATGATGGAACGGGCTTGGTGGAATTAAATTATGCAATGGAGCGACTGCCTCTTTCAGCTCTACAACTCAGTACCTTGTTACTGGGTTGTGGAGGTCAAGACGATAGATTCCCCTTGGCTAGACTGGTGTCATATTTTGAGGCTTTTATCCATGTGTAATGGTGACTGCCAATGGTGGATGTTCCAATGACAGCCGGGATTTACGGCTCAGCCCTTCATCTCTTTGTGTTCTTAAGGACGAACTGTCAAATTGCTAGCACTTTTACTACAAAAACAATGGCCACGGCCAAGTGGCCCTTCAAAGTGACATGACAAATGCGAGGATTTGACAGTTCGTCCTTATTACAGTGAAACAGTTGAATGGTTAGCGTCTTTCGGGGCTCTACCGCTTATGAACGGTCTTAATTCACACCTTTGTAGATTGCGCCGTGCGTAGGTTGTTATTATTTAGCCTCAAGCTCTTAACGATTGTCTATAATTTGGTTTTCATTTTCAAACTTTGTTTCCATGAAAATTTAAAGTTTTTAAACCTAGGGTGCGAAAGGTGTTTTAGTAAACCCACATTTGGACAGTTATGTTAAAAGTTTGGTGTGAAATAGGGTCGAATCGAGTGGATTCCCAAACCCTAACGAATCAAAATGCACAGCTTTTATACTTACGTGATGTTTTCGGAACGACCCGATTAGATTATTTAAGTAAGATCATTTCACAGTAAGGCCCTGTACGCACTGAAATCTTGGTTCGCGCGGAAAAAAATCCGCACCGCATCATCGCGCACATTTGCATCAAATCACAGATTATTTCCGCGCAGATTTTTAACCGCCATGCCAGTGCGAAAACTCGTATAAGATTCAATTTGTTACAGAATTGCGGGAAAAAAACCGCGCGGTGACAAATCGCAGTGCGGACAGGGCTCAAGTCTCCAGATAAATTGTTCTCAATTCTCAATTCTCAATTCTTTATTGCGTACCATAATGTATACAGTTGGAAGTAAATATATATTAGTCACAATTATGGACCCTGTCGGGCACAGCATAGATCAAGTAGGAGAGAGGAGGAAGAGCACTGGGGCTTAAATATGATAATTTTAATAATTAAGTAGCTAGTAAATTGTAGAATTTTATGAATACAAAGTAAAAATTAATAATAATATTTATTGTTTTAAAATTATTTATTTATTTAGCAACACCGTATTGTAATTAATTAATTATTATTTTTTATTCATGTATTTATATTTTTATTTATTACATAATTAATAGTCAAGGTAAGTTAGAAATTGGGCGAGGGAGGCCTATCATTGTCAATAAGTTTTTGTGGATACAGATATATAGTTGTGAATTTAATTATAATTTATCATTTAAATATTCGCTTATACTATAGTAGCATTTGCTTATAAGGAAAAGCTTCAATTTATTTATAAAAATGTTATATTGTGTTGTTATTTAACCAACTGCAAAACAGAAGGTGATTGATGATGTAAGAACTTTTTTTTTATATCTCAATTATAATATATTTCAACATCAATAAACGGTTTATGTATGAGTGTATGTCCAGTAAAAGTTTACGGTCCAATAAATATCGTCAAGTTCTACAGGTATTTCTTCACCCGATGTACCAGGGCGACATGAGCGGACAGGTGGTCGCGGCTGATGTATGGCGAACATTAATTACACATCGCCAACGTACGCGACTAATTATTTGCCTTTTCTAAACATAGCGAGACTAGCTGTAGACGCCAGTTCATGTTAAAATCGCTTCTGAAAACTGGGATGAAAAGACCAGTCCTAATTTAGCTGTGCGTCAACATGTTTGTGAAAATGAAACTTTTGAGTATGGAAACCTAATATTAATGTGTGTGTAAAAAGTCATCATGTATGGAAATAAGACGTATTTTCTTACAGTTTGTTACTGCGTTGCGAAAACGGACGTTCTTGAATAGACAGCTAAAATCATAACCCTTCCTTGTGGCATCGCCGCAGTCGGGTAGAAATACTTGAGACTTGCCCCTCTTGAACACCAGACGCAGCAGTTATGTAGTGTCTGTAACTCAGTCTATGCGACATCTGAGTATGTCAGTCTGTCTGTGCGCATGTTACGATCGCTAATAATACGCGGCCTCCACGGTCTGATCTGCTAATTAACTTTATACTGTCGAGTTGTCAGAATTACGACTAGAGATTTTAATGTTCAACTAGATCTGTAGACTAGGCTGAAGAAATGAAAAAAAAATATCTCGTTTTCAGTATTTCCTATGAAATATTCTCAGACGAAGATTCGAGGGTCTTAACCGCCCAAGTGACGCGTTGGATTAATTTTGAAAAAGCTGGCCAAGTGCGAGTCGGACTCGCAAACGTAGGGTTCCGTATACATAGTCTGTGAAGATTTCAACTGTCTACTTATTAGGGTTCTTGAGATACAGCCCGCTGACAGACAGACGGCCGGACAGCAGAGGCTTATTAATAGGGTTCTGTTGGTGTCCCTTCGGGTACGGAACCCTAAAAAGTGCAAATTATTTAACGTTTATTAAACAATTAATTAGTAGAGATGGAATTTACTAGTCAAGAAAGTCGACAATCTGCTCTTTGAACCTTAATTGAACACTTAGCTGCTATATGAAATGTCCTGCAAAAACTACTATCGATAAATGTTGTGTCCATTTAGCTAAATAGACGATTTGAGTGATTATAAGATTATCATTGCATTAATAATAATAATAATATCCTTGGACATTTCACACAACGCCATATTGTCCCAAGCTAAGCAACCTAATGCTTGTGTTATGGTGGCATTGTATATACTCAATCTTTTTTTGAATTGTATAATTTCAGTCATTGATTATTTCATAACGATTGTAACATGATATTGTAAACAGTGATTTAAAAGAGTGGCCATGGAGTTTCTTGCACGCTTTTCTCATAGGATCTACTCTTTGGAACGTGCAACTGCCGCGCTGGAGATAGGGGCGGTGAGTGTGTTTTGTTGCAGAACAACTTGCTGCTCTAGTCGCTAGCGCGGTAGAATTAGCTTCATCGACATATTTGACTGACAGACCTGGACTATTCAAAAGAGCCGTAACTGATCTATTTGAAATAGAGGATTTTGAATTTGTAAGTGTGATTTTTCGCTGACCATAGACAGAAACACAGAACAAAATTATTTTTGACGCTGAATTTCGATCACATAGGTACTAGGCAGGTAGTAGAACACAATCTGGTCTTCCAGGCGACTGCACCGAACGCAGCCACGCGCGGCTATCGAGCCAACACGAGTTTGTGGGTAGTTTCATACTTTTTGTTGTACTCGAAGCGAAGGGATGGATCAATGGATGTAATAATGATCGCGCGGTTTTTGTTCCATGAGTTGATACAGCTTTTGTAAACGTAGTGCGTTTCCCAAACTGACTTACTATACAACTACACGATTAACTCAACGAATAACTCAACGAACGATACAAGATACAACTCATGTGTGCATAACTCGAGCAAATGTACTGAAGAACAGTTTTATTTTTATGTTTTCACTTTGAAAAAGCTAAACAGATTATGATAACGACAGACTCACGTATGGACTTGGATTAGTAGATCTTTAACAGTCTTTACGGGTAGTCAGAAGTCAGTTAGTCGAAAATCTGAGTTATAGAGGTTAGTTAGGCGATTACTCCATGTAAAATACTGGTAGTTACGTAGATAGCAAACATGCAGACAGAGAGACAGACTAACTTTCGCATTTCTCATATTATTTTAGTCATATATATGTATATAATAAACAAGTTAATTATTTATAAATGTGAATGTAAGTTTGTTTGTTACGCTTTCACGCGAAAACTAGAAAACCGATCATTATGAAACTTTGTACAAAAATTCTTATAGGTATTAGAAGTAACAAAGGATACTTTTTTTATTAAAAAACTTTTTTACACGCGAAGAAAGTTACGGGCAAAAGCTAGTATTTAAATAATTTCGGGTTTCAAAACACCTAGTGTTTTCAATCTACATCAGTTCAGAAACAACATAAAATTAATTAGGCAAGACGGCGCCGCTCTTTGATCGTTATTTAGATAGTAATAAACAAAATGATTCGCTTGTCCCACACAAATAAAGTTATTATGACATGACAAGTTAACTGTATAACCATAAAATCTTTGATATAACTACTTCTCCACTCATCATCTGCCTGCCTTTTGCCAACTATGTCGAGGTCAGCTTCCAGTCTGACCGGATGCAGCGGAAAACCAGTATTTTACGTGGAGACACTGCCTTTCTGACTTCCAAAACCTATTAACGGAGTAACACGGTAGTTCGGAGCAAGTCTGAGACCAGATATACTGGCTTCAGAGTATTTCTGACAATCCGTAACAACTGCCAAAGATCAACAAATGATAGCGAGGACAAAGTGGAAATTAAATTATTTTTTTCCTACTCCTCCGCTGTACTCTTTGATTAATTTCGTTGCGGGATCCAAGACAGTTGAATCGTTTCTCCTGGACTCATCGGGCTTCATTAGCTCGGCATTTTTTGGTGGTTGATTCTGGTTTTCAGGAGTTGCAGTGGTTGGGTGGGAATGTGTGGCGGGCTTGTCCCAATAGGCTAGATTCCATCATCCACAAATTGCAAAAATATTTAGTCCGTCAGTTAGAGTATTGAAAAATAATGGACACATATTTTTTGTTTTTGTAAACCAATGAATATTGACAACGATAAAACGCATCAAAACTCGGGAGTGGAGGTTCGTGACGTCACGACTCACTAAAAATTATGCGAAGGTGTAACGTATTGAGAATTTTAAAAGCGACGTAACTTCGTCAATTTTGGTTCCCGTAACAAAAGAAAAAACACGGGTCAAATATTTTTTGATAATCTAACTGACGGACTAATTAGATTTTTTCAGGACACAAGTCTATTTAAAAAAAAATCCGGGACCAACGGCTTAACGTGCTTTCCGAGGCACTGACCACTTACGGGAGCAGGTGACCGACATGTAAGTGTTCTATAGTAATTTATACAAAGCAGTGGGTCGCACATGATCGTCGCCGGTCGCGCCACGATCGGAATTGTACCTTTACAGACCAACCTTGGCAAGCGTTGCTCTCCTCCAAATATTTTAACTAACTGGAATCAGTTGAATACCTCCACAACCCAGTAATTGGGTAACTCGATACACTGACAAGACTAGTACCAGATTGACTGGCTCTCCGTAACGACTGTGCTTTCTGCGGCTCGGAGTCAGTCGGTGGCTCTCTGAACAACAAACTGGGTAACACAATATAGAAGGTAAGGAATTCAGCGTAACTTAAATCTAGCCTTACTTAAAATATCCGTAGGTACAGAAAACTCTAGCTAACGTAAATATTAGCACATTTGAAGTAATGTCTCCTCCGCGGCGGCGGCGCTCGGTCATGTTACTTTCGTAATATTTTATAAACACAGTTAAGATGTTGATTTACTGCCACGATCGAGTGCCAGAGGACAGCTATGAAATGTTATACCCTTGGCATCGATTCCCATGTTATGATGAGGATCTAATGGAGTTTGATATTCCGTGATGAGAGATCCCAAGTGGTATAAAAAAAACCAGGCCAAGTGCGAAACGGACTCGCGCATGAAGGGTTTCGTACAATCTTTTTTTATTATCGGCAATAGAAATACACACTCTTTATTTATCATCACTGTCACTTACTGGAGATACTACATCTTTTTCACAATAAATTAGTATAGACAGAGTCACAGCACTGGTTTCATTTTGCAGAAAATTGGCCCTTCCTTTAACCACCTAATAAGACCGTTGAACAAAATTGCCAGCAGTAGGTAACCCATTTCCCAGCGGGCACCACAAAATATTCCCGAACGGCATTGTTCAAAATAATATATCACTAAATTATCACCTAGCAGAGCTTTATTGCCAAAATTCAATAGCAGACCCGATCTAGCGCCCCTTTGGAACGCAAATAACTCACAAACACACGTATAGACACATAATGCATGTACTTTCACCCCCTTTTCGAAGGAGGTAGGCCATAATTCAGGTAATTCAGTTCAACTCCAAGTAAAAAGTCATAAATTTTGTCCCATTGAAAGTGGCGCCATCTCTTATTGGGAGTTGGAGTTAGGAGATTGGATGTAAATCTTTGTGGTGGATTTGAGAGAGAGAGACAGAGGTGTTTGATTAGAAAGAGGGATGTGTCCTTTTGTGAAACTAGGGTGATACTATTGGATTCAAAATAAAAATTACGTGTTTAATATTTTTAAATCGAACAGAACCTAATTGTTTTTTTAAGAGTCCTCGTTATTCTCGTAACTTTAAACTTTGACATTCTATTTTCAAACACGTATTTTAATTCATGATTCGAGAAAATTATCTAATTTCGAAACAACAATCTCTATGTCATAAAACTCAGTTCAAATTCCGTTGAAACTTATAGGCAGTTTTTTAGGAAATTTAGGGCCTATTTGACTTGTTGGCGATGAATAAAAATGATCTTGAATTTATGAATCCCTTGTGCATTTGTGCCCATTTGTCAATCAAACCCAAAAACTCTTCAATCCACAATATTTCTTCGTCCATTTACTCCATTTAGTACGCCATTTCTCAAAAACTATTAACCACCGCTGCGCCATATATCTTGCGCGCTATTCAGTGAATAACCGCTCCATTGTCTCTGGACGCCTGGTACTTATAACGGTGATGTATTGCAGGACAGGCCGCCACGGTACTGGGCGCGTTGCAGTATCGGTAGGGCTATGTCTTTTTGGAGCGTTTGGATAGGCTCGGGTTGTTTTGACATAGTTCATTCTGTTAGAAGTGAGCATTTGTCACTACAGCCGAGACTGCTAAATATATGCTATGTATATGAACGTCGTTTTTTAACGATACTTCTTAAAACACCAATTTTACGCTACTTTAACGTTCTCAGTAGAAACCCAAATTCTGAATTAGTGTATGTATTTGGTTTAACGTCAATAAACTTGCCCAAACTGTCCATATCCACGGTCTAGAAGACAAACGTGCTAAGTGCAAAATTTTGTTTTTTTTTTCACATTTAAATGCAAAGTTATAAGGAAGCTAAATAATTTGCACATCTGCTTATCCATTCCGGAGATATAAAACCATTTAAATATTAAATATCTATAGGGCCAACCCGGAAATCACTTTAAAACGTTAGCTGTTTCATGTTCATTAGTATTTTGCCGAGTTATGCGCATCTAAATGTATGGGGCAGTTGAAATTTTGTCGCCCTTTCATGATTGGTTCTGTTGTAAAAGTTGTTCATAATAATAAGTACAATAAGCCCTTTTCAGATTTTGCATCATTTCTTTTTCACCCTGCAAGTACTCTAAATATCGTAAAATCTACGTGAGCTGTAACAAACCAAAGAGCCATGATAAGCGGCCAACAGCCGGTAAATGACACGAAAATGTGATATAACACGCTTTTACTTGTAATTGCAGTTGTAACGGTACTCAAGAAGTACTTTATAGCCGTGACATTGTAATTTAATTGTATTTAAACTTCTTTTATGGAAGAGTAGCTCTTTCGCAGCGTCTTTGGCTCTTTGGCTCACGTGGCTCACCATAGGACCCATGAATTTTTCAGATCCCAGATCCCGTCACATGATTAAAAATCCGTCTGTTCGAACACGTCAAAATTAAAACACGCTACGAACAAGTATGGTTGTAATTTCAAAATTAAAACGATTGCATTTTTATACGCAATTAGGTTGCAGGATTTGCACCAAGCGAATGACAATCATGACCAATTCGGACAGATTTTGATAAAAAATTAATCATCAAACACGAAAATAAGAACAATGTAACTTAAAATTGTGTACCGTTTGAGCATTCGACCGTATGTCACGTAGTTGTCCCGAAGTGAAGAGTAGGTATGTATAACATTCTTTAATTAAACTCTGTCTGACTTTAACGACAGTCGTTCAAGCGAACGGTGTCAAACACCTCTGAGAAGATGTGAACTTGAGATGGCGACTTTTTAATTTTTACTTTAGGTAATTCAACATTCTGCTAAAGACAGATAAAATTGAAAAATTATTCTAACTCAAAATTAGAGTTTTTTTGCAAATTAATTAATTATAAAAGACACGAAGTAAAGGTCCCAAAATTTTATTCAACTTTTTCATGAGAGGATGATTTCTGCAAGTAATTTTGGTCTTTTCATAGTTCGACATTTTTTTAACTATTTATAGACACACTTTTGACCATTATTTCACCTGATGGTAAGCGATGATGTGGTCTAAGATGGAGCACGCTTGCCTGGAATTAACCTATTCACCCTTGACTTAAAGACTCCCAGGTTGTAGCTATCAGGAAACACAGTCTCCGGCAGGGAGTTCCACTCCTTAGCTGTACGCAAAATGAATGTGTTCCCAACAAAACGTTGCGTGCCTGTGGGTGGGATGGCCACCATGTATTTAAATATAATTTAGCGTATAAGACAGGTCAAACGATGAGTTTATGGCTACGTTTGTATTGTACATATGAGCGTAAACGAATAAAAAGCATAGCCTTTTTTGACTTCGCCATAGTCGAGTAAAAAGCGGTAAGAACCGTAGTAGGCGGCGGGCGTTGTAAGTTTCTGCCTACCCATAGGAAAAGACGACGTATCTATGTATGTACAATTGTGTATTTTTACACAATTAAAAATTTATTACAAATCTAACATAACCTTCCGTACCAGAATATTCTGACTGTCAAACCTCTCTGTTGGCCTCCAAGTATGGCCCCCAAGTATGGCCCCCAAGTATGGCCCCCTCATTTCTTTGCCTAATACGGCCCCCTCCACTCCATACGTCACCCCCGACAGTTCAAACTAATGAATTAAACGCCCTCCATTGTGTTCTCACCCTGTATAGGACAGCGGCCGTTTGAACACCCTGTATTGTAGTCAAACTCAATAATTTTAATGGTTTTAGTATGCTGTGATTTATAGAGCAGAAATATTTCCTAATTGTTTACGGAATTATCATGTTTTAGATGATAAAGGTGGGCTAGTTATGTTGGTATGCTGTAATTAATTGTTATTAGGTTGGTATCTATATTTATTTAAGGTAAATGCTTCGATGTTTTAAATGGTGAATTGAGTAAAAAAAATGAAATCTAATACTATATGTGCCAAATTTAAAACTAAATAATAAATATCTTCTTATGTTTCTTAGAATCTCAAGAGAGACAGTGTGAAGTTCTTGGGACCTGCAACAGATGCAGCTAGACGTACTGAATTCACCGACATGTACATGGATGTGTGTAATTTTTCAATTAAAATTCTCATTAAAATGTTGTAATGAATATGTGATAGCGGCATCGTAAAAATGTAATGCGTTTGTAACCACTTTGGGTTTGATTACAGAATCTTAGTGCTGACTGGTTTTAAAAATGAAAGGTTTGATAGAGAATTAAATTTTTCCCATTTTCATAATGATGAATGAATTTTCTATAACTGGAAAGAACATAATAACAATATACTGGGACTGTAACAGGCAATTAGCCTATTGTTATCATTGTTTTAATAAACTCGACTGCCTAGTTGGTATTTTGGTCGTAAGCGCAACAGCAGTGCGATTCTGTAATCATGTCGAAGTGAACACTTAGGCGAAGTGAACGACAAGTGAGCTGTCTAACCACCATACAAATAGGATGGAATGACAGCTCACTTGTCGATCACTCTGCTGACCGTTAGGTTCTGGATTCGATTTCAGAAGGCAAATTCTCGTATGTACATAGTAAGCGTTGACATTTGTAGTCGAAATGTCATCTCAGCGAGAAACTTTACAAAGGTAGGAGAATCAGGGGCGTTTTTTGACAAATTGCAAATTCGAACGCTCCTTGAATATATACCTACGACAATTGCTCCTATGGGTCGTCTGCATACCTAATGTCATGTTAAGATTCAATTTAGATCACTAAATTAATATGCTACTAGGAAAGAAAGAAAATAATACAATTAGCACATGAAACACGTACGTTACCTTCATAGAAAAAATAAAATTGTATGTCAAAAAAAATAGAACCCACTTCCAAAAAAAAACACTACAAAGTAAAAAATAACTTTAATTTCGGAAGTCGGTGTTTTTGTAAGTTTCTTCGTATTTTGACACCGACTTCCGAAATTAAAGTTATTTTTTACTTTGGTTTTTTTTTGGAAGTCAGTTCTATTTTTTTGTAAAAAGTGTTTATTTTTCACTTTTTAGTGGTACCCCACACCTAACACCACTGCAAAATCGCAGAAAAGCAAAATACGCAATTTCGATTACTAAACGACATAAAAATATCATCTAAGTAGACGAATTCCAGCTATTTCGATTTAAAATCCAAAGTTCGTAATCGATTTTCATAAAATTTTATGGGACCAATCTGCAAGTACCTTTCAGATAAAACAAGATTTTTTCAAATCGAATCATAATTGTCGGAGTTATGAGGTAACAAACATAAAAAAAAACATACAACCGAATTGATAACCTCCTCCTTTTTGGGAAGTCGGTTAAAAACTAAACGAGTGGATCAACTTCATACGATACATCCACCTTCCATTTAGGAACCTCAATAAAAAGCCTTTCTTCCGCCACAAAAACACACAGGCCCCACTAAGTACTAAAACTTAAGCCTAGACTTCCGCAATATTTGGGACCTAGCTTCAAGAGTCTGGCGCATTGCCAGGCAGGTCATAAATAACAGTTTACGAGGGCCGCCGGTTCGGTTCCCGGACGAGGCAAGTTGTAGTAAGTTATTTTATTAATTTCTTCGGGAGTAAATTAAAGGCTTTGTAATGTCGGCGTTGTTTTGATGGGTGGGTCGTGCTGCAGGTGATATTAAGAACGTATGATTTAGTGTTGGAACTTTAAAGCAAGACGAGATATGATATGATATATTTATTTATTTCTCACCACAGTAAAGGTACATTAGAGATGTAGCAATACAAAATACGTATCAGCAATCAATTATACTGTGAGAGACTGGTGCCTAAACTAGACTTGAGGTCTGTATTTCAGGACACCAGGTCTCCACCCCTGATGACCACCAAGATGGATGAAATATGTGGAGTTATTGATAGTATTTAAGTGGATCTTTTTGGGAATACTTTCATTGAACGTAGCATTTTCATGTACATTTTAGGATTACAAGACGTAAGGCGATGCACCACTGGTTCATGGTGGACAATGTGGACATCCCACCGACACGCACAAAACTTAGAATACTTTCATTGGGTATACAGTCAAGGAGTGGTACTCCCTGCCGGAGTCCGTGTTATTGGTAGCTACAACTTGGGGGTCTTTAAGTCAAGAGTGATTAGGTTACTTCTAGACAAGCATGCGTCGTCGTCGTCATCGCTTATCATCAGGTGAAATACAGATCAAATGAGCACCTATAAATTAAAGAAAAACCACGTGGGTGCTTTAAGTGATAAATCAGTAAAATGGAAAACGGTTGTAATGCTGTGGTATCTACTTTATTAGGCGAACTGCTTCACAAAAAACACTCGGTATTTATCCACTAAGATAAAACTTTTTTTATGGGAAATCATCAAATGACTCCTGCTCTGGGCGGAGGGAGCGAGTGTCAGAATCTTCCTCACTAACTCCCATCCGTGTTCCTTCAAATGCCCTGCACGCTCCAGGGCCGTGGTAACTCTTTCCAACAGTTCCGTAACACTGGAAACTTAGATAGTACCTACTAATACAGCCATACAAATAGTTGGCAAACGCCACAAGTCTCAGATAACTTCACGTTAGCTCTCAAACTTAGCTAACTAGGCGGCCTGACTATGAATAACTCGCGACACTTACTGTAGATCAATAGTCAGCACTATACATATGGGTCGGTGGCTCAGAATAGGCTGGCCTATTTCTGTAACGTAAGGCTATTGAGAGGGGCATATCCAGGATTGTCATTTGGGGACTTGACCCGACTAAGGGTGGGTAAGTTTTATAAAAGGTAACACTAAAAGAAGCACATATAATTTCATTTTGCTGGAAGCAATGCAAGCCTCCATGAATTTCTTTTCGTAAATTCCTCCATTAGGTAGTAGACTACCAAAGATAATATTATTGATTTTTTTGTTATGCGTCATACTGGCCGCAAATACCTAAACAATTTTTCTTTCTTTCTTCTTCTAGATATTCATAATTTTAATCCATAATTTTATTTCACAATTTTAATTCATAATTTTATTTCATAATTTTTATCGTAATTCATAATTTTGATTCATAATTTTATAATGTTGAAAATGTATATAATTCAGTTTATTTATTAATTGTACCCATGTTATTTATTTTTAGCAATCATATTGGTATCTTAATTTTAATTTAATTTAAGTCAGGACATCCTTTTGTAAATTCTATTTTAATTTATTTTTTATTTTACTTTTTGGTCACGTTAGTTAATCATTATAATAGTTTAATTAGACCTACTTAGAGAATGATGTGCATGCCTGTAAGTGACTTATTTACAGAGAATCCCTTGGAAAATGTTTTTAAATTAATATTTATTTGTAAATAAGTCGTTGGTGTGCCTAAATAAATAAATAAATAAATAAACACTGAACTATAGCTTTTACCAGCGGCTCGGTCCGTGTTAAAGACAGGATAGTCAATCTCTCAAACTCTGCTGCCTTTTCGCAAGTATGTTGGTTTCGGTTCCAGTCAGATGCAACGGAGTTCCAGTATTCTACATGGAGCGACTGCATATCTGATCTCCAAAACCCTTACTGTTGCTGTTGTTACTTACAGTTATACTGTACACCTTCGCATGGATTAGTGTCAGAATTTTTGGCTTGTGACTACACTAAAAGTCAAAGATCTACAAATGACAGCCGGGACCAACGGCTTAACGTGCGAGCCACGGAGGAAGCTCGGTTTGTTAACTTAGTCAGCCATTCACTGACCGACCTCGGCAAGCATGTTTTTACCGTGTCTGTTCTTACCTATTCTGTCACGTGCACGATATTAGTCAAACAAAAACTAAAATTGAAAACAACGCCATCTATTGCCCGCCACCGAACAACTTAAACAAATTGCGTTAAGTCAGAATCACTTTAAACTGAGTACATAGTTAGCGTAGAAGTGATTTTGTTGGCAAGTCCCTCGCAAGGCGCTTACGTTCAATTGATTTTATTATCGCGAGATGAACTGTAAGCTTTGTTTGAGTCTCTGTAAATCGGGATTGGAGAAAAAGCAAATTGTATTGTAAATTGTTTTATTTAGTTAGGACACAATTTTACAGATTATTTTACGGGAGAGTTGTTTTGGCTTTTGAGTTAAAGTGGTTTTTAGAGTCAATTATTATATTATTTAGAACCGCATCTTTATTTTTTGTGTTTTAATAATATTGTCTCAATTACCTAAACAAAATCTACACTAATAAAATAAAGTTGAAGAGTTTGTTCGTTTGTTTGAACGCGCTTATCTCTAGGACTACCAGTCCAGTACTGGATAAGGAAAATTCATTGCTTTACGGCAACGAAACAAAAAGGAAAATTCGCGTACGAAGTCGCACTTACATTTATGGGTATACTAGCTTCTGCCCGCGACTTCGTACGCGCATATCCCGTTTTCTCCCGTTCCCGTAGGAATTTCGGGAAATCCTCTCTTAGAGCTCCCTTAAACTCCCCAAATACCCTACATGCAGCTTCATACGACCAGTCAGTAATCTTGGTTGTGTTGTTGCGTTATCTGTCAGTCATTCACTCAGTAACGGAAGAATTTTATATACCAAATGAAAATAAAACTAAAACGTAAATGAAAATAAAACTAATATAAAAAAGTGAACGTAAATTAGCCAAAACTTATAAACCTGTCGGTATCTAAAACTATGTACTACTTCACCTAAAAAGAAATAAAATGTAAACTATTAATAATTTGTAATTTGAACGAATATTTAAACACTACCAAAATAACTAATCCCTATTTTATAAAATAACAACAAAAGGAATCTAAAAATAAATTATCAAAGACTAAATTAAGGATTGTCTGTCAATAAGGTCGAACGCTCTGAACGTCTATTCGCATCAACTGGCAAAAATTGTATGAAGCTCGCGCTTTTTTTTAATTTTTTTTTATGTGTGGCCTCTCGCAGGTCAGCCTGAGAAGATTGGCTTTTGCTTAACCGGACTTGCCTGTGAAGGCCTTAATATAGTAATAAAGCCTCCAGCCAGGCTTTGAAGCTCGCGCTCGGACGCCCCGCCTTTTTATACCTTCGGCCGCGAGACGCGTCGAGCGCGGCAACCACAGGCGGCGACCGATTCTCGAACGTTCGCGACTGGCCGCACTGCGCGCTTGGCACCTAGCTGCTAGGCCGGTCGCGAACGTTCGAGAATGTTCGTTTTACGAAGCTACTCGCTAGGTGACTCGCTAGCCTCTAGGCGCCAAGCAAGCTGCCTGCCTGTGCGTTCGCGACCTTATACAAAAATAATATCCATAAAGCATGATCCAGTATTCACGCGCGATGGCTTATTATTAGCGTATTTCATGTATAACTTTGGTGTTTCTATGACCGATTTCTATGATTTTTTTTTTTATGGAATAGTTAATAATGTTAACTTTTTTTATTAGATTATAAGAGTAGACAAAATAATCAGAAAGCTTCGAACTGCTAAGCTATCGGGAGTTACACGTGTTATTGTGAGTCAATCATAAAAGATAGACATATGCTGTCGCGGGATATTTTTTAAATAATTTTAAGGAGAACATTTCCGTCATACATGATTTCTGAGTAGCTTTTAACCATTAAGGTTGCACACGCGACGGAAGCTTAAAAAATGGAGTAACTTCTCCCGTTTTTCCAACATTTCCCTTCACTGCTCTGCTCCTATTTATTGTAGCGTGATGAAAAGTATACTATAACCAGCTCAGGAGTATGAATAATAATTGTACCAAGTTTCGTTAGAATCCGTCCAGTAGTTTTTGTTTCTATAACGGTTATACAGACAGACAGACAGACAGACAGACAGACAGACAGACAGACAAAAATTTTACTGATTGCATTTTTGGCATCAGTATCGATCCTTAATCACCCCCTGATAGTTATTTTGGAAATATATTTAATGTACAGAATTGACCTCTCTACAGATTTATTATAAGTATAGATAGATAGATAGATAGATAGATAGATAGTTGAAGATATAACTTCAATTGTGTATAGATTAGGTACCGAAGTTTGTAAGTTTACAAATGATCTCGAATTATCCACCACTACAGATCATACATATCTATTTAGAGTGTCGTGAATGTTTTCAACAGTGAATGTTCAACATCAACAATATTGCCAGTATTAGTAACAGGAAGGCATCCGGTCTAGATGGTGTCTCTTCCCGGCATTTCCACTCTGGTGATAATGTAAACTTACTTAGCGCTGACAATAACAGGAAATTGTAGTTTCCTGTAAATACACGTGTACCTAAGGGTCAGACACACTAATACAACGCTGAGCGTATTTTTAGGAGCGATGTAGAACTTTATTTTCGACACAAAATGGTATAAATTTCACTGAGAGAATTCGAACACAGCCGAAGCTGCGAGGCGGCTCGCGATACTTGCTAAGCCCGTGCTATGTCGCCCGGTTTCATGATGCCCCTTGATAGCTTCTTCAAGCATCGCATCTCGGTGTAAGGTGAGCCTAAAGCTATTGATTTCTGTAGGTACCAGGATGAATGAACGGAAGTATAGAGATGCCAAGAAATGCTACAATTAATATTACTTAGGAGGTACTACGAAAGGAAGTACGGCCTCATAAACAGAGAAACATTAATATTATATCTTTAGTCCATATACCTAGCTTTTTCCCATCGGATGCAGCAAAATGGTTGTATTTTATTGGAGTAATTGCTTGCTTATCTGACTCTCACCTCGCACAACCCTCTAACTTGATGAAACGATAGCCCTTGGTAAATTTTCTGACTTTTGACTGCTCGTAACGACTGTCAAAGATCAAAAATCGACAGCCGGGGTCAACAGCTTGACTTGCTTACCCAGGCACGGTGGAGTCCTGGTATTTAATCACTCATCCACTGACCGACCTCGACAAGTGCTGCTTAACCTCGCAACGGTTACGATAACCATGAGCTCTTCATTCACATTAAAAGTAAGTACGGCCACATATTATATACTAGAGGCCGCCCGCGACTTCGTCCGCGTATAAATTCCCGTGTAAATCCCGATCCCTCGGGAACTCCGGGATAAAAAGTACCCTATGTGTTATTCTGGGTTTTCAGCTACCTACATCCTTTTCATCGTAATCGGTTCAGTAGTATTTGCGTGAAAGAGTAACAAACATCCATACATACACACAAACTTTCGCATTTATAATATTAGTAGGATAGTATAGGATCTTTAGTCTCATCACGAAATTAGAAAACAATCCAAGTTAACCAGGATGCCAACAAATCGCGGAGCTGATTTTGGCCGCTTGCCAGTGTTCGGTGTTTACAGCAAGCGGTTATGTGATAGATGACAAATGAGGCCTTCCTTCTACGTTATTTATTTTATTTACAACAATGGAAGAAGGACCTTGTAAGGAATTAAGGTTTATGGCATTATTATCTGCTTGCCTATAATAAGAGGCATAGAATTTGCCATTAATCGTAGATTTGTTAAGAGTACTGACTATAAAGATTTAACAGATAATCTTATTATAAAAACACTGTTTGATCTAGTCATCTAGTATACCACACACTAAGCTACCTACCTAGACCTACAAGCTGCCTAACAAATAGTAGTATCGTCATTAAAATCAGCTGAACAGCGACCACTAATGGCCTCAGTCCTCCTCAATCGTCGCTGCATAAACCGGTCCGGTGGTTCTTAAATGAATATAAATGTTTAAAAAACAACTTGTTTATTATATCTATGATAGGAAATCATCAAATGACTCCTCCCGCTCTAGGCGGAGCGCAAGCGAGTGCCAGGAATAACAGCGCTGTGAACGTAATTTGTAATGCCCTTCGAGTGCACAATACTCAATCAAATAGAAAAAATTAAGAATCTAGACCATCTCCTAAAATGTTTGTCAATTTGGCTCACAAGCTACCGATACGCAAGCAAAAGGCTAAGGAAATAATCCACCTCCATTTTCAATAACTCCTTCCTCCGTAACCTTTCTGCCTAATAACTGCAAAGGCTTCATAACGAAGGCTTGCAGCTCACTTGAATGCAAACAATGCTCTCGCACGGCTGCCAGCACACTAAACACTTAGTACACGTTGCCTCGTTACTAAGTTAATGAGCTAATGTGGACGAGGCAGGCTTCAATATGGGCAATACGTAGCATATTATGTTGGTTCTGACGCAGTCGCTTGTAGGAGTAACTGTAAGGAGATTTACTCTATGTGAGAAGTAAATAAATAAATAAATAAATATCCTTGGACATTTCACACAACGCCATATAGTCCCAAGCTAAGCAACCTAATGCTTGTGTTATGGTAACGAGATGGCTGATAAACTACTTAAATACATTTTTTTTTTGTAAATACATACATATTATAGATAGAAAACACCCAGACTCGGAACAAATACATGTAGGCCGTACAAATATTTGTTCCGTGCGGGAATCGAACCCGCGACATGCTGCGCAGCAGTCAATCGCTCAACCACTGCGCCAACCGTGTCGTCGAGACGAGAAGGAACTTAGGACCTGTTTATCGTTGGGAACACGAAGGAGGTATCCGCGTCGATTTGGCCACGAATATTTCTATACAGAGAAGACCGACTTTAATGATTATTATATCTTGCCCGAACTGTCCCACTACGAGGTTGGTGCTATTCTCAATATATTTGCTACCAACTGAAAAATAAAAAAAAGGCTCCCTTTTTTATTTCTCGCTTTTCAATACCTTAAAATAAGTTAATATCGGTATTGCTACCATGTAAATTCTTAATTCTTTATTGTACTTACACCAAAACAACTTTTATGATACAGCTATAATAAAGTATATGTACA
Source organism: Ceramica pisi (assembly GCA_963859965.1). Classification (NCBI taxonomy): domain Eukaryota; kingdom Metazoa; phylum Arthropoda; class Insecta; order Lepidoptera; family Noctuidae; genus Ceramica; species Ceramica pisi. The sequence goes on from OY982556.1 coordinate 14,752,150, forward strand.
AAGGCGAGCTTAACTCAAAGTTGAGTTTTCTCCCAGCAAACCTTTGAGTGATAGAGAAAGTTCATTATAGAGGGTAGGATCCAGCCCCCCAGCCCCAGACCCCCAGTGTACCCAGTGTACCTTTTTTTTGCGAGTTTCCGATGCATGGTAGCAATCCCGATATTAACTATTCTAATGTTAGTGACCATGAAAGTTTCAATACCTTTCTTTAATCAAAAACAGTAAGAATGAAACAATATCCCACGGTTTCTGGAAATAAACTGCTATTGTCGGTCAGACTTTAAACGCAAGGCGATTATCATACGTATACATATTCATCGTATTAAGATAACTATAGTGCCAGAAACTGGCCATAGTGCCCGTAGATAAAACACGGATAAATCCATTATTAAACAAGAATTTCATCAATAAAAGCACCATCGAAAAACCTTATAAAATTAACGTAGGTACATAATCCAGCGCAAACTCAATTACTTTGCAATATTGCATCACAGTGCAGAATTCCGGTACAAAATGTCCGAGCTCCTGTTTTGTAATTAATTTTAAAAGGGTGTCGATCACGTGCGACGACACGCGCGCGACTAGTCGCAGTCGCATCTGTGCGTGATTAACGACTTGTCGATAGATAGCCGCGTCTGACATGTGTCCGCTAATTTGTGTTTAATGCATCAGCGCCATCTGTTGGGTGATACTTCAAAACTATTTGTAAGGTATTAACTCTGTAGAATAACTGTTTGTTAATTTCACTGTGATATACTTACTGTACACCAAGATAAAACTTATGAAGACAATCTTAAACTTAACAAAAATATACAATTGGCAGTCTTAGCTCATTCCGCGATCTCTTTCAGGCAACCTAGAATGGATAGAGATAGCCTAGACACATAATGGTGTTGCACTTTGTGTAAATATTATATTTACCTAAATTCTGTTATTTGTTTGTAGAAATTCTTTCTTTCTAAATCCGTCTTATTTCATTTCAAATTCTAATGTCAAAATGAACATAATTTGCATGATTCTGTTATAACGGAACGGCTCACAAATTCAATTTTAACATCTTGTACCGCATTTTATGCAAATAAATAACTGAGAAGAAAGCTCTGACCTCATTTGTAAAACAAGACCAAAGGAAATAGCAACAATTTCTACCATTTTCCAATAAAACATTCAAAAAAACGACCAATCAATCATTTAAACTGTCAAAGTTTACTTCTTCTTGCCAATAGATGGCATTGTTATAAGTTTTAATACAAAATTTCCAGACAACATACAATTTTAACGGTAAATTTAATTGAAAACAGTTGATAACTATAGAAATTATGTCAACAGTAGTTATTAATAACAATCTTTCGCATCTTCATGGTACCATTGTTAGGAATATGGGCGAGATCTTTGTGTTAAGAATCCGTTAGGCCTATTAATGGCTTGACAAGAATTAAAAGTTGTCAAGCAGTATTGCAGTAATCATTGAGAGTTTTGAGTTGACAAGAATGAGTTTATGAGCATTGTTCTGTTGAGTCGGGTTGATAGATGGATTTTCTTAGCTCGGTATGCATGCCTTCCTTATCGATGCTGTCCAAAAATTATTTATGGTTGTTTTATAATGGCGACTAAACTAACTCTCTTGGGCTCAAATGTATAGAGAATTCTCCCGTTACAACAATAATAATTTTGACATGTCCCAAATAATGTACATTGCTTATGGGTGTACATAAAATATTATATATATATAAAATAAAACCTCTGTTATGTACCTCTACCTGTGGAATTTAGATTTACAATAAAACAACGTTTGAAATGTTTTTGTCGAAGAAACGTGTCTCTGCGTTTGTGAAGAAGTATTTCCAGGGCTGAATTTCTCACAACGAGGAGATCAGAATGACGAAAGAGTATCCGGGGCTACAATTTAGTTACTTATTAGGATAAATTAACTTTGCTAGTCTTTCTCTTGGTCCAATTCTGAAGTCTACGCAGACATATTAATAGTTACATACATAAGTGCCCATGTATGTATAGATATTGTGTACAACGCACCTGTGGCCTGACCGTTGACAAATGGCCGCTGCCGGCTCCTAACGACGCGGTCGTGAATATATAACTACGCAACGTGAGTACCAGGAGCACATAGACGCATGGAGATGTTGGATGCTGAAATATTAAGTTGTTTGGTTATGTCATAGTGCGAAATTATTTATGGATGTAGGTATTGACGTTATAAACTTCTTGCTTTCAACCCTCAAAGGCGTGGGTAGGTGGATTAGTATTCACCCAAATAGCGTCAATTGATCTTTTTAGGAATAGGCTAGTTTACATCATCCACAAATTGCAAAACTATTAAGTCCGTCAGTTAGAGTATTGAAAAATAATGGACACGTATTTTTTGTTTTTGTAAATCAATGAATATAGACAAAGATAGAACGCATCAAAACTCGGGGTAGGGGCTCGTGACGTCACTAACCGCTAGTCGTAACTTCGTCAATTTTGGTTCCCGTAACAAAAGAAAAAATACGGTTCAAATATTTTTCGATAATCTAACTGACGGACTAATTAGATTTTTTCAGTAAACAAGCCTATTGTGCATAGCTAAGGAGTGGAATACCCCGCCGAAGTCTGTGTTCCTGATAGCTACAACCTGGGAGTCTTTACTTCTAAGAGTGAATTGGTTACTTCTATGAAGGCGTGCTCCATTGTCGTTTAAAAAAGTTACACTTAAGTCTCATCTAATAAGGGCGAGCCCATGACTAAGACCGGCCACAAATTTGAACTCCGGGTTTCTTCAGAGAAAAAATCCTCGTTGAAAAACCCTGTAACATAGGAATCGAACCCAAGTCACCGGTTTACATGTGCGATCGTACCGCAAGGCCATTGCAAAAAAAAAAAACAAGAAATCTATCTCACCTAAAAAATTAGGTTATTGAAACTATTTAATAAGAAAACTGCTTTCATCTTTTAATAAAAATAAAGCTTATATCAGCACCGGATATGAGATCTCTGAGTTAATTAATCCCACAGATATATCTCGTGCTATCTGGGTTATTCGGTAGAGAGACGAAATGTCAAAATAATTCATATCACTATCAGAGTTGCGGTAAGAAATATCTAGACTTATGAGTCACGCAGTTGATTAGAAGATATTAAGTTGGTACATATTTTAGTTTCAGCCATCGAAACATCTCCCGGTACATGGTGGACATCCCACCCACACGCACAAAACGTTTTGGCAATACATTCATTGTGCGTATCTGCGTACAGCTAAGGATTGGAATTCTTACCAAAGTCTGTGTTTTCTGATAGCTACAACCTGGGGTTCTTGAAGTTAAGCAAGAGTGAAGAGGTTACTTCTAGGCAAGCGTGCTCATCAGGTGAGATTGTGGTCATACGCGAGTCTATCAATTAAGAAAGAAATTCTAGCTTATCTCGTGGTTTCACTGTCATTGCCAATTTCCGCAAAACCGCGCATTTTTTCTGGTTTATAAAGTACCTATCCCAAAAAACAAGGCAAGGTATAGTGTAGCTTTCTGTTAGTACCTCTACTAAGAAATTGCTGATAAACAAAACGCAATAAATAACTCTTTGAAACATCGAAAGAAAAGCTGGATTAGAATTTCTTGAAACGATAATCATGATCGTTGCTTCCCTGTATACTTACATGAAAAGCCTTTACTAGTAGAAATACGAACAAATACCGGAAAATATGTAGAGTACGCGTTTAAAAGCCGAAAACCGTAATTTTTAAGCCGAACGTGACTAATAGCCGAAACCGAAACGAGAATTTCCATTTATTTACTCGTGAAAACTCATCGACTCGACTGTTTACAATATAGAAGTACCAGGCGTACATAACGCGATTGGTTTCTCAATCAAAACGTCGGAGCTGCATGAATTCCGAACAAAATATTAGATTTAATATGCGAGTGGGTTGCGAGCGCGAATTTGGCAATTAACTAAATAAACTACACGTGATATTTTATTTGTAGATTTGGGCTAAGGTTGCCAAGATTTAGTAATACTGTAGAACCTCTTAGTTAAAAAGAGATGGAAATAATTTAGACCTATCAAATTTTAGTTTCAACGAAGTCAATGTATAGGTATTTCAAGTACTTATGATTAATTATAGATAGATACTTTTTAATAGTCAAACAACTGATAGTACCAAAATCAGAAAGTAAAAACATTTTAGCATCTAAATATCACCAAAGACAAGCTGATTTTGACACATGTCACTTTGACAGCTGTCAAAATACCCCATCTCTACCTTATCTCACGTGTTAGAAAAAACAGCAATATCATCCCAATCGGCTCGTATGTACACATATGGCACTTATGTATTCTTGTTAACGATAGTGCTTTTAGCTCACAACCTTTGCTGGAGACAAGACGCAGCAGTGCGTAAGGACATCTCAGCATTGTTTTTTAAAGCACTCTCTGGAATCTCAAGGATACAGTCGTACAGACTATACAAGGTATGTCTATGGAGAACATGTAGGTACCTATGTAAGTTAAGGTGGAAGCGCCAGGATAGCCCGCGAAATTCAAATATTTTTTATGTTTTTTGGAAATTTCCGGTCAGTGTGAAGCTGTATGTTAAACAAAATACAATTCGCGGCCGTAACGCATATTTATCTAAAGAATTATACCCATTTTAATTATCAATATAACCCTCTAAGTTCATACAACTCGATTGAATGACTTTTTCACGAAATAACATTCAATCGAGTTCTATGAACTTAGAGGGTTATATTGATGATTCAAATGGTTATAATCCTTTAGATGAATGTTTTTACGATCGCGAACCGTATTTTGTTCAACATACAGCTTCACTCTGATCGGCAAATTGCAAAAAAAAAACATAAAAATATTTGAATTTCGTGGGCTACCCTGGAGCTTCCACCTTAAGTGGTAAGTAGTACCTATGTTTGCTGAGCAAAGATAAGATAGTCTGCAAATATTTTGTAGAATATTCTTAAAGTACCTAATCAAGGTTAGAAATATTCTACCTATATATATTTCTAAGAAACATTCTTATTTGAAACTCAAATAAGAATGTTTGTTCAAGTGTGAGGTAATATTAGGAAATCGTGATACAATTAAAAAATCTTTGATTGATAGGAAGCTTTACTATCACGGTGGGTATGAAAAGGTAAGAGCTATTTCCAGAATATTTATTTGATAGAATATCATCGATGAATTAAATAAAAGAGACATTTGCTTGAGAATTTTGATTGAAGCTGGACCATCAGACCTAAAATTTGAAAATGTTTCACATTTTTACTGTTACAATGATACTGGTACAAAATTGCAAATTTCCCCGTATATAGTTAAAGAACACAACACAATCGCCCACGTTGCTTTTAGAGTGACGTAGGTACGAGAAAAAAGGATTTGAAATCATAACGTGCATGCTCAACTGTTTTCCTCGAAGGGAACTTTCATAGCGGTGAAGTACACCCACACGCGTGGCACCATTATTTCTCACCAGAAGTATTATAAATACAAGTTCCATGTAATAGGAAATGAGCTTAACGCGAACACAGATCCAGACTTCAGACTGCTACTAGTGAATAGAATCATCATCATCTGCTTAGCTTTTATCCTTAGTTAGGATAAAAGCTAAGCATAAGCAATAGCTAAGCTATTGGAGTCGGTTTCCAGTCAAATCGGATCCAGCTGAATACCAGTATTTTACATGGCGCGACTGTCTACCAGACCTCCACAACCCATTGACTTGGTAACACGGTAATTCTTGGGAAGAACGGTGTCAGATTTTCTGGCTTCTAACTATCCGTAACGACTGTCAAAATCAACAAATTACAGCCGGGACCAACGGCTTAAACGTAGGTATGTAAAAATGGCCACCCATCCACAGACAACCTCGGCACGCGTTGCCTAGCCTTGAACATCGACTCGCGCGGCTATTATTATTTAGCCACGAGCTAAGCCCGAAGTCCGTAGTTTTGGGCTTACTCGGGCGTATTCTACTCTGTATCACCTAACCATTAAGAAATTAATGGCAACATGATTTGGCAGAAACTGTCAAATCGTGTTGTCATTAAATACGCCTACGTCGGAGTATAGCCCCCCAGACTCGGACTTCTGGCTACTAACTTATATAAATGGTTCCCCGGCTTGCCAGCCCTACGCTCCAAAATTTTGACATGATTCCGCTGCGCCGACTGAGTAGCGGCGACGTACCGATATACCGCGCAGATAACTTGCTCGTATGATCACATTACTGACATCTACTGCCCAGCTTCTTGGGCTATAGTATGAAATGAGCTTTAAGTACATTCTGGATGCGATATCGGCAACGTAAAAAAAAGTAGCTAATAACTAATGTGTTATTTAAGAATAGGCTTGTGTCCTGAAAAAATCTAATTAGTCCGTCCGTTAGATTATCGTAAAATATTTGACCCGTGTTTTTTCTTTTGTTACGGGATCCAAAATTGAAGAAGTTAAGACGCTTTTAAAATTCTCAATACGTCACATCTTCGCATAATTTAGTGAGTCGTGAAGTCACGAGCCCCCACTCCCGAGTTTTGATGCGTTTAATCTTTGTCAATATTCATTGATTTACAAAATCAAAAAATACGAGTCCATTATTTTTCAATACTTTAACTGAAGGACTAAATAGTTTTGCAATTTGTGGATGATGGAATCTAGCCTATTGAGGTAGGTAAGTGCCCGGGGATTGTCGGAAATACATAACTAGACAAAACTGAAATTTATCAATTCTGATTGCCTGGGTCTATTCTAGAGTTGGTCTTCCGGGTCGAGCAAAGTATTTTATCCAAAAATTTTAACTTTCGACTAGCTAATGTCGATAGTCTCTCTTCTTTCTAGGGACAACTCTACAACTGCTATGCCTCCGGAAAATACAAGTGTGATAATACTGAAAATTACCACGACCTTTCCAGAGGTACTGCCCAAGAGACCAAGCTGGAACAAAAGAGACCAACCACATACTTAAAGAAAGATAGAAGAAAGACAGTTCCTTTCTTTCTTTTTATGCGACTATTACATAACCTCTGAACCACGAGCTGGTACCAGGGTGTCATAAGCACGCGGCGGTGCACAGCGCGCCACTTAGCCGAGTGCCGCTCGAACAAAGCGCCACAATGCGCCACTCCAGCCGAGTACCTACACGTCTTGAGTATCAATAGAATAGTTCCACAGCTTTCGGAAATGGAGCGTAGATCAGCGTAGATAGTCTTTTAGCTGCAGTGTATCTGAATATGTGGAGCTGAAAGCATCAAAAAACCATACTTTCCCACATTCCCTTCCCTCTTCTTTTTAACCTTTAAACCACCAGCTGCATGGTACCAGGGTAGCATAAGCACCGCGGCGGTGCACATCGCGCCACTTAGCAGAGTGCCGCTCGAACATAGCGCCACAATACTCCACTCCAGATGGATGCTAATGATGCTCATTGATTCAAGACGTATAGGTATGTCTCGAGTATCAGTGAGCATAGATGATCTTATAGCTGAATGTAACTAGGAACTTGTGGGCACGGACCGATCTTCAAGGTTAGGCAACGTTTGTCGTGGTTGGTTCAAGATTCAGATTCAAAGTTATTTCAAATAAACCATTTATTTAGACTTTTGAATTGTCTAGGTCGATTAGTCAAAACCATGAAGTTATTTGCACGTTCGAAAGCGTATACTTATTGGACCACGGAGGCAGTAAGGCTAGGCCAATGGATTGAGTCCAGTCATATTCTTGGGGAAAATGCCGCGTATTTTAGATAAAAAAATTACCTTTGTGTTAATTCAGGATGGTTTTCGATTGTGAAATGGCGTCTGATCGAAGAAGCCCATGGCCAATGGACCACTGAAGGAAGAAGATGATTTCTATGTATTGAGTTTCATCGAAATAATGTATACATTCACCCATTGCGATCATTTGAACATCTTCACAAACTTACCAGCACAATATTTCCAGAATGAGTTAGGGTTGTAAACATGTAAGACGTATGCACTATGTAGTATATCTAGGTCGCGCTAATGGCGCGTCACCCGGCAGTTAATCTCAGTAAACCGATCAGAAACTGCGATACAAATATATGTCAAACTTGCGACGTTTTATATGTTTATCGTTCTCATATATCTGCCAAGTCAACGGATCGTTAAAGTCAGTGAGCATCTATGAAACGAGAAAAGGTCGTCTGAATTCTACATCTTACCAATCTGACTATCTCTTCTCAACTGTGCTGGATTTGGATTGCAGTCCAACCGGATTTTTATTGACGTGACAACGTCTAATACATCGATGAACGGCGGCTGCACGCACGCAAAAGGATCTGACTCATTGTAACGTTACGCTCATTGTAACGTTACGCTCATTGATTAAATTTTATTCATAAAAGTATTCAATAATTTCATCACTGTTTATCGTACGTAAACCGACTTTACAAACAAACAATTTTTTTGGGTTCCGTACCCAAAGGGTAAACACGGGACCCTATTACTAAGACTTCGCTGTCTGTCTGTCTGTCTGTCACCAGGCTGTATCTCAAGAACCGCGATAGCTAGACAGTTAAAATTTTCACAGGTGATGTAAGTATTTCTGTTGCCGCTATAACAACAAATACTAAAAAATAGAATAAAGTAAAAATTTAAGGGGGCTTCCATACAATAAACTTGATTTTTTTGCCGTTTTATAGAAAATGGTACGGAACCCTTCGTGCGCGAGTCCGACTCGCACTTGGCCGCTGGTTTTATTTGAGATAGGTTTGCTCTTGACTCTAGTCTTGGTCAGAGATGACAGAGACAAAGTCTACAAAGGAGCGAGCTTACCAGAAGGAGCCTGTTCACTCTAACTCAGCTGGATGCAGCTGAGTACCAGTGTTTTACATGGAGCTCTAACTTCCACGATATTCCTTGGCAATACTGTGAAATTTGAAAACTGAATTCCGCCAAGCCCCTTCCATCATTGGACTACAAGACATACGGTACGGCGCACCATCGCTACGTAAATTTCTCCCGTACGCACAAAACGTTTTGGGAATGCTTTCATTGTGCGTACAGCTAAGGAGTGGAATTCCCTGCCAGAGTCGGTTTCCTGGTTGCTGCAATATGGTCTTTGGCTGCCTGTCCATTGTCGAGAAACGGAGAAATTCTAACCAATGGAATTGCATAAAATCTCCGCACAACGTTACTATACTGATATTTGATTTAATACAATTCCATTGGTTAAAATTTCTCCGTTTCTCCGCTTCACTACCTCGCTCCGGAACAGTGGTCAGGCGGCCTTAAAGTCAACAGTGAATAGGTTACTTCTAAGCAAGTCAGGTCAGATTTTGCTCAAACGAAAGCATACTTACTACTCGTAATAATGAAAAATACTACTAAGGCTACATAGTCACTTGTAGGCATTTCTACAATTTTCTATTCTAAAATATTGCCTCTATCAGACCTACTTTTCAAACAATGAAGCCTGAGAGCTATGTAGTCTGAGTATCAATTCCGCTGTAGAGCGCAGCCATTGAGTATCAATAGATGTAGAAGCCATTGATCGCGGCTTTTCTTCCAGTGTGGTGGATGTAGGCTTTTATTCGAAGTACAATGGTACTTATACTGGAAATGGGGAGTTTCTAGTATTTTCTGGCTCTTATACTAGTAGTGGTTTTGTCTGTTGGGGAAAGTATCTGCAGAAGTATCATTTAAAAGTAATTGTTCCTCGTTTCTTACATAAATTAATAATGTTATTTGTCTAGCTAGATACTAGCTACAAACCTTGTTTCTAATAAGAATAAATTGTTGTTGTTGTTCTTGTTTCAAATATAATAACCAAGCGAGAGCGACCACAGCACTTTACTCAAATAAACATCAAATGTAATAAATGGAGGAGCTCGTGGCTAAATAATAACAGCCGCACAGGTCGATCTTCAAGGTTAAGCAACGCTTGCCGAGGTTGGTCTGTGGATGGGTGACCATCTTAACATACCGAGTTTCCTCCGTGCCTCGGAAAGCACGTTAAGCCGTTGGTCCCGGCTGTCATTTGGAGATCTTTGGCAGTCGTTACGGATAGTCAGAAGCCAGAAAATCTGACACCAGTCGTGCCAAGGAGTACCGTGTTACCCAGTTAATGGGTTGTGGAGGTCTGGTAGGCAGCCGCTCCACGTAAAATACTGGTATTCAGCTGAATCCGGTTTGACTGGAAGCCGGCCACAACATAGTTAGAAAAAAAAAATGATAAAAGGCTAGGCAGATGATGAAACATCAAATGTAAAAATGATATTTGAGAGCGTTTCTTGTAATTTAATTGTTTAACGTCTCGTATTTTATAGGAACTTCACTTTTTTTAAAGCATTTTTTCATCAGATGAGCAACAATCCGTCAATTTACTTTGTCTATCTACTTCTTACGTTTATTTTTCACTACTTGATGCCCACGGCTTTGCCCGTTTGACAAATTATATACTAAAACCTTCCTCGAGAACCACTATCCATTGGCCAAAACAGCATAAAAATAGTAGTAGTTTTTGAATTTATCGTGACCAGACAGCCAGACGCGGCTTTGTTTTATAATATGTAGTGTCGTGAAGCACATTTACAAAAAAAAATTAGGCTTAAATTCTATGCCATACACAGCAATTAGTATCTAAAATGCTTACAAGAGTTACGACATAAAATATCCGAGCACTGTGAGATAATGTCCGCGGATCCAAACGTGATGGTTGACGGCACGTCTCCGTCCAAATCTCGGCTATTTTAGAGCTAGACGAGTTTTATATCCGACTACATCCGTCCGTCTTCGCGCTTGATGGAAAACTAGGGAGGGGACACACGGATCTTTTTGCGGATATGGGACGCGGATATGTTTTTCTTTTTGGTTATTTGTTTTTGCTTGTTTTATGCTAAATATAAACATTAGGTCGTTTATTTAAAAATCTAATACACTATTTTTGTTAAGACCATTATGTATGTGAATGATGCGCAAAAATTTAATTATACCTACTAGTTACAAGCCAGACAATGTAAGAAAAAATGAAACTATACGTTTAATTTTTTCTTACATTGTTTGGCTTTGAAAAAAGGTTTGAATTACTTTCAAACAAAGACATAGGTCATTTAAAATTAGACAACACTCTAAAAGCATAATCAAATTACTTAATAGGTACTCTTTATATGCGGATGACCTAAAAACGTCATCCACTCAATAATGATTGACGTTCCATTTCACGTAACGGTATAAACGTAAGTACTCGTTACGTTTTCGCTAATGTATCGTTAGATCTAATTATAAATATCCTATGTCAGATCTTTATCCGATTGCTCTGAAATTTCTGAATGCCAGATAGAAACCATTACGTAGAGTGCACTATTTTGACAGTATCACTGTGATTTATTTAAGAAATTAAATGAGCATATAATGCTTGTAGAACTATGTAAGTTATTTAAACGGATAAAATATCTGCCGAGTCCTTTCCCAACTATACCGGATTCGACTTATGCAATCCGGATTCAGCCGGATACCAGTATTGTAGTGCCTGTCTATCTGACTTTCACAACCCAGTAACTGGCTGACACATAAACGGCGGTCAAAGATCTACAATTGACAGCCGGGACCAAAAGCTTAACGTGCTTTCCAAGGCAGAGAGGAAGAGAGGAGTCTCAAATTATAATCGATGATCACTATACTACTGGCCATCCTCGGCAAGCGTTGTTTGACCTTGAAGATTGACCTTGCAACTTATTATTCTATGAAATAATTAATTCAAGATATCGTCTACGTTTCTTGTGTACGACCGATCAGCTGTTTGAAGTGTTATTAAAGTAACAATTGCATGACCATTCCCATAAAATATTAATTCTTACAGAATCAAAAGTAGATCAAACCGCATCTTAAATCTGATTACATACATACAGAATAAAAACTTGAGCGCTAAGTTTTTATTATTGTATAAAAACAACGGCCTTGTGTAATTGTATCCGCCTGTATCGCGATGAGGTTATAATTATTGACAACTCAAAACCGCTGTAGATTCATTTCATGTAGTTTGTTTACAAGACAATGAACAATATCTTCAGGTTTATAATAAAAAAGATAAACATCAAACAAGGCTGATGGAGGCAGCAAAGACCGAGCTGAAAGAAAAAATGCTATTTTTGGTTGTCTGGAGAATATAAGGCATTAAGTTCGCATTCTGTTTTTTGTACATGAAGTTTCAATAACTTAAAGTTTCAATAAGAGACTTGTTAATGTTTTTAAACACAATTATTAAATTGTAGATCATAATAAAAATTCAGTTCCATAACGCTACACGTTACAATATCTACCTAAACGATCCGAAAACACGATCACGTGATCCGAATAACCACGGAAGTAATTACTACACTCGTATATATCTATCCGCCATGGTCGCTAACCATCGCAGTCACAACACTATTATAAAACAACATCAATTTTATAGATCATTGATCTTTGCCGGCTATTATTAAACTCCTGCGCACGTGTTCTCTATCCCACTTGCTCGTTACACTAAACTATATGCTAGAAAGAGGCAGATATAGAACTTGCGGTCCATCTTTGGAATGCGCCTTCTTTATCGCACTTTAAATTGCAGTGTATGTTGGACGGAGATAGATATAGAAATCGATTGGTAGTCGTGAATTCCAAATCGAGTGTAGTTACGTAGAGATTGCTAAGATTATGAAATAATTTATAGAAGTGACTAGTTTCCACCCGCGGCATCACCCGCGTTCATAGTAATTTCATGGTTTTTAATTCTTTGCACGGAACCCTAATTCTTTTTTTCTAAAGTAAGTCCCGTCAAAATCCAGCCTTTCCAGAGATTAGCCTGAAGAAACAGACAGATAATATTCAATTGTATTTATTTGTATAATAAATGTATGCATACAGTAAACATAGATGTAATACAGTATAGAATATTATTTATAGTAGTGATTTGTGATTTGGCGTATGTTATTGGATCAAGACGGATTGTAAATAGAATCTAATGGGATGCCACAGAACATCTGCCTTCTAATGAGTAGTTGAGTAAAATGCATTAAGCTCATGCATTCCTGGTACCTAGTACCGTTGAAGGGACGCAGAATTTCCGGGATATTTATTAGTTTTAAGTGTTTTCTTGGTAATTAATGTGAATTTTCTTCGTAGCAGTTTATTGGATGAGCGCCAGGTCTCTTTGAACTATCGCTTTAAATGACGTATTTTAATCTAAGAGCTCCTGCGTTTATGGAATGTTTCTGGTTTTAATAATAAACTGGACGATTTGCAACAAATTGATAATCATCATAGCTTTTTGCGTATTTTCGTTCCATTGTGACAAGAATTCCTCTTTTTAACAGTCCTTTTTGTCATTGTCTGTAAAACCTACGTGACGGCTACCCGTCGCAATTAATTTTCCTACCTGCTACTTAATTTACTTGTAATCTACATAGATTACCGCGGAATAATTTGGTCATATTTAAGCTTCAAAAAATTGTTTACTTCTACGCTGCTAGACAAACATACTTTCTTAGAAATTAAAAGAAAAGATGGTAGTTTCAATTTATGCCATAACTGTGAATCCCTCAGCTAGAAAGGTCATCATCAAATCAAACTTAGCTAAAAATAGAACTTTAGTCTTCGTGAACAATAACAAAACACTGTCCCATCTTCACCATATCCTACTCTATGCGCACACACACACGCTCAACGGCTAAGCACATCGCAAACATGATGGATGTATCACCACAATTTAGTAAAAGACTTTTTCTTAATTTCACGGCCAGAGCGAAGATGTACGACGTAACATCACTATGCGTTGGCGACAGAATTCGTTTTGACATTTCTGCAGCATACATTGCGTTTTAACTGCCATAGAATTGAGGAAGTTTTCGATGTTACAAGCAATGTATGATGCAGTTTTGTCAAATTTGAAAATATTGTTATTCCTAATGTGTTGGAAATTTCAGTGCGGGATTTGCTAAAATGTCATTTAACTGTCCATCTGTCTCGTAGTGGGAGCCCGACTGAGATGTAACAGCAGGTGTAGAATTAAACGTTATATAATAGCTGTATGCAAAACAAATGGATTCTGTGTTTGTAGAAATGTCATCATTATTTTGTTCTTCTCGTAAATGTCCATTGTTAAGCCGTCTTATTTGAACAGTATGAGAACACGTCCTGTTGTAATTAACGTTTGTTTTTTCCTCTCATAACAGCCACAATTAAAATAAACAATACTGCTTTTTATTTATTAATGGCATAAGTTGTTTAAACTTAACTAAAAAATATCTTCAATTATTTTTAAAGTAGGTAAATCTCAATTTCCTGTTGTTGACAAAAACTCTGTTTGTTCCATAACTTTATAAGATATCTAGAGGAAATTATTTGCCACTTATGACAAAAACAAAACACCATAGGGATTACCAATAGTACCAACGTCACTGGATCCGAAAAAGTCGGATCCGAAAACTTGCACCAGATTTTCCAAGCTCAACTGTCAATTAATGTTTTTCTAGTGTGAAGCTGTGAAAAATAAAATTACTCGCAATGTCCGTCCGTGTCTCAATTCATTGTAAATGTGTTTAGTTTCGTATTTTTCAGTAGCTGCTTAGAGAAATGGGGATCTATAGACCCCACTATAGAACTGCACTTACGGACCGAGACACTGAGCCGCTGAGGATGTGAATACGCGGCTGATGCCACTCTCGCCCAACTCACCATTAACGCAAAAATGATAACATAACCTGAGATGGCTCCCTGTTACTTTGCTAAAATACTAGGAACTATCAATGAAAGGTTTTAGGAGACCGTGTTTTTAAATTTTTGCCTAATTATAATATTTTTATATATGTTCGAAGTAGTTTAAAGCTGTGTTTTTGTCGAATTAAATGAGATAAGGACGGTGTCTCACCTCAGAGGACATTTTTTTACCGTATCTTTAAAAAATATAGAACTTTTCTTAACTTTATTTGAATAAATAAAAATAAAATATTCTTTATTTCGGATAACAAAAATCCATAGTACTCACATGGGAAATGTAATAAAAACGGAAAAATTAAACAAAAAATTAAAATTAAATCACTCTCCGAATTAAGGACCTCCACAATGGGGATGAGATCCTGTCCGCTACAGTCATCAGGATTTTATTGCGGCTGCCACGCACTCTGCGGATCAGGGATGCCGTTTTTTTGCGAATTACTGCATGAAAGCCATCAGTGTGATACAGCGCGAACATCCCTGATGCACTACAGAAACGAGGCAGCCCCAACATCATCCTGAAAATATTATTATACTGGATACGCAGGTTATCCAGCGACCTTTTGGTGTGACTGGTCCACAGATTCCCAGTGTAGATGCTCTGACAGTATGCCTTAAAGAGCGTAACCTTAACTTCTTCAGAGCATCGGTAGAATCTGCGGGCCAGCATGTTACCTCTGACCGCTAAACACCTGCGCTCCCTCTCGATGTCTACATCGAATAATTGACTTCAAACTTTTTTCTTTTTTTTAGTAATATATTTTATTTAAACAAACTATATACACTTAAAATAGAAAATAAAACGGCATTGCCACGTTGTATGGCAATGCTTATCCTCTGTCCGAAGTAAAAGCCAGCTCTTGGGTCACGCGAAGCGTCAACTAAGCGTTTTGCTAGATCTTTAAATAGGAGCACTCGGACCCCACGGTCCAAGAGTTTTAACCCCAAACGGCTCAAAAATGTAGTTGCCAATAAGGCTACTATATTTCCGCCGTTTTGACTTTTGATTTTCAATGTCAAAATATGGGCTATTTTAAAAACTACGCAAAATCAGCCTATCTCTTTGAAAGGTTCTGTTAAAATGTCGAAGTGAAGACCCGGCTGAAGTGATCACGAAAAGAGCTGTCATTCGATTTTGATTACTTCGGTTGACAGCTAACTTGTGATCCCGTCACCCAAGTCATGTTTATAATACACCGCGTTCTTCACGTTATCCATAAACTTTAGCAAACGCTTCTATAGCTTCAACAAATCAAATCAAACGCAGGAAGTTTTTTTTTTTTTTTATGCAAAACGAGGAAACTCTTGGCCCAAATCTCACCTGATGGAAAGTGATGATTAGGCCGAAGATGGAAGGTCATTTATTTTTCGTTGCCAATGGATACAGAGGCATGCACATCGGATGATTTACGTCAACCTATTTAGTTTATACTAGCTGACCCGCGCAACTTCGTCTTTTCCATTATTGCTCCGCTCCTATTTGTCTTAGCGTGATAATATATATTTTTCAAATCGGTCCAGTAGTTTCGGAGCTTATTCAATTCAAACAAACAAATCTTTCCTCTTTATAATATTAGTGTAGATGACAATTAATAAAAAAAAAAAGAATTGATAACTGTGTCCATAGTCACAAGTACTTAATTCCATGTTCTGAACATCCGGTCGAAGTTTATGTATATCGTCCGGAACACGGTGTATACTCGCACTGATGATGTTGTAGTGACTATAGGTACTATCGTCTTTTGGCGCCAGCTCCCGCATGCGACGGACACATACAATTGATGTCGTATTATTGTTGTCTGCACTTTGATGTTCTCTAGCCGAGCCGCGTTTCAGTTACATTGATTAGTTCTCCTCTACGAGAGACCTTGTTTCAAACCGCGTTTAAATATAGATTACAGATTGCGATTGCAGCTGGCTCGGTATTCATTGAGCTTATAATTTTAATCCCAATGTGATATCATAATGTGTAGATGTTCGGTTGTTTGTGACTCAATCACGCGTATCGGTTGAACTGCAGTGCGATACTGTAAACATGTTGAAGTGAACACTTAGGCGAAGTGAACGACAAGTGAGCGGTCAAACCATACAAGGGTCGTCCTCAAAAAAGTGGCACGGTTTGAATAAATATGACAATTTAAAAAAATGTTTCAAATGTCGAGTTTTTTTTATAGAAATCTATTGGCAGTGTTTTACTCAAACCGAATTAATGAAAGGGAAGCAGATTTACTGGAAATTTAGTGGAATAGAGCCTTCCAAAAAAGTGACCGCACAGGTTATAGAGGTATTGTACAGGTTAATGAGATCTGGTTATTCTTCTACTTTGATAATTAAGCTCCGCGGAAGTTGGTGGTTGTTCTCTAAGGTCACTAATATTATTTATATTCATGTTCTCGATATCACTGGTAGGAGGACTGTTGCATTCAATGAAGCGCTGTATTTTTGCATTTTCTTCTTTTTTACGTTGTTAGGACCGTTTAACATCTTCTCGCCACTTTTTTCTTAACATTTTTTGATCTCTTGGTGTTAAATTATTTATAATACTACTTTTCCGTTTTCCGTTCGTCTTATTTTTTCGTTTCTGATATTTTTTCTTATTTTATTCCGTATATTTCGCGTTTAGTTCTGGGTAATTTTTACTTTTTTCATTATCTCTTTCTTTCAAGTTCTTTCAACTCTTTTTAGCGCTAACATATTATTATCTTCTCTCTTCTTATTTTTTGGCATTTTACCTTTGAAAATATGAAAAAAAAAGGTTTAAACTGTAACCTATAGCTGTAACCTGTAAGCTATAGCTGACCTAGCTAAAAAAAAAACGAAATAGTAATAATAATTAATTATATAATAATTTGAAAAAAAAAAACAAAATTCATTTATTTAAAGGCTGATAAACAGCACTTTGCATTGATATCTATGTAATTATAACTGAATTTCATGAGTAAAATGAATTTGTATGAAAAAAATTGGGTTATATATCTTTAACCTGTTAGCAATCTCTTTAACCTGTGCATTTTCAACAGGGTAAAGAGACACAGGTTACTGAGAAAACGTAGGTAAACATTCGATACCAACAAAACGGTTAGGTTGTTTTAAGTTTCACTTATAGAATCATATACAGACACCTAATGACACATTTTAGCATAAAAGATTTCAAAGCAATTCACACACAAACAAAAAAAAATGGGTCAGATAATAGACAACATACCTGTTACAAAATCCGATTGCGATGTATCGATGTAATTTCTAAGAAAACAGCACACACTGAACGCGTCTTTCTTTGACAGCAGTTAGCCAGATATTATCGGCCCATTTCGCGCGGGGATAGAGTGTTGCTAACGTTATAGTGTGTGGGTAATAGACAGTAGTATGCAACGCCAGATTGTGGAGAAAAAATCTCTGGACAGAATTTGAGATTGAATATCTCAAGAACTATGTGTATTTATGTGCAACAATTAAAATCACGTTAAAAACAATCATATAACGAATTGTGTTTTATTTTATTTAAGTGCTTATTAAAAGGTATTAATTTTTTATTTCACCTCAAAGTCAGACACATCGTGTTTGGACACGACAAGTTACTGAGAAAATGGCATTACAATTTTCTTTTTCTTTTAATGTATGACTCTAAACTTCTCATTATCACTCGGCCTTCATAAAAAAAGTCTCTTTATGTATAATGTTGTGTAGAAAAAGACCAGTAGCCCTAATAAAAATACTCGTATCCACTAAAAACTGGCCGACAGGTTACTGTGCCACTTTTTTGAGAACAACCCACAAACAAGATGGTATGACAGCACAATTATCGTTCACTCCACCTAAGTGATCACGGTGAGATGTCGACAGAATCGACTGGCTGTTTCGTATGGAATGAGGCACACCACTAGAACATTTCAGATGAGTAAAGAAAGGGCGTACCCCACGATGGTCTGACACCAGCATTTGTCCCATGTAGTTGGCCCGTGTAAAAGCTGAAGCGAACTCGTCTTGCGCTCGGCAGTCTTCGGGAGCGATCGTGTTCGCAAGGGAGACAATAAAAATCCGTTTTACTAATACAACGTGTAACTGGATAAATAAATGCAATATCTGATCAAGATGAGGTCAATGTACTGATCGATACAAAAAACCCGACAATTTTGTCGAGTTATTCGCACAAAAATGTATGCGGAAGGCGATTTTCTTTAGATATTTCATTAATGTTGGTCCTGTATTAATAGTTGTTCATAACCATGACTACGATCCCCCCCCCCCTTTCAGTTATCGAGTTTATTCTGTAACACGAGTATAGTGAACGTCCGGACGTCACTACGTTTATTATTTAAATCTTTGCTAGCGACGCGTTTAAGAATCGAAGTTTTAATTAAATTGTGTTCCGAACCTCAAGCCATTAATTAATAATTTCATACTTCACAACGTTCGTTATTTAATGCACTTTGATAATCTTTGGTAACCACTACAATAATTAAAATTTAATGATTCGAGAAATTGTAAGTAAGTATAGAATTTTACATACCTATTAATATATAATTTTAATGTAGCTACCTAACCTACTCGCTTGAAGGTCCACCAAGTGAAGTGCATATAATAGTTAGATTGCTTACCTGAAACAAAAAAAATAAATCATTAAAATCATACCTACATTAAATGGCAAATGTTTTCTGGGACCCCATAATCATAGATGATAGAGACAAAGTCTACGATGGAGCGAGCTTACCCAGAAGGAGCCTATTTACTTTAACTTTAAAAAGATAAGGGTTGTAAGCGTTCGGAAACACAGACGCAGGCAGAGAGTTCCACTCCTTTGCTGTGCGCATTATGAAAGACTCTTGGAAAGGCTTCGTGCGAATTGTTGGTTGACCAACATTTTAAAAGTTCACCATGTACCTAATAACACGCCCGATTGATAAACCTAAGTACTTAATAATAAGAAACTGAAAGTCAACCACAATAGTTTTTTTACGATTAGAGTTATAACAAAGCTGCGGTATTGCTAACAACTGATCTCTCCAGTGAAAGTCAAATTGTTGGCGATAATTTCTGGAAAATGTAAACTGGATGTGATTGGGTGTGAAAGCTTGTCAATTTTTATTTGCTTTCCCAGTAAAAGAAGACTTCATAAGCTTGAAAAAGCGAGATTAAATAGAGACAACGGTTGTTGAAATAAACCGGCCAAGTGCGAGTGGGACTCGCGCACCAAGGGTTCCGTACCATTATCTATAAAAACGGCAGATAATCTTGACTGTTTGTTTGGGAGCCCCACTTTAATTTTTTTTTCTGTTTTTTAGTATTTTTGTAATAGGCAACAGTACTTTTTGTGACAGCGGCAACAGAAATACCTACATAACAAACCCATCATCATCATCATAGATTGATCATTATAGATTGTATTTTGTTTTCTTCCTCTCGGTTTGTCTTTTCTATATGTTGCACCTACCATGCTGTCTCTGCACCACCTTAAGGTCGACTGGTAGAAAATGCCTATGGCATTAAGTCCGCCTTTGTACAGTGTTATTACTTGTGCATAAAGTTTTACTAAATAAATAATCTGTGAAAATTTCAACTGTTTAATTACTTATCACTATTCATGAGATGGTGACAGACAGACGGACGGACAGCGGAGTTTTAGTAATAGAGTCCCGTTTTACCCTTTGGGTACGGAACCCTATAAAAAAACTCAAAATGTACGGAACTAACCACGTGTCAGTTCGATCGATAGTGCGCATCAATCCTATTAATTTTTGGTTCTCTACAAGACGTACGGCGATGCGTCATCGGTATGGTGGACATCCCACCCACACGCACAAAACGTTTTGGGAACACTTTTATTGTGCGTACAGCTAAGGAGTGGAATTCCTTACCAGAGTCTGTGTTTCCTGATAGCTACAACCTGGGAGTCTTTAAGTCAAGAGTGAATAGGTTACTTCTAAGCAAGCGTGCTCCACCTTAGACCGCATCATCGCTTACCATCAGGTGAAAAAATAAATAACACATTTCCACCTCGCCACACAATCAACAGTGGCGACCACCAGAAAAACGTCGAGCCAATGTAGCCCGACGAGTCCCGGAGAAACGGTTCAACTGTCCTGGATCCCGCAACGAAATTAATCAGAAAAGTACAACGGAGGAGTACGAAATATATACTTATATACTAATATTATAAAGCAGAAGAGTTTGTTTGTTTGTTTGGTTGAACGCGCTAATCTCAAGAACTACTGGTCCGATTTGAAAAATTCTTTCAGTGTTAGATAGCCCATTTATCGAGGAAGGTTATATATCACCACGCTTAGATAAATAGGATCGGAGCAGTAATGGAAAATGTGACGCAGACGAAGTTGCGCGGGTCAGCTAGTAATAAATAATTGTGGTTGGTCTCGCGTAAGAGACTATCAATGATAAAAAAAATCTGATTACTAAAGAGCTAATACCCTTTATCAGTATGTACATGGCCAGTCTCCCTGCCCACCCCTCCCGGCACAAGCGGCTCGCACATGAAGGTAAGCCCGCAGTAGCAGCCGATCCAGGTCAAACGGCCACTGAGGCGGCTATTCTCGCGAAATGAAAATAAAATCCACGCTAAAGGCTACTTGTAAATAAATTGCGAATTCAGCAACTGTAAAATAGGACTGCTAGAGTAGCGTACACGGATCCGCAGCCTTTTCGGATATTGTGTTACATACGAGTTTCGGATATTTTTTTGTCGAATAGAGCTTCTGATAGTTATTTCGCCCGTTCCTGGAATGTCTATGTCCTTTCCCAAGGTTCAATCTATCGATTTATCAAAATTGGTACAGCAGTATAGGCGTGAAAACGTAACAAACAAACATGCACATAGACTGATAGAGTTATTTTTGTATTTATGATATTAGCATGTTTGGATCCTAAACCGAATTTGATGAGTTTTGGAACAGTGATATTTTTGCGAAAATGTGTACTATTGTGAGTGAAGTCTCGGGAAAAGCTATTCAATCATAAAAGAAAACAAGTTTCGGATACCTATACCGCGTGTATCTGACATCGACGCACAAACGATTTCCATGGGTCCAGGGCATGATTCTGGACACCCCAGTGTTGGAATTTTTCGTCGGTTCTTTTCACATTTTTTTCAAGAGTAACACAAAGTATCAGCTCAGCTGAGCTGATATCTATTTGTGGCTTTATTCAGTTTGTTCTTTTTAGTGAAAGTAGTTAATTAATTATTATTTTATTAAAAATCTCATTGGGTTAGGTCAGAATAACTATTATGAGCAGTCTAAAGTAAAAAAACCCTTGAAAAAAATAAAAAAATGAGAAAAAAGTCGACGAAAAATTCTAAGTCTAGGGTGTCCAGAATCATGCCCCGGACCCATGGAAATCGTTTGTGCGTCGATGTCAGATACACGCGGTATATAATTTTCTCAATAATATTTTCACTTTTCTTTCAGTCGCAAGCTATAAATTTCCTTATCTTGTGAATAGAGTCCGCAGTGAGAGTCGTACGCAAAACAGTTTTATGATGATTTTACGACACTTCTGACTACTTTCTATGTAGTAAGTATACGTCTACAGTTACTGAGAATGTTGCGGGTTTATTGTTGTTCATGTCGGCTTTATTTTCGTACATCGACGCTGTTAATGTTTATGTTTGTTGTTTATATAAATATGGCTTTCTCAATCTGTTTGTTCTTGAGTCAGATAGTTGTTGATTGAATACGCGACTATTTTTGACAAGAATCACCAAGTCTAGTTGACAATTCAAGTTTAATGCTTCAACGCGTTTTGAAAACGACATTTCTTTGCCCAATTTCTGAAAAATATAGTAAAATTAAAGATGATTAAAGGACACCTAGCAGTGAGATGATAATAGGGGGCGTAAGGCAGTGTTCGAGTGGCGTCCGAGGACTGGGAGAAGAAGTGACCTCACGAAGTGATATCGCAGGACGAACCTGGATGAGTCTGGCACAGAAGCGTGGAGATTGGCTCAGGTGAGATAGTGGTAAACGCATGCCTATCATCATCTGCCTAGCCTTTTCCCAACTATATTGGAGTCGGCTTCCAGTCAAAACCGGATTCAGCTGAATTCCAGTATTTTACTTGGAGCGGCTGCCTACCAGACCTCCACAACCCATTAGCAGGGTAACACGGTACTCCTTGGAAAGACCGGTGTCAGATCTTCTAGCTTCTGACTATCCGTAACAACTGCCAAAGATCTCCAAATGACAGCCGGGACCGACAGCTTAAAGTGCTTTCCGAGGCACGGAGGAAACTCGGTATGTTAAGATGGTCACCCATCCACAGACCAACCTCGGCAAGCGTTGCTTAACCTAGAAGATCGACCTGTGTGGCTGTTATTATTTAGCCACGAGCTCCTCCTGCCTATCTAAAGTTAAAAAAGGAGAGGTCAGCTGTGGGCGAAGTCAGTCTGTAGATGATGATGAAGATAATAGTAAAATAAATGCCAAAAAGTAAAATAGTTATATGTGAATGAATTAACCAATAGTCAGTCGCATAACTTTAGTGGCGTTTCATTATTGTCGCGTCAATTTTGCGGCGGCGGAGCTCAGTAGAGGGAAAAACGTTAATTTGGGATTTACCCAAGACGAAGACGAAGAATAACTGAGCAATAAAAGCGAAGTGCGAGGGCAAGAAATTTCCTATCTCAGCATATCTTATTCATTCCTAGGATGAAATTCTCACTTATTGACCTTTAAAAAACCACTTCAGGCATCCGCCTTAAAGACAAAGCCTGCACTTCAAACGTCAAAATCGATACACCTCTCATAGAATATCCGCCAGCTTTGTCATCGAGTGCGGATATTATGAAGCGCGGATATCCGCGGCACACCCCTACTTCATCACGGATGGCGAGATCTCAACAGGCTGCGTGAGAGCTCGAATATTTGCTATCCTGTCCATACCACCGTGCGCCGTGCGCCGGGCAGAGCGCTGGCTGTAATATGCAGGTACGGGAGAAATTATTTTGAAACGTAAATTACAGAAACAGGAAACAGTTTGACTTATATTTAATTAAATGTAACTGCTGTTGTTAGAGGAACTCGCGAGAAGCTCCGTGATTTGTTGGCACCCTAGTAACTGGGCTGTTATATTGTAGATCTTTGGGAGTCGTTACGGATTATCAGAAGCCAGAAAATCTGACACCAGTCTTGCCTAAAAGTAACGTGTTACCCAGTTACTTAGTAGTAATTTTCTATCCCAAAACTCAAGGCATTTTTCAGCCAAGAAACTAAAAAGGAATAAAAAAAAATTGCATCAAGACATCACAGTGCACTCTCAGACTTCAAATTAAGGTCACAGTCAACTGACGTAGTGCAGCTAGAAAAATATACAGCCCTCCACCCACCGCTCCGCATCGACCGCTTATTCCTCATTACGGCTGGCCTCGCCCGGAACTCCGCGGGACTGTCGCTTCCGTCCGGGCTCCCGCAAAGTCCCGGGAAACGGGATTACGGGGCTGTAGCGATGAAACGTTCTTAGAAAAATATTACTAATGAGAGTCGTGGTGTATGTTGATATGCTGAGTTGAAAGGAATTTGTTGTTGGTGTTAAGATTATTGATTGATATAGTTTGTCTATTTAGAACTATGTTATTATTATTATTAATATTAAAAAGCAGAACAGCTTGATTTTTCATAAATCTCTAATCTATTCAAAGTTAGAGTGAGCAGGCTAATTCTGGGTAAGCTCGCTCCATCGTAGACTTTGTCTCTGTCATCTCTGACCAATACTAGAGTCAAGAGCAAACCCATCACATATAAAAATTAAAATTAAAAAAAATATTGCAAAACAAAAAAGGAAGGCAGTACTTGCTCTACAATGACGTAGAGACGTCATTGTAGAGCAAGTACTGCCTTCCTTTTTTTTTAGAGAAAACCATCATAATTCGGGTGCAGGGAGGATACGGAGCTACACAAGACATATAGCGCTATCCCTTTTGCACAACAGAATCATGATGGCAGTAACACTTCATACTGCTGATGGTGACGTCATACAACCAATTACTAAATTGTTTTCACTAAACGAAATACAGCTCGGTTTCTAAGAGATAGGCCAAAAAGAAAAGCCGCTGGAGAAAGCTTGCTTAGAATTCTCTCTTATAAGAGTGTTATAAAATATTATTTACTAGTAACTACACTGATAACTTCAACACCCCTAAAGCAACTTAGACTGAATATTCCAAGAAAATGCAGCCCCCATCTTTAAATAAAAAAATTAATAAATATCGTTGCACCTTGCAGACAACTCAACAAGAAATCACACCGAGCGGAGATAACAGAATAAAATATCTAGTAATTTCCCGTGATTCCCGGGACTGTCATGTTCCCGGAAGTTCCCGGGAACTCGTTCCGCATCACTATCTCGTGTCAAATTGTTTAAAATAGTTTTATTTATCACTCATAGGCTTTCTGGCAAGTTGCCAGTATTCATGATCGAGTAGATTGTATGCGATAGTGGAATATCGATTGTTTTCTGTTTAAAATATAAGTTTGATGTGGCATCGATTGTGGCCTTGTCCTTTTAGCCTCGTATCGGGAACTGGTAAAGAGATATGTTTTTCTAATAGTGTAGATTAGCGCGGTTTTTTGTATTAATAGGGCACAAGTGATGTGGGTTTTAAGTCAGTCAATCTGTCTAGCCTTTTAGATAGGCTAAATAACAATAGCCACACGGACAATCTTCCAGGTTAAGCATCGCTTGCCGAGGTCGATCTATGGATGGGTGAACATAGATAATATAGAAATAAAATGGTGGGCAGATTAATTGATATAAAACTCTTCTGTACTGTAGCATTTAAGTACTTAGTTTGTAATACTAACATATATTGGAGCAAGGTCTGAATATTTATTTTTTATATATAGATTAAGTCTTACAGGCTGAACGAATTTGGACTTTACTTGACACGCGGATAGACCGTATCTTGGAACAGGATAAAGGTATTCTACCTTTCATCCTGAAAATATATTCCCTTGAAATACACTTCGACTCGAATAACCACGCGGGCGAATCCGATGGGCAGATACTTAGCATACCTGCGGCCCTTTGCCCAGCAGTGGACAATCCCGGTCCAACATTATTACGAATTATGGCGTAATAGCAATACCGATTATAATAGAAAACATAAAATACCTATATAAATATAGATAAATTAGATCGTTAACCTTGAATGTGACCGGAAACGGAAGACATTCACGTTCGAATGAACTTTGAAATATGCTCTGTGATTCGAGTCGGTTAGTTGGACTCGGTAATGAAATTATATTTTCTATTTGTACACGTTTGTTGTGTGACTCATGTAAAGTGGGAGGGATATTGCTACACTTTATATCAAAACTTGCCAAATTTTTAGGGATACGTACCTGAAAGTTAAAAACGGGACCCTATTACTAAGCCTCCGCTGTCTGTCTGTCACCAGGCTGCATCTCTTAAAACGTGATAGCTAGAAAGCTGAAATTTTCACAGATTGTGTATTTCTATTGCCGCTATAAAAATTAAGGTTCATATCTAAAAATAGGTACATTTTTCTTAAAATCTGAAAAAAAATGTTAAGTGGAATAGTCAAGTTTTCAAAAGAACCTCCTCAAATATACATCGGTAATATTTTGCAGGCTAAGTATAATAGGCTTCCATTTGTGGTTGACTAACCTACTAACTTTTTGACTGTTGAAAAGTGCCTGTAAATGGTTTCATTGAAATAAGTACCTACACCCAATTTTTGTACCAGGAGTTTATCATAAGTAAGAAAAAAGTCAAGGTGTTTGACTTATCTCTTACTTTAACCAATATTAAAAACTTTTTACAAAAAAATACAACCGACTTCCAAAAAAAAACACTACAAAGTAAAAAATAACTTTAATTTCGGAACTCGGTGTTTTTGTTAATTTGTTCGTTTTTGACACCGACTTCCGAAATTAAAGTTATTTTTTACTTTGTAGTGTTTTTTTTTGGAAGTCGGTTGTATTTTTTTGTAAAAAGTTTTTTATTTCTTACTTTTTAGTGGTATCCCACACCTAACAACACCACTGCAAAATCGCAGAAAAGCAAAATACAAACGCACTAGTTGCCCATACGATTTTCGAAAGTTCCCCTCGACTTCTCTGGGATGCCATCATCAGATCCTGGTTTCCTTATCATGGGACCATTTGGGAAGTATTCCCTTTCCAACAAAAAAATCATTTTTAAAATCGGTTGGCAAGCGACGGAGTTAAGCCCGAACAAACATAAAAAAAAAAAAAAAATACAAACATCCGAATTGAGAACCTCCTCCTTTTTGGAAAGTCGGTTAAAAATTGCTTGCGCTGAGCGAGGCCTAGGTAAATAAATCGATTCTATTGGTTCTCAACCAACACATCCCTGGCTACGCATCCTCGCACATCTCTGGTGGGATCGCAGCATAGTGGCAAAATGGCACCAATTTCGCCAGTTATGACGAGCCTATTGCCTCCAGCCTGGTACTGACCAATTCCACGGAAAATCCTAGTAGGGAACACTTTGCTCCACCCGGAGAAACCAGGAAACTAGACCAAGGAAGCAATCATCAGCCATTATGCCAGTTTTAAAAACAGCCTTTTAAGCTGCATTTTAATAGCATTTCTTATCCCTCCCAATCTCCATAATTTCCATCTCCGACCTTGCTCTGGTGGCCTGGTATCGTGAGCGAGTGGTCACGGGCGTACGGCGTATAATTGTAGCATAGGACCTGTCTAGACCACCGTGCTTTCACCTAAGAGTACTAGAAGTGGAAGTGGGTCGCGAGGGACTGCACTTACGACTTATGTTGCCCTGGTACTATTTTGTTGTTCTTAGTATTTTGTATGGGAGATTTCTAGAGGCAAACTTAGTAAATATGCACTACTATAAACATACTATTGAATTCCTAGCATATCTATTTCCTTTAGATTTTTAAAACTAGCTGACCCGCGCAACTTCATCTACGTCACATTTTCCATTAATGCTCCGCTCCTATTTGTTTTAGCGTGATGATATATAGCGTTCCTCGATAAATGCAATGGGCTATCTAACACTGAAAGATTTTTCAAATCGGATCAGTAGTTCCTGAGATTAGCTCGTTCAAGCAAACAAACAAACTCTTCAGCTTACAATATTAGTATACATAGATAGTAACAACTATCATGTCAATAAATTTGTTTCTATCTTGCACATTCAATTTGACAGAGACGGAAGAACATGACAGCTGTCAAATTTGTTTGAGCCATTTGAAAATTTATTTAGCTCGAGTGAATAATGTTTTGGTTATCACTTTGCAGCTTACGTAGGGCATGTTAGACAGCAGTACTTTAAAGTTTAGTTTAGTGGTATAAGAAGAAAATATCATACAAATTATTAAGTGTATTGCGGTGAATCCACAAACCTTAGAATAATAACGCATAGAAACCTAGTACGAGTGCAAAAAGTGAGGCAACTAAAACTTAGCCTAATACGTCAAACTTAGCCGTCAGGCCGTCAGTACTCAATGTCACGTTCCGTCGAACACAGCTCGTGAGTAAATAATTGAAAATGACAGTTTGTTGCGTGAAAGGATGTTATAGCACATCAGGAAAACAAAAAAATGTGATAAAATAACATTTCACAAATAAGTACTCACATTCTATGCACTATTTTTACGTAAATCGATAAATAAAACAAAATTCTAATAACCTAACTTGTCATAACACAGTGTTGCTATTTGTGAGGAAAAAATACCCACATTTCTTTCATTCATGTTTTTCATTTTTGTAATTTTAAAATACAATACTTACTGTTAATTCATATCAAACCCGATGTTTTAACATTGTTTATAATTTATAATCCATCAAGCATTCTAAACGCATTGAACAATATCTCATTCTTTATGCGATTTATTTGCTTTTATTTTGAAATAAATTGAATTATACCTTCCGAAAAAATATGTCATATTACATGTTTACCTTTTCCAGTTCCCAACAACATAAAATACTTGCCTTGATAGCAAAATAGTAATGCGTCTTCCCATATTTGTGGGTAACGGCTTAGTAATGGTATCACTGAAAGCTATATCTGTGTGCGTTAGAGGAACGTAGACACATTCGGCTCACGCACACAAAGAAAATGAAGTGGACACACGATTTTGCTCGGGTTTTGTTCTAGACGCGGCTTCTATGCGTTATTTTTCTAAGCCACAAACCATATCTTTCAGCTCACGAACTGACCTTTGATAAAACCAGTAATCCTTAGCCACGCACAGTAAATACTCCAAACAGTACATAAGCGCTCCAATACTTAGCATTCATCCCTCACTGTAGCCGAGGGTGTCTGATTAAAAGACCTCAGGGTCAACGGGTAATTTATACCCGGCGCGTCAGGGTTACAGGTCAATTAATTTGGGAAGTACCCAAGACCAAGGCGCAGATGTAAGGGTATAGGGATGGAAAAAATGGGATTTTACCCGAATTTTTCTCAGTGTTTTTTTCTTGTTGGATTTTATTTTAAAATTACTTGTACGTCCCTATGTAAAACTATCTACTTTATTAATTATTACCTAGTTACTATCACTAGTTTAAATATTTTCGCAATTTTTATTTTATTGACTTCCTTTTACTTGGGTACCTGGAGCGCTTGTCTCTAGCAAGAAAAATGGTACCTAGCGTTATTTTTAATTTTTTTGAGAAAGCCTTAGGTACTGGTATAACATGAAAGAAAACCTTAAAACGTTAACGATAACGCTACCAATGAATTCTTAGCAATATGGATAAATCATATGGAGACAGAGAAATACTAACAAATTACAGACAATTGAAACTTCACGAAGATTGAGACTATAAATAACGTCGCAATGTGCGAGAAAATAAAAACAAAATGAATGTTTGATTTGATAACGAGAACAAACATAAACGTTTCTTGTGACGCGCATAATATTTAAAGCTTCGAATACTTGACACATTCAAAACAAATCGACAGTAATTGTACTCGTAGTAATCCCGTATAATTTAAAGCTATGTATTCGCTCACTCTTCAGTCAAGTCAAGATTGAATAGGTAACTTCTAGGCAAGCGTGCTCCACCTTAGACCGCATCATCGCTTAACATCAGGTGAGATAGCGGTCAAACGTATGCTTGTCAATAGAAAAAAAGTCGTTACGGGTAGTCAGAAACCCGAAAGCCTGACACAGAGTATCATGCTACGTACAGTTGGGTTGTGGAGGACAGACAGGCAGACGCTTCGTGTCAGATACATGGTATTCAGCAGCAAATGGTTAGACTTGACTTGTAGAAAGCCGACACCAATATAGTTGGCAAATGACTAGGCAGGTGATGATTGTATCTGACCACTTTATAAACAAGAGTAAAGAGATGTCCGAAAAACTCATATTACTTGTATGGGAATATATTTATACTAGAGGCCGCCCTAGACTTCGCCCGCGTATAAATTAAATTCCCGTTATTCCCGTGTAAATCCCGATCCCTCTGGAACTCCGGGATAAAAAGTAGCCTATGTGTTATTCTCGGTCTTCAGCTACCTACATACCAAATTTCATCGTAATCGGTTCAGTAGTATTTGCGTGAAAGAGTAACAAACACCCATACATACTCACAAACTTTCGCATTTATAATATTAGTTGGATAAATTAAAATTATAATTAAAGGGGACTCCCTCTAATAAATTGTTGTCATAGCGACAACAGAAATACACACTCAGTGAACACTTTAACTGTCTCCCTACTACAGCGTATCTCTTCATGCCGTTTACAGATAGGCGGACGGACAGGAGGCTTAGTAATAGGGTTCCGTTGGTTCCCCTTCGGGTACGGAACCCTAGGAAAGAATTTCAGCTAATCTTGTAAGTGTCGACCAGCTAATCCAAGATGGCGGCTGATTAAAAATCCCTGTAAGGTCAGCAGTAGCGCCGCGCCGACTCAGCAGGCGTGACCTGTGCCACGCGCTAATCAGGACATTTGTAACTTAGCGCTACCAATTAGCGGGGGATGTCGAGGAAAGTCGTAGTTTAATGAAAATCGCGGCAAGTGGAAGGGAGGATTGGAAAAATGTTGGCGGGATTGTTTATGGGTGGACACGTACTAGAAATTGAGGACAGGAATTAGTTATTGGGTGTTGAATATGGAGTCGTATTTTGTAAAGAGTGCCGGCAGAAGTGAAAACTTAAACATTAACGTTGTGCATTTTTTAATCATCCGTCTTACGAATTTTCGATCAAGTCACGTGTCCTGACGCGAATTTAACATTTTATACCAAGAAAAGTGCTCAACGCCGGCCGCTAAAGTTTTCACTTCAAAAAAGAAAGTAAGAAAAATATTGTATTTGCGCCAAGTATGATGCATACCAAAAATAGACTCCTCTAGGAAACGCCGGGATGGAAAGTAACTTATGTGCTATTCCAGACTATAATCTATCTCTGTTCCCATCCAGTTCCGTTCAGCCGTTCTGGCGTGATTGAGTAACAAACATACATACATGCTTTCCCTTTTATAATTTATTAGTTAGGACAACTTTGCATTTTATTGCAGGAGACAGTCGAGTAGAGGATAATTATTATTAAGAAGGGTAAGCTTTTGAGTTACAATATGAGTATTCTTCATAAAATAATAAAATGTTACTAAAACGTTTGAAGATAATGTCAATACCTATATTATGAGCTAGACTTGCACGTTTTAATTCTAAACACGGCCGCGTGTGGCGCCATCTGCCATGCTAGATATTTGCCGCGATGGCACGTGGAATACATCGATGAAACGCCATCCGTATTGTGAATACATACACTTATTCATCGGTCTTGAGGTACGACTCCTTATGCAAAGTTACCAGAAGTTCCGTAGCTTTTGTAAGATAAGACGAAGAGCTCACTTCCAGTTGATAGCGATTTGGACGAATTTTTTGATGGCATATTTTAGTTAGGAGTTTTTTTTTCTATTTTAAGTGTATATCTATACAGTTTGTAACGAAAACGCAAAATTAACAAATTATACTAAACTAACAAAAGACTAAAGTAGAGCATCAAAATATTCGTCCTCCACGCTGTCAGCTGGTAATGTACCCAAGAGACTGGCGGCATTGCCACGTTGAATGGCAATGCTTAATCTCTGCCCAAAATAAAAGCCAGCTCTTGGGTCACGGGAAGTGTCAACCAGCCGTTTCGAAATTTCTTTGAAAAGGCTATTAGCACAAGGGCCCCACGGCCCTAGGGTTTCAACCCCAAACGGCTCGAAAATATAGTTACCAATAAGGTTACTATATTTACGCCGCTTGAGGTTTTCCGCAGCCGCAGCGGCAGCGCCAGCACAACACGATGAACTAGGAAGATGGGATGGCGCAAGAGTATCGACACAGGTTGCGTCCCACACTAAAGGTCTACCCATCTTCCAAGGAAACAAAGACATGCCGTCCGGTCTTTTGCCATCGTCACGTGCCAAGCCATTGGGTTCTAATACGGCTGGAACGCCGACGGTGACGAGAGCTCGTCGGATAATGTCATTTAAATTAGCGTGTCGCGCAAAACGGCCTGCACTGCGGCTACAAGAAAGGCCGTGGTGCCCGAGGCTGTTGACAACTTCCCCACAGAGACAGCGATGAGGAGAACAACAAGGGGCTCCTAAACGTAAAGAAGCAGCGAGGCGGAAAGTGGTGTCGTCGAACAAAGTGCCTAGGCTCGACGACGGTAGTGCATGAAGCCAAAGACCCGACTCCCATTTTCCCACAGCCAGCAGGCGTGCACGCTCAGCAGTAGAAGCAGACGTGGACAGTAAGTTATTCTGAACTACTCTGCAGAGCGGCTCGTCCCACCCCCTCTGGGAAAATGGATTGTTAGGTAAGTCAGTACTCGGGCAAGCGAGTTTCCAGGCATCGATAGCATCGGTAAAGCACGGCACGTCAAAATCAACCACAGTTTGTTATTTAAATAAATATATACTGTCCTAAGACGAATGGGTAAATCTTTAGAGTTAAACAACACTTGCTGAGGTCGGTCCTTCGATGGATGACCAACCATTTCAAAGGTAACGAAAATCTTTGTTGTGGCTCAGAGGACAAGTTAAACCGTTAATCAATCGGGGTTGCTTTTTTTGTAAATGTTTGTCAGTTAGAAGAGTCGGGGTTGGAAGCTAAAAAAATTGACATTCATTTATTTGAACAAATTCATAGTGCGTACCACGGATTCTGTTCCGTGGTGCGTACAGCTAAGGAGTGGAATTCCCTGCCGGAGTCGTGTGTTTCCTGATAGCTACAACCTGGGAGTCTAAAGTGAATAGGTTACTTCTAGGTAAGCGTGCTCCATCTTCGCACCATCGCTTACCATCAGGTGAGATAGTGGTCAAACGTATAGGCATCTATCAATAGAAAAAAAAAAATATTGGATACAGCTGCATTCGTATAGATTGGAAGCCAAACCCAACATAATTGGGAAATGGCGGACAGATTTACTTTTAAATTGACCTGATTTTCCAAACCTGATTTGACTAAACGCACTCGACCAACTAACTACCTACTAGAAACGTGTGAACTAGCCGATAGATAAATGTGTTAGTAAATTACTTCCTCGATACTCGCCATCAAACTTCGCGATGTATCTCGTCTATTAGATTACACTTTGACAATTACCCGGGTAACTACTACCCGGTACTACCCGGACGTAACAGCCCCTCTCTCCGGGTAACCGTAACTCGGTTAATTTTAACGGAGAACCAGTTAGCGCTCTTCTTACTTACTAACTTATTATGTTTGGAATTAGGTTATAATACTATCGAGTGCTAGAGAAAGATAGTTGTTACGTAGAAATAGATTTTGTCCGTGACTTCGGTCGTGTTTACAATGTGCTTTTATTGTAAGGATTCTTACAATTGGGGGAAAAGTATCCTATGTCCTAATCTGTCCATGTTAAATTTTAATTAAAATCCGTTGTTTAGTAGAAAACGTAATGGAGAATTTGTATGTTTTTTTTTTATTTAGCTCTAGTAAACAATCATGAATTATTTATAAAATACCTTCGTCAGCGATGAAGTTATAAAGCTTCGAAGATTACAATTAGGAAGAGAAGTCAGATATGGACTTTGACGTCAAAGTCCACGACGTAGAAAACAGCGTTTTTGGGACGCACAACAACGGGAGAGACAGATGTATTTTTTGAAAATAATAAATATCTCGTTTGTTTTACGAGTAGTAAGTATGCTATTTTACTATTAATATTATGTTAATAGTGAAAATATAATTTATATAGAAACTAAATATTTTTTCATGCATATTTTGACAAAAATATTGTTTTCTCATTTCGAATAATAGAATGCAAATAATATAAAAAAATCACTCGAATAAATGATAAGATAGATATATTGTTAAAGAAGTTAATTAGTGGCTAGCATAAAAATGCAATCTGACCAAAAAATGGTACACTTCAGGACAGAAACATCACCAATTACTTCAAAAAATCTATCTCGTTGCAAGAAATTTCACTCGTCAATCCCATGCTTTTCCGGGAGACAGGAGAGCTACGTTAACCGGTTTAAACGTTTTAAATAATTTCAAACTAATGATTATGTCCATAGTCATAACCCCGCTGAACGGCTCTTACCTACAAAAATCTTCAGCACACACATAACAACGTCAGCTACAACGTACAGCCACTCTAGCGCTACAACACACCCTGACATAACGTAGTAGGTGCGCCCGCGCCGCGCGTGATCGACGCGTGCGCGCTTCATTGATCTGCGCGAGACACGTAACCGTCTGTTATGTGTGTGTGAAGGCACTGGTCTTTGGCTTCAACAATCTTACTACTATTTAAAAGCTAAATTTTAGATGGACGAATAGATGAGCTCCTTTAAGTTCTAAGTTTGAGCTACACGATAACTGGGAAATGCTTGCACCTTTGAGTTTGTTTCGGCGTTTCTTTTCAGAGCAGTCAGCAGGGAAACGCCGGCCTCATCTAGTTTAAAATTACCAAAAAAGATTGACTTGTAAAAGTGTTATTTACAACCTACTTACAGAATAAATATCATTTATCATTTGATGTTTGTAAGTCAGTCACGCCAAAACGGCTGGAAGGGTCTGGATGTTTGGCGCAGATATAGATGATAGTCTGAAATATCATATCATCTGCCTAGCCTTTTCCCAACTATACTGGGGTCGGCTTCGAGTCAAACCAGATTCAGCTGAATACCAGTGTTTTACGTGGAGTGGCTGCCTACCAGACCTCCACAACCCATTAACTGGGTAACACGGTACTTCTTGGTAAGACTGGAGTCAGACTTCTGACTATCCGTAACGACTGCCAAAGATCTCCAAATGACAAACGAGACCAACAGCTTAACGTGCTTTCCGAGGCACGGAGGAAACTTGGTATGTTAAGATGGTCACCCATCCACAGACCAACCTCGCCAAGTGTTGTTTAACCTTGAAGATCAACCTGTGTGGCTGTTATTATGAAGCCACGAGCTCCTCAATAGTCTGAGATATAGCATAGGAATTGATAATTTCTGACATTCACAGGGTCGAAACGGTTGGCAGAATGCGGTTCTAATATTTGCACCCTAAACTCTCTGGCGTCTAGTCTAATAAACGCGGCGTTCATTTGTTATACTTTCACGCTTAAATCGCCGAACTATTATAGCTGTAATTAGTGTTGGTGTAGAGATCGAAGACGGTTATAATTATGGGACAAAATGTAAAGGATAGCGATCTTGCCGCCCATCTTTTTCTCCAGTTTTTAGGGTTCCGTACCCAAAAGGTATCCAACGGAAGCTTATTACAGCCTCCGCTGTCCGTCCGCCCGTCTGTCAGTGGGCTGTATCTCAAGAACCGTAATAGTTAGACAGTTGAATTTTTTACAGATTGTGTATTTCTATTGCCGCTTTAACAACAATGATAAAAATTAAGGGTACCCACCCGGCCAAGTCCGACTCGCACTTGTGCGGCTTTTGTTTCCCTCTTCTGTTTGATTTTGTTACAATAAACCAAAAAAAAGTAGAGCTTGCAATATAATTTATATTTTTTACTAGCTTCTGCCAGCGGCTTCGCCCGCGTGATCCCTAGGGAACATATTCCCGGGATGAAAAGTAGCTTATGTGCTATTCCAGACTATAATCTATCTTTGTTCTAAACATTAAGATCCGTTAAGCCGTCCTGGCGTGATTTTTTGGCGTGAGACATTTATAATATTACTCGTTTGGTGTAAAGCGAAATTATAACCATCTTCCCCTCGACATTATAATTATTAAAGGATATTGCAAACTGTCGTAAGCCGTTTTCCGAAGCTACTCGCTAGCCTCTAGGCGCCAAGCTAGCCGCCTGCCTGTGCGTTCGCGACCACAAAAATAATCATAAGTATTCACGCGCGATGGCTTATTATTAGCGTTTTTCATGTATAACTTTGGTGTTTCTATACCGATTTCTATGATTCTTTTTTTATGGAATAGTTAATAATGTTAACTTTTATCAATGTTAATTAGGGACGACTGAGAGTTTTATAAACGTAAGAGTAGACAAATACAATCAGAAAGCTTCAAACTGCTTCAATCATAAAAGATAGACATATACTGTCGTTGGATATTTTTTATATAATTTTAAGGAGAACATTTCCGTTATACATGATTTCTGTCTAGCTTTCACCATTAAGGTTGCACACGCGACGGAAACTTAAAAAACCGGCCAAGTGCGAGTCAGACTCGCGCACCGAGGGTTCCGTACAAACCTGTAGGTATATAAGTAAAAGTTATGGTATTTTTATTGCTAAATGAAATCCATAACATAACAATGTGGAAAGCTGACGGTACCTTGTCAATACATATATGAAAACATTATGTATGTTCGGAAAAATCTTCATCTCTTTAAGAAGAGAAGTGATAGACATAATTTTAATACTAGAAATAGGCACAATTTGGATCAATTGGATCTCGTAGGGCCGGGCCCCTGGTTCAGACCATGGTGTGGAGCGAGAGGGAATGGGAAGCAAAATTCTCGTGTCGCGGTGTTTGTTTCCAAACTCCTCCGAAATGGCTGAACCAATTTGCATGAAATTTTGTGTGCATATCGGGTAGGTCTGAGAATCGGCCAAAATCTATTTTTTTATTTTTTTTTGTTAATCGCATAACAACGTTTGCTGGGTCAGCAAGTCTAATATATAAAATTCTCGTGTTGCGGTGTTTGTTTCCAAACTCCTCCGAAACGGCTGAACCGATTTGCATGAAATTTTGTGTGCATATCGGGTAGGTCTGAGAATCGGCCAACATCTGTTTTTTTTTTTAATCGCTGAACAACGTTTGCTGGGTCAGCTAGTAAGTTTATGATTATTAAAAAAAATATACTATGTGATGTAACTAAAAATTTAAGATTTTCGGAATTTTTCCTATATGTGTACTTTATAACGTTGCTTCATGCCAAATTTCAAGATTCCAGGTCGTCTGGAAGTATCCTTTAGGTTTTGATTCCCTCGCGAGTAGTTGCGAGTTTCAAAATATGCGGCTTTAATTGCTGTATCTTTTGATTGCGTTGACGTAGAAGTTTGATTTTGTTACAGCTTAAAGATATTATAGACTTGAGTATTTGTTAAGAATTTCAATATAATACCACTACGCGTTCATGAGTAAAGGGGTAATAAGTTTAAAATTATTAAAAATATTTTTATTATATGATGTAACTAAAAATTTATGCTTTTCGCAATTTTTCCTTTATCTGTGTTATAAGACGTTGCTTCGTACCAAATTTCAAGATTCTGAGTTCACGGGAAGTACCCTGTAGGTTTTGATTCCCATGCGAGTGTCGAAAATTTGCGGCATAAACGGGAGTATCTTTTGATCGCGTTGACTTAGAAGTTTGATTTTTTCACAGCTCCAAGAGACCATAGACTTGAGTATTTGATATGAATTTCAGCTTGATACCTCCACGCGTTCCTGAGAAAAAAGGTCTTGACAGACAGACAGACAGACAGACGGACAACAAAGTGATCCTATAAGGGTTCCGTTTTTACCTTTTGAGGTACGGAACCCTAAAAATGGAGTAACTTCTCCCGTTTTCCCAACATTTCCCTTCACTGCTCTGCTCCTATTGATTGTAGCGTGATGAAAAGTATACTATAACCTGCTCAGGAGTATGAATAATAATTGTACCAAGTTTTATTAAAATCCGTCGAGTAGTTTTTGTTTCTATAACGGTTATACAGACAGACAGACAGACAGACAGACAGACAGACCGACCGACAGACAGACAGACAAAAATTGTACTGATTGCATTTTTGGCATCAGTATCGATCCCTAATCACCCCCTGATAGTTATTTTGGAAATATATTTCATGTACAGAATTGACCTCTCTACAGATTTATTATAAATATATATAAAACTACAGATTTTTGTGATACATGATATAGTTTGTAGTTCCAATGTGATAATTATTTCGAATGATTATTTGAAATCAATGTACATAAAGTAAACAATGAGTGTAGTGCAGTGGAGTGCAAAAGAAAGTGGTCAGTTGGTCACGCTCCGATCGGGCGTGACCGCGTGGCGGACGGTTCCTGCTTCCGCTGGAAAACTATCGACGTTTACCTAATTACCGGAGTGCCCTGATTAGGTACACGCTTTTAAACAATGAAGGTATCGGGCAGACGATGCTGCACACTTTTTATAATTCTCCCTTATAAATCTTCTGCGAGTTAAATCAATTTGATATCTTTAGGTAATTAACTGACCTGTGTGAATTTGGCACCCGTATTGAATAGTCGTAGAAGCTAATACTTCGTTGTAAGTGCAGAAGAAAGTAACAAATAATACTTTTTCGAGCTGTTTC
Organism: Ceramica pisi; assembly: GCA_963859965.1. Taxonomy (NCBI): domain Eukaryota; kingdom Metazoa; phylum Arthropoda; class Insecta; order Lepidoptera; family Noctuidae; genus Ceramica; species Ceramica pisi. The sequence continues at coordinate 14,790,612 of OY982556.1, forward strand.
TACACTAATATTATAAAAGAAAGCTAACGAAGTCTCAGGCAAGTCCTACTAATTTATAAATGCGAAAATTTGTAAGGATACTCAATACTCAATACTCAATAATTTATTGCATTCCATATGTATTACAAAGATGGTTTAAAATGGTTAAAGAACAAATATGGACCCTGTCGGGCACTGCAAATAATAGGAGAGAGGAAGAGTGCTAAATAGTATGTCAAGGTATGAAATAGTATCAAAAATTATTAAAAAAAAAATAAAAAATGTTAAATTGGATGTATAATTATGTATATATTTATTAGGTCTGTGTTTATTGGTATAGTATATTTATTGAATTGAATAGGAATAGTAAATAAGAATTATTGTATAAAATTGTTTGAATTATTATATGTAGGTATTTATATTTGGTTTTTAAAAGTACCTACCTATGTAAGTATTTCAGGTTTTATTATATATGTTTTATCATGTTTGGTGAATAAGTTTATTGGTATATAATAGTATGTTTGGATGGATGTTTGATACTCTTTCACGATAGAAAGCCTGCAAGGATCTTCAAGAAATTTGGCACAGAGGTAGATTATAGCCTGGAATAACACATAGGCTACATATTTCCTGGGATTATGTTCCCCAGGGATCACGCGGGTGAAGCCGATGACAGAAGCTAATCTATACTAATATTATAAAGAAGTAAAATTTGTTCGTAAGTTTGTATGTAGGGGGTAATCTCAGGAAGTACTGGGCCGATTTGAAAAATTCTTTCAGTGTTAGATAGCCCATTTATCGAGGAAGGTTATAGGCTATAATATCATCACGCTAAGACAAATAGGAGCGGAGCATTAATGGAAAATGTGACGCAAACGAAGTTGCGCGGGTCAGCTAGTTAACTATAATCTCAAGAAATTATACTAGCTGGTTGAAAAGTTCCCTAATTCCTAACCCTGGGCATAGTCTAAAATTCATGAAAAACTATTCAATATTTTAGGCGTGAAAACTATTTTCACTATTCATAGGCTGTCCACACATTTGAGCACTATCTCACCTGATGGTAAGCGATGATGTGGTCTAAGATGGAGCACGCTTGCCTAGAAGTAACCTATTCACTCTTGACTTAAAGACTCTCAGGTTGTAGCTATCAGGAAACACAGACTTCGGTGGGGTGAATGTGTATGAACTTAACAGATACTCTTTCGCATTGGTATGAAAATTCGTTTAGCGTTAAAGGGGTATATACTTATCCATTTAAACTCATAAGCAGAATCCTTCATTGACCGTAGTTGGTAAAAAATAACAATATATCGTCAAGCGCGAGTCGCACGTCCGAATAAGGTGCAGTTGATTGTGCACATTAGTGTATTGTCTTTGCCAAGTGAGTCACGCAGGCGCCGAGGATTTGTGGGTACTAGGTAAACATGACGTTCAAGAGCTTGGTTTTAAGAAAAGGTCACATTTTCTAAGATGCGTCACACTTTTTATGACTTTTTATCACCATCTAATATTTTTCTAGAGGACCAATTATACTTATTTTAAGGAACATTAATATTCGCATCTAAGTGGTAATCTGTTAAAAAAGTCTTGATAGATTGCGTCTGACGCACGAATGCGAACTTTGCTTAAAAAATAGTAGTATTGGCACTCAGCTGTCAATATTCACCGGACACAAATCCTGTTGGCAAGTCTGTTGTCAGATTTTCTGGCGTTCGACTACCCGTAATGACTGTCCAAAATCTACAACTAAGAACAGCAGTAAGGACCTACAGCTTAACGTGCTTTGTTATGGATGGTCAAACATCCACGGAAGCGAGTGTTTCAGATTGATCCCTTTTTAAAGGATGGGAAATCATCAAAGGAGTATCAGACATATCTTCCTATTTTTAGGGTTCCGTACCTCAAAAGGTAAAAACGGAACCCTTATAGGATCACTTTGTTGTCCGTCTGTCTGTCTGTCTGTCTGTCAAGACCTTTTTTCTCAGGAACGCGTGGAGGTATCAAGCTGAAATTCATATCAAATACTCAAGTCTATGGTCTCTTGGAGCTGTGAAAAAATCAAACTTCTAAGTCAACGCGATCAAAAGATACTCCCGTTTATGCCGCAAATTTTCGACACTCGCATGGGAATCAAAACCTACAGGGTACTTCCCGTGAACTCAGAATCTTGAAATTTGGTACGAAGCAACGTCTTATAACACAGATAAAGGAAAAATTGCGAAAAGCATAAATTTTTAGTTACATCATATAATAAAAATATTTTTAATAATTTTAAACTTATTACCCCTTTACTCATGAACGCGTAGTGGTATTATATTGAAATTCTTAACAAATACTCAAGTCTATAATATCTTTAAGCTGTAACAAAATCAAACTTCTACGTCAACGCAATCAAAAGATACAGCAATTAAAGCCGCATATTTTGAAACTCGCAACTACTCGCGAGGGAATCAAAACCTAAAGGATACTTCCAGACGACCTGGAATCTTGAAATTTGGCATGAAGCAACGTTATAAAGTACACATATAGGAAAAATTCCGAAAATCTTAAATTTTTAGTTACATCACATAGTATATTTTTTTTAATAATCATAAACTTACTAGCTGACCCAGCAAACGTTGTTCAGCGATTAAAAAAAAAAACAGATGTTGGCCGATTCTCAGACCTACCCGATATGCACACAAAATTTCATGCAAATCGGTTCAGCCGTTTCGGAGGAGTTTGGAAACAAACACCGCAACACGAGAATTTTATATATTAGACTTGCTGACCCAGCAAACGTTGTTATGCGATTAACAAAAAAAAATAAAAAAATAGATTTTGGCCGATTCTCAGACCTACCCGATATGCACACAAAATTTCATGCAAATTGGTTCAGCCATTTCGGAGGAGTTTGGAAACAAACACCGCGACACGAGAATTTTGCTTCCCATTCCCTCTCGCTCCACACCATGGTCTGAACCAGGGGCCCGGCCCTACGAGATCCAATTGATCCAAATTGTGCCTATTTCTAGTATTAAAATTATGTCTATCACTTCTCTTCTTAAAGAGATGAAGATTTTTCCGAACATACATAATGTTTTCATATATGTATTGACAAGGTACCGTCAGCTTTCCACATTGTTATGTTATGGATTTCATTTAGCAATAAAAATACCATAACTTTTACTTATATACCTACAGGTTTGTACGGAACCCTCGGTGCGCGAGTCTGACTCGCACTTGGCCGGTTTTTTTTTTTTTCATATATTAACCTATTTAGTTCTAAATTTTTTGTGTAGTTTTGGTATGCGTCATGTTGACCGCAAATAAACTCTTTTTCTTTCTTTCTTTTCTTCTTTCTAGACTGTAACTGATTAAAACCCGTGTTCCTTCAAATGCCCTTTGCGTTCCGGGCCGCTGTAACTTTTTCGAACAAATCCCGCAACATTCTCCTAGATACTGGTAGACCCTGTTTTCAGCTCTAGGTTACTTTAACGCGAGCAAAGCTAGTGAAAAAATAAATTCCCATTGATTTAAATCAGTGCTTAGGAACAATGTTTTTATGCAGTTCCACATGGCCGTGACAGTGTCACAGGTCAGTGACCCCGCTATTGTCAGAGTCACAGCTAGCCTTCCGGGGTATTCTGACGTGACCCCTGCACACTGCATACCACTTCCGGGGTTTTGTCACATTTTTGGGAATAGTTTTGTGGCCCCGATAGAAAAAAATGTTTGGTTTTTGCCAACTAGTCGCACTTATCAATTAATATGCCTTTTCCCAACTATGTTGGGGTCTGCTTCCAGTCTGACCGGATGCAGCTGAATACCACTATTTTGCATGGAGCGACTGCCTATTGACCTCCACAACCCAGTAACACGGTAACACCATAGGTACCAAACATGCGCTTGCGCCCAAAGTGTGGGACTCTGCTAGCATCTGTGTTCTCTACCATAGAATAGAATAGAATACTCTTTATTATGTACACCATATAAGTTACAGAAAACATTACATAGGGTGACACAATGGGGGGCCTTATCGCTAAGAGCGATCTTTTCAAGACAACCATCCACCACCACCACCATCATCCATGACACATCAGCCTTCAAAGCGCGAGTGAACAGGCATCTTCTGGACAGGCTCGCTCTATAATATCCTCATCCATCGCTTATCATTATTCGAGATTGAGGTCAAAAGATTCACTAGCGAAAAAAGACAGTCAAGTAAAAACGAGGGAAATATTGGTGAAGGTACACGAACACCGGAACACTAAAATGCTGCAGGTTTTTGAACAAAGTATGGAGAACAAAAGTCGGTAATAGTATGTGCGCAAAAATTGCCTTAAATTTTTGCGCATCAATTTGCGACATTAGGTCGGATGGGAGTTGCTGATACAACTATATTGCACGCTACTTTTCGATCTTCATAGATTGTGACTCATATCACATCCCAATCATTCTAACGATAGCAATTTGATTTGATTGATAAATAAGAACTGTCTCAACACACTTTCGTGTACCTACAAGGAAACTCTACTAGCTTTAGACACTACAGTCCTTTAAAGCTTAATAGTGTTATCTATACCATAATATTATAAAGAGGTAACATTTATTTGTAAGTTTGTATGTAGGGGGTAATCTCAGGAACTACTGGTCCGATTTGAAAAATTCTTTCATAGTGGTCAAACGCCTCGCGTTTGACCACTATCAATAATTAATTATAGCAAGCAACTTTAAGTTACAATACTATTCTTTTGTTACTGTTTGCAATGTTCACAGCTGTGTGTGACTCTAACACAATAAATTGCAGTCGTGATTTGGAATCGTGTTTAAGTTACCGCAAAATATTATCCGTTTTAGGAAATCTAGCTCAAATAATCTTATGGAAACCGGGGAGGCTTGAAGTCACAGCAATCTCCATTCATCCCAATATGGCTGCGTCTCATAGGTCAACGAAATCTACCAAGGTTTTAGCAGACAAAGGAGGTGTCTTGACACTGGGGTTTCAAATGCTTTTTTGTTTGAAAGGAATTTTTGAGTTTCGGCGCATCGGTAACATAAATTGATAAATGGATAGAAGGAAGGGTTGTGTAGGTCAGAAAGGCAGTTGCTCCGTCTAAAATACTGGTATTCAGCTGAATTCAGTTAGTATGGCAGTGAAACCTAAAATTGTTGGTAAATGGCAGGCATTGATGGTCCCAGGAGGCGTCAACCAGGGAATAAAACTTTCAAATCATCCCTAACACCGCAGGCTTCGCATGATAAGTGATAAAAATATGCAACACAACGTGCAATGTTCTACCAGGGGCGCAGAGTAGCGAGAGGACCGGTCGGCCGTGAGCGAGGTCGACGACCCACGAGTTCATTGTCGACTGTCGAGCGTACTGGCGACGGTGAGGTCGGTAGAGATCGCGCTGATTGCGATCTACTATTGTCTAAGGTTTATGTTCTCCTGGTACTGGTTTGCTGATTTGTTCTTAGGAGATGTCAGCATCTTCTGTTGAAAAACCCAGCTGTTTAAAAGCTTCTAGTCAGCATCAATGTCGGCCATGTTTCAGATGACATTTCGGCAGTAACTTAGTTGTTAGACCACGTGACCCTAAGAGCGCTCCTTTGGTTATATTCCTCAGGTGTCGTGTATAGTTTCGGGCGGAAAGTAGCCTATCATTGTCATTTTGTAGCCCATAAACAAGGACCAATGCAAATAGCACACGTCAATCCGTTGTTTCCGTTGCTGCGTGAAAGATGGACTAGACCAACACATTTTCAGGTTACCTATCTTATAACAGATTAGTTCATTTTTTAGGCGTTTTAACAAAGGTTATGGACATTTCGTTAGCCTTCAGTGAAGCTTGTAGTATTACAAGTAAACATAGGTACTTACAGACAGATGCGCTTGACGATAGTGCGACACATTCCTTCGAGGGATTTGATCTTTATCCGCACTCGTTTTGCAAAAAACGTCGTGTTTTATTTTATCCCCGCGCCGAGCTAAAGCTGTTTCTTTTTTGGAATGCCTACTTTTCTTTAGTAAACCCTCATGTATACTGAACCACCTCCTCACACTTCTTTCTTTAAAGATTCTTTCTTTAAAGATTTTGTTTTACAAATTGGTATTGGTGTTGCCAATTAAAAAAAATCTCATTTCACAAGTCAACCGAATTTTGCAGAACTAGTATTTTGTCAAGGCCTCGCTTGCATATTTCCGGAACGTAATACGTATATAAAGTAGCCTTTGATACTCTACGATAATGTTTTCAGCTTTCTATCAAAACTTAGTATAGACGGGTCGGATGGATGTATCCTATTCATTCTCGCCAGAACGGCTGAACCGATCTAAATGAAATTTGGCACAGAGACAGTAGTCGGAAATAGCACATGGGTATTTTTATCTCGGAATGATCCCCTTGGGATTATTTCTGACACTCGAGCGGGCAAACCCGATGGCAGGAGGTGTATATATATAGTGTAAAGCATATAGGTATATACATTCATATTCTTAATCGGGCCACAACTTCCAGTTATGACGTTTTACAAAACAAAGACATGTTTCCTTCTTTAAAGTAAAGTTTAAAAAAACCAACCAGTTCATTAGGGCATTTAGGTGGGATGGAAAAATACTAGAACTCTAGGTTTTTTACATTAAGGTCACCAGGCGAGCAGAGTTAACGAGCAGTCAGTGACCTCAGCTCACAACACAATAGGCCAGCGGAGCAGCGAGTCCTTCGAGCCGCAGAGTTAATTGAACATTTATGAAAACTACTATTTCTGATAACGAAATAAATTAGCTTGATTAAATAACGCTTTTTAATAGGGAATATGCATGAAAAAAGTATTTATGATCTGAACAGTTTATCTAAAAGTATTGTAAAGTTTAATACTAACTGTGAAATTATAATCTAAATTGTTCGAAAAACGAACGAGATACAATTATTTTAAACAAGACGTATATAATCTGTCCCTCTCGCGAAAACGCTGTTTTCTATGGCAGCTGTATAGTCGTAAAAATAATTTCATGATTGTTTACTAGAGCTAATAAATATTGTATTTTGCAAATAAAAAAATCGCATGCATATTCCCTATTTCTTGTGGAAACTGCTAGAAATCATTATTTGCTAGAGGTCATGCTCTTTTCATTTATGTCAGCCTAGTACCACAGGATTTTTTTTTTTTGCTAGAGTTATTAAAAATCAATAAATATAAAACTTTTCCGTTACACGCGACTGACTGAGTGCAGACAGACAACGCACAGCCGAAACTCCTGAGAATTTCCCGAAATTCCTGCGGGAACAAGAAGAATCCAGATATACGCACAGCAAAGGAGTGGAACGCTCTGCCTGCGTCTCTTCAAAGTTAGAGTGAACAGGCGCCTTCTGGTTAAGCTCGCTCCATCGTAGACTTTGTCTCTGTCATCTCTGACTTAGACTAGAGTCAAAAGCAAACCCATCTCAAATAAAAAATTAAAAAAATTGCGAGTAGGAAGTCGCGCCAGTCGGGCCAGTATGTGCCGTAGAAGGGTCAGATAGGTATGTGGGTGTGGGGTTATGTGGGTGTACTGACAATACACCCACATTTTGCGTCCAGCTGACTAGTATTTCACATGAATTGCCTATCTGACCAGTCACTGGAAAACCGGCTACCCCTGGTGAGACTGGTGTCAGACTTTCAAGCTTCTGACAATCTGTAACGACTGACAAACATCTACAAATGACAGCCAGGACTAAGCGTAAAGTGCTTTCCGAGGCACGGAGGGGTCTCGCTCGAAACGTAATGGTTGGTCACTAGCCAACAGACCGATCTCAGTGGGATCGACCACCATCATCTTTCTGCCCTTATCCCAGGTTACTTGGGGTCGGCGCAACACGTATTTTTCTTCCATTCTGTCCTATCAAGCGTCATTGTATCACTAACTCCCTCCCTTTCAATAAAATTGGTTTTACACGTACATGTATTTCAACCCCCTGAAATATTGAAAATATTGAAAAGTTACAAAGAAACAGAAGTTTTCACAGACTCCACAGCATACGAAATACTTCTTGCACCAAACATAGTACAAGATAACATAACATCATTATGAAATGATAACTATTACGGCAGTATTCACGTCGGCAGCCAGCGCTGTGACCTTGACGAGCAATTTGGACAGACTCGTTACACAGCCAGATTTTGAGAGACCACTGTGGAGTACAGTGCAGAAGGTCAAACATTCTCGTGAGATTCGTCAATCAAATCAAAAATGAAATTAGGCTTTATCATGTGGGCAGTAAGGTCTAACGACGCCACACACCCTAGTGTCAGAGTTTCTAAACCGCCTGAAGGGTCTCTGACAGGGTTTTATTGACGACCGCCATTTGGCGGCCGGGACCACCGGCTTCTTTTTATTAGACATTCAGATGATTCAAGCCTGCAATCTCCTAGCCGAACTAGAAATAACTTTACGAAGTATGCTTCCCTTGGAAATCGAAACCACGACCACCGGGTCACAAGGCACACGCCTAAACATTACGACTACAGAGGCAGTCAAATTAGGCTGAGAATCAATTTTGAACGTCAAAATATGACATAGTTCTGCATAAAGCCCGTCACCAGTTTTATAGTTGGGAAGAAATGGCGCAACATACCAACATCCCCAATTTATATTAATTAAACTAGATGGGGTGGACAAACTACAAGACCTGTATTCAAAATGGCTTTAAGTAAATTTCTTCCACTTTATTCCCACACTGGGTAAGATACAAAATATTATTAAGATTAATTCAATTTCTGATTCCCGTTGCCTCCTAAACGAAGGGCCACTCTTTTGACAAAGTGAGTCTTCTACATTATCTATTGCGCGACAGCTCACTACCGCCACAGCAGCTAATGACAGCTATTAACTTTTATAATCTGTGGCAGCGTGTAATCTGTGTGCGTCGAGTGTGAACTGTCAGAAATTTGAATTAGAATAGAATGTATTCTGACTTGAGGCTTGTATTGTTTGTCTTTAGAAAAATGAAATATTTTGATGGTTATGTTTAAATGCTTTCTTTTGTAAATTTTTTATACGTTTCTGTAGGCTTTTGTGGAATGTCGTCTATGCTTACCAGCGGGTTTGACCGGGTGAAAAATTTTTAATCATCCCTATGGAACTTACTATTGGAATCAAAAGTATTCTAGGACTTTCTCAAGATCATGGTCTATCCATGTGCCAAGTTACATCGAGTTGAGTTCTGCGAATTAGACGTGAAAAAGTTACAAACATACACAAAACTTACTTTCCATATCAAGTACTTAGTATGAATTCGTGAGGATGCGAATAGCGCTGTCAACGCACTGAACCAATTTCAATGAATTTTGGAATAGAGATAGATTGGACTTAGGAGAAGGACATAGGATACTTTACCTCTGGGAATACAATTCCCTTTGGGTAATTTCGCGACGATCACGCGAGCGAAGTCGCTGGTAGGAGCTGGTATCAACATAATGCTAGTATAATGTACACAAATGCGAGGCTGTTTCTGTTTTATTTATGACATGTTCAAGGTCTAACATCTTGGCAGGCGACAGGTAACATGCGTACTTAAGGAAATACAACGCATTTTCCCCGAAAAATAAATACACAAAACACGCGATAGCCTCGTCGTTCCACTGGATGCGAGTGCTACTAGTGAGCGTGAGGTCGTGGGTTCGATTCCCGAGCTAGACAAAGTGTTATTGGGGTTTTCCATTTCGAACTTCTCAGTGGTTTGTTAGTCTGGATTTGTGCCTGTTTGATGGCAATATTCTTAAAAATTGCTGCCTAACCCTTTTAGAATAAGCATGCTGTAGTTTTATTTTTGATAGGCAGGCGTTTGACCACTATCTCACCTGATGGTAAGCGATGATGTGCTCGACGATGGAGCACGCTTACCTGAAAGTAACCTATTCACTCCTGGCTTAAAGACTCCCAGGTTGTAGCTACCAGGAAGACAGACTCCGGCAGGGAATTCCACTCCTTTGCTGTCCGCACAATTAATGTTTGAATGGGATGTCTACATTTTTTTTTTATACTAAACGGGGAAACTCTCTCACTTCAAATGAAATCGAAATATTTTATGCTTATTTTCGTGTGATCTTTGCCCGCTAAATGGTTATAGAAAGACAATCAAAATAGTTTTTAAATGACCGTAAAAGTAATATAAAATAACTGGTTTGTTTATTTTTAGATGAGTTACTTTCACTGATCGGTGTTATAAAATATTATAATATTGAATGAAATAAGATCTCGTTAGACAGGTTTCGAGATTAGTTCGAGTTCAAACGAAATTAATACATGAAGTTGCCCAATGATTCAGTGGTCGTTAGCGCTCTTGCCGAAATGAGGTCCAGGGTTCGATTCCCGGGTCACACAAAGTGTCATTGGGCTATAACGTTCAGTGAGCTTTAGGGTTCCGTACGTCTGAATGAAAGAACGGAGCCCTTGTAGAATGACTCATGTATTTGTCTGTAAGCCAATTTGCTACTTACTGAAAAAATACAAAAAAATGTTCTTTACTAACAGATAACAGGAAAAACGAAAAGAAATATATGACTTTAAAAGAAACATATGTTTATTTTTATTAAAATCTCTTTAGTCATTCACAAAGGCGGAGTCTTTGACCGATTTCTACAATAAGACTTAAACAAATGACGACCAGATAAAAAAAAATATGAGAGTGTCCATCATAACGTACGAACATATTTATCGCGCCCACAATAAATAAAATGTATTACATAATATAATAATTCGCGCCAAGACTTCATGTTTGGGTTGTCAGTCATATGTTTTAGTCGAGTATATCAATTATTTATTTTAACTGAACTATTTTAAGAAACAGCGTTTTACTGACGAGATCACGAAAGCCAGAAACATTTGAGGTCGCACAACGGCGGTTTTTGTAGCGATATAATCGCAAGAAGATCGCGATTCTGTATTCTATCTTTCAAATCGGTTCACAAACGACGGAGTTATGAGGTAGCAAACATAAAAAAATACAACCGAATTGAGAACCTCCTTCTTTTTGGGAAGTCGGTTAAATAATAAACCGACTTCCAAATAAAAAAAACACTACAAAGTAAAAATAACTTTAATTTCGGAAGTCGGTGTCAAAACACGAAGAAACTAACAAATACACCGACTCCCGAAATCAAAGTTAGTGGCGTCGTCGCTCGCGCGTCTGTAGCGATGTCAAAGCAATGCTTATAAAACACCCACTATACGATTGTATCGCTTCTGTCGCGCGTAGCAAATGCGACAAACAAAAAGTCTTCGTGGGCAACCTCCCGTGGAAGAGACAAAAATGATATCCATCATCTGCCTGCCTTTTCCCAACTATGTCGAGGTCGGCTTCCAGTTTAACTGGCTGCAGCTGAATACCAGTACTTCACATGGCGACCCTGCCAATCTGACCTCTTCAACCCAGTAACTGCGGGAAATATACCCTAGCCTAAGCATAGGTATAACCCTGGGTAAGACTGGACTTCTTTTATAGGTGCTATACTGTCTAACTAAATAATACGCATATTAAATTTTTAATATGCGAAAATCATAATTAACTAATCGACACAAATTCGTCACAGCTTTTAAATAAATTATTTTTACAAGCGTAATTAATTCGGAACGAATGATAAAATGATTTTGTGTGGTATTAATTTTTCGCTCATGGTGTTTCTATAAAGCACAAAGACTTAAATAATATGTGCCTGGAATTGGGTCCATAGATTCCAATGCGGGATATATCAATGCATCTAGCCAATAACAACAGTTGAAGGTTAAGCATCCTTTTGACTACGGCCCAATTTCCAGATCCAATCATAAAATTTGCTTTTCTGGCCCTATTTCCAGCATTTTCACGTCAACAAGCAAATTGAACCAAAGAAACAGGTACCAGGAAACCATGATAGCCTGAGAGGTATCAAGAGAATTTGGAGCGTACTTGAGAGATGATTAGAATATAATTAGGAATCACAAGGCAAATTATCATGAGCGCTCTTTAAAAACAACACAAGTAGGTTATTCTCATGTTTATTACTTTATTTGATTCTCATTACAGAAAACAGATCGATTTACATCGAAGTGTTGACTGCGCAGGATTCACACGCGAACGACGCAAAACAATAGTCGTGGAAAAAATGTAACAAAAAGTTTCTAAGGTCAAGAGTGAGGTTGTTACAATTTTATGGGTGCCTGGTAGGTAATCTCGAGTTATGTTAGGTTTACATGGGTTTTTGTAATATTTACGCTATGCTATAGGGATAAGCAGAGAGTGTAAATATGAAGCAAAAAGATTCTAAGGTTACATTTTATGTTATCTTGAGTTATGTAACGTTTGCAGGGGTTTTTGCTATCCTCACGCTTTGCTATGGGGATATGCAGAGGACGTAAATATGGAGCGAAACCCGAAAGAGAGGTTGTTATATTTTATGGGAGCTTGGTAGAGTTTTTGTAATCTCCACGCTTTGGCACGGGAAACAAGCAGAGAGAGTGAATTACTATGGAGCAAAAAGTATAAGGTCAAGAGTGAGGTTGTTACATTTTGTGGGCGCCTGGCAATGATATTATAAGTGGCGCCTGGTAGTTGATCTTGAGTTATGTTAGGATTTCATACCTTTTCATATCTTCACGCTACACTGGAGTAGGCAGGACTATTCTTATAACCAGAGGCCTTAGTGTGAGTTTTTTTGACTCACGTTCGAACGCGTTCGATTGCGAGCGCGTTAGAATTTAGTATGGGAAATTAGGTTCTACGAGTGACCACCAGGTGGCACTATAACTACATTCCTATACTAAATTCTAACGCGCTCGCAATCGAACGCGTTCGAACGTGAGTCGAAAAAACTCACACTAAGGCCTCAGAACACTACACGAATCCTGTAGAAAAGCTTCAGGCAAGCGCAGAGATATAATGTAGAGAAAAATAGCGTAGTGGTACCTCCTTCATTATGCTAGCCTAGTAGCTGTCAGATTACATTACCATTTGTCAGTGAGGTAAGCTGAGCTAGCTACTTAGGTGTCAGAGGAAGCAGCAGTCGTAATAAATTGTAAAGTCAAGTGTGAGGTTGTTACGTCGTTATGTGAGCCTGGTACTCCGATTACATACCATTTGTTAAGAGAAACGAGAAATACCTAAGTTTACGAGAGAAACTGTTGAAAACCTATTGTAATTTAAGTAGGGTAATGAAAATAGAGCCAAGGAAATGTCTTACGAGTATTCGTTATAATTATAAGGAAATGTCGGAGAGGAAAATTAAATGAATGTAGGTATGGAAAGCTTTCGTTAGAATCAAAAGTAATATAATAAGTACCTACTTAATGACGGATTTTCATACCCGTAAAAAACCTTTTCGGAGATGTAATTTTAGAAGTATACACTGAGTATGTTTTTCCTAGAAAATCATGTTTCTAGGCACATCTTAGATTTTCAGGCTTGTGGATTTTTTTCTAAAGAGTCACCGCGGCCCTGGAAAGTAAAGGGCATTAGTAAGAATAAGAATTTTTTAAATTTTTTTAGTAGGATCACGTATGAGATTTAGTCAGTAAAAATCTGACACTACCTTCTGCTCGGCTTCTTGATTTGATGATTTCTCATCCATAAAACCTTAGATTTGATTTTTAACGTAATCTAGAAATCAAGCAATAAGTAAAATTGTAAACAATAAACGTAAAACGTAGAATAAGCGTGTAAACTGCAATAAACCGATGAAATTATGTAAATCTTATGATGCTACTTTCTGTTTCTACTCCAGCGGCGTTGAACATCGGCTGAACATTAGGTATAGCAGTGAATGTATGTTATCTCGTTTATAACTATGTAGCGTTACTGAAGGCCTAGTCAAGTGTGTTTATTGCTTTACTTTATGGTTGTAAACTTAACGTCAATGTCATGTTTTGATCGTTAGTGCCAGCTGTCAAAAGTTCATCTGTCATTCCGCCATTTTTTTGTGATGGACGCTGGCGCTATAGTTTAGAATGTACCTATGTGCCCGGTCATGGCCTGCTCTTTTGAGTGTTTCAAAATATACATAACCTGTATCTGAAAAACTTGGTTTCCTTTGCACAATTCACCAATATTAATACCAATATTTTTCAACACTGAGCTTGAATATTTTTGTTTTGCCAGACAGTGTGTACCTTTACGACGTAAGAGTATAATAAATGATCAGTTTTCTAAACTGTCTCAGAAGTGCTAAACTGCTAACCCAGACCACCAACGACGTAACGTGCTTTCCGAGGCACCTAATGTGGGTTTTTACAATTGCAAATGGCAAACATGACATAGATTACAAAAAAACAGACTATAGGAGTCGCGGTATGTAATGGGTCATCCATCCACGAACGACCTCTGCAACCGTCTCATAACCTTGAAGATCGATCCTTGCGGCTGGCATATCTTAACCACGAGCTTCTACGCCTGAACATTAGTAATATGTAATATCAAATTCTTAAAACATCGCGGTATCGAGTGTCCGAAGCGAAGTACCGCTATTGACCCACATTACAAAATTGAGAGCAAAATAAACGATTGCTATCAATTTTAGGCTTTTCGCTATCACAGTAATAGCTGTAAATTGGAGTTAGACCGTACTCATGAAGAAAATAATGAAACATTGGGGGGCGGTAGTGGTCTCCCAGTCACAGTGATAAGGGGCATGTTTTAAGTAGTATGCGGCCTACCCAGTCCCAAATCCTTACTTTGGTTTTGTTCGTTGGATGGACACACATAGGGTCGGTGAGTAAATTTTGCTGCTCTTGTCACTAGCGTGGCAGAACTAGCTTCATCTATTTAACTGACAAACCTTGAAATTCAAAAGTGCCTGTAAATGACCTATTTGAAACAAAGGGGTTTGATTTGATGGTTATGCTCCCTAAAGTTCTGAGTTACACGTGAGCTACACGATACTGACAAATGCTTGTAATGTCTGGACAGGTCCACTCAAACCTGTGTGGTGTTTTCCCCAAAAGATCACCTCAGACTTCAACCAACATGGTTCTTATATAACCAATACATTTATTGTTTTAATAAAAAAAAAACAGTAATTACTTTATAAAAAACTTACTTAGTAAAAAATATATACCGTCGAACGTTGAGCACATTGAGACTTTGACCTCTGAGTTTGCTTCGGTGTTTCTTTGCAGAGTAGTCAGCTATGAATAGCCGACCTCATCTAGCTTAAACTGACCAAATAAGTTCGACCCACTTATACAATAAATATCATTTATTTCCTTTATTCTATCCCAGTCATAACTTATTTTAGGTTGAAATATTTATTTCGGAAAATTCAGGTACAGTAATTTACTAGTAACTATGCCAAACATTCACAACAGGGGTTTAATTCCGGCTAATAACCAACACAAAAAATAGATCACAATATAAGTGAGAATAAGTAATTCTGTGTAAAACGAGCATTTCCCCACAGGAGGTCTCTATGCCTGCCAGGGTCGAGGAATTTATTCGGCCCTGGAAGTCAAAAGGCAGTAGGCGGAACACGGATGGGTTTTAGTCAGTAAGAGTCTGACACTCCCTTCTGCTCCGCCCAGAGCGGGAGGAGACATTTGAAGACTTGCCATAAAAGGGATGTCCTCTTTCAAACAGTTATACTCTTATACGTAGGAGCATTAAAGGTAAGAAGCAATAGGGATCTGAATGGAGGCTTCTTTCAATTCGCTTTTGGATGAAGCTTACATCTGGCTATGAAAAGCTATCTCAATTGATTAAATGAAACCTGCAATTGTGAGCTAAGGAGACAGATATTATAAAAGTTGTAATAGAAGCCGTATGATGGCGAAGGGGGCGGGGATTAGCTTCTGCTGTTTGTCAGAAGACTAAACTCTTTTAAATAAATCTGTCAATGAGGACCACAAATCGGGTGGATAGATTATTTGTATACTCTTTACTGTATAGCATTACAAATTACTGTATAGCATTAAAGGTTAATAGGCGTTACCCATACGCACAAAATGTGTTGGGAATCATTGTGCGTAGGTACATCTAAAGAGTGGAGGAAACCCCTGTCAAAGTATGTGTTCCTGGTAGCTACAATCTGGAGTTCTTTAAGTTAAAAGTGAATAGGTTACTTCTAGGCAAGCGTGTTCTATCGTCGACCACCGCGAAAAATCAAACTGAACAAACTAAAACCACTCATTTTTGCATCAAAGAGCAGTTTATATATTGTCAAGAGTATGTCAGTGAAACAGACGAAGCCCGATCCAAAGAGTGGTTCTATAAATCTTTATGGACAGGAGTGATCTCTGGCTATATCCAGAATAAAGCTCTAAACAAAGTATCAAGTAGTGTTGGAGTACCTCAGCAAAATGTTCACACTTGAAACATTAAGTGCGGTGCGTCGCCATTCCCCCTAACGGCACTTGTTTGACAGTTGTCGAACGTCGATACAAAGTTGTGTCCACCGCTTTGTGTTTTAAAACTTACTATGATATTATTTATTCATTTACTTAAACTTTATGTACAATAGTGTTACATGGGCCCTTAATGCAACAAGGCACTCTCTACCAGTCAACTAAATAGACTCTTGGTTAAATAAATAGACTGCTCTGTGGTAAGAGTACAACAGAATAATATTTGACTGTAAGAAAAATACCAGGCCATCATAGAAGATGACTGGTTGGACGATGATCCATCTGTCCAGGCAGAAGCCTGGTAAATATTGGTTAAAAGAGTGTCCATGGAGTTTCTTGCACGTTCTTCTCCATGGAATCTACTCTTTGGAACGTGCATCTGCCGCGCTGGAGATAGGGTCGGTGAGTGTGTTTTGTTGCAGAACAACTTGCTGCTCTTGTCGCTAGCGCGCCAGAACTAGCTTCATCTATATGACTGACAGACCTTAACTATTCAAAAGTACCTGTAACTGGTCTATTTGAAATAAGGGATTTTGTATTAATTTGTATTCTAATCTGATACTCACTTAATGACTTAGGCATTCCAGTCAACCTAGGGCGGTAAAGATGGCCGGCAGCTTCAATCGTGTTAATTTAGATTTTCGCAAAAATAACGAAAAGGCGAGTAACTGTTACAAATAAACAACTAAGTAGACTATTGTTTATTTGTAATAGTAGTTACTCTTTTTTTAAATATTGATAGGCATACGTTTGACCGCTATCTCACTTGATGTTAAGCGATGATGCGGTCTAAGGTGGAGCACGCTTGCCTAGAAGTAACCTATTCACTCTTGACTTAAAAACTCCCAGGTTGTAGCTATCAGGAAACACAGACTCAGGCAGAGAATTCTACTCCTTAGCTTTACGCACTGTGAATGTATTCCCAAAACGTTTTGTGCGTATAGGTGGGATGTCCCCCATGTACCGGTGGCACATCGCCGTACGTCTTGTGGTCCTATGGTGGAACGGGCTTGGCGAAATTAAATTATGCAATTCCGTCGCACACTCTCCAAAATGTAACCGATAGAAAACCGACAGGCCAGCAACTCGGCGTCGATGCTCAAGACTTTGGAGCTTCGATTCGACGAGCTTAGATATCATCGCCGATGATCCTCTTGGCTCGTTTTTCAATTGACTCGAGGGCATCAAGCTGGTATCTGGTACTCGTATCTAAATAATAGTAACAGTTATTGTTTTCTTTCCTCATAACTCTTTTCAGAAGTACATGCCATACCAGGATCACATAAGAAAGCAAGAAGTTGCGTGACAAATCGTAAGTCCTCGATTAGAGAGTGCTGGTCGATCGCTTTGAATAATGTAGAGGCACCACTTACTGTCGCACGGCAAGGTCGCACCGACTGAGCTTGATCGTTCATCGAAAACGGAAGGACAACTCAACACTGTATCAATCTATTTATTTATTTACTAGAACTTCGCCCGCGAGGGTTTAGTATTGCAATTTTCTTAGGGAATTCTGTTTATCTAAACGAATAAACAGCTAGACTAGTAAATTCGCGAATATATCTCTACAAACGTGTATATAAAAAAAAAAAAAAACATTTGGGCATTTGGCATTTTGGCTTTGTCTCTGTCGTCTCTGACAGAAGGCTATTCAGGAGCAAACCCATCTAAGGTAAAAAAAAAAACTTAATAATTCACCAACATCGCTGTCAATGGAAAAAGTGCCCAGAATACTATTACTTATCAGTGGCTTCATTTTATTATTTTTAACTTTTATCGATGAATTAAGTTTCCGGATCAACCCTATAATTTCTCAAAAACTCATGAAGAAAACTATAAAAAAAAATTGGTACAGTTTGCTTACCGAATAACTGCAAAACGTTGACTTGACTAACGCTGGTATTTTGAAATATATTTTGAAGTGTTTTCTTACCTGTAAAAAACGAAATTGAAAGATTAAAATCATGAAAAGTTATTGTGCCATAGATTGGCAAGCAAGTGCTCAGTTTAATTAATGCCGGTTACCTTCATAACATTTATTTTGAATCAATGTTTTTAAAATAGTTACTTGGTTTTTAGGGTAACTAACGAAAACCTATATTTATTTTAATAATAACAGCCGCACGGGTCGATGTTTACGGTTAAGCAACGCTTGCCTAGGTTGGTCTGTGGATGGGTGACCATCTTAACATGCCGAGTTTCCTCCGTGCCTCGAAAAACGTGCCACGTTAAGCCGTTGGTCCCGGCTGTCATTTGTAGATCTTTGGCAGTCGTTACGGATTGTCAGAAGCCAGTAAATCTGATCCAGTCTTGCCAAGGAGTACCGTGTTACCCTAAAACACTGGTGTAGAGAATACTTATTTACAATATTGTCAGTTGACTCGCCAACGCACCACCGCACAGGCCGACAGCTCGACAACGACTGACCGCCCCACCACTCGTACCGGTATTTATAACCGAGCGACGTGTGCGCCCGAGGCAACGTCACAATACTGTTATCAGTTTGTAGGTAGTTCGAAATATTGATATCTACATACACTACATTCCCTTCCTTGTTTTAAGTAGTTGTATGTAACAAGATTTTTTTTAGTAAAAACATTTAACATATTTTATTATTTTGATTAATAATTTATTGACATGTCTGGCATACAAAATCACGGCAGAATAATATTTAAAAATAATTTTATGGTTTAATTCAATGTTTCCTTTTACCCTTCCTCTTCTTCTTCTATTTCATTTTCTGATTCGCTTATATCTTTTTCTGTGTTGATTTCTTTATTTTTATCACTTATGTCTGTGTGTATGTGAGTGTGTTATAATCATAATTAATCAATCTCATTAATGAAGTAGACGTATGATAAGATTTAATGCCTTGGTTTCTTTATCATTAAAAACCGTCTACCGACGCTTGTTTACTCTCAGAGTTATTAAAAACTTTAACTTAACTCACTAGTCGTTCAGTCAATTAGCCGTTTGACAGTTCAAAACTGGCTGTTATAAATCCTTTAGGTTTGACTCGTGATTCACTAGTATTCGTGATTACCAAGTCCAAGCACCACTGAAAGTCACTAAACTCATAATTATTTGAACAAGGAAATTAAATAATCTTATTCACAGTCAACAGCTAACTCATAGCTCAGCACAACACACTTCCTATACTGGCACCTCCCCATGGGAAGAATACCGAGAAAACACTTATTTGTACCACCAATAGCTACGACAACGACACCCTGATACAGACTCCCTCGTCTATATCACTCTGGGATGCTGATATGATACCCTGGTACGCTCGCCAACCCACAGAAACAAGAACCTGGTCCCTCAAACTAATTTGATGCTACCTCTTAATCTACTTCATAACATCACGTGATAATTGACCTTGGCCATCTGTATTTTAAAACTCACCAACCGGTAAGCTATGCACATAAGGGCCCACAAAGAGAAGAGAAACTAGGCCTGACATGTTTGTGTCTAACGTTCATGTGAAGTAGCTACTACGTTCACGAATTACTACGGCAATCTACAAGCATTACGGTCATGACTGCACCGCATACTTCGAATCAATTGATTTTATTTCGATCTAACTCATTGTAGCTAAAATGTGTAACTTACAAGCAACCCGAAAGGGAAACATCTATTTAGAAATTGTAATAGTTCAGAATTCTACACACTCTTATAGCTTTATTCAATGTCATTAATATCAAGTTGCTATTTTAAATCGTTTACAATCGAATTTACTAACTGAATTTAGTAACTATTGTTATGTATGGAAAACTGTGACCCACACGTTTATATAAAAAACCTAGGTTCAATTTTTTCACTAAACACGTCGCATGCGGTCAGTTTGCTTGTGTGGCCATCTTTCCATCCAATATCTCATTATTTAAGTTATTTTATTATGCCAATGGGAAATTCTTAAATTACTCGCTTATTTTTTTATATTATTTTTGTTTTATTTATCGGCACGCGATTGACCACCATCTCACCCACGGGCAAGCGATGACGCGGTCGAAGACGGAGCACGCCTGTTCAGACCACCCAATAATCACTCCTGATCAAAGACTCCAAGGATGCAACCATCGGGAAACACAGACTCCGACAGTGAATTCTACTCCAAGTAACTCACGTTTGCACGAGCACTCACTTTGCTCCCCCTATGAAGCCTGTATCTAAAAGATATCAAAGGGAACCGACGATGATGGTTTCGTGATGGTACAAAGGAGAGAATGCCGCCAGCGAACCAACTGGAACCGCTGCGGCACGACACCTACCGAACCCAAAGTAACTATACGTACCGCGAAGCCGTAAACACTCCAGTATATATCTCGCGGCTACACTACACCACTAAGGCAGAGGGAATTGTGGAGTATGTGCGCCAAAAGACAAGCTACACGCCGAGAGTGCAGTTGCTGGAATCGCGCCCTAATGTCAACGTCAACGCGTTTGTGGTGCGGGTACCAATATGTCATGGAGGAGGACTTTTGGCCGCAGGTGTCACCGTCACTCCCGCGGACATGTCCCACCAGAGCGCACAATGACGTAATGCTTAGTGAAGTTTTTTACTTAATTTTGTAAGGTACATAATATCTATGTGCCACAATAGCCTGAAGATAAAGAGATTTACTATTTTTATAAGTATACCACGGCAGTTTCTTTCCCAAGACATGACGTTTAAAGTTGCATTTTCTAAAAGTGTTTACTATTTTTATATTTGCGTCAAATGATCCTGTTAGGTTCAAAGGTTTCTTAGTTTAATAACAATAATAGTGTTATTGCACTGGATGTTTGGTTACGAGCCTGTACTTTATTTTGTTTCATATTTTCCCAGGTTTTGTGTGTGACCAACATTATTGCATTTACCTACATCTAGGATCTACTAACATCAATCGAAACGATTGACGTTCTCAGATCTTACTTTGTTTAGATGTATAGTTTGGTAATAGCCACACCAAAGACATCCACTCCATCAGCTGGTGACATTTGCATTTGCTGTACCTATTATTAAACTTACCGATCCACGCAACCTCGTCCGCGTCCGATCCCCCATCAATGCCTCGCTCCTATTGTTCGCAACGTGATGTTAGATCCTAAAATCTTCCTCGATAAATAGGCTACCCAACACTAGAACAGTTTCAGACATTTTAGTCCACAAAATTTAGCAATTCTAGTCCACAAAATATAGCAGTGAAGCACGTTTCTTCTTACTACTCTCGATGTCAGCAGCCATTCCAGGTAGATCCAGAGTACCAGCTTCCAACGTTCCCCTCTCTTTCTTCTGTAGTTCAATGACGACTTCTCAATTAAATGACCAGTAGGTATATTCTACTGCAATTATTGTCATTCTATGATGACTTGACAATTTAATGTCCGGCAGGTATATTATACTGCAATGATTGTCATTCAATGATGAGTTGTCAATTTAATGATCAGTAGGAATCATACCACAATTACTGTAATTCAATGACGACTTCTCAATTAAATGACCAGTAGATATTCTACTGCAATTATTGTCATTCTATGACGACTTGACAATTTAATGTCCGGCAGGTATATTATATTGCAATGATTGTCATTCAATGATGACTTGTCAATTTAATGACCAGTAGGTAATTATTCTACTGCAATTACTGTCATTCAATAATGACTTGTCAATTTAATGACCAGTAGGTAATTATTCTACTGCATAACCGTCATTCAATGATGACTTGTCAATTTAATGACCAGTAGGTCATTATTCTACTGCATAACCGTCATTTCAATGATGACTTGTCAATTTAATGACCAGTAGGTAATTATTCTACTGCATAACCGTCATTCAATGATGACTTGTCAATTTAATGACCAGTAGGTAATCATTCTACTGCATAACCGTCATTCAATGATGACTTGTCAATTTAATGACCAGTAGGTAATTATTCTACTGCATAACCGTCATTCAATGATGACTTGTCAATTTAATGACCCGCAGCAATGCTGCTTAATATACGTATGCGGTTGCTTGTTGGCACAAACAAGCAACACTTCACGTTGGTCGCAACGTGCTGCTCCAATGCCAAAGACCAAGCCCAGGTCCGCCAGTACGGCTGTGCAGGCAGGTTTGATGAGGAGCGCCAAGCCACGTCCGAAGCACAGGCAGAGCCGATCGTACGCAGACGGGAAAAGTGATGGCCGGATGAGAAGAAAGGACGTGAGCTGTATTGCTTCTTCCCGGACGTGGCCTCAGCTCCATGTGATTTAGGAAAAGATTGCATGACATTAAATGGCATTCAATTTAATGATCAGCTATGCTGCGTTTCACCATATCAATTGAATTATCAGCAATGCTGCTTAGTATGGTATCAATTTAATGATCAGCGTTGCTGCTTAACATCGTATCAATTTAATGATCAGCAATGCTGCTTAGTATGGTATCAATTTAATGGTCAGCAATGCTGCATAATAATTAATCCATTTAACTATCAACCATGTTGACTTAGCTCACGTGTCAAATCAGCGTTGCTGCTAATGATTAAGTCAATGTAATGATCAGGTATAGTAAATCAATTTCAAATGAAGTTATACATTTTTCCACCAACCCATGTTTAGGCAAGCGGCACTTCATGGCAAGACTGGAGTCAGATTTTACTGGCCTCCGATCATCCGCAACGACCTAAGTTCCACAAATGACAGCCGGGGCCTACGGCCCAACGTGCCATGAGGCACTTTGGTCTTAACACTTACTTATGACGAAAGTGTAAAAACATATAGCCGAAATGCTTCTATCCATTAAAGAAAGCAGCAATTCGTTCCTATTCTTTCCCCTTTTTTTTCTAGGAATTACTTTAACTCACAGTTTAATCCTCGTCGCCAATGTAGAGAATACTTATTTACAATATTGTCAGTTGACTCGCCAACGCACCACCGCACAGGCCGACAGCTCGACAACGACTGACCGCCCCACCACTCGTACCGGTATTTATAACCGAGCGACGTGTGCGCCCGAGGCAACGTCACAATACTGTTATCAGTTTGTAGGTAGTTCGAAATATTGATATCTACATACACTACAACTGGTATTCAGCTGAATCCGGTTTGACTGGAAGCCGACCCCAATATAGATGGGAAAAGGCTAGGCAGATGATGATTATACTATTGCCGCTATAACCACAAATCTAAGCAACAAATAATAAAAATTAAACAATTAATGAGTAGATTTGTGTGCTTAAAGTGTTAAATTAATGAATAAACCCTTCGTGTGTGAGTCCGACGCGCACTTGCCCGAATAAAAAAGCATGCTTTTCCAATAATAGGCAAATAAGCCAAACTAATTGAAAAAGATCGGTTAGATATTGTTAGATAAGTATAAATAAACCTTTAGTAAAACAAATCCCATAAAAGAGTGTCCGTGGAGTTTCTTGCACGTTCTTCTCCATAGAGATATTTGCACGCTTTGGAACGTGCAAATAGCTTCATGTTTTTAACTGACCGGACTTTGACATGTCAAAAGTGCCTTTTAATGGTTCAATTGAAATAAATGCTTTGAATCTTGAATCATAGGATTCTCAGCTACCAGGACAACAGACTCGACAAGGAGGACATCGTAAACACCGAGACGGACGCGTCCATAGCTGGGCGAGCTCCAACTTATCCGACAGATATCCGCCGGATATCGCCCGGTAGCGCCGCCTCAGCCGTGACCCATTTAGTAGGTATGTACTGTTTACACAAGTAAATAGATTTATATAGGAGTAGGATTTGTTGGTAACATTTTTCCATGTCAAAAGTTTATTGTCAAAGACACTTTTGTGTTGGTTTGAAATACCTATATTTGGATACTAAGTTTTCTGATGGTGGCCTGTTCAGACTGATGCGGTGTTTGCTACCCAGAGAAGAATCGAAAACCAAGTGGGGGCGGTAATCCTACCAAACCAAACCTTAGAGGATATCGCTAGCGCTATTGGTAGCAAAACTTACTTGCAAAATTAGCTACAATAGTAGAAGCTGATAAATGATATTTATTCTGTAAGTAGGTTGTAAATAACATTTTTAACTAGATGAGGCCGGTGATTCCCAGCTGATTGCTCTGAGAAGAAACACCGAAACAAACTCAGAGGTTAACGATGTCTTGTTAACCATTTTCAAATGGGAAACCATACATGAAGGCAACTATGAAGTTTTATACAAAATGTATAATCCCTAGTACAGTAAAGCAACGCCAAACTCCTGAAAGCGGATGGAAGTCGCCAGTAACAGTGGAAGTCGAAGTCGGCCGAAGTCTGTCCCGGTATCGCGTCGTCGGAGCAGCCGTGACCTATTTGTGTCTGAGGCGAGCCGCCTGTCACACCGACGCGTACCAGCGAATATTATAATGAATTAATTTGCCTCTTGAATTATTTATGAAATGAAATCTGTAGCAGTAATAAAATAGACTTGATTTTAAATTGCTGGGGTTTTAGGTTTGTAGACTAAATTTTATGAATTGTAGGTATGACTCACGATAAAGGAAAAAAAGAGAGAATTTTTGGACTTTAATTTTTTTCTTGAGTCCGCTCTTTACTTCAATCAAAATTCATGACGGTAAGCGATGGATGAGGTTTTCCATGGAGCGAGCGAGCGCAGAATATGCATGACTGTTCACTCTTGTTTTGAAGGCTGACGGCTCTTAAGTGATAGGGATCGCAGGTGCTAGCAGAGACTTTCATACTTTGGCTGAGCCCCTGGTAGAAGTAGGTCAATCTGCCTACCTTTAACTAGCTGTCTTGTTAGATTTGATTGATCGGTTTCCATTCAAACTGGATGCAGCTAAGTACTAGTATTATACACAAAGCGACTGCTTAAAAGCTTCCTGCCAAATCCTATGATACGTTTTACTGATCAAAGGTACCACAGTCCACAACTAATCATCTTTATTGTAAGTTGATGTGAGAATTGCCCGCAAATTGGAGAAACTATCAGACACTATGCGCTGTTATTAGATCATAATATTATTATAAATAAAGCAGAACAGAATTCATAGCTCCTAGGTCAGGAATAATTGGGACTATGAAAATTAATTACTCGTAAAGCAATACATAATTATGACATACATAACATCATGCATGTATTCACCGAAGGGCTAGGCAGAGGACTATGATCTATAGTGCATTCTTATTGCGCCAGTTATGTTTCAAACCCTCGTATCGCCAACAACCTGCTACAAATCCAAACTGAATACTAAAAACACTCCAGAGAGGCAAACCCGGTAACACTCTGCTCGCGACCCAGCAGCGCTTGCGACTACTAGAACAACGAAGCTAATATAAAAAAAAACTTCGTCCGTATGAAAGGAAACCCATCTTAGTTCATAGTCTATCCTTTTATCAGTTTCCATGAAAATCAGTCCACCAGTTTAGACGTAAAGTCAGAACAGACGGACATGACTTTCCTTTTCATAAAATTTGCATGGATATGTCACCGAGAAATGGCTGACTCCGTAAGATTATATTAAGTCTTGATTAGATTCAATTTTTCGATATATTATGATAAAATTTATTCTATCCGTACCTTATAAAGAAAAAAAAAGTTTACAATTTCACGCGATATTTTACAATTTTAAGGCGTTTGTCACTCTCCGGTGACAGATATACACTTCGGTGTGACAAGCGCCTGCTATTACTCGTTGTCCACTAAAGATGATCCGCTGGCCGTCGCGGTTTGTCTCGTGTTACTCTTCAGAGACGCGTCGTTAACTGAGATTCCAATTATTAATAAACAGACATTATGTTTCATCGTCTCCTAGTTGTTATGCCATAGCAGCGCCGGCTTTACATACAGGGGTGGAAGAATTGTCTACCTGTCTGCTGGTCTCAAAAAGCCACTTTAGTAGAACTATCAAATTCCAATCAACCTTGAACCTAATGCGTTAACGATAAAGATGAAAATGAAATTTGAAGATTGTTGTCTGATTAATATAATGATCCTAAGCGATCTTATGATTCTACTGAAGCGGCCTCTTTAGACCGGCTGATCTCCACAGCCAAGTTATTCATTACCCAACACACCAACCATTGCTAAAATTAATTTTTCAGATTTTCTAATATTTTGAGTCACATCTCTGTTGGTACGACCACGTTATCCAACGAGCCGCGACAGACCCCGACTTACATGTTATAAAGAAAGACCTCGCCACGGACAATATAGAACCACTGACGACACAGAAACGACATCTCTGGAGAAGACCGGTTAGGAGAGCTGACCCCAATTAGATCTGATTTTCTGTTTTGAAGAAGAGATTTTCTAAAATTTTGAGGATGCCCATAATAACGGCCGAATAACTTCAAATGACTGCACCCCGAACCAACAACTTAAAGTGCTTTCACCTTAGTAAAACGGTAACCGATCCACGAACCGACCTCGTCAAAAGTAGCTTAACTTTCTTTCTAGTTCCAGCTAAACCATGAGCCCATTTCCCATACCATCAAAAACAAAATGCAGTTGAAAAAAAGGAAATTGAAACCTGCCCTTCACTTTGACAGATGGACAATATCCATTACGAGTTTTCAAACATCCGTGTACACGATGACTAACACAACGCAATGGATATCGCTCAACTGTCAAAATCAAACATTTTTATTGGCATTACGCAATGATGTTGCAGCCGCTTTAGATTTTGTAATTAATAAATTGATTAGGCTTGTCAGGTGTCTGGCTTCTAAGTAACGTTTACAAGTAAATATAGTTTTCAGCGCGCTCAGTTCATTAAGGAGTTCATATTAATAAAAACGCCGGCCCGGTTTACATTGCGAGTTAAACAAACAATACCAGGCTGTGTTTACTTAGCGAGCGATCAATGTAAACAAAACGCTATCGATCGACCATTTTTCTCGGAGATTTTAAAGCGAATAGTTGTGTGTGTTCACAGAATAGATAGGAGCAGAAGGCTCAAAATTATAATGAGTCAAACAACAAAAATGATAACAAATGGCTGTCGACGGCTGGCACGTTGATTGATTATCAATGCAGCTGCCTTTTTCCAGCTATATTGGGGCCGGCTTCAAGTCTAACCTGATACAGCTGAGTATCAGTATTTTTCACAAAGCCACTGCCTGTCTGACATCCAAAACCCATTAACTGGGTAAGACGTGTCGTCTTACCCAGTTAATGGGTTGTTGTTGTTGTGGTTACCTGACACCGTCTTTAGTAAGGCAGGTGTCAGGTATACTGTCTTCTGACAACTCGTAACGACTGCTTTCTGAGACACGAAAATATCTCGTATATGACCACCCATCCTCAGACAGACCTCGGCCAGTTTAATCTTCCAGACCGCGACGAGCTCTTCTGACTCTCGACTCAAGCAAGTGTGTGTCTTAAACCCGTTTTATAAAACACGCTTCTCGTGCAGCGAGTAGCTTCAAGCGCACCCACGATCGGCATGTTTGAGATTGCCACACGTACGCGTAGATGTGCGTGCGTTTTCGCTCGTTGTATGAAGCTGGCCTTCTGTGCACCTATCTATTCCGTGGCACACTGTACATTGTTAGTGCCTGAGTGCTGTTAGATCGCTTATTAGTGCTGATTGATGATGGCTCGCTTATCAATCATTTGTAAGCATGGCTGTTGGTCCGCCACTTTTGTACCGATCTCTGATTCTGATTCTGATTTGTAATATGGTTGGAATATATATCGATGGAAAATTACTCAGATTTAAATATCGATTTAAACAGAATTATGAACTCATCTGCCAAGCTTGTAAAGTCGGGTTTTAGCCTAAATGGATGCAATTGAATATGTCTCCTCCACAATCCTCTGAGTTATCTAAATACGATTGATAAGGGATGACGGGCTTTCAGGCTTCTGACGAACCGAAAGCACAGTCAATCAAAGATCAACAAATGACAGTCCGGCTTTGCGAGGCACGGAGCGGTTTTGGTTTATCATGAAAGGTCACCAATCCACAGATGATTCTCGGCAATTCTAGCTTAACTTTCAATTGGCCTAGTATAGCTATTTACATTAAGAGTTCACTGAATCTGAAGTCTAAAAACCATACAACTCTTTGGTAGCAATTTAATTAAGTGTTATAAAAGATTACTTACGCATAACCATTTACTGAAAGCAACGTTCAAGTTTTCTTCTGAATTGAAATCTTTTACAGAGGAAAACCATCAACTTATATCGTTATTAGTTTCATTAGGTACAACATCAAAGCATAATATTTCTCCTAGATCTCTGCTCATCTCCTTCATAAACAGTTACTAGTTATCATAATTCTCATTAAAGTTACCGAGAATTGCGAGCCGGTTACCTCTTCACAACCTTTGCGACCCTGGTACAAGTTTGATTAGGTTTTTACTTCGCGAGATGGTTCAAAGGGTTTTCCAGTAAAAAGTCGGCTGTAGAAAGTCAGGAAAATTATTTTAATTAAGTTGGTTAAATGAGCTGGTTATTTATATCGCTAATAACCAAGTTAATTTAACCAAGATAAAGACATATTAACTACGTCATGTCGTCAAAAAAATCAACTTGCCTGGCCTTTTCCCACGTATGTTACAGTCAACTTTCGGCCTAACTGGATGTAGTTGAATACTCAATATTCGAGTATTCAATATATAGTAAGTCAAAGATCTACAGCTAGGACCAAAAGTTTAACGTGCTTTCCGATATATTATGGTCATCCGTCAACAGACTGACCCCAGCAAGCGTTACTTAACCTTGAAGATCGACTCACATGGCTCTTATTACGAGCCTGCAATTTGCATGCCACCGATTATTAATAATAACACATGAGTGTGTGATTTATCTTTTCCCATAATACTTGAAAGCATGAAGGCTACTGACATAATACCACTTGGCAGCCCCCATGTCTTTGATACTTTCGAACCCTTATTCTTTGCTCCCCTAATTCCATAGTCTCGACTTTCGAGCTCGACCACTTGCATTCAAGTCACCTGTTGTTTGTCTCAAATTGCATACATTTTGTTCTCGATTCCCAATTTGTAAAACATCTGTCTTCTTTTGTGTACGTTTCTTATCAATTTCGTTGGAAAAATCGGTACTATGTTCATGTTCAGCTCTTAAACACATGTTCTGATATCAAAACATTTCCTTTTCTTTACAAACACATTCATATCAAACGTAAAGTGCTATCGCATCCGACCTGCCGCCGCACGCATAATAATATCACAGCGCAATAATCATCGCACATCTTACGATACGAGCAGTTCCGACGCATGCCTTCGACACGATAGCGCTCACAGATCTGACGTCAAACACATCTGTTCTCCCGTACACACCTCACGGAACTATCCCATTGTCTCCCCTCTCACTCACACAAGCACAAGGAACAGGAATTTCACGACAAGAATGAAAGAGACGGAGATACCTGTTGGGTGTCCCCCAGGGAACGGTTCTTGGGACACTTTATTCTCGTTTTATACATTGTAAAAGTTTGAAAGGGTTGTTTTGGTTAAGCGTTTGTTTCGTCGAGTTGTTACTTTTTCTTATTGTCTTTGAGATTGGAGTCCTCGTTCGGGGTGGTTCTGGGCTAATTAATTTTCGGTAACAAAGGAGTTTTTTGAGTAATTGTGAGAGGTTGTTTGTAGGTCATGCTTTTTGTGATGCCACTTAATTATTCTGTGTTCTGAGACGAAAATTTGGGTCACTTTAGTGAGTGGTAGTAATGAACACGGCTTGGAGTTGCTTACAGTTTACAGTTCATCATAAAAAATTGTGTCCTTTTGTCTTTAACATAAAATTAGATTTCCTTATTTTGTCTAATTAACATGTTTTTTTTTGTAAGCTTGATCTTTCTGTTTGAATGCTCAGAAGGCAAAAGTGTTTTTAGGATATTTTCTAAGAAACACAATCAGAGGCCCCCTTAATTTACCTTACCTTCAAGGATAATTCACGTATCCATTGTACTAATCTCAGAAAACTGCAGTTATAAAGAACATTCCTGCGAATTTCAATTGAATGCATGTTTACATTCGACGGTCGCCGAGTGACGACATTCGCGTGACTCGACATACGAGTACGACTCCAGATGGGAAATAAATAAATAACGAGTGACACGCGTGAGATTCCACTGACTGTCATAACAAGGCAATGTCAGTAGAAGTATATGCATAGTCCTTCTTGTCGATTTCGACAACGGCTTAGTATGAGTAGAGCTGAGGGCCAATTCGACTATTTTTTAGGGTTCCGTACTCAAAGGGTATCCGACGGAACCCTATTACTAAGCCTCCGCTGTCCGTCCGTCTGTCTGCCAGCGGGC
This sequence comes from Ceramica pisi, assembly GCA_963859965.1. Lineage (NCBI taxonomy): Eukaryota > Metazoa > Arthropoda > Insecta > Lepidoptera > Noctuidae > Ceramica > Ceramica pisi. Next base: position 14,821,157 of record OY982556.1, read on the forward strand.
TGTATCTCAAAAACCCTAATAGGTCGAGAGTTGAAATTTTAACAGATTGTGTAGGTATTTATATTACCGCTATAACAACAAATAATAAAAATCAAGCTTTCATGTACGGAACCCTTCGTGTGCAAATCCCACTCGCACTTGGCTGGCTTTTTTTTAGAAACGTTCGCATTAGTTTGCTTCTCAGGCGCAATGTGTAAAAAAAAAAAAAAATTAATTCTTTTTTGTCAGATTCAAATCAAATCAATTTCAAATCAATTTATTCATATTTTTAACAGTAAAATGTGTATAAATATTTGATATAAGATTGCGACTGATATGTGTCTGAAATAAGTGAAATATGATGTGCTTGAAAATAAGTAGAATTGGTACAGTTGTAAAGGGATTGTCCCTAGAAGAACAACTATCCTGCTTCTGTTGAAATAGCGCAGCTGTTTTCGAGTTTCAATAGTGGCGCCTTTGAATTCAAAGACAATAGAGACATTTCAAGATTAACTCATGAAAAATGTCTCATTTTGGCGGTTTAGTCTAAATTATAGTACCTTTGTTTGTATAGGTATTTTAATTAGCTTATGATGAAATCTTTTAAGTAAATAGGTATATCGTATATCGGTTGTCATCTCACTACAGTTTACTAAATCCTAAATCAACAAACACTTAAACAGAATACCTAAATCAATTTTCTTCTGACCATGATAACTTTAAATTAACATAAATAACATCTGATTGTACCAGGGCCGCAGACAGCGCAGGATACTCGTACCCACTACCCAGTGAACAGGGAACTCGACACCTGCGCTGTTGCCGCTCCGGGCAGCGTGCACGCAGCGGCAACGTCGCGCAGGTGAGGGGCATGCGCCCCGCCTGACGTTCCTTTCAATGTTACTCGTACAATACTTCAATGAAAGGGGGTTGGTCATTTAATTATGCATAGGCACTATATTTCTGAACGCGTGCTCGCTTTTTGCATGCATGTTTTGTCAAGTTGATTTTTATTAACTGGACAATTGATTCGAAAATTTTGACTGTACAGCTTGATTTAGTAGTAGTACATATTATCTTTCGTCAATTGTAATTATTTGACCGTAGCATTATCAAAATGTCATAAATGATATAGCTGTCACGTCAGTAACGCAATATTGCCATAACAAAGGTAGCCTTAAACAACGCGCTCAATGCTCTCTTGGATGCCAGACTTGATTGTAACGTGTGTTCGTAGACGAATAGAAAAAAAACTTGTCTACATGTGTCCACTAGAGGATTGTGAGATGACTGAGATGAATGTATGACTGACAATTTTGTTCATATTGTGCCTCTGTCCAAAACATGTCTTAACTAATGGAATCGGCCTTCGGTCGTGTTTTGTTAAAGTAAAGTGAATAGACGATGATGATGCCACAAACAAACAAAATTTTAACTAGAACGAATTTATGTAGACACATCATCTAGAGAAAGAAGAAGTGATACTAATACAAGAAAAATGGTAAAAGGGAAATTGTATAAAATACGTCATTGGGTCATAGACTGATGTCATTGATGCTACCATTTCCAGTAGGAATTATCTTTAAGATTTTATCTTCCATCAACTCGACATCGTTCAACATTATCGCGCTTCTTGTTTTGTTTTAACAAACTCTGGAAAACATAAAACTTTGCCTCATGAATATTCATATTTTAAGGACGATTAGCTAAATTCATTCGTGATTACAAAGTTCGATCGTCTTAGATTATTTCTTCTGGGTATTAATTATGTTCCCTGTAGCCAGAAATAGGTCACTAGCTAAATAAAAAATATTTAGCCCAATCATACGTCAACTATCAAAAGAACTTCTGCTGAGATCTGACGCCCTGGTACCGCCTCTTTCAAATTAATAAAATAATATTCGAAAATAAGATTATAAATTATACAATCAAAATAGATTTTGATAAATGATGAAACATAAGTTATTATAAACTTATAAAACTCATTTGTTTACGTCAGGATTCGACCTCGGGACATCGTCGCGGTGTCGGATTACTAACCACTGAAATACTCAAGCAAGCCTACGTTCAGTTATTTATTGATTGAAGATATCAAACACAGTTAATGAATACTGAAAACCAATGAAAGGATGATTACACTATGAAGGATGATCGTAGAGAATGGGGTTACTTAGACATGACGACGACGACTGATAGAGAAGTATGAGAGAAGACATGTTGCGCCAACCACATGTAGATAAGGATAGGTAGTGACAATGACAACAAGTGGGTGATTTAATGAAAGATGAAAATCTGGGTCATGATATGCAAATGAGCCTAGTAGCTTATCGTTAATGATTCGCTGGTCGAGCCAAAGCACCAAAGTCTGAAACATCGGCGCCGAGTTGCCAGCCTGACTGTTTTCCATATGTTGCACTACGGGGAGTATGCATCGGAGTTGCAAAATTAATTCCGACGAGCCCTTTTCACTATCGAACTACAAGACGTATGACAATGCGCCACCGGTAAATGGTGGACATCCCAATCATACGCGCAAAACATTTTGGGAATAGTTTCACTGTGCTGTGCGTACAGCAAATGAGTGGAATTCCCTGCCCGCATCTATGTTCCTGGTAGCTACAAGTTAAGGGTGACGACACGGTTGGCGCAGTGGTTGAGCGATTGACTGCTGCGCAGCATGTCGCGGGTTCGATTCCCGCACGGAACAAATATTTGTACGACCTACATGTATTTGTTCTGAGTCTGGGTGTTTTTCTATGTATAATATGTATGTATTTACAAAAAAAAATGTATATAAGTAGTTTATCAGCCATATCGTTACCATAACACAAGCATTAGGTTGCTTAGCTTGGGACTATATGGCGTTGTGTGAAATGTCCAAGGAAGGATATTAGGATATTAGGAAGGATATTAAGGGTTTAACTTAATTCAAGATTAAATAGCTGACTTCTAGGCAAGCGTACATCGTCGACCCCATCATTGTTAACCATCAGTAAGAGTATGATCAAACGCAGCCTATCAATGATAAAAACTACAAGTTGTATTATTTATTTTACCATAATACTAACTTCAGTCGAGTTAATGTTCGTCCGGAATGTGTTGACTCATGCAAGTGAAGCGGTGCTATGTCCGCAGTCAAGGCCATATTTTGTTGGAAAAGTTATTTATTTATACAAGGTAAGTGAAAGAAAATTTGTCTCGGAAATTGATACGAATGGGTTAACACAAATATTGAAATAGAATTAGCTACATACATAAGTAAATCAATAATGAAATGGGGTAAAGACTGGTGTCAAAGAGTTAAGCATTTTTTACTATTCATATGTGAAAAGGTAGAGACAGATTCCTGAGAAATCCATGATGATGTCAGCAAGCATGCTAAAATATGTGAAGATACTGCAATGCTTGCCAAAGGCTGCTGACTGCTGAGTCGACGGCGACGTAAGTGACCATTATAAAGATTATGTAGTTGGTATGTATATTATATGTGCAAAATAACTGTACCTATACCCATTTGTTAACTTTTCTTTTCTAAGCTGCTGAACTGATCTTAATGAACGTAAGCCATAGATTTAGTTTAGGGCTTTTAAAAGAAAATAGCATAATTTTCATCAACAAAACTTGCGGGTGAAACCGGTGGTAGGAGCTAGCAACATGAGACTAGTATTTCATCACATAGATTGCAATAAACACTTTGAAAAAGTTTAATAAAACTTTAGCATTATCATAGCATTCAAGGAAAATTTGTAAATTAAGAAGAAAAATAAATATTATTATGAAGACAAAAATGCTGTAGACGTACCAAATAAGGAAAACAGCAAAAAATCAACAGCGGGAAATACAATGCCTCTTTCTTATAAGCGTAATTTTTTCTCACACATAATTTTTTGGCACAATATTCATCACCTTGAACTCTACAATCGGCCATATAATGACTAGGTTCTCATAAACTAAAAGGAGCTCAATCAATTCTCATAATGCCAGCTTGTAAGCAAACTATCGACTCATTTCCAAGAATCGATAGACATCGATTGTCAGGTAATTGCTACTCGCTTAAGTTTTTAATTGAGTTTGTTGCTCGAGTCAGTCACACGTTTAAGTACTAGGGAAACATGAATAGTGAGGAAGTTGATTTTAGATAAAGGACATGCTTTCAAAGGCGATAAGGGACTCTTTATTTTAGTGGCATCCCTTTCTAAAAGTCTTAGTGGAATTGAGACAGAGACTAAACTGTGTTTAAGTAACCTGTGTTGTCTTTGCTGTAAGGATTAAACGATCTACTAACTTGGTAATTTTTAATAAAAAATCATTACTGTCTTGTTTTGTCTTGTCTCGACTCAATGTATTTCCGCAATGTCTTTTTCTTCTATTAATATACCCTATTTTCTAGTATCGAGCAATATTTTCTTCGGTCATCGTCTTTCCTTTTAGCCCTTCAAGTTCGGAGTGAACACTTTTATTGACACATGCTCCTCATTCCTCTGCATTCCTAGTAACTGATGCGGTCAATTTTATCATCACCCAGCCTTTTTCCCGCCTATGTTTGGATCAACTTCCAGTCTAACCGGGTGCAGTGTTATAAGCTCAGGATTCTAACGATCAGTAGCCAGTTAGTACTGAATACAGTACCTATTGAATAACTGAATACTAGTATTTTTCACAGAACGACCGCTTATGATATGTCACCACAACCCAATAACTGGATGCCTCGACATTCCTAGCTTCTGGAATCCGATATTGCTATCGAATTTATCTAGCTCCATTGTTTCTTCACAGACAAGATGGCCGACTATCTCTATTCAATTCTAGCAGTCGCCGTCTTTCATTGTCCAATCAAATTTACTCTCAATAACAAGTTTAAATAGAATCTTTGCAGAGCGGTAATTAAAATAAGAGCGCTACAATAGAGCGGACTTTCTATCAATAATAGAGAGGGCCTATTCACAGTCTGATATAGAGATAGTGTAGGTATACAGGTGATGCTATGATCGCCTGGTAGGTGAGTTATCGAAACAAATAAATAATGGATGGTCACCCATCGATTAACATCGTTCGACCAGTGTAGCTTTTATTATTTAGCAACGAGTGCCACAACCAAAAATAAGTATTTTTGCACACCATCTGCACGAAAACTTCAGAATGTCATGCAAACTTATCCTCAAGTAAGCTATATTGCCCGGCGGGTCATAATGAAATTCAGGGGAATATTATAGACTCACGGGAACGCACGCGACCAGCCACCTTTTTTCATGACTTGCGAACATTTTTCTCGCAGAAGGTGTAAAAAGTAGAGTATGCTCCTCAGGTTTCTTTGACTTGTGCTAGCTTGAATCCTTCGCTGCATTCAGGATTCTTGTATTAACTTTCGTATCCTTCACACGTACCGTGCATTTTCCAGGATAAATAGTAGCCCGGGGCTCCGGCCATAACACTCAACTATAGTGTAGTACAGTAGCCAGAGAGTTTACATTCGTAATCGCATCGGTGAGATCACCTCATTTAAACAAACAATTTTAACATTTTATTTATATTTTTTAGTAAACGTTCATTTCTGTGATATTAACGACCTCTCAGCCTATTTCGGTTTGCACGGAACAATTTGCGATGGTTAAAATACCATTCTAAAGTACAACAAAAGCAAAGTGATCTCCTTCCGTGCTTGACCGACGTTTTATTTTTTCATCGAAACGAATTCGCGAAATCGATATTACTTTCTAAACCGTCACCGCACTGCTCTAGTAATAATGAGATTACATTCAACCTGCTTGCGGTTCTGCGCGCCTGGTACCCGAATGGAAATTGTATTGAGTTTTTTGCTTTGAATATCACGCTTTTAAACGATAATGGGTTAGGTAGAGCTTTCATGTAGCTTACCGATGATAACATAACTTTTTCAAGTACGTTTCAAGTATCTTTGATCTGTGTATACTAATATTTTAATAGAGCGACTATGTTCTCCCCAACCCAATCACTGTAAAACAATACCTACTATAACTCTTAGCAAGACTGCTGTCAGATTTTGCAAACATCTGAGGACCAATCGCAAACTGTCAAAAAAGCCTTAATTTTCATGCATTTTTGACAGATCGCGATCGAGATGCAAATGCGATGCGAACATGACAATTCTACTAATTTTCACAAATTAGTAGAATTGTCACTCTGACTAAAATGACTGTCAAAGTTATACAAATTTTAATGACAGCCGGGACCAACGTCTTATCGTGCTTTCCGAGGTACCTAGGGGTATCGGTATTTATTGCATGGTCACCCACCCACAGAACGACATCAACAAGTGCAGCTTAACTTCGAAATTCAGCGTGGGGTTGATATTACTTAGTCGCGACTGAAAATATGTAGAAATAAACCCTAGCAGAGAATTCCCTAGAAAGCAAACATTAATTCTACTAATTTGGTTAAACAAAATACTCAGTCAAACTTAGATGCTTTTGGTCTGAATGCAACCAAATATAGACATTTCAGCTAGGTTGTTTCGACTACAGTTGACCCCCGCGACCCGTCTAGCTCGGACCGAGAACTAATTCAATTTGCGTCCAAAACCAGCACATTCCAACTCGGACTCGATGCATAAAAGATTCGCTAAAACGAAGCTCCGGCGCAAAAAGATTAGTTTTTAGCGTTTCTAAATATAAACAGGATCGATACGGAATGTTTTGGGCTTTTATAATTATTAAATATTACGTAGGGCTAGTTTTGCCACGGGGTATCGGGTTAGACAGTACCGGAGGTCAGATCTAGGCAGTCGCTCCTCGAAAGCCGACCAACTATGATGGTTGTACATCTTCTCAAATCACAGCAGAGGAATACAGCGCCTTTATATTTAATTTTATTATGTGTGTGCATTTTTTTTATTTGAGATGGGTTTGCTCTTGACTCTATAGACATGACAGAGACAAAGTCTACGATGGAACGAGCTTACCCAGAAGGAGCCATGTTCACTCTAACTTTGAGGTTTGGAAGCATTCTCGAACACAGACATAGTCCAAATCACTGCAAAATCGCAGGAAAGCAAAAACGGAATTTCGATCACTTGGACAACTAAAAACCATCATTCAAGTAAACAAACTCCAGCTATTTCGATTTGAAATCCAAACTTCCCAAGCGATTTTGATAAAATTTAAATGGGACCAATCGACAAGAATACCCTTTCAGATAAAACAAGATTTTTTCAAATCGGTTCATAAATGACGGAGTTATGAGGTAGCATACATCAAATAAAAAAATTATAACCGAATTGAGAACTTCCTCCTTTTTGGGAAGTCAGTTAAAAAAGCGATAAACGAGTATGATTTGCGTATGTATTGTAAAGTCAGAAACATAATTGTACTTCGGGTTTCTAACTTCCCGTAAACTATCACAGATTATCTATTCGACTAACAAAGTCAGTCCTTGACCGAGTTCCTATCGTCCGAACTCAAGGTTTTCCAGAGGGCGGTGGAGCGCAGTTTATTGGAAGTAACATACCAGGATGCAATGCTAAATACAAGTTGATGTGAGCAATATATAGACTCCTTTACAGCTGCCATATTAAACAGCGCTTTCGCGAGAGGAACAAATATATCTATAATATAAAAATGAATAGCTAAATATGTTGGTAAGCGCATAACTTAACAACGCCTGGACCAATTTGGCCAATTCGTTTTTTAGAATATTCCTTGAAGTACGAGGATGGTTCTTACGGAGACAAACAATATAAAAATTGCCTGAAAAAGACTAAAAACAACACTTTTCTATACTCCCATACAAAAGATTCGTAATAATACTTAAAAGTCAATTTAAACTTTAATCCCATTCCATAAAGTTTAAGTGTTAGTGGAGAGGTTTCGGGAAGGCAAAACAATTGAGTGACGTTTGTATCGTATAAATATTGACATTAGTCAAATACAAATTGTCTGTGAGTAAGAGTAAGAGAGTACTGGGGTAGGTAGGTAGACAGGTAGACAGTTGACGGGAGCGAAGCCGCGGGGTACAGCTAGTTTGTTATAATTATATCTCGTTTGTTTTTCGGGTATTTTTAATTCTATTTTTAGACAAACTGTAGGTAACTAACTGTAACATTTAAGAGGGGTGGCTTTTTATTTAAGTATACAACACAAAGAGAAAACCTGACCTAGCCGTTTTTCTCGAATCAGCAATAGATCAATTTACGTTAGCACCTGGATCTATCAATACCCTTATTCGGCAAGCCCGGAGTTACATCGACGATTTAATAAAACCCTCGATTGCACCACAGCATGTGACGAATGAGTCACAGTTCCCACCTGTATCGACTGTCGACCACCTGTGGGATGAGTCAATTATCTTCATTTAGAGCGTTTGATTTGATAACGAATTAGCATTCGTATGTGAACTAAGTTCATTGATATCTTTAGCACTGTCATCTATTATAGTGACTAGTACTACCAGTACATTATGGCAGTATCCAATGAATGGAAGAGCAGCTTCAGTCGTTTGCAATGGGAGAAGAGCTCATTGTCTCCAAGGGGGCTAATCTACACAGACTCCGAGATTATACTGAGAAATATTCTTAACTAGCTGCCGCCCACGGGTCTGCTCACATGTGATTAATGCTTACTCCTTTGTACATTTTATAATGGCGTATGTTTGCTTGAAAACTGTAAAGTTTTAGCAAAATCGGTTCAGTAGTTTTTGCGTGAACGAGTAGCAAACATCCATCCACAGTACAATAGAGTATAGACTAGGATAAAAAACACTTTGCCTGACGTGGTAATTCATTCTAGAACTTCACTCTGCTTGCGACGACAGCTACACCAAATGAGCGAGTCTGGTAACATTTCATCTAAAATATGAAATGTCTTGCAATTTTGTGATTTTCAGAATACAAAAATAAATCTTGATTTTTTGAGAATGAAATCACAATTCACCTTTAAGGTTGATTCTTTGTCACTTCAACAGTAAAAAAGAAATATTCCCTACAATACTCCGACGCATTTTTGCGTCAAAATTCATTATTTTGTCCCTTTTGTGACCATACAAAGCTGAGTATTGGGAAAACACATTATTTTGGCAACCTTCGCAGAAACAGTTGCCTTCGCGTGAGATGGTTGCTAATGCATGCATTTTGACGCGTCATGGGCTAACCTTTGTCTGGATTTACTAAAAACTGTGGAAATAATGTCCTTGGATTATAAATTCGTGTTTATCTACCTCTTGTACATACCTACAGTGTTAGATATACATAAGCAATTGCATGCTGGTAGGGGACCGCTCAATTATTACGTAATACAAGTTTTGGAGATTTTTCTCCCGGCCCCTCCCCCCTAGTAAAACGTTACGTATCCACCATTTTTACCTAAAAGTCAGAATCATGTTTTATAAAGTACCAGAAAGTAGCTATATTATCTATTCATTACTCATACTCGGAAAGTAGGCATGAAGTTGCTTGAGGAGCGGGTTGAAAGTATTAATTTGCAGCCCTAGGGAGAATCGTTTTCAACTGACAGCCGTCAAATCATTAAAAATAACAATGATGAAAATGTTATGGTAACAATGATGAAAAAAAACAAACAAAATAGTCGGGAAGGCGGCAATCCGATTTTAATTTGTTTTTTCGAGCTTTGTTCATACTTTCGTATGGCAGAGATTTTTCAGAGTTTTTCAGATTCAGATTCGTGTTTTAATTTTTACTTTTCTTGTATTCGTAATGAAAAGCACAGTGCTCAACTCGGGTAAAAGACTTATTTAGTCCCTCGAACTATTGTCGTCTCGGGTCTAAACCAGTTACTTTCACCCCTGGATAACAATATACTATTGTTATTGTTTTAATTGCGTTAATGTTATTTATTAACAATAGAAATGTCTTTTTTTCTTTTACTGTCCTATTAAATTTTTACTTCTAGTCATACATTTAATGACGTCGTTTTCTTGACTGTTCGTCTGGTATTCCCATAGATATCTGTTTTTTTTTAATATTTCTATGGGTATTCTTAACTTTAAAGTCTGGTGGGAATAGTTTCATTGTACGTACAGTTACAAGGAGTACAATTCCCTGCCAGAGTCTGTGTTGCCTGACAGCTACAACCTGGGGGTCTTTAAGTCAAGAGTGAATAGGTTACTTCTAGGCAAGCTGCTCCATCGCCGACCGCATCATCGCTTACCATCAGGTGAGATAGTGGTCAAACGCGAGACTATCAACCAATCTGACAAGCCTCTTCCCAACTATTTAGGGACCGGCTTTCAGAAAAACCAGATGCAACTGAATACCAGTACTTTACATAGCACGGCTGATTTTTTAACCTCACCAACCCAGTGACTAGGTAACACGGTACTTCTGGCAAGACGGTTATCAGATTGCTGTCTGCTGAAAATCCGTACGACTCTCAAAGCACTACACGACGGAGTCTTGGTATGTAATGGTTGTTGTTTGCTCACCCATCCATAGACCAACCTCGGCAAGCGTTGCTTAACCTTGATGATCGATCTAGCTATTAAAGTGTTTTAGCCAGGAACCCTTCCACACCTCTTCCTAACCTTTTGAGGAAAAATACACGCGTGAAAATTGTTATTAATTTTAGCAAAATCGGTCTGTGTTACCAGGCTGACATGAATGAAAAGAGCTTTCACAATAATTCCGTTAATTGTTGCCATCTGTCACCCATTGGAGCGTGACAGAAAACATTACATTCTGCCAAAATACAGCTTAATATTAGCGAAAACCATTAATTACATTGTACCATTTGTACCACAAGGCGTTCTGTGAAACACGGTACACCGCTGGCGCTGGCCCGCTCAGCAGATGTTCTGCTTGACAATGAATTGGCACTGCTCTGCGGTTTACAGGAATTGTTATTATTTATACCTTCATCCACGTCTGACAGCCTGGTAGTATTAATTATAGTATAGGATATTGGATTGCTCTATACTCTGCCCGTTTCTGTCTACTGCTGGACATGGAAATGATGATTTTTAATTATTTTTAATTCGACAATCGTTTTGCATATATTTTTTCAGCCACCGTGAACTACCACTATCAGAGCCCTTTTAGGGTGCCAATACCAATGATTCCGTTGTGAGAAGGGATACTAGGTACTATTCGTCCTGAATAGTCTATCTCTGTCTTAAAACGGAATTCGCACGATATAGTGTGATTCCAAACTCGAACTCGTAGCAAAATATTTGGCTGTAGATATTTAGCCCACGAGCTGAAGTCTGGGGTGACATGGGTCGATCTACATGGTAAAGTTATCTCTTGCCAAGGTCTATCAATGGGTCGGTGACCGCCTTAACATACGAGATCCGAGGTACGGGGGAGACCTCGGAAAGCATGTTAAACCGTTGAACCGTAGATCTTTGTCAGCCATCGGATAGACAGAAGCAATAAAATCTGGCCTTAGTTTTGCCAAGGGGTTTCATGTTACCGTCCTGCGTTGTGGGCTTGTTTTTTTTAACTATTGATAGGCATTTGGCAGATAAGTAGCTTCAGGATATCAATGAAATGATATTTATTTTTGTAAGTTGTAAATAACACTTCTACACGTCAAAACTCTCAAGACTTCCTTCTCTTTTAGTTAATTTAACTAAACTTATGTACGTCAGTAAATCATCTGTCGTTGACTTCTATGAAACCAGTCACTTGGCCGCCTGTAATCAACGCGACGCAAGTGTGCGTGCATTTCTGTATTGTGGACACTCACACGAGCGCAGTGTGTTGACAGCAGTAGTCGGTGTTTAGAGTTTTAGATACAACCATACGGGAGAAACTCAGAAGGCTTGCTTGTTTCAAACCACTAGCTAAATTGCTTTAAGGGTTTCGAATTCAAAATAAAGTATTGGTCTATTAGTATTGGGTAGAGCGAGGAGCTCATGGCTAAATAATAACAGCCGCACAGGTCGATCTTCAAGGTTAAGCAACGCTTGCCGAGGTGAAAAGGCTAGGCAGATGATGAGTACCTATTAGATAGAGCTTCCTTGGCCGCCCCACATAAATGATGCATTTTTCAGGATAAAACTTAGCCTTTGGAACTCGGCAACAGTGTAGCATTATATTATTGAAAGAATTTTCGGTATCTAGAAGGAAGTACTGATCCACAGCTCTTGCAGATGTTAAAAACCACAAAGAACAGCTTTTTATAATATTAGTTTAGACTAGCTGTTTCGAAGGTAACAAAAATGATAGAATTTAATTTTTTTTTGCACGGAGTCCTAATTCAAAAGTAACATTAGATTTAGTTAATCTTTATAACAAAAATCTTAAAGCAAAATCGGTCCAGCCATTTTGATAACATTCAGACGCATTAAGTTAAAAACTATTCCTTTACAGAAAGAGGTGTGCCTTATTTAAGAAAGCATAAAAAAAAAGTTAATTTAAAATAGGAATGGATAGAATTTCCTTTGGCTCGAACGATTAAGCCTGATTTCCGAGCGGTTCTTATCAACTTACGCTGTCAACTCAATTATGCAGATTGATCAGACTCGCGGCTGTTACCAGGGCTACAGGGGTAGATGAGTAAATTGGGCCGGTTCAGATTCACCGCACAATTAATATTAATATTAATGTCTTTTTCTTTCAAAACTTTTCTGTCAAGTCGTCATGTCAGTCTTTGTATGGTCCTATTGTACGAGATTTTACTTAGCTGGCCTTTTTAGACCAAAAAACTATGGATATCAAATGAAAGGGTTTACAAAAACATATAAGTAAGAAGGTGGAGAAGTTTGTGACTTATTTATTTATGTTTTCTATGACTGACCTAAGATATCTTTTTTACAAAATCACAGGGACATCCTTGATTCTGAGGATGCCCAAAATTGACAGACTCTACCAGCTCTCTACTAAACTCCTTCTTATTCCGCCTGACTACAAGACGTACGGCAATTTGCCATTTATGTATATATATGATAGATTTCCACCTTTTCGGAATTACGGAAGGCATTCCCTGCCGGAGTCGGTGTTTCCTGATAGCTAAAACCTGGGGGCCTTTAAGTCAAGAGTGAATAGGTTACTTCTAGGCAAGCGTGCTCCATCTTCAACAACATCATCGCTTACCATCAGGTGAGGTTGTGGTCAAACATTACCCTATCAATAATAAAAATATTATTATCTCGCCTATGTCGGGTACACACAGCGACATTTACCACCGGAGCAGCACTTCTGCCCTGCCCACCGCGTGCTCTATTTCGGCGTCGAACAATTACATAGATTGTATTGATATATAGATTGTATTGATGATACATAGATTGTATTGATTCGCGCGTGCAGCTCGCTGGACCAGATTCACGTTACATAGCATTAGTTCTATGCAGTCAAATCATTGTTTATATCTACGTGCTGACGGTAGGATTACACTGCGTTTACATGGCTCTACAATTATATTTGACACAGACAAATGCCTGCCTGTTCCCGGGTTATGTGTGGAGATCAGATGACAGTCGTTCATGTGATAATACTTGTATTCAGATACATCAGGATGGGCTGGAAGGAAGGCAGATTTGATTATTCGTCTTTCATTTTGAAAGACGAGTCGAGTACTTAAGGAATAATTTCATTGTACGTACAGCTAAGAATTGGAATCCCCTGCCGGAGTCTGTGTTCCTGGTAGCTTCTACCTGGAGGTGTTTAAGTCAAGGGTGAATAGGTTACTTCTAGGCAAGCGTGCTCCATCGGCGACTAGGTACATCATTGCTTACCATCCGGTGAGAGAGTGGCCAAATGCGAGTCGATAAATCATCAAATCTGCCTTATCCCACCTATATTGGTATCGGCTTCCAGTCGAACCGGATTCAGATGAATACCAGTATTTTACATGGATAACAACTGGGTAACTTGATAACATTTTTTTTATTTGAGAAGGGTTTGCTCTTGACTCTAGTCTTGGTCAGAGGTCACAGAGACAAAGTCTACGATGGAGCGAGCTTACCCAGAAGGAGCCTGTTCACTCTAACTTTGAAGAGATTAGGGTTGTAAGCGTTCGGAAACATAGACGCAGGCAGAGAGTTCCACTCCTTTGCTGTGCGCATTATAAAAGACGTTTAGAAACGCTTAGTGCGAATTGGTGGAATAGCAACAAGGTAGGGATGGTAAGTTGCAGTGCGTCTGGATGTCCGATGATAGAAGGGGGCCGGTGGAATGAGGTCGTGGAGTTCTTGGGCACACTCACCTAAGTACAATCTGTAAAAGCCCGATAAGGAAGCAACCTTGCGGCGATGAGCCAAACTGTGAAGCTTGTCATCCACCATGTGTCATGGTACCTCTTGGCAAGACTGCTGTCAGATTCTGAGAAGTGCGAGTCTATGGATAATAAGAAAAAATAAACGCTGACAAACGATTTCAAAAGAAGGTTCTACTTGATAAATCCCCTTTCCGTCGTCTGCCGATTATATGCTTGGAGTAAATAAACTGAGTCGTAAAGCTGATCCGCTAACCGTTCGGCAACTTTACGACTTTGCCCGAATCCTCCCGAACGCTGACATGCTTTATGATATTCTTTTACTGGTTTCTGATAACTTGCGGCTGCTGATATCGGGGAACTGTTGCGAAGATTATGAGCGATTCCTATATTTTCTAACGTGTCGTTAAGTGTGAGCGGTTTTACCTATAAGTCACTGGGTTCCTATTTTGTTTATGGATAGTTTGTGGTCCCAATAGATAATCAAATGGTCCTAGGAACCAATAGTGTTAGTAAATGCTTTGAAAGGTTATGAGAACTACCGATTAACTTAAAACTGAGTAATGGACACCTGGTCCTAAGATTTCTGCATTTAAAATTGTATTTAAAATTCCGTCCATCTCTATGTTAGCTCTTCAATTTTCTTCGTCTTAACGTTTGAACAGATTTTGAATAAATTGGCAAACGGGTGAACCTAATCTGGAAAAGGACAGTTATTAGGTAGGATACTTTTTATCCTGGGACCATATCTTAAGCTAGTTGTTTTATAATGGTAGAAAATTCATGAAATTCTTGAAAAACAGGCGCATACTATTATTATACTTGACTTAACATTAGCACTGAATTTTGAAATAAATATGTTAGGAAAATCTGTTATCTACTGCCCGGAAAATGGCAATAGGCTCGCCCTAGCTCTGTTCTCAGTGACCTATGTAACTAGATCTCTGTCTTATTATTCTGTTGAAATAATTATGTGAATGTGAAGTCTGTGTCTACAAACATAATGTCAAAGTTCTGAGAAAACTGGTAAATGACACCATGTTTACATTGCAGGTACCAGGCTAGCATCAGCGCAAAGAGCGTACAACTTTAGTCGGCTCGTTATGAACTAATCAGTTTAGTGGCATTTATTGCATCCTGCAGTATTTTCTGGATTCTCTTTAATTCCAAGATTTGATATACAGATTGCAACTTCTGGTCTCCTGGTAATGTAAATGTTATGTATGAAGCTACTAAACGATGTAAGTAACTGTATTTAGACGCAATAATTCCGTTTTCATCCAATGTGCTATATTTAAGTTGAAATTAGTTTTTGTTTGCAAGCAAAAGAACTACAAGCTAGTGTGAACGCTAGCTTCTCATTAATATAAGGACCAATATTTGTCTCTACCTAAATTTATCAAATTTAGTTCAGAACTTTGGAAGTGTACACGTAACAAATAGACAAACAGAGTTAGAGACGCATTCATAATACTAGTATGGATAAACCTACATGGGCATTTCTTGACGAAATCTCTTGGTCAACGGTTCCAATGGGATTATCCATGGAGAAGAAACTTGAAAAAACGTATGCTAGTTCGAAGTCATTTCCTTATAATTTCGTATTTCAATAAAACACAAGCATGCCCCATCCTTTCTTGTACATAATGACATAACGGAGTGTCCTCCACATTTATAGAACAATCAGCCATCAGGCTTGTAAACTAACTCCTATTGTTTCTGCAGCGCTGGATATTTAGTCTTTTCTCTATTGTGTGCGCGACTTAGGCATAACATCGTAGCGGTTATGATAGCCTGGTATCTAGACGTATTATCAGTGTGTGAATTATAGTATTTTAAAACATTCTTGTAAATGGAATTGGTCCTTCGTTCCATCGTTTAAAAGTTTGCGGTTAGACAGGCAAACACTACTGTTTTCCCAACTAGGTATGAAGGTCCCAGATCTTGCGATTGGCCGAAGCTAATTCGCAGAAGCACATTTCAAATGAGGCCGAAAACACAGACTACGGCAGGGAATTCCACTACGTAGCTGTATACTTTAATTGTAGGTACCGGTAAGGAGTGGAAATGCTCTGAGTCTGTCTCTGTATTACCTGGTAGCTACAACCTGGGGGTCTTTAAGTCAGGAATTAATAGGTTACTTCCAGGCAAGCGTGCTCCAACAATTTATGTACTAAAATATTTCGTTTATTAATAGTCATCTAACTTAGACAGTATAATAGCAAGCATATCAACTTAGAAACCAGGTTTTGAAGGGGAGAGTCAAACGAATCTCTTCAAATGTCGATAATTTTGTGCGTGGGGCAATCCCGATGCCAAGTGCTGACTTGGGGAATCTTTTCACGCAGACGTGAGATATTTTGTGTCTTCAGGGTTGTGTATGATAATAATTTCGTGTTTACCACTAAGTGTTGACATTGATTAGAGATAGATTCTGCAGTTGTCAAGATTTTCCAAAGAAAATAATTATTTCAGATTCCTTGTAAGGAATTTTTTCTAGAACAAAATGTTTCGTTTTTTAATGCAGTTGCTTCTGCATGACAGACATCCCGCAGTTTTCCAATTAGTTATTATTTCATCAAATTGTAGTAATTGCGAATACCTATATTTTTAAATACACATTAATTTTTTAAATTAACTGGTCATGTTTGCAGCAATAGCTTCCTGGAATTATACGCTCCTGGTACCTCGCTCGCAGGATACACTCACTTATATACGTATACAATGTAGGTACATAGTAGGTACGTATATCACATGTATACCAAATTACCAATGCTCATTGATTTATCATTAGGCAATAGAATATCGGTCGAATTGATTCGTTGAGTTGCAGACATACTCGTACATAGTATGGAAATATACCTATTTTCATTCGGATTTTCCAAGAATTGGTGCGGGGGAGAATATTTTTACATAATTTGTGTGTAAGTAGTCTTGGTACTTAATAGTTGAGGAGCTCTTGGCAAAATACTAACTGCCGCACGAGGTGAAGCAACGCTCACCGAGGGAGGTCCATGGATGGTTGACCACACATGACATACCGAAGCTCTTCCGTGTCTCGGAAATCACGTTAAGCCTTTGGTTTCGGTTGTCAATTACAAATCATTGACAGTCGCTACTAGTCAGAAGCCAGAAAATCTGACACTTGTCTTCCCAAGCGGTACTGTGTCACTAGTGACTGGGTTATGGAGGTCAGAAAGGCAGTGGCTCCATGTAAAATACTGGTATTCCGCTGCATCCGGTTACACTGGAAGCCGACCTCAATATAGTTAGGAAAAACTAGGCAGTTTTATTTTAGTCTTGGTAAAACGGGAACCCAGCCAGTGGCTAGCGTTACTCAATGTGATAGGAAAGTGTATCAACTCCGTCACTTCCTTCAAGGGAAAGCCGATGTTAGGGAGTTACCTAATATCAGTCGCTATGAATTGAATCTTAAAGTGTTTTTCTCTAGTTTTAACCGATTTCAAAAAGAAGATGGTTATGCATTCGACGATTATTATTTTTGTGTAGATACATGTAATATAAGTAGAAGCATAATATCAAGATTCCATTTATTTTCGTAAAAGTACAAAACATTGAAAAAATCAATACTTTGCAAAAATTTATAATAATCAAGTTTGATTTTGGTATTCAAAAGTAATTTTGCAATTTTCTAAATTATTATGTTGGTAGGGTGAGTCGCCCTGTTACCGGTTATGTGAACTAAGTCATAATATTGTTGGTAAGTAGCATTTTTTGCATTTCAAAGTTTAAACGAAGTCTAGTTACATTTCGGTTTTACCACTTTCTTATGTTAAAAATAACCTACCACTGCTATGATAGAAATCCGAACCTTACAAAAGAAGTCAATTTATTTCACTACTCTTTTTGTTTTTTTTTTCCTTAGAATCATTTTATTCGGTCCAAATTGGATGATCATCTTCCGAAAGGAGTGCAAATCGGTTTCCATCGACCACAAAAGGACTTGCGTATTCAAGACAAGTTACAAATTGGTTAATTGATGACAAGCTTAGATTAAAAGCGGAGCTCTGTGTCCGAAACTGTTTTGTTGAAACTCGGAATTATTAAATTCTTACCGAGAACTGTGTAGTTTGGGGCGTTTAATTATACCTGGCCAAAATCGAGCTCTTTAAGATAATTTGCATACAATGCAAAATTAATTTAGAGTCTAGTAGATGGTAACTTCATCGAAACAAGATGATCTTTAAGTAATGGTGCGTCCATACGACACAGACTTCCACTAACTACTACAGAATGTCGTATGTGCAACAAAGCAATGTAGACAAATGTCGGTGAGATAGAAATATTTTATTTAGATTTCAAAGCCTGTAAAGACAAAAGTCTGTATCGTGTGTGTGGGCCCTCTATGAATGCAAAATTAAAAGCCCTCTTCCTCCCTACTATTTTCCTTGTTGACCATCACTTTGTTACTTGCCATCCAAGTTCTCAGAGATCAATGCATCTCTAAAAAATAAGGAGATTGTATTTAGTCTGTCTGGATCAGACTCAACAATGCAATTTTGTCAAAACCGAACGGATTTCAAGATCAAAGGTGTGATTCAAAACCAACTGATCTCAAGTTTTCTAAGTAGTCTCTAACCAGGGGCTCAAACACAAACATAAATACCAACTGTTTCGCTTCTAGTTATAAGGGTCGTTTGAACCTGCTCTCTCAACGCCCTTCGGTCAGAACGTACACAAAGCGAACACAACGATTGTTAACAAAACGAAACAATAAAAAAGTGGTTTAGAGCAGGCTTTGTTTAGCCAAATGAGGGAATTGGGCTGAAGAGGACG
Organism: Ceramica pisi; assembly: GCA_963859965.1. Lineage (NCBI taxonomy): Eukaryota > Metazoa > Arthropoda > Insecta > Lepidoptera > Noctuidae > Ceramica > Ceramica pisi. The sequence goes on from OY982556.1 coordinate 14,840,074, forward strand.
AGGGAGCCACTACATTATACTATAACTATTATAGCTCTCGGCTCGATTGTAAAACCAGATATTATGTTGGGCGAGATGGGTAAATGACCTCGAAAGGATCGCGGTAAAGTCCTAGTTGTAATGAACGGAGGACGATATATGACGGGACTATGAGTTATGGTTTGCAGTGAGAAGGATAGGATACTGGTCTTTCTCTTGTTTGCTAAAGTTAACGGCTCACATTTTATGATGATTCGTTTTCCTCGATATTGTGAAGACCATGGTAAGTACAAAGGTTTTAGGCATGATAAAGGACACTTCAAAACTCCCAAAACTGCTTACTACAGTCAGAATAACATCGCAAAAGCAAAAATTTATATGAATACATAAATTACAGACGGTGGGCGCACGAAACGTTGCCCAACCGCAGTGTTCTAACGATTTGCTCTGGCAGAACTAAGTTAAGCCCTGTATAGCTGAGCTATGCGGCTCGGCGCAACAGGAAGCCGCCGTGTTTACAGCGACGCGACGTGAGCGACACGGCTACGACGCGACACGCTTCCACGAACCGGCTCGCCGACAACACTTCGATCCGTGCGAAACGGTTTATTGACAGAAGGGGTCCACTCCGATTCATGTTGGAACAAGGTGCAAGCCAAACAGTCATAAAGTTGAATCAAGAAATTGAAGCAACAGTTTTCTCTCACGTATCTCGTGTTTTTGCAACACAAAGCAATCGGAATCGATTCCCGTTTCGACTTGAACTCAGCCCTGACACGAGGGAATCGATTGTCTCGATCAGACGGCAATTGAACGGAATTTAATACTATTTTTAGTAGACGGTAGCTTCCCATGCTATTGCCTCTGATTCGAGATGGAGACGAGACGCCATCGGTCACGATTGCGCGCCGTACATCACCGGGTTTGGAGTATTCACATTAAGACCACTCGAACACAATAATGGTTGGTTGTGAGAAAAAAATATAGAGCGGCGACGTCGTATCGACGTTTCATTCGTCGGTCGCTGGAGCGTTACTGGACAGACGCACTGTCGCGGCTGCGGCGCGCCCGCCGTACATAACAACACTTTATAGGCATTTTTTATGGCTTCGGCAAAAACTAAGAACACTGGCACTTGAACACAACGTGCGGTGATCGCAGAGCACCGCGCACACACTGCTCACCTGAGCCTCACAGGCGGCGGGATGTTGAACGCCGGGTACAGTTTCGCGTTGGGACTCTCAAACAGCATCGCGATTGTTTTTTTCACCGTGCACGCATCGTGCACCCGTCCGCGCGAATTAGCGGCCGGCCGTACACTGCCGGCGCTGCGCCGCGCCACCCCGCGCCCCACCGCCAACTCGCAACCCGCGCCCCGCGCCGCGGTGCCCCGCGCCCCCGTGACGTCACGCCCGGAACGCTAAGCTAGGCTTCTTCGTGTCGGCCGTAGCGCCCCGTCCCTCTCACGCGCCCCAATCGCGAGCAGGACGTCGTATGTCTTACAAAGGATATTGCGTCGATGCGTATTAGCAGCTCAGGCTGCGAGTGCCGGGCAGGCGGCTGGCGGCAGCCCCGCCACGGTAGGGCTTCACGGCGGATGCAGAGCGCAGGCAACTCTCTGACTATTTTATTTATGCTCATGTGACCTCCACGCGCGAGGCTTATGAAATATGGACGTTTGCACAGCCTGAGAGTGATATGGATCAGCTGTAAGCACCCCTCGCTTACTCGCTGCCGCGCAGAGCAAGGTCGAGGGTACCGAGGGCTCGCAGCGCCACCCACGGACAACTCACGCAACTCACTCTATCAAGTAACTTACAGTAACTTTCATACATTTGTTATCTTCAAACTGGATTGCTGAGGAAGCAAAAAGTAGGAACATGCAAGTCATGACACCGCTCGCACAGAATAAAGTCCGTAGTAACGTCGTGGGCGGACAGCGCTCGAGCACTCGACTCAACTCGACTGTACTTCAATAATGAGATACTGTAACTTGTCGGGCACAACTTTGGAGAGGCTTACAAGTATAGCAGAGGACTGTAAAAAGCGTAGATAAAATTTAATATTTTTTATATTTTATTTACCTCCCGTTCACCTTTTTAATCAAGTAATATAGGTATGTCTATTAACCTATATCATGATCTCTGACTGACCTTTATGTGTTTCCCAATCCCTAATCTATGCAAGTATGTACAAAAACTGACAGAAAACATTGGTGAAATCTTCGTATTATTTATTGGCAGACAGTGCGACGCTATTACTTTTCCTAATGGCGCAGTCTGTTTGTCACCATATACGACAAGCACGGATAAAAACCGTCACGAAATGTCTAGGTACTTACCGTAGTTTTCGGGCAAAACAAGGTAGGAAACAATGAATAAACATACCAAATCTCAAAAAGCGAGCGACATCAATATTTCTACAAAGTTACAATGAAACAAATAACGTATAACGTCGGTGATAGCGCAGTAACTTGTAGGTCTGCTCACCAACTCTATAAAACATAGACGCAACAGGAAATATCCATGACCGTGACGCTTACGAGCAAACCCGCGGGGCGTCATCTGTCTAATGACAGATGATTGTTTTCAATTTTACTATTAGGAACGTAAACAAAGCGATATAATGGCTCTGAAAGGTTATTGTGACGAGCGTGAGAAAATATCGAACAATAACAGTTGTGATGTATAAACAATAAACGTAGTTTGTAACCCGATGGTATCGTCGTGAGGCAGTCCCCAACAAGCCCTGCTGGCGACTAGACGGTTTCTTCGAGTTGCATACTACTTACTGTTAATTGAGTGGTTTTAATCCAAACCTCAAAAGTGTAACTAGTGATTCTAGTGAACACCACATTGGCGACGAGTTAAAGCGCAGTAAGTGAAACAAAATTGTAACTCAAATTATATAGGTACTTGCTTGCGGAAGTTGGTCAACAATAATATTGTAATTGTATTAAAAAAGAAAAAAAGAAATGAAAATAATAAAATAGATGAGGTCGAGTAGTCGCAAAAGCGACTGCTAAACAGGAAATCCTGGATTTTATTCCTAGGTCGGCTAAAATGTTGTTGATTTTTCCCATCGGGAAATTTTCAGTAACATTCACGAAGCCTAAAAACTTTGCCAGGCTGATAAGATACACCTCTGTTTAACCCATCTTGAATAACCGGCGTGATGGTATGACAAAATTAGAGATTTACAGTACCTACCCAACAATTAATTTTTTTTCTTGTATATTTATTAAAATAACTTTTAATTTCAATTGGTTATTAAAATGTTATTTATTTATCCATGCGCAATCTGCGTCGGCTATCTGCTGATGTGCTGTATGGACCAATGTAGGTACTGCGTAATTTCGATGAGTAAGGTGTTTGAAAAATCAAAATACAAACTAAACATCATTTACCTACTCATTTAACAAGCACAAGTCACTAATACAGTAATACATTCTGACTTGTAACAAATACCGATCCTACGTATTGTTGATCAAATCCGTTCGCAAATAAAATGTGCCTAAGATTGAAAGAAATTTCAACAAAAACAAATGTGCCTATTGAATAAAATTCAATAGAAATTGATTTGCGAGAAATTCTCGTAAATTCCAGTTTTAACCAAGTGCCCCTTCGACAACGTCGAAGTAATACAGATAAATCTACTGTATCTGTTGTTAAAACTGAATAAGTGTCATGAAATCCGTTAAGGCTAAATGATTTTAACTAAATCTAAAACGCATTTTACACTGGCTATTGTCACAATAATAACAATTCATCACCTTTCAATGGGACTTTGTATGCCTCAAAGGGTATTATGTCAAGTGGCCGTTTTGCTTATTAACGCTTAACGGGTACAAACTGACCTTTTGTACGATCTTTCAGCAAGAGTTTCTTCATCTGAAGTGCCAAGTGAAGTCAAAAAGCTCTTTGTCCGGATACTATAAATTCGAAGCTAAAATAAACTAAAGTTGTTCAAGTCGGCTTCATTGTTTTAACATAGAAATTCATTGTCCTATTGTGTAATAATCTTAATTTGTCGAATCGATCTTGAAATGTTATTACTACTATTGTAATCAAACAACGTCTCCTTTCCATTACTTGCAGATCGATCAACATGTCCTAATTACAAATCCCAGCAATAGAACAATTTCATTGTGAGGAAAATCTGAACTCAATATTCCCTAAAGGCTTCCATTGGATAAAAATGGAAACGGGCCGTAGAAATAAATTTTACAGCACAAATATCACAGATCAAAACAAATAATGTGCAATTTTACTGAATTCCGGAGGCATAGCCCTTCAAGTCAAATATTATCGTGATTTTAAAGTTGGAAAAGTATTTTTCCCCGAAGCAAAGTTATTTTTTTGAAAGACACATGTTCCGCTTAATGAAACAAGTGTCGGACGGAAAATTCGAAGCATTTTTGATTCGATTGAGGCGTCAAAGCTCAAAATGCAATTTTGCTAATGATGATGAAAATCGTATCGAAAAAATAACAGAAAAAGTGTCTCTCAATTAAATTAAGAAAAGTAATTTTGACACTTGGTGATGTAGCAACTATTGAAAAATCTTAGCAGAAACTAATTCTTTAGAAACCGTAAAACGGCAAATGAACAATTTCCACAATAGCCAGAGTATAAATGCCAAGTACCCGCCTTAATAAAATTGACACAAAACAAAAATCACAAAGGTGATACAAAAGTTCCCTGTTGCCGATGTGGCAGCAAATTCACAAAGGTGATACAAAAGTTCCCTGTTGCCGATGTAGCAGCAAATTCACAAAGGTGATACAAAAAGTTCCCTGTTGTCGATGTGGCAGCAAATTCACAAAGGTGATACAAAAGTTCCCTGTTGCCGATGTGGCAGCAAATTCACAAAGGTGATACAAAAAGTTCCCTGTTGTCGATGTGGCAGCAAATTCACAAAGGTGATACAAAAAGTTCCCTGTTGCCGATGTGGCAACAAAAATCACAAAAGTGATACAAAAAAAAAAAGTTCACTGTTGCCGATGTGGCAGCAAAAATCACAAACGTGATACTAGTTCCTGCCCTGCAATTAATGCAATTTGCATAAAATGTGGTTACAAGGGCCATTACCAGAAATACTGCAGAATAAGGAACAGCAAAATAAAGAGTGCTAACCTAGCAAAACAACAAATAACAACAGCCAAATTAAAAATCCAAACAATAAAATCTACTTACATCTGTAGACTATATTTTCAATATTGATGACGATGCAACAATAGACTGTCAGGTAGTCTAATTCCAATATTAAAAGCGATAAAACTACGGAACATATGATAAAATCTGAAGTTATTATCTATAACCAGGAAATGTCCCCAAACAAAACATTCATGAGTTACAGTGCTCAACATCCGCTTTAAGTATCGGATTCCTTTGATGCCCAAATAAAACTATAAAACTGCATTTTCCTAAACATACTAAAATGGGTTTCAATCTGAACTCCATTGACGATAATCCACTTCAAAAAATTCAAAGATTATTATCTAAAATTACAATAGATAAAACAATTCCTCCAATTTGTCAGACTTATCGAAGAGTTCCAATTCCCTTGGAATCAAAAGATAAATAAAAATTAGAGGAACTGGTTAAAATGGACATCATTGAACCTCTAAATAAAACATTTGTTTGGGTTTCTTCAATGGTACCCGTTTCAAAGCCTGATGATGATATTCGTGTTTGTTGAGACTTGCGTGCCGCCAACAAAGCCATCATTTAGAGAAAACCATCCTTTGCCAATAATGGAAGAACTACATACTTCCTAAATTTGGTCAAGCAACAATTTTCTCAAAATTAGATATATTAAAAAAAAAAAACGTATTGACGGTGCTAAAAGAAAACGTTTTACTCAATACAAATAAATATGTTTTCAAATGTATATACCAATATTCCTATTAAATTTTGGGGCACAACTTTCATCGTCAGGCATTAAACCACTTGATAAATACATCAAAGTAATCGAGACGTTTAGAGCACCAGAAACCATCGAAGAAATTCAAAGTTTTCTAGGGTTAATAAATTTTATCGGAAATTGGACTCCCAATTTGTCAGCCCTAACTGAACCCTTATTAGACAGTTATTTCGACAAAAGTGCAAAAATAAAAAAGTGTCAAAAGCACGGATGTTGGCATAAAGAAAAAATGTTGCATTTGATGAATTAAAAAATGTCTCTAAAATTTCTACCCTTGGTTACTATAATCCTATAGATCGTACCCAAGTTATTGCAGATGCAAGTCTTGTGGGGTTAGGAGCTGTAGGTACTTATTCAGTACGACAACAAAGGACCCCGCATAATTTCCTTTGGAAATAAGAGTCTACCAGACGTTGAAAAACAATTATGAAAAAACAATAATTAGTCACAGACCACAAGCCTTTCGAAGTTATATTTGGCACAAAATCTAAACCTTGCGCGCGAATCGAGCGTTGGGTTCATGCGATGACTTACACTCAAACATTAAAAAGTCATTTATAACCTGGCAAATCAAACATAGCCGACCCTTTATCTCGTCTGTGCACAAGCAGCAGACATACAAAAAAGTCCACTTGAAAATGAATTTCATGTCAACTAAGTGGTTCAATGTGCGCAACCTGCGGCACTATCGTTAAAACCATTATTGAAGCATCAAATGATGATAATGAGTTTTAATAAATTAAATACGTTCTAATGAATAATGTTTTGGGATACTTCAATAAACAACTACAAATTACATGCCCATGAACTTTGTTTGCATGAAGGCATCTTATTAAGAGGAAACAGATTAGTGATACTCACTAATTTGAGAAAAGATGTTTTAGTTTAAAAGCAGTACACGAAAGTCACCCAAGCATTATTAGTATGAAGGCTAGATTACACACAAAGGTATGGTGGCAATAGACTAAACACGCCGAAAATACGGTAAAAAAAAAGTAAAGGATGTTCCAAATCCCCCAGTACCGATGAAAAGGCGTAAACTTCCTTCGAAAGCCTAAGTGGATACTGCTGTTGATTTTTAGGTCCACTGCCAAGATGAAACCATATCTTCATAATTATCGACTACTAGCTACAGTCGATATTAAGAAATCGAAATCATGGAATCTATCCCCACACAGGATACAATAAAAGTATGAAAAATACCTACATAATATGTTTTCGCGAACCAGAACTCCTGCTAGTATAACAGCAAATAATGACTAGTCAGGCAGACAAATCACTACTCACGAATTCAAATCGTTCTGTATTGAACAAGCAATAACACTATTCAATACAATATTTTACTGGCCTCAACAAAACGGCGAGGTAGAGACGCAAAATGGAGACACCCATAATCGACTAAGATCAGCCAATGCGAAAATCAGTCACCTCACTAGAAACTCTCCTTCCGAGCTGTTCTATGGACGAAAGTTCAGAGACAAATTACCTTTCTTAACAGACTTCAAAAAAATACTACGACGATTCAGAGGTCAGAGAAAAAGACAAGAAAAAAAAGGACAAAAAACAAATCAAACGAAGACAGGAATAGACGAGCTAAATTGAAATTGGTGTAAAGGTTTATGTAAATATAAGGAATGATCCAAACGGGTCAAGAGTACAAGAGAAACATCGTAAACCTAAAGAAGATAGAAGGCGGAAAGCTATCAATCATGAATTGGACAAAGAAGGATAATTACCTGAATAAGAGCAAAATGCTTAATACTCCAAATATGAGCAAAATGCTTATGCAATGCAATATTGTGTTTTTACAGATTCTTAGAAATTATAGATAAACAAGATCAGCAAATGCTGTAATATTATATAATCTTAAAATCTCATTAATGGCTAAGTCCAAATCTATTTGTACTTACATATTGACAGACATTAACTGTAAGCAAAATGTCTAAATACTAGATATTGTAATTGTTAATTAATTATATAACGTATTATAAATTCTAATATGGTCATTGTACTTTAAATCTAAACTATACGTAAAAAAAACAATGTTTGACTACTAAATATTGATAAGTACTTTAAAAGGGTTAACGTTATAAATTCTAAAGTTGTCTATAGTATTTTCAAATGTTGAAAGCCTAAATTCTAGATAAATATGTTAGTTGTACATATGATCTAATTATTTTATAAAAAGGAAGAGATGTGATGTATAAACAATAAACGTAGTTTGTAACCCGATGGTATCGTCGTGAGGCAGTCCCCAACAAGCCCTGCTGGCGACTAGACGGTTTCTTCGAGTTGCATACTACTTACTGTTAATTGAGTGGTTTTAATCCAAACCTCAAAAGTGTAACTAGTGATTCTAGTGAACACCACAACAGTAATAAGAAGAATATGTCAATGACACAAGCATTATTATTTTTGCAAAATAAAATTCTTGAATTATAATTTTGGATATTTTAATTGTGAGACAATAACTGGTGTTGTCACCCTACCATTGTTTGGAATAAAAAAATAAGGCGGTTTTTTTTTTGTTTGATTTTTATTTGATACGAAAGACATAAATATTTAATGTTTTATAGGTGCTTGATACATACGTCTAGTAAGTATATAACATTGATAAGGTAAATACCCGAAATTATTAGTTTTTTTCCATTTTGTTCGACGAATGATACCTAAGAACTTAACGTTCACTTATGAGATATGTGATGCGAACGTATATTCGTCATATTTTACCAATTAAATACTAATTAGTAAGTAAGTACATATTTTCGTATTTTTGAAATGTGCATTTGTTTATAATGTTTGTCAAAAATAATCTCTCGACTCGGGGTCTTGAAGTCACCGCGGCCCTGGAACGCAAAGGGCATTAGGAGCCACTCCCTTCTGCTCCACCAAGCTCGGGAGGAGTCATTTGATGACTACCCATCCTTAAAAAAGGGTGTTGATAAGTCAAGAGTGAAGCTTAGTTCTGGACAAGCGCGCTCCATCGTCACCCGCGTCACCGCTTATGGGATCGCGGTCCTATGGCCAAGCGCGAGCTTTTTATTACTAAGCCTTCGCAGTCGGTCCGTCCGTTCATCTGTCTGTCTGTCAGTGGGCTCTATCTAAAGAACCATAATACTTAGGTAGACAGTTGAAGTTTTCACAGAGTGTGTATTTCTATTACAAGCCGCTTATTCGGTCTATGGTATATACGGAACCCTTTTGGTTTTTTTTTTTTCTAGGGATGGGAAATCATCCAATGACTCCTCCCGCTCTGGGCGGAGCGAGAGGGAGTGTCAGACTTCTACTGACTAAAATCCATTCATGTTCCTTCATGTGCCCTTTGTGTTCCGGAGCCACGGTATCTCTTTCGAATAGTCCCGCGACTCCGGCAAGCGTCGGCCCTTTCGGGCCCCTCCCAATGCTGACTCTCTTTGAGAGAGAGATTCACTTTCACTGGCCAATTTTTATGAAGAATATTTTTATTTATAGACAAAACAAAATGCTTGACATTCCGTGTTGCGTCCACACCGTTGCCATGGCAACCAAATCTCAAAGATGGCGCTACCATCCACCGAACTACACATATAGTAGTACTCTATGAACTACACTTTTATTAACGAATCAATCATTTTCATAGCATTTACATTCAAAAGACGCAATAGAATGAATGTAAGCGATTAACAGAAGGTATTTAAGGTGGCTGCCATAGTAACCACGTTAGGGGAAGGGGGAACGCCTTTGAAGGACAAAACATCTTATTGATGTCCTTGCAAAGGGACAGGTGATGTATAGTACAGTAGGTATGTAACTGGCGCGAGTAGCGATGACGTAGGACTGTCTTTTACATAATGGAGACCCTGGGCACGGGAAAATGGGGCTCCTGTGCATTCATAGGAGCCCCATTTTCAAAATAGTCCTACATACGTCAGTACCTACTTAGGTACGTAAGAAGTAAAATAAAAATAAATGCAAAATAAATTAATACAATAGAGAACATTATTGACATTGTGAATACATTTACACGCCATGATATGATAGGATAATTATGCTGAAACAAAATTACTGACACCTTATGTACCATATATTCTAGCCAATAAATATTTTGATTTGATTTGAGAAATAAATGTATAGAGTGAAATAAACGTAACTTACGTTTCATTTTCATTTTTTTTATATGCGATGGATTTGCTCTTGACTCATAGTCTTGGTCAGAGATGACAGAGACGACAAGTCTCCGATGGAGCGAGCTTAACCAGAAAGAATATAAGCATCAGTCAGCGGTAGTTGATCTGGCAGAAACTAAGGCGACCTGCTAGTCTATTCTGTAAATAACCATTTCGATATCGACTTCACCTGAGTGACTTAGCTTACAAAGTGAACTTTATTACACACATCATAAGGTCTTACATTTATACGAATTTGAAACTCACCTCGGATTCCGCTGTCGAGACACGAAAATTTTGTTACAGAATAGCACTGCAGATCGTGTTTAGTTTCATTGGTGAAATCCGCTCTTTGGAACGTCAGGTTGCCTATCAAGGTACGAAGTATCAGTAGCACAAGAGACCAGCGAGCTTACTTTGGTTATGTTACCAGTAACGTGCTCACGTGCGATCCACGGTCCTGCGGTGACCAGCAGCAAGTAGGTCAGCCCCGGCCTGAGATGAGCAATGTTTAGCAACCGCTATTCATCTGTCGTAACATATCGGCAACAGTGACGATAAACTGCGCGATATGTTCATAAACACGGCGCGTCCCCGGGGAGCAGAGGTTTATGTAACTGGTTCACTCGCGGGCAAATTGATGATGTAACTGTATAATATGAGGGTCAATAAGCGTCCATTTGGTTGAGCTATTTGCCCTAAGATTTTTAAAAATTAATTAAGTAAATTAATTTAATACAGTTAGAACACACCTGAAAAGTTAGGTGACTTGAAGCAAGCAGTATATCCATACGTTCAGGTGAAATGTCAGTTCAGTTGACGCTCATAAACCAAGGTACAGGTAGAATCGAAATCATGAGACACTTGCGCACCATGATATGTCCCGCTCCGATGAGTAATCTCTATTGAGTTCGGCCGCCATAGCTGACATCGGTCAGAACGATTACTATTATGGATAGAAATTGAGTTGGAAATCGGAATGCCCACCTCAATTTCTACCTTCTTCATCTTCTACCTTCTTTGGTTGTTTCTGCATCAGCCAAGACGAATCTTTCGGAACTCACTCGCATTAAGGAGCGCCTGAAATTCGATCGATAATAACCAAACCCTTCAAGAGCCATGTTGCTCAATTATATTCTAAAGTCACGGGGCGCATACAATACCCTAGTCGTTGCGTCTACTGGCGAGGACCGCCAAGTGACGCAACAGTGAAAGATTTGTTTATTACCGCTAAATTAAAAGGTTTCCCGTCGTGCCGTGTCGACACCTTCGACTGTCTGCTAGCCTGGTACTTGCGAAATTGAGACGACGATTAGTAGTGGAATTTTTTTGTTAGGATTCTGTTTGCAATTGTATTACCAAATGAAGATACTGTGTAAGAGAGGCAGTCACTCCATGTACTCAGCTGCATCTGGTCAGACTGAAAGCCGATCCTAACATAGTTGGGAAGTCGCTCGGCAGATTGGATAGCAAACCTCTTGGGATCAACCACTAGGTTGGAGCGATCACATCTTTTACAATCAGTCAGTAAATACGTTCAACCGCACATTCTTTGTGACAATTGATTGGGCATCAACAGCACTTTAATCCGGAAGCAGAAGCAAACAGCGAATACAAGTATTTCGCTGTTTGATATTTTTGGCTTACGCTGCCACCATGATGCCGTAGAAGTAGCACAGTTTTTGGCCCAACTAATTTCAGTTCACGACCAGAACTGAAATTAATTGGGCACAAATCTTCCCAGCGACACGAAGAAGAAGAAAACCCTGAAATGTCATCGGCAGAAATACGTGGAGAGAAGTGTAACGGGATGTCACACTATCTGTTTTAAATACGTGGAGAGAAGTGTAACGGGATGTCACACTATCTGTTTTAAATACGTGGAGAGAAGTGTAACGGGATGTCACACTATCTGTTTTAAATACGTGGAGAGAAGTGTAACGGGATGTCACACTATCTGTTTTAAATACGTGGAGAGAAGTGTAACGGGATGTCACACTATCTGTTTTAAATACGTGGAGAGAAGTGTAACGGGATGTCACACTATCTGTTTTAAATACGTGGAGAGAAGTGTAACGGGATGTCACACTATCTGTTTTAAATACGTGGAGAGAAGTGTAACGGGATGTCACACTATCTGTTTTAAATACGTGGAGAGAAGTGTAACGGGATGTCACACTATCTGTTTTAAATACGTGGAGAGAAGTGTAACGGGATGTCACACTATCTGTTTTAAATACGTGGAGAGAAGTGTAACGGGATGTCACACTATCTGTTTTAAATACGTGGAGAGAAGTGTAACGGGATGTCACACTATCTGTTTTAAATACGTGGAGAGAAGTGTAACGGGATGTCACACTATCTGTTTTAAATACGTGGAGAGAAGTGTAACGGGATGTCACACTATCTGTTTTAAATACGTGGAGAGAAGTGTAACGGGATGTCACACTATCTGTTTTAAATACGTGGAGAGAAGTGTAACGGGATGTCACACTATCTGTTTTAAATACGTGGAGAGAAGTGTAACGGGATGTCACACTATCTGTTTTAAACACGTGGAGAGAAGTGTAACGGGATGTCACACTATCTGTTTTAAATACGTGGAGAGAAGTGTAACGGGATGTCACACTATCTGTTTTAAATACGTGGAGAGAAGTGTAACGGGATGTCACACTATCTGTTTTAAATACGTGGAGAGAAGTGTAACGGGATGTCACACTATCTGTTTTAAATACGTGGAGAGAAGTGTAACGGGATGTCACACTATCTGTTTTAAATACGTGGAGAGAAGTGTAACGGGATGTCACACTATCTGTTTTAAATACGTGGAGAGAAGTGTAACGGGATGTCACACTATCTGTTTTAAATACGTGGAGAGAAGTGTAACGGGATGTCACACTATCTGTTTTAAATACGTGGAGAGAAGTGTAACGGGATGTCACACTATCTGTTTTAAATACGTGGAGAGAAGTGTAACGGGATGTCACACTATCTGTTTTAAATACGTGGAGAGAAGTGTAACGGGATGTCACACTATCTGTTTTAAATACGTGGAGAGAAGTGTAACGGGATGTCACACTATCTGTTTTAAATACGTGGAGAGAAGTGTAACGGGATGTCACACTATCTGTTTTAAATACGTGGAGAGAAGTGTAACGGGATGTCACACTATCTGTTTTAAATACGTGGAGAGAAGTGTAACGGGATGTCACACTATCTGTTTTAAATACGTGGAGAGAAGTGTAACGGGATGTCACACTATCTGTTTTAAATACTGGAGAGAAGTGTAACGGGATGTCACACTATCTGTTTTAAATACGTGGAGAGAAGTGTAACGGGATGTCACACTATCTGTTTTAAATACGTGGAGAGAAGTGTAACGGGATGTCACACTATCTGTTTTAAATACGTGGAGAGAAGTGTAACGGGATGTCACACTATCTGTTTTAAATACGTGGAGAGAAGTGTAACGGGATGTCACACTATCTGTTTTAAATACGTGGAGAGAAGTGTAACGGGATGTCACACTATCTGTTTTAAATACGTGGAGAGAAGTGTAACGGGATGTCACACTATCTGTTTTAAATACGTGGAGAGAAGTGTAACGGGATGTCACACTATCTGTTTTAAATACGTGGAGAGAAGTGTAACGGGATGTCACACTATCTGTTTTAAATACGTGGAGAGAAGTGTAACGGGATGTCACACTATCTGTTTTAAATACGTGGAGAGAAGTGTAACGGGATGTCACACTATCTGTTTTAAATACGTGGAGAGAAGTGTAACGGGATGTCACACTATCTGTTTTAAATACTGGAGAGAAGTGTAACGGGATGTCACACTATCTGTTTTAAATACGTGGAGAGAAGTGTAACGGGATGTCACACTATCTGTTTTAAATACGTGGAGAGAAGTGTAACGGGATGTCACACTATCTGTTTTAAATACGTGGAGAGAAGTGTAACGGGATGTCACACTATCTGTTTTAAATACGTGGAGAGAAGTGTAACGGGATGTCACACTATCTGTTTTAAATACGTGGAGAGAAGTGTAACGGGATGTCACACTATCTGTTTTAAATACGTGGAGAGAAGTGTAACGGGATGTCACACTATCTGTTTTAAACACGTGGAGAGAAGTGTAACGGGATGTCACACTATCTGTTTTAAATACGTGGAGAGAAGTGTAACGGGATGTCACACTATCTGTTTTAAATACGTGGAGAGAAGTGTAACGGGATGTCACACTATCTGTTTTAAATACGTGGAGAGAAGTGTAACGGGATGTCACACTATCTGTTTTAAATACGTGGAGAGAAGTGTAACGGGATGTCACACTATCTGTTTTAAATACGTGGAGAGAAGTGTAACGGGATGTCACACTATCTGTTTTAAATACGTGGAGAGAAGTGTAACGGGATGTCACACTATCTGTTTTAAATACGTGGAGAGAAGTGTAACGGGATGTCACACTATCTGTTTTAAATACGTGGAGAGAAGTGTAACGGGATGTCACACTATCTGTTTTAAATACGTGGAGAGAAGTGTAACGGGATGTCACACTATCTGTTTTAAATACGTGGAGAGAAGTGTAACGGGATGTCACACTATCTGTTTTAAATACGTGGAGAGAAGTGTAACGGGATGTCACACTATCTGTTTTAAATACGTGGAGAGAAGTGTAACGGGATGTCACACTATCTGTTTTAAATACTGGAGAGAAGTGTAACGGGATGTCACACTATCTGTTTTAAATACGTGGAGAGAAGTGTAACGGGATGTCACACTATCTGTTTTAAATACGTGGAGAGAAGTGTAACGGGATGTCACACTATCTGTTTTAAATACGTGGAGAGAAGTGTAACGGGATATCACACTATCTGTTTTAAATACGTGGAGAGAAGTGTAACGGGATGTCACACTATCTGTTTTAAATACTGGAGAGAAGTGTAACGGGATGTCACACTATCTGTTTTAAATACGTGGAGAGAAGTGTAACGGGATGTCACACTATCTGTTTTAAATACGTGGAGAGAAGTGTAACGGGATGTCACACTATCTGTTTTAAATACTGGAGAGAAGTGTAACGGGATGTCACACTATCTGTTTTAAATACGTGGAGAGAAGTGTAACGGGATGTCACACTATCTGTTTTAAATACGTGGAGAGAAGTGTAACGGGATGTCACACTATCTGTTTTAAATACGTGGAGAGAAGTGTAACGGGATGTCACACTATCTGTTTTAAATACGTGGAGAGAAGTGTAACGGGATGTCACACTATCTGTTTTAAATACGTGGAGAGAAGTGTAACGGGATGTCACACTATCTGTTTTAAATACGTGGAGAGAAGTGTAACGGGATGTCACACTATCTGTTTTAAATACGTGGAGAGAAGTGTAACGGGATGTCACACTATCTGTTTTAAATACGTGGAGAGAAGTGTAACGGGATGTCACACTATCTGTTTTAAATACGTGGAGAGAAGTGTAACGGGATGTCACACTATCTGTTTTAAATACGTGGAGAGAAGTGTAACGGGATGTCACACTATCTGTTTTAAATACGTGGAGAGAAGTGTAACGGGATGTCACACTATCTGTTTTAAATACGTGGAGAGAAGTGTAACGGGATGTCACACTATCTGTTTTAAATACGTGGAGAGAAGTGTAACGGGATGTCACACTATCTGTTTTAAATACGTGGAGAGAAGTGTAACGGGATGTCACACTATCTGTTTTAAATACGTGGAGAGAAGTGTAACGGGATGTCACACTATCTGTTTTAAATACGTGGAGAGAAGTGTAACGGGATGTCACACTATCTGTTTTAAATACGTGGAGAGAAGTGTAACGGGATGTCACACTATCTGTTTTAAATACGTGGAGAGAAGTGTAACGGGATGTCACACTATCTGTTTTAAATACGTGGAGAGAAGTGTAACGGGATGTCACACTATCTGTTTTAAATACGTGGAGAGAAGTGTAACGGGATGTCACACTATCTGTTTTAAATACGTGGAGAGAAGTGTAACGGGATGTCACACTATCTGTTTTAAATACGTGGAGAGAAGTGTAACGGGATGTCACACTATCTGTTTTAAATACGTGGAGAGAAGTGTAACGGGATGTCACACTATCTGTTTTAAATACGTGGAGAGAAGTGTAACGGGATGTCACACTATCTGTTTTAAATACGTGGAGAGAAGTGTAACGGGATGTCACACTATCTGTTTTAAATACGTGGAGAGAAGTGTAACGGGATGTCACACTATCTGTTTTAAATACGTGGAGAGAAGTGTAACGGGATGTCACACTATCTGTTTTAAATACGTGGAGAGAAGTGTAACGGGATGTCACACTATCTGTTTTAAACAGACCGTTTAGGAGGATTACCACTTTCATGGGAAGTCTGACTGCCTTATGAGATGTCCTCCTGATGAGATGTTCGTAAACCCCCATTTAATTTTTAAGTCCTTCTTGCTAGACCCCTTTCTTGGATGTAAAATACTCCTAAAGACTCTTACTGACTAAAACCGACATGTGTTCCTCGCCCTTAGCGTTCCAGAGTTTCGGTTATCATCATAATCATATCAGCCGAAAGACATCGGCAGGCACTGGCCCTAGCGGCCACGTCGCGCGTGGATCTTCTGCTGCGGCGCTTGGGGCGTGAGGTTTGCCTCTCCCTCACGCGTGCTGCTTGCATTACTTTTTCGCTGAAGGAGGTGACAACTTGCATGCTGTCTCGCTTTGTAAGACGGACTGAACGAGGGGCCTCGGATTGAAATAGGTATAGGTACCCCTAGCCACTCCTCAAAGAGGGGACTAATCGCCAAGATAGTGGCGTGCCCAGGTGTAGACTCCTTGGGGCCTTGTGGTCCACTGTAGGAACGTCTGCTATAGACCAATCTATTGATGAATGCATCCAAGAAGCATACGTGAGCTCGATATCTATAATCAAACATTCACAATAAAGAAACAACAAATGATCAGTCGCTAACTACATGCTCGTAAGTATCAATTAAATGAATCAAGCCGATCAATTGTGGAGCGCCGCCGCGCGTCACTGCGCGGCCAGTTCTACATGATAATGTAACACAGGGAAACAGACCGATACTTGCGACATCTTGGGTCGCTTCACCGGCCGCGCGTCACTCAGTGTTTGTGGTACTCAGTAGTAATGTTAATTGTAGTCATTAATAGTTCAGTTCTGAAGGAAAGTGCAATAACTAGCAATGCCAATTCGCTACTCAATAATAAACGATTGTCTGTAATTATAGCTAAACGGTCACAACAGGTGCCTATTATATGCTATGAATTAGTCTGTTTGTTTGTCTAGCTAGCTGATGTGGTTCTTATGTGGGGGTCGGCTTCCAGTCTTCTCCCGCCAAGATGATTCAAACGCACCACGAAGAACGTTTAGAGCAGCGGTTGAGCGATTGGCTACTGCACTGCGTGTCGTGGTTTCGATTCCCGCACGTAACAAATATATGTATGGCCTACGGATACTTGTTGCTGGTCTGTCTGTTTGTTTATGTGACTTGGTATTTTTGTAAACGCGTTGAAAATCCTAGTCCGTTTTCCAAGTATTTTCGAAGTCCTATCCGGTCTGGATGATACCTACTACTTACTAGGTAAAAACCTCAAATTCTTAGGATAAGACGTACCTACTTGGGGGACTAATTCAATTCAATTCAATTTCAATTTACTTATTTTATTTCAGATAATTACAAACACACTTAGCAATTGCAACCATCCATAAAATGAAACACACTAAGTTTCTTCTACACTTATAAGCCAACCTATTGATAACTCTTCAGATAGGTATTAATAACAGGTAAGTACAAGATATTGAATGAGGAACTTAAAATAAATGTAGCGACCTATAGGTCCTAACTACTGGTAACATAAATATATATACAATCGCATCGCACTGTCTAGTATACTAGACAGCTGCTGCTGATGCTGTGTGTTTTGTGTGTGTGTGTGTGTGTGTGTTTTTGGTTCTGTTGTTTGTCTGTGTGTACATAGTAGGTACTATGTATGTAGTAGTTTAAGCAATAATTGATTACTAACACCTTCTTTGATAGTTATGATTAATTTATAGCTTCATTTTACCGCGCTAATAGAGCTGGCCGGATTCTTGTACATTAGACGTTATTCCGAGTGTTATAAGGTTCGATGTCGAAAATGTAGTTACTTCATTTATAGCCCGTCTAATTCTGCAGTCTAAGTACAAATATGAGGGCTATCCAAACCAATTTCAACATATTTTATTGCATAATTGTCCTATGTGGGCTCTTCAGAGTCGTCAGAAGCTAGTTGGGTCGAATTGGTCGTTTCCTATGGAGATCCGAAGACCCGGTAAGAAACTCCATAATTATTCTTTTAAAAAATATCTACGGATCACCAGCCGGATGTGGAGCTTAGGCCCAAACTATGCAACCTCGACCTATCTGTGCCCCAAATCATTCCGCCAAGGTGACTCTGACGATGACGTTGAAATGGCAGTTTTAAGCCAACAAAACCTGAATTACTTTCGTTTCAGCTACACGAATAAAATAAAGAAGCATGCGGTCATTTCTCTTCTGCCAGCGAAGTAGTCTGCTCTAATAATGAATTCAGTCAAGTAACTTGGCCGTAGCGCCATCTATCCAACGTGACTGACTTGTGAGAGAAGCGTAGCAAACGGTACGCTCGCAGTCTGCTACGAGCCTACGAAGAGTCGTAGTCGAACATTAAAAATAGGGAGGAAATCTATACCAATATTATAAAGAGGTAACATTTGTTTGTAAGTTTGTATGTAGGGGGTAATCTCAGGAATTACTGGTCCGATCTGAAACATTCTTTCAGCATTAGACAGCCCATGTATCGAGGAAGGATATTATAGGCTACATATCGTCACGCTAAGACTAATAGGAGACGAGCATTAATGGAAAATGTGACACAGACGAAGTTGCGTGGGTCAGCTAGTCTAAAATAAAGAAACCCCATATCGTATAAATAGCCGTTCCACGTAAAATACTGGTATTCAGCTGAATCCGGTTTGACCGGAAACCAATCCCAATATTGTTGGGAAAAGGCAGGCAGACGATTTCTCGCATAAAGAAACGTTTTGGTTGATTTTATTTATTAATATATGCATTATTGTACACCAAAAAAATAAAAACGTAAAGAAAACCTTAAATTAAAAAAAATATACAAAAATGGCGGCCTTGTCGCATTCCGCGATCTCTTCCAAGCAACCAGGTTGATTTGGAAAATATACGTCACATCCGCACAAAAAGGTCGTCACTCAGCATAATACTGGCTAAGACTAAACACAGCTGCCGGTGGCTGCCATGAGACCCCTCATTCGTTACGTCAATAGTCCAGTTATAGTCCAATCTACAACCAGGGGTGGATCCAAGATTGTCGTTTGACGTCAGTACTTATTCTTATCTATGGTAGTTTGTAGCGATGGGCTTGGCCCGGCTGAGAGTAGGTTTTCGCGAGGTATACAATAAATAAGCACATAATACCTATTTATTTTGCTAAACGCATGACAAGCCTCCTTAGATTATTTTTCAAAAGTTTACAATCTAACGAAGTCATTGAAGAACGACTTCGTTAGATTGGAAACTACCAAAGAAATGTGGGTCTTTTTTGGTTAAAGCCCCTCCCCTTTAGATCCACCCCTGTTTACAAACCAGTAACTCGGTAATACGATAACCTTTGGCAAAACCTGGTGTTAGATGTTCTGCCCTCAACCCGTGACGACTGTCAAAGATATACAAATGACAGCCGCCAGCCGGGACCAACGGCTCAACGTGCCACCGAGCCGCGGAGGAGTCTCGGTATGTGATGGACGGACACCCATCTACAAAACGACCTCCACAAGCGTTGCTTTACTTTGAATCTTGATCTCCGTTCGGATATTTTTACTTAATCACGACTTAATCTTAACACATAAGAGTGAGAGAGAAAAACAACGAAATAGTCAAACCAATTATGTAATATTTATTTTATTTAAAAAATTACACTAAGTACGAGATCGTACCTGAGATATTATTCTATTATTATAAACATCACCATTATTACAATATTATTATTTGTTGCAACACATCTTCTACTAAAAAGTTTTAAAACTGTAGCGGAATAAGGCTAAGATATGGTGTCCTGATTATGTCGTTACAGAACGATTTTGTATTGCTCTAAAACAAGGCATAGGCTACAATAATTCACAACTTCTGAAAGTCTAATTTATTAATAAATAACTCTACTACTGTGTGTATGTTTGTTTTCATGTCTCATCAGTGGCTGAACGGATTTTGATGAAACTTGGCTCATGGGTAGACCATGAGCTAAGCACTCGGGACTAGAACATAGGATGTTATCCTGATGATTTTGGATTCCCAATCTAAAGGCCGGTTTCCGAAGTGAAATTCTTAATTCAGATTTGTGGTTTACTCACCAAACCACAGATTTAAGCACAGAATCTACAATTTCTTTAAGATCAAAGTCGAAAACAGATTTAATTTATTAGATTTTCAGGAAGAGGTTATTATAATATCACTGAGTTAGTCGCTAAGTTAAAAGTAGTGTGAGTTTTTGAAATAGCTTCATATTAAAAATTCAACTTGTACAGTGTATAGGTTCAACTGAATTAGTATAAGCCTGTATATACTGGACGATGATTCGCGTGTGGACGACAGCCATCCTCTGGTGCTGGCATGGTGTGTTGCTGTACGTATGGATGTGTGGATGTGTGGATGTGTGGATGTGTGGATGTGTGGATGTGTGGATGTGTGGGCGCGTGTCTACCGGCCGCAGCCGCCGCCGCCGCACTTGGACTTCTTGGGCGCGCGGTACGAGGACGTGGACGCGCCCGCGCTCAGCGGCATGTAGTCTGCAGCACAACACAACAACGTTATTACATCAAATACAAATCCATGCTACTGTCACACCGAGAATCTGGTATTTACATAGAAAAATTGGTGTTATTTGATTATCTATACTAATACAAGGTGTCTCAAAAGAAAGTTCACATTTAAATCTTTTTTTAAAAGAAAAGTCTTAGCTTCATTGAAAAAATGTTTATTTTATATTGAAGTACACTGTTTGGGAATTTATTTTTTTTAAATAACATCGTCCAAATGTAAACCGTTGCGCTCTCGGCATTCATTTAGTCGGGCACTAAAATTGCCTATGACAGCTCGGCAGGTAGTCTCCGTGATGGCTGCCATTTCATGACGGATATTTTCTTTTAATTGTGCCAGGGAAGTCGGTTTATTAGCGTAAACTTTTGATTTGACGTAACCCCACAGGAAAAAATCCATAGGCGTTAAATCGGGACTCCGTGGAGGCCAATTTATGTCACCTCGCCTGGAGATTAATTTGTTCGGAAAAATTTCTCGAACTCGAGGCAGAGATCTGTTGGACGTGTGTGAAGTTGCTCCATCCTGCTGGAACCATGTTCTTTGGTTGTAACCAGGAAAGTTTTGCAGTTGGGGTACGAAAAACTCGTCTAACATCTCCACATAACGCTCTGAATTCACTGTGAGTGTGCGTCCCCTTCCATCTTCAAAAAAGTAAGGGCCGATAATTACTCGCGCCGACATCGCTGCCCATACGGTGACTTTGGGTGAATGTAGCGGTTTCTGATGTTTTTGTTTTGGGTTGGTTGCACTCCAGTAACGACAATTTTGCTTGTTTACATGCCCATTCAGGTGAAAATGGGCTTCATCGGAAAACAAGATGTTGGTGAACGTTGGAAAGCGCTCAATCATCTGATTTACAAAGGCAAGCCTCTGACCAGCATCTTGAGGCTTCAGTTCTTGCACTAACTGAATTTTGTAAGGATGCAGCTTTATATCTTTGTGTAAAATGCGGCATAATGAAGATCTGTGCACATTTAAAGCAACAGCACGCTTCCGAATCGAGAGGTTTGGATCATCTCGAATAGACTGAGTAACACTGTCCACGTTTTCGGCTGTTCTTGGCCGCCCAGATTTTGGTTTCTCCAGAGTTGACCCAGTCTCTTCAAACTTATCAACCCATTTTGCAATGAGTCGAGTGCTAGGCGCATCATTTAAGTGACGAATATGTCGAATACTGCAGAATTTTCTACTCGCTACAGTCGCCGAATTACCGTTTTTGTAAAACTCACGTACGCACAACGCACGGTCCGCACCAGAGAAACGCTCCATAGCGACTAAATTCCCAAGAGCCAGACTACCGACTGGCATACCCCCCGCGCCCCTCAGAATAGTTGCTTTCGCGAAATAAGATAAGCAAATGTGAACTTTCTTTTGAGACACCCCGTATTATAAAGCAGAGTTTGTTTGTTTGATTGTTTGTTTGTTTGGTTGAACGCGCTAATCTCAGGAACTACGGGTCCGATTTGAAAAATTCTTTCAGTGTTAGATAGCCCATTTATCGAGGAAGGCTATAGAAAAACAGGAGCGGACGAAGTTGCGCGGGTCAGCTAGTTTCAAATAAATCATTTTTTTCAATTCAATGAATGGGCTCGAGCCCCTTAGCCCCGCCCCCCTGGATCCGCCCTTGACACCCTGCTTTGTACGAGTAGTGTGTGTGAGTACCCACCGTCCCCCCTCTCCCCGCTGCCGAGCCGCTGCCCGCCGGCCGCCGCGCCGTACTTCTCCAGCCGCTCCGCCAGCTCAGCTCGCTTGCGCTCTTCACGCTGTAACAGTAACCATTTATTTACTACTATCATTTATTTAAATTAGGCTGAGAGCGAGCATGTTTACGATGTTAGTTTAATTTTACCACCTGTATGTGCGCATTATAGATTGCAATAAACTATTTCAGATTGAGATTGTAGTGTTTTAGCTGGAACTGCCTCTGAGGTCGAATGGTTTTGGCGCTTGTCTTGTGACCCGGGAAGCATACTTTGTAAAGTTGTTTCCAGTTTGGCTAGAACATTGCAGATTTGAATCACCTGTTTGTCTGATAAAAAGATGATTCCGTGCTTCGGAAGGCACGTATAAGCCGGTGGTTCCGGCCGCCAAATGGCGGTCGTTATTGTAGTAATGGCTGGGAAGAAATTGTAGCGCAACAGAGTAGCAGCAAATTTAAACAAAAATACTTATATTCATTAGTAACTTGAAGAACACATAAAAAACATTGCTTATTGCAAATCTGAATGATGCTTGAATACTTGTGTGAGCGTGGTTCGTCCTACAGACCTTTAATCTTATGGCTCTCTCTCTACTAACTTTCTATGGACCCTCACGCAAGGTTGATCTTTAAGTTACTTGTTATAAGGTTCATTATGCAATGAATGTCCGTACCTCTTTCTGCTGCTCGAGCGCCCTCTGCGAAGCCTCCAGCAGTCTCTGCTGCTGCAGCTCACGCGCGCGCTGCACCGCTTCCATGCGAGCCAGTGCTACGTCCGGGTCTGCAATGTTACACACATACCACGGATGAGCTTAGCTGTAGATACCCTAATAACATGGGAGACTCCGGCACTACCATTACATTATTTAGGAGTTGATGGACTCAGAGGACATAGCTATACAAAAAATTATGAAAAAAGCGCTTCTGCTATCAAAACGCACAGCTTGGAAATAATAGGGGCGCCACTGTGCTGTTCGTATGGCAAATGTCATTATTTTGGGAATGTTGCCAACAGACAAAAACTTTGTTCCATTTCTAGACTTTTTGCCCAACCTGTACTTGCGCCATCACACGCTCAGTTACAATTTTTTCTGCTGCCCAGTGTTATAACAAACTGAAACTAGAGTGAAGAACACTCACTCTTGTGGTACGCGGCGTCCTCCCTCGCCTGCTGCCACTTGGCGAGCGCGGGGCGCAGGCGGTGCGCGACATACAGCGACAGCGCCGCGCCGCCCACCACGAACCAGCCGTACGATGCCAGGAACTGCAGCACTGGGACAGTAACATGGAAGAAATTAGCTTTGAACTGTTGTAATATCCACCGAGGAGCTTATGGTTAAATAATAGCAGCCATACAAGTCGACCTTCAAGGATTAACAACAGTTGTCGGCTTTGGCTACGAAAGCATGTCAAGACATTAGCCAGCTGTCATTAGCAATTAACAATTGAAGCATCAATATGGCTTAGAATTTAAAATCATATTTTGATTGTGAACTAGCTGTCCCCCGTGGCTTCGCTCCCGTCACCTGCAATTTTTGTAATTTTTTTTTTGCTTTTAAACCTTCCCTGTATTCAGGCGAACTTAACAAAAAAAGAATTACCGAAATCGGCCCAGCCGTTCTCGAGTTTTAGCGAGACTAACGAACAGCAATTCATTTTTATATCTACACTAATATTATAAAGAGGAAAACTGTGTTTGTATGTTTGATTGTAATGAATAGGCTCAAAAACTACTGGACCGACTTTAAAAATTGTTTCACCATTCGAAAGCTACATTATCCACGAGTAACATAGGCTAAATTTTATTTTGGAAAAAAATAGGGTTCCTATTTAATGTAATAAATGCGAAGGGTTTGTGAGTGAGTTTGTGTGTATGTTTGTTACTCAATCATGTCAAAACGGCTGAAGGGATCGGGGTGAAATTTGGAACAGGGATAGATTATGGTCTGAAATAACACATAGGCTATTTTTTATCCCACGGGAACGCGTACGAAGTCGCGGGCAGAAGCTAGTAAAAGATGAAAAACTATTTTGTTCTACGATGGTTCCAAAATGGTTTTTCTTTATCTTTTCACTAAATAAGAAATAAAAGTATGAAAGAGGTTGCATTTACATTAAATTAAATGTCTAATTTATGCTGTAATAATGTATTTCGTGAAATTTGTTATTTATATTAACTGAAGTACCTAGTATTATAAAATTCTCCAGATGTGATTATATCATGTCTTGCTGTTAGCAAAGCATCACCAAGTGCCAAAGGCTTTTTTTTTTAAGTTTGTGAAATCATCAAATGACTTCTTCTGCTTTGGGGCGAAGCAGAAGGGAGTGTCAGACTTTTACAGACTAAAACCTATTGGTGGTCCTCTTACTGCCCTTTGCATGACAGAGCCATGGTGGAACTTTAAAAAAAAAATTTGCTACCCTGGCACGAGTGTCAAAGGCCTACTACTACTATTATCCTCAGCAAAATACATGGATCCTGGGGGTAACAACAAAAAGGTAATCAATAACGATTATAAAAACTTTAATGCTTCCATTGTTGTCAGTCTACACTCTAATAACCTCTAGAAATAAAGTCACAAGTGTTTTATTGAATCAGTGGACTTAATAGTAGCAGGGGGCAATTGTTGTAAATGCATTGTGTTACATATTAAACAACATGTTGAATAGAATGTTTATTGTACATGACTCATATCTGATCAATAGTTAATCAGCAAAAATAAATATAACTTGAAAGTAAAAAATATGGCACAACACAACACATTCAGACACAATGTAAATTGTTATTGAATAAATGAAATTAAATGAAATGAACTAAACTGGAATGAACCTGATAATGGAGGCAAACTTGTGGCTGCAGACAGTTTCACATTCACCAAGAAATGTTGGTATAAAACACCTAAAATACTACTTGAAGGGGGGTCAGTTGAATTTTACTTTTAAAGATCTTACTACAGTTAAGCTGCTTTCAGACCACGCTATAATATATTATAGCATGTAGTATACATATAGCTCATAGCACAACAATATCGCGCACCAAACATTGTCAATATTAAATAGCACAGTAGTGTGAATGTGTCCATAACAATGTATATATGCTATTATATTATAGCGTAGTCTGAAAGCAGCATAAAAAGTCTTTGACCAGATTGTCAATATTCATAATACAATCAAGCTGATTAATTATTTAACGAACAAATTACTCAATTTTCAAGTGATGATAAAAACAAAGTTGTAGGTAGGTTCTAAATAAGGAAAAATAAGTTTTCTGAAAAATTAGATGTAGAAGTACTCACTGAAACTGAGCGGGTTGAACATGCTGAGCGTCGACGGCTCCTCCTCTGCCATTATCTCTTCCTCAATCAGCGGATCCATTTCAACGATATAAAACCCTCGGTTTCGAAATCAAAACAGGATATGTCAAAATATCAACACCCACACAAGAACGATACAACAGGTGCTACAGAAAAGTTTCAGGCAGGAAATATACTTAAATAATTGAGATTCAATGTATTCCAATACTGCTAATGTAATTAATTAACCTTTTACAGAAGAAATTCTAGAAAATTTTCTTCCACAGTCGCGTTCAAAATGACGTGTGTCATTGTTGATCAGCAATTGTCAAGTAATCAACTGTCAAAACAGTTTTTTTTTTTTTAAAGCCACGTGGTTCATATTTGATACGGAGCTTTTGAGTTTATATTGTGTTTTGTAGTAGCAAGCGGCCATTAACGGTTACAGATGGGCTACACTACATCACTTATCGTTTATTACAGAAAGGACACCGCTAATAATCTTATGACACAAGCAGTTTCTGTCCCTTGTTTTTCTGTGTACCCTTGCCTGTTCCCTTGATGGTACAGTGGGAGATGTTATAAACGATGTACCCTTGGCCGTAGGATCCCTGGATCAGCGACGCACGTAACAAAGCTTGTGGTCTTGTTTTGAGTCCAATCTGATATTAAAATAAACAACTCCACCAAAGTTGGTGCATTGTTACAAACAAATAGGACTGTCCCTACAAAGAATAGGACCCCGGATATATTTTCTCGGTTTTATTCTCTATTTATATAGTCAAGTTCTTAAGGGTCACACTGGGGCAGAGTTGAGGCGTCGCGAAGCGTCACGTTTTTCGTTTTCGTTCTAAATTTATCTCTATTTCTCTACTAATACGGTACGAATTTGTGTTGCGAAAATTTGAAAACGCTCGGTTACGCGCATCTTCGCCTGCAAAGGTCACTCGGGTTCGCGCGACACCACGCGTCTGCCGGCGCCGACATCGGACGAAGCGCAGTGGCGAACTGAGTGGAATCAACGTGGATGCGCGCATTCGTGCGTCAACGGGGCGAAATATTTCGCGTCGCGTCGCGACGCTTCGACTCTGCGCCAGTGTGAATTCAGCCTTAAGACATACTTAGCTGGGGAATTTGTTGCTTCACTTTTTCCCAGGTAAAACACGAAGTGGTGATGGGTGGGCGTTTTGGGAGACTGCCTGAAGTCTTTAACTTTTAAAAATTTCTATTCCCATTTTGAATAAATGACTATACCTATCCTACTATACTGTAATTACTGTAAGTCCCACCAGATCACATGTATTCAGCATAACAAAATTGATTATATTATATTAGACAAGAGACAATAAATAAAAAGGCGCAAATTTTCCAAAATATTCATTTAATTCTGTTTGGTATCAACTCGGCGCCGCGACGCGACGCACACCCACACTGGTATATACATAGGTACAATGTACACGCTAACAGTACTTACTCTAGAGACTGCTAACGAGCTGGCGACGTCGAGCGTGGTTGAGCTTACATGACTAAGTCGAGCACTGTTAAGCTTACTGAGGCTATTAATAGCACCCTAGCCTCTATATTCTAAGACTTACTTAGTACATACTATGCGATCATCACGTCCTTTTGTATGGCAACACCGGCCCATTCAAGGTTTGCCAAACAAATGAACACGACGAGCGCGCATTCCTCCTCCAGCCGACTCAAACATATTGACAGTATTAGCTTGTAATCAATAATTTGAGGACTTTTTTTCTGTTTCATGGAGGCTGAGTCGATTAAAGTGGAGCAAGTTTCCTTCAAAAGAACTGAGAATATAGATAGAGCTAGGAGCAAGGTAAGCAAAGCGTTGTTAACACCAATAAGCTCGTAAAACAAAGTCACTTGATATAAAATGTTGTCGGTACAAAAAACACACAGTATTGAATTACAAAATTGTTGCTTCATTAAATATTCACTATTTTATAACTATTGCTTGCATAACACAGAATTACGTCATGATATCAACTTTATACACTAGGTAGCATATACTTGCAACACTATGCTTTGTTCAACAAGGAGTACTGTGTTAGACGTAGTGTTGCCAGTTGTAACTGGAACTTCGGTGCTCTAACTAAGAGATGGCAAGATAGGTTTTAGGTTGCTCGCTTTTTTTATAACTTTCTCTGACGTTTATGTTGCCATACATAAAGTTAGCATTACCCACTTAAATTATGATAGCGTTAGCATAGATTGTGCGTCTGTAGTTTGTTCGTACAAGTCAGACATTGATAAGTATATTATGAATAATTGCTACATCACTTGTAAAGGTCGCTCCACACGCACTTGGCTCGTTGCATACGTATATCACAATGACGAAATCATAAAAGATTTGTTACATTTTACAAAAATATTCGCATAAATTGTAAACAATGTTGTCATAAAAATAAAAACCCGACTCCGGTGTTGCCATTACATGGACAAATAATTTCAT
Source organism: Ceramica pisi (assembly GCA_963859965.1). Taxonomy (NCBI): domain Eukaryota; kingdom Metazoa; phylum Arthropoda; class Insecta; order Lepidoptera; family Noctuidae; genus Ceramica; species Ceramica pisi. The sequence goes on from OY982556.1 coordinate 14,868,504, forward strand.
TATTATAAAAAGAAAGTTATAGTAAGATGGATTAATTATTATACATAATTATGGCTACAAGTTATAAAAATACTACTGACCATAAGACTTATATTTTTACATCTTATAACACTAAAGTATAAATTGATCTAAGAGATACTAAGGAAGATGGCGGTCACTACTGAGTACTGACCAATCAGAACGAGTCTTTCGACACTGACAGCTAAATAATTATATGTTTACAAGAAACATGAGAAAGGGACATTATGTTCTCTTACTCCTATCTCTTTCTTTTACCAACCGTCAGAAAGAGACGACACTAGTTCTGTATTGACACCCTTGAGCACTTGAGATATTCACTAATTAAATAAAACAAAAATTCTACTTAAAACTATGATAATTTCTGATCAAATCATTAGTCAATGATATTCCTAGATAAATAAGTACCTACATGACACCGTCGTCGGATGACAGGCATTCACTAAGAGTACAAACGCACTTATATATGAAACTTAAATACAAATAAATAATTATACATATGTATAGAACACAAGTAAAAGCGCAGGTACATCAGTACACACTCAAACTTAATAATAACTTAATAAAAACCATGTCTATTGTTTCTGTTAAAGCTCAAACCCACCGCGGGGCACGCTAGCCACAGCCACGCGGCGTATTTTAACTGCGTGGGTTCATTTGCTTGACAAAGTGGGTCTACGTTTCCATTGCAGTACACGCTACACACCCACACTATGTACGTATAAACTTTATACACATATATTAGGTAACCCACAACTATGTTAAAAAAAATATTCTTGCAAAAACACGTGCCTAGCCTCTCCGTGCGCCGCGGTGGGATTCCGCCTTTAAGCTATGTATGTCATCTCACACTCACTCCTAGAACGAAAATGATCGCGAAACGATTCAATTGTCAAGCAGTTGTACAAGACTGGTTGAATGAGTTCAACAGTAACACACATTACACGCCTCGATCACTTCGTCCTAGAGAGCGAGTGTAAGGCAGCCATGTCTCCTAGCGCCCTTCGGACGGCAGAAGGCGAAACATTTTAAACAGCTACAATGAGATCGCACTATTGTGAGTTGACGTAACACTATCGTGATTCCAATGTTTCGTGCGACAAGGACAAAAATATCTTGCCTCGTTTCATCGTCTCTGTTTAAAATAAACAGCGCACACATTCATTGAATTCCATTCACGGTATTGTTCGATTTGCTAATACAATCAAATTAATGCTAACGAGACGTACCCATGAGCCGGCTTCGAACCTGCTATCTATCACTACTATATTACACGACACTTATACGCTAACTGGCAACACTGAACACTCATTGTTTTTGGTACAGAGGTCTTATATGCGACATGAAAAGATCTATGAGCGTGCTAACTATTCCCCGGTTTCAGGAAAGAAATTATGGAAATTGCGATTGGCTGTTGATATATTAAAACACTAGCAGAAGGGTTTGCCAACAAGTCTAAGTGCGTGCACGTATAATTTTCCTACCAGAAACTGGGGCTAAGAGAAATAAAAACGATACCCTCCTGGAGGCGATGGGTCAAAATGGCGCTAATGGCGCCCTCTGTACCTTGTAAGTGTAGATGTCACTTAAACTAGACATGTGCGTTAAGTACTAACAATTGTGTCGTATTTACAACAATACCGCCACACTCGCCCGCCTGAGATTATTCCCTACCAGTACCCACATAGTCTACAACTAAACATACAAAATAACTGTTTGGACGAGCGCCCTGTGAGCTGTGCTTTGCTGCACTTACTAACATAATATTATTATGGTCTACATTGAGCTGGAGACTGCTTGTGTCACAGGCAGCTTACACTGTGTCAATATTATGGTTTTTCTTTTTCTCTAATATGTCTATACATGTATTCAAACAATAAATTATATAGCGGCATAGTTATATTGTGAACCTCAAGATATTCATAAGAATATGTTGAGGTTCACAATATATCTCGCCTACGGACGACGGTCTTCAGAGGCGATGACCGCAATGCCAATGTTTGTTGAGTTACCAATAGATACTGGTACAATGTTCAACAATGATAGTGTTCATTAATGTTTCAACTTCGATGAAACTTATAAAATCACCTGTGAATAATTTCATGAATTCAGTACCCCTAAAATAAATGATTGCAGTCAAAGTGTTGATGTATTGCAATTATTATAAAATAACTGCTCTGTTGTCACTTACCTGGCACAACATGTAACACTAGTAATCTCTGAATTGAATTAAAGCTTGTATAACACATAACTAACTGAATATGATTGGCAGTGCCATACAACGTAGGAGTTGAGTTAACAACGACATTAATCACACACACAGTAACATGACAAGACGCGAGATTGAGTGAACACACACAACAAGTGTGTGGACTGCAGACACCAATGTGCACAGTATTATGATCTCTATTGATGCCTACATTAAACGGCATTTTGATATGAACAATATTGCTGTACATTTTCTGTGATTCATTTGTAAGTTTACTCATAAATGTTGAATGAGTATTATAGACATCGCTACTTTTCAATGATGTATCTCTATCTAAGGATAGCATTACATTTGCGTGGATAGTGAACTCAATCACTAACTTAAAAGTAAGATAAGTGTATGTACATTAGTGTTAAGTAGTGTCACTATCACCACAAACTGTGGTTCACAGTTCCATCACTTTCATAATTAGTTGATAAGTTAGTTAAATAAGTAGTTTGTTCAGTGGTAGTATTGATTATGGGCTGTGTGTAGTGAGGTCGAGCACTTCAGTTCAGTAGCTAGGTGAGCACAGTCGGTAGTGGTCACAAGCGCGTGTGACGCAGCGCCCGCAGCGCGCGGGCCCTGGCTCAGTCCCGCAGCAGGCCGCGCGCCTTCGCCGTCAGCTTGCGCACGCGCCCGCGCGACGAGATGGACACCGCGCCCCCCGCGCCACCCGCACTCCCCGCACTCCCCGCGCCCTCCGCCTGTCCCAGCGACCCATCTGCTGCGTCATCTGTCACAAACAGTTGTCATTACTACTATATAGTTGGTGTAACGTCACGCGTTCTACTTCCGACGAAGTCTGTTTACCTGCTGTGTTGCCTGTCTTTGTCCGAGATATACTAATCCCAGCCTCTCAAGTGTTGCACTTGTCATACTAATTTTGTCCAAAAACAGTAATATTTGATCAATGAAAACAATACTAGTAAAATTTAGAATAAATAAAAAAACATTTAAACCTAAATGTAACACATTTATCATTCACTTCTGAAGCTTATTTCATGTAGCAAAGTATACATATTATTACAAATTCAACTCGTAAAAGCACAATTATTCATAAGTACTTCTAATGAAGCCTGTAGTACCATACACAATGTTCAGTCAAGTCAGACCCTAACTGCCACATCCACCCTAGCGACAACATAAATAACACTTTTGCTTACGCAAGTTTTTTGTAGTATACGTTTTTCTACTATAACATATCCGAACGTGGTACGTTCCACACACCATGTTTTCAAAAACACTTTTCTCACGCTATATATTTCATGTTGGCTACTCTGGTCTTATCTATCCACCTTATTGGAAAGAAACGACGCCATCTTAAAACTAAAAACCCTCCTTCCCCCCTCCTTCTCCTTCTCCTTCTTGATCCTTTGTAGGTCGAATTAAACGTTATTTAATTTTTAATTTTTAAAACACTGTTCGGTATGATTCGCATCAGCAACTACACGCTGATGAACCGCTCCGCAAACTAGCGCTATATATGCTGTCCATCTAATGGCAGTACCGCGACGCAACCATAATCCCAAAGACAATCTGTGAGTGTTGGCCGACACAAGGTGGACAGTAAAAAAAACGTCTAGTGTAGTGCTGGAAGAAACCACGTGTGAGACCTCAGCACGGCGCTCTCCAGTCGCATCACCCCATCGTCCCAGGCGAACATCCAAAACATCCAAAGTAAGTCCCAATTTGTTCCCTAGATAAACCAGTGCCAACATTCACTCAAGCATAATTGAAATTCCCGCTAAATTGGTCCTTCGAAGCCGCTATCCTAAACTTCACCAACTTTCATTTTGATAGAGGCGGCCACAGACAAGTCCAGCTTAACAAACGACAAGTCTAACACCAGTACGCTACCATTGCATGAACATACCGTTCCCATTGGTCCGATGCGCACTGTGTGACGCGTGCGCTCTGTGAGCCGCGTGCGAGGCGTGCGCGGCGTGGGAGGCGTGTCCGTTGAAGTAGTTGTGGTCGCTGGTGTGCGCGCTGCCCTCCGCGCTCGCGCTCTGAACATAACGTCACAATTAACATTATTTGACAAAAATAAATAACATGGTAGTGAGTGGGTTGTGATAGTGTGGTTGCGTTCTGATAAATTGAAAAAATAATTTTCAGTCGGTTTGAGGAGTTTATATAAGTCAGAAACAATGTGGGGCCCAAAATACTGCCCCTAGGCACTCCCAGCTGCACTTTATCATAATGATTTGAGGCAAAAGTTGACACTGTGCGGCGTAGCACAATGCTCTATTAGACAAATAATCTGCTTTCAATAACATAGGGGTGCCTCAGATGACAACAGTTTCAAACTTATGGCCTGGTGCTGGTGGTGCTGCAGCCGCTTGCTGATGGCGGCCACTGAGTCTTAGTTCGCGGGTAGCCACTATCTATAAGTATACCTGTTCAGCATGGTGGCGCCTCCGGCTGGCCTGGTGCGCGTGGTGCGTGCGCGCATGCTGGTGGTGCTGCAGCCGCTTGCTGATGGCGGCCACTGAGTCTTAGTTCGCGGGTAGCCACTATCTATAAGTATACCTGTTCAGCATGGTGGCGCCTCCGGCTGGCCTGGTGCGCGTGGTGCGTGCGCGCATGCTGGTGGTGCTGCAGCCGCTTGCTGATGGCGGCCACTGAGTCTTAGTTCGCGGGTAGCCACTATCTATAAGTATACCTGTTCAGCATGGTGGCGCCTCCGGCTGGCCTGGTGCGCGTGGTGCGTGCGCGCATGCTGGTGGTGCTGCAGCCGCTTGCTGATGGCGGCCACTGAGTCTTAGTTCGCGGGTAGCCACTATCTATAAGTATACCTGTTCAGCATGGTGGCGCCTCCGGCTGGCCTGGTGCGCGTGGTGCGTGCGCGCATGCTGGTGGTGCTGCAGCCGCTTGCTGATGGCGGCCACTGAGTCTTAGTTCGCGGGTAGCCACTATCTATAAGTATACCTGTTCAGCATGGTGGCGCCTCCGGCTGGCCTGGTGCGCGTGGTGCGTGCGCGCATGCTGGTGGTGCTGCAGCCGCTTGCTGATGGCGGCCACTGAGTCTTAGTTCGCGGGTAGCCACTATCTATAAGTATACCTGTTCAGCATGGTGGCGCCTCCGGCTGGCCTGGTGCGCGTGGTGCGTGCGCGCATGCTGGTGGTGCTGCAGCCGCTTGCTGATGGCGGCCACTGAGTCTTAGTTCGCGGGTAGCCACTATCTATAAGTATACCTGTTCAGCATGGTGGCGCCTCCGGCTGGCCTGGTGCGCGTGGTGCGTGCGCGCATGCTGGTGGTGCTGCAGCCGCTTGCTGATGGCGGCCACTGAGTCTTAGTTCGCGGGTAGCCACTATCTATAAGTATACCTGTTCAGCATGGTGGCGCCTCCGGCTGGCCTGGTGCGCGTGGTGCGTGCGCGCATGCTGGTGGTGCTGCAGCCGCTTGCTGATGGCGGCCACTGAGTCTTAGTTCGCGGGTAGCCACTATCTATAAGTATACCTGTTCAGCATGGTGGCGCCTCCGGCTGGCCTGGTGCGCGTGGTGCGTGCGCGCATGCTGGTGGTGCTGCAGCCGCTTGCTGATGGCGGCCACTGAGTCTTAGTTCGCGGGTAGCCACTATCTATAAGTATACCTGTTCAGCATGGTGGCGCCTCCGGCTGGCCTGGTGCGCGTGGTGCGTGCGCGCATGCTGGTGGTGCTGCAGCCGCTTGCTGATGGCGGCCACTGAGTCTTAGTTCGCGGGTAGCCACTATCTATAAGTATACCTGTTCAGCATGGTGGCGCCTCCGGCTGGCCTGGTGCGCGTGGTGCGTGCGCGCATGCTGGTGGTGCTGCAGCCGCTTGCTGATGGCGGCCACTGAGTCTTAGTTCGCGGGTAGCCACTATCTATAAGTATACCTGTTCAGCATGGTGGCGCCTCCGGCTGGCCTGGTGCGCGTGGTGCGTGCGCGCATGCTGGTGGTGCTGCAGCCGCTTGCTGATGGCGGCCACTGAGTCTTAGTTCGCGGGTAGCCACTATCTATAAGTATACCTGTTCAGCATGGTGGCGCCTCCGGCTGGCCTGGTGCGCGTGGTGCGTGCGCGCATGCTGGTGGTGCTGCAGCCGCTTGCTGATGGCGGCCACTGAGTCTTAGTTCGCGGGTAGCCACTATCTATAAGTATACCTGTTCAGCATGGTGGCGCCTCCGGCTGGCCTGGTGCGCGTGGTGCGTGCGCGCATGCTGGTGGTGCTGCAGCCGCTTGCTGATGGCGGCCACTGAGTCTTAGTTCGCGGGTAGCCACTATCTATAAGTATACCTGTTCAGCATGGTGGCGCCTCCGGCTGGCCTGGTGCGCGTGGTGCGTGCGCGCATGCTGGTGGTGCTGCAGCCGCTTGCTGATGGCGGCCACTGAGTCTTAGTTCGCGGGTAGCCACTATCTATAAGTATACCTGTTCAGCATGGTGGCGCCTCCGGCTGGCCTGGTGCGCGTGGTGCGTGCGCGCATGCTGGTGGTGCTGCAGCCGCTTGCTGATGGCGGCCACTGAGTCTTAGTTCGCGGGTAGCCACTATCTATAAGTATACCTGTTCAGCATGGTGGCGCCTCCGGCTGGCCTGGTGCGCGTGGTGCGTGCGCGCATGCTGGTGGTGCTGCAGCCGCTTGCTGATGGCGGCCACTGAGTCTTAGTTCGCGGGTAGCCACTATCTATAAGTATACCTGTTCAGCATGGTGGCGCCTCCGGCTGGCCTGGTGCGCGTGGTGCGTGCGCGCATGCTGGTGGTGCTGCAGCCGCTTGCTGATGGCGGCCACTGAGTCTTAGTTCGCGGGTAGCCACTATCTATAAGTATACCTGTTCAGCATGGTGGCGCCTCCGGCTGGCCTGGTGCGCGTGGTGCGTGCGCGCATGCTGGTGGTGCTGCAGCCGCTTGCTGATGGCGGCCACTGAGTCTTAGTTCGCGGGTAGCCACTATCTATAAGTATACCTGTTCAGCATGGTGGCGCCTCCGGCTGGCCTGGTGCGCGTGGTGCGTGCGCGCATGCTGGTGGTGCTGCAGCCGCTTGCTGATGGCGGCCACTGAGTCTTAGTTCGCGGGTAGCCACTATCTATAAGTATACCTGTTCAGCATGGTGGCGCCTCCGGCTGGCCTGGTGCGCGTGGTGCGTGCGCGCATGCTGGTGGTGCTGCAGCCGCTTGCTGATGGCGGCCACTGAGTCTTAGTTCGCGGGTAGCCACTATCTATAAGTATACCTGTTCAGCATGGTGGCGCCTCCGGCTGGCCTGGTGCGCGTGGTGCGTGCGCGCATGCTGGTGGTGCTGCAGCCGCTTGCTGATGGCGGCCACTGAGTCTTAGTTCGCGGGTAGCCACTATCTATAAGTATACCTGTTCAGCATGGTGGCGCCTCCGGCTGGCCTGGTGCGCGTGGTGCGTGCGCGCATGCTGGTGGTGCTGCAGCCGCTTGCTGATGGCTGCCACTGAGTCTTAGTTCGCGGGTAGCCACTATCTATAAGTATACCTGTTCAGCATGGTGGCGCCTCCGGCTGGCCTGGTGCGCGTGGTGCGTGCGCGCATGCTGGTGGTGCTGCAGCCGCTTGCTGATGGCGGCCACTGAGTCTTAGTTCGCGGGTAGCCACTATCTATAAGTATACCTGTTCAGCATGGTGGCGCCTCCGGCTGGCCTGGTGCGCGTGGTGCGTGCGCGCATGCTGGTGGTGCTGCAGCCGCTTGCTGATGGCGGCCACTGAGTCTTAGTTCGCGGGTAGCCACTATCTATAAGTATACCTGTTCAGCATGGTGGCGCCTCCGGCTGGCCTGGTGCGCGTGGTGCGTGCGCGCATGCTGGTGGTGCTGCAGCCGCTTGCTGATGGCGGCCACTGAGTCTTAGTTCGCGGGTAGCCACTATCTATAAGTATACCTGTTCAGCATGGTGGCGCCTCCGGCTGGCCTGGTGCGCGTGGTGCGTGCGCGCATGCTGGTGGTGCTGCAGCCGCTTGCTGATGGCGGCCACTGAGTCTTAGTTCGCGGGTAGCCACTATCTATAAGTATACTCACACACCTCTGCTTGATTGCGCACCTCGTACCCAATTTTTGTTTGATAAAGGTGACTACGAGTCTATCAGCAGAGACATTTGTATGACTGACTGGGAAAAGGAGTTCTCGGCGCGGTCAATTGATGACTCAGTGGACTTTTTCAATCAGTTTATTTTTGATCTACAAATAAAATATATTCCACAAAAGCTGTCTCGGAATAAAAAGTATCCAACATGGTATAGTTCGTCACTTATTAATACAATAAAAGAAAAATTTAAATACTTAAAAAGATTCAAAACCTACGGTAATTTGTCTGACGAACTAACATTCAAGCTTCTTCGGGAAAGGTCGAAAAGTTTGGAGTCTCAATGCTACCGAAATTATTTGGATCTGACAGAAAATTCCATCAAAAATAACCCCAAATATTTCTGGACATACGTAAAGAAACGCCATAACTCAAACGCAATCCCAAGTACATTAAATTACAACAGTGACACTTTGCGGACCGGGGAATCTATTTGTCAGGCTTTTTCAGAATACTTCCACTCTACTTTTCTCAATCCCAGTGTTGGCCATCCTATCTCCTCAGATATTCATTCTATCGATCCATTGAACTCATTGTCTGATATCTGCAGTATCGTTATTAGTATTGATGAAATTATTGATTTGCTTCGTAAATTAGACACGTGTAAATCAGCTGGTCCAGATAACATTGCATCCCAAATTCTTGTCCGCTGTGCACCCTCGATAGCACAACCTATTTCGATTCTATTTAAAAAATCTTTGAACAGTTGTGTAGTACCGCAAATATGGAAATCTGCGTTTGTAACGCCTATACATAAAAAAGGTGTCAAAACCGATATAACGAATTACAGGCCGATTTCTAAACTGTGTATAATAGCAAAAGTTTTTGAGAGAATAATATATGACCAGGTCTATTCTGCTCTCCAAACTTCATTTAGCTCGTTCCAACACGGTTTTCTGAAAGGGAGGTCTACTGTCACGAACCTGATTATCCTTAATGACTTTATAACTGATGCCATGGACAATGGTGAGCAGGTTGATGTTGTTTATACGGACTACAGCAAAGCCTTTGACCGTATCGATCACAGCATCCTCATTACTAAGTTAAATGGCATCGGAATCTGCGGCGATCTACTTAGATGGTTTTCGTCTTACCTTGCGAATAGGTCCCAAGCAGTAGTACTCAACAATTATATTTCAAGCTGGGTACCTATACCTAGTGGAGTCCCACAAGGTTCACTGCTCGCCCCATTGCTCTTTATAATCTACATCAACGACATTGATTCTTGCTTGACCTCATCCAAACTATTGTGTTTTGCAGACGATATGAAAATCTATGTCAAAATATCATCGCAAATGGATGTAACGGCACTCCAGAATGATCTGTGTCGTCTGGAGGACTACTGTCAAAGGAACAAGCTAGATCTTAATCCCGCTAAATGCTCGGTTATTACGTATTCTCGGAAGCGCTCAATCGTTACTGGATCTTATACCCTAGGTCATCAAATCCTGCCTAGATCAAACTCCATCCGTGATCTGGGGGTTCATCACGATTCCAAGCTCAGTTTCGAAGTACATATAGATGCAATAGTCGGTAAGGCATCTAAATCATTGGGTTTCATAATGCGACTATCCAAATGCTTCTCTCAAGCCAAAACTTTAAAGATCCTATATTGTACCTATGTTAGAAGCCATTTGGAGTACGCGTCGGAAATATGGAACCCATGTTATCACAAATATATCAACCGAATTGAGAGCATCCAAAAAAGATTTATAAGATATTTATGTTACCATCAGAAAATTCCGTATAAGTCAGAAAATTACCTTAAACTATGCAAAAAATATCACATTCTACCTCTAGCTCACCGCCGTGAGATTACTGACTGCGTCATGTTGTTGAAAATCTTTAACAATCACATTAACTGCTCCGATATTCTGTCACAATTCTATTTCAACACCCCCAGGAAGTCTAAACGATATAGTCCACCTTTGCGTGTGCCACTTGCCTCAACAAATTATAGGCAGAACTCATATATTGTGCGTGCAAGCAGAAATTTAAACAAGCTGTGTAAGCAGCACGATTTGGATCCCTTCACAACTAGTGTGTCCTCAGCCAGGAGGTGCTTAAGCCGAAACTTTTTCATATAAGTTGTTAATTAAGTATAGTATAGTTATTTTAATTAAGTATAGTGATAGTTTTGCAGTGCGAGCAACATTTGAGTACCTACAAGTATTAGTCAGTGAGTAATTTTGTTGTGAATGTCCATAGAAATTACTTTCTTTTTCTGAATTTTAAAAGTGGAGACTTGTAATTGGCTGACAGTCTTATTTACTGATCTTGATGTGTTTGTTTTAGCTGTAAGTCTTCCATATTGCTTAAATAAATAAATAAATAAATAAATAATACCTGTTCAGCATGGTGGCGCCTCCGGCTGGCCTGGTGCGCGTGGTGCGTGCGCGCATGCTGGTGGTGCTGCAGCCGCTTGCTGATGGCGGCCACTGAGTCTTAGTTCGCGGGTAGCCACTATCTATAAGTATACCTGTTCAGCATGGTGGCGCCTCCGGCTGGCCTGGTGCGCGTGGTGCGTGCGCGCATGCTGGTGGTGCTGCAGCCGCTTGCTGATGGCGGCCACTGAGTCTTAGTTCGCGGGTAGCCACTATCTATAAGTATACCTGTTCAGCATGGTGGCGCCTCCGGCTGGCCTGGTGCGCGTGGTGCGTGCGCGCATGCTGGTGGTGCTGCAGCCGCTTGCTGATGGCGGCCACTGAGTCTTAGTTCGCGGGTAGCCACTATCTATAAGTATACCTGTTCAGCATGGTGGCGCCTCCGGCTGGCCTGGTGCGCGTGGTGCGTGCGCGCATGCTGGTGGTGCTGCAGCCGCTTGCTGATGGCGGCCACTGAGTCTTAGTTCGCGGGTAGCCACTATCTATAAGTATACCTGTTCAGCATGGTGGCGCCTCCGGCTGGCCTGGTGCGCGTGGTGCGTGCGCGCATGCTGGTGGTGCTGCAGCCGCTTGCTGATGGCGGCCACTGAGTCTTAGTTCGCGGGTAGCCACTATCTATAAGTATACCTGTTCAGCATGGTGGCGCCTCCGGCTGGCCTGGTGCGCGTGGTGCGTGCGCGCATGCTGGTGGTGCTGCAGCCGCTTGCTGATGGCGGCCACTGAGTCTTAGTTCGCGGGTAGCCACTATCTATAAGTATACCTGTTCAGCATGGTGGCGCCTCCGGCTGGCCTGGTGCGCGTGGTGCGTGCGCGCATGCTGGTGGTGCTGCAGCCGCTTGCTGATGGCGGCCACTGAGTCTTAGTTCGCGGGTAGCCACTATCTATAAGTATACCTGTTCAGCATGGTGGCGCCTCCGGCTGGCCTGGTGCGCGTGGTGCGTGCGCGCATGCTGGTGGTGCTGCAGCCGCTTGCTGATGGCGGCCACTGAGTCTTAGTTCGCGGGTAGCCACTATCTATAAGTATACCTGTTCAGCATGGTGGCGCCTCCGGCTGGCCTGGTGCGCGTGGTGCGTGCGCGCATGCTGGTGGTGCTGCAGCCGCTTGCTGATGGCGGCCACTGAGTCTTAGTTCGCGGGTAGCCACTATCTATAAGTATACCTGTTCAGCATGGTGGCGCCTCCGGCTGGCCTGGTGCGCGTGGTGCGTGCGCGCATGCTGGTGGTGCTGCAGCCGCTTGCTGATGGCGGCCACTGAGTCTTAGTTCGCGGGTAGCCACTATCTATAAGTATACCTGTTCAGCATGGTGGCGCCTCCGGCTGGCCTGGTGCGCGTGGTGCGTGCGCGCATGCTGGTGGTGCTGCAGCCGCTTGCTGATGGCGGCCACTGAGTCTTAGTTCGCGGGTAGCCACTATCTATAAGTATACCTGTTCAGCATGGTGGCGCCTCCGGCTGGCCTGGTGCGCGTGGTGCGTGCGCGCATGCTGGTGGTGCTGCAGCCGCTTGCTGATGGCGGCCACTGAGTCTTAGTTCGCGGGTAGCCACTATCTATAAGTATACCTGTTCAGCATGGTGGCGCCTCCGGCTGGCCTGGTGCGCGTGGTGCGTGCGCGCATGCTGGTGGTGCTGCAGCCGCTTGCTGATGGCGGCCACTGAGTCTTAGTTCGCGGGTAGCCACTATCTATAAGTATACCTGTTCAGCATGGTGGCGCCTCCGGCTGGCCTGGTGCGCGTGGTGCGTGCGCGCATGCTGGTGGTGCTGCAGCCGCTTGCTGATGGCGGCCACTGAGTCTTAGTTCGCGGGTAGCCACTATCTATAAGTATACCTGTTCAGCATGGTGGCGCCTCCGGCTGGCCTGGTGCGCGTGGTGCGTGCGCGCATGCTGGTGGTGCTGCAGCCGCTTGCTGATGGCGGCCACTGAGTCTTAGTTCGCGGGTAGCCACTATCTATAAGTATACCTGTTCAGCATGGTGGCGCCTCCGGCTGGCCTGGTGCGCGTGGTGCGTGCGCGCATGCTGGTGGTGCTGCAGCCGCTTGCTGATGGCGGCCACTGAGTCTTAGTTCGCGGGTAGCCACTATCTATAAGTATACCTGTTCAGCATGGTGGCGCCTCCGGCTGGCCTGGTGCGCGTGGTGCGTGCGCGCATGCTGGTGGTGCTGCAGCCGCTTGCTGATGGCGGCCACTGAGTCTTAGTTCGCGGGTAGCCACTATCTATAAGTATACCTGTTCAGCATGGTGGCGCCTCCGGCTGGCCTGGTGCGCGTGGTGCGTGCGCGCATGCTGGTGGTGCTGCAGCCGCTTGCTGATGGCGGCCACTGAGTCTTAGTTCGCGGGTAGCCACTATCTATAAGTATACCTGTTCAGCATGGTGGCGCCTCCGGCTGGCCTGGTGCGCGTGGTGCGTGCGCGCATGCTGGTGGTGCTGCAGCCGCTTGCTGATGGCGGCCACTGAGTCTTAGTTCGCGGGTAGCCACTATCTATAAGTATACCTGTTCAGCATGGTGGCGCCTCCGGCTGGCCTGGTGCGCGTGGTGCGTGCGCGCATGCTGGTGGTGCTGCAGCCGCTTGCTGATGGCGGCCACTGAGTCTTAGTTCGCGGGTAGCCACTATCTATAAGTATACCTGTTCAGCATGGTGGCGCCTCCGGCTGGCCTGGTGCGCGTGGTGCGTGCGCGCATGCTGGTGGTGCTGCAGCCGCTTGCTGATGGCGGCCACTGAGTCTTAGTTCGCGGGTAGCCACTATCTATAAGTATACCTGTTCAGCATGGTGGCGCCTCCGGCTGGCCTGGTGCGCGTGGTGCGTGCGCGCATGCTGGTGGTGCTGCAGCCGCTTGCTGATGGCGGCCACTGAGTCTTAGTTCGCGGGTAGCCACTATCTATAAGTATACCTGTTCAGCATGGTGGCGCCTCCGGCTGGCCTGGTGCGCGTGGTGCGTGCGCGCATGCTGGTGGTGCTGCAGCCGCTTGCTGATGGCGGCCACTGAGTCTTAGTTCGCGGGTAGCCACTATCTATAAGTATACCTGTTCAGCATGGTGGCGCCTCCGGCTGGCCTGGTGCGCGTGGTGCGTGCGCGCATGCTGGTGGTGCTGCAGCCGCTTGCTGATGGCGGCCACTGAGTCTTAGTTCGCGGGTAGCCACTATCTATAAGTATACCTGTTCAGCATGGTGGCGCCTCCGGCTGGCCTGGTGCGCGTGGTGCGTGCGCGCATGCTGGTGGTGCTGCAGCCGCTTGCTGATGGCGGCCACTGAGTCTTAGTTCGCGGGTAGCCACTATCTATAAGTATACCTGTTCAGCATGGTGGCGCCTCCGGCTGGCCTGGTGCGCGTGGTGCGTGCGCGCATGCTGGTGGTGCTGCAGCCGCTTGCTGATGGCGGCCACTGAGTCTTAGTTCGCGGGTAGCCACTATCTATAAGTATACCTGTTCAGCATGGTGGCGCCTCCGGCTGGCCTGGTGCGCGTGGTGCGTGCGCGCATGCTGGTGGTGCTGCAGCCGCTTGCTGATGGCGGCCACTGAGTCTTAGTTCGCGGGTAGCCACTATCTATAAGTATACCTGTTCAGCATGGTGGCGCCTCCGGCTGGCCTGGTGCGCGTGGTGCGTGCGCGCATGCTGGTGGTGCTGCAGCCGCTTGCTGATGGCGGCCACTGAGTCTTAGTTCGCGGGTAGCCACTATCTATAAGTATACCTGTTCAGCATGGTGGCGCCTCCGGCTGGCCTGGTGCGCGTGGTGCGTGCGCGCATGCTGGTGGTGCTGCAGCCGCTTGCTGATGGCGGCCACTGAGTCTTAGTTCGCGGGTAGCCACTATCTATAAGTATACCTGTTCAGCATGGTGGCGCCTCCGGCTGGCCTGGTGCGCGTGGTGCGTGCGCGCATGCTGGTGGTGCTGCAGCCGCTTGCTGATGGCGGCCACTGAGTCTTAGTTCGCGGGTAGCCACTATCTATAAGTATACCTGTTCAGCATGGTGGCGCCTCCGGCTGGCCTGGTGCGCGTGGTGCGTGCGCGCATGCTGGTGGTGCTGCAGCCGCTTGCTGATGGCGGCCACTGAGTCTTAGTTCGCGGGTAGCCACTATCTATAAGTATACCTGTTCAGCATGGTGGCGCCTCCGGCTGGCCTGGTGCGCGTGGTGCGTGCGCGCATGCTGGTGGTGCTGCAGCCGCTTGCTGATGGCGGCCACTGAGTCTTAGTTCGCGGGTAGCCACTATCTATAAGTATACCTGTTCAGCATGGTGGCGCCTCCGGCTGGCCTGGTGCGCGTGGTGCGTGCGCGCATGCTGGTGGTGCTGCAGCCGCTTGCTGATGGCGGCCACTGAGTCTTAGTTCGCGGGTAGCCACTATCTATAAGTATACCTGTTCAGCATGGTGGCGCCTCCGGCTGGCCTGGTGCGCGTGGTGCGTGCGCGCATGCTGGTGGTGCTGCAGCCGCTTGCTGATGGCGGCCACTGAGTCTTAGTTCGCGGGTAGCCACTATCTATAAGTATACCTGTTCAGCATGGTGGCGCCTCCGGCTGGCCTGGTGCGCGTGGTGCGTGCGCGCATGCTGGTGGTGCTGCAGCCGCTTGCTGATGGCGGCCACTGAGTCTTAGTTCGCGGGTAGCCACTATCTATAAGTATACCTGTTCAGCATGGTGGCGCCTCCGGCTGGCCTGGTGCGCGTGGTGCGTGCGCGCATGCTGGTGGTGCTGCAGCCGCTTGCTGATGGCGGCCACTGAGTCTTAGTTCGCGGGTAGCCACTATCTATAAGTATACCTGTTCAGCATGGTGGCGCCTCCGGCTGGCCTGGTGCGCGTGGTGCGTGCGCGCATGCTGGTGGTGCTGCAGCCGCTTGCTGATGGCGGCCACTGAGTCTTAGTTCGCGGGTAGCCACTATCTATAAGTATACCTGTTCAGCATGGTGGCGCCTCCGGCTGGCCTGGTGCGCGTGGTGCGTGCGCGCATGCTGGTGGTGCTGCAGCCGCTTGCTGATGGCGGCCACTGAGTCTTAGTTCGCGGGTAGCCACTATCTATAAGTATACCTGTTCAGCATGGTGGCGCCTCCGGCTGGCCTGGTGCGCGTGGTGCGTGCGCGCATGCTGGTGGTGCTGCAGCCGCTTGCTGATGGCGGCCACTGAGTCTTAGTTCGCGGGTAGCCACTATCTATAAGTATACCTGTTCAGCATGGTGGCGCCTCCGGCTGGCCTGGTGCGCGTGGTGCGTGCGCGCATGCTGGTGGTGCTGCAGCCGCTTGCTGATGGCGGCCACTGAGTCTTAGTTCGCGGGTAGCCACTATCTATAAGTATACCTGTTCAGCATGGTGGCGCCTCCGGCTGGCCTGGTGCGCGTGGTGCGTGCGCGCATGCTGGTGGTGCTGCAGCCGCTTGCTGATGGCGGCCACTGAGTCTTAGTTCGCGGGTAGCCACTATCTATAAGTATACCTGTTCAGCATGGTGGCGCCTCCGGCTGGCCTGGTGCGCGTGGTGCGTGCGCGCATGCTGGTGGTGCTGCAGCCGCTTGCTGATGGCGGCCACTGAGTCTTAGTTCGCGGGTAGCCACTATCTATAAGTATACCTGTTCAGCATGGTGGCGCCTCCGGCTGGCCTGGTGCGCGTGGTGCGTGCGCGCATGCTGGTGGTGCTGCAGCCGCTTGCTGATGGCGGCCACTGAGTCCTCTTCGCTATCCTCGTTGTATTGCCGCTGAGCGCGGCGCGCGCGCAGCGACACGCCGCCGCTCTACAACGAAGAGAACATTGCGTTATACACACGGAACATCAAACTATCAGAAATAAAATAGGGAAGTGCGCTAAATACGTCAATGAATACACGAGAGAGACAGAGAGAGAATAAAGAAAAGAGGAAGAGCAGTGCAAGGCGGAAGGATGATCGGAGGTCGACAGCAGACGCGATATAGATGACACCATCGTGCACCGAGATGGTCCAAGTTTTTGTGTGAGTATAACAATAACCTAACCGCCCGAGCACGTTCAAGCCAAAGACATTCTCAGTAAATGGTATTTAAACGTAAACAGTACTCGCACGTCATGTGCTTCAGTGGGCACAGCAACGAATCCAAGCGCTGAACAATTAACTTGAATTGGTGGAACAGGACCAAAATTGAAACAAGCATTCCTTCCATGATTATAATTTCCTTACCATGATTAAAAGCTTATAATAAGGCTGCACAGTGTCAGCATTGACATAACCAAAAATAAGAAAGGGCTTATAATTGTGCCCTGTGGTATCCCCCATTTTCACGTATATTCCTGAAGAATTGAGACTGTTTATTGTAAGTAATTTTCGTTTTTATTTCAAATAAGATTTAAATAAGCTTAAAGCTGTTTTGCTTAGTGCGTAATGCTGAAGTTTCAGGAGTAATGTTTCGTGATTTACGCTAGCAAACGCCTTTGACAGGTCGCAGGACCTCATGGCATGTTGAGCCCTTCCCACGCATTAAGATTTACCGTCCGTCTCCTGTGCGGCGCTGAGGAGTGGCCGGGCTGGTCGTGCGGGGCGTCGGCGGACGGCTCTCGGCGCGAGCGGTACAGCAGCAGCGGCGCGTCGTCGTCGGACGAGTAGCGCGGCCGGTACGAGCGGTCCGACTTACCGTCCGTCTCCTGTGCGGCGCTGAGGAGTGGCCGGGCTGGTCGTGCGGGGCGTCGGCGGACGGCTCTCGGCGCGAGCGGTACAGCAGCAGCGGCGCGTCGTCGTCGGACGAGTAGCGCGGCCGGTACGAGCGGTCCGACTTACCGTCCGTCTCCTGTGCGGCGCTGAGGAGTGGCCGGGCTGGTCGTGCGGGGCGTCGGCGGACGGCTCTCGGCGCGAGCGGTACAGCAGCAGCGGCGCGTCGTCGTCGGACGAGTAGCGCGGCCGGTACGAGCGGTCCGACTTACCGTCCGTCTCCTGTGCGGCGCTGAGGAGTGGCCGGGCTGGTCGTGCGGGGCGTCGGCGGACGGCTCTCGGCGCGAGCGGTACAGCAGCAGCGGCGCGTCGTCGTCGGACGAGTAGCGCGGCCGGTACGAGCGGTCCGACTTACCGTCCGTCTCCTGTGCGGCGCTGAGGAGTGGCCGGGCTGGTCGTGCGGGGCGTCGGCGGACGGCTCTCGGCGCGAGCGGTACAGCAGCAGCGGCGCGTCGTCGTCGGACGAGTAGCGCGGCCGGTACGAGCGGTCCGACTTACCGTCCGTCTCCTGTGCGGCGCTGAGGAGTGGCCGGGCTGGTCGTGCGGGGCGTCGGCGGACGGCTCTCGGCGCGAGCGGTACAGCAGCAGCGGCGCGTCGTCGTCGGACGAGTAGCGCGGCCGGTACGAGCGGTCCGACTTACCGTCCGTCTCCTGTGCGGCGCTGAGGAGTGGCCGGGCTGGTCGTGCGGGGCGTCGGCGGACGGCTCTCGGCGCGAGCGGTACAGCAGCAGCGGCGCG
This sequence comes from Ceramica pisi, assembly GCA_963859965.1. NCBI lineage: Eukaryota > Metazoa > Arthropoda > Insecta > Lepidoptera > Noctuidae > Ceramica > Ceramica pisi. The sequence goes on from OY982556.1 coordinate 14,886,608, forward strand.
TCGTCGTCGGACGAGTAGCGCGGCCGGTACGAGCGGTCCGACTTACCGTCCGTCTCCTGTGCGGCGCTGAGGAGTGGCCGGGCTGGTCGTGCGGGGCGTCGGCGGACGGCTCTCGGCGCGAGCGGTACAGCAGCAGCGGCGCGTCGTCGTCGGACGAGTAGCGCGGCCGGTACGAGCGGTCCGACTTACCGTCCGTCTCCTGTGCGGCGCTGAGGAGTGGCCGGGCTGGTCGTGCGGGGCGTCGGCGGACGGCTCTCGGCGCGAGCGGTACAGCAGCAGCGGCGCGTCGTCGTCGGACGAGTAGCGCGGCCGGTACGAGCGGTCCGACTTACCGTCCGTCTCCTGTGCGGCGCTGAGGAGTGGCCGGGCTGGTCGTGCGGGGCGTCGGCGGACGGCTCTCGGCGCGAGCGGTACAGCAGCAGCGGCGCGTCGTCGTCGGACGAGTAGCGCGGCCGGTACGAGCGGTCCGACTTACCGTCCGTCTCCTGTGCGGCGCTGAGGAGTGGCCGGGCTGGTCGTGCGGGGCGTCGGCGGACGGCTCTCGGCGCGAGCGGTACAGCAGCAGCGGCGCGTCGTCGTCGGACGAGTAGCGCGGCCGGTACGAGCGGTCCGACTTACCGTCCGTCTCCTGTGCGGCGCTGAGGAGTGGCCGGGCTGGTCGTGCGGGGCGTCGGCGGACGGCTCTCGGCGCGAGCGGTACAGCAGCAGCGGCGCGTCGTCGTCGGACGAGTAGCGCGGCCGGTACGAGCGGTCCGACTTACCGTCCGTCTCCTGTGCGGCGCTGAGGAGTGGCCGGGCTGGTCGTGCGGGGCGTCGGCGGACGGCTCTCGGCGCGAGCGGTACAGCAGCAGCGGCGCGTCGTCGTCGGACGAGTAGCGCGGCCGGTACGAGCGGTCGGACTCGTAGCGCCGCGCCGAGCCGCCCGACGAGCCGCTGCTCGCTGATGACGACGATGACGTCGCCTCCGTGAAGCGCTCGCGGGTGCTGCAACATACGTCATCACTAACACAACACATGTATAGGCAACATTCCGCCATACAACACGGCTACGGCCGGTGAAGGTGTGTGACTGTGAGGTAAGGCAAGTAACATTATGTAAATGGGAAACTAAAATGCGCCAAAAATGTAGCTTTCAGGAACACCGATTACTACAGATCTGGGAGATCTTTTGCCGTTTACATAAACTTTCAGAATCCTATTATTCAAATTTAAAGCAACAGGATCCCGGGAAGAGTTCTAGATCCCTTGTTTCCTTGTATTTTTTTCATACAGAACGCAATCGGATGCTTTGGAGAAATCATAAATAAATGCCCATGGCATCGCATTTGTCGTCCCACTTCGCATTAGAAATACACTAACGTTGAAGGAAACTACAGCAAATTATAATGTTACTTTTAAACTTAATTAAATATAATTGGGACTAAAAATAATGTTTACAATAGTGTACAGTAAACCATATAAGAATGATAGTGAAATGGCACGTGTGAACGAGTCAGCAGCTATAATAGTGTAGCACTGACCGCTTGGCAGGCTGGCCGTGCCGCCGGCGCGCGCGGTGCGCCACGCTGGCACTGCTGTCCGAGCGCGCGAGCCGCCGCTTGCGCGACACGCGTCTGCTGCCGCCGCTGCCGCCGCTGTGTCTGCTGCCGCCGCTCTGCAACACGTAATACATACACATTGCTACCTCTCAGGTAAACGATTATACTACACTACACTGTTCCATTGTTTGGGTCGAGTAGGCTAAGTTTATTGAAGCGTCCGTGGCATTCCTTTACTCTCCCAAACTACATGTGCATGCGAGCAGATTAGTGGCGCACACGTAGGGCGCATGTAGGAACTATAGGCGGCAGCACACTAAAAAATGTTATTATATCTTGACAAAAAAGACTCGTAGCGAGACAAACAAAAATGAGTTTGAAAGAGAAAGTAGTTCTAAAGGATCTTGTAGTAAGATTTGTATCATCACAAATTACTTCAAATATCGCCAAAAACCGTATTTCGAGCACTTTGAAATATGTGTATCTCAAAATTTTTAGCTAAAGAAAGAAGGAAAGAAAGAAAAAGAATGACTACTATCTATTATTACTAGCGTAATTCTGTGATTTAGTTTCAGCATCAGAAAAACTACAAGAAATGGTGTGTCACATCCTAAGGGCAAAAATGTTGTAGACTACATAGTGTAATTAAAGGGAATGTGCACGGCGACAAATCTGCCATCTAGTGTTGCAAATTGGGAACTTGTTCAGTACAAGTACTTGTCATTGTCCTGGACACGTCGGACACGATTAACGACGTTTCACACATAATGCTAGCTACACCTAGTCACTACTCCTCATGTTAGTCATGTTGCCATAACTCGTGAGATGAAGGCAAACTAAAATAATTTTTTTTAAATGTTAAATATTAATTGCATCATCATCATAATTATGAGCCTGCAGACGTCCACTGCTGTCACCACAACAAGTGGTCCTATGCTCAGCCTCCTGAGGGAGTGAGGCCACCCGCGACCCTCGCCAGCTGTGAGCTCAGCATGACGTCTTACGTCACAAACGCAGAGGGCACTGACCTCGTACGTGAGCTCCACCTCGTCGTCGCGCAGCTCCTCCTCCACCACCTGTATGTGCTCGTGCTCGCGCTCGCGCTCGTGCTCGTGCTCGTGCTCGTGCTCGCGCTCGCTGCTGGACGAGCCGTCCTCCGGCGTGGCCTCGCCCTCCACGGAGCTGCGGCTGGAGGCCGCCTGTGTCGAGCCGTTCGCAAGGGAGTAGCCTTCTGTGCATCACAATTAACACATTACTATTATATACATTATTTCACACCTACTGCGAGAAAACTGTTCGCACATTAATGAACTCCGGGTAATAATGACATAAATTGAATTGGCATGACATATATGACGTCTTGGAGTAGGTGATGTGAAATAGTACAGTACTGCAGCAGCAGTAACAGAGGTATTGATGGACGATCGTGGAAATGTGGGCCGAGGCGTAGCCGAGGAGATCGTAAATTACACGACAGATATGAGTTTACTAAGCCTATTCCTATGCTGTGTATATGTTTATGTTTGTTTATTTGGCCGCAAAACACTACAGATATGGATTTTCACACAATTTTTGCCGGCCGCTGCTCGGCCAGTACAGCAATTTCGATTTTACTCGAAGAAAGTTTTCGAAATAAGGCTCAAATTTCCAAGCATGTTTGAGAAAACATTATTTAGTAACATGTAACGCGGACGTAGTAGAAGCACGTAGTTACCGTCCAGCGGCGCGCGGCTGGTGGAGGGGAGCGGCTCCGCACTCGCGCTGCTGCTTTTACTCTTCTTGCCCACGCCTTTACCTGCAATCAAAATAATAATAACATAACTTGTGCTCCCATCGTTCAACAAGTTCAACGCTAAGCAAAGAGTCTACCAGAAGAGAGAGAAATCTTTTTTAAGTTTTAATGAAAGAATGAAGTAACCTGACCACAGAGAGAATACCACAGACCGCTATGAGAGCGACTAAGTCCATAGTGATTAGTGGTAGAACTCTATTATGCGTTCATCCAAGCATATCCCGGTTGGGCTCGTGATACTGGGCCGGGACCGGCAAGATCAAGAAGGCTGTTGGAGGCAGCATGTACTACAGCATGTAGAACTACATAACATGATAAACCGTCCACAGGATAAGACCACAGATTATAGAACAGGGAATGTGTAGAAACTAGCCTTTTTTTTTTTCTTTCTCGGGTCCCTGGAGACCCGGTCCTTTGGTAGGCGTACGAGGGGCCACCAACTCGCAGAGGCCCCGTTAGACATTTCAAATGTAATGGGGCACCAACCATTACATTTATTATTTTATTTTTATTCATTTATCATTACGATTATCCCTGTATGCACTGTGAAAGTATTCCCAAAGACAATCCCCGGTTCAGCCCGGTTGGAGCAGTACTATTGCAGAATATGGAAACAAAAGATGAAACGCTATGGGTTTGTGTGGTTTAGTGGACTGATATTTTTTTATTATAATTATGGAATGGGTTTGCTCTTGACCACAATCACGTTTGCCTGTTACCTTTCCGATGCACGCGCAGCGGCGCGTCGCTGTCCCAGGAGTCGCGCGCGCGCTGCGGGCTGGCGGCGTGCACGCGGCGTGTGTACGTGCTGCATAGGAACAAACGTTACCTTTCCGATGCACGTGCAGCGGCGCGTCGCTGTCCCAGGAGTCGCGCGCGCGCTGCGGGCTGGCGGCGTGCACGCGGCGTGTGTACGTGCTGCATAGGAACAAACGTTACCTTTCCGATGCACGTGCAGCGGCGCGTCGCTGTCCCAGGAGTCGCGCGCGCGCTGCGGGCTGGCGGCGTGCACGCGGCGTGTGTACGTGCTGCATAGGAACAAACGTTACCTTTCCGATGCACGTGCAGCGGCGCGTCGCTGTCCCAGGAGTCGCGCGCGCGCTGCGGGCTGGCGGCGTGCACGCGGCGTGTGTACGTGCTGCATAGGAACAAACGTTACCTTTCCGATGCACGTGCAGCGGCGCGTCGCTGTCCCAGGAGTCGCGCGCGCGCTGCGGGCTGGCGGCGTGCACGCGGCGTGTGTACGTGCTGCATAGGAACAAACGTTACCTTTCCGATGCACGTGCAGCGGCGCGTCGCTGTCCCAGGAGTCGCGCGCGCGCTGCGGGCTGGCGGCGTGCACGCGGCGTGTGTACGTGCTGCATAGGAACAAACGTTACCTTTCCGATGCACGTGCAGCGGCGCGTCGCTGTCCCAGGAGTCGCGCGCGCGCTGCGGGCTGGCGGCGTGCACGCGGCGTGTGTACGTGCTGCATAGGAACAAACGTTACCTTTCCGATGCACGTGCAGCGGCGCGTCGCTGTCCCAGGAGTCGCGCGCGCGCTGCGGGCTGGCGGCGTGCACGCGGCGTGTGTACGTGCTGCATAGGAACAAACGTTACCTTTCCGATGCACGTGCAGCGGCGCGTCGCTGTCCCAGGAGTCGCGCGCGCGCTGCGGGCTGGCGGCGTGCACGCGGCGTGTGTACGTGCTGCATAGGAACAAACGTTACCTTTCCGATGCACGTGCAGCGGCGCGTCGCTGTCCCAGGAGTCGCGCGCGCGCTGCGGGCTGGCGGCGTGCACGCGGCGTGTGTACGTGCTGCATAGGAACAAACGTTACCTTTCCGATGCACGTGCAGCGGCGCGTCGCTGTCCCAGGAGTCGCGCGCGCGCTGCGGGCTGGCGGCGTGCACGCGGCGTGTGTACGTGCTGCATAGGAACAAACGTTACCTTTCCGATGCACGTGCAGCGGCGCGTCGCTGTCCCAGGAGTCGCGCGCGCGCTGCGGGCTGGCGGCGTGCACGCGGCGTGTGTACGTGCTGCATAGGAACAAACGTTACCTTTCCGATGCACGTGCAGCGGCGCGTCGCTGTCCCAGGAGTCGCGCGCGCGCTGCGGGCTGGCGGCGTGCACGCGGCGTGTGTACGTGCTGCATAGGAACAAACGTTACCTTTCCGATGCACGTGCAGCGGCGCGTCGCTGTCCCAGGAGTCGCGCGCGCGCTGCGGGCTGGCGGCGTGCACGCGGCGTGTGTACGTGCTGCATAGGAACAAACGTTACCTTTCCGATGCACGTGCAGCGGCGCGTCGCTGTCCCAGGAGTCGCGCGCGCGCTGCGGGCTGGCGGCGTGCACGCGGCGTGTGTACGTGCTGCATAGGAACAAACGTTACCTTTCCGATGCACGTGCAGCGGCGCGTCGCTGTCCCAGGAGTCGCGCGCGCGCTGCGGGCTGGCGGCGTGCACGCGGCGTGACGTGGCCGCCAGCGTCTCCGAGTCCGAGCTGCCGGACGAGTCGGCCGCTATCTGGGACGCTGGGGTCACAACATAGCTTAAATACTCAAGCACATACACGGTCTTTTAATTCGTTGAAAATCTTGCAGGAGGGAAATAAGTTTTTACCTTGTTTTTTTACAAGTGTTAGTAATCTAAGTTTGAATAAAAACAGCTTACTCACATATTTTTTTGAGTTGAACGAAAAATTTTACAAACTTGAAGAATTGACCCTGTGGCCTGTATATAGCGCTAAAGTCAACATTTGCATTGATAGCGATGAATTCAAAAAATGATATAAAAAATGCTTGTCTGTAAAGTCGAAAACAATTACATTAAAGTGAAGTGACTCTTCACTTTATAAACAGTTCACGCGCGGGTTGTGTGCTGCCGCTGTCTCTCTTCTACTCGGACGCATCGCCGATGGAATGGAAGAGAGACAGATGCGCCACAAGCCATCGTGCCTCTCTATGGTCTCGCTCGAACGCTCGGCTCAGGCGGAGCGTGACAACGAGTCATGCGACGTCATCGTTATACTGAAGAGTATAGTGCGGTACTCACTGCCGGCGGCGGTGCGGCGAGTGCGGCGCGTGGTGCGGCGCGCGCGCGCGGCGCGGCCCGGGCGCCGGGCGCCGCGGCCCGCCGCCGTGTAGCGCGACCACAGCGCCTCGAACAGTGCCGACAGACGCACCGTCATCGAGTAGATCTGCAACACGACAACTGACTCTACTGTGTGTCCACGCAGATGCCCCTGTCATGTCATGAACTTGGAATTGTGCATGTTTCGAAGGTGGTTTTATCTGTCGGTCTATTCTGGCAATAACTTAACGTGTAACTTAGGTGAGTGAACTTGTTTCTACGGATTGACAGGTCACTTCAAGTTTACTTGACCTGAGCTTCCACAGTGATGGTTACCGAACGACACTGCAGAACCGAAGTCAACGTTTTCACAATTGGGAGTTGAACCCGGAGTCGGAGGTGGTGGCAGAAATGTGAAGTGCTAACGACGGTCAACAGGTGACAGAGTCGGCGAGCACGGGGGGTCATCACAAGGTCCACAACAAACAACTATTTAGGTACAATTCCGACCTCGGCGAACGCGACGCACTTACGGGTGCACGCGACCGACAAGATCCGTAACTGTTCTCTTCATACAAAGCAGCGGGTCGCGGTCGCCAAGATCGTAATTGTACCTTTAACTGATTACTCACACTTTTGAATTGTCAATGTCGGTCGGTCCAAAAAGTTGAAGCTATTTGCACGTTCCAAAGCGTAGATCTCTATGGAGAAGAACGTGCAAGAAACTCGACGCACACTCTTTTAAAAATAATAATTTTTTACAAAGATTTATTTACATCGGGTTGAAATTATACATACATGTGAGAACGATGTAAAAGACGAGCAGGATAAAAGCGTCCGGAATAAAAGAGGAACAATTTAAAGAAATAATTAAAATCAACCATGGCAGCTGAGAAATGAACAGTCCCGACTGACGGCGCCCGTTCACGAACATGACGCATGCGCCAGCACTATTCGGCTCAACCATTTTGAAGGGAGCCAAATGATCAAACGCATACGCCACCATCAGCTAGACTTTTGAGTGAGCATGACACTCCCAACCGCCAGGGTACATTCAAGTCTAAAACATACCTAAAACTGATAGTTAAAGTTTAAGTTAAAGGTACACAGTACTCACACATGTGCTGTTAATGGCTGAAATTATACAATGCTAAGTAAATTGATTCTAAACAATGCAAATTAATTAATTTATTTACAGATTAGTTTGTGCTCCCTCTAGTGGCTGTGGAGCAGGACCAGCATTCAGCCAAGCATTTTTATCTTCAATATAATCCCCCAACTTATAATATGCTTGCCTGCATAGTGTGCGTTTAATACAAGACTTAAATTTCGTCTCATTTAGTTCTAATATATGGGGAGGTATCTTATTATAACATTTTAAACAGTACCCCATGAAAGATGAGGCTACTTTAGCCAGTCTGAAGCCTGGTTGAACTAACTGGTCCCTATTTCTAGTACCATAGTTATGTATCTCGCCTCTTTTACTAAAAAGATGTAAATTCTTTCTGACATACATTAAGTTTTCGTAAATGTATTGACAAGGTACCGTCATGATGTTAATAATCTTAAACATTTCCCTAAGAGAGTCGCGCCGGCGGAGATTATGTATCGCTTTGATGGCTCTTTTCTGCAGAATAAAAATAGACTCGATGTCTGCAGCCCGTCGCCATAATAAAATACCGTAAGACATGATACTATGAAAGTAACTAAAATATACTAGTCTCGCGGTATCGACATCTGTTAGTTGGCGGATTTTTCTAACAGCATATGCTGCTGAACTTAGCCGTCCGGAAAGAGATGTTATATGAGGGCCCCATTGTAGCCTGGGGTCAAGCAAATCCCAGGAAAACCGTATTATCGACGAATTCTAGCTTCCCTTGTTCAATAATACATCACAAATCACAATCAGTGCTTTTGACATTAGGTAAGGCAAATCTTCTCTTAAAAATTAAAGAGGTATCGTCAACAAACAACACCATATCAAGATTTTGTTGCAATAAATGAGGTAAATCATTAATATATACCAAAAATAAGAACGGACCCAAAATCGAGGCTTGGGGGACGCCCATTTTTACGTTTAATCCCGACGAATTGACACCGTTTATTTCAACTAATTACTGTCTATCATTCAAATAAGATTTGACTAAGTTTAACGCTGTTTTGCCTAGTCCATAATGCTCGAGCTTCAGGAGTAATGTAATGTATCGTGATCAACGCAATCAAATGCCTTAGACAGATCACAAAAGACACCTATGCCATCCTGTGCGTCCTCCCACGCATATACGCGTTGTACGCGTATATGCGTCCTTTGGTCCATTCAGCTTTCGCGGCAAACAAGTAGGTATAAAATAAGGACAAATGTAACTTTATGCATAATAGTGTTACAACGGCGAACTTAATGCAACAATGCAGTCTCTACCAGTCTACATTGTGGTAATTGTACAACAACAAATAATAAAAACATTTAAATTGAATCTTTTCAATACAATACATTCACAAATAATATAATATTATAGTTCAGTGTTGTTCTGCAGCTTCCGCCTACTCATCCTTACGACGCTGTACGCGGTTGATAGAAGCGGAACTGTATTATAAGTGTGACCAAAGTCGTTCAACGAAACGCGAATGGAGCTGAATAAGTGTGAGTAGTCCCTAATCCGACTCCGAATCTTTAATATCAAAAGAGGCATACAAATTTGACAGCGGCATACATACATACTTCATTTATTTTTTAGTAATTATAATGTCGGTCAGTTACAAGTAGTTGATGATTGATGAGGTCAGTTTAGAGAAGTAGCAGTCTCGATAGGTCAGTGTTGATATGCATACCCGACTCCGCTTGTTGGTGTTGTAGAGGCGGCTGTTGGAGAAGATGAGGCGCACGTCGCTGGCGAACTGGTCGGCGCGCGAGTAGCCGCCCTGCAGCAGGCGAGCACGCACCGTGCCCAGGTCCATGGGCGCCGCCACCACCAGGCAGTAGTCTGCGGACGTGACACGTGACACTACGTGAGGGACCGGCCTCCACGACACTTAGGTGCTAGCATAGAGTATATAACTGGTCGGCGCGCGAGTAGCCGCCCTGCAGCAGGCGAGCACGCACCGTGCCCAGGTCCATGGGCGCCGCCACCACCAGGCAGTAGTCTGCGGACGTGACACGTGACACTACGTGAGGGACCGGCCTCCACGACACTTAGGTGCTAGCATAGAGTATATAACTGGTCGGCGCGCGAGTAGCCGCCCTGCAGCAGGCGAGCACGCACCGTGCCCAGGTCCATGGGCGCCGCCACCACCAGGCAGTAGTCTGCGGACGTGACACGTGACACTACGTGAGGGACCGGCCTCCACGACACTTAGGTGCTAGCATAGAGTATATAACTGGTCGGCGCGCGAGTAGCCGCCCTGCAGCAGGCGAGCACGCACCGTGCCCAGGTCCATGGGCGCCGCCACCACCAGGCAGTAGTCTGCGGACGTGACACGTGACACTACGTGAGGGACCGGCCTCCACGACACTTAGGTGCTAGCATAGAGTATATAACTGGTCGGCGCGCGAGTAGCCGCCCTGCAGCAGGCGAGCACGCACCGTGCCCAGGTCCATGGGCGCCGCCACCACCAGGCAGTAGTCTGCGGACGTGACACGTGACACTACGTGAGGGACCGGCCTCCACGACACTTAGGTGCTAGCATAGAGTATATAACTGGTCGGCGCGCGAGTAGCCGCCCTGCAGCAGGCGAGCACGCACCGTGCCCAGGTCCATGGGCGCCGCCACCACCAGGCAGTAGTCTGCGGACGTGACACGTGACACTACGTGAGGGACCGGCCTCCACGACACTTAGGTGCTAGCATAGAGTATATAACTGGTCGGCGCGCGAGTAGCCGCCCTGCAGCAGGCGAGCACGCACCGTGCCCAGGTCCATGGGCGCCGCCACCACCAGGCAGTAGTCTGCGGACGTGACACGTGACACTACGTGAGGGACCGGCCTCCACGACACTCAGTGCTAGTGCAGTGACGGTGTAGTTACCTGGCGCCTGCTCGGGGGACACGGGCTGGCGGAAGGGCTCGGCGTCGGCGGACGCGCTCAGCTCCGTGAGCACGCTGGCGCACGCTGCGCGCCACGAGCCGCGCGAGCGGGAGCGGGACCCGCGGCGCCGGGACTGGAAGGGCATCGTCACAATCTTACAAACGTATCGAAGTAAACGTAGGAGACTTTTAAACATAACTAGTTAAAAATAAGACTGAAAATAATGAAACTATCATTCCGAAAAAAAAAAACAGGCAATAGATTTCTGCTTATAAATTACAGGAAAACATAAGTTTCATGTAAAATAACAAGTAAAAACGATATGATTAATATAAACCTTATTGCCCCATATTCAATTGAAATTAACTTTGATTCATACTTGGCCGACTTTAGTTACACAATTTTACCTTTTTAAACTTTAGTGTAAGCTGTCCAAAATCGTTATAACTATCAGCTATGACAAATATCTCGTATGAGTAATTAGTAGTGAAACAAGAATGGACCCAGTATTGAACCTTGAGGTACACCTATCTGCACTGGTAGCCTGGAAGACTCTGCTTCATTGAAATCTACACATAGGAATACATCATACGAATAAGAATATATTACGTTAACAATTTCATTTTTGAGACCATAACGACGTAGTTTACGCAAAAGCGTGTAGTGATGTACGGAATCAAAGGCTTAGGGAGAAAAAATCAAAACCATTTTGAGAGTTCTTCCGTGCCTTGATAATGTGTTAGGTGAGCAAGGTGGAATGATGATCCGATGAGGAACGCAGGAATCTTGTGCAAAACCTTTCGCTGTTGCGACACTTTTGGGAGGCCTGTATCCTGCAGTTGACGTCTTGAACGTTGGTGAAGCCTACCTCGGGCGCTCGCAGCGGCTCGTCGTCAGAGCTGTGGTAGCAGGCGGCCAGGTCGCGGTACATGGCCAGCACGTCATGATGTGCAGCAGCAGGTACATATAGTTACCTTGGCGCTATCGGGCGCGGGCGCGGGCGCGGGCGCTCGCAGCGGCTCGTCGTCAGAGCTGTGGTAGCAGGCGGCCAGGTCGCGGTACATGGCCAGCACGTCATGATGTGCAGCAGCAGGTACATATAGTTACCTTGGCGCTATCGGGCGCGGGCGCGGGCGCGGGCGCTCGCAGCGGCTCGTCGTCAGAGCTGTGGTAGCAGGCGGCCAGGTCGCGGTACATGGCCAGCACGTCCACGTCTCGCCAGTGCGCGATGATGTGCAGCAGCAGGTCGGTGACGAGGCGCGCCTGGCGCACGATGGGGGAGTGCGCCTCGTTGAACTGCTCCGCGTTGCTCGCCAGGTAGCGCACGTCGAACTGCGCCGCCGCCGCTCGTCTGACCAAACAACACAATGTTACTGTAACAGCCTCTCAAAGGCGTTCGATTCCATTAATCATGATACGCTTTTGTTGGATACCGAGCACTAAAGGATAAAGAATAATACTCTCGATTTACTATTACTTATACTTAAAAGACAGACTGATTAAAGTTCAGGTTCAAGCGTAAGTCGAGTTAGGATATGAAACTACAATGGGGTTCCTCAAGGCTCAATGTTGGGTACATTCCTTTTCTATGAATTTAAGTTCATATAACTGATTTGCCCCAATTATTTCAAAATCAAACTTCACAGGGTAATGCCGTACGGTGTTTTTCTGTGGTTTCAAGTATGAAATTAAAATTCAAGAATGCGTAGGTAAAACTTTGCAAATATTTCGTCTTGGGTGTAACTTTCATATTTTTCGGGGTTCCTGAAAACAAAAATGAGCTCTAAATCAACAGCCATGGCGCAGTGGGCACTGGGCAGTCCATACCTGTAGAAGAGGTTGTCGAAGCGCGCGCGGATGGTGGCGAGGTCGATGGGGTAGGGCACGACGCGCGCGTACGCGGGGTACTGCTGCAGGTCCACGGGCGCCACGAACGCCTCCGCCGCCGACAGCGACATCACGCAGCCGATGTGCTGCGCGATGGCGCGGCAGGCGGCCGCGCGGTCGCCGCGCGGGGGCCACTCCGACGCCTCCGCGCGGTACAGGACGGCCTGGGGACAGGCAGGGAGATAGATTAATAAATAAAAGGAAGGTTTATCTGAGGCCCAGACACTAGTCGAGAGGCTCCAGGTCCCACGGGGAGAGACGCCCCACCTTCACACAGGGAGCATGCACTCACCTCCAGCTCGTGCGGTAGCACTGCGACGGCGCCACCCGCCACGGCCGGCAGTCGCTCCGGGTCGAGAGGCTCCAGGTCCCACGGGGAGAGACGCTCCACCTGCACACACGGAACAGAGTATTACGTGTGAGCACGACACAGATATAAATGGGCGCCTCTCAGCACACCGCGTACCTCAGAGTTGTCCCAGCGCACGCGCAGCGACAGGAAGTGCGCGGCCGCCGCGCGCGCCCAGCCCTCCGCCGCCGCGCCCGCCAGCCCCGCCGCCAGCGAGCTGTCCGCCGCCGCCGCCTCGCCGCCTGCGGGTGCGTGCGTGTGGGACTCAGTGTGTGCTACGGCGTAGCGGGCTCACGTCACACCTGCTACGCCGTAGCGCAACACTGGCAACTATAGCCTTCAGGATGATATGCTGTGCTAGTACATTTTGTCGCCGTATTACAAAGTTACTCGAGATTGATGTTCGAAAACCGTTTTAATCTATTATGGGTGTCCCTGGCGTAGCACTCAGACGGTACGCTACGCAGCGAGTGCTCGTGAAAGATATGCTGTCTTCGTACTCTGTTACAAGTGTTCTGTTACTAGAGTGACAAGTATGCTCCTGGAACATATGGTGTCCTGGTAGTAGTGTAGTACCTACCCGTGGTCTCCAGCACCTGGCCGGTCCACCAGCAGTCGTCGATCATGCAACGGAAGCGGTCGCCGGGCCCCCAGCGGCGCGCCACGGCGGCGTCGTACTGCTGGCGCAGCACCAGGAAGTCGATGACGTCGGGCATGTCGTGGTAGCGCACGGTCAGCGAGCGGCCCCTGGCGCCGCCCTCCGCCTCCAGCGAGCACGCCAGGCGCAGGCACGCCACGCGCGGCGGCTTGATCACGTACTTGATGCCCACCACCTTCACCAGCTCGCACTCCTGCGACGACACAAGAGGTTACGGCGTGGGCGTAGCAAACCGCTACGGCGTAGGCGAGTACTACGACGTAGCTAGCAGATTATGGGTTTTTCTATGTAGTTTTCATCAAAATGGGATGCTGAGTTCCTTTGTGTTTTTCACAATTCCTCATAATTCTGGATTTAGTCATCCACACAAACTTGAAAAATTCACCCAGTAAACAATACTTTAACCCTAATTAAATAAGTATAACAGTAATTAAAATTAGTAGCGAAAAGTAGGTAGTGGCGTAAGCAATTAGATTGTACGTGAACCATACAAGTGTGTACTTACGTATACGTGCGTCCGCTCCCACGGCTTGTCGCGAGGGTTCACCTTGTACACGTCCTTCTCCGCCACCGCCTCGAAGTACCTCTGGTGACCCTGCACATGAACCATTCATTACTAACTATATTACTTAGGCATTTTTAAGCAGATCGTCAAAATACTATTTCTTCAGGAAACTACTACTTGTATGCGCAATAGAAGTATAGTGCAAGTACATAGTATAATGTAGCCACTAGTAGGATACTCACGAGCCTGAAGTACAGACACTGGTCGCCCATCTGCGGGTGGTAGGGCGCCTTGCGCGGCGACACGGCGGTCAGCCACTCGCCCGGGCGGTAGGCGTCGGGCAGCTCGGGGGGCGGCGCGGGCTCCGGCGCCCCGGGCGAGCCGGGCGAGTACCTACATAGTATAATGTAGCCACTAGTAGGATACTCACGAGCCTGAAGTACAGACACTGGTCGCCCATCTGCGGGTGGTAGGGCGCCTTGCGCGGCGACACGGCGGTCAGCCACTCGCCCGGGCGGTAGGCGTCGGGCAGCTCGGGGGGCGGCGCGGGCTCCGGCGCCCCGGGCGAGCCGGGCGAGTACCTACATAGTATAATGTAGCCACTAGTAGGATACTCACGAGCCTGAAGTACAGACACTGGTCGCCCATCTGCGGGTGGTAGGGCGCCTTGCGCGGCGACACGGCGGTCAGCCACTCGCCCGGGCGGTAGGCGTCGGGCAGCTCGGGGGGCGGCGCGGGCTCCGGCGCCCCGGGCGAGCCGGGCGAGTACCTACATAGTATAATGTAGCCACTAGTAGGATACTCACGAGCCTGAAGTACAGACACTGGTCGCCCATCTGCGGGTGGTAGGGCGCCTTGCGCGGCGACACGGCGGTCAGCCACTCGCCCGGGCGGTAGGCGTCGGGCAGCTCGGGGGGCGGCGCGGGCTCCGGCGCCCCGGGCGAGCCGGGCGAGTACCTACATAGTATAATGTAGCCACTAGTAGGATACTCACGAGCCTGAAGTACAGACACTGGTCGCCCATCTGCGGGTGGTAGGGCGCCTTGCGCGGCGACACGGCGGTCAGCCACTCGCCCGGGCGGTAGGCGTCGGGCAGCTCGGGGGGCGGCGCGGCCTCCGGCGCCCCGGGCGAGCCGGGCGAGTACCTACATAGTATAATGTAGCCACTAGTAGGATACTCACGAGCCTGAAGTACAGACACTGGTCGCCCATCTGCGGGTGGTAGGGCGCCTTGCGCGGCGACACGGCGGTCAGCCACTCGCCCGGGCGGTAGGCGTCGGGCAGCTCGGGGGGCGGCGCGGGCTCCGGCGCCCCGGGCGAGCCGGGCGAGTACCTACATAGTATAATGTAGCCACTAGTAGGATACTCACGAGCCTGAAGTACAGACACTGGTCGCCCATCTGCGGGTGGTAGGGCGCCTTGCGCGGCGACACGGCGGTCAGCCACTCGCCCGGGCGGTAGGCGTCGGGCAGCTCGGGGGGCGGCGCGGGCTCCGGCGCCCCGGGCGAGCCGGGCGAGTACCTACATAGTATAATGTAGCCACTAGTAGGATACTCACGAGCCTGAAGTACAGACACTGGTCGCCCATCTGCGGGTGGTAGGGCGCCTTGCGCGGCGACACGGCGGTCAGCCACTCGCCCGGGCGGTAGGCGTCGGGCAGCTCGGGGGGCGGCGCGGGCTCCGGCGCCCCGGGCGAGCCGGGCGAGTACCTACATAGTATAATGTAGCCACTAGTAGGATACTCACGAGCCTGAAGTACAGACACTGGTCGCCCATCTGCGGGTGGTAGGGCGCCTTGCGCGGCGACACGGCGGTCAGCCACTCGCCCGGGCGGTAGGCGTCGGGCAGCTCGGGGGGCGGCGCGGGCTCCGGCGCCCCGGGCGAGCCGGGCGAGTACCTACATAGTATAATGTAGCCACTAGTAGGATACTCACGAGCCTGAAGTACAGACACTGGTCGCCCATCTGCGGGTGGTAGGGCGCCTTGCGCGGCGACACGGCGGTCAGCCACTCGCCCGGGCGGTAGGCGTCGGGCAGCTCGGGGGGCGGCGCGGGCTCCGGCGCCCCGGGCGAGGCGGGCGAGGCGGGCGCGGGGGGCGCTCGCTCGGCGCGCTTGCTCACCACCGTGCTGGGGCTGTAACTGGACGACAGCTTTACTGTAGCTGCTGCATACACCTCACTACCTCACTACGTACTCAACGTTGACTCGAGCCGTTAACATCTAGTGCGTTTCATAAATGCCCAGTAGGCCTTTCCAAACTAAAACACTAGGATTTGGACATGTTACACATGTACAAGAAACGATCTTGCAGATCATAATTACTTAAAAGTCGGTTAAAAAATTACAAGGGGGCTCCTACGTTTAGCTAAAAAAATGATAAATTTTCATTATTAAAACAAATTTAAGGAACCGTTTTTATACCGATGTAATATTTGGAATTATTTTAGTAAGCACAGCTTCGTTTTGTCTAATATTTACTCGGCAGAATATTATCAAGAACAATGTCATTAAGGCATTCGGTCTTTAATTCAATGATTTATCACATCAAACAATCTTTCTGCAATAAACATTTAGTGAAATAATTTGTTATTACAAACCTGATTTGCTAAGAATTAGGTTTTATTGACAGAAACGTATCGCTGGAAACCCGAGTCCAGGCAGTGTTACCTGCCCTTCCCCTAGTGTGTAATTTAGGATCGCGTAGGTGCGGAGGGGTGACAGAAAGCTTACTCGCTGGCACGCTGCAAGCGCTACGTACCGGTTGGTGGGCAGCGGGCGGCGGCGGGCGCGCGCGGGGGGCGCCAGCGCCGCGCCCGCCTCCCAGTCCGAGTACTGCGACGACGACGACGAGCTGTGGACACGGTGGGGACACGGCACGTTACTAACAACTAACAGGCTTGCGAGTATAACAAGACCTGCCACCGACCTGGGACTTTGATCTGCGGTTAATTCAATCAGTAATTAAAATTTGGTTTAATTTTCTAGTAATTATTTGGTACTGGTCTTTTTATACTCTGTACAACATTGAATACTGTGCGTCGGTTGTTCGGTCAACAGCTCAAGATAGGAAAGTATTCAGCAGTGCGATTCTGTAAACCTCTCAGCATGTAGGCTTAGGTGAAGTGAACTGACAGTCCATACAACAAGATGTATCGACAGTTCACTCCGCCTGTCTACTCGGTGAGACGTTGGCAGGTCAGAGGCTACCGAGCAGCCAACACACAGTCGCTGAGAACCAACCTGTCGCTTTTACTCTTGTTGGTCCCAGAGTTGTGCGAGCTGCGACAACAATTGTTAGCATTAGTTACACGTGTATAACGCTGGCGGACTGACACCGATTTATGTGATTATGTGTGTATTTTGTAAATAGGTTAAAATTATCTTTTTTGGTAATTGTAAACTAGATGAGGCCTCCTATTCCTAACCGACTACACTGACTAGAATAACCGAAACAAAGTGGGGGTCAAAGTCTCTTTTAAAGTAACTCAAAATCATATGTGAACCATGTAGGTAGTCTTTTGAGGAAATCACCACACAGATTTGAGTGAACCTCTCCAGACAGTACAAACATTAATTTGACAATTATCTCAAACTTATATGAGCTCAACTTGACGGATAATACCAAACTAAGGGTATTTGGGTAGGCCGCATAAAGACTAAGGTCTTGAACATGGCTAAGGAGTTTATTATAAAAGCGCATACATGAGTATCTAACATGAACCAACTTTTTTCTTGGCCTCATTAAAGCTTCGAATATAAAGTTATGCCTCAGAACAATGTGGTATCTTCGGGTTTTAACTCTTCACCCTTTATTGACACCCTAGTGTTCACTTGTTTAACGAGAAGTAACGTGAACTTTTATGCATTTAGTTTTTTCTCTATTCAACTAGTTATTATGGAACTATTAACTAAATAAAAGTGAAGTGTCATCTGTATCCTTTATGAGCTACGGCAAGTAATTAATAAATATGAAAAACAAAAATGGCCCTAAAATTGAGCCCTGGGGGACCCCCATCCAGACTACAGATCCGGGAGATCTTGTACCATTCAGATCAAGTCTCTGAATCTTATCACTCAAGTACGAAGTAAGAAGATCCAGCGAAGTGTCCTCGATTCCGTAGTAGTGCAGTTTACTGATAAATGTCTCATGGAGGACTCAATCGAATGCCTATGAAAAATCGGAAAGAGTACAAGTAAAGTGACCTGGTATCAGTGTCGCTGAGCTCCAGACTAGAGTTCCTGGAGTCGGGCGTGGAGCGGTCGCGGTCGCGGTCGCGGCGCGAGGCGCGCTGCACCCACTCGTCGCTGGTGTCGCTGCAGCTGGCGGACTCGGGCTCGGGCGGCTCGGGGTGCAGGCGCGGGCGCGGCCGGGGCCGCTCGGCCGGGCCCCGGGGCCGCCGCCCCGCGCGCCGCCGGGGGCCGCCCGAGCCCTCGGTGGCCGTGCTGATCATGAGCGGCCGGCGCCGCATCTCGCGCCGATACCAGCTCTGTTCCAGAGCGTTCAGTTCCGCACTGAAATATGACTTACTTATTGCAATCATTTCTCTTGCAAACAAACAGTGGTCATAATAAACAAGAAGAAGACATTTACATCTTCTTGTAATACACCACTATTCGTCTCTTTAGTTTCATGATGAGAAAGCATCACGCTTTTGGCGGAGCAGAAGGTAATATCGGGATTTTACTAACTATAATACCCACCCGTGTTTTCAAAATGCTAATTGTGTTACAGGGTCGCGGTAACTGTTTCGGTCACTCCAACAGCAACCTTGTTTCGCATTTCGTCTACAATACGAATATGAGCGAGTCAGTGTAGTCGGCGCAGCCTCCCACGTGGGGGGCGGGGGGCCGCCTCCAGCAGTGGTAACATGACAAGTAGCTCACCACGTCCTGTGGATGTGCTCCTGCGCGGCGGCCGCCAGCGGCTGCACGATGGGCCGCGTGCACTGCGGCACCAGCAGCGGGTCGCCGCGCTGCCAGCTGCCCGCCGTGTACCGGACTCCTGCGGAACAACATGACAACTCAATATAGCAATAGACTAGTCCTCGATCATGGCGTCGGCGGGCGGGATGAGCTGCGACAGCGTTGTGTCTGTCACTACATACCTTCTCCCCGCCACACGCCGCGCGGCTCCCTGCCGCCCGCCACGGCCAGCGCCTCGATCATGGCGTCGGCGGGCGGGATGAGCTGCGACAGCGTTGTGTCTGTCACTACATACCTTCTCCCCGCCACACGCCGCGCGGCTCCCTGCCGCCCGCCACGGCCAGCGCCTCGATCATGGCGTCGGCGGGCGGGATGAGCTGCGACAGCGTTGTGTCTGTCACTACATACCTTCTCCCCGCCACACGCCGCGCGGCTCCCTGCCGCCCGCCACGGCCAGCGCCTCGATCATGGCGTCGGCGGGCGGGATGAGCTGCGACAGCGTTGTGTCTGTCACTACATACCTTCTCCCCGCCACACGCCGCGCGGCTCCCTGCCGCCCGCCACGGCCAGCGCCTCGATCATGGCGTCGGCGGGCGGGATGAGCTGCGACAGCGTTGTGTCTGTCACTACATACCTTCTCCCCGCCACACGCCGCGCGGCTCCCTGCCGCCCGCCACGGCCAGCGCCTCGATCATGGCGTCGGCGGGCGGGATGAGCTGCGACAGCGTTGTGTCTGTCACTACATACCTTCTCCCCGCCACACGCCGCGCGGCTCCCTGCCGCCCGCCACGGCCAGCGCCTCGATCATGGCGTCGGCGGGCGGGATGAGCTGCGACAGCGTTGTGTCTGTCACTACATACCTTCTCCCCGCCACACGCCGCGCGGCTCCCTGCCGCCCGCCACGGCCAGCGCCTCGATCATGGCGTCGGCGGGCGGGATGAGCTGCGACAGCGTTGTGTCTGTCACTACATACCTTCTCCCCGCCACACGCCGCGCGGCTCCCTGCCGCCCGCCACGGCCAGCGCCTCTATCATGGCGTCGATGCGCGAGCGCGGCGCGTCGGCGGCCGGGATGAGCTGCGACAGCTGTAGGTTCTCGCGGCCCGGCACCAGGCGCTGGTACTCGGGCGCGTGCGGCGCTCCCTCCACGTCCACCAGGAAGGGCGGCGGCAGCAGGTGCGGCGGCGTGTCCGTCTGCTCGTCGTGCGCGCCGCCCTGCGCGTCCAGCACCACGGGCCGGTAGTCCGTGTGGAAGAACAGCTCGGGCGGCAGCGCGGCGAACAGGCGGTGCCCCTTGCCCAGCCCCAGCAGCAGCAGGTGCCCGTGCGAGTCCGTGGCCGCCACGCTCGCGCCGCCGCCCCACTTCGCGTCGAAGATGGCGCCGTCGCCGTGACCTGCGAGAGAGCGTTGTGTCGTTACTGGTGAACAGAGCTGTAGCTTTATGGCGGTAACTTATAATGTCGCTGATAGAGTAAACTTTGGTGCGGCTCCAGCACGTAACCTCGTCGTGAATACATACCATCGATCCTATTGTGGAACTTGGCGAGCGGCTGGTCCGCCTTGGCGTCCCACACGAACAGCTGTCCGTCGTGGCCGGCGGACAGGAACACGCCGGCCAGGAAGGGGTGCGGCTCCAGCACGTAGCCTCGTCGTGAATACATACCATCGATCCTATTGTGGAACTTGGCGAGCGGCTGGTCCGCCTTGGCGTCCCACACGAACAGCTGTCCGTCGTGGCCGGCGGACAGGAACACGCCGGCCAGGAAGGGGTGCGGCTCCAGCACGTAGCCTCGTCGTGAATACATACCATCGATCCTATTGTGGAACTTGGCGAGCGGCTGGTCCGCCTTGGCGTCCCACACGAACAGCTGTCCGTCGTGGCCGGCGGACAGGAACACGCCGGCCAGGAAGGGGTGCGGCTCCAGCACGTAGCCTCGTCGTGAATACATACCATCGATCCTATTGTGGAACTTGGCGAGCGGCTGGTCCGCCTTGGCGTCCCACACGAACAGCTGTCCGTCGTGGCCGGCGGACAGGAACACGCCGGCCAGGAAGGGGTGCGGCTCCAGCACGTAGCCTCGTCGTGAATACATACCATCGATCCTATTGTGGAACTTGGCGAGCGGCTGGTCCGCCTTGGCGTCCCACACGAACAGCTGTCCGTCGTGGCCGGCGGACAGGAACACGCCGGCCAGGAAAGGGTGCGGCTCCAGCACGTAGCCTCGTCGTGAATACATACCATCGATCCTATTGTGGAACTTGGCGAGCGGCTGGTCCGCCTTGGCGTCCCACACGAACAGCTGTCCGTCGTGGCCGGCGGACAGGAACACGCCGGCCAGGAAGGGGTGCGGCTCCAGCACGTAGCCTCGTCGTGAATACATACCATCGATCCTATTGTGGAACTTGGCGAGCGGCTGGTCCGCCTTGGCGTCCCACACGAACAGCTGTCCGTCGTGGCCGGCGGACAGGAACACGCCGGCCAGGAAGGGGTGCGGCTCCAGCACGTAGCCTCGTCGTGAATACATACCATCGATCCTATTGTGGAACTTGGCGAGCGGCTGGTCCGCTTTGGCGTCCCACACGAACAGCTGTCCGTCGTGGCCGGCGGACAGGAACACGCCGGCCAGGAAGGGGTACGGCTCCAGCACGTAGCCTCGTCGTGAATACATACCATCGATCCTATTGTGGAACTTGGCGAGCGGCTGGTCCGCCTTGGCGTCCCACACGAACAGCTGTCCGTCGTGGCCGGCGGACAGGAACACGCCGGCCAGGAAGGGGTGCGGCTCCAGCACGTAGCCTCGTCGTGAATACATACCATCGATCCTATTGTGGAACTTGGCGAGCGGCTGGTCCGCCTTGGCGTCCCACACGAACAGCTGTCCGTCGTGGCCGGCGGACAGGAACACGCCGGCCAGGAAGGGGTGCGGCTCCAGCACGTAGCCTCGTCGTGAATACATACCATCGATCCTATTGTGGAACTTGGCGAGCGGCTGGTCCGCCTTGGCGTCCCACACGAACAGCTGTCCGTCGTGGCCGGCGGACAGGAACACGCCGGCCAGGAAGGGGTGCGGCTCCAGCACGTAGCCTCGTCGTGAATACATACCATCGATCCTATTGTGGAACTTGGCGAGCGGCTGGTCCGCCTTGGCGTCCCACACGAACAGCTGTCCGTCGTGGCCGGCGGACAGGAACACGCCGGCCAGGAAGGGGTGCGGCTCCAGCACGTAGCCTCGTCGTGAATACATACCATCGATCCTATTGTGGAACTTGGCGAGCGGCTGGTCCGCCTTGGCGTCCCACACGAACAGCTGTCCGTCGTGGCCGGCGGACAGGAACACGCCGGCCAGGAAGGGGTGCGGCTCCAGCACGTAGCCTCGTCGTGAATACATACCATCGATCCTATTGTGGAACTTGGCGAGCGGCTGGTCCGCCTTGGCGTCCCACACGAACAGCTGTCCGTCGTGGCCGGCGGACAGGAACACGCCGGCCAGGAAGGGGTGCGGCTCCAGCACGTAGCCTCGTCGTGAATACATACCATCGATCCTATTGTGGAACTTGGCGAGCGGCTGGTCCGCCTTGGCGTCCCACACGAACAGCTGTCCGTCGTGGCCGGCGGACAGGAACACGCCGGCCAGGAAGGGGTGCGGCTCCAGCACGTAGCCTCGTCGTGAATACATACCATCGATCCTATTGTGGAACTTGGCGAGCGGCTGGTCCGCCTTGGCGTCCCACACGAACAGCTGTCCGTCGTGGCCGGCGGACAGGAACACGCCGGCCAGGAAGGGGTGCGGCTCCAGCACGTAGCCTCGTCGTGAATACATACCATCGATCCTATTGTGGAACTTGGCGAGCGGCTGGTCCGCCTTGGCGTCCCACACGAACAGCTGTCCGTCGTGGCCGGCGGACAGGAACACGCCGGCCAGGAAGGGGTGCGGCTCCAGCACGTAGCCTCGTCGTGAATACATACCATCGATCCTATTGTGGAACTTGGCGAGCGGCTGGTCCGCCTTGGCGTCCCACACGAACAGCTGTCCGTCGTGGCCGGCGGACAGGAACACGCCGGCCAGGAAGGGGTGCGGCTCCAGCACGTAGCCTCGTCGTGAATACATACCATCGATCCTATTGTGGAACTTGGCGAGCGGCTGGTCCGCCTTGGCGTCCCACACGAACAGCTGTCCGTCGTGGCCGGCGGACAGGAACACGCCGGCCAGGAAGGGGTGCGGCTCCAGCACGTAGCCTCGTCGTGAATACATACCATCGATCCTATTGTGGAACTTGGCGAGCGGCTGGTCCGCCTTGGCGTCCCACACGAACAGCTGTCCGTCGTGGCCGGCGGACAGGAACACGCCGGCCAGGAAGGGGTGCGGCTCCAGCACGTAGCCTCGTCGTGAATACATACCATCGATCCTATTGTGGAACTTGGCGAGCGGCTGGTCCGCCTTGGCGTCCCACACGAACAGCTGTCCGTCGTGGCCGGCGGACAGGAACACGCCGGCCAGGAAGGGGTGCGGCTCCAGCACGTAGCCTCGTCGTGAATACATACCATCGATCCTATTGTGGAACTTGGCGAGCGGCTGGTCCGCCTTGGCGTCCCACACGAACAGCTGTCCGTCGTGGCCGGCGGACAGGAACACGCCGGCCAGGAAGGGGTGCGGCTCCAGCACGTAGCCTCGTCGTGAATACATACCATCGATCCTATTGTGGAACTTGGCGAGCGGCTGGTCCGCCTTGGCGTCCCACACGAACAGCTGTCCGTCGTGGCCGGCGGACAGGAACACGCCGGCCAGGAAGGGGTGCGGCTCCAGCACGTAGCCTCGTCGTGAATACATACCATCGATCCTATTGTGGAACTTGGCGAGCGGCTGGTCCGCCTTGGCGTCCCACACGAACAGCTGTCCGTCGTGGCCGGCGGACAGGAACACGCCGGCCAGGAAGGGGTGCGGCTCCAGCACGTAGCCTCGTCGTGAATACATACCATCGATCCTATTGTGGAACTTGGCGAGCGGCTGGTCCGCCTTGGCGTCCCACACGAACAGCTGTCCGTCGTGGCCGGCGGACAGGAACACGCCGGCCAGGAAGGGGTGCGGCTCCAGCACGTAGCCTCGTCGTGAATACATACCATCGATCCTATTGTGGAACTTGGCGAGCGGCTGGTCCGCCTTGGCGTCCCACACGAACAGCTGTCCGTCGTGGCCGGCGGACAGGAACACGCCGGCCAGGAAGGGGTGCGGCTCCAGCACGTAGCCTCGTCGTGAATACATACCATCGATCCTATTGTGGAACTTGGCGAGCGGCTGGTCCGCCTTGGCGTCCCACACGAACAGCTGTCCGTCGTGGCCGGCGGACAGGAACACGCCGGCCAGGAAGGGGTGCGGCTCCAGCACGTAGCCTCGTCGTGAATACATACCATCGATCCTATTGTGGAACTTGGCGAGCGGCTGGTCCGCCTTGGCGTCCCACACGAACAGCTGTCCGTCGTGGCCGGCGGACAGGAACACGCCGGCCAGGAAGGGGTGCGGCTCCAGCACGTAGCCTCGTCGTGAATACATACCATCGATCCTATTGTGGAACTTGGCGAGCGGCTGGTCCGCCTTGGCGTCCCACACGAACAGCTGTCCGTCGTGGCCGGCGGACAGGAACACGCCGGCCAGGAAGGGGTGCGGCTCCAGCACGTAGCCTCGTCGTGAATACATACCATCGATCCTATTGTGGAACTTGGCGAGCGGCTGGTCCGCCTTGGCGTCCCACACGAACAGCTGTCCGTCGTGGCCGGCGGACAGGAACACGCCGGCCAGGAAGGGGTGCGGCTCCAGCACGTAGCCTCGTCGTGAATACATACCATCGATCCTATTGTGGAACTTGGCGAGCGGCTGGTCCGCCTTGGCGTCCCACACGAACAGCTGTCCGTCGTGGCCGGCGGACAGGAACACGCCGGCCAGGAAGGGGTGCGGCTCCAGCACGTAGCCTCGTCGTGAATACATACCATCGATCCTATTGTGGAACTTGGCGAGCGGCTGGTCCGCCTTGGCGTCCCACACGAACAGCTGTCCGTCGTGGCCGGCGGACAGGAACACGCCGGCCAGGAAGGGGTGCGGCTCCAGCACGTAGCCTCGTCGTGAATACATACCATCGATCCTATTGTGGAACTTGGCGAGCGGCTGGTCCGCCTTGGCGTCCCACACGAACAGCTGTCCGTCGTGGCCGGCGGACAGGAACACGCCGGCCAGGAAGGGGTGCGGCTCCAGCACGTAGCCTCGTCGTGAATACATACCATCGATCCTATTGTGGAACTTGGCGAGCGGCTGGTCCGCCTTGGCGTCCCACACGAACAGCTGTCCGTCGTGGCCGGCGGACAGGAACACGCCGGCCAGGAAGGGGTGCGGCTCCAGCACGTAGCCTCGTCGTGAATACATACCATCGATCCTATTGTGGAACTTGGCGAGCGGCTGGTCCGCCTTGGCGTCCCACACGAACAGCTGTCCGTCGTGGCCGGCGGACAGGAACACGCCGGCCAGGAAGGGGTGCGGCTCCAGCACGTAGCCTCGTCGTGAATACATACCATCGATCCTATTGTGGAACTTGGCGAGCGGCTGGTCCGCCTTGGCGTCCCACACGAACAGCTGTCCGTCGTGGCCGGCGGACAGGAACACGCCGGCCAGGAAGGGGTGCGGCTCCAGCACGTAGCCTCGTCGTGAATACATACCATCGATCCTATTGTGGAACTTGGCGAGCGGCTGGTCCGCCTTGGCGTCCCACACGAACAGCTGTCCGTCGTGGCCGGCGGACAGGAACACGCCGGCCAGGAAGGGGTGCGGCTCCAGCACGTAGCCTCGTCGTGAATACATACCATCGATCCTATTGTGGAACTTGGCGAGCGGCTGGTCCGCCTTGGCGTCCCACACGAACAGCTGTCCGTCGTGGCCGGCGGACAGGAACACGCCGGCCAGGAAGGGGTGCGGCTCCAGCACGTAGCCTCGTCGTGAATACATACCATCGATCCTATTGTGGAACTTGGCGAGCGGCTGGTCCGCCTTGGCGTCCCACACGAACAGCTGTCCGTCGTGGCCGGCGGACAGGAACACGCCGGCCAGGAAGGGGTGCGGCTCCAGCACGTAGCCTCGTCGTGAATACATACCATCGATCCTATTGTGGAACTTGGCGAGCGGCTGGTCCGCCTTGGCGTCCCACACGAACAGCTGTCCGTCGTGGCCGGCGGACAGGAACACGCCGGCCAGGAAGGGGTGCGGCTCCAGCACGTAGCCTCGTCGTGAATACATACCATCGATCCTATTGTGGAACTTGGCGAGCGGCTGGTCCGCCTTGGCGTCCCACACGAACAGCTGTCCGTCGTGGCCGGCGGACAGGAACACGCCGGCCAGGAAGGGGTGCGGCTCCAGCACGTAGCCTCGTCGTGAATACATACCATCGATCCTATTGTGGAACTTGGCGAGCGGCTGGTCCGCCTTGGCGTCCCACACGAACAGCTGTCCGTCGTGGCCGGCGGACAGGAACACGCCGGCCAGGAAGGGGTGCGGCTCCAGCACGTAGCCTCGTCGTGAATACATACCATCGATCCTATTGTGGAACTTGGCGAGCGGCTGGTCCGCCTTGGCGTCCCACACGAACAGCTGTCCGTCGTGGCCGGCGGACAGGAACACGCCGGCCAGGAAGGGGTGCGGCTCCAGCACGTAGCCTCGTCGTGAATACATACCATCGATCCTATTGTGGAACTTGGCGAGCGGCTGGTCCGCCTTGGCGTCCCACACGAACAGCTGTCCGTCGTGGCCGGCGGACAGGAACACGCCGGCCAGGAAGGGGTGCGGCTCCAGCACGTAGCCTCGTCGTGAATACATACCATCGATCCTATTGTGGAACTTGGCGAGCGGCTGGTCCGCCTTGGCGTCCCACACGAACAGCTGTCCGTCGTGGCCGGCGGACAGGAACACGCCGGCCAGGAAGGGGTGCGGCTCCAGCACGTAGCCTCGTCGTGAATACATACCATCGATCCTATTGTGGAACTTGGCGAGCGGCTGGTCCGCCTTGGCGTCCCACACGAACAGCTGTCCGTCGTGGCCGGCGGACAGGAACACGCCGGCCAGGAAGGGGTGCGGCTCCAGCACGTAGCCTCGTCGTGAATACATACCATCGATCCTATTGTGGAACTTGGCGAGCGGCTGGTCCGCCTTGGCGTCCCACACGAACAGCTGTCCGTCGTGGCCGGCGGACAGGAACACGCCGGCCAGGAAGGGGTGCGGCTCCAGCACGTAGCCTCGTCGTGAATACATACCATCGATCCTATTGTGGAACTTGGCGAGCGGCTGGTCCGCCTTGGCGTCCCACACGAACAGCTGTCCGTCGTGGCCGGCGGACAGGAACACGCCGGCCAGGAAGGGGTGCGGCTCCAGCACGTAGCCTCGTCGTGAATACATACCATCGATCCTATTGTGGAACTTGGCGAGCGGCTGGTCCGCCTTGGCGTCCCACACGAACAGCTGTCCGTCGTGGCCGGCGGACAGGAACACGCCGGCCAGGAAGGGGTGCGGCTCCAGCACGTAGCCTCGTCGTGAATACATACCATCGATCCTATTGTGGAACTTGGCGAGCGGCTGGTCCGCCTTGGCGTCCCACACGAACAGCTGTCCGTCGTGGCCGGCGGACAGGAACACGCCGGCCAGGAAGGGGTGCGGCTCCAGCACGTAGCCTCGTCGTGAATACATACCATCGATCCTATTGTGGAACTTGGCGAGCGGCTGGTCCGCCTTGGCGTCCCACACGAACAGCTGTCCGTCGTGGCCGGCGGACAGGAACACGCCGGCCAGGAAGGGGTGCGGCTCCAGCACGTAGCCTCGTCGTGAATACATACCATCGATCCTATTGTGGAACTTGGCGAGCGGCTGGTCCGCCTTGGCGTCCCACACGAACAGCTGTCCGTCGTGGCCGGCGGACAGGAACACGCCGGCCAGGAAGGGGTGCGGCTCCAGCACGTAGCCTCGTCGTGAATACATACCATCGATCCTATTGTGGAACTTGGCGAGCGGCTGGTCCGCCTTGGCGTCCCACACGAACAGCTGTCCGTCGTGGCCGGCGGACAGGAACACGCCGGCCAGGAAGGGGTGCGGCTCCAGCACGTAGCCTCGTCGTGAATACATACCATCGATCCTATTGTGGAACTTGGCGAGCGGCTGGTCCGCCTTGGCGTCCCACACGAACAGCTGTCCGTCGTGGCCGGCGGACAGGAACACGCCGGCCAGGAAGGGGTGCGGCTCCAGCACGTAGCCTCGTCGTGAATACATACCATCGATCCTATTGTGGAACTTGGCGAGCGGCTGGTCCGCCTTGGCGTCCCACACGAACAGCTGTCCGTCGTGGCCGGCGGACAGGAACACGCCGGCCAGGAAGGGGTGCGGCTCCAGCACGTAGCCTCGTCGTGAATACATACCATCGATCCTATTGTGGAACTTGGCGAGCGGCTGGTCCGCCTTGGCGTCCCACACGAACAGCTGTCCGTCGTGGCCGGCGGACAGGAACACGCCGGCCAGGAAGGGGTGCGGCTCCAGCACGTAGCCTCGTCGTGAATACATACCATCGATCCTATTGTGGAACTTGGCGAGCGGCTGGTCCGCCTTGGCGTCCCACACGAACAGCTGTCCGTCGTGGCCGGCGGACAGGAACACGCCGGCCAGGAAGGGGTGCGGCTCCAGCACGTAGCCTCGTCGTGAATACATACCATCGATCCTATTGTGGAACTTGGCGAGCGGCTGGTCCGCCTTGGCGTCCCACACGAACAGCTGTCCGTCGTGGCCGGCGGACAGGAACACGCCGGCCAGGAAGGGGTGCGGCTCCAGCACGTAGCCTCGTCGTGAATACATACCATCGATCCTATTGTGGAACTTGGCGAGCGGCTGGTCCGCCTTGGCGTCCCACACGAACAGCTGTCCGTCGTGGCCGGCGGACAGGAACACGCCGGCCAGGAAGGGGTGCGGCTCCAGCACGTAGCCTCGTCGTGAATACATACCATCGATCCTATTGTGGAACTTGGCGAGCGGCTGGTCCGCCTTGGCGTCCCACACGAACAGCTGTCCGTCGTGGCCGGCGGACAGGAACACGCCGGCCAGGAAGGGGTGCGGCTCCAGCACGTAGCCTCGTCGTGAATACATACCATCGATCCTATTGTGGAACTTGGCGAGCGGCTGGTCCGCCTTGGCGTCCCACACGAACAGCTGTCCGTCGTGGCCGGCGGACAGGAACACGCCGGCCAGGAAGGGGTGCGGCTCCAGCACGTAGCCTCGTCGTGAATACATACCATCGATCCTATTGTGGAACTTGGCGAGCGGCTGGTCCGCCTTGGCGTCCCACACGAACAGCTGTCCGTCGTGGCCGGCGGACAGGAACACGCCGGCCAGGAAGGGGTGCGGCTCCAGCACGTAGCCTCGTCGTGAATACATACCATCGATCCTATTGTGGAACTTGGCGAGCGGCTGGTCCGCCTTGGCGTCCCACACGAACAGCTGTCCGTCGTGGCCGGCGGACAGGAACACGCCGGCCAGGAAGGGGTGCGGCTCCAGCACGTAGGCCTCGTCCCGGTGCGCGCGCAGCACGCGCACGCTGGCGCACGTGCGCGCGCACCACACTACGATGGAGTTGTCCGACACGGCCGTCATCACGAACGCGTCCGAGATGTCCCAGCACACCATCGTCATCTGCGCCACAATGAACGGCTTGTATAACACTCAGTCTCGACACGGCCTCTCAGATACTTCGCTAAGCCCAACGAGTTCTGTAATTTTTATGCCTTTGTGCCCTATCATCTGCCTAAAATCTTAGGTTAGATACATGTTACCAATCACCCTGAACGATAACCCAAAACCACACATCACAGAGATCATTTCTGTCCTCTGTGGACAATCGTCATCTGCGCCACAATGAACGGCTTGTATAACACTCAGTCTCGACACGGCCTCTCAGATACTTCGCTAAGCCCAACGAGTTCTGTAATTTTTATGCCTTTGTGCCCTATCATCTGCCTAAAATCTTAGGTTAGATACATGTTACCAATCACCCTGAACGATAACCCAAAACCACACATCACAGAGATCATTTCTGTCCTCTGTGGACAATCGTCATCTGCGCCACAATGAACGGCTTGTATAACACTCAGTCTCGACACGGCCTCTCAGATACTTCGCTAAGCCCAACGAGTTCTGTAATTTTTATGCCTTTGTGCCCTATCATCTGCCTAAAATCTTAGGTTAGATACATGTTACCAATCACCCTGAACGATAACCCAAAACCACACATCACAGAGATCATTTCTGTCCTCTGTGGACAAGGACTTGGGAAACCTACTACTATAAACTCCTGGAAATATTCAAAGTCTCATTTTGTTTTGTTTTCTTTGACTCAACATGCTGCTATGGAAAAAATAAAAACAAATAAATTTAAGTGATATGAAGTTCACCGGGTCAACTAGTGTAGCTACTAATATTTCTTGTCACACAACTTTATTAATATACATAAACGCATTAAAAACGCGGCCGCCACAAAAGTTACTATTTAGTATTGAAGAGATTAAATAATGAGTGTATTTTACCTTGAGTTTCTTCCCGTCCTGCTGCGTATTCTTGGGCTGCAGTAAGACGTGCCGCCATTGCGTCGCGTGCAGCGTCCATAGTGCGGCGCTGCCGTCCTGTCAACCAAACCAAATGGAATTCGCGTTGAAGAATTATGTCACGATTCGTCTAAGGATCATCATGGTATTCAAGCGCACCAAAAGTTAGTTAGTCAAGGATGTCTAACATGTATAACATAAGTATTTGACAGAAGATGGGAAAATCAGAGAATGTATGTTCCCACCTTGCTGCCGGACACGAAGCGCAGTCCGCGATGCGCCCACGCGATGCTGTCCACCGCGTCGTCGTGCACCGGCGTCTCCAGCACCTGCCAGCAGTACGTGCGCGTCATACACTTGTCTACATTGTACAGTACACACCTACCAACTATGAAGCGTTATACCGTTCCTGCTAATACTCAGCAAATAACACCATATTTGTTTGATTTTGAAGTAACTTGGGCAAATCATTTATGTAAACTAAAAAGAGGAATGGACCCAATATTAAGCCTTGAGGAAGCCCATTGACATTTTACACCCTAGTGAGTTTACACCTTTTATCGGATTTTCAACCTGATCTAAGAAAATCAATGGCTGTATCCTAAACCCATAACAGCTTGAGTTTTAGCAAGAATGTTTCATGGTTAACGCAATCGAACGCTTTTCAGAGGTCCTTTGGTGAAACCGTACTAATGTTCATGACAGAACGAACTTTTATTAAACTATTATCGTCTGGCGGCGAATATCTAATATATAAAATTCTCGTGTCACAGTTTTCGTTGCCATACTCCTCCGAAACGGCTTGACCGATTTTGATGAAATTTTTTGTGCTTATCCGGTATCTATGAGAATCGGCCAACATCTATTTTTCATCCCCCTAAATGTTAGGGGTAGTCCACCCCTAATTTTTTTTTTAATTTTTTTGGCAATATTGTTCATGAATAATGTGACGCAGACGAAGTTGCGCGGGTCAGCTAGTTTAGTTATAGATTTCAATTCTAAAGTGAGGAGGTTTACTATTGAGATAATGGCATACGAAACTAGGTCCCGCATACTCTGTGAACTCTGACTGCGCGATGTAGGGTTTATGTGACGTCAGGACTTTCGGTAGTTTCTATGTGGCAGTGTAGATTATGCAGCACGCAGTACTGACCCGCTTGGGCCCGCCGGGCTCGTGCTCCACGGTGTAGATGCGCACGTGGTGGTCGGCGCTGCCGGCCGCCAGGAAGGCGCCGCCCGCCGACCAGGCCGCGCAGATCATGTGGCACACGCCGGGTCGCATGCGCTCCACGTACTGCACCGGCTGCGACAGGAACTGTCCGTCCGGCGAGCACGTCCAGAACGCCACCGAGCAGTCGGTGGAAGTGGACGCCAGCCAGCGCACGTCCTTCCTGCGGGACGGGGAGGCGGCTAGCTATAACCTGGGATCTTTGTAAGGTCGCTCCATCATACTTAGACAGATAGCCCATCAGTAACAAGAAATACTAGTGCTGACCGAGCAGGCGGCGCCCAGTGCACGGAGGTGATGGTGCCGGCGTGCGCCGCCAGCACGGCGCGCGGCTCCGCCCCTGCCAGCCCCCACACGCGCACCAGCCGGTCCACGGAGCCGCACGCGAGCAGGGCTCCGTCCGCGCTGATGCAGATGTCCGTGATCTCCGCGCCCACGCCGCGCAGCGTCGCCACCAGCCGCCCGTCTATGGCGCTCCACACCTGACGGGTACAATATGCTTGTAATCAGTCTGCCTAGCTTTGCCAACTGTGTTAGGACTAGCCTCCGGTCTAACTTCTATCTCTGGGCTACCAGCTGAAAACTAGTAATATATGAATGCCTATGCCTGACCTCGATATCTCTTGGCAAGACGGTCAAATCGGGAAAGAGTTGTAACCGTATCAGATTTTCTGGCTCCGGGCAGTCAGAATGACTGGGCAAATCTAGTGTCAGGACGAGATAACATGGAACGAGTCAAGAAGCGTCGGTGGTGCTAGCGCCGCCTATTTTTTAGCCACAGCCTTTTATTGAGATTTGTTGGCTCATATGACATGATGTCGTTGGGGTCATACGTGTAGTAGGCGGGATGGCCATAGTTACAACCCAAGATTGACGGCCAAGGTACGGAGTGTGATGGCTATACGGTATGGGAAGCGTTACCTTGACGAGCATGTCGTCGGCGCCGGTGCAGACGTAGCGGCCGGTGCAGTCGAACACGAGGCAGTAGACGGCGGACAGGTGGCCCAGCGTGCGGCGCTGCAGCTGCAGCCCCGCCAGCATGCGCGCGGGGAACATGGCGGCGCCGCCCGGCCCGCCCGCGCGCGCCGCCGCGCCCACGCCCAGCTCGCGCGACACCAGCCGCCGCACTGCCCAACAGACACCGACTGTGTTCAGCAGATCCCATCAGGGCCCACACATACTGACATTCTTTCAGCGACAGTAATCTAGTGACAGGTGCAACATCTTATACATTTAGAATGTTCAGTTGTTGTTTCGCTGAAATAATGTTACCTTGTTTGCACTTCCTGGTAGATTAGTTACAGACTACTGGTCCACAGGCTTGCTATTAGGGTGACATTTGGGTGACTGAAAGCATACTTTGAAGACTACAATGAACGTAATGCTTTAATTTACACTTCACTTGCACAATACACTTCACTTTAGAGAAGCACAGCTGATGGCCGGCTTAACGTGACCAATTTGAACTGCTGCTTGGTTGTACGAGGGGTCCTATAGGGAGCGTACAAGGTTGGGCGCCATGACGTACTACTCACCTAAGGTATGGTCCTGCTTGTGCCAGGCGTACAGCGGCTTGGGGCGCACCAGCGTCTCGCTGAGCAGCGAGAGGCGCGCGGCCAGGCGCTCGGTGTCGGGCGCGAGGGGCGCGGCGGGCGCCATGCGCGCCAGCGACACGGCGCGCGAGCACACGGACGCCAGGCGCCGCCATGACACGTCCGAGTGCTGGGAGGCCTGGAACACGACGCACGGCATCAACGAACCAAGCCTACGGGCTTCTAAGCTTGCCATTAGCTACCAAAACACTCAGTTTATTGACTACTAGCTAACCTACGCAACTTCGTTTGCGTCACATTTTCCATGAATGCTCGGCTCCTTTTAGTCTTAGCGTGATGATATGTAGCCTATATCCTTCCTCGATACATGGGCTATCTAATACTGAAAGAATTTTTCAAATCGGACCAGTAGTTCCTGAGATTACCTCCTACATACAAACTTACAAACAAATGTTACCTCTTTATAATATTAGTATAGATATAGATTATATAGCAACTTTTTAGGTTACGGACATCCATAAAAAAGGGTTCTGTTTTTTTACAGATGTTCATAACCCGAAAAAGTTAAGCATAGGATCACTCGACTGCCTATTCGTCTGTCACAGCACATTTTCTCCGAATATAATGGACTGATTCAGTTGACACTCAGTACACAGAGGGACACATTGAAAGGGTAGTATGAGGGTTGTTGAGAAAAAAAATATTTTAAAGTAACATGTTACAAAAATGAAGTTTTATCGGAACCGATTCCACACAAGTAATAATTACGTTAATTTGTAAAATTTGTTTTTATTACAATAAAGGTTAAATTAAAGACAAATGGGAATCTTATTTCATCCTTCACAGTCTTTATATATTTTTTGGTGATGATTAACTCCTAAATTCAGTATTAATCAGCAAACATTACAAATATGTTTACCTAAGTTGTTCTTTATATTAGAGTCAAAAGCGGAGGTCCACAGCTGGATGCCACTTACTCCACTTAGGCTTTAGAACAGTCCTGTATACATATTATGAATTAATTGTGCAGCAACAGTTTATGAGTAAAGCTGGCAACCTTTCTGCTAATAGTTATTGTGCAGCAACAGTTTATGAGTAAAGCTGGCAACCTTTCTGCTAATAGTTATTGTGCAGCAACAGTTTATGAGTAAAGCTGGCAACCTTTCTGCTAATAGTTATTGTGCAGCAACAGTTTATGAGTAAAGCTGGCAACCTTTCTGCTAATAGTTATTGTGCAGCAACAGTTTATGAGTAAAGCTGGCAACCTTTCTGCTAATAGTTATTGTGCAGCAACAGTTTATGAGTAAAGCTGGCAACCTTTCTGCTAATAGTTATTGTGCAGCAACAGTTTATGAGTAAAGCTGGCAACCTTTCTGCTAATAGTTATTGTGCAGCAACAGTTTATGAGTAAAGCTGGCAACCTTTCTGCTAATAGTTATTGTGCAGCAACAGTTTATGAGTAAAGCTGGCAACCTTTCTGCTAATAGTTATTGTGCAGCAACAGTTTATGAGTAAAGCTGGCAACCTTTCTGCTAATAGTTATTGTGCAGCAACAGTTTATGAGTAAAGCTGGCAACCTTTCTGCTAATAGTTATTGTGCAGCAACAGTTTATGAGTAAAGCTGGCAACCTTTCTGCTAATAGTTATTGTGCAGCAACAGTTTATGAGTAAAGCTGGCAACCGTTCTGCTAATAGTTATTGTGCAGCAACAGTTTATGAGTAAAGCTGGCAACCTTTCTGCTAATAGTTATTGTGCAGCAACAGTTTATGAGTAAAGCTGGCAACCTTTCTGCTAATAGTTATTGTGCAGCAACAGTTTATGAGTAAAGCTGGCAACCTTTCTGCTAATAGTTATTGTGCAGCAACAGTTTATGAGTAAAGCTGGCAACCTTTCTGCTAATAGTTATTGTGCAGCAACAGTTTATGAGTAAAGCTGGCAACCTTTCTGCTAATAGTTATTGTGCAGCAACAGTTTATGAGTAAAGCTGGCAACCTTTCTGCTAATAGTTATTGGACTGATTACATAAGATGAGAATATAATTTTTGTAATGTCAAGAATGCTGCTTGTTTTTGAATACTGTGATGTCATTACCAACCAGTCAGACAAGCACAGTGATTATGAGAATTCTAATTAGTGTGATAGGAATCTAATATTGAGCAATCAGAATATTGTGTGATATTAAGTAGAATTCTATTAGAAACTTTACTTGTTTTGACTTATATATTCACTTTTAGCTTGTCATTGAATTGTTTCACTTGGAAAATATATCTTATAGTACATTCTGTAAGTATGCACAGCAAAATTCGCAAGTTCAGCTTTTGTGTAAATAAAATAAAAATACGAAATATGGCGCCATAGTTAGTGTTCAACACTCTCGACAGTTCGGGCCGTGATCGGTATCGCGCCGGCCAATTGCGGCCGAGAACTACTGCAGTCGAGCGCTAGAACGAGATGGCACGTACGACGTTACCGACGAAGCCATGAGAAGAAGCGAGACAGAAGGTCTTCTAATTACGACACGGCTCCTTCTCGATAGTGCATGATATAACATTTTTTTCGCAAATTTGCCAAAAACTTTAATTTTATCACTGAAACACCATAAAAACATTTTTCACGATATTCCACCGTATTTTCACGATCGTTTTGAAGCATAACACAATTTAAGATTTTTTGTCGTTTTCGTACAATTAATGTATTTCTAGTCGCTAAACAATCCGCAAAACGTAAATAAACAAAGTTTTGAGCGCAAAAGTCCGCTAAACTTACCAATTCATCGTAAGACTGGGCGTGCTCGCGTCCCTCCCAGTCGAGCCGCCGAGGCAGCACCTGCAACACCGCGAACTGTACAAAAACTTTTCAGCGAAGTTTCAGCGCGTTTGACAGCCGCAGCCACGTGCGTCCGCGACCAAAACAACAATATAAGCTCAAACCCGGCACTAGGAAAAGCTCAAACCTACCTCAATAGTCTCGAGCTCTTTTAGCAAAGTCTGCAACAGAAACGGACACAATTAGCTCACTAGACTATGCAGGAAAATAAATTGATCATATTACGAGCAAATTTACCTTTGCAGTCTCTTTCAGGGGTCCGCCCGATAGAAATTTCGCTATCAGAAAGTAGAGCTCTGAAATCGGGAAAGCTAACATTACACGACCTCGCACGATATACACTCACATTTTCAAGCATTAATTTCTCAGCACTACACTTACCGGGAATGACCCTGAGCTCCTCGTTGGACTCCTCCATAACCCTAGTTTTTATTCCAAGGGTTAAAACTGAACTTCACATTACATTCACTATAAAAATCCAGCAAACATTTCACTTTACATTGTTGACGAACAGATAATGCAACCTCCTGTAATAATAGCAAAATGGCGTTTCAACTGTCAGTCAAACAGTTCGTGGTGAATCTGTGTCGGTTGAACAGTTTTTAACGTAGTTTCTTCAGTCATGGCTAGATGGCACTAGATGTCAAACAATATATTTTTTATTCACGAAAATATAACACCTAAAAATCCTGATAAAGTCTTATGGAAATTGGATTAAATCCTTAATTTCTAGTTATTCTTATAATTATGTCGTTCTAGGCGTGACCTTTTACGTGTCCCCATTTACAAGTCCTTGACCCTGGGTCGGCCAGGGACTGACCCACTTTAAATATTTCTTCTGGCAATTTTAAAGTTGTCAAACGTCAAAGTATGCCGATCGTGCCGAAACGCGAGTGTTGTTGAAAATCGTAGTAAAATGCATAATATCGTAATTTTATACGATGGGGTTTGGTGCTGAGTGGTGTTTTTTGTGTGAAACATTGTGTGTAAACAGTAGTTCTTGTGAACAAGTGGTGTGGTGGAGGACTTTCCCGCTGTTAAGCCAGGGCGGTGTCGGGAGCCCAGAGGCTCTGGTGCTGAGAGCGCGAACAGCCCGCGGGCGTGCGGAGCGCCCTAGCATGTCCGGCCGGCCCTCGAGCTCAGTGCCCACATCAGTTATATGTACGTATAGCCGCCTTTGTTCGATTTAGGTCAGCTGTGTGTAATTGGGTATGTTATGGTCAGTGGCTATCGATTGTTAGCTATAAATACATGCGTCCTGCCGCCCCACACACCGCTGGACACGAGGAACACTTCATAAAAGATAGTTTATAAAATGTAGCCACTTTCAATGGTGTTCAATGTGGTGTTTCAGTGAAAACAATGTTCATAGAAAGTTCACAGTCATTTAAATTGAATTCCTCATCATGTGGTAATATTATAATAGTGGAAGGAGAACTAAGTTCTTTTAATTTAAAACTAGAACCATCCAGGAGGATACCTATGCCTTGTGCATTGATTGCTCGGCAAAGATCACCAGACCTATGACAATAAAACAAGAATTGGACCAGCTCTTGGTAATGTTTATTATCAACAAGCATTTGTAGATTTTGCTTTTTTATAAAAAACAGTTTGTTGCAAGTAGTTGAAACAAGATGGAAATAAAAGCAAATAAAATAATAAAAAGCAATCCTGCCATACAAGCTTAGACTTAATAAGGTTTCGAAAGATCATGATATAACTTTGTTGATAAGGTGAATGCTCAAACCAGCCCGCGTAATTCAAATTTTCTCATGTTTTTTGTAATTTGCAGGCCAGTGCTAGGTTGTATGTTGATTAAATTATAATTATATACAGAATTATAATCATCAATACAATGCTCTAATTTCATAAAGCTGTAGGAATGACTTTTCCTGTTTTTTTTTTTTGTTCCTATGCCTTTATGAACTTGGGGGTTGTATTGATGATTTTGATGATTATAATTCTGTAACTAGATATGTCTTACAGCCGCAAATAATATTTTAATCAACATACAACCTAGCACTGGCCTGCAAATTGCAAAAAACGCAAGAAGTTTTGAATTTTGCGGGCTGGTTGGAGGATTCACCTTAACCCCAAACAATGGGGCAAAGAATATGGGTCACATTCCATTAAATAAGTTCGCTTGTATGATGGGTAAGGTTGTTTCATCTAACTGTACTGAATGCAATGTAGTGGAAGATGTTTATCACATATTGATGGAGTGTGCCCGAAACGAAGCCCTTAGAAATGATATAAAATGTAAAATTAATCTGATTCTCTCAGATGTGGGCTGGTGTAACAGTATTTTGTCCTTCCCTTTGTCGAGGGAGGCCAGACTGCTGTACAGGCTCACTCAAAAGGGCATTAAAAATAGAATAGCCTAAGTAAATCTGCAGTGTGATTGTTTTTTGAAATGTGTTGGGTTTTGTAATTTGTACTACAGGGGCGACATCTTCAAATTGAACAAGCCCCTTTATATACGAACGAGAACGAGAGCGTTGGCGGTCAGGGGGAATATCCTTGCCCGTACCTACGGGCAAGCATATTCCGAGATGATATTTGCGAGATGCTCGGTAGAAGCAAAGATTACGTTGTTTAAGGCATATTGCCAGTCATTTTACTCGAGTGGACTATGGGTGAACCATACCCGCCGGGCCGCTAATGCCCTGCGAGTTCAGTATAACAACATCTTCAGGATGCTGTTGCGTCTACCTCGAGACTGTAGTGCATCCAGAATGTTCGCAGAGGCGCGGACAGATGGATATCATGCGATTATACGCAAGAGGGTTGCCTCTATTTTCCACCGCGTTAGAGTTAGTAGCAACGGCATACTGAAGATGATTGCTGACCGCCTGGACTGTCCTATGCAGTATAGCTGGATGAGTACGACAATGGGCAATTAAATCTAAGTTTAATATGACCAATTGTATAGTTATTGTTTTGTATTGTAATCTAGTTTATTTTAGTTTTTAATCAGTTGACATTTTAATTTTTAATTATGTATATGGATTATTCCGAAATAAATGAATTAATAATAATAATAATATCCCTACCGCAGTATCTCTACGTTGACGTCGTGGTGGGGCTTGCGCGTCCCGATGAACCTTAGGTCATACCTAGGGTGAGGGGCCAGACAAAGAGAGATACAATCCGCAAGGCAGTTTTGTGGCGAACTGTTGGGCAGTAGCGACCCCACGAACCTTATCTCCCGGGAGAAGTCTTGTTCCTCATCTACGGCTTGCCTTTATTGGCTGGCCAGAGTGAATACTGACGAGGAACAGAGCTCCCACCTCTCTCTTGTCTTAATTGGCCGGTCTGAGTGGAGATTCGCTAGAGCACACGTGGTCGGGAGAAGGATGTATAATCCAGTAAGATGCTGGTAGGGATCTTGACCGCACTTCCGGGATTGTCCTGATAGCCATGGTATACCTCTCCACTCCTCTAGCACCTCAGGCTATGTTGCCTCCTTGGCGCTACGTCACTTTGTGCTAGCGACCGTTTTCGGGGGCCCATTCATTGAGTGTGCTAGTCACCCCCTGCCATTTAAAAGCCGTGTATATTGTTAGTGGTCAGGCAGGGGCCAATAGTTCTATAATAAACGATTATCAGTCCACTAAACCGCCCAAACCCATAGCGTTTCATCTTTTTTTTTTTCCATATTCTGCAATATTCTTGCTCCAACCGGGGATTGTCCTTGGGAATACTTTCACAGTGCATACAGGGATAATCGCCGGTTGGTGCCCCATTACATTTGAAATTTCTAACGGGGCCTCTGCGAGTTGGTTTTGGCCCCTCGTACGCCTACCAAAGGACCGGGTCTCCAGAGACCCGAGAAAGAAAACAAATAATAATATAAAGAGAGAAAAAAAAAAAAAGAAGAATATGGGTGGCTGAGTTCTTTCCTAGAATACTAAAATTTTGTACTTGATATTTTAAATGGCCAAGTTTGAGAAGATGGATGGATGTGTATTACTATTTCACATCAGAACACCTAAAAGGATTTTCATGAAATTCGGCACAGAGGTAGATGTACGTGTATATAGGCTACTTTTTATCCTGGGAGTTTGTTCTCTAGGGATCATGCGAACAAACCCGCTGGCTGAAGCTATACTAGAAAGGTTTAGGTACTTACAAAAAGGTATACAATCTTGATGTGAAATTTTACACAAACACATATTTAACAAATAAACTACAGCTTAAACTAACGGTTCAATTGATTTAGTAATCGTTATTGTTGTATTTACATTGGTTTTTAGTTGTATTTTATTTTTTAACTGAGTTGTTAAATAAAAAAACTTTTTACAAAAAAATACAACCGACTTCCAAAAAAACACTACTAAGTAAAAAATAACTTTACCTTCGGAACTCGGTGTTTTTGTTAGTTTGTTCGTATTTTGACACCGACTTCCGAAGTTAAAGTTATTTTTTACTTTGTAGTGTTTTTTTGGAAGTCGGTTGTATTTTTTTGTAAAAAGTTTTTTATTTTTGACTTTTTAGTGGTACCCCACACCTAACAAAACCACTGCAAAATCGATACCATACGATTTTCGAAAGTTCCCCTCGACTTCTCTGGGATGCCATCATCAGATCCTGGTTTCCTTATCATGGGACCATTTGGGAAGTATACCCATTCCAACAATAAAATCATTTTTAAAATCGGTTGGCAAGCAACGGAGTTATGCCCGAAGAAACATAAAAAAAAAAAAAAAAAAAAATATAAACATCCGAATTGAGAACCTCCTCCTTTTTGGAAAGTCGGTTAAAAAAAGACATCAAGATTATTTACCTTTATTTAAATACTTAAACATTTCTATAAGCTTAAAGCTTAGAGTCCATATGTGATGAAGTTTGATATGTTCATAGTTATTGGTTAACTAAGGATCATAGGCATTAGTATGTGACTTAATTTGATGTTTGTAAGAATGTGTTCTATTTCCTCTTTCAGTTCTGGTTTGTAGAAACTTTTTAGTTTGGTGTCATCTTTTTAGTTTATTTTTTATTTGTGATGGGTTTGCTCTTGACTCTAGTCTAGGTCAGAGATGACAGAGACAAAGTCTACGATGGAGCGAGCTTACCCAGAAGGAGACTGTTCACTCTAACTTTGAAGAGATTAGGGTTGTGTTCATTTCAATTGAAAGTGTTTATTGTTCCTAAATAAATGACACAATAATTTTAGGTGAAAATCAAAAGTTATGTAACAGTCATTATCATTAGTTTGAGTCACTTGCTGTTGCTGCTGGCCGTGACTTGCGGTGAACGCTGCAGATAGATAACTTTGTATTGTCGTTGAGATACACACCTAGTAGTGTTGACATCCTATAGAGAGTACTGGCAGTTAAATGTGCTGCATATGCGTGGCAGAAGTGAAACTTCATAACTATAGAACAAGACGTATTTAGTAATGTCTGAATGTGTTCGGAATCACAGTGGCAGGTAGAGAGTTCCACTCCTTGTATAAGCGCGTTATAAAAAACATTTAGAAACGCTTACTGTAAGCAGCCAATTATTTAGTTCTATTTCATAAATAAAGAGATTATAAATTGTTATGTTCTGCCTCCAGAGAGCCCACAATGTCGGGCGGCGCGGCGAGCGGGAGCGCGGCGGTGGTGGGCGGGGGCGGGGGCGGGGGCGGGTGCGGGGGCGCGGGCGGCGGGGCGCTGGGCGGCCTGGGCGGCTCGCTCGAGGACAAGGACTGCGACCTGCTGTGCCCCGTGTGCTTCGAGCTCATCGACGAGGCCTACGTCACGCGCTGCGGACACTCCTTCTGCTACGCCTGCATCAGTAAGGTGAGTCAGTGCTTCCTTCAGGCAATTGTTTTTTATTAGGATATATATTCATTTAATTCGAATTCATAGCATGTCACAAATAGCGAG
Organism: Ceramica pisi; assembly: GCA_963859965.1. Lineage (NCBI taxonomy): Eukaryota > Metazoa > Arthropoda > Insecta > Lepidoptera > Noctuidae > Ceramica > Ceramica pisi. The sequence continues at coordinate 14,928,416 of OY982556.1, forward strand.
AAGCATTCAATCACGTTTACACAGATAGATAAATTATTTAATGAGTACATCATTTAAGATGCACTCGCCCATGCAATTAATGGCGCAATTTCAGGCCATAACAAGGTTGTATCGAAATAGCCAAAATTTATGCATAATTTCAACGGACCTTTCAACCGCAAAATTAGATTATAGTGTGATGTGAGCTATTGGTTGCGTTTACGTATTTTAGTTCAGATTTGAGCCCGAAATCTGACAGCTGTCTATTTCGTCCCAAGGCGGTAGAGCTCCACCGGCGCTGTCCCAAGTGCGGCGCCGCGCTGGCCTCCCGCGAGCACATCTTCCCGAACTTCCTGCTGAACGAGCTGGTGGCGCGGCGGCGCGCGCACCCGCGCTCCCCCGCGCCCGCCCCGCGCGGCCCTTGTGTGCGCGCGCTGGTGGCGGCCGAGGCGCGCCGCCTGCCGCTGGCGGACGTGGACGCCATGCTGGACCTGCTGACGCGCCGCAAGCGCCTGCTGGAGGCCGAGTGCGCCGCCGCGCACCACCGCCTGCTCTACGAGTTCCTGGCGCAGCTGCACAAGCACCGCGCGCACCAGCTGGACCAGCTCGCGAGGGAGGCGTCGCTCGTGCGCAAGGACATGGACCACGTCGCCGCCGTGCTCAGGGACACCGCGCAAGGTAACCGCGCCGCGTCCTCATCATCCCCGAAGTGTCGCCACACTCGCCACACTCGCCACACTCGCCACATCGACCGCTTCGGCGGATTCTAATTACGAACTTCAGCACGTGCACGCTCCACTTTACGGGAGGCTGCGCCAACTCTGCGTCTGTCGGAACGACTTATCTGCTTTCTTTAGATGATTTTACTGTTACGTGCAGTTTGCCCTTATTTGTAAAAAAATAAAATCGAATGCACTTTTTTCATTTAAGACTATTTTTTAGCAGTGACTCAATTACGTTCCTGCAACAGGGCTGTTATTCACATCGTTGTGTGTTTTCATTTAAACATTATAGATGTATCGTCAGAGAATAACACCATATTATGTTTATTTTTTGTTATATGCATAGCTTTATGTATATCTCAAAAAATAAACATAATATGTGTGTATGTTGTTCTGCTTAAATCATTTATTTAAAAACAAGAAAGGTCCCAAAACTGAGCCCTGAGGTAAAGTTGTTTATCATTCAAATACAGTTTTCGTAGTTCAAGGTGGTTTTCCTAGTCCGTTATTTCAAGTCTCAGAAATAATATTTCATGGCTCACACAACCAAACGCCTTCGACATGTCGCAGAAGATACGTATGACATCTAGAGCCTCTTCTCATGCATTAAAGATATGTTTTCATAAAGTTACACCAATATCAGCTTGGAAACTTAGTTTGCGCCTGGTTGGTGGCTAGAGTCTGTTGGAATGTGTGTTAGCTAAAAGGGGCAGTTTAAATAAAATTAAAAGTTGTTAATTAAGGAATCATTGTGCTTGTTTAATCTTAGTTCAATTATGTGACCAACCGTAACATTGTGGTTGTTCAGTACATTTTAGTGCTTGCTATTGCTTGTCAGGCGCGGCCGGGCTGGCTCGCTTGCCGGAGGCGGGCGATGCTCCCGAAGCGGCGAACGAGCCCGAAGCGGGCGACGCCGTGCGCGCGCTCAAGCGAGAGCTGGCCGACCTGGCGGGCAGCGTCGGTGACACCGCCGCGCACGTGGACGGTGAGTGCTGCGGTCAGCTGCAGGGGCTCAGGGGCTCAGGGGCTCAGGGGCTCAGGGTGACCTGCCGACACTCCCAGGACACTTGTTAGCCGTGAACACTTTCCTGAAGTCCATTTGTTTGTGTCAGGAGGCAGCTTGGCAGCGTCAGAGGAGGAGAGCTTCGCGGGAGGAGCCGCGGGCGGGGGGGACGCGCTGGCGGCGCGCTGGCGCCGGCTGCATGCGCACTTTGATGACTTCGTGCAGGTAAATATTGACATGAAACGACATCATCATTTTAGCCAAAAGACTCCGATAAGTGTCGCCTGCGCGTCTCGCGTCGAACGCATTCCCGCGGCCTTCACCAGATCTTCGGTGAAACGAGTGACTAACACGTGTACCAACAGTACACTGATGATGAAAAATACGAGTAAAATTCATGACGTCCAGAAAACCTGCCGCGATCAAAATGAAATGTTACAATGATTGTTTACGCAGCTAATCGCTTCGTTGGTGTGTTCAGTGTTACTTCGCGCACCGCGCGGACGAGCTGTACTTCCCCGGGTCGTCAGCCGTCACCCCGGCGCCCACGGTGTTCCCCGCAGACTGCGCCCCGGGCACCAGCGCGGCGCCGGGGCCCGCCGGCAGCCCGCAGGGGCCCGCCGCGCCCGACGCCGACCACGTGCCGCAGGGGCCCAGCGACACCAGGACAGTCGCCACACATGGTGATTGAGATATTTTCAACAAAATTAAAGTCTTATTACAAAATGACCAATCTAACAATCTTTAATCAATCTACTTATCTCGTATATTCAAATTCTTGGTTCGAACTGATGATTATTTTTTTGTAAATGTCAAACGCAGGAAGCTTCTGAACTGTTATAATGTTGTTAGGGGGCGACCAGCGCGCGCCGGACGAGGCGGGCGTGGGGGGGGTGTCGGGCGCGGGGGGCGTGGGGGGCGCGGGGGGCGCGGCGCCCTGCGACGTGACGGACACGTCCCGCGCCGCGCTGCGGCCGCGCGGCCTGGACGCCTTCCGCGAGGACCTGCTGGCCTTCACGCGGTACCGCGCGCTGCGCCCGCTCGCCACGCTGTCCTACTGCAGCGACGCCATCAACTACTCCACCATCGTGTCCACCATCGAGTTCGACAAGGACGAGGAGTTCTTCGCCATCGCCGGCGTCACCAAGCGCATCAAGGTACCCACTCATGTTAGCGCGGACCTGTTGGCATTCACGCGGTACCGTGACTACTAGTGATGACAAATGCGATGCCCTAGTCATTTTTGTGACTTGTCCAAGGCCTTCGATTGCGTTCTTCATGAAACATTAATACGATTCCTATATCACTGCGGGATCTGGATCTCGTAACTGGATCTCCTCACTTCATTCTTGAGTAATAGGCTTCAGAGAGTTGATTCGAATGGAAAATTATTTCATAGATCAACAGTATCAACGGGTGTCACCCAGGGCTCTAACCTTGGCCCATTTTTGTTTCGTGCATAAATTACTTAATTAATTTATCTCGTGTGTCGTGGTATATTGTTGTATGTGTGTGTGTGTGTAGGTGTTCGAATACGAGAGCGTGGTGCGCGACTGCGTGGACGTGCACTACCCGTGCGCCGAGATGGCGTGCTCGCACAAGATCTCGTGCGTGTCGTGGTATATTGTTGTATGTGTGTGTGTGTGTAGGTGTTCGAGTACGAGAGCGTGGTGCGCGACTGCGTGGACGTGCACTACCCGTGCGCCGAGATGGCGTGCTCGCACAAGATCTCGTGCGTGTCGTGGTATATTGTTGTATGTGTGTGTGTGTGTAGGTGTTCGAGTACGAGAGCGTGGTGCGCGACTGCGTGGACGTGCACTACCCGTGCGCCGAGATGGCGTGCTCGCACAAGATCTCGTGCGTGTCGTGGTATATTGTTGTATGTGTGTGTGTGTGTAGGTGTTCGAGTACGAGAGCGTGGTGCGCGACTGCGTGGACGTGCACTACCCGTGCGCCGAGATGGCGTGCTCGCACAAGATCTCGTGCGTGTCGTGGTATATTGTTGTATGTGTGTGTGTGTGTAGGTGTTCGAGTACGAGAGCGTGGTGCGCGACTGCGTGGACGTGCACTACCCGTGCGCCGAGATGGCGTGCTCGCACAAGATCTCGTGCGTGTCGTGGTATATTGTTGTATGTGTGTGTGTGTGTAGGTGTTCGAGTACGAGAGCGTGGTGCGCGACTGCGTGGACGTGCACTACCCGTGCGCCGAGATGGCGTGCTCGCACAAGATCTCGTGCGTGTCGTGGTATATTGTTGTATGTGTGTGTGTGTGTAGGTGTTCGAGTACGAGAGCGTGGTGCGCGACTGCGTGGACGTGCACTACCCGTGCGCCGAGATGGCGTGCTCGCACAAGATCTCGTGCGTGTCGTGGTATATTGTTGTATGTGTGTGTGTGTGTAGGTGTTCGAGTACGAGAGCGTGGTGCGCGACTGCGTGGACGTGCACTACCCGTGCGCCGAGATGGCGTGCTCGCACAAGATCTCGTGCGTGTCGTGGTATATTGTTGTATGTGTGTGTGTGTGTAGGTGTTCGAGTACGAGAGCGTGGTGCGCGACTGCGTGGACGTGCACTACCCGTGCGCCGAGATGGCGTGCTCGCACAAGATCTCGTGCGTGTCGTGGTATATTGTTGTATGTGTGTGTGTGTGTAGGTGTTCGAGTACGAGAGCGTGGTGCGCGACTGCGTGGACGTGCACTACCCGTGCGCCGAGATGGCGTGCTCGCACAAGATCTCGTGCGTGTCGTGGTATATTGTTGTATGTGTGTGTGTGTGTAGGTGTTCGAGTACGAGAGCGTGGTGCGCGACTGCGTGGACGTGCACTACCCGTGCGCCGAGATGGCGTGCTCGCACAAGATCTCGTGCGTGTCGTGGTATATTGTTGTATGTGTGTGTGTGTGTAGGTGTTCGAGTACGAGAGCGTGGTGCGCGACTGCGTGGACGTGCACTACCCGTGCGCCGAGATGGCGTGCTCGCACAAGATCTCGTGCGTGTCGTGGTATATTGTTGTATGTGTGTGTGTGTGTAGGTGTTCGAGTACGAGAGCGTGGTGCGCGACTGCGTGGACGTGCACTACCCGTGCGCCGAGATGGCGTGCTCGCACAAGATCTCGTGCGTGTCGTGGTATATTGTTGTATGTGTGTGTGTGTGTAGGTGTTCGAGTACGAGAGCGTGGTGCGCGACTGCGTGGACGTGCACTACCCGTGCGCCGAGATGGCGTGCTCGCACAAGATCTCGTGCGTGTCGTGGAACGCGTACCACAAGAACGTGATCGCGTCGTCGGACTACGAGGGCACGGTGTCGGTGTGGGACGCCGCCACGGGCCAGCGCACGCGCGCGCTGCACGAGCACGACAAGCGCTGCTGGTCCGTGCACTTCAACCGCGCCGACGTGCGCCTGCTGGCCTCCGGCAGCGACGACGCGCGCGTCAAGCTGTGGGCGCTGAACGCCGAGCGCTCCGTGGCCACGCTGGAGGCCAAGTTCAACGTGTGCTGCGTGCGCTTCAACCCGCGCTCGTCCTGCCACCTGGCCTTCGGCTCGGCCGACCACTGCGTGCACTACTACGACCTGCGCGCGCCGCGCGAGCCGCTGGCCGTCTTCAAGGACCACCGCAAGGCCGTGTCCTACGTCAAGTTCCTGGACGCGCGCACGCTGGTGTCGGCCAGCACCGACTCGGCGCTCAAGCTGTGGCGCGTGGAGTCCCCGCGCTGCGTGCGCTCGTTCACGGGCCACGCCAACGAGAAGAACTTCGTGGGGCTGGCGACCGACGGCAAGTACGTGGCGTGCGGCTCCGAGAACAACGCGCTCTACGTGTACTACTCGGGCCTGTCGCGCCCGCTGCTGGCCTACAGGTGACGTACACCACCTCCATACATATCCCAACAAACGGATGGCGCTTCAGCAATCACTGTCCATCTTCGAAAATACGAATGTTTATATGGCTTAACAAAAGGTCGTTTACTACAGATGCGGGCTAATGTTGCTCTGCTTAACCACATACTTACGGCATGTGAGAACTCGCAATATGCAATTGGAGTTCTCGGTGACCTCTCCAAAGCCTTTGATAGTGTACACCATGGCACGCTATTGCGAAAGCTACGTTACTAAGGTCTCCAAAATGAAGCTGTTAACGTAATAGATTCTTATTTGCATAATAGGTCTCAATGTGATAAAATGCAGTTTAGTTACATGTACTCCAAGGCACAATACTGGGTCCATTCTTGTTTAGTACATATATTTGCACAGGCATATTTGATATTGTTCTGTTTTCTGATGATAGTTCTCTTATCTTTAATGTAGATAGGAATAGACACACATATAGATTTTGACGATGTAAATAGTGCACTCATCATGGTTACGAGTTAGTTTACGACAAACAAATCTTCATTAAGAAGATTTTCTTCTAGTTTTTAGTATTAAGTCTATTTTAGTTATTTCCATGCTATTATGTCCTACGGTATTCTACTGTGGAGAAAAGCTGCTGACATTGAAAACATATTTGTCCTACAAAAGCGAGCCCTACGAGCTATACCAGCTAGGATCCAGAGTCTCTTTAGGAGATATATTTTTTCTTGTATTACTGCTAATGTGTAATGTGTAATCCCCTTAGGTTCGACGCAGTGCGCGGCTTCCTAGAGCGCGAGCGGCGCGATGAGGAACCTTCGGAGTTCGTGTCGGCGGTGTGCTGGCGCCGCGCCTCCGACCGCCACGTGTTGCTGGCCGCCAACTCGCAGGGCACCATCAAAGTGCTGGAGCTGGTGTGAGCCCCAGCCAGCCCTGCCAGCCCTGACCGCGCGCCAGCTGCGCCGCTGACCATGGCCCAACCCAACCAGTCGGTGTACAACGTGTAACTGAATAAACACAATACCTGGAAAGGGCGTGACTCAATCGCGAACAAAAATTGACTGCCCCACAGCGACTGACTGACCCGACAAAATTTACTGCTCAAATAGTTTATTGTTTTCGCAATTTTGGGTTGAACCCTTAATAAAAGTTCATTGAATAATGATGAGCACAATGGACCCATTACCAGGTATTGCGTTTATTCTGTTAGTCGTTTTGTATCAAGTGGCGGACAACGCCGTCGGTGGCGGAGCTCGCGTGAGCATGTCGCAGTCGCCGCTGCCTCCACCGGGCTGTCCGGGTGCTGTGCCAGACCAAGCGGTGGACGCTCTACTCTGTGTGGGCAGTTCTACAACTAGCATTAAGGCAGGGCTTCGGAACTTCTGATGCCCTAAAGTCATGCGTCACACTCCACAGACAGAAGTAACTTTCAGTATGTGAGGGTACTTCCATCAGAAATCTACCTCGTTTATTTTCGACCAATATTACTGTTGCCGCATGAAGTACTTAATATGTTATACATTTTTGACGCCATACCCTTAAACATTGGTGTTCAGTGCAGTCTGTGGCGTATGACGCAAAATCCTGTACATAAACTAAGATTCCCCTTTATCGAGCTGTAAATCATGATGAAGTTGCCGTGTTCTGCAGTGGCGAAGCTAGCATGGGTGGCGCAGCTGGGAGAGCCCCTCCCAGCTGCGCCACTGGCGATCCTTGCCACGTGATAACAGTGAATTTAGTAGGTAAGTAGTGAGTAAGTTTGAAGTATCAAACAGTGCTAAGAACTTTTAACTACATTTTAATAAATAGTTAGAACTGAATGTCTGATTATACATTAGTGCAGTAAGTTTTAATGTAACTAAGGCTCTTGTACAGTAAATTTCTCCTTTATTGAAGTCTAAGTGTATGATAGATAAGCAAGCCGAGGTGGCGAGCTAGACTGCTGGCGTTGTTGTAAGGTAGGTAATCTATAACGCTAGAGTCACGCAGACAACTGTAGCGGAGGTGAACAGACCAGTACCGCGATTCTGTATACCTTTCTCCATGTAAGCTCAGGCGTAGTGAACGTGAAGTGAGTTGACAGTAGTGGCAGTCCACACAAACAACATGGAATGACAGGTCACTTCACCTGAGTGTACGCGGTGAGACGATAGAATGCACTGGTAGGTTCTTGGTGAATATTGTATAAGTTACGATATGTGTATGTATGTGAAGTATGTCCAATCAAATTTTATTATTTTTCGCTGTGACATATTTAGAATGTGGTTATAACTCCTGTAAATATGTACCTCCATTTTATTGCGATTGTAAGCAATAACAATGAGTCGACGAGACACGCTGGTAGTGAGGAACGAATAGGCGCGGAGCAAGCGCACTCAACTGTCCGGATGTAGTCTACTAGGCTGACTTTTTAATTCGATCACCCCCTGTTTTTGAACTTGAATATTTGAAATACTCTACTTCAAATTCAGAAACAGAAACTACTCAACTATAGCCTGAACATCTGTCAAACTTTGGCCCTTAGCTACGGTTTGACATGTCCCAGAAACTGGCCCCTCGCCCGGACATGTGTTCGGTACGACGCGAGTACGACGTTCGTCCGCTCAGAGTTATTATAATGTGTGCGACAGTAGTGGCGACGTAACGCCGAACGCGCATGCGAGCGCGCGCCGATAATAGACGCCAATCAATTCGCTCAAACTTGTAATTTGGTATAGAATCGTACTACATAATAAATTAGGTACAGTCCCAATTTTGTCAATATTTAATAAAATAATGGTAACGATTCCATAATAAGATCAAAATGTTGATGCACATATTTTTGTCCAATCGTCGTGAAATGAATCAGTTTAATAAGTAAAGTGGCAGCGCGTCCGCGTCCCGAGCTGTCGCGGTGAGTCGGCCGCTTGCTCCGACCGACCGGCCGACCGACCGACCGACCGGGCGACCGACCGACCGTCCGACGCGCGCGGTGCGACTCTAAGTCAGCCGCAAACATACAATTTGTTCAGTCGACGAGAGTGCGCATACATTCACTATTAAATCTATACTACAAATGTTTAGGTACTTAAATAAAGGTAAACAATCTTGATGTGTCTTTTTAATAAAAAACTCAGTTTAAAAATAAAATACAACTAAAATCCAATGTAAATACAACAATAACAAACATAGCTGCAAGCAAGCATAGCTGTAAGTCCTCCAAGCTGTAATAAATAAATAACGACTACTAAATCAATTGAACCGTTAATGTAAGCTGTAGTCTATTTGTTAAATATGTGTTTGTGTAAAAAGTCAAATCAAGATTATTTACCTTTTTTTAATTATTTCCTAAACCTTTTTTTCTAAACAACGCTGAGTCGTTGATCGACTGCTTAGTCGAGTGTATAGGTACATATGTGCGCTACAATACATTGAGCTGTCGGTCTGTAGTTGTTCCACTGATTCATTACAAAGCGATCGATGTGGTTTTTTTATGGTATGCTGATCTACATAGATTCCTATAAACTTTTGACATACTACTAAACAGTTGGTCGATTAAATTCATTTGTTCCCAACGAGTAACACCCTCAAATGTCACACTGTTACTCGATGGGATTTTTTTCTGAAAAAATTCCCAACCGGTCACACTACCAGTCACACTGTTACTCGATGGGAATTTCTTCAGAAAAAAATCCACGATAATATAAGAAAAAAATCGCGACCAATTTCGAGGTAGCGCTCGCCGGCCGCTGCCGCGGCACCGCTCGCTTCGCTCGCTCGGCTCGCGCGTAGTTGGTCACAGTTCTAACCTAACCTAACCTAACCTATAATATTTTTGGTAGTAATATTAATCTTTTAGTTGGATAGAATTTGGTGACCGTTGATCCATTTTGGTGACCGTCTAAATTATACCCCTTTAGTGTGACTGGTTGGGAAATTAGTAATAAAAAGTTCCCATCGAGTAACAGTGTGACTGGTTGGGAATTTTTTCTTAAAAACATTCCCATCGAGTAACAGTGTGACATTTGAGGGTGTTACTCGTTGGGAACAAACGATTAAATTGTATGTATGCGGCTGGCCTAAGTGTCCGTGTATGTATAGTGTTAGTGTAGCGAGCAGTGCGGCGGACAGCCGGCGCGCGGCGTGTGCCGTGTATGTAACGTGCCGCCCCCGAGACAGTAAAGTGTCCCTGACCACTCCCGTCACGTGTTTTATTTGTTGTACCCTCTATTACCTACCCTATCTCACATCTTATGGTGTACCTTCCCTTGGCGTATTTGGCCATATTTCTGCGTGACTTGTGCAATAAAAACTATCTTATTTCGAAAATCATAAGGTATACTTTGTATTGGAGAAGTCACGCGAATATTTATAACAAACACGCCAAGTGCCAGCATGAGTTGTTATAACAAGAAGTGCTCATCGCTAACCCGAACACGTCGGAAGCCTTTAGAGCGCCTTCACACTGGCGTTTGTAGCTTGCGTAGGCGTTCGATAAACGTATGCGCAACGTAGACGCTGCGTTGTTGCAGCGTTTCCTCTGGAGTCAATTTAACGCGGCGCAGACGTCACACAATTGCGTTGTGGTTTCGGAAATATCATTAACAAAATAGATTCCGACGAGGAAACTATTGTTGGCTTTGCGTTTAAAAAGAAAATTATTGCGAAAACGTGAAATTAAAAATAAAAGGATATAGTAGAACCCATTAAGGAGTGTATGGTCAAGTGAAAGTGATTATTTTGTGCTTTATTAAAACACATAAAAAAACGAGTGCACAGGGGTCGCGGCTGCGGGTGGCGGGGAGAGGTCGAATATGAACAGGATGGTACATGACTCCGCAGTAACGCGGCGCATGCGTCGCAAACCTGCGGCGCTAACGCGGCGTATTCATTTACCCTTGCACTGACGCCGCGACAACGCGACGCCCGTGCCTCGTAGTCGCGGCGTCTGCGCTGCGCATACGTTTATCAAACGCCTACGCTGGACAAACGCTAATGTGAAGGCGCTCTTAGACGCGCATTCCGGTTTTACCAAACGAACGCTATTGTCGAGTGTTTGCACGATACTCGCTTCTCCAGATACAGAACATGTTGCTGGCCATTTGATGCTAGCGACAACGTGCGAGTGTTCTACGATCATAAAGGTGTCGCACTTGACGTATTTATGACACGAATAATAGAATAGAATCCCTCGAGACATGAGAATAAAGTTCATTTTTAACAAATAAGTCGGGCGAATATTTGCGAAAGATATCCGAAGTGAAGTGCCGTGAAGACCTGAGTACATGAGAACGTTTCGCTACATTACAGATCGCTATTCAGAAGGGTAAAGGTAATGGCATATTATACCGGCACCGCAACTGCACAGCTGCAGCACGGCGTCACCTCGTATTTAGGCTACGGCTACCCGGCTACACGTCGTCCGCGCACCAGCCGCGAGGTGCAAGCTTGCTGTCACCGCAAACACAATTTTACATGGCATTTGTCATTGAACACGCCTAGGACTGGCGAATCGGAATTGGCGCGCAGTAAACACGCGGACGGCGCGCTGTAAGCACGCAGGCTGCGAGTCAAGTTGTATTGAAGCGGCTAACATGCTAACTGCCTGCCGTTGGCTTTTTGACATTGTCATTTTAAAATGTATTATACGACACACGAATTAAGGACTAATTTGAATGACAAGATAATTGCTGGGCTGGAGCGGTGCCGTTGCGATGCTGTTATAGTGTGCCATAACCTTAAGGATGGTGTAAGGTTGTACACAAAATGAAAACACTAAATGTAAAAAAAACAACAATTTTTATTGAAAATATATCATAATCTTTAACATAAGTCGACGACATTCATCTTAACACATACATGTTCCTGGAACACTACACTCCACTTCGTACTTGACACAAGTTGTAATTTTAGCAAACGCACACATTAACGTTATTCCATTGCCACTTGTAAACATAATTTTAAAGACGCGACGAGCCGCTCACACGGATGGCGCGCGCTACACAGGTACATCACTTTTACGTTCAACCACAGACTCTTCACCCTCACACAGCCAAAGACCAAGCATTATACATATTCGCTTTCGCTAGTGGTGAGATTTTGAGCATTTTCTCATTAGAGCTTCTTCTACTGCTGTAGTGTAACTGGTATACCGTATATATTATAGACGTGCGCGCGATGCGATCTCCCATTGCCGGAAAAGACAAACTACCAAGTCAGCTTTAAAGATGTCCTTCAATGGAATTGTAATTAAGATTTATATTAAGTACATACGGCTGTCCCAGAGGAGGTTAAGGGCACAGGAACACCGCTGCCTACTTGCTGGACAAAGGTTACCCAAGATATGGAATGGGCACAGCGGAACAGACAAGCCCGCCGACCTCGAGATAACAGAACAGGCAAGTAGAAGGAGACTAAACAGAGCTATGGTTGAACGCTCACTAACCTAAGTAGTTGCCTTATGGAAATAAATGTATTATGTCAGTTGAGTATATCTCTAGTCCGGCCGGCCTATTCAACCATGACTAACAGTCGGCTACGAGTGGACGAGGCGTGTTTGCACGCGGGAGTGCGGCCGATATCTTATTAGATGCATATTATAATGCAGTCTAACAGTAAACTCTTCGTGTACCTACCTAATCATATTTATAAGCTCCTTATTATTATATATAAACCTATTCGGCAGAAACTACGTGACCTACTACACCATTTACAAATTACATAAATACTACATGATATGCCGATGTCCGGACTAGCGCGATCAGTTCTTGTACACTCAACTTCACGCATGCAGTTACAACTCGACGTAGACAACGCCTTTACGTCGTAGCTGTAAGGGAGGTTTTACCGCTAACATACGGTTGATAGTACAATCAAGTTTTAGTAACACACACACATTTAAACATATATGAAAGTGGCGAAATAGAGAACATCAAATGCACTGTACATGACTGGATTTGACAGATCTAAGACATCCATACATCTTAAACTCAATATTGACGGCAGTTCTTGAGATTATCCTCCTCAATGCCAGATATAATACGTCTAACAATTACTGAATAATATGATAAGAGGAACATTACCCCCAGAATCATCGAAAAATACTCTGAAGTTCCACACACACACACACACACACATGTATCAAAATGTATGGAACACCAGATTCCCTGAATATGGATTAAACGCGAGAATATTGATAGGTTTTATCTACAGGGCGCAATTTACGTACTGTTAACCTTGTAGTGCAGTCCACGCGATGCAGACTTTGAGCTCTGAATTAAAATATAATATCACACCGACATTTGCCTGCATTGCTTTGTTGTGTAACAGTTATTGAAGTCTGCAGGTATCGTGTGGACATTCCATTAAAGAAGAGAACCATCGTATCGATTCGAGAGTTCGATGACCTCTTGACGATGACACGTTGTGTACCCGCCGACCTCACAACAAGTGTCTCGGCTGTGACGTCACACGTTGGCGTTGGGGTTGAAGAGGCGGCGCGAGCGAGCGGGCGTCAGCACGGGCGACGGCGAGCGTGACGTCACGGGCGACGCGGACGAGGCGGCGGCGGCGCGGGGGGGGCGGTGCCGCGCCGCAAACCGCCGCGTCACCTCCGAGTAGCGCGGCGAGCGCGCCTTGCTGCCGGACGCCTTGCTGCCGGACGCCTTGCTGCCGGACGCCTTGTTATCGGACGCCTTGCTGGCCACCTCTTTGCTGGAAGACGGCTTGCTCGTAGCCTCCTTCCCGCTCTCGTCTTTGTTGCTGGTCTCCTTGCTGGGGGACGCCTTCAAAGAAAACACTCTCAAATTATTTATTGCAATCCATACATATTGTACGGGTGGTTCATTTTAAAAATTTAACAATCACGGAACCAGTGGAGAACAGCCAACCTTTTTTCACACCAATTGCACGAAAATGTCAGATTTTTATACGTCATGCCAAACTCGACCTAAAGTAAGTCATTATTACCCGTCAAGCAATTATGAAATGAATCAGTACAATATTAATGTCACAGGTTAACAATGTGAATTTCAGACCACCTGTTTTTTTTACTTTAGATAGGCACGCGTTTAACCAGTACGATCCAAACTGTCAAAATTTACATATGCACTGCGAGAAGTCAAAAAAACTACTGACTTACAAACTGCACTTACCACCTACTATGCCTACGCTCATGCATGGCTCAGCTATGGCATTATAATGTGGGGAAATAGCACAGACGCGCCTACACTTTTCATTCTCCAAAAGAAATTAATTCGAATCATTGTTAACATAGAACCAACCGATAGCTGTAAACCCTTTTTTATAAAATATCGAATACTCACCTTACCATCTATCTATATCCTAGAAATATGCAAGTTTGTTAGAAAACACAAGAACTTTTTTACAACCCGTGGTGATAAACATAGCGACCGTTCTGTCAGATATAAAAACATGTTAATGCCACCCTCTTCACGTATGAAATTACATTCAAGTAGTCCCTACGTAATGTCAATAAAAATATTTAATATACTACCAGATGAAATAAAAAACGAAACTAGCGATGCAATTTTTACAAATAAGCTTAAACAATTATTAATAAAAAAAGCATACTACACAATAAACGAATACATACATGACAAAAATATTAATTTCACACAAACAGACACCATACATTGTTAGTTATTTAAAATTCGCACACATACATTAGATAAATAATAAATAATTATAAATATATATATATTAAAGTATATTTTAATCTAACCAAAAAATTGTAATGCTATAAGTGTTAATCTTGTTAGGTTAATCTCAAATAATTAAGACTATAATTTATTTAAGTAATTGAACATGTTTTAAAATTGTTAACTAATATATATAGGACATGCTTTAAAATTGTTAATGAATTTATTAATTTTATGTTGTATTAATTTTATACTTTTTGCTGTGCCCTACAGGGTCCGTAATTGTTTCCTAGCTTTAAGCCCATTATAAGATCTTCACACATTACATTATGGAATGCAAATAAAGAATATGAATATGAACCACTATCTCACCTGATGGTATGCTATGATGCGGTTTAAGATGGAGCACGCTTGCCTAGAAGGAAGCCTAGAAGTAACCTATTCACTTTTGACTTAAAGACTCCCAGGTTGTAGCTATCAGGAAACACACGACTTCAGCATGCAGCTATGAATGTGTTCCCAAAACGTTTTTGTGGGTGGGATGTCCACCATGTACCGGTGCCGAAAATTATGCAATTCCGTCGCACATTCCCTAAAATGCAATGTAGAAAACCGACAGGCAAGCAATTAGTTAGCGACTAGTCTGCCGTTACGCCCGTCAGCACGAGCCTAGTTGCCTGTATTGGAACAATTATTTCGACCCAACTCCTGGATAAAGGTGTCTTAGCTTTCGGCTAGCTTGAATCCCTCACGTCCTTCAGGACTGTTGTGCTCAGCATTACCTTGGCGGGCAAGTCCGTGCTGCTGTCGTCCTTGCTGCTGGAGGCGAGCGGGCGCGCGCGCAGCGAGCGGCGCCGGGGAGCCACCGCACCTGCCACACAGTGGAAATGTCAAAATACCTCTAGAACGAGAGCGAAGTCGCGCCGGTCTAATTTCAACATCTAATTACTGAGCTGCAAATTGCAAGAAATGCAATGCTCAGTACGCAGCACACACCCACACTAACACACAATACTCACCATCGCTATCGTCGCTGGCGCGCGGGGTGCGTGGGGTGCGCGGGGTGCGCGGGGGCGGCGGCGTGCGCGGGGCGCGCGGGCGGCGCGAGGCGGCGCCGCGCTCGGGCTCCTTGAACATGGGGTGGCGCGGCGCCGCCAGCGGGCCTGACGCGCGGTTCTGTCGCTTGATGGCGCCTGCGCACACCCACACTAACATTTATCATGGCTATTCACAATACGGGATTTTCTTGAAATTATCTTATTACACCTATGAAAAATATTAGTAACATGTATATCTGACGATATACATATAGAGTGTATGTGGCGCACTGACCGGTGGAGGCGGCGGCGCGCAGGCGCGACACGTGCGCGGGCGGCAGGTGCAGCGCGCCCAGCGCCGGCAGGATGTAGCGCAGGTAGCGGTTGCGCAGCGAGTGCCACGAGCGGTCTGCAACACAGGCCACGTCACGCACGTCTCGCACACAGACACACAGAGGCACACACACGGCGCACACTCACCGCGCCCCGTCAGCCGCGGGTACTGCTCCTGCAGCTCGCGCCACACGCGGTTGCCGCCCACCAGCGAGGCGCGCCCGCCCGCCGACACCCACGCCACGATGGCGTGGTCCTCCAGGTTCGAGTACTCCTTGGCGTTGGCCCGCGACGCGCTGCACACAAACACGTATACACACTGGCGGGCCCGGAGACGCGCCCTGCGGGACCCCGCTCGTCACCGACTGATTACAAGTGTTTCGGAACTTTAAAGCTATCAGAAATGGTCTACACGTACTCTAGCTATCGTAACACGGCATGCAATATCAGCAGCCCTAACAGGAATCAAGTGACCTCTCAATTCACAAGTAAGCATAATATACAGTTTTGAACGCAATCGAAAGCTTTGCAAACATCACACGTGAAACATGAAACTAAGTTCGCAATGCAATAACTACATGTGCTGGGATGAAGTAAGCGTGTAGTACATACAGAGCGCGGTGCAGCGCCACCTACCGTTTGCTGATGACGTGGCTGGGGACGGAAGGTATCTTCGCGTCGCTGAGCAAGGGCGCCTTGGCATTCTTGTTGGCGGGCGCAGGCGCGGGCGCGGCCGCGGGGCGCTTCTCTGTCGGAGCCTCTCTGACGAGGCCATTAGTCAGGGGCGCTTTCACTACCGCCACGTCTTTCTCTTGTTTGTCGCCGCGTTCAGCGGGTCGGGGGCGCGCGCGGCTCGCCGCCCACTGCTTCGTGTCGCCGAGTGGTTCACTTCGCACCTTATTCTGAGATGAGCGTTTGTCCTTGTTCTCCTTGAAATTAAAAGTCTTTTGTCTGTCATTTTCTTTTGTCTCTATCTCTAAGAGTTTTTTTTTTTTTTTTATCATTAACAAAGCTACGTGTTTCTGTTAGTGTGGCACTGTCGTGGCTTGTAGCGGCGCGCAGCTATTCATAACTATGTGCATCCGTTGACATGTTGAAGAACTTGACACATATTTTATGTTGAGTCAATTCTTGTCGAGTTCTTCTGCATGTTAAGAAATGGCTCAGAGCCATTCCAGGCGTAGTGTGGTTACCTTGTCGGTATCGGAGGAGACGCTGGGCGCGCGCGGGCGGCGGGCGGCGAGGCGCGTGCGTCGCGCGGGGGAGGGGGGCGCCGACGAGTCCGAGCGCGGCGTCAGGCCCAGGCGCGCCGCGAAGTGCGGCAGCGCGGCGGCCGAGCGCGACGCCAGCTGGCGCTCCAGCCGCGCGCAGCGCTCCAGCTCCACCAGCGGGTTGATGGCGTAGAACAGCGCGCGCTTGTACGCGTCGTCGGCGTCGAAGCGCGCCAGCGCCGAAGGCCGCGTGCGCGCCACGAAACCGCGCAGCGCCGCGATGTCGGCCTCCGACACCACCAGCTCCTTGCAGACGGCGGCCGCGCTCCGGTACGTGCCCGCGGCCGCGCGCTTCGCCAGCGGCTCGTCGCCCGACGTGGACTCGGTGTTGTCGCTCGTGCCCGCGGAGTGCGCGTCCTCGGCGGTGGCGGCGGCGGGCCGGTGTGCGCGCGTCCTGTGCGCTCTCTTGTGCGTAGTGGCGGCCGCTGCTCTGAGCGGCGCGTGCTTACCGAGCAGTGCACTCACGTCGTTGCTGCGAGCCTTGTCTCTAGCGGGTGCGGGCGGCGGCGCGCGCGTCTTTACGAACTTATCCGCGGAACTGGAGTCTGATGCGGCGACAGAGAGGCGTGCGGTGCTGGTGGCGGCAGGCGCAGGCTCTAGCTTGTCGCAGGGCGTGTGTGCGCGCTCGGGACCGGCGGCAGCGCCGCGCGCGCACTGCGTGGACGCCTCGCGCCGCGCCACGCCCGGCGTGGGTGCGGGGCATGCGGGGCATGCGGGGGGAGCGGGCGCACGCTCCAGGCATCTGTAATAACCCGGTGTTGTTTGTTGTGCACTAGTCTACTCCTCGTCGCCGCACTGCTACCTCTGCTATGATCGATTTGACAGAGTGGATAGGAACAAATAATGGTGATATAACAGTCTAAACAATGGCATGCTTTACAAATATACTACTACTCCAGAAAGCTTCGAACTAACACACTGATTGGACAACTAAGAGATGTGCTACTGAGGCACTACACTCAGGCAGGTGAAGGTGCTGAGTCAGTTACCTGCTGTGAGCGCAGCAGTGGTGGTGCTCGCACAGGGGCGCGGGGGGCGCGGGGGGCGCGGGCGGCTCGTGCCGCTGCCGCGCGCGGCTCTGCGACTTGCTGCAGGGAAGACAAACAACTATACTCTCTTTCAATCTAATTTCTTCATACCCAAAAACATTAAAAATAATTCCAACAAACATTGACAATGGTTATCATTTGGTGTTTTATTTTGACCACATTTTCGTAAAACATTTACATATTCTAACCTTTTTAACAACTCTGCCTTCTTTACTGAACAGAGGTACACACAGCTAGAAAATAACTTCGCCGAGCAGTTGCACTGTTGTATGAGCTATGTTCGCAAGTGCTGTGTTATATAATGTACCCACTGCTACCTACATTATGTGAAGCTCTGAATTGTATGTATTATTATTCAATCAGTTGGTGATTGTATTCATGTCCTCCAAACTGGTGAAAGTAACAGAGCAGAGCACCAGAAGGAGAGGAGCCCTGGTGCAGCGGAGTAGCTTTGCAGATTATTAGCACTGGTCATATGACTACATTTCATATTACTTCATTGCTGGATGATAAGTATTAAAGCCAAGTTTCTTCTTTAAGTCAAAAACAGAAGATTGCATGTTACAAGTAAACATTGAAACTACAACTTAACATAATAATGTGATCAATAATATGCCAAGCTTGACTGCTCAAGTGCACGTCTTGTGTCTTACACATCTATCTCAATAAACTTACGACTACCAATCGTCAGGGATAGTGCAAATCCGTGGAACTAGCATTGGATAAGTCTGCATATCTGAAAAATGTAGCATGCAATTTACTATAGACTAATGGATTTCAACTAATATACAATATAGACTTTAATAGATTTCCACTGTGAACAGTACCTAAAACTCATTAATTATTACTCTCCATGTAAAAATGAAAGTCAAAAGCTGTTTATATAAAATAATATTAACTAACTTTCCCCTGTAAACCTACACGGAGTGCAGATATGCGGAATTATCCAGTGCTAGTTCTGCAGATTGCAACAATAAAATTGTTCCCCACGCAATGTCGCTCACAAGCAGCGAGGCATGGAACAATCACTACAACACATTGACACATTTGGATGATTAAAATTCGGTACAACATTTTGTAATCATGGTGTTAAACCTGTGCATAGCTTACTGTCAGCAAGTTCAGCTTAGTACTGTGGTTGTCACACAAATTAGTGTTGACAAAGCCAACACTAATAATTGGCGACAACCACAGCTACTAACTACAGCCACTCAAAATGTGGGTCAGTGGGTCGTCTTAGGGGGTGTGCAGCTCTAGTGACTAACTTAAGATGAGTCGGACACACATAATCAGCTTGTCCAGTGAGCGCGTCACAACAACTTGACCCACCCGTGCTTGGCACATGCTCTCACTGATGGATACGAAGACGAACTGATAGTATAATGTACTCTGTGACGAACTGGTTACTAGTCCTGACTATCAATTAAATCATCCATAACGTATTTTAGGCGCGAAAGCTAGCGAGCCGCTTTGTTTGTTTACCTGCGATGCGCGAGGCGGCGGCCGTCGGCGGCGGCACCCGCCTGGCCGGCGGCCAGCGCCTCTAGCGCGCGCAGCACGGGCCGGCGCCGCGCCACCAGCAGCCGGCCGCGCCGCAGGAACACGAAGCGCGCGCGCCGCCGCCAGCCCGACACGCGCCCCGACGCCACGTCCACCTCGCGCCACACGCCCTCGCCCCAAACGAAGTACTTCGCGGCCATCACTGCGCACTCACTGGCATCATACACTCACAATCGTCTCACTAAATGAAGAACCCGCCTGGCTAGTAGCTAGTCCGTGAACCCGCCGGACATTTTTATTTAGTTAGATAGGTACATAGACAATTAGACATATAAATAGTATCTATGGTTAGATAGAAAACCATAATCTTTTTTTTTTTTGTTTCTTTTCTTCCTGTGGAATAGGCTAGGGTCAGATACCATGCTGCCTAGTCATGAGTAAGAAAACCATAATCTATTTAGTATTTGAGTATTTGACATTTTGTTTTTTCACAAGCTGTGCCAACTTACAGAATTGATCCCTAGGCTTTTGAAACAAAGTGTACATTGTCCTATAGTTTAATGTACTCTGTGGTGTACATTAAAGTGCTAATGGTAGTTCTACACGTTGACACGTTGACAAGCAAGCATCGTCAACATAATTTTTATCAAGGGACTTTCGTTGGTAGTGGTAAAGGTATAACACGTGCTTTTGTCAGTGCTACGAATATTTTCGATTTTAGTGAACTTTTGGGTTGTGAACCTCGATCGAAAGTGTTCCTTGTGTTTGTGTTCTTGGTGTAAGGTTTGTTTTTCGTTGTAAGTGTCCTTTTTAACAATAATTATTCGAGATGAACTCAAAAAAGCCCCCTGATCCTGACCCCCCGGATGAATTATTTGATCTCTCCCCCGGACTAACAATTACCCTCCCCCATGACATCGTAATAACCCCACAGGACCCGATTATGGATACGGATACCCCTAGTCGCAAGAGGGCCGCTAGTTCGCCCCCAGTTTCTTCCAATGTCAAACCCAAGATTGCGAAAAACGTATTAGGCAGGCTTTCTTACACAGCTAGAGACAATCCACCATATATTGTGAATGTTTCGCTCAAAGACGAACAAACCTCAGGCACTGTGCTACAACCTATCAAGTTTGGTATGTTTTTGACGATAAATAACGTGAATAACGTACGTCTCGATGGGATCAAACGTATAGGCAGAAATCGTGTGTCAGTTGAGTTCAAGTCGCACCAGGATGCAAACAGTTTTCTCAACAATAAAATTATTTCCCAACACAATTACATGGCTGCCATTCCACAATACAACATAACAAGAATGGGAATTGTTAGGGATATACCAGTTGAGTGGTCAGAAGAGGAAATCATTAAAAATATCCAGGTTCCAGAGGGATGTGGCTCGGTTATCAAAGCCAGAAGGATGAACCGGAAGGTGTCCTCTTCTGGTGTGACTGAGTGGAAGCCCACACAGACTGTTGTATTAACTTTTGACGGACAAATACTACCTAAGCGTGTGTACAGCTTCTATTCGGCTCTCCCAGTTGAGCGTTACACTTACCCAACGGTTCAGTGTTATCATTGTTGTCGCTATGGACATACCCGCACACTTTGCAGATCGAAACCTAGGTGTTTTAAGTGTGGTGAAGATCATCCAGGTGATGGATGTGAAGTCACCCGTGAATTGAGTTTCTGTGTTTCGTGTAATGGCAACCATTTCGCAAATGACAGTGCTTGTCCTGAATTGGGCCGACAGAAGAGCATAAAAGCTCTGATGGCGGATAAATCGATCTCGTATGCGGAGGCAAGTCGGGTCTTCCCACCTGTTTCCAGATCATATGCTGAAGTCTCCAAGTCTTTCCCACGGAACAAAGTAACTGCAAATAAATCGCAATCTCAGTCCTCAAGTCCCATCCCAGTAACCCAAAATTCATACCGTAAAACGGTATTTTTGAAACCCAAACCCCATATCTCCCTTTCACCCGGTTATGATAGACAAGCTCACCTGAACCTCACCCAAAATTACTCCTTTTCCCCATCACAAAACGGCTGTGCCCTTCCAATGGAAGCTCCAGAGCCAATGCATCACAGACAGAATACCTCAACAAATATTTTAAATTTAATTACTGACATGCTAATGTCTGCTCTTGCAAACCCATCCCAAGCTATACCTGACCACGTTGCATCAAAATTGACCACTATCCTAAACTATATCCACAACATTCCATCCCCTGACATTTCTCCAGTGGAACGTGAGGAGTATTACTCCCAGAAAGCCTGATCTTTCTTTTTTAATTAATAAGTTTAAACCATCAATCTGCGGCATTGCTGAGACATGGCTCTTGCCTGGAAGCAATTTCAGGTTGCCGTGTTTTACCAGTGTACGCCATGATAGATCTGATGGATACGGAGGATGTGCCTTGCTCATCAATAGCAAGGTATCATTCTCTCAGATTCCTCTAACCTTTGTTGGCGATGACATAAATGTTGTTGCTGTGAAGGCTGAGGGTATAAATATTTTTTCTTTTTATATTGCGCACCCACAACTAGAATATCTTTCAGTAATTAGGAATTTATTATGCAGTGTTAGCGGTCCAATGCTTGTCATGGGTGATTTTAATTGTCACCATTATCGTTGGGGATCAGATACTTGTGATAACTTTGGCATTGGCTTGCTGGATATATTGGATGAACTCAATCTTTCCCTTATCAACGATGGCAGTGCTACGCGTAGATCTGCACCTGGTCAGAATAATAGCTGCATTGATTTAACATTCTGCTCATCTCGCCATGGTGGGATAGGGAATGCACTAACATGGTCAAGGCCAGGAATGAGGCTGAAAAGACAGTCAACGGCAATATGAACCTGGATAACCTTATTGCCTTCAAACGGATACTAGCTAAGTCCAGGAAATTCCTTAAAAGGAAAAAACGCGAAGGTTGGTCAAAATATTGTAGTTCGCTGAGTCCGTCCACCCCGGTTTCCGTGGTTTGGCGAAAGGTGAGACGTTTTAGGAGCAGTTTAGCACCTGCCTCCTCCTCTAACAACCTCACGGAAGAACTGGGACACCAGTTTTTCTCAAAAATCGCTCCAGCTTATGTTCCAAGTGTTGAGGAAACCAGTGTTGACATTTATGATGCAGACAACATTGACGAACCAATGAACATGTCTTTTAGCTTGGAGGAGCTAAAAACTGTGCTATCCCACGTAAAGGACTCCGCGCCGGGAGTGGATGGATTCCCGTACTCCTTTATTTCTAAAGCTGGTCCAAAAACTCACAAATATTACCTGGACCTGGCTAATTTCTGTTTTATTTCTGGCTACATTCCCACAGAGTGGAAGGTTCAAGTTGTCATTCCGATCCTAAAACCAGGTAAAGATCCTAGTGATCATTGCTCATACAGACCTATTGCCTTATCGTCCATACTCATCAAACTTTTGGAACACTTAATTAAAAATCGATTAGTGTGGTTGGTGGAAAACAGGAAACTGCTCCCAACGACTCAATTCGGCTTTAGGAAAGGTCTGGGCACAGCTGATAGTGTGGGTATCCTCACGTCAGAGGTCCGGCTGGCCCTTAGTAGGAATGAGTCTGTGGTTGCTGTCTTTCTGGATATATCAGCTGCCTATGATTCGGTTCTCCTCCCTAATCTCAGGCAAAAGCTGCATGAGCTGAGAGTCCCGGCTAGGATTTGTCGTATTATTGGTAGCATTTTTACCAATCGCACAATTCAATTGAGAATACCAGGGGGTGACTCTGAACAAAGATCGGCCTGGAGAGGATTACCCCAAGGATCAGTTCTCAGTCCCCCATTATATAACATTTATACAGCCAACTTGCCCTCTTCCCTTAATTTTGACTGTAAAATCCTTCAGTATGCTGACGATATTGCACTAATGGTATGTGGCAGTTCCATTCAGGATGCCGCTCTTTCGATGAATGTCTCTCTGGCCTCATTAAACCAATGGCTGCTTGACAATGGTTTGTCCTTAAGTGCTCCAAAGAGTAAAGCTGTCATTTTTACACGCAAGCGTTCTGTGCCTCCAATAGATATTAACATTAATGGTCAAAGCATTCCAGTCGAAGATAAGGCCAGGTTTCTGGGAGTAACTCTAGACTCAAGACTGTCTGGGGTCGATCACATCAACAACACGGTCAAAAAATGTGAACGTTCTGTGTCGGTCCTTAAGGCTTTGGCTGGGGTATGGTGGGGAGCTCACCCCTACACCCTTAAACTGGTCTATAATGCGCTGACCAGAAGTGCTATGGATTACTGCAGCTACCTTCTTGAGCCCTGTAACAAAGAAGCGCTTAAACAATTAGATAGCATACAGTCCAAATGCCTAAGAATTGTCGTTGGGGCTATGAAATCATCTCCCATAAATGCGCTGCAAGTGGAATGTGCAGACCCACCCCTACACCTTAGGAGACAGTATTTGGCAGATCGCTTCCTAACTAAGGTATTTTCCCTCTCATCCCATCCCTTGATCCCAATTTTAGAACTAGTTGACCTTTCCCTTAATAATTCTTCCTATTGGAACCATAAAGTGGTTCCCCTATTGTTAAATAGGTACAGAGAGCTTAAACAACTCTCCGCGCCTATTTGCCAATACCCTACTCTTCCGGTCTTCTCCGCCGCATACGAGGCGATTCATTTCGAACCAAAAGTCGTTTTGGGATTAGGTTTATCTAGGAATTCTCAAGACGCTAGACATGACTTTGAGTCAGCTGTCAAACGTTATTGGGAAGGATGGAATTTCTTTTTCACGGATGCTTCAAAATTCTTTGAAACCGAATGTACTGGTGTGGCAGTTTATTTTCAAAATTCCAAAATAGCTTTACTTTTTCAATGCCCACCAGAAGCATCAGTCTTTACAGGAGAGTGTATTGGTATATTAGAAGCCATACACTATATTAAATCTCATCAGATAACAAGGTCAGTAATTTTCTCAGATTCCCGTAGTAGCATTCAGGCCCTTAAACAAAATCAACTTCACAGTAAAATTAATAGTCAAATCATTATAGATATAAAGAACTTGTTATTTGATTGCTCCCAAAACGGCTTGGACATCGAGATAACCTGGATCCCCGGTCACTCGGGTATTGTTGGCAATGAGTGCGCTGATTCGTTAGCAAAGTATGCCACATCGAATCCGGTTGATCAAAAGCACTACGTAGCGCATAACTACGATTTGCGGAATGGTGCCAAACCCAAGTTATTTAACTCCGCCGCAGCCTGAGCTTGCTTCAACTCCAGGCGTGCTAATTCTTCTCTGGCTTCCAGCTCGCGTCTTCTGGCTGAGGAGCTCGTGGTCTTCGTAGACCTGGCATGACGACCGACCCCCTTTAGCTTAAGAGTTGCTGCTGATCCGCAACATCCTCTGGAGTCTTCTTGGTCGTTTCCTTCTGTGCGGCTTCATCCTTCTTCTGTCCGTTCTTCTCGGACGCCGCCGTGGTCGCAGTCGCTACCGTAGTCCCCATCGTCGTGGTGCCCTCTGTGTTCGTAGTGCCCGAAGAAGCGTTTGAATCCGACGTAGTTGCTGTCCCTGATGATGCTGACGCTGACGCAGACGTGACCCCTTCTGATCCCGACATATCTTCTG
Organism: Ceramica pisi; assembly: GCA_963859965.1. Lineage (NCBI taxonomy): Eukaryota > Metazoa > Arthropoda > Insecta > Lepidoptera > Noctuidae > Ceramica > Ceramica pisi. The sequence continues at coordinate 14,953,387 of OY982556.1, forward strand.
TCGCGTCCTTATCCGAAGGACGGGACCCGGAACGTGAGGGAGCATCCTTCTGCGACCGTACCGGCATCTTGACGCAATCTTCTTATCTTCTGGACTTCTTCTGGATTCTTCTGCACTCTTCTGCAGGGATCCCGTCTCGAAGGACCAACTATTTCGGACGGCAGGAACACGTCCAATGCTCGCGCTGTCGTCCTGGGACAATCTCCCACGTAATTTGACGTACGCCCCTTGTACTACCTTGCGCTGGTTACGTACGTCACCACGCACCCCTGAATGCGTAACGTTTTTCGACTACTGTTAAAGGGACCTCGGGAGACGGAGACGAAGAGCCGGGGAGGCAATAAAACAACTCTTCACAGGAAATCTTGACCCGCAGGTTTCGGCTCCTATCTTCTTGTAGTGTTGCCTCTTCGACGGCTGTGCTGCGACTGCGATTGAGCCGAGATTCGGCTCTGTTTATATACTGCCCGTCGTTACCTTATAGAGAACCGTGATTTTTGAAGTCGATTCGTGTGTCATTTTCTCTATGAGCCGAAACCTTTGGAGCCTTTATTTATTGTGTTTTATATAAAAACCCTTACAATATATATATTTTTAGATTAAAGGAACACAAAATATTTCGATATCCTTACAATACAAAAAGTTTCTAGAACTAAAACTTCTAATTTTGTACCTCAACAAATTTTCACTACACATTTTAGGAAATATTTCGAAAACTATAAGTCCTATCAACTTAATTCTTTTTGCCAAGGTGGTTTTGGGTCAAGACCTTTATTTTAACACTAATTACAAAACGCTATCACCTAAGACAAAAAATCACATTTTCAAACTACGTAATTATGTTCAATACAAAAACCTTACATCTAAATATCCTTATAAACTATCAAAATTCGTTCGTATTAGAGTTTTATTTGACCTAATATGTATACATAAAACTAATAAAACTAATTAGAAGGTAATTAAAACATAATCTCATCAAATAATTAATTAAACCTTTCTGTACAAACAAAACATAAAATAAAACATTAAATTCGCATTTAAACTATATTCTAACTAAACCTATGATGCGAAAATATCCCTATGACACTAATTAAAGAATGTTAAACTAATCTAATCTGATTCAAATAAGATTCTAATTAGTTTTCCTTACAAATTTCCTTATTTCATACGGTCGCGTCCATCACTACTTGCGCCTAGGGACGCAGAAGGGGTCTTATCGCCGACAAGTACTCAAGATGTCCCGCCATGTCTTGGCCCCGTTTGTTGTACATATTTGTAATATTTCCTTAAATACCGGAGTCTTTCCCGATGTTCATAAGAAAGCAGTAGTCCACCCTATCTATAAGAATGGAGACAGAGACTGCGTGAATAATTACCGGCCTATTTCTGTACTTCCGGCAATCTCTAAGATATTGGAGAAACTTATGAATAGTCGCCTGGTCAAATTCTTGAATGCAAATTATATCTTAGCGCATAATCTATATGGTTTTCGCTCAGGAGTTTCCACTGAAGATGCTGTGTCTGCTCTCGCTGATGCTGTGACTAAGCACCTTAATAGTAAAAAGAAGTGCCTTGGTATATTCCTGGATTTGACCAAGGCATTTGACACGGTCTCTGTTCCTACTCTATTGGCGAAGATGTGTAGTATCGGGATTCGTGGGCATGCTTTGAGACTCTTTGAGAGCTATCTTTAGGATCGTTCTCAGTTTGTAAGGATAGGCAATATTATGAGTAAAGAAGCTAAAATAGAATACGGAGTGCCCCAAGGGAGCATTCTCGGCCCAACATTATTTCTCATTTATATAAATGACCTCTGCCTACTTTCCCTTAAAAATTGCTCTGTCTTTGTATATGCTGATGACACAGTTTTACTAATTCATGGTGATACCTGGAATAAAGTTGCACAATTAGCAGAGACAGATCTCAATATAGTTAGTGATTGGTTCTCTAAAAACCTACTAACATTAAATGCAGATAAATCCAAAATTATACCCTTCTCAGTTTCCCAAACTTCCCAACCTAAAGACCCACTAAATATCAAAGTTCACTCTTGCTTAAACCCTTCTTCCCATTGTTCCTGTCCTCCTCTCTGTGTATCCACCTGCATCCGTTACCTGGGTGTCTACATAGATCATTTTCTAAATTGGCATATGCAAATCGATTATTTGGTCAAAAGATTAAGGGTGCTTATCTATATATTTAGAAATTTGAGGCAATCTGCCGACGTAGCTACTCTTAAGCTGGTATACTACGCTCTGTGCCAGTCTTTGCTCTCTTACTGTATAGTCTGTTGGGGGGGTGCTGATAAAACTTCACTTTTAAAGCTTGAAAGAGCACAAAGAGCGGTCCTGAAAGTCATGTTTCATAAACCATATAGGTACCCAACTACTCAACTCTATTTTGATAGTGAAGTGTTAACTGTCCGGAAACTGTATCTGCTTCATACTATACTAAGGAAACATCGTAGTCCCCTTGTTAGTACTGCAAAACGACGGGCTGATATAGTATTCAGCTCAGGACCTCCCGGCACCGCTTTTGCGCGTAAACAATATCCTTTTGTTAGCACCAGACTTTACAATAAAATAAACAAAATTCTTAAAATCCATACATTGAACAGACAGGAATGTAAAAATAAGTTGAAGGCTTGGTCATTCACTTTGGACTATACTGACACAGAGTCACTTCTAACATAAAATCCCACATCTGTACTCACGTACCCACACACACACACACACACGCACACACACACACAAATACACCGTCACATACATACACACACACAAATAAACCATCACATATATACAAACACTAACATGCATACACACTCCCACGCACTGACATACACACACACCATGCAAGTTCATGAATGGCAAACCTATACATTTAATAATAATCTTATTTTTAATTTTAGTTTGTCTTTGTCTTTTTTTATTTTTCATTATTAAATTTAAACTTATTTTTCATTTATTTTTTCTAAGTTCACGCTGTCTTACACGCGCTATGAACCAAGGAATGTATACTTTCTAACATACTGTCTCCCAAGATACAGGTTTCTGCCTAGTTTGGGAGACAGCTGGCTATGTATGTAATTATGTTAAAATTAACTGTCCTTGTAAATTAAATTAATAAATAAAAAAATAATTCAACTGTTTTTGCGTCTCTACGATGGAACCTCGCAACTTGCTCGCGGGTGGTATGACAATAATTATATGATCCCTAGCTTCAGGCCTGTAAAGGTTCATTCTTCGTCTTTTCGAGTAGATGATTTACTCTGTATATTGTTTTGGCCCAGTAGGTTGGTACAATTATTTTAGCTAAGTGGCAATCATTTAATTCTCCAAAGTAGAGATGGCCTAAGAAGAACACTTTAGCAGAATCAGAAAACACATCACGCTACCGGTCACTGTCAAATTTTCCCAATCAACCTTGAAACAAATGCTTTAGCAATAAAGATAGAAAAGAAATTTGACAGTTGTTGCGTGGTTAATGTTATGATTCTACTGTGATTCTGCTAAAGTGGCCACTTTAGACCCACAGGTGTTATTGAGCTGCTTTATCTCATTGAGCTTCGCAAATCTAAGTGCGCGCCTGTTGACGAATATTGTAATCTTAACACCGCGAAAATGAGATCGTATGCATAACGCCATCTATGGAACATGAAGTTAAACTATGAAAAGATTAGTAAGAGTTCGTTTTATTTGAGTTAATAGGAATATTACGTTCATTTGGAACTATATGTTTTTAAGGTATTAAAATAATTATAATCATTTTAAGATGTTATAAATGTACCACTAAAAAACATAATGTTTTGTAGTGTATATGTCATGTTGTCGAAAGTACTATTTGAATCAATAGATGGCATTGCAGGTGTTACGTAGTAAGTTGATTTAATCTCGTGTTTCATCTACATATAATAAAGGTGATCAACTACTTTGGTTTCTTACTTTTATTGAAATCAAACAAAAAAATAATACAGAAAAAAGGTTTTGTTAATATATTCTACAAAAAAAAAAAAAATAGTTCCATAGGTACAATTGTTTCCAAAAATGCATAAGCGTTCTTACGCACTAACAGCTTGACGGTTAGGTTGACTTACGACCTTCTATTCTCCAGCAGTAGTCAACAAACGGTTGTGGTTTATAATTTCGTAATTACAGTATGAGCTCAGATAGCCCAACGGTTTAGCGCGGAGCGCCCTCAGAGAGAAGTGTGATCCAGTGTGTCGTAAGTTCAAATCCCACGCACTACCAGACTTTTTGTATGTTCTTATTCACATTGCAATAAGTTAGAAAGGTAGATCACAAAAAAAAAAAAAAAAGAAAAAAAAAATTTTTTTTTTATTTTTTTATTCGTGGTTTTTTCCCCGATTTTGCGGTCGGAGGTTTGTAGTTCAATGTGGTTTTTTATGTTTCTTTCTTTTCTTAATAGAAGTTGTTTTTATATTATTGACTTTTAAAATGTGTTTAGAGCTTTAATTTTTAGGGTTCCGTACCTCAAAAGGTAAAAACGGAACCCTTATAGGATCACTTTGTTGTCCGTCTGTCTGTCTGTCTGTCTGTCAAGACCTTTTTTCTCAGGAACGCGTGGAGGTATCAAGCTGAAATTCATATCAAATACTCAAGTCTATGGTCTCTTGGAGCTGTGAAAAAATCAAACTTCTAAGTCAACGCGATCAAAAGATACTCCCGTTTATGCCGCAAATTTTCGACACTCGCAAGGGAATCAAAACCTACAGGGTACTTCCCGTGAACTCAGAATCTTGAAATTTGGTACGAAGCAACGTCTTATAACACAGATAAAGGAAAAATTGCGAAAAGCATAAATTTTTAGTTACATCATATAATAAAAATATTTTTAATAATTTTAAACTTATTACCCCTTTACTCATGAACGCGTAGTGGTATTATATTGAAATTCTTAACAAATACTCAAGTCTATAATATCTTTAAGCTGTAACAAAATCAAACTTCTACGTCAACGCAATCAAAAGATACAGCAATTAAAGCCGCATATTTTGAAACTCGCAACTACTCGCAAGGGAATCAAAACCTAAAGGATACTTCCAGACGACCTGGAATCTTGAAATTTGGCATGAAGCAACGTTATAAAGTACACATATAGGAAAAATTCCGAAAATCTTAAATTTTTAGTTACATCACATAGTATATTTTTTTTAATAATCATAAACTTACTAGCTGACCCAGCAAACGTTGTTCAGCGATTAAAAAAAAAAACAGATGTTGGCCGATTCTCAGACCTACCCGATATGCACACAAAATTTCATGCAAATCGGTTCAGCCGTTTCGGAGGAGTTTGGAAACAAACACCGCAACACGAGAATTTTATATATTAGACTTGCTGACCCAGCAAACGTTGTTATGCGATTAACAAAAAAAAATAAAAAAATAGATTTTGGCCGATTCTCAGACCTACCCGATATGCACACAAAATTTCATGCAAATTGGTTCAGCCATTTCGGAGGAGTTTGGAAACAAACACCGCGACACGAGAATTTTGCTTCCCATTCCCTCTCGCTCCACACCATGGTCTGAACCAGGGGCCCGGCCCTACGAGAGGTCGCTGCCGCCGATCGCCTCCACGAGGACACGGCGATGCTCCGCCCAAGCGGGGCAGACCTCCCCCGTACCTTACCAATCTAAACCGAGATTGATCCAAATTGTGCCTATTTCTAGTATTAAAATTATGTCTATCACTTCTCTTCTTAAAGAGATGAAGATTTTTCCGAACATACATAATGTTTTCATATATGTATTGACAAGGTACCGTCAGCTTTCCACATTGTTATGTTATGGATTTCATTTAGCAATAAAAATACCATAACTTTTACTTATATACCTACAGGTTTGTACGGAACCCTCGGTGCGCGAGTCTGACTCGCACTTGGCCGGTTTTTTACTATTATTTTGTCTTATGTTTGTTTAATTCTATTGGTATTTTTAATTCATACTTTCTTTATGCTGTAACACAAGTATAATATAGGTCACTATATTTACTGTCTTACTTTCTTATGCTACGATTTGTTTCTTTTTATTACTTTTTGCATTATATTTAAACAAAAGTTCAAAAATTTACTACGTTTATCTTTATCTATCATAATTTTGTGTATATTACTTTTCTTTAGTGTTATGTCAATTTCATTTTCTAAATTGTATCTGGCAAGCTCAAACATTGGACACTCAGTTAAGAGGTGCGGAATTGTTTCCTCCACGGTTGGGTCGCAAACACACTCAGGTGAATTTTTCTTTTTAAAACGGTGCAGGTATTGGGAGACTCCCCCATGTCCTGTGAACAGTTGAGTGTGCACGAACGTGATCCCAAGATTTCGGCTCAGTTTGAATGCGTCTCTAACAGAGGGGAAGAAAATTTTTGTGACGCTGGCTTTGGTCTCTTTTTGATATCTAGTCTCCCATTTCTCAATCGAATCACTTCTGATGTTTCGTTTGATAAATGAGAGAGGACATTTGTCAAAGTCTGGTCTAGTTTTGATTTTCAATGCTGCCATCTTCGCCAGTTCGTCTGCTCTTTCATTCCCCAATATTCCGATGTGAGCTTTGACCCAATAAAGATGAACGTCTTTGCCCAAACGCTTTGATTCTGTTAGTTTCTTCCTTATTTCCAAAGCGAGTGGGTTGCAACTGTCTACGTTCTTCAGTAGCTCCAGGGTTGATCTAGAGTCACTAAATATGCTGAACTCCTTTTCCGGGCTTTGCGAGATCATTTCCATTGCTCTGTGTACGGCATAAAGCTCCGCCTGAAAGACAGTACAGTACTCCTCGAGCTTAAATTTTTTGTTCTTAGTTTCGACTGACCCTTTCCACCAAGAAAGAGCAGCTCCAACTTTTCCCTCAACTTTGCTCCCGTCTGTATAGATTTGTACTGTACTCTCCTCCACGCGCAGCCGCACCTCCGCGTCATTCTCCAAGCATTGGAAGTCGAGGTTCTCCTCATCCGCTGGGTGAGGTCTCGCCAAGAAGCTAGCCTTCTTCTCTACAGAACGGTCTCTAAGACTCGGCTGCGGCTTCCCTCTCTTTGCCTCATAAAGTGATGCTACCTCCTTGACTCTCAGGTCGAGTGGTAGCAGTCCTGTCAATATTAGAGCCGAGTTCAGAGAGACCGTCCTGTACGCCCTGCTGATCTTCTGAGCAAAGCCCCTCAGAACTGTGTTGAGCTGGTTTTGAATATAGATCCTATCCGCAGCCCTAGCCCATACACTAGCTGCGTACAGGATTACCGGCTCCACGACCGCGGTATAAATTATTTTTACCACCTCTGGATTTAAACCCCATGTTACTGCCTGAATATGTTTATGGCTTTTTTGCAGACGTATGTGACGTGGCTCCGGAAGGTCATCTTCCGGTCGATTATTATTCCCAACAACTTTATCTCTTCCACCAGCGCTATGTCAACCCCGCCCATGCGCAGCCGCGGTGTGTCGAATTTTAACTTTTTAGTTAGCAACATGGCCTGGGTCTTATGTGGTGCAAACTTTAGTTTATTTCGAACACCCCACCGCTGCACATGTGCCAGGCTGGCGTTAGCTTCAGTTTCCAGAGAAAGAGCCGTTTTTCCGGAAAATATCAAGACCATGTCGTCTGCAAATGCCTGACAGTATGTTTTTCTTTCTTCTAGCTCATCCAGCAACGGGTTCAAGAGAAGGTTCCAGAACGTGGGGCCCGCGATCGATCCCTGCACACATCCTTTTGAGGTCTTCTTCCTGTATTCAGCTCCTGAGTATCTCACCGCAACCTGTCTGTTGACTAGGTAGCTTCCCACCAGTTTTCTGAGGTTCAGCGGGCAGTGTTTTTCCGCCAGACGACTTTTTATTGCTGGCCACCATGCACTGTCAAACGCCCCCTCTATGTCTAGTGAGACAACCACCACTAGATTTTTCTCCTTCACTTTTTGGTCTATGTGTTGCACCAGATCGTATAAGGCGTCCTCCGTGCTTCGCTGCGGCACAAATCCGTACTGCCGTGGGTTCATTTGGGGCAGCATATGCCACCTTAGTCTCCTCACGAGCATTTTTTCGAGGATTTTTCCTAGTATAGGAAGTAGCCCAATTGGTCGGTATGATTTTGGATGGGTATAATTATCCTTGCCAGGTTTCCTTAGCACAACGACCGCGTATACCTTCCACTTTCCCGGGAAGCAAGACAGTTCAAGACATTTGTTAATTAGGGCCAAAAACTCCTTTTCTTTGTTGCTGATGACAGCTTCACAGATATCGGCCGTGAAACCGTCAGGGCCTTCTTCGGGTTAAAACTCCTAGATGCGTATCTCAACTCGGCAAGAGTGAAAGGTGGATCCCGTTTATCCTCTGGTGTGCCTTCCTCTGAACGAGCCGCTTCTTGTCTGACTTTGGTGTGTTCAGAGTCGTCTTCTATTTCGTTGTCATCTGGGAAGAAGGTTTCTGCTAATTTTCTAATATCCCTGGCAGATTCATACGGTTCTAGTGCTTTACCGTTTTCAACTATTGGCATATCTTCGCGCCTCTTTTTGGTTTTTGAGATAACTCTATAAATGCCATCCCAAACACTCTCCCTGTCCTGCTTCCCGCAAAAGCTTTTCCAACTTTCGGTTTGTGCCTGGCTTGCTCGTAACTCATATTTTTCTTTTGCTTTCAGATATTCCATCACTACCCAATCTCGCCGACGTGGAGCCGCGCATCGGATTCTGCGTTTCTTCGTGTTCATGGACTTCTTCAGTAGGTCGAGTTCTTCGTTCCACCACGGTAAGTACGTTTTCTCTACTTTTTTAATTTTAGGTACTGTTTTTTCACAAGTTGTTGTAATTATTTTTGTTAATTTCTCTATGCATGTTTCTAATCCTTCGCAATTATTAATATTGTTTATGTATGTTTCATCAATTTGGTTTTCTAGCAACGATTTTGTTAATACTTCCCGAAAACTATTCCAGTCAGCCTTTTTTGTGTTGTATATCCTGGTATTACTGTACTTAATTTTATTTCCGGTTCCTCTTTTTACCGTGATTTCAAGAACTATCGCATTGTGGTCCGAACTCGTCATTTCCGTGTCAACCTTCCATTCTTCCACGTGACTGAGCATGTCGTCTGAACAGGCCGTGATGTCCACAGTGCTCTTATACCGTTTTCCACCCCGGATGGTGTCAAATGTAGGAATGTTTCCGCAGTTGAGCACATGTAGGTTGAGTTCATCCAAGGTACCAGATAGAAGTCTTCCCCTGTCATCCTCTCTTTCGCTTCCCCACCATGTACTCCATGCATTTACATCGCCTCCCACCAGCAATTTCGCACCGTTTGTCTTAGTGACTATTTCCCTCAGGCGATCGAGGTACGGCTCAATGTCGAGATAGTCCTCGAAATAAACGGACGCTACCACGGTAGTGGTGTTCTCTACCGTTAGTTTCGCAACCACTATGTTTTCGGTTGTCAGCGTCGGACATACCACTGCGTCCACCTCACTGTCGAAGATGACTATCGCGGCTTTGATAATTTTGTCGGCCGTTTTGGTTGCTTGGATAACTCTTGTTCCGGGGTAGGTCTTCATTTCCCCTTTTGCCCCAACATAGGGCTCCTGTACAAGAGCGAACTTGGTTTTCCTGCGACCGGCTTCGAGTACGAGTTCCTCGGTGGCGAGTTTCTTCTTCTGGAGGTTTGCGTGCACGACCCGGTACTTTATGCTGTCCTTTTTAGCCTCTGCCCCCGCTGCAACCTTAGCAATACGCTGTTGCCAATCTAGCCAGTGCATCCCACTTTTTACGTGTGGGACATTCGCTATCGAAAGCATTATGTGCTGCATCTTTTTTGGTCTGGATACAGTTCCTGCACTTTGGTTCCTCATTGAGGGTGAACCCTGGACACTCCGCTCTGGTGTGCGGATCTCCGCAGTGGCTGCAAAGGACTGCTGGTTCTTTGCAAAACTTCCTACTGTGTCCGTAGCCGAGACACTTAGTGCATTGAATCAGCGGGCTTTGGTCCCTTACAACCACCCTCTGTAAGTCAACATGAATTCGGCCTGCCGTGGTCAGCCTCTGCCAAATCACTGGTGTGACGCGCATCACCACGTGACTCGTCAGCGGATTCCTCGCCTTACGCCTATACGTGACCCGAATGTCACCCTCGATGATTTCGGCTCCCTCCAAAAGGTGTTCGTTCTGGGATCCTATTGCCATCACCAAGTCGTCATCAGTTACGTAGTTCATGACGTCCCTGACGACCACAAGCGGGTTCTTATTGACAGCGTCCTCGACTTTCAGGTCCCCCTTGGAGTTCTTTAATTTTGCCGACACCCTTCCTATATCCTCCTTTTCGGAGCAGCTTATAACCACCGACTGGTTCTTTGCTCTGCGAAGATGATCGATTCTTATTCCTGTGGACTTGGCATCAACCACCGTTCGAATTTTTTCGACTACAGATTCCGAGGTGTCGCCCTCGTGTGATGACGATACTATAATCGAATGCAGGTTTTTCCTAACCGGTGGCTGAGGTGGTTTTGCTGTCACTTGTGCGTATGTCCCAAGGCTTCCCATTCGGGCCTCCAGTTTCTCCGCCTGTATTCTCGACGCCGTCTTCAGCTCTGAGATTTCCCCCATCTGCGCGTCGATCTTGTCACTAAGCTCTATCTTTGACTTTTCGATTCTGGTGGGTATCTCTTCCTCTTCGGCTCTCTTTAAAATTTCTTTAATTTCTCGAATTTCATGGTGTTGTTCTCGGTCGCGTGTCTCCAGGGCCCCCCCCCCTGTTCCCGCATTTCCACCTGCAACTGCTTGATCGTTTGGTTGCCCTCCGTCACTATCCGAGTTTGCTCTTCTAGTGCGGAGCGCAACCAAGCGATACTATCATTTCCATCCACACGCTCCTTTCCCACCCGTCCCTCACCCCCCTTCTGCTGTCTCTGATCGCTATCCTTTGGTTTATCCGCCTCTTTAACCAACTGGTACATCTGGTCTAATGCAGCTACAGCCGTGTTTTTTATTTCCAATTTGGTGATTTTGGAGTTGTTTAGGCTGAGCTTAGCCCTATGCAGGAAAGCTCTCGCCTCCGCTGTGATGCTGGGGTAATAACTCCCGGTATGCTTAGCAGGTGTAACATCGCTTTCCGGGACGCGGCTCGTCTCTGGATGGCTGGTAATATCCCGAGATGAACCTGGTGAGGCATCGCTTTTTGGATTGGCCGGAGACTTCACCAGGGGCGGCTTAGCTGTGCCGGCCTCCCAGTTCCCTATGCTTCGTCTCACGGAGGGAAGCGAGGGTTCCGTCTTCTCTGCTGAGCGCGGCGAGCCTTTTGAGCCCGACGAGCCCGCATTTGTCTTGGCTGGAGTACGAAACATGGCACTAGAGCGAGTGAACGTCAAGTTCATATGTCGGTCAGAGGAGACGATTCTAGGTTTCGTATCCCTGTAAAGGGGGGATAGTCAAAAGAAAACTAAATATAGTATACACGAAACGATACGATTCTTCGTATACACTAATGTCAAATATCCCTAACGAGGAGGGAATAAAAGTTATGTTAATTTAAATCGTTGAATTATTAAAAATGTCCTGTAGCCGTTATTTTGGCGCTGGATGAGCACCAAAACAAGGTTACGTGTCGTAAAGAATCAAACAATTTGATACGACGTCAATCCCAAAACAAAATTATTTTGACAAAATTCCTGTCTTCCCTTCCTATATAGAGGTCAGCGAAAACCGGGAGGGTGAGTGGTCAAATTTTTGGATTTCTCTGCGAGCTAGACGGGCGTGCGAGGTGTCCAGAGACGCGTCTCGTCGCGAGCAAGCCCACAACGTTTTCGGAATTACTTCGGGAACAAAAAATTTGAAAGGTGGTCAAAAAATGTGTTTTTTGATGGAAAATCGAAGTTTTCAGCGACCTGGAGGGGTTTCGATTCGCGCGCAGCGCCGGGAAACCTAGGTTAGTATGGCGAGAACTCGATTCCTCAAAAATGATCGGAATCTAATGATGGGTTTGAAAGTTATAAACTTTTGTATGAAGTTTGTATGGAAAATTTTATAAAATGAAAATTTTTGATGTTTTCGTCAAGCTAGACGTGCGTGCGAGGTGTCCTGAAACACGTAATTTCGCGAGCTAGCCCACAGGAACGTTTCCAGCACTACTTTGGGAACAAAATTTTGCAGGGTGGTAAAAAAACCACTTTTTTTGAGTTTTTACAGGAAAACCAAGTTTTCAGCGACCTGGATGAATTTCGATTCGCGCGCAGCGCCGGGAAACCTAGGTAAGTATGGCGAGAACTTGATTCCTGAAAAGAACGGGAATCTAATGACAAATTTGGAAGTTATTGAATTCTGAAGGTGTAAAGTCAAAAGTACAATAGCCCCTTTAGGGAAGTCAAAAAATTTTTTGTCAGTTGGCAAGCGGACGCCTAAAAATAATGTTCACGCGCGAAAACCGCTTCAAAAACGCAATACAGAGCTCGAAGATATCGCGATTTGTGTTTCGACGATGCTTGCTTAGGTGGTTTTGGCTATATGTACCTATGTATAGATATAACCTAGTTTTAAGATTTTGATGTTCCAGAGGAGCTACGGGCACGTGTGAGGTGTCTGGGAACGCGTCTCGTCGCGAGCAAGCCCACGGGAACGTTTTCAGAAGTACGTCGGGAAGAAAATTTTTGAAAAGTGGCCAAAAAACCAGTTTTTTGATGGAAAATGAGAAAATTTTTGGATTTCTCTGCGAGCTAGACGGGCGTGCGAGGTGTCCAGAGACGCGTCTCGTCGCGAGCAAGCCCACAGGAACGTTTTCGGAATTACTTCGGGAACAAAAAATTTGAAAGGTGGTCAAAAAATGTGTTTTTTGATGGAAAATCGAAGTTTTCAGCGACCCGGAGGGGTTTCGATTTGCGCGCAGCGCCGGGAAACCTAGGTTAGTGTGGCGAGAACTCGATTCCTCAAAAATGATCGGAATCTAATGATGGGATTGAAAGTTATAGACTTTTGTATGAGATTTGTATGGAAAATTTTATAAAATGAAAATTTTTGATGTTTCCGTCAAGCTAGACGTGCGTGCGAGGTGTCCAGAAACACGTAATTTCGCGAGCTAGCCCACAGGAACGTTTCCAGCACTACTTTGGGAACAAAATTTTGCAGGGTGGTCAAAAAACCACTTTTTTTTTTTTTTTTTTTTTTTTTTTTTTACAGGAAAACCAAGTTTTCAGCGACCTGGATGGATTTCGATTCGCGCGCAGCGCCGGGAAACCTAGGTAAGTATGGCGAGAACTTGATTCCTGAAAAGAACGGGAATCTAATGACAAATTTGGAAGTTATTGAATTCTGAAGGTGTAAAGTCAAAAGTACAATAGCCCCTTAAGGGAAGTCAAAAAATTTTTTGTCAGTTGGCAAGCGGACGCCTAAAAATAATGTTCACGCGCGAAAACCGCTTCAAAAACGCATATCGCGATTTGTGTTTCAACAACGCTTGCTCAGGTGGTTTTGGCTATATGTACCTATGTATAGATATAACCTAATTTTAAGATTTTGATGTTCCAGAGGAGCTACGGGCACGTGTGAGGTGTCTGGGAACGCGTCTCGTCGCGAGCAAGCCCACGGGAACGTTTTCAGAAGTACGTTGGGAAGAAAATTTTTGAAAAGTGGCCAAAAAACCAGTTTTTTGATGGAAAATCTGAAAATTTTTGGATTTCTCTGCGAGCTAGACGGGCGTGCGAGGTGTCCAGAGACGCGTCTCGTCGCGAGCAAGCCCACAGGAACGTTTTCGGAATTACTTCGGGAACAAAAAATTTGAAAGGTGGTAAAAAAATGTGTTTTTTGATGGAAAATCGAAGTTTTCAGCGACCCGGAGGGGTTTCGATTCGCGCGCAGCGCCGGGAAACCTAGGTTAGTATGGCGAGAACTCGATTCCTCAAAAATGATCGGAATCTAATGATGGGTTTGAAAGTTATAAGCTTTTGTATGAGATTTGTATGGAAAATTTTATAAAATGAAAATTTTTGATGTTTCCGTCAAGCTAGACGTGCGTGCGGTGGTGATGGGCGGGTGACAGGCGCGGGGGCGCCTCCGCCTGCATTGCACGCATCACCACCATCGTCGGAGGTTCCCGGCCCTCCCCCGACGGGGGGGGCGTGAAGGGCCCGCCGTGAAGGCGGGCGGTCGTCGGAGGTGGACTGGACGTAAAGGCTACGCCGATCTCCCAGTCCACCCCCACTATGACGTTGCGGGAATTTCGTTGCTGGGTTGTTTTAGTGGGTATACCGGGCTTGCCCGGGGAGTCCCACATACCCCTCCCACTCCCCCGAGTGAGAGGGTATGCGTAACGCATTTTTTCCCAGCCGAAACAAAAAAAAAAAAAAAAAAAAAAAAAAAAAAAAGGTTAGGTTGGGGGACCCCCCACACTGTTTGCGTCCACGTCGCGTCCCCTGGAAACGGCCCAGTTCTGTCACCGTAACGGAGTGGCAGACTGGGCACGGCCAAAGTACAGTGTGCATTCGTAGTCTATTTTATCTTCACCTTGCGGTTGTTTTTATCTTTTTGCGGTTTTTACTACGAATTCGGCGGAGGCAATGCCTAAGCCCAAGCGGGATGCCTTAGGGCGTTTCTTAAAAGGCCCTTCTCAGGGCCAAACCAAAGGCCCTTCTCAGGGCCAATCCGACGCTTCAGCGTCAGAAGCTAGCCGCGCGCCGTCTGCAGCTAGCTTCTTCAGGACGGCAGACGAGACGTCGGACTCAGACGGGTCCCTCGTCAGCGTCTCAGACGCGGGCACTTCGCGGTCGCGAAAGCGCCCCGCGCGTCGCAACGAAGGGTCGGGAGGTTCTTCGGCCTCAGGCTCGACGGGGCTGGCGAAGGCGAAGAGGCCAGCGACAGCCGCAGATACCCACTCGGTGGGTCTCGAGGATGCCCAACGACAGTTGGACCTATCTCGGCGGGAGCAGAACCAGCAGGAGCTGGAGGAGCGGGTAGCTGCGAAGGAGCAGCGAGCGCGTGCCGCCCGGGCCAAGTCCGGCTACGGCGCGTCACGCGTTCTGTACGCCGACAACTCCGTGGCAGAGCTGGAGCGTATGGCGGAGGAGGACGAGGAGGAGATCGTGGAGGTCGCCGCCAAGTCCTCACACCTTAAGGGCACTTTCCAAAAGGCCCTTAAGTGCCGGGCCGCAAGTATGCGCGGCATCGTCGAAGAGCTGGTCCGACGGACAGCGACCGACGAAACGCGGCAGCTGCAGGCGAAGGTGGATCGCCTGCAACTGGAGGTCAGCCAACTTCATCAGAAGTTGGCTGACGCAACTGCCCCGCCAAGTCAGGGCACGTCGCCTGCAGTGGAAGCCCCCGCCTCCAACCTTGAGGATGTCATCCGCAAGGTCGTCATGGAGGAGCGGGCTTTCACCCGAGCCTGCTTGGCAGGCATCGAGGACCGGCTCCTGCCGGAGCAGCGCCTCCGACCACCGCTTGCGGCGGACAAAAGGCAAAGTCAGCCGGGGCCGTCCTCACAAGTGGAGGACGCCATTCTTCCTTCGACCACTCCGTCCAACCAGGAGGGTTGGATTGAGGTGGTCGGGAGGGGGAAAGGCAAGGGAAGGGGAAAGAAGACGGCGACAGCCGTCTCTGCTGTCCCCGCCACTACGCCTCCCAACCAGTCGCAGACGACTGGGAGGGGGAAGGGGAAAGGCAAGGGCCGAAAGGCGGCAGCGGCCGCCCCCGCCACCACGCCTCCCAGCCAGTCACAGGCGACTGGTAAGGGGAAGAGGAAGGGGCGAAGGAGGGGTAAGCTTGTTCCCCCACAGTCCGCAGCCGTCGTGGTGACGCTCACTGCGGAGGCTGCGGAGCGCGGGGAAACGTACGCGTCTATTTTGTTGCGTGCGCGTGCCAATGCCGATCCCGCCAAACTGGGGATCGGCAAAGTCTCCTGCCGGCGTACCCAAACCGGGGCTCGACTTTTTGAGTTCCCGGGGGCGGAGGGCAGCGCCAACGCCGACCTCTTCGCAGCCAAGCTGCAGGAGGTCGTCGCGGACGCGGCCAAGGTGGCCCGACCAATCAAGTCGGCGGCCATAGAGGTGACGGATCTCGACGACTCCGTCACCAAAGAGGAGGTAGTGGCGGCGGTCGCTGCAATCGGTGGATGTAGCGTCGCAGCGGTACAGGGCCGCGACATCAGGGTCGGCCGCGGCGGCATGGGCTCTATGCGGCTCGAGTGCCCAGTCGCCGCCGCCAAAGCCGTCCTCAACAAAGGACGGCTCTCTGTTGGCTTTAGCTCGGGTGTGGTCCGGGCACTTGATGAGCAGCCTCTGCGCTGCTTTAGGTGCTTCGGCATCGGGCACACCCGAGCCCTCTGTCCGTCCAAAGTCGACAGGACGGACAGTTGCTACCGCTGCGGCAAGGACGGCCACAAAGCCGCCTCCTGCACGGCTGCTAAGCCGCACTGCGCGGTGTGTGCCGCCAGTAGCCGCCCGGCGGGTCACATAATGAAGGGGAGGAATTGTAATCCTCCCCCTAGGAGGGGCAAAGCGCAGGTGCCAGCTGGGCCTGTTGCCAGCACAGCTGCGGAGGAGGGGGGTGCGATGTCCGACTAATGGATAGAGTCGAACATCGCATCCTTCAGACGAACGCCAACCACTGCCGGGCAGCCCAGGATCTGCTGATGCAGACCATGGCTGAGTGGTTGGTGGACTTGGCGGTGGTCGCCGAGCCTTACTCGGTCCCTGGCAGCTGGCTAGGCGACCGGGACGGCTTGGTGGCGTTGGTGTCGCGGTCTTCCACAGACTCCCCTCCCCTCTCGCTCTTAGAGAGGGGACCGGGATACGTGGCCGCCGCGTGGGGAGATCTGGCCCTGGTGGGGGTCTACTTCTCCCCTAACCGCCCTCTCTCAGACTTTGAGGACTTCCTGGAGGTCCTCACTGCTGTCGTAGCGAGGGCGGCGCCACGCCAGGTCGTGGTGTTGGGCGACCTGAACGCCAAGTCGGAGGCCTGGGGCAACCCGGCTGCCTCCTGCAACGTCCGGGGACGCGCCGTCGTGTTTTGGTCGGCGTCATGCGGCGTGTCCCTCCTCAACAGGGGGGCGGTCCACACATGTGTGCGGCAACGGGGAGGGTCGGTGGTCGACGTGTCGTTTGCCACCCCCGTCCTTGCCGCACGCATTGTGAACTGGCGGGTTGAGATGGTGGAGACATTGTCGGACCACAGATATGTGCGGTTCGACATCTCCACCCAGCATGGTTCCCGGGGGGAGATGGCCCGCTCTGGCAGGTCTACCTTCCCTCGGTGGGCCCTCACTCGCCTGGACCGCGAGGCAGCCAAGGAGGCTGCCTTCCTGCAGGACTGGCTGTCGCCCCCTGTTGAGGTCCTGGACGTGGACTCCGCAGCGGCCCAGCTGAGGGGTTCCCTGACCGAGGTGTGCAACTCCAGCATGCCTCGGTCCCGTCGTCCGCCTCCCCGTCGTGCCGTCTACTGGTGGTCGGAGGAGCTGGCAGGCCTCCGGGCCACCTGCGTGGCGGCCCGTAGGGCCTACACGCGGAGCCGTCGGCGCAGCGCACGTAGCCAGACAGACGAGGACCGTCTTTACGCTTCATATCGAGAGGCGAAGGCGGTCCTCAAGTCAGCTATGTGCGCTGCCAAGGACGCGGCGAGGGCCGAGATGCTGGAGGGTCTCGATCGGGATCCCTATGGGAGACCATATCGGGCAGCGCGGAACCAACTGCGGCCCCATGGTCCCCCCCTGACGGAGACCCTCGAGCCGGCGCTGCTGGATGGGGTGGTCCGGTCCCTGTTTCCGCGCAGGACCGACTTCACCCCACCAACGATGGACCCCCCGCGAGGGGCGGCACCACCGGCGGAGGCAGACGTGCCCCCGGTGACGGAGGAAGAGTTCCGCGAGGGTCTTCTTGGCCTTCGCGCCAAGAAGACGGCCCCCGGTCCGGACGGCGTCCCAGCACGGGTGGTGGCTATAGCTGCCGCTCAAATGGAGGACAGATTTCGGGACCTGTTCAGCGCGTGCCTCGCGTCTGGAAGGTTCCCGAAACTGTGGAAGGAGGGGCAGCTATGCCTCCTCCGCAAGGAGGGACGCCCAGTGGACTCCCCCTCGGCATACCGACCCATCGTCCTGCTTGATGAGGTCGGCAAAATGTTCGAGGGGATCATCGCCTGCCGGCTCAACAGCCATCTGCGGGGGGTAGGGCCAGACCTGTCGGACGCCCAGTTTGGTTTCCGACAGGGGCGTTCGACCATCGACGCGCTGGCCCTGCTCAAGGGGCAGGTGAAGGGGGCAGTCGAGGCGGGGGACGGAGTTTTGGCAGTGTCATTCGACATAGCCAACGCCTTCAACTCCGTCCCCCACTCGACGATATTGGAGGCACTCCGCTATCATGGAGTGCCCCAATACTTGCGGGACCTCCTGGCCGACTACTTGGAGGACCGAGAGGTCCTCCTTGTAGACAAAACGGCCAGGTTGCGGCGGTACGGCGCAGAGTGCGGTGTTCCACAGGGGTCGGTACTTGGGCCCCCCCTGTGGAACATCGGGTTCGATTGGCTCCTGCGGGGAGCCCTCCTCCGTGGCACGAGTGTCATCTGCTACGCGGATGACACTCTCCTCACTGCCCGGGGGAGGAACTTTGGGGAGGCGGCCTGTCTGGCCTCGACCGGCGGATCCTTGGTCGCAGGAAGGATCCGCCGCCTGGGGTTGAGGGTGGCGCTGAACAAGACCGAGGCCGTGTTCTTTCGCGGGCCTCGGCAGCGCTGCCCTCCAGATGCCCACATCAATGTGGAGGGCATCAGGGTGGGGGTCCAGGCCCAGATGAAGTATCTGGGCCTGGTACTGGACAGCAGGTGGCGCTTCGGCCCGCACTTCAGCGGGCTGTCGACGCGCCTGCTGAAGGCCGCCGGCGCCCTGTCGTGGCTCCTCCCGAACCTGGGTGGGCCCAGCGCGCGATGCCGGCGCTTGTATGCCGGCATCCTGCGGAGCATGGCCCTATACGGGGCCCCAATCTGGGCGGACTCCCTCCACAGGAGGGAGAATGCGACGGCGATCCGCAGGCCCCAAAGGGCCATCGCGCAGCGGGTAGCGAGGGCCTACCGCTCTGTGGGCTTCTCGGCAGCGTGCGCTCTGGCCAGCACCCCTCCTTGGGAGTTGGAGGCATGGGTGCTCGCCAGAGTGTACGAGTGGACGGCGCGCCGAAAAGCGCTCGGGGAGCGCCCCGTCGCTGAGGAGCGGGAAGCCGTGCGGAGGGAGGCGAGGGACGCCATCATCGTCCATTGGACAGAGGACCTCGCCTCCGCCACCTTTGGCCGTCGAACGCTGGACGCGCTCGGTCCAGTCTTGCGAGACTGGCTCGAGCGGCCGCACGGCTTCCTCTCCTTCCGTCTGGTGCAGGTGTTGTCTGGCCACGGCTGTTTCGGCACGCACCTGCACCGGATCGGGAGGGAGGAGACACCGGCGTGTCACGACTGCGGCGCGGCGGAGGACACGGCGCAGCACACACTGGAGGTGTGCCCAGCTTGGTCCCAGCCGCGTCGCAGTCTCACTGCGGAGATCGGACAGGACCTCTCCCTTCCCAGCGTGGTCAGATGCATGCTGGGGAGTGAGGAGTCCTGGGCCGCGGTCGCCTCCTTTTGCGAGGATGTCATCTCGCAGAAGGAGGCGGCGGAGCGCGCGCGGGAGGACGATCCTCTCGCTGCGCCGCTCCGCAGACGAAGGCGAGGTCGGAGAAGACGTCCTCTTCTCCCTCCTCGCGGTGGTGATGGGCGGGCGACAGGCGCGGGGGCGCCTCCGCCCGCATTGCACGCATCACCACCATCATCGTCGGAGGTTCCCGGCCCTCCCCCAATGGGGGGGGCGTGAAGGGCCCGCTAAGGCGGGCGGTCGTCGGAGGTGGACTGGACGTAAAGGCTACGCCGATCTCCCAGTCCACCCCCACTATGACGTTGCGGGAATTTCGTTGCTGGGTTGTTTTAGTGGGTATACCGGGCTTGCCCGGGGAGTCCCACATACCCCTCCCACTCCCCCGAGTGAGAGGGTATGCGTAACGCATTTTTTCCCAGACGAAACAAAAAAAAAAAAAAAAAAAAAAAAAAAGGTTAGGTTAGGTTAGGTTGTCACGACTGCGGCGCGGCGGAGGATGCGGCGCAGCACACACTGGAGGTGTGCCCTGCTTGGTACGAGCCGCGTCGCAGTCTCACTGCGGAGATCGGACAGGACCTCTCCCTTCCCAGCGTGGTCAGATGCATGCTGGGGAGTGAGGAGTCCTGGGCCGCGGTCGCCTCCTTTTGCGAGGATGTCATTTCGCAGAAGGAGGCGGCGGAGCGCGCGCGGGAGGACGACCCTCTCGCTGCGCCGCTCCGCAGACGAAGGCGAGGTCGGAGAAGACGTCCTCTTCTCCCTCCTCGCGGTGGTGATGGGCGGGCGAAAGGCGCGGGGGCGCCTCCGCCCGCATTGCACACGTCACCACCATCGTCGGAGGTTCCCGGCCCTCCCCCAACGGGGGGGGCGTGAAGGGCCCGCTAAGGCGGGCGGTCGTCGGAGGTGGACTGGACGTAAAGGCTACGCCGATCTCCCAGTCCACCCCCACTATGACGTTGCGGGAATTTCGTTGCTGGGTTGTTTTAGTGGGTATACCGGGCTTGCCCGGGGAGTCCCACATACCCCTCCCACTCCCCCGAGTGAGAGGGTATGCGTAATGCATTTTTTTCCCAGCCGAAACAAAAAAAAAAAAAAAAAAAAAGGTTAGGTTAGGTTAGGTTAGGTTAGGAGCGGGAAGCCGTGCGGAGGGAGGCGAGGGACGCCATCATCGTCCATTGGACAGAGGACCTCGCCTCCGCCACCTTTGGCCGTCGAACGCTGGACGCGCTCGGTCCAGTCTTGCGGGACTGGCTCGAGCGGCCGCACGGCTTCCTCTCCTTCCGTCTGGTGCAGGTGTTGTCAGGCCACGGCTGTTTCGGCACGCACCTGCACCGGATCGGGAGGGAGGAGACACCGGCGTGTCACGACTGCGGCGCGGCGGAGGACACGGCGCAGCACACACTGGAGGTGTGCCCAGCTTGGTCCGAGCCGCGCCGCAGTCTCACTGCGGAGATCGGACAGGACCTCTCCCTTCCCAGCGTGGTCAGATGCATGCTGGGGAGTGAGGAGTCCTGGGCCGCGGTCGCCTCCTTTTGCGAGGATGTCATCTCGCAGAAGGAGGCGGCGGAGCGCGCGCGGGAGGACGATCCTCTCGCTGCGCCGCTCCGCAGACGAAGGCGAGGTCGGAGAAGACGTCTTCTTCTCCCCCCTCGCGGTGGTGATGGGCGGGCGGCAGGCGCGGGGGCGCCTCCACCCGCATTGCACGCATCACCACCATCATCGTCGGAGGTTCCCGGCCCTCCCCCAACGGGGGGGGCGTGAAGGGCCCGCTAAGGCGGGCGGTCGTCGGAGGTGGACTGGACGTAAAGGCTACGCCGATCTCCCAGTCCACCCCCACTATGACGTTGCGGGAATTTCGTTGCTGGGTTGTTTTAGTGGGTATACCGGGCTTGCCCGGGGAGTCCCACATACCCCTCCCACTCCCCCGAGTGAGAGGGTATGCGTAATGCATTTTTTCCCAGCCGAAACAAAAAAAAAAAAAAAAAAAAAAAAAAAAAGGTTAGGTTGGGGGACCCCCCACACTGTTTGCGTCCACGTCGCGTCCCCTGGAAACGACCCAGTTCTGTCACCGTAACGGAGTGGCAGACTGGGGTTCGGCCAAAGTTCAGTGTGCTCTCGTAGCGAATTTTATTTTATCTGGCGGTTGTAGCTACGAATTTCGGAGGAGGCAATATGCCAAAACCCAAGCGGGACGCCCAAGGGCGTTTCTTGAAAGGCCCTTTTCAGGGCCAACCCAACGGCCCTTCTCAGGGCCAACCCAACGGCCCTTCTCAGGGCCAGTCTGACGCTTCGGCGTCAGAAGCTAGCCGCGCGCCGTCTGCGGCTAGCTTTTTTAGGAGGGCTGACGAGACGTCGGACTCTGACGAGTCCCTCGTCTCAGACGCGGGTTGTTCGCGGTCGCGAAAGCGCGCCGCGCGTCGCAAGAGCGGGTCCGAGGGTTCCTCGGCCTCAGGCTCGACGGGGCTGTCGAAGGCGAAGAGGCCAGTGACAGCCGCAGACACCCACTCAGTGGGTCTCGCAGATGCCCAACGCCAGCTGGACCTGGCTCGGCGGGCACAGCTCCAGGAGGAGCTGGAGGAGAGAGTTGCTCTCAAAGAGCAGCGAGCGCGTGCCGCCCGGGCCAAGTCCGGGTACGGCGCATCCACCGTCCTCTACGCGGACTACTCCGTCGCGGAGCTCGAGCGGATGGCGCACGAGGACGAGGAGGGTATTGTGGAGGTCGCCGCTAAGTCTTCTCACCTTAAAGGGACTTTTCAAAAGTCCCTTAAATGCAGGGCCGCAAGTATGCGCGGCATCGTCGAGGAGCTGGTCCGGAGGACAGCAACAGACGAAACGCGGCAGCTGCAGGCGAAGGTGGATCGCCTGCAGCTACAGGTCAGCCAGCTTCATCAGAATCTGGCTGACGCTACCGCCCCGCCAAATCAGGGCACGTCGCCTGCCGTGGGCCCGACGCCGGCCGTGGAGGCCCCCTCCTCCAACCTTGAGGATGTTATCCGCAAGGTCGTCATGGAGGAGCGGGCTTTCACCCGAGCCTGCATAGCAGGAATTGAGGACCGGCTCTTGCCGGAGAAGCGCCTCCGACCGCCACTTGCGGCGGACAAGAGGCGAGACGAGCCGGGGCCGTCCTCGCAACCGGAGGACGCCAATCTCCCTTAGACCACTCCGTCCAACCAGGAGGGCTGGATCGAGGTGGTCGGGAGGGGGAAAGGCAAGGGCAAGGGGAAGAAGACGAAGGCCGTCTCTGTCGCCCCCGCCACTGAGCCTGCCAGCCAGTCGCGGACGACTCCCAGCCAGACGCAGGGAAAGGGGAAGGGCAAGGGCCGAAAGGCGGCAGCGGCCGCCCCCGCCGTCCCCGCCACCACGCCTGCCAGCCAACCACAGGCGACTGGCAAGGGGAAGAGGAAGGGGAGAAGGAGGGGGAAACTTGTTCCCCCACAGTCTGCAGCCGTCGTCGTGACGCTCACGGCGGAGGCTGCTGAGCGCGGGGAGACGTACGCGTCCGTATTAGTGCGGGCGCGTGCCAATGCCGATCCCACCCAACTGGGGATCGGCAAAGTATCCTGCCGGCGTACCCAAACCGGGGCTCGCATTTTCGAGTTCCTGGGGGCGGACGGCAGCGCCAGCGCTGACCTCTTTGCAGCCAAGCTGCAGGAGGTCATCGCAGATGCGGCCAAGGTGGCCCGACCAATTAAGTCGGCAGCCATACTGGTGACCGACCTCGACGACTCGGTCACCAAAGAGGAGGTGGTGGCGGCGGTCGCAGCTATTGGTGGCTGCAGCGTCGCAGCAGTGCAAGGCCGGGACATCAGGACCGGCCGCGGTGGCATGGGCACTATTCGTCTCGAGTGCCCTGTCGCCGCCGCCAAGGCCGTCCTGGACAAGGGGAGGCTTTCCGTCGGCTTCAGCTCCGGTGTGGTCCGGGCACTTGAGGAGCAGCCTCTGCGCTGCTTCAGGTGCTTCGGCATCGGCCACACCGGAGCCCTCTGTCCGTCCAAAGTCAACAGGACGGACAGCTGCTATCGCTGTGGCAAGGACGGCCACAAAGCCGCCTCCTGCACGGCCGCGAAGCCACACTGCGCAGTGTGCGCCGCTAGTGGCCGCCCGGCAGGCCATGTGATGACGGGGAGGACGTGCAATCCTCCCCCTAAGAGGGGCAAAGCGCAGGCGCCAGCTGGGCCTGTTGCCAGCACAGCTGCGGAGGAGGGGGGTGCGATGTCCGACTAATGGATAGAGTCGAACATCGCATCCTACAGACGAATACCAACCACTGCCGGGCAGCCCAGGATCTGCTGATGCAGACCATGGCTGAGTGGTTGGTGGACTTGGCGGTGGTCGCCGAGCCTTACTCGGTCCCTGGCAGCTGGCTAGGCGACCGGGACGGCTTGGTGGCGTTGGTTTCGCGGTCTTCCACAGACTCCCCTCCCCTCTCGCTCTTGGAGAGGGGACCGGGATATGTGGCCGCCGCGTGGGGGGATCTGGCCCTAGTCGGGGTCTACTTCTCCCCTAACCGCCCTCTTCCAGACTTTGAGGACTTCCTGGAGGTCCTCACTGCAGTCGTTGGGAGGGCGGCGCCACGCCACGTCGTGGTTTTGGGCGACCTTAACGCCAAGTCGGAGGCCTGGGGCAACCCGGCTGCCTCCTGCAACGTCCGGGGTCGCGCCGTCGAGTTCTGGTCGGCGTCATGCGGCGTGTCCCTCCTCAACAGGGGGGCGGTCCACACATGTGTGCGGCAGCAGGGTGGGTCGGTGGTCGACGTTTCGTTTGCCACACCCGTCTTAGCCGCACGCATCGTGAACTGGCGGGTGGAGCTGGTGGAGACCTTGTCGGACCACAGATATGTGCGGTTCGACATCTCCACCCAGCATGGCTCCCGGGGGGAGATGGCTCGCTCTGGCAGGCCTCCCTTCCCTCGGTGGGCCCTCACTCGCCTGGACCGCGAGGCAGCCAAGGAGGCTGCCTTCCTGCAGGACTGGCTGTCGCCCCCTGTCGAGGCCCTGGACGTCGACGCAGCAGCAGCCCAGCTGAGGGGATCCCTGACCGAGGTATGCAACTCCAGCATGCCTCGGTCCCGTCGTCCGCCCCCCCGTCGTGCCGTCTATTGGTGGTCGGAGGAGCTGGCAGGCCTCCGGGCCACCTGCGTGGCGGCCCGTAGGGCCTACACGCGGAGCCGACGGCGCAGCGCACGTAGTCAGGCAGACGAGGACCGTCTCTACGCTTACTACCGGGAGGCAAAGGCGGCCCTCAAGTCAGCTATGTGCGCTGCGAAGGACTCGGCGAGGGCTGAGATGCTAGAGGGTCTCGATCGGGATCCCTTTGGGAGACCATACAGGGCGGCGCGGAACCAACTGCGGCCCCATGGTCCCCCATTGACCGAGACCCTCGAGCCGGCGCTGTTGGATGGGGTGGTCCGGTCCCTGTTTCCGCGCAGGACCGACTTCACCCCACCAACGATGGATCCCCCGCAGGATCCCCCGCAGGAGGCGGCTCCACCGGCGGAGGCAGATGTGCCCCCGGTGACGGCAGAAGAGTTCCGCGAGGGTCTTCTTAGCCTCCGCGCCAAGAAGACGGCCCCCGGTCCGGATGGCGTCCCAGCAAGAGTGGTGGCCATAGCTGCCGCTCAAATGGAGGACAGATTTCGGGACCTTTTCAGCGCGTGCCTCGCGTCTGGAAGGTTCCCGAAACTGTGGAAGGAGGGGCAGCTATGCCTCCTCCGCAAGGAGGGACGCCCGGCGGACTCCCCCTCGGCATACCGACCCATCGTTCTTCTTGATGAGGTCGGCAAAATGTTCGAGGGGATCATCGCCTGCCGGCTGAACAGCCATCTGCGGAGAGTAGGGCCGGACCTGTCAGACGCCCAGTTCGGTTTTCGACAGGGGCGTTCGACCATCGACGCGCTGGCCCTGCTCAAGGGGCAGGTGAAGGGGGCGGTCGAGGCGGGGGACGGAGTTTTGGCAGTGTCGTTCGACATAGCCAACGCCTTCAACTCCGTCCCCCACTCGACGATATTGGAGGCACTCCGCTATCATGGAGTGCCCCAATACTTGCGGGACCTCCTGGCCGACTACTTGGAGGACCGAGAGGTCCTCCTTGTAGACAAAACGGCCAGGTTGCGGCGGTACGGCGCAGAGTGCGGTGTTCCACAGGGGTCGGTACTTGGCCCCCCCCTGTGGAACATCGGGTTCGATTGGCTCCTGCGGGGAGCCCTCCTCCGTGGCACGAGTGTCATCTGCTACGCGGATGACACTCTCCTCACTGCCCGGGGGAGGAATTTCAGGGAGGCGGCCTGTCTGGCCTCGGCTGGCGGATCCTTAGTCGCAGGAAGGATCCGCCGCCTAGGGTTGAGGGTGGCGCTGAACAAAACCGAGGCTGTGTTCTTCCACGGGCCTCGGCAGCGCTGCCCTCCCGATGCCCACATTGTCGTGGAGGGCATCCGGGTGGAGGTGAAGGCCCAGATGAAATATCTGGGCCTGATACTGGACAGCAGGTGGCGCTTCGGCCCGCACTTTAGCGGGCTGTCGACGCGCCTGCTGAAGGCCGCAGGCGCACTCTCCTGGCTCCTCCCGAACCTTGGGGGGCCCAGTGCACGATGCCGGCGCTTATATGCCGGCATCCTGAGGAGCATGGCCCTCTACGGGGCCCCCATCTGGGCGGACTCCCTCAACAGGAGGGAGAACGCGACAGCCATCCGCAGGCCACAAAGGGCCATTGCACAGCGGGTGGCGAGGGCCTACCGCTCGGTAGGCTTTTCGGCGGCGTGCGCTCTGGCCAGCACCCCTCCTTGGGAGTTGGAGGAGATCAAATTTACCTTATCTTAAATACAACTTAACTATGTGTTCTTAAATTCCTCATTTTTTTTTTTTTTTTTTTTTTTTTTTTTTTTTTTCCACTCATGTGTTTTCTTATTTTAATACATTTTTATTTTTCATAGGTTATTATGTTTTCTTAAGTTTTACATTTTTATTTTCTAATTTCTTACATAATTAATTACTTTTCTTGTCTATTTACTTATTCTATATTTGTACTTATTATTATTCTTATTACTATATTACAATTTTTTCTAACCAAGTGTTTACTTATTTTAATACCAATACTTCTTACATAGTTAGTTGGTAGTTATAGTTTTCTTGTCTATTTGCTTATTCTATGTTTGTTTGTACCGTGTCAGATTTATTCTAATGTTTGAGTTTTAAACAATAATTTGCTGTAGCTGTTTGGATATTGTTTTTAGGTACCTATTTGTTTCTGGCCTTAGGTTTCTGGATTGTTATAAATAAGGGCAATGGGGGAAAGGGGTGGGGGGAAGGAAGAGGGAGGGGAGGGGGATGAGGGAAGGGGGGGTTTCTTTCTTGCTGTTGCATTTATTTATTACTTTAAGATTGTGGCAATAATATATATATATACATAAATTATACATATTTATTGGCATTTCTTACTCAGGATTTTGTATTTTTCTCAGCCTTTTTAGGGATTGTTTGGGTGTATATTTGATATATTTGTATATATTTACTATATATTTTGTATATCTAGGGGGGGGGGGGGGATTTCTAAGCGTAAGCCGTTGTCGTCCGAGCCAGATAGTCCCATTTCTTACGGACCGGGCACTCCACACTAAATGCGTTGTGATCGGTCCTTTGCAACTTCGAGTGCAAGCAGTTGCAGCACTGCGGTTCGTTACCAGCGACGAATTCCACGCACTTTTCGCGTAAGTGCGGTCCTCCGCAGTGACTACACCTGTCTGCACTCTCGGTTAGGTTAGGTTAGGTTAGGTTAGGTTAGGTTAGGTTAGGTTAGGTTAGGTTAGGTTAGGTTAGGTTAGGTTAGGTTAGGTTAGGTTAGGTTAGGTTGGGGGACCCCCTCACACTGTTTGCGTCCACGTCGCGTCCCCTGGAAACGACCCAGTTCTGTCACCGTAACGGAGTGGCAGACTGGGCTCGGCCAAAGTACAGTGTGCATTCGTAGCGTTTTTATTTTAATCTGGAGGCTTTTAGCTGCGATCTCGGCGGAGGCAATATGCCTAAACCCAAGCGGGACGCCCAAGGGCGTTTCTTAAAAGGCCCTTCTCAGGGCCAACCCAACGGCCCTTCTCAGGGCCAACCCAACGGCCCTTCTCAGGGCCAGTCTGACGCTTCGGCGTCAGAAGCTAGCCGCGCGCCGTCTGCGGCCAGCTTTTTTAGGAGGGCAGACGAGACGTCGGACTCAGACGAGTCCCTCGTCAGCGTCTCAGACGCGGGCAATTCGCGGTCGCGGAAGCGTGCCGCGCGTCGCAAGAGCGGGTCCGAGGGTTCCTCGGCCTCGGGCTCGACGGGGCTGCCAAAGGCGAAACGGCCTGCGACAGCCGCTGACACCCACTCAGTGGGTCTCGCAGATGCCCAACGCCAGCTGGACCTGGCTCGGCGGGCACAGCTCCAGGAGGAGCTGGAGGAGATGGTTGCTCTTAAGGAGCAGCGAGCGCGTGCCGCCCGGGCCAAGTCCGGATACGGCGCGTCCCACGTCCTTTACTCGGACTTCTCCGTTGTGGAGCTCGAGCGGATGGCGGAGGAGGACGAGGAGGGGATTGTGGAGGTTGCCGCAAAGTCCTCGCACTTAAAAGGGACTTTCCAAAAGTCCCTTAAATGCAGGGCCGCGAGCTTGCGCGGCATTGTAAAGGAGCTTGTCAGCCGGACGAGCACCGACGAGACGAGGCAGCTGCAGGCGAAAGTGGATCGCCTGCAATCGGAGGTCAGCCAGCTTCATCAGAAGTTGGCTGACGCCACCGCCCCGCCAAGTCAGGGCACGTCGCCTGCCGTGGAAGCCCCCGCCTCCAGCCAACTTGAGGATGTTATCCGCAAAGTGGTTATGGAGGAGCGGGCTTTCACCCGAGCCTGCTTTGCGGGCATTGAGGACCGGCTCTTGCCGGAGCAGCGCCTCCGACCGCCGCTTGCGGCGGACAAGAGGCGAGTCGAGCCGGGGCCGTCCTCGCAAGTGGAGGACGCAAATCTCCCTTCGACCACTCCGTCCAACCAGGAGGGCTGGATCGAGGTGGTCGGGAGAGGGAAGAACAAGGGCAAGGCCAGGAAGACAGCGACAGCCGTCTCTGCTGTCCCTGCCTCCACGCCTCCCAGCCAGGCGCAAACGCAGACCGGGAAGGGAAAGGGGAAAGGCAAGGGCCAAAAGGCGGCAAAGGCCGCCCCCGCCGTCCCTGCCACCACGCCTCCCAGCCAGTCACAGGTGACTGGCAAGGGGAAGAGGAAGGGGAGAAGGAGGGGGAAGCTTGCTCCCCCACAGTCCGCAGCCGTCGTGGTGACGCTCACTGCGGAGGCTGCGGAGCGCGGGGAGACTTACGCGTCCGTACTTGTACGGGCGCGTGCCAATGCCGATCCCACCCAACTGGGGATCGGCAAAGTTACTTGCAGGCGGACCCAAACTGGGGCTCGAATTTTCGAGTTCCCAGGGGCGGAGGGCAGCGCCAGCGCCGACCTCTTCGCAGACAAGCTGCGGGAGGTCATCGCAGACGCGGCCAAGGTGGCCCGACCTGTGAAATCGGTGGCCATAGAGGTGACGGACCTCGACGACTCCGTCACCAAAGAGGAGGTAGTGGCGGCGGTCGCAGCGATTGGTGGCTGCAGCGTCGCAGCGGTACAGGGCCGAAACATTAGGATCGGCCGCGGTGGCATGGGTCTCATTCGTCTCGAGTGCCCAGTCGCCGCCGCCAAAGCCGTCCTAAACAAGGGACGGCTCGCCGTCGGGTTCAGTTCCGGTGTGGTCCGGGCACTTGGTGAGCAGCCTTTACGCTGCTTCAGGTGCTTCGGCATCGGACACACTGGAGCCCTCTGTCCGTCCAAGGTCGACAGGGCGGACACCTGCTACCGCTGCGGCAAGGACGGCCACAAAGCCGCCTCCTGCACGGCCGCCAAGCCGCACTGCTCAGTGTGCGCCGCCAGTGGCCGCCCGGCAGGCCATGTTATGAAGGGGAGGACGTGCAATCCTCCCCCTAAGAGGGGCAAAGCGCAGGCGCCAGCTGGGCCTGTTGCCAGCACAGCTGCGGAGGAGGGGGGTGCGATGTCCGACTAATGGATAGAGTCGAACATCGCATCCTTCAGACGAACACCAACCACTGCCGGGCAGCCCAGGATCTGCTGATGCAGACCATGGCTGAGTGGTTGGTGGACTTGGCGGTGGTCGCCGAGCCTTACTCGGTCCCTGGCAGCTGGCTAGGCGACCGGGACGGCTTGGTGGCGTTGGTGTCGCGGTCTTCCACAGACTCCCCTCCCCTCTCACTCTTAGAGAGGGGACCGGGATATGTGGCCGCCGCGTGGGGGGATCTGGCCCTAGTCGGGGTCTACTTCTCCCCTAACCGCCCTCTTCCAGACTTTGAGGACTTCCTGGAGGTCCTCACTGCAGTCGTCGGGAGGGCGGCGCCACGCCACGTCGTGGTTTTGGGCGACCTAAACGCCAAGTCGGAGGCCTGGGGCAACCCGGCTGCCTCCTGCAACGTCCGGGGTCGCGCCGTCGAATTTTGGTCGGCGTCATGCGGCGTGTCCCTCCTCAACAGGGGGGCGGTCCACACATGTGTGCGGCAGCAGGGTGGGTCGGTGGTCGACGTTTCGTTTGCCACCCCCGTCTTAGCCGCACGCATCGTGAACTGGCGGGTGGAGCTGGTGGAGACCTTGTCGGACCACAGATATGTGCGGTTCGACATCTCCACCCAGCATGGCTCCCGGGGGGAGATGGTCCGCTCTGGCAGGCCTCCCTTCCCGCGGTGGGCCCTCACTCGCCTGGACCGCGAGGCAGCCAAGGAGGCTGCCTTCCTGCAGGACTGGCTGTCGCCCCCTGTCGAGGCCCTGGACGTCGACGCAGCAGCAGCCCAGCTGAGAGGATCCCTGACCGAGGTATGCAACTCCAGCATGCCTCGGTCCCGTCGTCCGCCTCCCCGTCGTGCCGTCTATTGGTGGTCGGAGGAGCTGGCAGGCCTCCGGGCCACCTGCGTGGCGGCCCGTAGGGCCTACACGCGGAGCCGTCGGCGCAGCGCACGTAGTCAGGCAGACGAGGACCGTCTCTACGCTTCCTACCGGGAGGCAAAGGCGGCCCTCAAGTCGGCTATGTGCGCTGCGAAGGACTCGGCGAGGGCTGAGATGCTAGAGGGTCTCGATCGGGATCCCTTTGGGAGACCATACAGGGCGGCGCGGAACCAACTGCGGCCCCATGGTCCCCCATTGACCGAGACCCTCGAGCCGGCACTGTTGGATGGGGTGGTCCGGTCCCTGTTTCCGCGCAGGACCGACTTCACCCCACCAACGATGGATCCCCCACAGGATCCCCCGCAGGAGGCGGCTCCACCGGCGGAGGCAGATGTGCCCCCGGTGACGGCGGAAGAGTTCCGCGAGGGTCTTCTTAGCCTCCGCGCCAAGAAGACGGCCCCCGGTCCGGATGGCGTCCCAGCAAGAGTGGTGGCCATAGCTGCCGCTCAGATGGAGGACAGATTTCGGGACCTTTTCAGCGCGTGCCTCGTGTCTGGAAGGTTCCCGAAACTGTGGAAGGAGGGGCAGCTATGCCTACTCCGCAAGGAGGGACGCCCGGTCGACTCCCCCTCGGCATACCGACCCATCGTTCTTCTTGATGAGGTCGGCAAAATGTTCGAGGGGATCATCGCCTGCCGGCTGAACAGCCATCTGCGGAGAGTAGGGCCGGACCTGTCGGACGCCCAGTTTGGTTTTCGACAGGGGCGTTCGACGATCGACGCGCTGGCCCTACTCAAGGGGCAGGTGAAGGGGGCGGTCGAGGCTGGGGACGGAGTTTTGGCAGTGTCGTTCGACATAGCCAACGCCTTCAACTCCGTCCCCCACTCGACGATATTGGAGGCACTCCGCTATCATGGAGTGCCCAAATACTTGCGGGACCTCCTGGCCGACTACTTGGAGGACCGAGAGGTCCTCCTTGTGGACAAAACGGCCAGGCTCCGGAGGTACGGCGCGGAGTCCGGTGTTCCACAGGGGTCAGTCCTTGGGCCACCCCTTTGGAACATCGGGTTCGATTGGCTGTTGAGAGGAGCCCTCCTCCGTGGCACGAGTGTCATCTGTTACGCGGATGACACTCTCCTCACTGCCCGGGGGAGAACCTTCAGGGAGGCGGCCTGTCTGGCCTCGGCTGGCGGATCCTTGGTCGCAGGAAGGATCCGCCGCCTAGGGTTGAGGGTGGCGCTGAACAAGACCGAGGCCGTGTTCTTTCACGGGCCTCGGCAGCGCTGCCCTCCGGATGCCCACATTGTCGTTGAGGGCATCCGGGTGGAGGTTAAGGCCCAGATGAAATATCTGGGCCTGATACTAGACAGCAGGTGGCGCTTCGGCCCGCACTTCAGCGGGCTGTCGACGCGCCTGCTGAAGGCCGCCGACTCCCTGTCGTGGCTCCTCCCAAACCTGGGGGGGCCCAGTGCACGATGCCGGCGCTTGTATGCCGGCATCCTGCGGAGCATGGCCCTATACGGGGCCCCAATATGGGCGGACTCCCTCAATAGGAGGGAGAATGCGACCGCCATCCGCAGGCCACAAAGGGCCATTGCACAGCGGGTGGCGAGGGCCTACCGGTCGGTAGGCTTTTCGGCGGCGTGCGCTCTGGCGGGCACCCCTCCTTGGGAGTTGGAGGCTTGGGTGCTCGCCAGGGTGTACGAATGGACGGCGCGCCGAAAAGCGCTCGGGGAGCGCCCTGTCGCAGAGGAGCGGGAAGCCGTGCGGAGGGAGGCGAGGGACGCCATCATCGTCCATTGGACAGAGGACCTCGCCTCTGCCACCTTTGGCCGTCGAACGCTCGACGCGCTCGGTCCAGTCCTGCGGGATTGGCTCGAGCGGCCGCACGGCTTCCTCTCCTTCCGTCTGGTGCAGGTGTTGTCTGGCCACGGCTGTTTCGGCACACACCTGCACCGGGTCGGGAGGGAGGAGACACCGGCGTGTCACGACTGCGGCGCGGCGGAGGACACGGCGCAGCACACACTGGAGGTGTGCCCAGCTTGGTCCGAGCCGCGTCGCAGTCTCACTGCGGAGATCGGACAGGACCTCTCCCTTCCCAGCGTGGTCAGATGCATGCTGGGGAGTGAGGAGTCCTGGGCCGCGGTCGCCTCCTTTTGCGAGGATGTCATCTCGCAGAAGGAGGCGGCGGAGCGCGCGCGGGAGGATGATCCTCTCGCTGCGCCGCTCCGCAGACGAAGGCGAGGTCGGAGAAGACGTCCTCTTCTCCCTCCTCGCGGTGGTGATGGGCGGGCGACAGGCGCGGGGGCGCCTCCGCCCGCATTGCACACATCACCACCATCGTCGGAGGTTCCCGGCCCTCCCCCAACGGGGGGGGCGTGAAGGGCCCGCTAAGGCGGGCGGTCGTCGGAGGTGGACTGGACGTAAAGGCTACGCCGATCTCCCAGTCCACCCCCACTGTGACGTTGCGGGAATTTCGTTGCTGGGTTGTTTTAGTGGGTATACCGGGCTTGCCCGGGGAGTCCCACATACCCCTCCCACTCCCCCGAGTGAGAGGGTATGCGTAATGCATTTTCTCCCAGCCGAAACAAAAAAAAAAAAAAAAAAAAAAAAGGTTAGGTTAGGTTAGGTTAGGTTAGGTTAGGTTAGGTTAGGTTAGGTTAGGTTAGGTTAGGTTAGGTTCGCGGTCTTCCACAGACTCCCCTCCCCTCTCGCTCTTAGAGAGGGGACCGGGATACGTGGCCGCCGCGTGGGGAGATCTGGCCCTGGTGGGGGTCTACTTCTCCCCTAACCGCCCTCTCTCAGACTTTGAGGACTTCCTGGAGGTCCTCACTGCTGTCGTAGCGAGGGCGGCGCCACGCCAGGTCGTGGTGTCGGGCGACCTGAACGCCAAGTCGGAGGTCTGGGGCAACCCGGCTGCCTCCTGCAACGTCCGGGGACGCGCCGTCGTGTTTTGGTCGGCGTCATGCGGCGTGTCCCTCCTCAACAGGGGGGCGGTCCACACATGTGTGCGACAACAGGGAGGGTCGGTGGTCGACGTGTCGTTTGCCACCCCCGTCCTTGCCGCACGCATTGTGAACTGGCGGGTTGAGATGGTGGAGACATTGTCGGACCACAGATATGTGCGGTTCGACATCTCCACCCAGCATGGCTCCCGGGGGGAGATGGCTCGCTCTGGCAGGTCTCCCTTCCCTCGGTGGGCCCTCACTCGCCTGGACCGCGAGGCAGCCAAGGAGGCTGCCTTCCTGCAGGACTGGCTGTCGCCCCCTGTCGAGGTCCTGGACGTGGACTCCGCAGCGGCCCAGCTGAGGGGATCCCTGACCGAGGTGTGCAACTCTAGCATGCCTCGGTCCCGTCGTCCGCCTCCCCGTCGTGCCGTCTACTGGTGGTCGGAGGAGTTGGCAGGCCTCCGGGCCACCTGCGTGGCGGCCCGTAGGGCCTACACGCGGAGCCGTCGGCGCAGCGCGCGTAGCCAGACAGACGAGGACCGTCTCTACGCTTCCTACCGGGAGGCAAAGGCGGCCCTCAAGTCGGCTATGTGCGCTGCCAAGGACTCGGCAAGGGCCGAAATGTTAGAGGGTCTCGATCGGGATCCCTTTGGGAGACCATACAGGGCGGCGCGGAACCAACTGCGGCCCCATGGTCCCCCATTGACCGATACCCTCGAGCCGGCGCTACTGGATGGGGTGGTCCGGTCCCTGTTTCCGCGCAGGACCGACTTCACCCCACCAACGATGGACCCCCCGCGGGGGGCGGTACCACCGGCGGAGGCAGACGTGCCCCCGGTGACGGAGGAAGAGATCCGCGAGGGTCTTCTTGGCCTCCGCGCCAAGAAGACGGCCCCCGGTCCGGACGGCGTCCCAGCACGGGTGGTGGCTATAGCTGCCGCTCAAATGGAGGACAGATTTCGGGACCTTTTCAGCGCGTGCCTCGCGTCTGGAAGGTTCCCGAAACTGTGGAAGGAGGGGCAGCTGTGCCTCCTCCGCAAAGAGGGACGCCCAGCGGACTCCCCCTCGGCATACCGACCCATCGTCCTGCTTGATGAGGTCGGCAAAATGTTCGAGGGGATCATCGCCTGCCGGCTGAACAGCCATCTGCGGAGAGTAGGGCCGGACCTGTCGGACGCCCAGTTCGGTTTTCGACAGGGGCGTTCGACCATCGACGCGCTGGCCCTGCTCAAGGGGCAGGTGAAGGGGGCGGTCGAGGCGGGGGACGGAGTTTTGGCAGTGTCGTTCGACATAGCCAACGCCTTCAACTCCGTCCCCCACTCGACGATATTGGAGGCACTCCGCTATCATGGAGTGCCCCAATACTTGCGGGACCTCCTGGCCGACTACTTGGAGGACCGAGAGGTCCTCCTTGTAGACAAAACGGCCAGGTTGCGGCGGTACGGCGCAGAGCGCGGTGTTCCACAGGGGTCGGTACTTGGCCCCCCCCTGTGGAACATCGGGTTCGATTGGCTCCTGCGGGGAGCCCTCCTCCGTGGCACGAGTGTCATCTGCTACGCGGATGACACTCTCCTCACTGCCCGGGGGAGGAATTTCAGGGAGGCGGCCTGTCTGGCCTCGGCTGGCGGATCCTTAGTCGCAGGAAGGATCCGCCGCCTAGGGTTGAGGGTGGCGCTGAACAAGACCGAGGCTGTGTTCTTCCACGGGCCTCGGCAGCGCTGCCCTCCCGATGCCCACATTGTCGTGGAGGGCATCCGGGTGGAGGTGAAGGCCCAGATGAAATATCTGGGCCTGATACTGGACAGCAGGTGGCGCTTCGGCCCGCACTTTAACGGGCTGTCGACGCGCCTGCTGAAGGCCGCAGGCGCACTCTCCTGGCTCCTCCCGAACCTTGGGGGGCCCAGTGCACGATGCCGGCGCTTATATGCCGGCATCCTGAGGAGCATGGCCCTCTACGGGGCCCCCATCTGGGCGGACTCCCTCAACAGGAGGGAGAACGCGACAGCCATCCGCAGGCCACAAAGGGCCATTGCACAGCGGGTGGCTAGGGCCTACCGCTCGGTAGGCTTTTCGGCGGCGTGCGCTCTGGCCAGCACCCCTCCTTGGGAGTTGGAGGCGTGGGTGCTCGCCAGAGTCTACGAATGGACGGCGCGCCGAAAAGCGCTCGGGGAGCGCCCTGTCGCGGAGGAGCGGGAGGCAGTGCGGAGGGAGGCGAGGGACGCTATCATCGTCCATTGGACGGAGGACCTCGCCTCCGCCACCTTTGGTCGCCGTACCCTGGACGCGCTCGGTCCAGTCCTGCGGGATTGGCTCGAGCGGCCACACGGCTTCCTCTCCTTCCGTCTGGTGCAGGTCTTGTCTGGCCACGGCTGTTTCGGCACGCACCTGCACCGGATCGGGAGGGAGGAGACACCGGCGTGTCACGACTGCGGCGCGGCGGAGGATACGGCGCAGCACACACTGGAGGTGTGCCCAGCTTGGTCCGAGCCGCGTCGCAGTCTCACTGCGGAGATCGGACAGGACCTCTCCCTTCCCAGCGTGGTCAGATGCATGCTGGGGAGTGAGGAGTCCTGGGCCGCGGTCGCCTCCTTTTGCGAGGATGTCATCTCGCAGAAGGAGGCGGCGGAGCGCGCGCGGGAGGACGATCCTCTCGCTGCGCCGCTCCGCAGACGAAGGCGAGTTCGGAGAAGACGCCCTCTTCTCCCTCCTCGCGGTGGTGATGGGCGGGCGACAGGCGCGGGGGCGCCTTCGCCTGCATTGCACGCATCACCATCATCGTCGGAGGTTCCCGGCCCTCCCCCAACGGGGGGGGCGTGAAGGGCCCGCTTTGAAGGCGGGCGGTCGTCGGAGGTGGACTGGACGTAAAGGCTACGCCGATCTCCCAGTCCACCCCCACTAAGACGTTGCGGGAATTTCGTTGCTGGGTTGTTTTAGTGGGTATACCGGGCTTGCCCGGGGAGTCCCACATACCCCTCCCACTCCCCCGAGTGGGAGGGTATGCGTAACGCATTTTTTCCCAGCCGAAAAAAAAAAAAAAAAAAAAAAAAAAAAAAAAAAAAAAAAAAAAAAAAAAAAAAAAAAAAAAAAAAAAAAAAAAAAAAAAAAGGTTAGGTTAGGTTAGGTTAGGTTAGGTTAGGTTAGGTTAGGTTAGGTTAGGTTAGGTTAGGTTAGGTTAGGTTAGGTTAGGTTAGGTTAGGTTAGGTTAGGTTAGGTTAGGTTAGGTTAGGTTAGGTTAGGTTAGGTTGGGGGACCCCCCACACTGTTTGCGTCCACGTCGCGTCCCCTGGAAACGGCCCAGTTCTGTCACCGTAACGGAGTGGCAGACTGGGCACGGCCAAAGTACAGTGTGCATTCGTAGCGTTTTTATTTTAATCTGGAGGCTTTTAGCTGCGATCTCGGCGGAGGCAATATGCCTAAACCCAAGCGGGACGCCCAAGGGCGTTTCTTAAAAGGCCCTTCTCAGGGCCAACCCAAAGGCCCTTCTCAGGGCCAATCCGACGCTTCAGCGTCAGAAGCTAGCCGCGCGCCGTCTGCAGCTAGCTTCTTCAGGACGGCAGACGAGACGTCGGACTCAGACGGGTCCCTCGTCAGCGTCTCAGACGCGGGCACTTCACGGTCGCGAAAGCGCCCCGCGCGTCGCAACGAAGGGTCGGGAGGTTCTTCGGCCTCAGGCTCGACGGGGCTGGCGAAGGCGAAGAGGCCAGCGACAGCCGCAGATACCCACTCGGTGGGTCTCGAGGATGCCCAACGACAGTTAGACCTATCTCGGCGGGAGCAGAACCAGCAGGAGCTGGAGGAGCGGGTAGCTGCGAAGGAGCAGCGAGCGCGTGCCGCCCGGGCCAAGTCCGGCTACGGCGCGTCACGCGTTCTGTACGCCGACAACTCCGTGGCAGAGCTGGAGCGTATGGCGGAGGAGGACGAGGAGGAGATCGTGGAGGTCGCCGCCAAGTCCTCACACCTTAAGGGCACTTTCCAAAAGGCCCTTAAGTGCCGGGCCGCAAGTATGCGCGGCATCGTCGAAGAGCTGGTCCGACGGACAGCGACCGACGAAACGCGGCAGCTGCAGGCGAAGGTGGATCGCCTGCAACTGGAGGTCAGCCAACTTCATCAGAAGTTGGCTGACGCAACTGCCCCGCCAAGTCAGGGCACGTCGCCTGCAGTGGAAGCCCCCGCCTCCAACCTTGAGGATGTCATCCGCAAGGTCGTCATGGAGGAGCGGGCTTTCACCCGAGCCTGCTTGGCAGGCATCGAGGACCGGCTCCTGCCGGAGCAGCGCCTCCGACCACCGCTTGCGGCGGACAAAAGGCAAAGTCAGCCGGGGCCGTCCTCACAAGTGGAGGACGCCATTCTTCCTTCGACCACTCCGTCCAACCAGGAGGGTTGGATTGAGGTGGTCGGGAGGGGGAAAGGCAAGGGAAGGGGAAAGAAGACAGCGACAGCCGTCTCTGCTGTCCCCGCCACTACGCCCCCCAACCAGTCGCAGACGACTGGGAGGGGGAAGGGGAAAGGCAAGGGCCGAAAGGCGGCAGCGGCCGCCCCCGCCACCACGCCTCCCAGCCAGTCACAGGCGACTGGTAAGGGGAAGAGGAAGGGGCGAAGGAGGGGTAAGCTTGTTCCCCCACGGTCCGCAGCCGTCGTGGTGACGCTCACTGCGGAGGCTGCGGAGCGCGGGGAAACGTACGCGTCTATTTTGTCGCGTGCGCGTGCCAATGCCGATCCCGCCAAACTGGGGATCGGCAAAGTCTCCTGCCGGCGTACCCAAACCGGGGCTCGACTTTTTGAGTTCCCGGGGGCGGAGGGCAGCGCCAGCGCCGACCTCTTCGCAGCCAAGCTGCAGGAGGTCGTCGCGGACGCGGCCAAGGTGGCCCGACCAATCAAGTCGGCGGCCATAGAGGTGACGGATCTCGACGACTCCGTCACCAAAGAGGAGGTAGTGGCGGCGGTCGCTGCAATCGGTGGATGTAGCGTCGCAGCGGTACAGGGCCGCGACATCAGGGTCGGCCGCGGCGGCATGGGCTCTATGCGGCTCGAGTGCCCAGTCGCCGCCGCCAAAGCCGTCCTCAACAAAGGACGGCTCTCTGTTGGCCTTAGCTCGGGTGTGGTCCGGGCACTTAATGAGCAGCCTCTGCGCTGCTTTAGGTGCTTCGGCATCGGGCACACCCGAGCCCTCTGTCCGTCCAAAGTCGACAGGACGGACAGTTGCTACCGCTGCGGCAAGGACGGCCACAAAGCCGCCTCCTGCACGGCTGCTAAGCCGCACTGCGCGGTGTGTGCCGCCAGTAGCCGCCCGGCGGGTCACATAATGAAGGGGAGGAATTGTAATCCTCCCCCTACGAGGGGCAAAGCGCAGGTGCCAGCTGGGCCTGTTGCCAGCACAGCTGCGGAGGAGGGGGGTGCGATGTCCGACTAATGGATAGAGTCGAACATCGCATCCTTCAGACGAACGCCAACCACTGCCGGGCAGCCCAGGATCTGCTGATGCAGACCATGGCTGAGTGGTTGGTGGACTTGGCGGTGGTCGCCGAGCCTTACTCGGTCCCTGGCAGCTGGCTAGGCGACCGGGACGGCTTGGTGGCGTTGGTGTCGCGGTCTTCCACAGACTCCCCTCCCCTCTCGCTCTTAGAGAGGGGACCGGGATACGTGGCCGCCGCGTGGGGAGATCTGGCCCTGGTGGGGGTCTACTTCTCCCCTAACCGCCCTCTCTCAGACTTTGAGGACTTCCTGGAGGTCCTCACTGCTGTCGTAGCGAGGGCGGCGCCACGCCAGGTCGTGGTGTTGGGCGACCTGAACGCCAAGTCGGAGGCCTGGGGCAACCCGGCTGCCTCCTGCAACGTCCGGGGACGCGCCGTCGTGTTTTGGTCGGCGTCATGCGGCGTGTCCCTCCTCAACAGGGGGGCGGTCCACACATGTGTGCGGCAACGGGGAGGGTCGGTGGTCGACGTGTCGTTTGCCACCCCCGTCCTTGCCGCACGCATTGTGAACTGGCGGGTTGAGATGGTGGAGACAATGTCGGACCACAGATATGTGCGGTTCGACATCTCCACCCAGCATGGTTCCCGGGGGGAGATGGCCCGCTCTGGCAGGTCTCCCTTCCCTCGGTGGGCCCTCACTCGCCTGGACCGCGAGGCAGCCAAGGAGGCTGCCTTCCTGCAGGACTGGCTGTCGCCCCCTGTTGAGGTCCTGGACGTGGACTCCGCAGCGGCCCAGCTGAGGGGTTCCCTGACCGAGGTGTGCAACTCCAGCATGCCTCGGTCCCGTCGTCCGCCTCCCCGTCGTGCCGTCTACTGGTGGTCGGAGGAGCTGGCAGGCCTCCGGGCCACCTGCGTGGCGGCCCGTAGGGCCTACACGCGGAGCCGTCGGCGCAGCGCACGTAGCCAGACAGACGAGGACCGTCTTTACGCTTCATATCGAGAGGCGAAGGCGGTCCTCAAGTCAGCTATGTGCGCTGCCAAGGACGCGGCGAGGGCCGAGATGCTGGAGGGTCTCGATCGGGATCCCTATGGGAGACCATATCGGGCAGCGCGGAACCAACTGCGGCCCCATGGTCCCCCCCTGACGGAGACCCTCGAGCCGGCGCTGCTGGATGGGGTGGTCCGGTCCCTGTTTCCGCGCAGGACCGACTTCACCCCACCAACGATGGACCCCCCGCGAGGGGCGGCACCACCGGCGGAGGCAGACGTGCCCCCGGTAACGGAGGAAGAGTTCCGCGAGGGTCTTCTTGGCCTTCGCGCCAAGAAGACGGCCCCCGGTCCGGACGGCGTCCCAGCACGGGTGGTGGCTATAGCTGCCGCTCAAATGGAGGACAGATTTCGGGACCTGTTCAGCGCGTGCCTCGCGTCTGGAAGGTTCCCGAAACTGTGGAAGGAGGGGCAGCTATGCCTCCTCCGCAAGGAGGGACGCCCAGTGGACTCCCCCTCGGCATACCGACCCATCGTCCTGCTTGATGAGGTCGGCAAAATGTTCGAGGGGATCATCGCCTGCCGGCTCAACAGCCATCTGCGGGGGGTAGGGCCAGACCTGTCGGACGCCCAGTTTGGTTTCCGACAGGGGCGTTCGACAATCGACGCGCTGGCCCTGCTCAAGGGGCAGGTGAAGGGGGCAGTCGAGGCGGGGGACGGAGTTTTGGCAGTGTCATTCGACATAGCCAACGCCTTCAACTCCGTCCCCCACTCGACGATATTGGAGGCACTCCGCTATCATGGAGTGCCCCAATACTTGCGGGACCTCCTGGCCGACTACTTGGAGGACCGAGAGGTCCTCCTTGTAGACAAAACGGCCAGGTTGCGGCGGTACGGCGCAGAGTGCGGTGTTCCACAGGGGTCGGTACTTGGGCCCCCCCTGTGGAACATCGGGTTCGATTGGCTCCTGCGGGGAGCCCTCCTCCGTGGCACGAGTGTCATCTGCTACGCGGATGACACTCTCCTCACTGCCCGGGGGAGGACATTTGGGGAGGCGGCCTGTCTGGCCTCGGCTGGCGGATCCTTGGTCGCAGGAAGGATCCGCCGCCTGGGGTTGAGGGTGGCGCTGAACAAGACCGAGGCCGTGTTCTTTCGCGGGCCTCGGCAGCGCTGCCCTCCAGATGCCCACATCAATGTGGAGGGCATCAGGGTGGGGGTCCAGGCCCAGATGAAGTATCTGGGCCTGGTACTGGACAGCAGGTGGCGCTTCGGCCCGCACTTCAGCGGGCTGTCGACGCGCCTGCTGAAGGCCGCCGGCGCCCTGTCGTGGCTCCTCCCGAACCTGGGTGGGCCCAGCGCGCGATGCCGGCGCTTGTATGCCGGCATCCTGCGGAGCATGGCCCTATACGGGGCCCCAATCTGGGCGGACTCCCTCCACAGGAGGGAGAATGCGACGGCGATCCGCAGGCCCCAAAGGGCCATCGCGCAGCGGGTAGCGAGGGCCTACCGTTCTGTGGGCTTCTCGGCAGCGTGCGCTCTGGCCAGCACCCCTCCTTGGGAGTTGGAGGCATGGGTGCTCGCCAGAGTGTACGAGTGGACGGCGCGCCGGAAAGCGCTCGGGGAGCGCCCCGTCGCTGAGGAGCGGGAGGCCGTGCGGAGGGAGGCGAGGGACGCCATCATCGTCCATTGGACAGAGGACCTCGCCTCCGCCACCTTTGGTCGTCGGACCCTGGACGCGCTCGGTCCAGTCTTGCGAGACTGGCTCGAGCGGCCGCACGGCTTCCTCTCCTTCCGTCTGGTGCAGGTGTTGTCTGGCCACGGCTGTTTCGGCACGCACCTGCACCGGATCGGGAGGGAGGAGACACCGGCGTGTCACGACTGCGGCGCGGCGGAGGACACGGCGCAGCACACACTGGAGGTGTGCCCAGCTTGGTCCGAGCCGCGTCGCAGTCTCACTGCGGAGATCGGGCGGGACCTCTCCCTTCCCAGCGTGGTCAGATGCATGCTGGGGAGTGAGGAGTCCTGGGCCGCGGTCGCCTCCTTTTGCGAGGATGTCATCTCGCAGAAGGAGGCGGCGGAGCGCGCGCGGGAGGACGATCCTCTCGCTGCGCCGCTCCGCAGACGAAGGCGAGGTCGGAGAAGACGTCCTCTTCTCCCTCCTCGCGGTGGTGATGGGCGGGCGACAGGCGCGGGGGCGCCTCCGCCCGCGTTGCACACGTCACCACCATCGTCGGAGGTTCCCGGCCCTCCCCCAACGGGGGGGGCGTGAAGGGCCCGCTAAGGCGGGCGGTCGTCGGAGGTGGACTGGACGTAAAGGCTACGCCGATCTCCCAGTCCACCCCCACTATGACGTTGCGGGAATTTCGTTGCTGGGTTGTTTTAGTGGGTATACCGGGCTTGCCCGGGGAGTCCCACATACCCCTCCCACTCCCCCGAGTGAGAGGGTATGCGTAACGCATTTTTTCCCAGCCGAAACAAAAAAAAATTTTAGGTTAGGTTAGGTTAGGTTAGGTTAGGTTAGGTTAGGTTAGGTTAGGTTAGGTTAGGTTAGGTTAGGTTAGGTTAGGTTAGGTTAGGTTAGGTTAGGTTAGGTTAGGTTAGGTTAGGTTAGGTTAGGTTAGGTTAGGTTAGGTTAGGTTAGGTTAGGTTAGGTTAGGTTAGGTTAGGTTAGGTTAGGTTAGGTTAGGTTAGGTTAGGTTAGGTTAGGTTAGGTTAGGTTAGGTTAGGTTAGGTTAGGTTAGGTTAGGTTAGGTTAGGTTAGGTTAGGTTAGGTTAGGTTAGGTTAGGTTAGGTTAGGTTAGGTTAGGTTAGGTTAGGTTAGGTTAGGTTAGGTTAGGTTAGGTTAGGTTAGGTTAGGTTAGGTTAGGTTAGGTTAGGTTAGGTTAGGTTAGGTTAGGTTAGGTTAGGTTAGGTTAGGTTAGGTTAGGTTAGGTTAGGTTAGGTTAGGTTAGGTTAGGTTAGGTTAGGTTAGGTTAGGTTAGGTTAGGTTAGGTTAGGTTAGGTTAGGTTAGGTTAGGTTAGGTTAGGTTAGGTTAGGTTAGGTTAGGTTAGGTTAGGTTAGGTTAGGTTAGGTTAGGTTAGGTTAGGTTAGGTTAGGTTAGGTTAGGTTAGGTTAGGTTAGGTTAGGTTAGGTTAGGTTAGGTTAGGTTAGGTTAGGTTAGGTTAGGTTAGGTTAGGTTAGGTTAGGTTAGGTTAGGTTAGGTTAGGTTAGGTTAGGTTAGGTTAGGTTAGGTTAGGTTAGGTTAGGTTAGGTTAGGTTAGGTTAGGTTAGGTTAGGTTAGGTTAGGTTAGGTTAGGTTAGGTTAGGTTAGGTTAGGTTAGGTTAGGTTAGGTTAGGTTAGGTTAGGTTAGGTTAGGTTAGGTTAGGTTAGGTTAGGTTAGGTTAGGTTAGGTTAGGTTAGGTTAGGTTAGGTTAGGTTAGGTTAGGTTAGGTTAGGTTAGGTTAGGTTAGGTTAGGTTAGGTTAGGTTAGGTTAGGTTAGGTTAGGTTAGGTTAGGTTAGGTTAGGTTAGGTTAGGTTAGGTTAGGTTAGGTTAGGTTAGGTTAGGTTAGGTTAGGTTAGGTTAGGTTAGGTTAGGTTAGGTTAGGTTAGGTTAGGTTAGGTTAGGTTAGGTTAGGTTAGGTTAGGTTAGGTTAGGTTAGGTTAGGTTAGGTTAGGTTAGGTTAGGTTAGGTTAGGTTAGGTTAGGTTAGGTTAGGTTAGGTTAGGTTAGGTTAGGTTAGGTTAGGTTAGGTTAGGTTAGGTTAGGTTAGGTTAGGTTAGGTTAGGTTAGGTTAGGTTAGGTTAGGTTAGGTTAGGTTAGGTTAGGTTAGGTTAGGTTAGGTTAGGTTAGGTTAGGTTAGGTTAGGTTAGGTTAGGTTAGGTTAGGTTAGGTTAGGTTAGGTTAGGTTAGGTTAGGTTAGGTTAGGTTAGGTTAGGTTAGGTTAGGTTAGGTTAGGTTAGGTTAGGTTAGGTTAGGTTAGGTTAGGTTAGGTTAGGTTAGGTTAGGTTAGGTTAGGTTAGGTTAGGTTAGGTTAGGTTAGGTTAGGTTAGGTTAGGTTAGGTTAGGTTAGGTTAGGTTAGGTTAGGTTAGGTTAGGTTAGGTTAGGTTAGGTTAGGTTAGGTTAGGTTAGGTTAGGTTAGGTTAGGTTAGGTTAGGTTAGGTTAGGTTAGGTTAGGTTAGGTTAGGTTAGGTTAGGTTAGGTTAGGTTAGGTTAGGTTAGGTTAGGTTAGGTTAGGTTAGGTTAGGTTAGGTTAGGTTAGGTTAGGTTAGGTTAGGTTAGGTTAGGTTAGGTTAGGTTAGGTTAGGTTAGGTTAGGTTAGGTTAGGTTAGGTTAGGTTAGGTTAGGTTAGGTTAGGTTAGGTTAGGTTAGGTTAGGTTAGGTTAGGTTAGGTTAGGTTAGGTTAGGTTAGGTTAGGTTAGGTTAGGTTAGGTTAGGTTAGGTTAGGTTAGGTTAGGTTAGGTTAGGTTAGGTTAGGTTAGGTTAGGTTAGGTTAGGTTAGGTTAGGTTAGGTTAGGTTAGGTTAGGTTAGGTTAGGTTAGGTTAGGTTAGGTTAGGTTAGGTTAGGTTAGGTTAGGTTAGGTTAGGTTAGGTTAGGTTAGGTTAGGTTAGGTTAGGTTAGGTTAGGTTAGGTTAG
Source organism: Ceramica pisi (assembly GCA_963859965.1). NCBI lineage: Eukaryota > Metazoa > Arthropoda > Insecta > Lepidoptera > Noctuidae > Ceramica > Ceramica pisi. Next base: position 14,997,856 of record OY982556.1, read on the forward strand.
GTTAGGTTAGGTTAGGTTAGGTTAGGTTAGGTTAGGTTAGGTTAGGTTAGGTTAGGTTAGGTTAGGTTAGGTTAGGTTAGGTTAGGTTAGGTTAGGTTAGGTTAGGTTAGGTTAGGTTAGGTTAGGTTAGGTTAGGTTAGGTTAGGTTAGGTTAGGTTAGGTTAGGTTAGGTTAGGTTAGGTTAGGTTAGGTTAGGTTAGGTTAGGTTAGGTTAGGTTAGGTTAGGTTAGGTTAGGTTAGGTTAGGTTAGGTTAGGTTAGGTTAGGTTAGGTTAGGTTAGGTTAGGTTAGGTTAGGTTAGGTTAGGTTAGGTTAGGTTAGGTTAGGTTAGGTTAGGTTAGGTTAGGTTAGGTTAGGTTAGGTTAGGTTAGGTTAGGTTAGGTTAGGTTAGGTTAGGTTAGGTTAGGTTAGGTTAGGTTAGGTTAGGTTAGGTTAGGTTAGGTTAGGTTAGGTTAGGTTAGGTTAGGTTAGGTTAGGTTAGGTTAGGTTAGGTTAGGTTAGGTTAGGTTAGGTTAGGTTAGGTTAGGTTAGGTTAGGTTAGGTTAGGTTAGGTTAGGTTAGGTTAGGTTAGGTTAGGTTAGGTTAGGTTAGGTTAGGTTAGGTTAGGTTAGGTTAGGTTAGGTTAGGTTAGGTTAGGTTAGGTTAGGTTAGGTTAGGTTAGGTTAGGTTAGGTTAGGTTAGGTTAGGTTAGGTTAGGTTAGGTTAGGTTAGGTTAGGTTAGGTTAGGTTAGGTTAGGTTAGGTTAGGTTAGGTTAGGTTAGGTTAGGTTAGGTTAGGTTAGGTTAGGTTAGGTTAGGTTAGGTTAGGTTAGGTATAGGTTAGGTTAGGTTAGGTTAGGTTAGGTTAGGTTAGGTTAGGTTAGGTTAGGTTAGGTTAGGTTAGGTTAGGTTAGGTTAGGTTAGGTTAGGTTAGGTTAGGTTAGGTTAGGTTAGGTTAGGTTAGGTTAGGTTAGGTTAGGTTAGGTTAGGTTAGGTTAGGTTAGGTTAGGTTAGGTTAGGTTAGGTTAGGTTAGGTTAGGTTAGGTTAGGTTAGGTTAGGTTAGGTTAGGTTAGGTTAGGTTAGGTTAGGTTAGGTTAGGTTAGGTTAGGTTAGGTTAGGTTAGGTTAGGTTAGGTTAGGTTAGGTTAGGTTAGGTTAGGTTAGGTTAGGTTAGGTTAGGTTAGGTTAGGTTAGGTTAGGTTAGGTTAGGTTAGGTTAGGTTAGGTTAGGTTAGGTTAGGTTAGGTTAGGTTAGGTTAGGTTAGGTTAGGTTAGGTTAGGTTAGGTTAGGTTAGGTTAGGTTAGGTTAGGTTAGGTTAGGTTAGGTTAGGTTAGGTTAGGTTAGGTTAGGTTAGGTTAGGTTAGGTTAGGTTAGGTTAGGTTAGGTTAGGTTAGGTTAGGTTAGGTTAGGTTAGGTTAGGTTAGGTTAGGTTAGGTTAGGTTAGGTTAGGTTAGGTTAGGTTAGGTTAGGTTAGGTTAGGTTAGGTTAGGTTAGGTTAGGTTAGGTTAGGTTAGGTTAGGTTAGGTTAGGTTAGGTTAGGTTAGGTTAGGTTAGGTTAGGTTAGGTTAGGTTAGGTTAGGTTAGGTTAGGTTAGGTTAGGTTAGGTTAGGTTAGGTTAGGTTAGGTTAGGTTAGGTTAGGTTAGGTTAGGTTAGGTTAGGTTAGGTTAGGTTAGGTTAGGTTAGGTTAGGTTAGGTTAGGTTAGGTTAGGTTAGGTTAGGTTAGGTTAGGTTAGGTTAGGTTAGGTTAGGTTAGGTTAGGTTAGGTTAGGTTAGGTTAGGTTAGGTTAGGTTAGGTTAGGTTAGGTTAGGTTAGGTTAGGTTAGGTTAGGTTAGGTTAGGTTAGGTTAGGTTAGGTTAGGTTAGGTTAGGTTAGGTTAGGTTAGGTTAGGTTAGGTTAGGTTAGGTTAGGTTAGGTTAGGTTAGGTTAGGTTAGGTTAGGTTAGGTTAGGTTAGGTTAGGTTAGGTTAGGTTAGGTTAGGTTAGGTTAGGTTAGGTTAGGTTAGGTTAGGTTAGGTTAGGTTAGGTTAGGTTAGGTTAGGTTAGGTTAGGTTAGGTTAGGTTAGGTTAGGTTAGGTTAGGTTAGGTTAGGTTAGGTTAGGTTAGGTTAGGTTAGGTTAGGTTAGGTTAGGTTAGGTTAGGTTAGGTTAGGTTAGGTTAGGTTAGGTTAGGTTAGGTTAGGTTAGGTTAGGTTAGGTTAGGTTAGGTTAGGTTAGGTTAGGTTAGGTTAGGTTAGGTTAGGTTAGGTTAGGTTAGGTTAGGTTAGGTTAGGTTAGGTTAGGTTAGGTTAGGTTAGGTTAGGTTAGGTTAGGTTAGGTTAGGTTAGGTTAGGTTAGGTTAGGTTAGGTTAGGTTAGGTTAGGTTAGGTTAGGTTAGGTTAGGTTAGGTTAGGTTAGGTTAGGTTAGGTTAGGTTAGGTTAGGTTAGGTTAGGTTAGGTTAGGTTAGGTTAGGTTAGGTTAGGTTAGGTTAGGTTAGGTTAGGTTAGGTTAGGTTAGGTTAGGTTAGGTTAGGTTAGGTTAGGTTAGGTTAGGTTAGGTTAGGTTAGGTTAGGTTAGGTTAGGTTAGGTTAGGTTAGGTTAGGTTAGGTTAGGTTAGGTTAGGTTAGGTTAGGTTAGGTTAGGTTAGGTTAGGTTAGGTTAG